>CM044955.1:5191427-6601669 GCA_024516035.1 Bactericera cockerelli
GTTCTAGAGTGAGCAGTAGGGACGCTCTATTCATGTTAGCTACCACAGAAACCACCCGCAATGTTGTTTACAGCGAAGCTCTTATTTAGTGATTCCTCTTTACTCGTATGTTTCAAATCTATTACTTCCCTTTCAACTGCTCAGATTATATTGAGACGGTGTTTTACCATTCTTTCACTAGAAGTTTACAAACCTGCTACCCACAATAGCCTCATCCAGACTGATGAGATTAGGAAAACGAGAAATCTAATTTCAGTAGTCACCCACCAATTCCTAACCTCGCTGGAGGTTGTTCAACTTTGGTAATCTGACAGAATCTTGACTAGCATCACGAAGTTTTCTAACTTCGCTGCACTTTGCTTAACTTGACAGACACCCAACCTGACAACTTTTTTTAAAGAAAGCTGTCAAAGAAAGGCACTTTACTTTGCTAATATTAATCTTCAAAAGTGTACCTGTAAAATGTATTCATGTGTGTATTTTATAATGTCTAAATGTCCTCTCATGTATTTGTTAATACATGTTACTGTATTAACAAATACATGAGAGGACATTAATCATTGTTTACTGTAAAAGCTGCGAAAGCATCCTAAATATAACATTGGAAGATGAGCCCCACGAGGACAGTGAAAGAGTAATTTTAAAGTGCACAATGAAAGGAAAATTGAAAGACTATGTGTCCACAAAAGAAAGACACTTAAAAGGAGACAGGCGACAAGAGTAAATATTTAAAAACTACAAAAGATACGCCTTCACACTATAGACAAATGGAAGCTAGAAAAATAATGGATTACGGTGAAAAAGAACCAGCCATTCTGCCATCTGGAAACGTTCTAAGAGTAGCGCTTAGCCAAGACTCAAAAAAATCCCAGTTACATCCTGATCCTGTCATCGCGATTGCCTACTTAAAAAAACATGTACCCTAAAACAATAAATTAAGGACATCGGGTATGATCCGTTTTACGTGCACTATTGGTCTCCATTGGAATCAAATATGTACAAATTTTACGTTAAAGATACCAAAGAACCCACCATTAGCATTGATGCTACTGGTGGGCTGGTTAAAAAATCTTAACAACCAGACCAACTAACAGAACGGTTTTTTTATACCAAATTGTTATTCGTGATCCCAAACATGGGATCCAGTGCTCAGTTGGTCACATGTTGTCTAGTAGACATGACAACATAGCCATTCAGTACTGGTTAAGTCAATGGCTGAGATCAGGTGCACCAACACCTAAAATAATTGTAACCGATCAGAGTTTAGCTCTGATTTATGCTTGTGTTCGAGCTTTCACTGCATTAGGCAGTCTGAATGACTATTTAGAAAAATGTTATAACGCTTTAACCAGTCCAGGCATTTTACCGCATTGCTTTCTTAGGTTAGATGTTGCCCATGTTATGAAACTCATCTCCTCCTGGCCACCATTAAAAAAGAACACGAGAATCAAAGTTTTCTATATGTATTGTATGGCCCAAGTAGTATCATCTATATTATGTATTTGTATATCCTATATTCATTATGTATTTGTGTATCCCATATTAATTATATATTTATTTGTCCTATTTTCATTATGTATTTTTATGTCTTATATTCATTATGTATTTATAAAAAATTAGGTGGTATCCGCATGACAATAATCACGCCCGTTGTCAATATTATTCTTATACATGGTGGCTTGGATTAACAAATCCTAGATATTAAATCCTGTTTTATAATTCAGCCCCCCCGAGGACATGACTGATGTACCTAGACAGTGTCGACCTCATCACGAAAGCTCTCCTGAAGGACTTGAAGCAGAACATAAGCAAAGTGTGATGACGTGCGAACACTCGACTTTCAAGGAAAGTCTATAGTTGTTTTTCAACAGTATCTAAGGCTATATATTTAAGTCTAAATAGTATCTGAAGTTACTAGAATATTTATATACTAAACAATATCTAAAGTTTAATTTTCTATCTAGAGATAAATTTATAATCGTACACCTGAGTCACGCTATTTTCCAGACTTGTATTAAGTGAATATTCTTCTACTGGAGGCTATAGGGTAAAAAGTTAAAGGCACAATTAATTGACACTTTACGATAGTATCTACCCTGTTGTTGTTGTAGCCAGATTGGCTACAGCGGGAGGGGTTAGTGATGGTCTCCAGCCAACTTTATTTCAAAGTTGGCTCGTCCTGAACCACATATTTTTTGGTGCGATCAAACATCATGAGGACTTGGACTTTTCTTTATAAGCCATTAAACCCTTCGGAAACTGCAAGCTAGCCTGGCTTGTAAGGGTTGGCTAGTCTGTTCTCTGTTTATAGTCCTCTTGCGAGACACTGGTCGTCTCCCTGTTTAACGTTTCCCAACCAGACTTAGTATCTACCCTTGGTTTTATATACCACCAACATGCACAAATACCTAATACATGGATCAGTTGAATGGGTGTCTGGAATAACGGCCTATGTTGAAAAAATCGAAAATTTTTTTTGTAGTTTTAGGGCCTATGTAGTGTTCTCCTTCGATTGGTATGAGCGGAGGGGGAAAAAATAATCATGCTTCGGAAAAACAAGAAAAAAGAGTGTGGGTAATCTCAGATTTTTCTGATTTCCAAGGGCCCATGTTATACTAATTAGTAGTCTCGAGCGTCGCGTACTGTCGTGATCTTAATACCGCTACTGTGTTCTTTCTTAGTTTACAGTAAGTTCACCATTGTTTTAATAAAATATTGTGATGGTGATTGTTTTGTTTTTTTCTTTTTAAACTTTTAATTTAGCTGTTTTCTTTTAACTGATCTTTTGTTGTTCCTTTTACAGTGATATTACTGTTTTAGTGTAGTGATATTTTTATAGTTTTTCTATAGGATAAAGTTGTAATATTTTGTTACTTTCACAGTAATAGCTTTCTTGTATTGAAAAAATATAATAATATCATTATGTGTTTGTAGATTAAATCATTATTAATTTTGAAGAGTTGAAAAAACAGACTGTGTTAATTAAGTAATAATAACTTTCTTTTAACTAAGTAGGTAACTTTTTTTCTTAATAAATTATATCGTAAGAATAGAATAATAACAGAACTCATTATTATACATAATGGATCTATCTTGCAATGATGTAAATAGTTTGAACAGTGCTAAAAAACGTTCCTTGAACGTTCAGCAGTGGCAGGACAAGAAAAATAAATTCTTGCGCAATTCTGGACAAGAATATGTGAATAAAAGTGGCAAAGGACGTATGGTTCAGGCAAAAGAGCCACCAACCAGTGCTCGAGGTTGTTCCGATGAAAATTGTTCAGACCATGGAAAACATTTCCAATCTTTAAACCGGACTTGGGAATGACAGAAGATGACCTGCCACAGTTGTACGATGGTCTGATTCCAATCCAAAAGGAAAAGAAGAAGGACTTGATGACCATGTTGAAATTCATGACCAATAAGGACCACGTTAGCTTCTATGAAAACCTGCCATCAGCTTAGGTGAGTTTTCCTTGACATTACTTTTTATGGAAGAAGGGCCTATGTTTAAAAAATAAATAATAAAATCTCATATTTCTGATTTTTTTGGTCCTTCCTACTTTAAATGGCTCTCCTGAAAAGTTCACGAAAAGAACATAGGACGTTATTCCAGACACCCATTCAGTTATTATTTGCCAAATCATGGGTCCCGATCAGACAGATGAGTGAGGAGGCCCAAGAGGCCAGAAAGAAGTACTTTAAACGTTTTAGAGAACATATTGCTCGCAAAGATTCACGGATCAATACCAATCAAGATGTCTTTAACTTGTTTCTAATCATTCTAATCTAATTTCTAATCAGCAGCAGCAAAAGAGAAGAATGACGAAGAAAAAGAAGTATAAGCTACCTGAAGAAGCTATACGCTTATTAATGTCTGTCCCGGTAGCTCAGTGGTAAAGGCGGTTCCAGATATTCCAGAGGTCGCAGGTTCGAAACCCAGCCGGGACATGACAAGTTATCCTCCCATTTGGTATTTTTACCACATAATAATACGTCTTGGTCTTACTGCTGGAATAATGGGACATAATGGTCCTAATCGGGCAGTATAAATAAGGCGATTTTATTATTATTATTTATTAAACCAAGGTCACGTCATCAGTTTGAATCGAGAGACGAATACGATAGCAATCGCGATAATGCTGTAATGATTTCATGATGAGAGGGAGTGAATTATAAGATTTCGACCATTTTATCTCCCGGTAATATCTGTAAAATACATATTAATAAATACTAAATATAATGGTCTCATTTTTTTTCTACCGAACATCGAACCTGGATCTTAATAGAGAAATGCAAGTTTTCAGTGTGCCTACTTTTCTTAAAATAATATCAATGGAGGACGTATTTTATTGTTAAAACTTATAAAGAATAGAAATAAACATGGGTGTAAAGAATAAAGAAGAGCAAATGTAGGAGAAGGGCGGCGGGTCACTGAAACTGGAAGGAATGTTTCGGTAAGCGGAAGAACCCTGCGTGGAAAAAATGTCATAATAATAATAAATATTATTAAGAAGGGACTCTTGGGTGGAAAGCTCCACTTCGATTCCACAACTTCTGCTCACTCCCTGTGTCCGCAACAGTCAAAGAAAAAGTACGTTCGCTCCGCAACCGATATAGCTGACAAATACCTAACAAGGACAGGGGCATCTTGTCTTGAAAAACATGAAGTTCATTAATAAGGGACTTTTAGGTGGAAAGCTCCACTTCGATTCCATAACTTCTGTGCACTTTCTGACTGCGCATCAGACAAAGAAAAAGTACGTTCGCTCCGCAACCGATATAGCTGAGAAATACCTAACAAGGACAGGGGCATCTTGTCTTGAAAAACATGAAGTTCATTAATAAGGGACTTTTAGGTGGAAAGCTCCACTTCGATTCCATAACTTCTGCGCACTTTCTGACTGCGCATCAGACAAAGAAAAAGTACGTTCGCTTCGCGACCGATAGAACTGACGGATACCAAACAAGGCCAGGGGCATCTTGACTTGAAAAACTTGAAGTTCATGTTCTGAACACTAAACAACAACTCAGAAGCCAATTAAGAATGAAGACTTTTGAAGATTGGAAAATGAAACCTTTTCAAGGTATTGATTGGTGTTTCACATCATTCAATTGGTCAAGTGATCATGATATTTTCATTTTTTACATCATATCATGTTGGACGTCCAGACTGTGGTGAGTTCAATGCTCAAAAATTACCCTTGATGTGGAAAAAGAGGGAGAACGCGGAATTTTTCCTAAATAGAAGGGATGTCATGAGTAATTACGCCTAAATTAGCTCTTGTTTACACTGTGTGTACCACAATTTATGTTAACTGAGTCACGTTGGAGGACTATAAACAGAAAACTCTTAACTAACTAATTTAAATACTCACAATGAAACAACTGAAACCATTTGGGTCAGCTGTAAAAAATTTGGCCAAGGTATAACCATATTTTTTAGAAGTGAAAAAAAACCCTAGAAAATCAACTAAACCATTCAGCCATGAAGAAACACTTGAGCTGTTGAGAATCATAAATTACAGACTGGAAGAGTTTGAACCAAAGAACTCCTCGGGCTAGGACCTCGAGGAGAAGATAGGGCGAGGCTGAGAAAAAGTTCTCACTATACCCGCATTATATGTTATGAGCCAATTAAAATTTAAGAAAAATATAAATAATTACACCACAGTTAGAGACATCCACTCACACAATACAAAGGCATGCATCTTCTAGGGCCATCGTACAGCAAAAATGTAGAACCTCTAAATCTATGTGCTCACCTGATATTATTGCCATCAAACTTTTCAACCATTTACCCCCTAAAATAAGAGATCTCTCTATGAGAGAATTTATAAAGTACATGGAAAATTTTCTCATACAGAATCCAATTTATAATTATAATGAATTCTATACCCTAACTTTTAGTTAATTTTAATTCACAAGTTTAATTCTACTGAACTATGTTATGTTTATTCTATCATTTTGTATTATTCTAACTTTGTAATTTTGTGTAAACAATTATTTGCAATAAAAACTTTATTTATTTATTTATTATTTAATTCCTTGAAAAAGGATACCACAGAGATGGAGACTCATTACAAAAATGGGCAGTCCTGAAATAACAAAAAAAAATTACAAGTGAACAGAGGAAGACAGGGAGGGGACCATACGTACACTACAACCTCAGTGATGTATCAAACAGAGTCAGGGACGACATGAAGAGATTTGAAGGTCCTGGTAGCTTGATGGGCAGGTTGGACGTCCAGACTGTGGTAAGTTCAATGCTCAAAAATTACACTTCATGTGGAAAAAAAGGGAGAACGGGGAATTTTTCCTAAATAGAAATGATATCAGGAGTAATAAACGCCTAAATCTGCTCTTGTTTACTCTGTGTGTACCACAATTTATGTTAACTGAGTCACGTTGGAGGACTATAAACAGAGAACTCTTAACTAACTAATTAAAATACTCACAATCAACTGAAACCATTTGGGTCAACTGTAAAATATTTGGCCAAGATATAACCATATTTTCTAAAAGTGAAAAAAACCCTAGAAAATCATCTAAACCATTCAGCCATGAAGAAAAACTTGCGCTGTTGAGAATCATAAATTACAGACTTGAAGAGATTGAACCAAAGAACTCCTCGAGGCTAGGACCTCGAGGAGAAGATAGGGCGAGGGTGAGTAAAGAATTCCTTACAAATGGATATCACAGAAATTCCTGTTTGATGGAAAATTTCTCAAGTCATCCCAGGGTATACTAATGGGCATGCATAATGCGGCCTCTACCACTGTGGGATTAGCAGCAGCAAACTGGCAAGTACCATCAAATTGCCGAATAATAGTTTCACGGCAAAAAAAAAACAAAAACCATACCCCGTTAAAAAAAGCCCCCCCCCCCCCCCCCAAAAAAAAAAAAACAGAAATCAAGATCATCAGTTGTAGAGGCAAATCGCATATTATAACTACCTTCAGACATTGGCCACAAAAGATGAAAAAAGAAAACAAGACTCAGCACGCAGAGATGAGACTAGCAATGGCTGAAAACGAAGAAAAAAGAAATGAGCTGAAAATAAAGACACTTCAACTGGAATGAATCAAAAATGAACTAGAAGTTGACATTTTGAGAAAAAAGTTAGTAAATTCTACCAATCGGTAAGTTATGTCAGAAAGAGTACAAAGACTAAATAAATATTCTCTTAATTTCAGGAGTGTATCCTTTATTTTTACAGAAGCATTTTTTTCTTCTTCAAAATTTATTTCTTCATGTATGAATTGTACATATTTGTCATCGGGCGAGGGTGAGTAAAGAATTCCTTGCAAATGTATATCACAGAGATGGAGACAAATTACAAAAAATGGGCAGCCCTGAAAGAACAATTAAAATTACAAGTGAACAGAGGAAGAGAGAGGGGGGCCTTATGTACACTAAAATGAATTGCACCATTGGACCCACCTGATTCTCCCGCTTCCAAAACATCAGAAAAGTCTTTTTTCAAAAATGACATTTCTGTCATTTTTTGGCACACAAAAAGTCATTTTATAAAAATTACATACCTTTGAAGTACAGATTTGTTTTTTAGAAGTGTACTAGCCGTTTGCCGGTGCTTTGCAACGGGACTAAATTTCAAATTTACTAAGGCATGGCCGTACTGCTGGACAGCAATGCCTTTTTGAACTTTTTATAATTTTTCTGGACAAAGCGATAATGGTTTTGGGGGGGTCAATTCTGAGACATTTTTCGCTATCTCTTACCGTTTTGGCTAAACAACTCCGGACAAACAAACAAACAAACATAGGTCGGTAGGTAGGTAGTCCTTTTTTCTGTTTTATATATAGAGATTATTTTTTTCGGTGTAACGGCGCTATTTTTATAGAAATGTTCTATTTTTTTTTTTTTTTTTTTTTTTTTTTTTGTAAATAGATTTGTTCACATTTATAAATTAATTATCTTGTTCCAGGGAGTGTTTGGTGCCCCTTGTTCCAGTCTTTTCTCAGTATAACAATTAATATTTACACTTTATTTAAGTGTATCATTAATTTATATGTATATAAAAAATTCAACGTCTGGCAATATCTAATATAAGAGGCGAAATCAATAGACAAAATTAAGCTTCAAATCCACAGAGGTATAAGAAAAACGTTTTTAATCAATCTGCGAAATGTGATATAGCCCACCCAGTTATCACATAAAATCGACAAATTAATATCTGTTCACGCCATGTGACTCCAGTTTGAATTGCCTCCAAACTTTCCCCGCGCATATCAATCGATCTCTACGCCCCTAACTGTTAGAGATAACAATTCGATATCAGATGATAGGCATATCATATGTTCTTACAAAGAAAGCCAGTAATTCGGTACGATAGATTGGGAACGACGATGCCTCGTTCAGATTGTAACAAACAGTGGTCAGGCAGGGTACGTTTTCGCTCCTTCCTCAATCTACCCCCTTTGATCCACTTCTAAAGGCGTACGTAAGTACTTGGTACAAGTACTCAAGGTAAGACCATCCAATCTCATTTCGTAGTAGTAGATTATTTCTTCCTTTTATCTTTCCGTGTAAATTTAATACTCTTTAGTACCTTATAATACACCCCTTTGTAGTAGCGTTATTGAACCAGCGGCCTTTTCTTCGTCAAACCCCAGTAACTGGGAAACTTAGGTCTTTCGGCTTCAAAGCCCCAGTTACTACATTAATTCAATATCTAAATTCGATCAAAAGAGTTAGAAACCTCTTTCTAGAGAAAGAAGTCCAATGTAACATTACTTGCAAGAATTACCTACAGACAGGAGGATACTCACTCCTCTCTTCTTCCTGGACAACTTGATTCTGATTTAAGACGCGCTTTATCTCCATAACCTTGACCGAACCATGGCCAAATTGGAACGTAGAGATGAACAAAAAGTTGAACCCTTTGAATTCTCGAGAGCCCTCGCTCTTAAGAAAGTTCCTAAGGATAGAATTCCCGCCCCAGGCATCTCTCTAATACTACGTAAGTATCACGAGACAAACACCCTCGTACCTGACGAAATCGTTCCTGAAACCGGATTCACACCAAATCCTATCACGCAAACCCTTCTGACACACAAGTACCCCCCCCCCGCCTACAATCACATCGTCAAGAAATACTGCCGATCCCTTGGTACTACTGATGCTAACTTCGTTGGCTTTCATAAAGACCAACATAAAACCTCAGTTGCACACCCCGATGATATCGACACAATACTCGATCTCGTCTCTTATCATTTAGATGCTAAACCGTACCGACCAGTACACTTTTGTGACATTAGATTCACGAAAATGCAAATATCAACTGGAACCGGATACTACAATCGGCACCACTATACCTCAAGAGCTCACGCAAAATGAATTTTCACAAAAACCAACAAGTAAAGGATTCTTCATGAATACCTCACTAGTGTTAGGCAGAACAATTGTACATAATATAAAATCATATGGACACGTCCATAGCGATTTCATGTTTCCTCAAGACATGTTTAACAAAACGCAAGATTTCTTTCTCACCAGAGTGTCCATCTTATTCACTCGTAGTCAGATCTCCCCAATTTCTGGATCGTGGAAACTGCGTCCCGTCTATTGTGTTGATGATACATTCCTGTACATGGAGATATTTCTAGCTTTTCCTCTCATAGACGCTGCTCGCCGCATGGACTGCTGCATCCTTTATGGTCTCGAAACCATTAGAGGTATGCACTTCATCGACAATCTAGCAAAGAAGGATCAATCATACGCTACTTATGACTACTCAGGCTTTGACCAAAGAGTACCAAAGAAGACCAAAGGTGATGCAGGGGCGTCTATTGATTCCGCTCTAAATGTCCTTGAAGATTCAATGCGGGCTCATTCCCCTTCACAAATTCATTGAATGAAGTCTTTGGGTTATAGTTTAATAAATAGAGAAAAGTATTTTGGATGCTTTAAAAAAAAAAGAAATAAAAAAAAACCAACAGCCAGACCGACAGATAACCAAAGTTGGTCAGGAGGTTATGAAGCGTTCAGAAATAGGAAAAAAATTGAAATTCACAAAACATATATTTTATACAAGTTTATATTATTTTCATTTTATATTTATATTTTATTTTAATTTTTTTATATATTATTTTCTTATATTTTATAAATTTAATACTGTTCTATTTTTTGTCATGAAGTTGTGAACATACTCTTTGTATCAAATGCACAATAAAACAATCTTACTTACTTACTTACCAAGATGCATAACTGATCTATACTTTCAACGCTTTCTCCCAAGCTTAATCATTACGAACCATGGTTATCAGCCCACCTATGAATACAACACGACGCCCAGTGCTACTCCAGATAAACTAGGTTTATCAGTCTCCAGACGGTTACACTTTCTTCACACCTGGGATAACAACATGGTCTTCGTAACTCAAGATGGCTATGCCTATGTTCGGAACCACGCCGGAGTCCCATTTGGTATGTTACAAACACAATACCTTGACTCTTTCGTAAACCTTTACATCATGGAAGAAGCCTAATTTTCATATGACTTTTCACCTGAACAAATTAAGCATCACTTCGCTTTCTTAGTAATGGGAAAGTAATGTTCTTGTTCTTAGTGTTAGCAAAATTTATCGTGTCAGTGAAAAATAGTAAAATTCTAGTTACCAATGCCAAAGTTTTACAATTTTACCTATGATGTTTTAACCATACAAATAGAAGTCTCTCTTAACAAATAGCTGCTCGTTCCCATCATCGAGAGTGTTTGTATTCCTCCAGTTGCAATTTTTCTGAGAGATTTAAGCATGACTCAACAAATGATTGGAGAGTGTGACGAAATCCAGGTAATGTCTCAACACATAAAACACATTGGAATATGGTTCAGTATTATGGACACCAAAATCAAAGAAGGACATAAAATCAATTGAAGATGTTCAAGCAAGTTTTGTCCGTTATCTATTCCAAAAGATCAACGGGTTCTACCCCAAATACCCTCAAAACATAGGATACAAGACTTTGCTTGAACATCTACCTATAGAATCAATTGAAAGTAGATTTACACATAATCACATCAAATTACTCCAAAACACCCTACTTAACAAAATCGACAGTCCATACATTACATCAAAAAAAAAAAAAAAAATAGACTTCAAAATACCTGACCCCAGACTCAGAATGGACCCAAACAAACTTTTCAGCTGTCCAACATATAACTTACATCCCTTATTAAAGTCACCAATTATTTCAGCCATGAAAACATACAATGACTTAGACCACCAACCAGACCTTTTCCATCATGATTTATGAATGAATGTATGTATCTTATATGTATGAATGATTGAATGAATGAGAAAATGACTGCGTTAGTCATTGCTTGTTAATGCTTAACCGCTTAACAAGTGTAAACGCAGTATAAAAAAAATAAAAATAATAAAACGTTTTCAGAAAGGCGGCCCAAGGGGGGGCAACTTTGGAATCTAAAATGGAACCAAAAGTAGAAATAATTGATTTTTTATGCCTTTTTGATACCATTAGCTTTACCAGGTGTCATCTTTTTTTAAATTGTGTAAAAGCGATTTTTCTTTTTTAGTATAATCTGTGCTAAATAAATGCACTGAGTGTGGTTTTTTAATCGAAATCCAAGATACCCTTCAAAACAGGGCCGGAAACTAGGACTGCACGCGGGTTTTAAATTTTTTCAGAATAATTTGAAATTAATGGGACCCAATTTTTCTTTTAAATTGAATAACATAAATCATTGCATTTATTTAGAACAAATTATTCTTTTAAAAAAATTGTTTTTACATTATTTAAAAAAAAAGTTGACCCCTGGACACCTCCCCTGGTAAAGCTAATGGTATAAAAAAGGCATAAAAATTAATTATTTCAAATGGAAAAACATGTTTGTAATAATTTTTACAAAAAATTAATTAATTTCTTATAAAAAGTTTATGAATAAATTCGTGAGACCATGCTCGCACAATCTAGGGAAAGAGCATGCTTACGTGTAAGCACGTCCATAACTAATTGGTATTTATGAACAAATTCGATGTCATTGAAGACAAATCTTACCGAAGACTATGCTTAAGCTATTGTGCTTGTTGGGAACACTGTATTTTAGACCGGGATTATGTATAATGTTGCCATAGTTGTTTACTTCGATAATATTTTCCCTGATCATTGAATTTTTTCCGGTTTTCTTCCTTTTATCGTACTGTTTTCCTGATTGCTTTTCCATTATACACATATTAACTACCTGTTTTTGTCAGAAATCAAATGGCAAGTAAAAAGTCGTACTCCACATTTGAAAAACAAGTTTTCAAGGAGTTGGTTGTGAAATTTGACCTAACAACAATACCATAAGGGGAAACAAGCCTGAAGCACTTGAGAGCAGAAAAAAACTATGGAACAACATTTCAACAGAATTTAATGCCATTCAAGGTGTTACACAGTTAAGTTTCATTTTCATATTTTTTCAAATCCAAACTAAACACTTTGAGCCCATGTATACCATATATTATGGTATTCACCAAACTTTTCACAGTGGATATGAGTATGTTATTAAGTTGACTAGAAACCATTACTCACCCTAGCTGAAGGCCCAAGTTGGTTACAACAACACCATTTTTAATGTATCTTTGTATGCCTCAACCACCTCAACATAAAACTTATCATTTTTTATGTTATATGTTATTCATCATAAATTTTGGGTAAGTTTGTTACAATAAATATGTTTCAAATTGTATCTTTTCCAGAGAACAATTGCACAACTTAAAAATTTGTTTCCAAAATTCTAAAATCTGAGCGAAAAGAAGTGCATTGTGCCAGAGGCAGAATGCTTTTTACCACAGAAGGAGGCCCTCAAACTCCTTGCCACATCCTGAAACGATGTACTAACGCGACAATTTTTTGGTCAGCCCATCAGGGGACATTCGACAGGACCAACTTGATGGTATGTATTTTTTATTTATTAAACTAAAAAAGAATATTATGAACATAAAAAAAGTAAAATATTTATATGATCAAGCACGCTGGGAGGCGAGCGCTTTCGTTTTTCCACTCAAATATGTTAGAAAAAAATTAGCAAGTTTTTTTGCATACAAGTTTTTAAGCCTATTTTCACTGCCAGGGAATTCACGCTGACTCTCACAGGGTCAGAAATAAGCAGCCCTAATTATCAAAAGTACTTGTACTATCCATGAACACGAAGTAGAAAACGGGTTTGAAGTATGCGTACAGTTGATTTTTAATCATGATTTAATTTTTTGCAATTACAGAAAGTATGGCAAAGACATTCTTAAATTTTTATTGAACTATAAAAATTACAGAAAGTTGATTCTTCTTCAGTTAAATTGCTAGAGACAATTTTTCAATTTCACACCAGTAGTCAACTACTTCTAATTCGTATTTTGTACCTTATCAAGATGATGAAACTTTTTCTAAATTTGTTAAAATATTAGAAACTTTTATGAATGTGTGCCCAGTTTGTAGTTTCCTGCGAATGTTACAGAGACAACAAAACAAGATACAGCCAGCGTCGATGGCACGTTGTATTTCTGATTCAGTCACTAGTTTCCCCTGCGCAAGGAGGGTAACAATCACGGTCGTGATATGACCATTCAGTTGAAAGCGCGTTAAACCCAAATGAACTGGTGTGACGTAATCCAAAAAAGCAAGCAAAATACACGGAGCTTTCTTCATTTTATTTTTTGAGACCAGTGCATTCTCCTTAATTCTTTATTATTATAAATTAAATTAAATTTGCTCCTGAATTTAATAATTACACTGTGTTTAAAACATTTTGTAAGGCCGTCAGGGAGGTCCAAACCCCACAGTCACCCAATTTTTTTCATCACAGAGCCCAACAATTCATCACAAAACTGTACATTATTTGTATTTTTCCGGTTTTTCTTCCTTTTATCGTACTGTTTTCCTGATTGCTTTTCTATTTTACACATATCAACTACCTGTTTTTTGTCAGAAATAAAATGGCAAGTAAAAAGTCGTACTCCACATTTGAAAAACAAGTTTTCAAGGAGTTGGTTGTGAAATTTGACCTAACAACAATACCATAAGGCAGTGGCGGCTCCTGACTTCAAGACTAGGTGAAGACAAATTATACCCAGAAGTATTGAAAAAATAATATTATTAATTTATCAGATCTTAGTTCTTATGGTCTCATAAACACAGCCCATTGTAAGTTATGGCTGTTTCCCTGCAGAGCATGATTTTCTCTCATACCAGTTTTGCATCATATAAGTTTTTATAGGTACTTTTTTTGGAGAACACTTGGTACTTAATAAATAAACAAGGCCAGCAGAACAATTTGTCAACACTTGAGCTGGTACACAGCCATTCATTTTTATAAGCCATTCAGGCTTGAACTGTATGGCTGTGGGGCAGGCATTTGCTTTACTTTTTTAGTGGTGGTTATAGTAATTGGAGAAATTGGAGATCCAGTAATCATAATATCTTTCTTATCCTCATTACTTCTTAATCTGAATGGGGTTGCTTTTAATGTTTGAACCCCATGATTTTGTGGGGATCTCATTGTTTCTTTGAAATATTGTTATTAATTATTCATCTTAATAAAAAATATTTATTCATCTTAATAAAAAATATTAACTAAAAGTTGGTAAAAAGGAATTAAAATAAAAATATTAGGATTATACCTCAGTAGTTAGAACTAGGAAGGAAAGAAAGTTAGTTGGAGACTAAAAATTACAATCCAAAACTGGAAGAAAATCCACCACCAGATTACAAAATAAATCTAAGAAAACATACTTACTACAAATATAAAATCAGCTTAAATTTGTGTTACCATTGATGTTTAAATGACTAGGTATTTAAGAAAAACACAGATATTGCCTTATAATTTTAAGTACTTCACTGGAAGCTGTGTGCTTAGCTACCTGCAACCTGCATAGTTATAATGTTATTTCTGACACTGAAAGAAGTACATAGCTACTTCATATTCAACTTATTATGAAAAGCACAGGTCAGATCAGGTAGGAATAATGTTTCTATCCTGTATCAAATACTGGGAAATAACTTTATTAACTAGTTACACCAATTAAAAGTCACTTGATTACCGTTGAAAAGATTAATTTGAAAATGGTCTAATAAAATTTAAAATGTCCCTGAAGCTACCAACGTTGCTGAAATTTTCATCGAAATTTCTACAGGGTAAGGCAAAATCTTGTCACTCTCGTTGCTAAACATACCAACGAAAAGGTATTAATACCTCAGATACGGGATTTTTTACTAAGATTTTTTATCCCTCTGACTAAAAAAATCCCACTACGGGCAGTAGTCAATTTTTACAATGAATTTTGAAAAATCATTTTTGTAATTTTTACAAAGTCACGGGCGACCTAAAATTTTCTTAATTCTAGTTGCAAAGTTCATTGTGCATATTTTAAGTGAAAAAAACTTGAATAAAAGCTGGCGGCAGACAGTCATATCCACTATTGAAGGAACCAAGGTCTGTCGTATACTTGCCTGTAATCCATGAAAAATTCCTTGTACAATCATTTTTGTATTTTTTAAAAAGTCGCGAGCGCCCTCAAATTTTCTCGATTCTAGTTAAAAATTTAATTATACATATTTTAAGCGAAAAAAAATTGAAAAAAAGCTGGCGGTAGACAGTCATATCCACTATTGATGGAACCAGGGTCTGTCGTATACTTGCCTGTAATCCATGAAAAATTCCTTGTACAATCATTTTTGTATTTTTTACAAAGTCGCGGGCGCCCTCAAATTTTCTTGATTCTAGTTGCAAATATTATAAGACATATTTTAAGCGAAAAAAAAATTGAATAAAAGCTGGCGGTAGACAGTCATATACACTATTGATGGAACCAAGGTCTGTAGTATACTTGCCTGTAATCCATGAAAAATTCGTTGTACAATCATTTTTGTATTTTTTACAAAGTCGCGGGCGCCCTCAAATTTTCTTGATTCTAGTTGCAAATATTATTATACATATTTTAAGAGAAAAAAAATTGAATAAAAGCTGGCGGTAGACAGTCATATCCACTAATTGATGGAACCAAGGTCTCTCGTATACTTGCCTGTAATCCATGGAAAATTCCTTGTACAATCATTTTTGTATTTTTTACAAAGTCGCGGGCGCCCTCAAATTTTCTTGATTCTAGTTGCAAATATTATTATACATATTTTAAGCGAAAAAAAATTGAATAAAAGCTGGCGGTAGACAGTCATATCCACTATTGATGGAACCAGGGTCTGTCGTATACTTGCCTGTAATCCATGAAAAATTCCTTGTACAATCATTTCAGTATTTTTTACAAAGTCGCAGGCGCCCTAAAATTTTCTTGATTCTAGTTGCAAATATTATAAGACATATTTTAAGCGAAAAAAAACTGAATAAAAGCTGGCGGTAGACAGTCATTAGCAATATTTAAAGAACCAAGGTCTGTCGTATACTTGCCTGTAATCCATGAAAAATTCCTTGTACAATCATTTTTGTATTTTTTACAAAGTCGCGGGCGCCCTCAAATTTTCTTAATTCTAGTTGCAAATATTATAAGACATTATTTAAAAGAAAAAAAATTGAATAAAAGCTGGCGGTAGACAGTCATATCCACTATTGCTGGAACCAGGGTCTGTCGTATACTTGCCTGTAATCCATGAAAAATTCCTTGTACAATCATTTTTGTATTTTTTACAAAGTCGCGGGCGCCCTCAAATTTTCTTGATTTTAGTTGCAAATATTATAAGACATATTTTAATTGAAAAAAAACTGAATAAAAGCTGGCGGTAGACAGTCATTAGCAATATTTAAAGAACCAAGGTCTGTCGTATACTTGCCTGTAATCCATGAAAAATTCCTTGTACAATCATTTTTGTATTTTTTACAAAGTCGCGGGCGCCCTCAAATTTTCTTGATTTTAGTTGCAAATATTATAGACATATTTTAATGAAAAAAAATGAATAAAAGCTGGCGGTAGACAGTCATTAGCAATATTTAAAGAACCAAGGTCTGTCGTATACTTGCCTGTAATCCATGAAAAATTCCTTGTACAATCATTTTTGTATTTTTTACAAAGTCGCGGGCGCCCTCAAATTTTCTTGATTTAGTTGCAAATATTATAAGACATATTTTAATTGAAAAAAAACTGAATAAAAGCTGGCGGTAGACAGTCATTAGCAATATTTAAAGAACCAAGGTCTGTCGTATACTTGCCTGTAATCCATGAAAAATTCGTTGTACAATCATTTTTGTATTTTTTACAAAGTCGCAAGCGCCCTCAAATTTTCTCGATTCTAGTTGCAAATATTATTAACATATTTTAAGCGAAAAAAAATTGAATAAAAGCTGGCGGTAGACAGTCATATCACTAATGATGGAACCAAGGTCTTCGTATACTTGCCTGTAATCCATGGAAAATTCCTTGTACAATCATTTTTGTATTTTTTACAAAGTCGCGGGCGCCCTCAAATTTTCTTGATTCTAGTTGCAAATATTATAACATATTTTAAGCGAAAAAAAAATGAATAAAAGCTGGCGGTAGACAGTCATTAGCATATTTAAAGAACCAAGGTCTGTCGTATACTTGCCTGTAATACATGAAAAATTCCTTGTACAATCATTTTTGTATTTTTTACAAAGTCGCGGGCGCCCTCAAATTTTCTTGATTCTAGTTGCAAATTATATAAGACATTATTTAAAAGAAAAAAAATTGAATAAAAGCTGGCGGTAGACAGTCATATCCATATTGCTGGAACCAGGTCTGTCGTATACTTGCCTGTAATCCATGAAAAATTCCTTGTACAATCATTTTTGTATTTTTTACAAAGTCGCGGGCGCCCTCAAATTTTCTTGATTTTAGTTGCAAATATTATAAGACATATTTTAATTGAAAAAAAAACTGAATAAAAGCTGGCGGTAGACAGTCATAGCAATATTTAAAGAACCAAGGTCTGTCGTATACTTGCCTGTAATCCATGAAAAATTCCTTGTACAATCATTTTTGTATTTTTTACAAAGTCGCGGGGCGCCCTCAAATTTTCTTGATTCTAGTTGCAAATATTATAAGACATTATTTAAAAGAAAAAAAATTGAATAAAAGCTGGCGGTAGACAGTCATATCCATATTGCAGGAACCAGGGTCTGTCGTATACTTGCCTGTAATCCATGAAAAATTCCTTGTACAATCATTTTTGTATTTTTTACAAAGTCGCGGGCGCCCTCAAATTTTCTTGATTTTAGTTGCAAATATTATAAAACATATTTTAATTGAAAAAAAACTGAAATAAAAGCTGGCGGTAGACAGTCATTAGCAATATTTAAAGAACCAAGGTCTGTCGTATACTTGCCTGTAATCCATGAAAATTCCTTGTACAATCATTTTTGTATTTTTACAAAGTCGCGGGCGCCCTCAAATTTTCTTGATTCTAGTTGCAAATATTATAAGACATTATTTAAAAGAAAAAAAAATTGAATAAAAGCTGGCGGTAGACAGTCATATCCACTATTGATGGAACCAAGGTCTGTGTATACTTGCCTGTAATCCATGAAAAATTCCTTGTACAATCATTTTTGTATTTTTTACAAAGTCGCGGGCGCCCTCAAATTTTCTTGATTCTAGTTGCAAATATTATAAACATATTTTAAGAAAAAAAAATTGAATAAAAGCTGGCGGTAGACAGTCATATACACTATTGATGGAACCAGGTCTGTCGTATACTTGCCTGTAATCCATGGAAAATTCCTTGTACAATCATTTTTGTATTTTTTACAAAGTCGCGGGCGCCCTCAAATTTTCTTGATTCTAGTTGCAAATATTATAAGACATTATTTTAAAAGAAAAAAAATGAATAAAAGCTGGCGGTAGACAGTCATTTTCCACTAATGATGGAACCAAGGTCTGTCGTATACTTGCCTGTAATCCATGAAAAATTCCTTGTACAATCATTTTTGTATTTTTTACAAAGTCGCGGGCGCCCTCAAATTTTCTTGATTCTAGTTGCAAATATTATAAGACATTATTTAAAGAAAAAAAATTGAATAAAAGCTGGCGGTAGACAGTCATATCCATATTGCTGGAACCAGGGTCTGTCGTATACTTGCCTGTAATCCATGAAAAATTCCTTGTACAATCATTTTGTATTTTTTACAAAGTCGCGGGCGCCCTCAAATTTTCTTGATTTTAGTTGCAAATATTATAAGACATATTTTAATTGAAAAAAAAAAAACTGAATAAAAGCTGGCGGTAGACAGTCATTAGCAATATTTAAAGAACCAAGGTCTGTCGTATACTTGCCTGTAATCCATGAAAATTCGTTGTACAATCATTTTTGTATTTTTTACAAAGTCGCGGGCGCCTCAAATTTTTCTTGATTTTAGTTGCAAATATTATAAGACATATTTTAATGAAAAAAAACTGAATAAAAGCTGGCGGTAGACAGTCATTAGCAATATTTAAAGAACCAGGTCTGTCGTATACTTGCCTGTAATCCATGAAAAATTCCTTGTACAATCATTTTTGTATTTTTTACAAAGTCGCGGGCGCCCTCAAATTTCTTGATTTTAGTTGCAAATATTATAAGACATATTTTAATTGAAAAAAAAAACTGAATAAAAGCTGGCGGTAGACAGTCATTAGCAATATTTAAAGAACCAAGGTCTGTCGTATACTTGCCTGTAATCCATGAAAAAATTCCTTGTACAATCATTTTTGTATTTTTTACAAAGTCGCGGGCGCCCTAAATTTTCTTGATTTTAGTTGCAAATATTATAAGACATATTTTAATGAAAAAAAAACTGAATAAAAGCTGGCGGTAGACAGTCATTAGCAATATTTAAAGAACCAAGGTCTGTCGTATACTTGCCTGTAATCCATGAAAAATTCCTTGTACAATCATTTTTGTATTTTTTACAAAGTCGCGGGCGCCCTCAAATTTTCTTGATTCTAGTTGCAAATATTATATAGACATATTTAAAGAAAAAAAATTGAATAAAAGCTGGCGGTAGACAGTCATATCCACTATTGTGGAACCAGGGTCTGTCGTATACTTGCCTGTAATCCATGAAAAATTCCTTGTACAATCATTTTTGTATTTTTTACAAAGTCGCGGGCGCCCTCAAATGTTCTTGATTCTAGTTGCAAATATTTTATACATATTTTAAGCGAAAAAAAATTGAATAAAAGCTGGCGGTAGACAGTCATATCCACTAATGATGGAACCAAGGTCTCTCGTATACTTGCCTGTAATCCATGAAAAATTCCTTGTACAATCATTTTTGTATTTTTTACAAAGTCGCGGGCGCCCTGAAATTTTCTTGATTCTAGTTGCAAATATTATAAGACATTATTTAAAAGAAAAAAAAATTGAATAAAAGCTGGCGGTAGACAGTCATATCCACTATTGATGGAACCAAGGTCTGTCGTATACTTGCCTGTAATCCATGAAAAATTCCTTGTACAATCATTTTTGTATTTTTTACAAAGTCGCGGGCGCCCTCAAATTTTCTTGATTTTAGTTGCAAATATTATTAGACATATTTTAATTGAAAAAAAACTGAATAAAAGCTGGCGGTAGACAGTCATTAGCAATATTTAAAGAACCAAGGTCTGTCGTTATACTTGCCTGTAATCCATGAAAAATTCCTTGTACAATCATTTTTGTATATTTTACAAAGTCGCGGGCGCCCTCAAATTTTCTTGATTCTAGTTGCAAATATTATTATAACATATTTTAAGCGAAAAAAAATTGAATAAAAGCTGGCGGTAGACAGTCATATCCACTAATGATGGAACCAAGGTCTCTCGTATACTTGCCTGTAATCCATGAAAAATTCCTTGTACAATCATTTTTGTATTTTTTACAAAGTCGCGGGCGCCCTGAAATTTTCTTGATTCTAGTTGCAAATATTATAAGACATTATTTAAAAGAAAAAAAATTGAATAAAAGCTGGCGGTAGACAGTCATATCCACTATTGATGGAACCAAGGTCTGTCGTATACTTGCCTGTAATCCATGAAAAATTCCTTGTACAATCATTTTTGTATTTTTTACAAAGTCGCGGGCGCCCTCAAATTTTCTTGATTTTAGTTGCAAATATTATAAGACATATTTTAATTGAAAAAAAAACTGAATAAAAGCTGGCGGTAGACAGTCATTAGCAATATTTAAAGAACCAAGGTCTGTCGTATACTTGCCTGTAATCCATGAAAAATTCCTTGTACAATCATTTTTGTATTTTTACAAAGTCGCGGGCGCCCTCAAATTTTCTTGATTCTAGTTGCAAATATTATTATACATATTTTAAGCGAAAAAAAATTGAATAAAAGCTGGCGGTAGACAGTCATATCTACTAATGATGGAACCAAGGTCTCTCGTATACTTGCCTGTAATCCATGAAAAATTCCTTGTACAATCATTTTTGTATTTTTTACAAAGTCGCGGGCGCCCTTAAATTTTCTTGATTCTAGTTGAAAATATTATAAGACATTATTTAAAAGAAAAAAAATTGAATAAAAGCTGGCGGTAGACAGTCATATCCACTATTGCTGGAACCAGGGTCTGTCGTATACTTGCCTGTAATCCATGAAAAATTCCTTGTACAATCATTTTTGTATTTTTTACAAAGTCGCGGGCGCCCTCAAATTTTCTTGATTTTAGTTGCAAATATTATAAGACATATTTTAATTGAAAAAAAACTGAATAAAAGCTGGCGGTAGACAGTCATTAGCAATATTTAAAGAACCAAGGTCTGTCGTATACTTGCCTGTAATCCATGAAAAATTCCTTGTACAATCATTTTTGTATTTTTTACAAAGTCGCGGGCGCCCTCAAATTTTCTTGATTCTAGTTGCAAATATTATAAGACATTATTTAAAAGAAAAAAAATTGAATAAAAGCTGGCGGTAGACAGTCATATCCACTATTGCTGGAACCAGGGTCTGTCGTATACTTGCCTGTAATCCATGAAAAATTCCTTGTACAATCATTTTTGTATTTTTTACAAAGTCGCGGGCGCCCTCAAATTTTCTTGATTTAGTTGCAAATATTATAAAACATATTTTAATGAAAAAAAAACTAAATAAAAGCTGGCGGTAGACAGTCATTAGCAATATTTAAAGAACCAAGGTCTGTCGTATACTTGCCTGTAATCCATGGAAAATTCCTTGTACAATCATTTTTGTATTTTTTACAAAGTCGCGGGCGCCCTCAAATTTTCTTGATTTAGTTGCAAATATTATAAGACATTATTTAAAGAAAAAAAATGAATAAAAGCTGGCGGTAGACAGTCATATCCACTATTGCTGGAACCAGGTCTGTCGTATACTTGCCTGTAATCCATGAAAAATTCCTTGTACAATCATTTTTGTATTTTTTACAAAGTCGCAAGGCGCCCTAAAATTTTCTTGATTCTAGTTGCAAATATTATAAGACATATTTTAAGCGAAAAAAAACTGAATTAAGCTGGCGGTAGACAGTCATTAGCAATATTTAAAGAACCAAGGTCTGTCGTATACTTGCCTGTAATCCATGAAAAATTCCTTGTACAATCATTTTTGTATTTTTTACAAAGTCGCGGGCGCCCTCAAATTTTCTTGATTTTAGTTGCAAATATTATAAGACATATTTTAATTGAAAAAAAACTGAATAAAAGCTGGCGGTAGACAGTCATTAGCAATATTTAAAGAACCAAGGTCTGTCGTATACTTGCCTGTAATCCATGAAAATTCCTTGTACAATCATTTTTGTATTTTTTACAAAGTCGCGGGCGCCCTCAAATTTTCTTGATTCTAGTTGCAAATATTATAAGACATTATTTAAAAGAAAAAAAATTGAATAAAAGCTGGCGGTAGACAGTCATATCCACTATTGCTGGAACCAGGGTCTGTCGTATACTTGCCTGTAATCCATGAAAAATTCCTTGTACAATCATTTTTGTATTTTTTACAAAGTCGCGGGCGCCCTCAAATTTTCTTGATTTTAGTTGCAAATATTATAAAACATATTTTAATGAAAAAAAAACTAAATAAAAGCTGGCGGTAGACAGTCATTAGCAATATTTAAAGAACCAAGGTCTGTCGTATACTTGCCTGTAATCCATGAAAAATTCCTTGTACAATCATTTTTGTATTTTTTACAAAGTCGCGGGCGCCCTCAAATTTTCTTGATTCTAGTTGCAAATATTATAAGACATATTTAAAAGAAAAAAAATGAATAAAAGCTGGCGGTAGACAGTCATATCCACTATTGTAGAACCAGGGTCTGTCGTATACTTGCCTGTAATCCATGAAAAATTCCTTGTACAATCATTTTTGTATTTTTTACAAAGTCGCAGCGCCCTAAATTTTCTTGATTCTAGTTGCAAATATTATAAGACATATTTAAGCGAAAAAAAATTGAATTAAAGCTGGCGGTAGACAGTCATTAGCTATTTAGAACCAAGGTCTGTCGTATACTTGCCTGTAATCCATGAAAAATTCCTTGTACAATCATTTTTGTATTTTTTACAAAGTCGCGGGCGCCCTCAAATTTTCTTGATTTTAGTTGCAAATATTATAGACATATTTAAGCGAAAAAAAAATTGAATAAAAGCTGGCGGTAGACAGTCATATCACTATTGATGGAACCAAGGTCTGTGTATACTTGCCTGTAATCCATGAAAATTCTTGTACAATCATTTTTGTATTTTTACAAAGTCGCGGCGCCCTCAAATTTTCTGATTTAGTTGCAAAATTATTATACATATTTTAAGCGAAAAAAAATTGAATAAAAGCTGGCGGTAGACAGTCATTCCATATTAAGAACCAAGGTCTGTCGTATACTTGCCTGTAATCATGAAAAATTCCTTGTACAATCATTTTTGTATTTTTTACAAAGTCGCGGGCGCCCTCAAATTTTCTTGATTCTAGTTGCAAATATTATAAGACATATTTAAGGAAAAAAAAATTGAATAAAAGCTGGCGGTAGACAGTCATACCACTATTGTGGAACAGGGTCTGTCGTATACTTGCCTGTAATCCATGAAAAATTCCTTGTACAATCATTTTTGTATTTTTTACAAAGTCGCGGCGCCCTAAATTTTCTTGATTTAGTTGCAAATATTATAAGACATATTTTAAGAAAAAAAACTGAATAAAAGCTGGCGGTAGACAGTCATTAGCAATATTTAAAGAACCAAGGTCTGTCGTATACTTGCCTGTAATCCATGAAAAATTCCTTGTACAATCATTTTTGTATTTTTTACAAAGTCGCGGGCGCCCTCAAATTTTCTTGATTCTAGTTGCAAATATTATAAGACATTATTTAAAGAAAAAAAATTGAATAAAAGCTGGCGGTAGACAGTCATATCCATATTGTAGAACCAGTGTCTGTCGTATACTTGCCTGTAATCCATGAAAAATTCCTTGTACAATCATTTTTGTATTTTTTACAAAGTCGCGGGCGCCCTCAAATTTTCTTGATTTAGTTGCAAATATTATTAAACATATTTTAATTGAAAAAAAATGAATAAAAGCTGGCGGTAGACAGTCATATCATATTTAAAGAACCAAGGTCTGTCGTATACTTGCCTGTAATCCATGAAAATTCCTTGTACAATCATTTTTGTATTTTTTACAAAGTCGCGGGCGCCCTCAAATTTTCTTGATTCTAGTTGCAAATATTATAAGACATTATTTAAAAGAAAAAAAATTGAATAAAAGCTGGCGGTAGACAGTCATATCCACTATTGCTGGAACCAGGGTCTGTCGTATACTTGCCTGTAATCCATGAAAAATTCCTTGTACAATCATTTTTGTATTTTTTACAAAGTCGCGGGCGCCCTCAAATTTTCTTGATTCTAGTTGCAAATATTATAAGACATATTTTAAGCGAAAAAAAATTGAATAAAAGCTGGCGGTAGACAGTCATATACACTATTGATGGAACCAAGGTCTGTAGTATACTTGCCTGTAATCCATGAAAAATTCGTTGTACAATCATTTTTGTATTTTTTACAAAGTCGCGAGCGCCCTCAAATTTTCTCGATTCTAGTTGCAAATATTATTATACATATTTTAAGCGAAAAAAAATTGAATAAAAGCTGGCGGTAGACAGTCATATCCACTAATGATGGAACCAAGGTCTGTCGTATACTTGCCTGTAATCCATGAAAATTCCTTGTACAATCATTTTTGTATTTTTTACAAAGTCGCGGGCGCCCTCAAATTTTCTTGATTCTAGTTGCAAATATTATAAGACATTATTTAAAAGAAAAAAATTGAATAAAAGCTGGCGGTAGACAGTCATATCCACTATTGCTGGAACCAGGGTCTGTCGTATACTTGCCTGTAATCCATGAAAAATTCCTTGTACAATCATTTTTGTATTTTTTACAAAGTCGCAGGCGCCCTAAAATTTTCTTGATTCTAGTTGCAAATATTATAAGACATATTTTAAGCGAAAAAAAACTGAATAAAAGCTGGCGGTAGACAGTCATTAGCAATATTTAAAGAACCAAGGTCTGTCGTATACTTGCCTGTAATCCATGAAAAATTCGTTGTACAATCATTTTTGTATTTTTTACAAAGTCGCGGGCGCCCTCAAATTTTCTTGATTCTAGTTGCAAATATTATAAGACATTATTTAAAAGAAAAAAAATTGAATAAAAGCTGGCGGTAGACAGTCATATCCACTATTGCTGGAACCAGGGTCTGTCGTATACTTGCCTGTAATCCATGAAAAATTCCTTGTACAATCATTTTTGTATTTTTTACAAAGTCGCGGGCGCCCTCAAATTTTCTTGATTTTAGTTGCAAATATTATAAGACATATTTTAATTGAAAAAAAACTGAATAAAAGCTGGCGGTAGACAGTCATTAGCAATATTTAAAGAACCAAGGTCTGTCGTATACTTGCCTGTAATCCATGAAAAATTCCTTGTACAATCATTTTTGTATTTTTTACAAAGTCGCGGGCGCCCTCAAATGTTCTTGATTTAGTTGCAAATATTATTATACATATTTTAAGCGAAAAAAAATTGAATAAAAGCTGGCGGTAGACAGTCATATCCACTAATGATGGAACCAAGGTCTCTCGTATACTTGCCTGTAATCCATGAAAAATTCCTTGTACAATCATTTTTGTATTTTTTACAAAGTCGCGGGCGCCCTAAATTTTCTTGATTCTAGTTGCAAAATTTATAAGACATTATTTAAAAGAAAAAAAATTGAATAAAAGCTGGCGGTAGACAGTCATATCCACTATTGATGGAACCAAGGTCTGTCGTATACTTGCCTGTAATCCATGAAAAATTCCTTGTACAATCATTTTTGTATTTTTTACAAAGTCGCGGGCGCCCTCAAATTTTCTTGATTTTAGTTGCAAATATTATAAGACATATTTTAATTGAAAAAAAACTGAATAAAAGCTGGCGGTAGACAGTCATTAGCAATATTTAAAGAACCAAGGTCTGTCGTATACTTGCCTGTAATCCATGAAAAATTCCTTGTACAATCATTTTTGTATATTTTACAAAGTCGCGGGCGCCCTCAAATTTTCTTGATTCTAGTTGCAAATATTATTATAACATTATTTTAAAGAAAAAAAAATTGAATAAAAGCTGGCGGTAGACAGTCATATCCACTAATTGATGGAACCAAGGTCTCTTGTATACTTGCCTGTAATCCATGAAAAATTCCTTGTACAATCATTTTTGTATTTTTTACAAAGTCGCGGGCGCCCTGAAATTTTCTTGATTCTAGTTGCAAATATTATAAGACATTATTTAAAAGGAAAAAAAATTGAATAAAAGCTGGCGGTAGACAGTCATTAGCAATATTTAAGAACCAAGGTCTGTGTATACTTGCCTGTAATCCATGAAAAATTCGTTGTACAATCATTTTTGTATTTTTACAAAGTCGCGAGCGCCCTCAAATTTTCTGATTCTAGTTGCAAATATTATTATACATATTTTAAGCGAAAAAAAATTGAATAAAAGCTGGCGGTAGACAGTCATATCCACTAATGATGGAACCAAGGTCCTTCGTATACTTGCCTGTAATCCATGAAAAATTCCTTGTACAATCATTTTTGTATTTTTTACAAAGTCGCGGGCGCCCTTAAATTTTCTTGATTCTAGTTGCAAATATTATAAGACATTATTTAAAAGAAAAAAAATTGAATAAAAGCTGGCGGTAGACAGTCATATCCACTATTGTGGAACCAGGTCTGTCGTATACTTGCCTGTAATCCATGAAAAATTCCTTGTACAATCATTTTTGTATTTTTTACAAAGTCGCGGCGCCCTCAAATTTTCTTGATTCTAGTTGCAAATATTATAAGACATATTTTAAAAGAAAAAAAATGAATAAAAGCTGGCGGTAGACAGTCAATCAAATATTGAAGAACCAAGGTCTGTCGTATACTTGCCTGTAATCCATGAAAAATTCTTGTACAATCATTTTTGTATTTTTTACAAAGTCGCTGTGACGCTCAATATACTTCTGTAATTCTACATATAAAACAAATTGAAAAATTGCGTATAATCTGCTTTGCGGAACAGGATTTGTCTAAATATCAAAATCACAGAGAAAATAGTCCCATCAATTGCATGTTTTTCTGTGTCTAACAAGATCTTGTTGAAACATGTTTTTAGTTCGATAAATAAACAAATTATTTGCTATTAAAAACTGACAATAAAAGGCCCTACGGTAAGGGCCTTCATTAATTGATAGACTATGGGTTCGTTGTAATTCCTATGTTCCGCTATAAATCCTGAAAAATTCTTGTGTACAGTCATATCTAAATTTTCGTATATTTTTAGATCGAATTGGGCTGAGCCCCAAATTTGGTGCTCTTTGAAGAAAATTGAAAAGATTTTTTACTTTAAAATAAAATTGAATAAAAGCTGGCGGTAGACAGTCATATCCACTAATGATGGAACCAAGGTCTCTCGTATACTTGCCTGTAATCCATGAAAAATTCCTTGTACAATCATTTTTGTATTTTTTTACAAAGTCGCGGGCGCCCTGAAATTTTCTTGATTCTAGTTGCAAATATTATAAGACATTATTTAAAAGAAAAAAAATTGAATAAAAGCTGGCGGTAGACAGTCATATCCACTATTGATGGAACCAAGGTCTGTCGTATACTTGCCTGTAATCCATGAAAAATTCCTTGTACAATCATTTTTGTATTTTTTACAAAGTCGCGGGCGCCCTCAAATTTTCTTGATTTTAGTTGCAAATATTATAAGACATATTTTAATTGAAAAAAAACTGAATAAAAGCTGGCGGTAGACAGTCATTAGCAATATTTAAAGAACCAAGGTCTGTCGTATACTTGCCTGTAATCCATGAAAAATTCCTTGTACAATCATTTTTGTATATTTTACAAAGTCGCGGGCGCCCTCAAATTTTCTTGATTCTAGTTGCAAATATTATTATACATATTTTAAGCGAAAAAAAATTGAATAAAAGCTGGCGGTAGACAGTCATATCCACTAATGATGGAACCAAGGTCTCTCGTATACTTGCCTGTAATCCATGAAAAATTCCTTGTACAATCATTTTTGTATTTTTTACAAAGTCGCGGGCGCCCTGAAATTTTCTTGATTCTAGTTGCAAATATTATAAGACATTATTTAAAAGAAAAAAAATTGAATAAAAGCTGGCGGTAGACAGTCATTAGCATATTTAAAGAACCAAGGTCTGTCGTATACTTGCCTGTAATCCATGAAAAATTCCTTGTACAATCATTTTTGTATATTTTACAAAGTCGCGGGCGCCCCACAAATTTTCTTGATTCTAGTTGCAAATATTATTATACATATTTTAAGCGAAAAAAAATTGAATAAAAGCTGGCGGTAGACAGTCATATCCACTAATGATGGAACCAAGGTCTCTCGTATACTTGCCTGTAATCCATGAAAAATTCCTTGTACAATCATTTTTGTATTTTTTACAAAGTCGCGGGCGCCCTTAAATTTTCTTGATTCTAGTTGCAAATATTATAAGACATTATTTAAAAGAAAAAAAATTGAATAAAAGCTGGCGGTAGACAGTCATATCCACTATTGATGGAACCAAGGTCTGTCGTATACTTGCCTGTAATCCATGAAAAATTCCTTGTACAATCATTTTTGTATTTTTTACAAAGTCGCGGGCGCCCTCAAATTTTCTCGATTCTAGTTGCAAATATTATAAGACATTATTTAAAAGAAAAAAAATTGAATAAAAGCTGGCGGTAGACAGTCAGATCCACTATTGATGGAACAAGGGTCTGTCGTATACTTGCCTGTAATCCATGAAAAATTCCTTGTACAATCATTTTTGTATTTTTTACAAAGTCGCCTGTAGACAGTCATATACTTGCCTGTAATTCTACCATATAAAACAAATTTGAAGAAATTCGGATAATCGGTTTTGGAGATACTAGTGATTTGGTCTAAAATATCAAAATCACGAGGAAGTATAGAGTCCATAATTGGCAGTGTTTTTCTGTGTCTAACTTAAGATCTTGTTTGAAAACATGTTTATTAGTTCGATAAATAAACTCAAATTCATCTTGCCTTATTAACCGAGCACAGTGAGGGAGCGAAGCGACCTTACTGAGTAAGGTCCTGTCTTAACTTGGATACTGGACTATTGGGCTTTCGTTTGGCTAACTGTCTCTATGTTCCGCTATAACTATCTACCTGATTCTTCAAAATTGAAGAAACTTTGTGTACATGTTCATTTGAGTCTTAAAATTTTCCCTATAGTTTTTAGATCGAATTAGGCCACTTGAGGCCAAATGGGGCCTCTTTGAAGAAAATTGAAAAAGATTTTTCTACTTTATATCAATAAAGCAAGCCTCTTAAAATTTCAATTTTTCAAAAAAATTCCCGAAAATTCCATTTTTCCCTTTTTTCCCTTTCGTGAATTTCGAGTACCTACTTCTACAATTGCAATTCTGCGTATCACTAGTTAAAAAAATACCCTGTTATGTTTAGTTTTAGAAAAAAAGAAAGCTCATTTAAATTATTTTAATGGTCATGGAACGCAAGACACACAAAGCTCAAAAACACTTCTGAATCATAATGGAATATTCAAAGTTTGCTGAATTTTAACAGAATTGGCGCGTAATTTGAGATGTAAATACACTGCCCTGGGATGTTTAACAGAAGAAAATTGATCATTCACAATGGTCGGTCGTTGTGAACTCTTTACGTGAATGGGGTTACGGGGTCACAGGTCCTCGTGAGGAAAAATGAGAGATGCTGTTATGAAAGCAGCAACCAGTGGTGTAATTATGGACAAAGAATACACAAGAAGAAAGAATCCACGCTCGCAAAAAATGTGATGTACGTATTTTGATTATAGTTTTAGAAGTAAAATTTAAAATATCATTTTTGTGTTTATCAGAATCATGATAATATTATCTAAAACATAGCAAAAAAGTGCTGAAAATTAACCTTGGGTAACACTCGAACATCCAGCCTTCAGGTTACAATTAATAATACTTTATTGGTAAACTACATACTACATTCTGCTTCTCCAACACAGGAAATGAAATGAAAAGATCACAAAGGAATATGTAGCGAACCAAGGGTCGAAGTTAAAGCTTGTGGCTTTCTCTTCCACCGAACAAATCGATGGCCTTGTTAATTTATCTATTTGATTTGAGTGATATAGTTAGTAAGTAGAACTATTTGTTTTAAAAAAAATTAATTTATAACTTGCAGTTGACACAATAATGGTCACACAGACCGCTTCAGACATCGAGTGTTCTTCAAAATGCAATAGCGCCCAGATTCAAAATTTAAAAGATGTGTTTAGCCAGCGGCGATGGCGCGTTGAATGCACCGGTTCTCGTTGGATCACCGAAGTTAAGCAACGTCCAGCGAGGTGAAGACTTCGTGATGCTGGCATTCCGGCCCAACCCAGGCTGGGTGAGGTTAATGTGGGTAGCGGGTTTGTGAGTTTCCTGCGAATGGAGGTTGGCACCCCCGTCGTGATATAACCATGCAGTTGAAAGCGACGTTAAAAAAAAGAAAAGAAAAAAAATAGATGTGTTTCTCTCCTTCTGGTGCCGTTTAATAAAGCGTATCTCATTTGTTCCTTCACCTGTCCGAAAGAACTTAGAATTTATTGAAACAACATAGCAGAGGGTATTTTAACTAGTGGTACGCAGAATTGCAATTGTAGAAGTACTCTCAATTAACGAAAGGGAAAAGAGGGAAAAATGGAATTTTCGGAGAATTTTTTTAAACTTATTATTAAATATCTCTCTGGTGTTTCAATATTTTTTGATGCAACTAACTGCATTTCAAGGGAAATATGCATGACTATCCATACATGAAGCAAAACTTACCTACTGGCTATCATTTCTTTAATAACGTGCATCGATCAAAGTGACCTCTAGACCTGTGGGAAAAACAGGGATCTGGCCACAACTCTTTAACGAACAAAATGCCCCACTGCAAGTTGATCTTATATGATAGTCCACGGTGGGCTGAACCTATCCTCAAAATATATGCATCTCTAACCGGGGCACCCTGTATAGTGAAATTTTGTGGTCATGAAAACTAAGGGGGAAACACTGTGGTAGAATTTCGAAAGAGGGCCAAAAAATGGCCGGTTTAGTATTTAATTCTAACCTATTGAGTGTGGTTTTGAATGAGAGGTCTCTATTTTCTCATGTTTGATTGGAAATATACAGGGTGGGGCAAAAGTCTGGAAACCCCTGAATAACTTTCGAATGACTTCTTCGGTAAAATTAAAATTTTGTAAAGTAAACCAGGGTAATAAGACCTTCTTTTAGAGTGGGGTCGATTTTTGTTACCGGCCCCCATGTCGGGTCCAGGGGGGGCAACTTCATTTTTTTAAATACGAACCCCCAACTTGCGATACATTTTTGGAAAGGGTTTTAAACAAGAAATACCTTGGTGCAAATTTTATTTTTTTAGAATTAAGTGTTTGCATATGGCGTCCAACTTTGTGTATGCAGTAAAGTCTGGAAACCCCTTTATATCTTTCAAAAGTGCTTTCTCAGTAAATTTAAAATTTTGTACGGTGATTCGGGGTAGTTAGACCTTTCCAAAAATGTATCGCAAGGTGGGGTTTCGTATTTAAAAAAAATGAAGTTGGCCTACCTGGCCCCGACATGGGGTCCGGTAAAAAAATTCGGTCCCACTCTAAAATAAGGACTAATTACCAAGGATTACCGTACACAATTTTAAATTTACTGAGAAAGCCCTTTCGAAAGATATCAAGGGGTTTCCAGACTTTACTGCATACACAAAGTTGGACGCCATATGCAAACACTTAATTCTAAAAAAATAAAATTTGCACCAAAGTATTTTTTGTTTAAAACCCTTTCCAAAAATGTATCGCAAGTTGGGGGTTCGTATTTAAAAAAATGAATGGCCCCGACATGGTGGCCGGTAACAAAAATCGACCTGACTCTAAAAGAAGGTCTTATCACCCCGGTTTACCATACAAAATTTTAATTTTACCGAAGAAGCCATTCGAAAGTTATTCAGGGGTTTCCAGACTTTTGCCCCACCCTGTATATCTGTGTGAGGTTTTCAGTTCACAGAACTACTACTTTTTGAAGCCAAAAATAAGAGGGCAACCCGTAGATGACGAACATTTATTAGTATTTTTTTTAAATACCAACGGTCAATAAAATTTGTAACTGGAATAAAAAAAATATTACCTACTATTACAGTTATATGTGTTTAAAACCCTGGTTCCATCAATAGTGGATATGACTGTCTACCGCCAGCTTTTATTCAATTTTTTTTCGCTTAAAATATGTGTAATAATATTTGCAACTAGAATCGATAAAATTTGAGGGCGCCCGCGACTTTGTAAAAAATACAAAAATTATTGTACAAGGAATTTTTCATGGATTACAGGCAAGTATACGACAGACCCTGGTTCCATCAATAGTGGATATGACTGTCTACCGCCAGCTTTTATTCAATTTTTTTTCGCTTAAATAATGTCTTATAATATTTGCAACTAGAATCGATAAAATTTGAGGGCGCCCGCGACTTTGTAAAAAATACAAAAATGATTGTACAAGGAACTTTTCATGGATTACAGGCAAGTATACGACAGACCTTGGTTCCATCATTAGTGGATATGACTGTCTACCGCCAGCTTTTATTCAATTTTTTTTCTTTTAAAATATGTCTAATAATATTTGAAACTAGAATCGAGAAAATTTGAGGGCGCCCGCGACTTTGTAAAAAATACAAAAATGATTGTACAACGAATTTTTCATGGATTACAGGCAAGTCTACGAGAGACCTTGGTTCCATCAATAGTGGATATGACTGTCTACCGCCAGCTTTTGTTCAATTTTTTTTCTTTTAAAATATGTCTTATAATATTTGAAACTAGAATCGATAAAATTTGAGGGCGCTTGCGACTTTGTAAAAAATACAAAAATGATTGTACAAGGAATTTTTCATGGATTACAGGCAAGTATACGACAGACCCTGGTTCCATCAATAGTGGATATGACTGTCTACCGCCAGCTTTTATTCAATTTTTTTTCGCTTAAAATATGTCTAATAATATTTGCAACTAGAATCGAGAAAATTTGAGGGCGCCCGCGACTTTGTAAAAATTACAAAAATGATTGTACAAGGAATTTTTCATGGATTACAGGCAAGTATACGACAGACCCTGGTTCCATCAATAGTGAATATGACTGTCTACCGCCAGCTTTTATTCAATTTTTTTTCGCTTATAATATGTCTAATAATATTTGCAACTAGAATCGATAAAATTTGAGAAGCCCGCGACTTTGTAAAAAATACAAAAATGATTGTACAAGGAATTTTTCATGGATTACAGGCAAGTATACGACAGACCCTGGTTCCATCAATAGTGGATATGACTGTCTACCGCCAGCTTTTATTCAATTTTTTTTCGCTTAAAATATGTGTAATAATATTTGCAACTAGAATCGATAAAATTTGAGGGCGCCCGCGACTTTGTAAAAATACAAAAATTATTGTACAAGGAATTTTTCATGGATTTCAGGCAAGTATACGACAGACCTTGGTTCCATCATTAGTGGATATGACTGTCTACCGCCAGCTTTTATTCAATTTTTTTTCTTTTAAATAATGTCTTATAATATTTGCAACTAGAATCAAGAAAATTTGAGGGCGCCCGCGACTTTGTAAAAAATACAAAAATGATTGTACAACGAATTTTTCATGGATTACAGGCAAGTCTAGACAGACCCTGGTTCCATCATAGTGGATATGATGTCTACCGCCAGCTTTTATTCAATTTTTTTTTCGCTTAAATATGTTAATAATATTTGCAATAGAATCGATAAAATTTGAGGGCGCCCGCGACTTTGTAAAAATACAAAAATATTGTACAAGAATTTTTCATGGATTACAGGCAAGTATACGACAGACCTGGTTCCATCAATAGTGGATATGACTGTCTACCGCCAGCTTTTATTCATTTTTTTTTCGCTTAAAAATGTTATAATTTGCAACTAGAAACGATAAATTTGAGGGCGCCCGCGACTTTGTAAAAAATACAAAAATATTGTACAAGGAATTTTTCATGGATTACAGGAAGTATACGACAGACCTTGTTCCATCAATAGTGGAAATGACTGTCTACCGCCAGCTTTTTCAATTTTTTTTTCGCTTAATAATGTCTTATAATATTTGAACTAGAATCGAAAAATTTGAGGGCGCCCGCGACTTTGTAAAAAATACAAAAATGATTGTACAAGGAATTTTTCATGGATTCAGGCAAGTATACGACAGACCTGGTTCCATCATAGTGGATTTGACTGTCTACCGCCAGCTTTTTTCAATTTTTTTTGCTTAAAATGTATAATATTTGAACTAGAATCAAAAATTTGAGGGCGCCCGCGATTGTAAAAATACAAAATATTGTACAAGAATTTTTCATGGATTCAGGCAAGTTACGAGACTTGGTTCATCATTAGTGGATATGATGTTACCGCCGCTTTATTCATTTTTTTTCTTTTAAATAGTCTATAATATTTGAACTAGATCAAAATTGAGGGCGCCGCGACTTTGTAAAATAAAATGATTGACAAGAATTTTTCATGGATTAAGCAAGTTACGAAGACCTGTTCCATCAATAGTGGTATGATGTCTACCGCAGTTTTATTCAATTTTTTTTTCTTAAATATGTCTTATAATATTTGAATAGAATCATAAAATTTGAGGGCGCCCGCGATTTGTAAAATTACAAATATTGTACAAGGATTTTTCATGGTTAGGCAAGTATACGACAGACCTGGTTCCATCATAGTGGATATGACTGTCTACCGCAGTTTTATTCATTTTTTCTTAAATATGTCTAATAATATTTGCAACTAGAATCGAAAATTTGAGGGCGCCCGCGACTTTGTAAATACAAAAATGATTGTAAAGAATTTTCATGGATTACGGCAAGTATACGACAGACCCTGGTTCCATCAATAGTGGATATGACTGTCTACCGCCAGCTTTTATTCAATTTTTTTTCTCTTAAAATATGTCTAATAATATTTGCAACTAGAATCGAGAAAATTTGAGGGCGCCCGCGACTTTGTAAAAATTACAAAAATGATTGTACAAGGAATTTTTCATGGATTACAGGCAAGTATATGACAGACCCTGGTTCCATCAATAGTGGATATGACTGTCTACCGCCAGCTTTTATTCAATTTTTTTTCGCTTAAAATATGTGTAATAATATTTGCAACTAGAATCGATAAAATTTGAGGGCGCCCGCGACTTTGTAAAAATACAAAAATTATTGTACAAGGAATTTTTCATGGATTACAGGCAAGTATACGACAGACCCTGGTTCCATCAATAGTGGATATGACTGTCTACCGCCAGCTTTTATTCATTTTTTTTCGCTTAAATAATGTCTTATAATATTTGCAACTAGAAACGATAAAATTTGAGGGCGCCCGCGACTTTGTAAAAAATACAAAAATGATTGTACAAGGAATTTTTCATGGATTACAGGCAAGTATACGACAGACCCTTGTTCCATCAATAGTGGAAATGACTGTCTACCGCCAGCTTTTATTCAATTTTTTTTCGCTTAAATAATGTCTTATAATATTTGAAACTAGAATCGATAAATTTGAGGGCGCCCGCGACTTTGTAAAAAATACAAAAATGATTGTACAAGGAATTTTTCATGGATTTCAGGCAAGTATACGACAGACCTTGGTTCCATCATTAGTGGATTTGACTGTCTACCGCCAGCTTTTATTCAATTTTTTTTCTTAAAATAATGTCTTATAATATTTGCAACTAGAATCAAGAAAATTTGAGGGCGCCCGCGACTATGTAAAAAATACAAAAATGATTGTACAACGAATTTTCATGGATTACAGGCAAGTCTACGAGAGACCTTGGTTCCATCAATAGTGGATATGACTGTCTACCGCCAGCTTTTATTCAATTTTTTTTCTTTTAAAATATGTCTTATAATATTTGAAACTAGAATCGATAAAATTTGAGGGCGCCCGCGACTTTGTAAAAAATACAAAAATGATTGTACAAGGAATTTTTCATGGATTACAGGCAAGTATACGACAGACCCTTGTTCCATCAATAGTGGATATGACTGTCTACCGCCAGCTTTTATTCAATTTTTTTTCGCTTAAATAATGTCTTATAATATTTGCAACTAGAATCGATAAAATTTGAGGGCGCCCGCGACTTTGTAAAAAATACAAAAATGATTGTACAAGGAATTTTTTCATGGATTTCAGGCAAGTATACGACAGACCTTGGTTCCATCATTAGTGGATATGACTGTCTACCGCCAGCTTTTATTCAATTTTTTTTTCTTTTAAATAATGTCTTATAATATTTGCAACTAGAATCAAGAAAATTTGAGGGCGCCCGCGACTTTGTAAAAAATACAAAAATGATTGTACAACGAATTTTTCATGGATTACAGGCAAGTCTACGAGAGACCTTGGTTCCATCAATAGTGGATATGATTGTCTACCGCCAGCTTTTATTCAATTTTTTTCTTTTAAAATATGTCTTATAATATTTGAAACTAGAATCGATAAAATTTGAGGGCGCCCGCGACTTTGTAAAAATTACAAAAATGATTGTACAAGGAATTTTTCATGGATTACAGGCAAGTATACGACAGACCCTGGTTCCATCAATAGTGGATATGACTGTCTACCGCCAGCTTTTATTCAATTTTTTTTCGCTTATAATATGTCTATAATATTTGCAACTAGAATCGATAAAATTTGAGGGCGCCCGCGACTTTGTAAAAAATACAAAAATGATTGTACAAGGAATTTTTCATGGATTACAGGCAAGTATACGACAGACCCTGGTTCCATCAATAGTGGATATGACTGTCTACCGCCAGCTTTTATTCAATTTTTTTTCGCTTAAAATATGTGTAATAATATTTGCAACTAGAATCGATAAAATTTGAGGGCGCCCGCGACTTTGTAAAAATACAAAAATATTGTACAAGGAATTTTTCATGGATTACAGGCAAGTATACGACAGACCCTGGTTCCATCAATAGTGGATATGACTGTCTACCGCCAGCTTTTATTCAATTTTTTTTCTCTTAAAATATGTCTAATAATATTTGCAACTAGAATCGAGAAAATTTGAGGGCGCCCGCGACTTTGTAAAAATTACAAAAATGATTGTACAAGGAATTTTTCATGGATTACAGGCAAGTATACGACAGACCCTGGTTCCATCAATAGTGGATATGACTGTCTACCGCCAGCTTTTTTTCAATTTTTTTTCGCTTAAAATATGTCGAATAATATTTGCAACTGGAATCAAAAAATTTTAGGGCGCCCGCGACTTTGTAAAAATTACAAAAATGATTGTACAAATAGTTTTTCATGGATTATTAGAAATGAATTTATTGCAAAAAAAAAAACACCAAGTCCCATGCGCGATCTCCAAAATGGGATTCAGAGGCATCAGGAGTTATCGCATCGATACATTAATAATCAATTGAATAGGCGAAAAAGAAAATATATAAATTTGATGCTATAGAAAGAAAAAAAGGGTCAAGGGATAATTTCTTGAGAATAAAAAATAAATGATTCGTGGGATTTTTTCAAAAATAACGTTTATGGTCTTTTGTTGAACCCTGTTGATTTTTCAAATTCGTTGCTACAATTCGTTGTTTATTTCTATAGAGTAAATTTAAAAAGTGCACGACAAGTTTTGTTTACATTCTAAAGATAAGAGATACAATGTTGCCAAGTTAATTTCATTGCTAAATTTCTACAAACTTCCAAGAGCTATATTTTAAATTTAAAGAAATCCCTCAAATCATGTAAGACGTATTTATTTATTTAAAAAAATAATACTACACCGCCTGAACAGAATTTTCTCTTGAGAATTTCATTTCAACACGTCTAATTTCATGATTTTTTTTAAAGTGGTTCCATAGTCAGGATCTTAAACAGGACCACCATTGTCCCTATTTAAAAACTTCTTGGAACAACTAGATACCAGATTATCTTATTTGGCTCAATTTCGGTACCTACATTAAATAATTATTTCCGAGATTTGACTTCAATCGAGATGTCCTTTTTAATACTACATATAGTTGACAAGATACATAAAATATAGTTAAAATTTATTGGTATCGGCTATCGTTTAGGAACTATGTACAAAACTAGAACCCAAAAAATGAGAAATAATATCCAAAATTCCTGACACAAAATCCTGCTTTCCTAGCGCCTACGTTATTATTATTTTTTTTTTTTTAATATTACAAGATTGTGCTAGATATGGGAGGCTAAATCATTGACTGGTTTCCTAGGTCTGGCATAATGCTACTGGCAACAATGTTAATATCAAAAACACATGACATCGCACATGGTATGTGGCTTCGTGACATTTCGTATGAGGTCGTGTAGATAATGTAAACTGAATACAACTGAAGACTGTCCTCAGTAGCATATTACATAGATATAGTTCTTGCCTAATATTTCATGATACCTACTTGGAAATACTCAACTCTGATTGGTTGATTCAAGGACAACTGAAGACAATTTCGAATTGTCTTCACATTTGGTGTTCTCCTTGGAAAGTAACATGAAATGTTAAGCAGCATTGATCTATTTTACACAAAGCTTACTCTTTTTTTTTTTTTTTTTTTTTTTTTCTTTGAGTTGGATCAATTGTGCCATGTTCAAGGGATTATGAGTAGTGTTTTCACTGTTCAAAATTAGGTGAAAATGTCTTCAGTGTCTTCACCCGACGAGCCGCCACTGCCATAAGGGGAAACAAGCCTGAAGCACTTGAGAGCAGAAAAAAACTATGGAACAACATTTCAACAGAATTTAATGCCATTCAAGGTGTTACACAGTTAAGTTTCATTTTCATATTTTTTCAAATCCAAACTAAACACTTTGAGCCCATGTATACCATATATTATGGTATTCACCAAACTTTTCACAGTGGATATGAGTATGTTATTAAGTTGACTAGAAACCATTACTCACCCTAGCTGAAGGCCCAAGTTGGTTACAACAACACCATTTTTAATGTATCTTTGTATGCCTCAACCACCTCAACATAAAACTTATCATTTTTTATGTTATATGTTATTCATCATAAATTTTGGGTAAGTTTGTTACAATAAATATGTTTCAAATTGTATCTTTTCCAGAGAACAATTGCACAACTTAAAAATTTGTTCCAAAATGTAAAATCTGAGCGAAAAGAAGTGCATTGTGCACAGAGGCAGAATGCTTTTACCACAGAAGGAGGCCCTCAAACTCCTGTGCCACATCCTGAAACGATGTACTAGACGGCGACAATTTTTTGGTGCTGCCCATCAGGGGGACATTCGACAGTGACCAACTTGATGGTATGTATTTTTTATTTATTAAACTATAAAAAAGAATATTATGAACATAAAAAAAAGTAAAATATTTATATGATCAAGCACGCTGGGAGGCGAGCGCTTTCGTTTTTCCACTCAAATATGTTAGAAAAAAAAATTAGCAAGTTTTTTTGCATACAAGTTTTTAAGCCTATTTTCACTGCCAGGGAATTCACGCTGACTCTCACAGGGTCAGAAATAAGCAGCCCTAATTATCAAAAGTACTTGTACTATCCATGAACACGAAGTAGAAAACGGGTTTGAAGTATGCGTACAGTTGATTTTTAATCATGATTTAATTTTTTGCAATTACAGAAAGTATGGCAAAGACATTCTTAAATTTTTATTGAACTATAAAAATTACAGAAAGTTGATTCTTCTTCAGTTAAATTGCTAGAGACAATTTTTCAATTTCACACCAGTAGTCAACTACTTCTAATTCGTATTTTGTACCTTATCAAGATGATGAAACTTTTTCTAAATTTGTTAAAATATTAGAAACTTTTATGAATGTGTGCCCAGTTTGTAGTTTCCTGCGAATGTTACAGAGACAACAAAACAAGATACAGCCAGCGTCGATGGCACGTTGTATTTCTGATTCAGTCACTAGTTTCCCCTGCGCAAGGAGGGTAACATCACGGTCGTGATATGACCATTCAGTTGAAAGCGCGTTAAACCCAAATGAACTGGTGTGACGTAATCCAAAAAAGCAAGCAAAATACACGGAGCTTTCTTCATTTTATTTTTTGAGACCAGTGCATTCTCCTTAATTCTTTATTATTATAAATTAAATTAAATTTGCTCCTGAATTTAATAATTACACTGTGTTTAAAACATTTTGTAAGGCCGTCAGGGAGGTCCAAACCCCACAGTCACCCAAATTTTTTCATCACAGAGCCCAACAATTCATCACAAAACTGTACATTATTTGTATTTTTCCGGTTTTCTTCCTTTTATCGTACTGTTTTCCTGATTGCTTTTCTATTTTACACATATCAACTACCTGTTTTTGTCAGAAATAAAATGGCAAGTAAAAAGTCGTACTCCACATTTGAAAAACAAGTTTTCAAGGAGTTGGTTGTGAAATTTGAGCTAAACAATAATACCATAAGGGGAAACAAGCCTGAAGCTTTTGAGACAAGGAAAAAATTATGGAACAATATTTCAACGGAATTGAATGCTATTCAAGGTGTTACACAGGTAAGTTTCATTTTCATATTTTTTCAAATCCAAACTAAACACTTTGAGCCCATGTATACCATATATGGTATTCACCAAACTTTTCACAGTTGATATGAGTATGTTATTAAGTTGACTAGAAACCATTACTCACCCTAGCTGAAGGCCAAAGTTGGTTACAACAACACCATTTTTAATGTAGCTTTGTATGCCTCAACCACTCAACATAAAACTTATCATTTTTTATGTTATTTTATGTTATATGTTATTCATCATAAATTTTGGGTAAGTTTGTTACAATAATTATGTTTCAAATTGTATTTTCTAGAGAACAATTGCACAACTTAAAATTTGTTCCAAAATGTAAAATCTGAGCGAAAAGAAGTGCATCGTGCACAGAGGCAGAATGCTTTTACCACAGAAGGAGGCCCTCAAACTCCTGTGCCACATCCTGAAACGATGTACTAGACGGCGACAATTTTTTGGTGCTGCCCATCAAGGGGACATTCGACAGTGACCAACTTGATGGTATGTATTTTTTATTTATTAAACTATAAAAAAGAATATTATGAACATAAAAAAAGTAAAATCACTTTACCATAGAAGGCAATGTAATACAGAGAGGGTATGTGAAGGCAAAGTGATCACCCTAAAACAATTATTTTTCCTCTTATTCATTACAGAGCACAGTCACCCTGATGAGTTGGTGAATCCAACAAAATCTACCACCTTGAACAATTCAGACAAACAATTTGGTAAGTAAATAATAAGCACTGTAAAATGAAATAAAAATGTGTGCTTCTGTGTGTTAATTTATCTACATGAGCGTCAAATATTTATATGATCAAGCACGCTGGGAGGCGAGCGCTTTCGTTTTTCCACTCAAATATGTTAGAAAAAAAATTAGCAAGTTTTTTTGCATACAAGTTTTTAAGCCTATTTTCACTGCCAGGGAATTCACGCTGACTCTCACAGGGTCAGAAATAAGCAGCCCTAATTATCAAAAGTACTTGTACTATCCATGAACAAGAAGTAGAAAACGGGTTTGAAGTATGCGAAAAGTTGATTTTTAATCATGATTTAATTTTTTGCAATTACAGAAAGTATGGCAAAGACATTCCTAAATTTTTATTGAACTATAAAGATTACAAAAAGTTGATTCTTCTTTAGTTTTTAAAGTTTTTTATTTATTTTATTTTACAGATAATAAATTTCTGCCATTTGCAATCCAGAGGGCAAAGTACTCAGAATACTTGAGCAATTTCCTCTCTGGATTACAATTCTTCTTTAGTTAAATTCCTAGAGACAATATTTCAATTTCACAACAGTAGTCAACTACTTCTAATTCGTATTTTGTACCTTATCAAGATGATGAAACTTTTTCTAAATTTGTAAAAAGATTTGAAACTTTTATGAATGTGTGGCCGGTTTGTAGCTTCCTGCGAATGCTACAGAGACAACAAAACAAGATACAGCCAGCGTCGATGGCGCGTTTATTTCTGATTCAGTCAGTAGTTTCCCCTGCGCATGGAGGGTAACATCACGGTCGTGATATGACCATGCAGTTGAAAGCGCGTTAAACCCAAATGAACTGGTGTGACGTAATCCAAAAAAGCAAGCAAAATACACGGAGCTTTCTTCATTTAATTTTTTGCAATTACAGAAAGTATGGCAAAGACATTCTTAAATTTTTATTGAACTATAAAAATTACAGAAAGTTGATTCTTCTTCAGTTAAATTGCTAGAGACAATTTTTCAATTTCACACCAGTAGTCAACTACTTCTAATTCGTATTTTGTACCTTATCAAGATGATGAAACTTTTTCTAAATTTGTAAAAATATTAGAAACTTGTATGAATGTGTGGCCAGTTTGTAGTTTCCTGCGAATGTTACAGAGACAACAAAACAAGATACAGCCAGCGTCGATGGCACGTTGTATTTCTGATTCAGTCAGTAGTTTCCCCTGCGCAAGGAGGGTAACACCAGGGTCTTGATATGACCATGCAGTTGAAAGCGCGTTAAACCTAAATGAACTGGTGTGACGTAATCCAAAAAAAGCAAGCAAAATACATGGAGCTTTCTTCATTTTATTTTTTGAGGCCAGTGCATTCTCCTTAATTCTTTATTATTATAAATCAAATTAAATTTGCTCCTGAATTTAATAATTACAATGTGCTTAAAACATTTTGTAAGGCCGTCAGGGAGGTCCAAACCCCACCGTCACCCAATTTTTTTCATCACAGAGCCCAACAATTCATCACAAAATTGTACATTGTTTGTATTTTTTCCCTGAGTATTGAATTTTTTCCGGTTTTCTTTCTTTTATCGTACTGTTTTCCTGATTGCTTTTCTATTTTACACATTTTAACTACCTGTTTTTGTCAGAAATAAAATGGCAAGTAAAAAGTCGTACTCCACATTTGAAAAACAAGTTTTCAAGGAGTTGGTTGTGAAATTTGAGCTAAACAATAATACCATAAGGGGAAACAAGCCTGAAGCTCTTGAGACAAGGAAAAATTTATGGAACAATATTTCAACGGAATTGAATGCTATTCAAGGTGTTACACAGGTAAGTTTCATTTTCATATTTTTTCAAATCCAAACTAAACACTTTGAGCCCATGTATACCATATATGGTATTCACCAAACTTTTCACAGTGGATATGAGTATGTTATTAAGTTGACTAGAAACCATTACTCACCCTAGCTGAAGGCCAAAGTTGGTTACAACAACACCATTTTTAATGTAGCTTTGTATGCCTCAACCACCTCAACATAAAACTTATCATTTTTTATGTTATTTTATGTTATATGTTATTCATCATAAATTTTGGGTAAGTTTGTTACAATAATTATGTTTCAAATTGTATTTTTTCCAGAGAACAATTGCACAACTTAAAAATTTGTTCCAAAATCTAAAATCTGAGCGAAAAGAAGTGCATCGTGCACAGAGGCAGAATGCTTTTACCACAGAAGGAGGCCCTCAAACTCCTGTGCCACATCCTGAAACGATGTACTAGACGGCGGCAATTTTTTGGTGCTGCCCATCAAGGGGACATTCGACAGTGACCAACTTGATGGTATGTATTTTTTATTTATTAAACTATAAAAAAGAATATTATGAACATAAAAAAAGTAAAATCACTTTACCATAGAAGGCAATGTAATACAGAGAGGGTATGTGAAGGCAAAGTGATCACCCTAAAACAATTATTTTTCCTCTTATTCATTACAGAGCACAGTCACCCTGATGAGTTGGTGAATCCAACAAAATCTACCACCTTGAACAATTCAGACAAACAATTTGGTAAGTAAATAATAAGCACTGTAAAATGAAATAAAAATGTGTGCTTCTGTGTGTTAATTTATCTACATGAGCGTCAAATATTTATATGATCAAGCACGCTGGGAGGCGAGCGCTTTCGTTTTTCCACTCAAATATGTTAGAAAAAAAATTAGCAAGTTTTTTTGCATACAAGTTTTTAAGCCTATTTTCACTGCCAGGGAATTCACGCTGACTATCACAGGGTCAGAAATAAGCAGCCCTAATTATCAAAAGTAGTTGTACTATCCAAGTAGTTGTACTATCCATGAACAAGAAGTAGAAAACGGGTTTGAAGTATGCGAACAATTGATTTTTAATCATGATTTAATTTTTTGCAATTACAGAAAGTATGGAAAAGACATTCTTAAATTTTTATTGAACTATAAAAATTACAGAAAGTTGATTCTTCTTTTTTTTTTTTTTTTTTTTTTTTTTTTATTAAGCTTTATTAGGAGGACAAACATGCAACATTATAAAATTAAGAAAAGACAGAAGAAAAAAGAACAAACAAATGACAAAATAAAAAAGAAAAGAAAATAACAATAATGTCCTACCTAAAGGGCGGGGTTATTGCCTGTGGCAATCTCAACACACCCTAGAGACAATTTTTCAATTTCACAACAGTAGTCAACTACTTCTAATTCGTATTTTGTACCTTATCAAGATGATGAAACTTTTTCTAAATTTGTTAAAATATTAGAAACTTTTATGAATGTGTGGCCGGTTTGTAGTTTCCTGCGAATGTTACAAAGACAACAAAACAAGATACAGCCAGCGTCGATGGCACGTTTATTTCTGATTCAGTCACTAGTTTCCCCTGCGCAAGGAGGGTAACATCACGGTCGTGATATGACCATGCAGTTGAAAGCGCGTTAAACCCAAATGAACTGGTGTGACGTAATCCAAAAAAAGCAAGCAAAATACACGGAGCTTTCTTCATTTTTTTTTTTTTATTGAGGCCAGTGCATTCTCCTCAATTCTTTATTATTATAAATCAAATTAAATTTGCTCCTGAATTTAATAATTACAATGTGTTTAAAACATTTTTTAAGACCGTCAGGGAGGTCCAAACCCCACCACCACCCAATTTTTTAAGAGCCCAACAATTCATCACAAAAATGTACATTATTTGTACCAAAAAGCGATGATGAAGACGCGAAATATGTTTTTGTTCTTAGTGTTAGCAAAATTTATCGTGTCAGTGAAAAATAGTAAAATTCTAGTTACCAATGCCAAAGTTTTACAATTTTAACCTATGATGGTATAACCATACAAATAGAAGTCAAAATTACAAGTGTGAATTGAATACCGAGAAGGACAAAGTACAAAATAGTGGAAAAAATGGAAAAACCTGAACTCAAGAGCTGAAGTATATTTTGGAAACAAACGTTAAAGAATCAGAATTAAAAAAAAAAATATTAATGGAATTTGGAAACGAAATTTAACCAATGAAAGTTGGAAGATGTTATGTGTGAACCGTTGAAAAACTTAAGGGCTGCAAGAGTGGAAGATCATCATCTATCTATGTGTACCTGTAAATCAATCTTGTGGAAACACCAGCAATACGCAATACATTGACCCCTGGACACTTCCCCTGGTAAAGCTAATGGTATAAAAAAGGCATAAAAATTAATTATTTCAAATGGAAAAACATGTTTGTAATAATTTTTACAAAAAATTAGTTAATTTCTTATAAAAAGTTTATGAATAAATTCGTGAGACCATGCTCAGCACAATCTAGGGAAAGAGCATGCTTAAGTGTAAGCACGTCCTTAACTAATTGGTATTTATGAACAAATTCGATGTCATTGAAGACAAATCTTACCGAAGACTATGCTTAAGCTATTGTGCTTGTTGGGAACACTGTATTTTAGACCGGGATTATGTATAATGTTGCCATAGCAACGTCAGTTGTTTACTTAGATAATATTTTCCCTGAGTATTGAAGTTTTTCCGGTTTTCCTCCTTTTATCGTATTGTTTTCCTGATTGCTTTTCTATTTTACACATATCAACTACCTGTTTTTGTCAGAAATAAAATGGCAAGTAAAAAGTCGTACTCCACATTTGAAAAACAAGTTTTCAAGGAGTTGGTTGTGAAATTTGAGCTAAACAATAATACCATAAGGGGAAACAAGCCTGAAGCTCTTGAGACAAGGAAAAATTTATGGAACAACATTTCAACGGAATTTAATGCTATTCAAGGTGTTACACAGGTAAGTTTCATTTTCATATTTTTTCAAATCCAAACTAAACACTTTGAGCCCATGTATACCATATATGGTATTCACCAAACTTTTCACAGTGGATATGAGTATGTTATTAAGTTGACTAGCAACCATTACTCACACTAGCTGAAGGCCCAAGTTGGTTACAACAACACCATTTTTAATGTAGCTTTGTATGCCTTAACCACCTCAACATAAAACTTATCATTTTTTATGTTATATGTTATTCATCATAAATTTTGGGTAAGTTTGTTACAATAATTATGTTTCAAATTGTATCTTTTCCAGAGAACAATTCCACAATTAAAGAAATTGTTCCAAAATCTAAAATCTGAGAGGAAGGAAGTACATTGTGCTCAGAGGCAAAATGCTTTTGCCACAGGAGGAGGCCCTCAAACTCTTATGCCACATCCTGAAACGATGTACTAGATGGCGACAATTTTTTGGTGCTGCTCATCAAGGGGACATTCGACAGTGACCAACTTGATGGTATGTATTTTTTATTTATTAAAATATAAAAAAGAATATTATTAACATAAAAACAGTAAAATCACTTTACCATACATAGAAGGCAATGTAATACAGAGAGGGTATGTGAAGGCAAAGTGATCACCCTAATTATTTTTCATCTTATTGATTACAGAGCACAGTCACCCTGATGAGTTGGTGAATCCAACAAACTCTACCACCTTGAACAATTCAGACAAACAATTTGGTAAGTAAATAATAAGCACTGTAAAATGAAATAAAAATGTGTGCTTCTGTGTGTTAATTTATCTACATGAGCGTCAAATATTAATATGATCAAGCACGCTGGGAGGCGAGCGCTTTCGTTTTTCCACTCAAATATGTTACATAAAAATATTACCAAGTTTTTTTGCATACAAGTTTTTAATACATACTTATTTTCGACCGGGCCGAAAATAAGTATGATCATAGGATGGGCCATAGGGAACTTCCTATCCTTAGAACTTACAGAATTGAAAAATTCCATCGCGTTTAAAAGTTACGAGGGGGTGGCCACCTTTTCAGAAACATTCTGTATGTATATGCTCGTACCTAACATACCTTAAAAGCAAGGAAAAGTTTTCGCTCGGGAATAAAAGACAACTAAAATAAACTGTTGTTTCAGGTAATAAATGTTGCTCTAGACATTTGAAATTTGACACCCAACAGGCAGACTGACACAAATCTATATGTTTTGATATTCATGTAAATCTAGCACAACTTCTAGCTTTTGACAAATCCTTCCCCAGGCTGGGTGATGTTAATGTGTGTGTAACCGGGTTGTAATTTCCTGCGAATTTTAGGCTGCACCCAAACGGTGTTGATCAGCTTCATATCAAAGCAGCTACTCATTTTTCCTCACGAGGTAAGTGGACCCCGAATATCTCAGAAAAATTCCTGCCCCGCTTTGGATCGAACCCAGGTGACTATACGTGCAACGCCCAGACTTCTGAGTAGGTAGTGTCAGTTGTTTGTGAATAAAATTTACTTTCTTTCTCTCTCTCTAGGTACTGAAATTATACATTATAGTGTCGTTCGTTCAACAAAATTTCTTTTGATTTTTACAGCTCTGAATCGGGTCTCGTCCGATTCAACAAATTGTCGATCAATATGTGGATCAACACGTCCACACCGCAGGAAACAATGTTGATCGACGCGCTCAACAACGAGGGGGGAAGGGGCTTTACAGAGATAACAGAACAAAATACAGCCAGCGTCAATGGCTCGTCGAATTTCTCATTCAGTCACTCGTTAAACAACGTCCAGGGATGTTAGGACTTTCGATAGGTGACCCTTCAAATTTAAAACCTCGTGATGTTGGCTAGTCCCGACCCTACTCTGGTTGGGTGAGTTTAATGGCTGATTTGTAACATCCTAGAACTTGAAATCCCTGCCTCTGAAAGCCTCGATGTGACAGACAGACATTGCCAAGAAGAAAAGTAAAGATTTACGATTGTTTATATGCATAAAACTTTTCTGTACGTTCATTTCAAATTCCATTTCACGTCTTCTATTCGTTCGTGCAAATAATTACTTCGTGCTGTGCACATTGCATATTTGAAATAATTTTAGGCGAGCATAGAATTTGAATTTCAGAAATAATTGGATTTATTGTTTTAATTCATGACATTATCTTACCAAGAAATAGTTTCTAGCGTGCAAAGACACGATACGTTGAAAAGAGTTTTGAGTTATTAGCAAGGGTTTTGCGGGTGTACTTCTTTCTTAAATTGAACTTGACCCGACTGATGGATTTTTCCTTATTTTGGTTATTTACCCTGCATTCGCTATGTATAAATTGGAAATTCTAACTGAATGTAATAAGTACGTTTGTAAGTATGTAATAAACTCAATGTCACGTTTCCGTAAATTTAATTAGGTAATGTTAATAGTCTTACTTGAATTGGAGAAAAAGTCTTTTATGCCAACACTTATTTTTCATGGTCCCATTATCAAACGTACGTGGTCGAATTATCAAACACTTCTAATTAAAGGGGGGGGTGGGGGTATTAATCGATTGGAAACGTTGGAATGCAAAACCACATTATTTAATTGGTATATAACTTTTTTTCAACCAGTCGACCTTTGTCGCACGCTCGAATTAGAAAACTGCTCCTAAATAGGACAAGAAACAGATTTTGAGTCAATTGCAGAATGTACTAGGAGACTCGAAACTAAGGAACTTGGACTTAGGCTCAGAGGATCAAGAAGCAGAGTGATGGTCCTTTCTCATGAAGATGGTGCGGGAATGCCTGTATTTTATTTTATTGTTGAATTTTTATATGTATTTTTTTATAAATAAGTATACTTTATAAGTTATAAAAAACTTAGACACCACTTTTTGTGCTGAGCTACGATACGCAAATGTCACAGAGAGCAGAAGGCTACTCAGATCACTCTAACGTTTATAAGGAGGTTACGGAGACAGCGATAAAATATAAAGAAAAGCATCTAGGAAGAGTTTGGAAATGGTACATTTTAAATTGGCGCGAGTGTTATTAGAAAAGATTATCAGCTGACTTTCCATGATTACAATATTAAATTTGTTGATTTGAAAATAACTTTTCTCGCCTATGCATGAGTGTTCTCAACTTTTTCGTTCCAAAGGACTTATTCTTAACTTTACGGCACTCAAAGGCGGCACTCTGTGAATCCAGAGATTCCAGAGGTCGTGGGTTCGAAACCCAGCCGGGACATGACAAGGTATCCTCCCATTTGGGATTTTTACCACATAATAATATGTCTTGGGCTTACTGCTTGAATAATGGGACTTTAATAGTCTTAATCGGGCAGTATAAATCAGGCGATATTATTATTATTATTATTATTACTATTTGTAGTTTTTACCAGTATATTTTTCTAAAATCAATACAATATTTTTTTTCTGTGTGAAACTAAAAACCTACTAAATAAAGAACTTTCTTTTTTTGTAAACAGCCCTTTTGGCCTTTAGAGGCTCAATTTTCAGGTTCCAGCAAACGGACGTCCGGAGAAGACGCCTAGTGAGCAAAAATGGGCATGTATTTTTCACATTTCAAATTAGAATAATTGCTTCTAGTTATTTTCAGAGAAAACTTGAAAGCGTGCAGAAGACCTGGGAGAACATGAAGAGGAAGAGGAGGCAAGATGTTTCAAAAGAGAAGTTGTATAGTCTGAGAATAGGGGGTGTCGTGAACTTTCCATAACTGAAATATTCACGAATGATCGAAGGCCAGCTATTTCTCTGCCTTTAGGTGTTTTCCTAAAGGCATTCACAACCAATTCAGACCAGTCCAAAAAAGTCTATAAAAGTCGACCAAACTATTCTGTTCTTACGATCTAACTCTTACGATTCTTACGATCTAAATTCTGTAATCTAAATTATAAAGTATACAAAATAAAACTGTATAACGAATTATTACGAATAAACAATTTTATGTGTTAATGTATTTCACGACAGGGGGGGGGGGGTCATATGATAGCCCCCCTGTTCATGACAAGCCTAAAATTGATTCCCAACTCAACTCAATCGACATTGAGTTGAAGGGAGTCGAGGACAGTGACTTCTTTTTGCAACAGTCTCAAAAGATCTACTCGACCTTAATAGGTAAGAAAGAACATAATATTTAACAATATCATGAATGCCATTCAGAGGGGGAATGCAGCCAGCATTTCGGGCTCATTCCCCTTCACAAATTCACTGAATGTTTGTGTTATAGCAATAAAAAATTACTTTGGTAAAAAAAAATATATATATATCAATTTGTGTCAATCACAACAGTGATACGACTACTACTCAATGTCGCCTTACTGATTTTATGCTTGAACATGAATATCATACTCTTGCTATTTTATTGATTACCACTTCTTTCAAAACGTAATATAGTATAGTTACTAATCTTACTTTATAACTACGTGTATTGACAATTATCCATAGCAGGGCCGCAAGGGTATTTGGCCTATTGTTCAAAAGATCACCACACATTTGAATTATTGGTGTTTTGATGAAGCTACAATAGCCGACAACCCAGCCTGAGTGAAGCCAACAAAAGCCATTCAAATATGGACAATAACTTCACCATGTCTGAATGGGGTTGGAAAAGCCATCATAGTACTATCCACGCTTGGAGTTTCTTAACTTCAGTCACTCCATTATGAAATGATACGAAACTCGCTTACATAAGATATGCATTTTAATCCAAGCTAATTTTCCTATCAAGATAAGGAAAACTTTACGTGACAAGTTTCCTAGTTTCGCCGAACAAAGTGGCCTCGGTCCCTAGACGACGGAAAGCGATAAACAAAGTGTCTAAGGTTCCCTAGACGGCGCGGCGCCGGAAAACGATAAGGGCTGCAAGTCTTGCGAAAAGTTGCATTGTGTGATAAGCACTGTACAGGGTGGAAGTGGTAAGGATCAAGTTCAGTACAGTATAGTAGTGACGTTGAATTGTTGATTAAGCACTGTACAGGGTAGTGTAGTGATATGGATTAGTATGGTAGTCATGTTCAATTGTTGATTCAGCGCTGTACATTGGTGATAAAGTGTACAGTGTGAGACGGATACGGATAAGTGTTCTAAAAGTGGCACTGTGCGGGGTAGTATTAGAACTCTATTCTTTGTTAGTCCTGTAAAAATGAGCCTTGGGGAAAAACTATGAAATTAGATTACAACCATAAAAAGGAAAATAGTGTTTTTTCCAGAATATTCCGGATGGTGCATTCAAATGACATAACAGATGAGAAGTTGTTTACCATATTCTATCGTGTTATGAAGATAACAAGACTGAAGAGATGTCAGTTCTTCTTACAATGAAATTTGCAAGGAGAGCATGGACTTTTGTCACTGGTCAAACCATAGAAAACTGTTTCCACAAAGTTGGATGTCGTGATAACACAACACATGACAATGAGTATGAACAAAGTCTAATCTCCGACGGCCACGGCATTGCAAGACATCTAAGCAACCATTAAGAATGTGTAGCCTTTGTTGGCTAGGGGAAAGCGTCCACTGAGCAGCCAAAATAAGATGACTTCTTAACCTCTAACGGAAAATTTGGCTGCGCAGCTTGATTGTGTATTTTATTTTAAAAGGAGAAATATTTTTGTAGTTTTTCTCATTGCTTTTGTGACCCACCCTGACCTCTCGAAGGTATCACACGACAATCTTTGGAGAATCTAGTTGAGTTTTTCCTCATGAATTTGAGTTTGACACCACATAATAATAAGACTCTGAGGGTTAGGTGGTAGAAAATGCTTTGAGCATGAACCTCGCCTGGTGGTTACCTTCCAATAAAGAGTATTATTATTTTTATTCCCGGGGGTATGTATAAATCAAGTACTATCCTAAAATACGCGAATGACTCAATAGTTAAAGCGGTATTAAAAAAAAAAGTTAGGACCAGCATAATCACAATGATGATGTCACTATTACTCAAACTCGCCTTTCTAATTTATTCGACACTTGGGACTTGAACCACCGACCTCCAGGTTACGAGTCCGCCGCCCGATCGAGCTACTGAGGTCGGTGTTGTAAATAAAATACTTAACTTTATTTTATCCTCACAGGGTACCACACAGTTGTAGTAGTTATAGTATGTTGACATAATAAACAGTAAAGTAAGTATTTTAGCACCACGAGTTTGTTAAGTGAAAAGGTCACAGGAACCGAGTAAGGCTTCTTTTACTTCTCATTTTATTTCCTTTTCATTGTAATCTACTTTCCTATTTCTTTCTCTAAAGTAGTGTACTCGGGAGTTCTGAGGAGCTCTGTTCTCTTTGTAACCAATGAGGCCGGAAAATTTGCAGCACTTCGTATTAATATGCCCACAGTGTGCGGTACTAAGAACTAAATATCTGGAACTAGCAGCTAGGGGAAGGGGTACGGAATTTGTTGATGGTTCACTTATTTTTTTAAATATAAAAATCTCTATTTGTATGTGCAAGGAGCATTAAAAATTAGAGCTTTTCCAAGAAACGAATGGTAGGTAGGGTAGGTAATGGTAAAAGAAGAGATATACGTATATTGTTACTTTTTCACCTGCTCGACTAGGGACCTTTTTATGGGTGTACCTGTATGATGTAGCTATGTGACCGACCTCAGTAGCTTGATCGATCTTCGGGTCTACACAATTAGATTTGGGAAAATACTTTCTGAACTTGAGTCGTATCGGCAACGTTGTTGACGAGACGGGAAAGGAAGCACAACTTCGCGTTCAAGGAAGGAACTCTCACTCCATTAGTTGTTCAAGGATGTGGTGGAACATTTGGTGTAATCAACGCTGCTAGTCACATCAACTATGCATCGCTTATTTCACCATTTGTCACTCCCGTATTCTAGCCGATTACGTGTATTCTCAAGATTTGGGACCTACCTGTAGGAGTTAGACCTGCAGGTAGGTCCCAAATCCTGATAGTCAATGGACGTTACCAACCACCAATTTACTTGGTTGGGCTCCAGCTGTAAAATTGACAAGTCGCCTCACTGATATTCTAGCCAGACTTGGATTCGACGCCGAAGTTATTCCATCTCGGAATGTTCATAATTTCCCGCTGATAGAAGCTTTGCTTCTTCATGTCTTCCTATCCAAAACCGAAGTGAACGTAAAACCGTTGGAAAAAAACATATTCGCAAGTAGTCGAATGGATAAAAACCAAAATTCAATTCGCCATCATTCGAGCTGTATCTTTGATACTGAGGCGATCCAGATACCACCCACGAAGTTATGGATCAATCGGAAATGGAGGAGAAGTATCTTTTTAAAAATATTCTTACAAGTTTTATTAAAATTTGAAAGAAAAAAAAAACAAAGCCATCAAGAGATCTGTTTATTCTCTCAACCTATGGCTAGAAACCCAGAAAGGGCTTAGTAATGTTCCATTCCATCCATCCAGATTTAGCATTGTCCAGAACACATCTAGGCACTTTAGAATCGCCAAAAAATAGACACATTTGAGGAGAAGCATTTGAATTTATTATCTTTGAAGGCATGTCTGCAGCTCTCCTAATCAGGGCCTATCAAGCGAAAGGCTTTCCGATGTCAATTGGTTTGCACTTTTACAAACGCCTACCCAACATCATTCAGTCAACACTATTCTCTAATGAAGAATGCAGGTATGGCGTCGGACTTTACATCGACACTTTCATTGAGCCATGATTAATCCATGAAGCATTAAACATCATTAGACAGAAAAAAAGGTTGAACTTCATAACCTAGATCTATTTCGACATCCAGATTTGAGTGTTCCAGATTATAAGATAGTTTTCTAGTTTACATCTAATATAATCATGGGTAAGATATGTATCAACAAGCCATAACGTCAACGGCTCTGACATAAAACAGGCCCCATCGTCAGGTATTTTCATAAGTATTAGTTTTTTTTCGAAAATATTATTGAAAAAAAAAATGGATTTTTAATAGTAGTACAGTTTACATGTCAAATATCTGAAACATTATCAAAGTTCGTTTTTTTCCCTCTCTTGAAAAGTAGTTAAAATGACGATAGATGCTGTTGCTCTGACAGTGACCTTATTATCTATTGATACCAGTCTCGTGTTCATCTATGTAAAACAATAAAATGAAGTTTTTCGGTAATAACTTCCAAGAAGAGACTCATTTTGTCTTCACCTTTATCACACTGACCGAGATTACCGCCCAAGCTCTCAACATTTTTGTTGTTTTCTTTTTAGAGCGAAGATAAATTTACTTTCGATCGTAAAACGCCAATCCTACATCAGAGCGCAATCAAAACATCATCTTAATATTTGACATTTGTTGAGAGACTGTGGTCTGGAATTCATTATCTCCTCTACCGTTTTTATTTCAGTGGCAAATTGTGGGTGGGGGTTGAATTAAGTGCTCGTGGTTTATACAAACCTCCCTTGTGGAGTTAAGTGGGGGTTGAATTTAATTCTCGTGGGTTCTACAACTGCTTTTCAGAAATATGTATATTACAAATAGGGTGGTTCCACTTAAGATTCCAAATTTGACCCCCCTGGGGCCGCCCCTGGAAATGATAAAAAAACCAAAACTTAGTAGAAAAGGTTTCCCCCTCGATATAATGGTAGATGTGTTTTAACATTTTTAATCTATTCTCTAGATATTTTGAGTGGCTCTAAATGCCAAAGAAAATTTTACGAGTTAAGAAAAAACTATACATAAAAGAATATTTTACTCAAAACCAGTTGGAAACTAGAACGTTTTAAGTGTCTCCTGAAAAATTCGACAAAGAGGAGATAGATGGTTTTTACATTGTATGATGGTTTTTGCATTGTATCAAATATCTAATGTTGATATTTTGCATAATTCTCACCAGGTAGTATACAGACTCTTATGAGACTCACTAATTTACTGACCCGACAAAAGTTTACTGACCCGGTATCTGAGTTTGTAAATTTCATTGACCCTTATAAATGTCAGATGCGCCTCGACGTCCGCGACACTATAGTGAAAACCCTATTCGGATATAACTTACCAATCCGGCGTAAATCCGGATTAACCCTTACTGACCGGATGAAAGTTTGCCACAAAATTGGAATAGCTTCAACAAGAATGGTCGGAAGAGTTCAAAGACTACTATGAACAACATCTGAATGAAGACATCTCCTCATCTGGTAAATGGGTTCTTTTAGAACTTGACACCTACATTCCTGTAGAAAATGGAATTACAATTAATGCTGCAGAGTCTCTAAACTCGGTTTTAAAAAGATTTTTGAAAAGAAAAGAGGTACCGATGCAGCATTTAGCCCTCTCCATTTATCAGCTAGACCTATTTTATCAAAGAGAGATTCTGAGGGGTTTATGTAACAATGGGAACATGAGTCTTAAAGATAAATATTTGTACCGTAGAAAAGACCCTCATAGTGTTACCTTTGGTCACGCAACTCTTTCCCTAGATAACATACCTTATGTTTTTAATGGTGAAAAGCCATCAAAATCATTTGAAGATAAAAACAATCAGGGCCTGGCCTGGCAATACATATTTGAAAACAGAATAGAACATGTTCCAAGCGAACAATTGCCAAGCGAACAAGCGGGGTTATTGCCATAGGCAATAACCCCGCCCTTTAGTTAGGACATATGTATATATTTTATTTATTTTTTTCTTGTGTTATATTATTATTATTGTCATTTTTATATTTACTTTTTCCCATTATTTGTCTGAATTTGTCTGTATGTTCTACTAATAAAGTGTTTCTAAATAAATAAATAAAACAATTGTACATTGTTGATGGAATAAAAAAGAAATACGTGGTACAATTACACCCAAATGATCTGTGTTCTTGTGAGCTTCAGCGTCAATGTCACCATTTGAAAGCTGTCAGATTGAGTTTAGGAGATACAACACCTACAAAAAACAAGATAACCACAGCCCTCCAAAAAATTCGTAAAACCGTCGCTTATCGAAAAAGAAACCCAATTCAAATATCCGGATGAGGTTTTCACTAAAATGTCGGATACGTCGAGGCGCATCTGACATTTATGTGGGTCATTGCAATTTACAAACTCAGATACCGGGTCAGTAAACTTTTGAGGGGTTAGTAAGGGTTAATCCGTATTTACGCCGGATTGGTAAGTTATATCCAGATGAGGTTTTCATTATAGTGTCGGGGACGTCGAGGTGCATCTGACATTTATATGGGTCATTGGAATTTACAAACTCAGATACCGGGTCAGTAAACTTTTGAGGGGTTAGTAAGGGTTAATCCGTATTTACTCCGGATTGGTAAGTCATATCCGAATAGGGTTTTCACTATAGTGTCTGGGACGTCGAGGCGCATCTAAAACATATATGGGTCAGTGGAATTTACAAACTCAGATACCGGGTCAGTAAACTTTTGTCGGGTCAGTTAATTAGGAAGTGCCGACTCTTATAAACTATAAGCGATTTTCACTTGCTTCGACAAATGATTCAATTTTTTAAAGTCAGCACTGACCTCAGTAGCTTGATCGATAAGGCAATGAACTCGTAACCAGGAGGTCAGAGGTTCAAGTCCCAAGTTCAGCAAATATTTAGTAAAGTGAGATTGAGTAATTATGACATCACATTGTGATAAACCAGTATGATAACTTTTTAACTAACATTTGATTTAAACTTAACGAAGGTATAGTCTTAACAAAAGCGGTATGCCTTCTTGAGCTTAATATTATTTCCTCCGTTACAGAAATCCTCTAGGGGTGTGCTGGGCACGTTACCCGAACCGTTTGGACGTTGGCTAGAGTCTGCATTAAACGTGAGGCAAGTCAGTGATCGTCCTCAGTGGTTAAGAGCATTGGTTACTTTCCCGGAGGTTGCGGGTTCGAATCCCGGCCGAAGCGGAAATTTCTGACAGAAATTTTTAGTTTCCGGAATGGCATGGATGTAAAGGGAAGGTGCCCTGAAGTAATGCGAAAGCGGTTCCGGGGCACACATACCTTTTTTTTAATAATAATTTAAAAAAAAGTCAGTGATCGTCATTTCTGAAGCTACGCCGCTGCGATATCTCGCTCAACTATTTCATCTCGTTTATTAGTTTTGTGATTAGGAGAGAAGTATTTCTGATGTGAATGAGAGAACACAAGAAACATCAGATTAGATGGAGCATTGAGTGTCAGAAATTAATTCACACCAGAGTGACGAAAAGAACTGATGTGATTTTTATATATATTTTTTCATCGTGTAAGTTTCTCACTCAGAATTATTGAAAAGGATGCTAAGAAGTTATGCTTCCAACGAAGTTAAGACGATTTATTTTAGCGTTACTTACACAAACCTTCACTCTTTACATGTAGGGATTTTAGATCTATATAAGATGAGTCAATTTTTTTACGAATAACTCATGAATGTTTTGATAACTCTAAAAACCGCCCAAGTGCACCAATAAGTGTTTGGAATTCCGGAGGCAAATGCACTATTTAAAAATCCTGAAAGTTTCTACAGTAACAATAAATAAATACGAGTGAGTTCTCCAATCGGCTTTGAAAAAATAATTCTATTTTTCAACAATAACTATTGAAATTATTTATCGAGTTAATCATTTCCTGCTGGAAAAGTCCCAAGGATGCACCCTAGCTTTGAATATTTTGATTTATAAACTAAATTTCATGCGACCTCGGCGCAACTTTCTATGGAACTAAGTTTGGCGAAGAGTTGGTAACAATGCTGCCATTTTAAGTAAGTTAGTATTAATCTCGAAAATGATGTCACTATTACCTAAAATATTATAGACTCGAAACAGCGATTTTCAGCTTACAAGTCCCTCAAAGAGCTTCCTTCAGCGATCACGTTGCTGAGGTTGTTTTTTTTTACTTTCTCTTACCTGAAATGTATAGGAAGTATTGTTTTCAGTCCGTTTTTACGTAATGGAGCTGATACCTTTTTTTGAGTAAGCATTGTGCTGTTTGCACGGACAGTTAATTTTGGGCAGAAAGCTATGGCATTTCACTATTTCATCTTTACATTATTTATTTTACCTATCTCAATTTCTTCATTTTTGGAACAAGAATATCTATTCTGGGGTAGAATCAAAATTGACAAGAGGGAAGAGGAGAAGGAGGAAGAATGAAAAGGAGGTGATATATGAGGGTAAAGTGGAGGGAGGAGCAAAAAAAAAAGGAAACAGGCTGAGAAAATGGACAGAGAAGGAGAAGGTGAAAGAATAAAATACGGAGAAAGTTGAGGGAGAAGTAAAATAATGAGAGGAAGTAAGAAGGGGAAAAAGAAGAAAAGGGAGGGGACATTAGACAATCTTGTTATTCTTAGAGGTGCTGAAAACTATGCCCATTAATTTTAAGTCCGATCATCTCGCAAAAATTCTCTCACTAGACACCCCCACTCAATAAAGCACGGAAACACTCAATAACGATTGAATCACTCTGAAACTATTCACTCCTCGTTTTTTTTGGCATCATTAGTTTCATTTCCGAGTTTTTTGTATCTCTTTAAGACTGACTTTCTTCTCCTTTGTTGAAAAAGGCTTCAAGATTAAGGCAACACGTTTGACAACCAAGTGTTTGTGAGTTCGTAATTCATTATTAATTGAGTTTGAGAAAAAACTGATTTCGTGAAATGGTGAGTTTTTTTGAGGATTTATTTTTACTCTAAGAAATGCAGCAGCTCTAGGAAATGCAGTGCCTCTTTCCTCAGACTTGGAAGGCATTTTTTATATTTTATAAATAGTTAAAAACATTTTTTGTTATCCAGGAGTGTACTTTGTAATAATGGTATTAAAATATAACACTGTGATTTCTCTAGGAAGTTTCACTGTGTACTGGAAGAGTATCTGTAGATAAAACAGCAGGCTCGTTTTCTTTTTCTTGGCGTTGCAAAACCAACATTTTGCTTGATATTAATGATGATTCATTTTGATACATTCCTAAAGCACTTGAAAGTGATAACGGGAAAACCACTAAGCTCGATTTTTTTCATTATTCCTGTTTCAGTATCGGATTTTAGAACTGTATCGATAGTGCCTAAAAGGAGATTTTATTCAATATTTGAAAGATCAAAAAACCCTTTCTTTTTTTATCGGAGAGTGCTGACGCCATAAATTTTCTCTATTATTAAAAAAAAAATCACAAGCAATTTAAAAGAATACAATTCTGTAATGATACACTACTTCGCGAAGTATACTTCACGTTAGTACAGTCATTCTTGCAATATTGTATCACAGCTTGGGGAGGAGCGTATGAAAATATAAAGACTCAACTAAGAAGGACTCAAAATGTACTACTCAGAAATATACTAAAAAAAGACAGACTTTTTCATACTGACCAATTATACAAACTATTTAACGTTCCTACACTAGATGACATTTACATTTACGAAACAAGTACATTTGCAATAAAGAAAAAACATACCTGGACTATAAACCCTAACACATACAATACAAGACAGACTGGACAAGTGATACACACACTCAAACACAAATCACTGACAAAAAGACATTTTTCATACGTAGGTAGCAAAATTTTAAATGAGGTACCCGGGAGGGTGTCATAATGATATCAAATGTAATATGTACACACCTAACCAACTATTCAAAATAAATAGTAAAAAGTTAAGAGATGGATAAATGTTAATTGATAGTTAAATTATTCTTTTAATGTTACAGGCTGACAACTTAGATCAAGAACAAATTCAGAGTAAGTAAAATTCAGTTTTTAGGGTGACAAACAAATTTGAATAGTGATTAAAATTCCATATTGAAACGAGCCCTGGGATCTTGCCATGTTCCGTCTGTTCTTGAACCATCTGGTCTTTTCAGATTAGATGGGAAAAGACCAGACGGCATGACAATGGTTCCATGGAAGAATGGTAAACCTTTAGTATGGGACGTGACATGTGTAGATAATCTAATTTTGATGTGAGCAAGGCATTTGACTCAGTGGACTAATGTTTTTCATGTTAACCCTAAGAAAATGCACTCTCCTGAAAATGAGTCGACAACAGCGCGTTTTTAGTGAAGGTAAGGTGTCATATTGGAAAAGTTTGAGCTCTGGAGTGCACCAAGGTCCATCTTTAGGCCCTGTTGTTTGCTTATTATACTTATAGCATAAGCTTATTAATGTTGGAGTTCGCCTAGATTGAGCGGCCAGCTATTAACTCTTGGTACCGAAATAGGCTAGACTCAGTCATGATTCTCGATTCTTACACTCTTGATTTTTCCTATTTGCTGTTATAAAATATATTCCTATGTTTCATTAAAATACCGTGTGTGTATTGATTATGAATACCTAACACTTAACAACTAAAACATTCTCTTCCACTCAACCTCCACAGTGCTCAAGAAGGCGTTCACCATGTTTGACTCGGGCAAGAGAGGTACCATTGAGAAGGAGAAAGTACGAACCATCCTCAACACTCTGGGACACTTCATAGATGATGTAGAGCTGGAGACTGTGATTGATGAGGTAATCAACTCATTATATCCTCACCTAGCCTGAGAAATAGCTGAATGTTTCAACATGTTTACCCTTAACATCCTTGTTCGACGACACTTAACTTCATAGGTGGGTAATCAAACGTCCAATTTCCACAATAACACATACAAAGTTCAAGATGTATTACAAACTAACTCATTACCAGCACATTGTCACAGCAAAAGTTTTTAGTCTGTGGCTAGCATTCCTTTGAACCATCAATAGTTGAATACAATACAATACAATAATCTGTTTATACCGGAAGAATGAAACTAAAGAGTACCTTTGCTCTCTCAGTTCCAATTACGGCGTAATAGGAATGGTTACGCCTCAATGAAGCGAAAATTAGTCCACGCAAAGTAAACCTTACATCAGACACCTAGGAAAGGTTTTAAGAAAATTTCATCTTCAAATATCAAGGTATTGTCATCACGTAGATATAGCTATCAGTCAGAGATACAATGATTCGCTGGTGGTGTGGTGGCCTACTTGGGGTTTTAAAAAAACCCATTCTAATGGACATCTTTAGACCACAGGAGGCACCGAATTTCTGCTTTGCATGTCTAATTCTAGCTCCACAGCAATCAGTAGTGAATGAATCAAAGTTTTCACATTCACAATTAACATAGTAACATTGAAATTTCTATTATTCAGGTGAACTCCGAGAGAGCAGGGGATAAGATATCATTCGAGCAGTTCTTGGAGGTAGCCTCTCACTTCCTGAGGGATGATGATGTTCTGGAGAAGGAACTCAAGGAGGCATTCCGGCTGTATGACAAGGAGGGTGAGTGTCTCCCTTGCGGTGGAACAGGTGGGTGGTGAACAAAAGGAGGCATTTTATCTGTAGTGTGCCTCTTTCTCCTCCCCCCACCAAGCCCTAACTCTATTTCTTTTTTTAGTCATTCTCTGGCTGTTTCTCTGTGTTGTTACAATGTGATGATTTAAATTTAATTTTTCTACTCTTCTCTCTCATTATATCGCCATCTTAGACTGCCTTTTCGGTCTATAATCTCGTGACTTTATTCAACTTGATGATCTCTTCAAACATTCATGTAAATACTATTAACCTCGCTTTTCCTTCCAACATCAATTTACTTCCTCCTAACTGCCTCTTCACTCATCCCTTTTAAATGCGTGAAGATAGCACCCGCCGATATTGCAGCTAGAAGTATGTACTTTCAGGAACAACAAATCCTGAATATTGTACTCTAACCGTAACCTCATGAGATAGATTTAATTGGTGCTCCACATTGGTGATGCGTAAATATAACACTCGAATTTTGTACTCCAAGCGTTAAGTCAGGAGATGGTGAAACATGTTAGTGCCTGCGTGAAGTTGAGTGCTAGAGTTGACGACTTTGTCGTCGAGTATTTGTAGTACGTCCGGGGTGTTTTAAACATATGTGAAGCTGACTACAGAAGAAGAAACCTCAGTCCTGAAAATCCTAAATCTCTAGATGGATCCTATCATGTTGAGGAAATAGAACTGAATGAACTTCAAGATCATCCGTCGCCTATTCATCAAGAATTTACAAACTCGCAGACCGCCTCGGAATTCATGCAGAATGAAGTGAACTGCCCAATCTGCAAAGATGAAATACCACAAAGTGGATCCCATCATTGCATCAATTGCAAGAAAGTTGTTCATTTTTTTTCATCTTGTTCAGAAGAAGCAGAAGGTGAAGAATAGGGATGGGTAGAACTGATCGGAGCCATTTCAGTGAAATGGCTCTATCAAGACACAAATGAGTTGGTTCCGGTCACCTCTGAGAGAGATGGCTCTTGTCATCTCAGTAACAGTATCACTTGGCTCTACTGGCTCAGTACATAGGTTTAATATAATATATTATGAAACCACTGAGATGGCTCCGAGCATCTCAGTAACAGTATCACTTGGCTCTACTGGCTCAGTACATAGGTTTAATATAATATATTATGAAGACCACTCATATACTTTGTATGGATTTGTAGAATCTAAATAAGTAAATAATAAAACATCTTATACTCAGACAAGGAGAATTGAAACGTTTACTAGAAAGAGAAAAAGTGACTCCGTCCCTTTCTTCTACCCCTCGTACACAGATTTCTAAACTTAACACGTTGAGCGCTCAGAACCAAGAATATCAAGATTATCAAGAGAAATAATTCCTGTTATTATAATAATAATAATTCCGTGTCCGTGAGTTAGGTATTGATACCTAAGTCACGGTGGTGAGACGATTATATGGACGCCCAGATTTTAATGTCTAGGCTCCTTTCATGTCCATTGATTCTATTTGGTTTTAACGTCCTGACTTGAGGTAGACAGGACGGGGGTTTTACCCTCCATTCGCTGGGAATCGTACCAGCTACCCACATTAACCTCACCCAGCCTGGGTAGGGCCGGAATTCCCAGCCTCACAGGTTCGGAGGGAACAGAATTTTCTGTGCGAAAAGTCTGCTCCAACCGGGAATCGAACTCAGGATCTCTGGACTACTGGCAGTAGTCACAACCGTCACGCCACGGAGGCTGGCTATGCCACGGAGGCTGGCTATTCCTGTTATTAACGTGAAATAATTCCTTCTCAACAAACACATTGAGGGCTTACTGGCTTAGAGAATCCTATGAGGGCTTACTGGCTTAGAGAAACCTATGAGGGCTTACTGGCTTAGAGTATAAAAAAACTAAAGTCATATTCGTATATAAAAAACCCCCATGTGAGTTTTGATACCAGTTGATAATATATCAGAAAAGCCCCCACCCACGGAGGTTCGCAGCGCTCAACGTGTTAATTAAGGGAGTCTTAGGTTTTTACTAGAAAGAAAGGAAGAAGCAACGGGCCAACTGGTTCAGTAATAAGAATACGATTAAAAGCAAAGATCCTACATAACATTAATTCAGTAGAATATCATGAAAAGAAAATAAATTATGTACCTATCTGGTAACAGGGAAGGTATCAAGGTTTACACCACACACCAATTTTCGTACTGTCACTGAAGTTCAGCAACCTCCAGCCGAGGTTAAGAGCTTGGATCGATGGGTGTGGGTGGGTGTCCAAATCGAACCCTCGTTATGCTGGCTATTACCAGTCCCACTCGGGCTTGGTGAGGTTAATTTGAGTAGGTGGTTTGAGAATTCCAGCGAATGGGGGGTAAATCCCCGTCAAAGCAGCTACTCATTTCTGCTGGGGATCGAACATTTTTGCCTAGCTGGGGATCGAACCCAGGTCACCATGCGTGCAATGCATAGTGCGCTAACTCTTTCGGCCACGGTGATAGTAAATCTAGATAATTTATTTTATCAATATTAAATTTAAAGTATTGCTACATTATTATGTATTTATAGTTGTGGCTAGAACTGCTAGAAGTGCTGCGCTTTCACAAGGCATGGCCGTGTTTGTTGAAAGAAAGTTTTGGGCATCGCGCTGGCTCAAATGTACACACTTTTTGAGAATGCAACTACTGTCCTGGTTCACCTGTTACGTCCTGGTAAATAGACCAGACAGACTAAAAGAATTTGCTTGAGATCTCGGCTCGGAATTGTTAGATCCTAGAGATCATACAACCCTGGTTATCCCTAGAGACTATTTCCTATCTAATAATAACGAATTCATAAAAGTTATCATATTTGTGCTAATAAATTTCACAACTACTTTGGGTAGACATCACGTTAGTTTTGTAAAGCGAGTTTGACTCGCTTTACTAAATCTTTGCTGAACTTTGGACTTAAACCACTGACCCTCAGGTTACAAGCCCGCCGCCTTACCGATCCATTTTTGATTATTTATATTCCCTGAGCTCTTCCTTCCTTAAAACTTTACCCTCTTACTTTCTACGGACCTGATTGTTAGTTATTTCCTATTTATAATCTGAAAGTAAATAGGTCCTACAAAGTACATAAACAATACAATAGCAACAGCACCAAAATTCTTTTTCATAGAGAGAGAGAGAGAGAAAGAGAGAAAGAAAGAAAGAGAGAGAGAGAGACAGAAAGAGAGAAAGAGAGAGAGAAAAAGAAAGAGATAGAGAGAGAGAGAAAGAAAGAGAGAGAAAAAATATGAGCATATTTCTCCCTCGAGAGAGAGAGATAGAATGAGGAAAAACAAACAAAATATTGTCACAATTCAAATTAATGTTAAAATGAATGAGATGAGGGGAAGGAGCCTGTTGACCTTTGAACTGAACTGACTAACCCATGTGTGATATCATTGATATGTGTGACCGGGTGATCGGGTGATCGGGTGAGCCAGTTCACTGAAATGGCTCTTCTAAGTGATAGAGCGGGTATGAGCCATATCATTTCACTGAACTGTTTTTCCCATCTCTAGTGAAGAAGAAGGATTTGCACAGAAACCAATGGCTTGTGGTGTGGTTGCCTACTTGGGGTTTTAAAAACCCCATTCTAATGGACAATGGACATATTTAGACCACAGGAGGCACCGAATTTCAGCTTTGCAGGTCTAATTCTAGCTCCACAGCAATCAGTAGTGAATGAATCGATGTTTTCATATTTAAAATAAACATATTAATATTGAAATTCCTATTATTCAGGTGAACTTCGAGAGAGCAGGGGACAAGATATCATTCGATGAGTTTCTGGATGGAGGTCGCCTCTCTCTTCCTGAGGGATGGAAACTTCAAGATCTGAAGAAGTGAACTGCCCAATCGACAAAGATGGAATACCACAAAGTGGAGCCCATCGTTGCATCAATTGCAAGAAATTTGCTCATATTTTTTTATCTTGTTCAGAATTTGAATTTGAAACTGTATTACTTTATTTTTACATAAATTTTGATATTAGAAGAAGTAGAAGGCAAAGAAGAAGGATTTGGACAGAAGCGATTGTGAAAGAGTTGTGCAAGAATCAAATCTGCAAACCAGGCACTTGTGATTCCAGAGAGTCATTTGGAATCTGTGTCAAAATCCAAAGCAATTGAAAATTGGAAAAACCAGTACAAAATTCGGAGTAGAAGGCGAAGAAGAAGTATTTGGACAGAAGCGATTGTGACAGAGTTGTGCAAGAATCAAATCTGCAAACCAGGCACTTGTGATTCCAGAGAGTCATTTGGAATCTGTGTCAAAATCCAAAGCAATTGAAAATTGGAAAAATGAGTACAAAATTTAGAGTTTGTTGCTTCTGAAAGTACATAATTCGTACAATATTATGGCATGGCATGATAAATCTAACTTAAAGGTTGGGTGCCAACTTCACGCCGGCCTAACATGTTTAACCTTCTCTTGACTTAACTACATAACGCGAGCTCATTGTATCGAGTGTTATATTCACCAACCAAAAAGGGTTGGGTGGAAGAGATTACCATAGGAATAACTCCGCCCTTTAGTTAGGACATATGTATATATTTTCTTTATTTTTTTCTTTTTTATATTATTAATATTGTCAATTTTATATTTAATTTTTAACATTATTATACACACAAATTTTGTCTGTATACATGTTTTTACTAATAAAGAGTTTCTAAATAAATAAATAAGTGAAGTCCGCCCGCACTTCTTCTCCCAACACTGCGTTGCAATGGAAGAAGGGAGGGGGGTTCCATATATTTCTTTATCTGGCATAACATAATATTATGTACTACATAATTATTGTATGTAGACATTTAGTACATAATTCTAGCTGCAATGTCGGTTGCTATCTTCACGCACCTATCCCTTTCCCTATTTCTCTCTACCTCTCACTCTCTTTCTACTTTTCCCTCCTCTCTATTAAAGTCCTCCCTTCCCTGTCTCTATTCACACTCTCTCATTCTCTTTACCCTATCTATCCGTTCTTATTTACTCATTTATTTTATGCAACAAATTTCCTCATTAACGTTTCCTTCTCTTCATTATCTATTTAGAATATTTCTTTTCTTTCCTCTCTCTCTATCATTACTACCATCTAATCACTCCTTCTCTTCCCTCTCCTCTTATCAATCTCTCTCTCTCTCTATAGACCCCTTATTCTCCTCCGACCCTTTCATTTGAAGGTCAAGGTCAGAAGTCCCGTTCTCCGTTATTTCGTTTTCCTCAGATTTTTTATTGGTTTTTTTTTTTTTTAATGCATTGTTTGCTCCTCGATTTTTAATGGTTTTTTTCCCCTTAATATTTCCTTTTTTTAATGCATATTATTTTTCACTTCATGTACTCTGTTTTACTTATTCATGCATATAATTTCTCTCTCTTTCCCTCTTTCTATTTTTTTCTATCAATGTTAATCAAGGTCATATTTTATAATAGCTATAATGAAAATATTGCCTTATTTATACTGCCACTACATGCACTCTATTTCAATTATTCATACATATAATTTTTCTCTTTCTCTTTCACTTTCAATTTTTATATCTCTCTATGTATCTCTTATTTTTTATCAATGTTAAACAAGGACATATTTTATAATAGCTTTTATCTTATAATATCTATAATGATAATACTCTCTTATTTCTGCCTAATTAGGACTAACGACTAATGAGTCCCATCACCAGCAGAAAGCTTAATACAAGACGTTTTGTATATACTTGTATTGACTTGATTTTACGAACTATGATTTAGATATTAAACTATTTCCAATTATTATTTTCGATAAAAACTTGAAACTGTTTGGAAAGTAAATTTTAAGTCACGTAGATTGTTCCCACAGGACTTCTCTTGTTTGAATGAGACAAATTGGAAAAGTGAGAACTACAAAAGCTGACCAGAATTCATTAAGGCCAAATATTGTAGTATTTTCGAGGGCGGTTGTGTTCTTGTGATAGTTTCACATTTGCAAAATGTTCTCTCTCTCTCTAGTAGATTGTTCCCTCGGTGCTAGGACTTTTCTCGTTTGAATGAAACAAATTAGAATGGTGAGAATTAAAAATACAAAAGCTGGCCAAAATTCATAATGGACAAATATTGTAGTATTTTGGAGGGCGGTCGTGTTCTTGTTATAGTTTCACAATTGCAAAATGTTTTCTCTCACTCTCTAGTTCGGTCTTTCTATCGTTCATGCCAGGATTCGCTTTTTCGAATTTTTGTAACAACTGGCCTTTAAACTTCCACTTCAAAAATGGCAACTTCGAATAAAGGAAGAAAAAAAATGAAATTCAAGGTGAATTAAAAGTGAAATTCGTGACTATGTGGAGATTGATAGTCAACTGACTTCTTTTTTGTACGTAGATTTTATAAAAGTTTACGTAATAATTAATGGCAAGCTTGTTATCAAGTTTTTTTCCCCTGTTGTACCTGTAAATTTCCGTTATTAAAAAGGTAAGTATGAGTAATATTTTATTACAGTGGAATATCAACGGTCTGAATAATCATTTTAGCGAACTACAATGCCTTGTAAGAAAAATATCGCCGTTCATAATTTGCTTACATGAGGCTCGCTTGGCCCCCTCCAAATCAACGAATTTGAAAAATTATGTCTCTTACAGGTATTATGACTACCTTGATGGTGGTAACACGTGTGGGGGAGTGGCTACTTTTGTTCAAAGCAACTGTTTTTCCAAACAATTAACTACATTTAAGCACCCGCCTACAGTGTGTAGCTGTTGCTGTTTTAGTTAAACTTCCTTTTTCACAGAGCCAGTTTGTGTTTGTAATATTTTATCTTCCTCCCCATTTAAATTTTACTGAGTCTGATTTACGCATTACGAATAACAACTAAATTTCCACTGCTAACACCGAAAACCGGAGGTCCTAAATTCTGAAATATTTCAGAACTTTATACTCCGATTCGACACTCTACATACACATGCAACATTAATATGTATCCTGAAGACACGGAAGGAGCCATTGCTCTCCTTGAGCAGCAATGGCGTCTTCACATAGTGACCCAGTCACTCAATCCTTCCACCACCTCTCTTCCTTATCTCGTCAAATTTACTCCAATCTCTATTCCAATGGAATTCCAAACACTAGTATGTCGTCAACTAGAAAACCCCTGCATCATGAATGATCTAATTCAGGCAAACGAAAAGCCAGAGTATTGGAAGTATAAAATTTGATCGAGGAACGAAAGAGGATACGGAAAAAAAAATATGAATACCTAGAGTATTATCTCATCTATACTTATAAAAGATAAATAAATAAAATAGAGGAATCGGCGCGAACGACCTGTCCATCACAGAGTTAAAGCGCCTTGCAGGATAAAGTGAATTTTGGTAAAGCGGGATCCCCACTTTCGTGAGTGTTTCTGTACCATTCACACGATTTTCTGACTGAGTAAAACCACCTTCATTCGCTGGACACTCTTAACCTTACCCAACCTGAGTCAGGGCGGGATTAGCCAGCATCACGAGGGTTCGAATTTGAATGGTCATCCAGCGAAGGCTTAACCTCGCTGGACGTTGTTGCACTTCAGTGACAGAACAAGAACGGGTATATCCAACGTGCAGTAAACGCTGGCTTATTATGTTCATGTTCAGCTTGTGTCAAAATGCCGAAGATTATTTTAGTGAAATGTGATTTTTTTGTTTTTTTTTTTTTCTCTTATCTCAGAAAATGACTCAACAACAGACCCCAGCCAGTTCGTTCTTCAGGAGAGAGTATTTGGTGCTGTGGACCTTAGAAAACAAGCACAAAGTGGAAAATACGAAAACTTCACAAGGATGTCCCCAACTGAATGCTACATCCCCATCCCAACTCTTCTATTGATATAATTTAGCCTCCACTTCAACGTCATGGCTACATACTCAAAACCAGTCTTTAAAATGATTTCCCGTATTTTCAAGGTCATGGTTACATACTCAATTCCACTCTTCTATTAAAATGATTTCCCGTATTTTCAAGGTCACGGCGACATTCCCACCTCCACTCAAAAATCAAAAAAAGGGGACAATTGTTGTTATTCCATTTGACTCCATGGATTTCCTAAATTTGGTTTTTATGGAAAAACATGGAGTCATATAGAAAAACAACAAGTGTCCCGTTAATTCTGCCACTGAGTATATAATTTCCCTCCACTTCAAGGTCATGGCTACATCCCCACCTCCAGTCTGAGGGAGATCCTGGCGGCGTTGGACGAGCAACTGACGGCTGACCAGCTGGATGAGATGATAGAGGAGATAGACACTGACGCTTCCGGTACTGTAGACTTTGACGGTGAGTCTATAATTTATGTCTTTTTCTTTAACTATCGCTATAACACTGGACACATTACATAAAAAGTACTAAATTCTTCTGCATCCAAGCTAGACTACTAGTATCTAGCAATAAAAAGACTACTACTATCGAGCAACTGACGGCTGACCAGCTGAATGAGATGATAGAGGAGATAGACACTGACGCTTCCGGTACTGTAGACTTTGACGGTGAGTCTATAATTTATGTATTTTTCTTTGACTATCGCTATACCACCGGACACATTAAATAAAGAGTACAAAATTCCTCTGCATCCAAGCTAGACTATTATCTATGCTAGCATTAAAAACATTCTTTTCCATTATCTCTCCATCTTTTCCGTGTAACAATTAAACAATCTTTTCTGCATCCATGTAAACCTTTTCTGCATCACGCGTCTATTTTTCCTATGTATCTAACAGAAGACCTATTGATAATATAAATAGTTAGTTTTTTTTACTAAGACCAAAAAGAAGAACACATTTTACATATAAAGTATATATCCACATAAATGCTCACTCCCACTACTGGCACAGCAAAAGACAATGCTTCAGAAATTATTTCACTCGGATAGCAAAATTACCGTATAACAGGTAGAAGTGGTTTCTTAGAAGTCATGGTACAAGAGTTTAGCCTGATTATCCTGGAGCATACTGACCTAACCCAGTATGAAAAACTCTCCACACCTGTGAGGAGGGATGATCATGCATTTTGCTGATAGTGAATATTTTGAATCCTAATTTAAAAGAAATCTGAATGATTACCTGTGTGATACGTGTTCTTTGGCCACACCCAGCCTGCTGATGAGGATATATCAGGAAAATACCTAATGGTTCAAATGTCGAAGGACAATACTTTTTTTATATAGATGGTTTTTGTGAGATTTAACGAAATTGATGAAAAAAAAGATACTCCAGATAAATGAATCCTCGACTGTCCTCGAGACACTACGACAGTGAATATGTATGGCAAGCCAGGTTTTGCAGCAGTTCATATGCAAAAACCCAACACTCTAAGGGGGTGAACAAAACACTTCAAAGTACATGAAGAAACATATAAAACAACTCAATTTGATAGATGAAACCTTGATTAAAATCCAAGAAATTAAAAAGATGATCAATTGAGTACCTACATTGAAAAGAATATAATAACAATTGAAATCATAGAAGCAGAAAAAAGTTGTTGTTGATTCTCCCGATGAAGTTTAAATGAAACCTTAAGACAACACCATCACGCATTGTAGAGAAAATATTCCAAGAAGGTCAAATTGTTATTTTTTAATGGAAATAAAGTGAAATCCAAAAAATATTCATTCAAAAACACACGTCAAGTGGACTCATCTGATGAGATCCCAGCGATAAAGATAGCAAATTTAACCGTTATGAGATAGCAAATTTAACCGTTATTAAAGTTGATAAGAAAATTAATAATGAAAAAAACAAAATCAATAATATACAAGAAGGGAGCTCAGTAAATTATTATAAAAATAAATCCTGCATGAAAAAAATTATTCCAAAATAAATCCAAATGTACAGCCTGTATTCGAAGCCAAACCTCCTGCATGCTATAAAAGTGTGACATCCACTAAACAAAACAACTCTGGCTATTGATATGGTGGTAATAGCTTGCAGTTTATTTTGTTTCAATTCCTCGATTTTTTTTATATGCATACATACTTCACTAGAATAATCTTTATTTTCTCTCTTCCTCCATCACTTCTGTTCTCTTTTTCGACCTCATTTTTCTTCTCTCTCTCTCTTGTTTTCCTACTCTTCCTCTTTATTTATCTCTCTCTCTCTCTCTCCTCATTCCAGAGTTCATGGAAATGATGACTGGAGATTAAAACTGAAATCCGAGATCAAAATACAGGGTGAAATCAACTGCAGAAGAAACAGAAGACCTAAGTTGGAAAATATTAATCTTCATGGAGATCAAAAAAGCCATTATAATTTTAAACTGGATTTTTTTCTTTTTTTTTTAATAAGCCATCAGTTGAATTCAAAAACTTTGTTGATCTAAGAAATATTTGCAATTTCTAACCAATAAAATTCCCTGTCCAAAACATCTGTAATACTGATAAATTAAAGTTAAAAAAATATTTTTATATCATTAACTTCAAGGAAACGTTTCTTTTTTTCTAGTTTTAATTTGATGTATTTATCTGTTCTAAAACTTAAAAAAATACTTCATTATTATTATTATTATTATAAGATTTATTTCTTCATTTCTTAAATCATTTCTTAAATTGGATAGCATATTGTATTAAAGATCTGATAGTTAAGACATAAGACACTGAGGGCGGAATAATTAGACGTTTTTGTTATTCCTATATGGACTTAATAAAAGATTTTGCGTAGTTTTAAATTGAGAAACTAATGCTCGAGTCAGAACTTGTGATCTTGATCCTGTCTATAATTTCGCCCTGACTCCTTTTGTTAAATTGAAAGATGAAGTCTTGCTAGTAGGCTTTAGAAGATGAAAAAGAATATACATAAATATGATTAATTTTATTATTAAGAAAAATATACCAAACTCCCTGTATGCAATTAGTGGACGCAACGTTTCATGAACGGCAATAATTGAACATTGAAGTTAACTGCAAGATCGATATTTCAATCTGAACAGACTCTCAGGCTTTTACTTGATGGTGCAAAAAATGTAGAACTTGAGACCATCAAGACAGTTTTAGATGTCCCTACAATAAGTATAAGATATGTAGTAGCTCAGTAGTAAAGGCTTTCCAGAGATTTCAAAGGGTGGTGGGTTCGAAACCCAGCCGGGACATGACAAGTTATTCTCCCATTTGGGATTTTTACCACATAATAATATGTCATGGGCTTACATCTGGAATAATGGGATTTAATAGTCCTAATCGGGCAGTATAAAAAAGGGGATATTATTATTATTATTGTACTTTTGATAGTTACTCGCGCAAGGTGATAAGGATTCGATCTGCTGAGATATTAGATTTACAATTAAATTAATAAATACTACTGTTATTTATGGTCAAAATATGCAAATCAATTTTACATCATTGAAATGTAACATTATGAATGAGATCTATGGTTACCAACTAAGAAATCTATCAGTTTAATAAAGAGCAAAATACTAAAATTGGGGAAAAAGAAATAAGAAACTTTCAATTATAATAAGTCATTTTCAGGACATAAAAATGTAAAATATAAAGGATAACCAAACATTAATAAAAATGCATAACTGTTGATTATTTCTTCCAATAAATTCCAAAAATCGATAGCATCTATGCAGTACTTACTGATATATCTACCATTTTATTTCATTACGTGTCACGTGTTAAAATCAATCATAATGTCAATCCATGTAATGTAAAATAATAATAATAAGTACCTAAGTAAATTTCGAAGTCAAGGACATCAAAAAATGGGGGGAAAATTACTATAACTTTTTTTTGGGTTGAATAGAAAAAATTGAATGCTCACGACATCTACATAATAATAAATACAAAGTACATGACTATAGGGTTAATACCTAATTCTTGCAACGTTGAAAAATATTCGTACCTGGAAATATAAAACATCTAAAAATGTAAAATAGAAAATAAAAATACTAGCAAAGTAGAATATTAAGTACCATTGAATTGCAAAAAATGTTGAAAAAAAAAACTACTAATAGAAATAGAAAATCTTAGCTACATAATTTCAGCTTGGACATCTAGAATTCTAGTAAGTAAAAGTTTTTCTAAATACTCGATATCTAGAATTTTTTAGAAAATCTAGCAATACAATCTAAACAGTAGAGATTCTAGCAAGTACCTGACTGTTGCTTCTAAAGCTCCCCGTACTGGCACTTCGAGCCTAGAATTGAAATAAAAAGAAGTCTTGTGAGTTGATTTGAAATAAAATTAACATTATGAAATAGTTCTGATAGGGGTAATATAATTATGTATCTATTCGTGGGACACCCTGTAGATCAGGGACGGCCAAACTTTTTTGTGGCGGCTCACCCTAAGAAGTTAAATAGCGCACGCGGTTCCCGCCTGTCCTGATAGATATCTTCAAATAAAATTCAGTCTTCTACCACCAAAAATTACATTTGCGTTTTCTCTCACTGTTGTTATAACACCCCCCTACACGCACGCACTATGGTGTTAGTCGGCCCTGAAGTAATGTCCCAGGGCAACATATTATAGAAACACAACTAAGAAGAGATTTTTAGACGGTAAAAAGCCTTCTCGCCCGCGCACAGGCATTAACCTACGCTGGTGTTTCATCCAAGTTTTCCTCTTCTGAAAAAAAAGGGGTTAGTATAAAAAAAAAGTTACCACCGTCGATGGCGCATTGAATAATCCTGTTCTCCTCGTAGGCTCACAATTTGAAAGTCAGAGAGAGAAAAAAAATAAGTAAAGAAGACAGTGGAACTTTTTTCAGGCCAGTGTTCTGATCAGTTTTATTTCATTATTCTTATCCGTATCTCTCAATATATTAAATTAAATTTGCTCCTGATTAAAAAAAAATATAATATTACCATGTGTTTAAAAAAGTTTTTTCAGGCCGTCAGGGAAACAAAAAACCCACCGCCACCCCCACCACCCAAATTCACCCCCGCCCAAATTTTAATTGCCCAACTGTACAAAAAATGTACTTTCAAGTGAAGATGTAGATGTCGAAATTTGTTCTTGTTATAATCAAAATTGATAGTGATTATGAAAAACAGCAAAATTGAATTGATTCCAAGTTTGAATCGAATTGAAATTTGCAACAGGACTACTCCCCAAATGATGCACATCTCTAAAAGCTCAACAAGGATATTCTTGAGGAAAATATGGAAAAAATCAAATCGTAATGAAATTGACAAAAAATGGTGGCTGAAAACCTATTTCAACTAAAGTTAGAAAGTTGATGCCTATTTTTCTTTTGGATTAAAAAAAATTCCAGATTCGATATTTCCATTTTATTCCAAGGTCATCTTCACCAATGTTTTCCTCTTCCAAAAGAAAAATTACTTGCTTCCAGTTTGGTTCATTTTATTCCCGTTTGGTTAACTTTGGTTAGAAAGAAAAATACGGCTTTGAATAAATGTGTAATCCTCCGATGATAGACTATGACCTTTGGAATGCGAAACTTGAAGGATCTTCACCATCTCTATGTTACTGGAGAGTGGACATGTTCTTGAAAACACTTGAAAACGCAAAAATAATATCCAAACTTTCTGTTGTAAACACGTGTCTTGTCATTTTATCTTTTCCAAGGTTTCAGCTAGGTTTCCATGGTCAAGTGGTGACCTCTGGGTTCGAATCCTTCTCAATGCTTGGATTTTTTCCTCCTCTCCTGCGAAGATTTTTCCAATGAATATTCCCAAATTCAAAGGATAAATAATTTCAATTACAATGTGTGTAAGCTTTTTTTCCACGAATTCTGTGGAAACATATGAATATGTTATGACAGCGTTGTTAGATGTGTAAAAAATTAAAAAAATCATATTTAAACTTGTGGTTTTCAGTATGCAAATGAGTCACTCTATGACAGGGACGGCCAAACTTTTTTCGTGGTTGTTCACGCTAAGAACTAAGAAGTTAAAGAGCGCGTTATGAGTTACGCCATCGGTTGTATAGAATATTACGACTATATGTATAAAAAATGACAGTATAACCATCACAAGGAGCGAAACTGGCCAAGTTAGAGGATAGTTTGCAGTTAAAAACATACAAAATGAGGAACTCAGAAAACGGGTTCTAATAAAAGAAATAGTTTAGTACCAAGATAACTTGGCCGCAAACAAGATATCACTGCATTCATTGGCGAAACCTTTTTGGATAGGAGTTCTGGAACTTGGCCCTTTTTTTTAACGGTAGTTTTTTTTTGTGGGATTTATATATTTTTTTCATTAACCATTCTTGTGGTAAAAATATCGAAATCTCTTCGCGGATCCCTGAAAATGGCCTCGCTGTTCCTAGTTTGACCGTCCCTGCTAGATAGATCAAGATCATCAGGAAGAATGGTAATGAAAATAATGAATGGGTGAAAAACAGAAGTTTGGCAAGGTTCGATTGTAATACTACTTATAAAACTTTTTTTAAAATTAAAAAGGAGGAAACGTCATGCAGTTCTCTACTGTACCTTGCTTCGACTCCTTGTGTCCTGCTTATTCTTCTGGTTCATCTGCTCCTCTTTGGATGGCTTCCGTCTCTTGTCCTTCAGAATGAGGCGCGCTGCTGCAAACGCCATGGCTTTGAGTTTCGGGTTCGATTCAATGTAGTTTCCAAACTATTATTATTTTTTTTCTTTTTTCAAAATCAATTTTTTCAGGTTTGTTTAGTTTTAATATGTTCGATATTGTTTCAATATTTGAGTATCAAGAACTTGAGTTTATTTTACTGTATTCAGAATCTTTTAATTACGAGTATCAAAAAGAGCTTAGATTTATTTTACTTTCTCTTCGTAAATTTCAATTTTAGACAGGAGTATCAAAATGTTAGAGGTCTTTTTATTATTTTGCTGATATTCAACAAGTTTGATGTTTATACGTTTTATAAAATAAATAAATGCATAGTTTCAAACTATACGTAAAGTGAAGACGAAGTTGAATTTTTTTCATTTATATCATTAAGATTGAAGTATTATCATCTATGTGAACTACGAGCATTGTATTTCAAATGAAACATACTCGTAGATACAAGTGTAGAAAATAACAGAAACACAAAGCTATTTGCTCTAAAACCTAAAACTATAAAGTATGCATGAATAGTATAGTTAAAGTGCTTTATATAGTATTGCTTTTAAACACTACCATTGGAAATCATCCCAAATTCCAGCTCAATCGGACTTGTAAAGCGCGAGATATGCCAGTACATATTTCAAAAAGCTCAACTTAAGAAAAAAATCAGTCTCTTGTTGCCATTCATCCAATTACCCAGTCGTTTGTTGCCTCTCAACCAAATATAGAGTCTTTTGTTGCCATTTAACCGAATACAAAGTAATCTTCACCAACCATATAACCTGACAATCATACCTTAACCAGTTATATAACTAAATAATAACCCACTTGTGTCATCGAATTGAGGATCTTCACCACAGCGCAAATACCCGTGGCCACGGATGAGTTAATGAAGCTGCAGTTACTGTAAGTGACCTAGCCGTTTTACTTGTGTATCTTTTCTTTTTAACAGTTTAAATAACATTTTAGAGTTTTCATAGCAAAATAATATAGGTGTTTAACCGGACAAAATTTAGTCATACCGTGCCCCCACAGGGCCTGTTATTGCTAACCATAATTTCAGCTCAATCAGACTTGTGGTTCTCGAGTTATAGTATTTTAAACATCAAAATTATATACACACACAAACTAATAATTTTATAATATAAGATACACTGTTCGCTCAAGAAAAGGTACCCTATCACGCTAACATTTTCATATAGCAGCTCTTTATTGAGCATAAAACAAACTCGGAAGCAAAACGAAATCCTGAACAAATTAAGTTAATTCTAAACAAGTTCTAGAACTCTGCAATTTCTGGCTTCATTCCTAAACATGACACTTCTGTTCCGGTACGAGTAGCTAAGAGCGAATTTGGCTTCAATATTATAATGTTCCCCATGTATTGTTTTTATCTCTTGAAGCAGCTTTCATTTTATGACCCTTTTGTGATATTAGTAGCTTTTGAAACTCTTAAGTTAACCCTAAATGGCACATTCAAGGACAATATATCAGTATGGGTAGTATAATTTCTACCTGCTGAAGAAGAATTTGAATCAGCTCGAAACAGAGAACTGACTATATTAGAAACCTCTTTAAAATAGAATTTTTGCTCTGTCGCAAAATAACTTCTCATTTTTCTGTTTTGACCGTTTATTTTGATCAACAAAAAATCCTTCGTAATACAAGTACCTCTAACCATTAAAATGGAAGAAAAGTTCGCTGAGGAGGTTTTGAAACATTTAGTAAAACCTGATTTTTCGTTTTGCTTACATGGGATTGTTATTATAATTCTGCTTAATTCTTGTATTAGTGCATATCCTTACAATGTATTCTTTTATTCAAAACAAAAATCTTCCGAAAATGTTATGTGTAACAGAAACTGAATCACTTCTTTTTTATTGAAACTTATTAAAGTGTGCCAACATTAAATCACTTCAAAATTGCATTGAAATAAAATAAATAAAAATAATTGAAGAGTTTATACATGACAAATCATACAATTATACAGATTAGAAATAAATACAATAATTCTCTTCTCGGCCAAAACATTGTTCTTTGTAGGAAAAGGAAATTTACATACAAGGATTTAATCACAGAAATTTTATTGTTTCTTGAATTGCCCACATATTTTTTTTATACATTTTTTCCACCTGATGTTTCATGCTGGCTGAACGCATTCAAATACATTATTAAACACATTGGATCAAGTTTTATTTGCATAATTATATACATACATATAAATTGAGATTAATAAAACAAAACTTGATCAAGGGCAGTGTTAATGCCAACGGCATTCTCTTCCGTAATAGAGTTAAATGGAAAATAGCCTTCTTGTGGTATCACATTGACGAGGAGTGTATGTTTACAGTGAATGATGGCAGTCATATAAATGTAGAATGTACTTGGGAAAGGGTAGAAAGCAGACGTGTTCCATGTCAATGGATCTAACTATCTTATTGTTACTGGGTATTATTTCGAGATTGAAAAGCTTAGCTATATTAATGATCTTCCAGCCAGCTTACCATCTTACACAAAGGCCACTATTTATGCCGATGATACAACCTTATTTATTGAAGACATTAATGAGCAGGAGTTATTAAGGAAAGGAGACATGAGCTTGGCATGTGCGCAGGTGTGGTTCGGGTCAAACCGTTTGCTTTTGAACCAGAGTAAGACTCAAAAAATTATATTTAGTTTAAATAATATCTCACTGCCAGACAACCCACCTTCTGCTAAACTTCTGGGATTAAACTTAGATCCCCACCTCAATTGGCATGAACATGTGGACACTATCTCAAATAAAGTTAGTAGCCGCATTTTCCTCTTAGGTAAGCTTCAGAAACAAGTGTCCCCATCAGTATTATTAAACACTTATTATGGCCTCATTCATTCCATCTTGTCTTATGGCATATTACTATGGGGGCACACTTCTGCGGCACATGATCTTTTTATCTTACAGAAGAGGGCAGTGCGTATCTTGGGGTTTGCCAAATACCTAGAGCATGCAAGACCATATTTTATAAAACTTGAAATCCTTACATTACCATCACTATTTATACTTCAGTCATTGCTTCATGTTAAAAAAAATATAGGACAGTTCAAATGTTTTGAAGACACCCACAATTATAATACGCGCAACAAAAAAAATTTGGTACCTATTCGTCATCGAGTGAACAAGGCCAAAAACGCTATGAATCATTATGGGGTATTATTTTTTAATAAATTACAACCATCTGTGCGCGACTTACATTTCCCAGCATTCAAATTATATATTGAAAATGTCCTAAAAACAAAAGCTTTTTACTCTATTAATGAGTTCCTCTCGATGGATGAAACGTGCCCTGATTCATGTTAGGTATTTTGCATACCCCCTTTTCACTATCTCTCATGTATTGTGATTTTTCTTTATTTTGTAGTGTCTCTTCTCTTACTATATTTTTTGTATTTATTGTATTTTATGTTTTTTTTTGTATTACTTCTACTTGTACCTTGACTTGTGTTAACAACTTTTATGTTGAATGAACACCAATAAAACATTATCTTATCTATCTTATCTCACTGCAAGACAGATCGTTCTGTCCGGATCACAAAGCTGTCCGGTATCGAACTTGTTTTCACTCTATTAACAAGAGAATTTTTTCGCCTTATGACAAGAAAAAAAGAGGCGAAAAATAGAAAAGACACAAAGGGTTAAATAAAAATGATCAAGCAGATTCAAAGATAATGCAACTTTTTAAGCACTTCCATATTGTGTCCCATTTTTCTTCCTTCAAGCGTATTTTTATTTTGTTATTACTTTTTTTATGTCTTTCAAATGATGGTAGGCCAAGGACAGTAGGGCTTGAGGAAAAATGGACGTTATGTTAGCTATTTACTATGTACTATGTAAGCTGTGTACTATTTACTATGTACTACACGACACATGTCGCGTGGAGCCTCAACTGCGTCGCTCCTATAGATTTCTTGTTCTTCAAGAGTTTGAAAGCCTTCTTCTTCTTTCTTTTCTATTCATCTTCTCCTTTAAAGAATGGAAACTTTCTCTCTCTCTCTTTTGTTTTCTTCTACCAAGTTCAGAATTATTCCCTCCTTCTTTGATATTCCTTCTCCATTTTTTTCTTATTCTTTTTCTTCGAGAACTCGAGTTCTTCCTCACTCTTCTTCAGAACAAGAAATTTTTCATTGTAAATATAATTATATTCACTTCTTCTTTATTGTCTCCTTCTTCTTCTATTCCTACGTTTTCTTCTTCGAGCATACAAAAAGCTCTCCATCATTCATCCTTCATTAAACCTTCCTTTCCTCTCTTTTAACCTCTTAGTATCTCTTCCATTCTTTTTCAACATCCTTCTTTTGTAGAAACACATTTTTTCAACTAGGTATGTATTTGCCCTTCCTTATAATTTCCCCTCTCTGTTTTCTTTCCCAAGAAATTCATCTTTTCTCTACACTTATTATTATTATATTATTATTATAGAAAGCTTTATTAGGTGGAACAAAAAATATATACGGTAGAATACAATGAAATATAAAGAAAAACAAAAAGATTAAACAAAAATACAAGAAAAAAAAGAGAATGAAGAGAATGTCCTACCTAAAGGGCGGGATTATTGCCTGTGGCAATCTCTTCCACCCAACACTTACACGATTCTTTTCCTTCTTTTATTTCTCCCTCCTCTCGTCTAATTCCTCTCTATTTTCCCTACTTCATCTCTACAACTACTTTTCTCTGTAACACTTAAAAGTTCAGTCAAAGCCTCCCCCTTCTCTTAACCATTTACACGCGTTGCAAAGTACCCTTGTGACGTTCGAACATGTACTCTAGACGAGAAACTTTTAGCCTACCTGTGAATAAAACTTTGATCGTGTCTCTAGCGTCAATGTTAAAATGATTATGCAAGTTTTTTCATTCATTGAAGTTTTCTAACATTTACAAGAGTTTTGCAACGGTATTTAGAATGTTGCTATAATTGATAAGGTATCGAGCATTACTGCATTGGTGGATGTTTAATTGTCTGACTTGAGGGTTCGTTTTCACTTGGTATTAGAAAATTATTTACTTTTTTTTACACTTCATTCGCAGCCTTTGGTCCTGCAGCAAAAGAACTGTACATAGAAATCGCACGAGAGATGGTTGTTGAAAGTAGAAATGCCAAGGCTGTTCTTTACTTTCTAGAATACCTCGGTCTGCCCATACAGCGAGGAAACGTGTCAGCTGTTTTAGGAACAATGCCCAAGAAAAATGGTATTTGCCCTGATGAAAAAAATTAGGAGAACTTCAAGGTCAATATTTGTCTTAAAGAGCAAGAATTTTCAAATTATGGTCAGGTAGCCACCAGGCAGAGGACGAGATGAGAGATATGAGTATAAGAAATCTCTACCATATGTTTGTCGGAATTCGACCCAAAGTAGAACCAAACTATGTGAAAAGTAATGCAAAAGAAGGGCAAAGCCTTTAAGTACCTAAAATCATAACGCAAAGAATATGTACAGTTTACTTTTCTTTTTAAATCCTGTAATGTACCTGCACTAGTGAGCTATGTATGTAGTAAAGACGATGATGTGATCATATATTTTTTCCAACCCTTCTACCTTAACTTAAGAGATATGTAACCATGTCGAAAAGAAAATGTATAAATACTGAGATTTTTTCCTAAACCCTGTATGTAACTAGACTCGTGAGAGTTGTGTGACATGTAGCAGAGAATATGATGTGATGAGAGGAAATTACATCACTTTTCGCATGATGACAGTGAAAAATGAATTTCCCGAGGTCAAGTATGATTTAGCGGAAGAGAAAGATGACAAAAAAGGAGAGAAGATGAGATAGAACATAAGGAGCAGGAACATGAGAAAAAAATACATGGAAAAGAAAGTTTAATACCTCGAGTTCAAAAAGTAAATAATGAAACACTTTATTTATACTGCGCGTTCAATAAGCACTAACCCCCCCCCCCCCCTTAATTTTTGAACGGATGAATTAAGAAGAATCTTGGGAATCGTTCTAGATTAACGCGCCAACTTTATAATTTTTTTTTTCGAATTTTTCTTCTCACCACATGGGTTTAAGATGCTGGACTGATGAATTTCAGGGCATGTGTTGAAGTCAGATAAAATGAAGGCGTCATTTCAGCCACTGTTGCGTAGAGTAGAGACACCCGGTAGGTAGCTTGGAGATCCACGTTCATCGCCCGAAACTGCACCAACAAGCTCTGAACATGTGAGGCCCTCGAGCTCGAGGCAGTATTTTCCAAACCAAGTAAGTAGGCAGTGGATTCTTTTTCTCTCTCTCTGTGCTGTGATCTCGACCGCTATCAAAGAGAATTACGCTTTCCCGTGGGCATCCCTTGACAGTCCTGTGCCTTCCAAAGCTACCGTACAGCCACTTTATTAATTAACAAACACCTGTTCGCCTCATGAATTACTTTGGCTTTAGGAAAAGGTAATAATGTATTTTAAATAAATTAATAATATTATTTGTAATATCTTCCCGATTTTAAATGAGCTTTCTCGGAATTTCATCACCTTCATGATATTGACTTTTATTGTCATGACTGATAATTGTAAATATTGTTTGCAGTACCTTAAGATAAAAAAATCTGGTGTAAACATCACACGACTTTCCTTATCCCCCAAAAAGGAGTCGAATTCCGCCACTGGTGACTCAACGGTAACAGATAACTAAAAACCAATGCCAAATTCGTAATCAGCACTTTAAAATCATTGAATTTGATATGTCACAACCCCCATCTAGGATGAATAATAAAAAATTTAGTCAAAGCGGGTCTCCCAAAAATACCGGTAAATTGGAGCCGAGGTCCGAAAAGTTCAAGATATCAAAAAAATGATCGGAATAGACCCCTATTATTTTTTTAATCTAATAAAATGTTGTTCTTCAACTTTTTTTGTATCTTTAACCAATTCAAAGAAGCGGTGCTTGCGGCTAATATTTGCGGCCCTGCGGCCGCGGGATGCAGCCGATTTCAACCAAAAGTTTCGTGGTTCGTCTGGTGTTATAAAATTTATTTCCACCCCAAATTTCAAGTCTCTAGCTCATACCGTTCTCGAGATATCCTGTTCACAGACACACACACACACACACACACACACAGACGCACGGACCAATGGCTGAAAACAACTTTTTTGGTATCCTGAGGCTATGATTCGTCCAGAAATGTGAAAAACTGGGTAGGTCAAATTTTCGACGAATACAATACTTTCCTTATTATAAGATAAGGAAAGTAAAAATTGTGTGGATGGATACAAATTATTATATTTTTTTTCTCCCATTTCTCCACTTAGCTATCTTTAAATATGTCATTGCGACTTCTTCAATGGAATGACCCAATTTTGAATTCTTTTATTGATTTTCCTCCTTTTTATAGGCGAAAATTTGGGTCTTCAAAGGGCTTTTGTAAAAATAAATAAAACATTTGTAGACAGTTTATCTACTCATATGAACCTGGACACTAATTGCATGGGGTTCGGTGGAAGAGAAAGCCACAGGCTTTAACCTCGCCCCTTGGTTCACTACATATTCTATTGTGTTCTTTTTTTTTCATGTCCTATTTTGTTGAATGTATAAATAATAACAACAAACGAATCATATCAATAACATAAGACGTTAAGGAAATAGAGGTTACCAAAACAAATTTCTCAGTTTGGGCTCAAGTCACCCCGTTTTACGATGTTCAATTTGTCATTACAGATATTTTCATGGAAATAATCATGTCCTATCATTATTATTTATTTTTCATTGAATTTTTTTGGTTTTCAATTTTTTATTTCTGAATAATCATTATTTATTTATAAGGATTCTATTTTCTATATAAATAAATGTACAGGGTGGGGCAAAAGACTGGGAACCCCTTAATAACTTTCGAATGGCTTCATCGGTAAAGAATTTTTTTTGTATGGTAAACCGGGGTAGTAAGACCTTCTTATACAGTGGGGCCGATTATTGTTACCGGCCCCCATGTCGGGGTCAGGGGGGCTAACTTCATTTTTTTAAATACGAACCCCTACTTTGCGATACATTTTTGGAAAGGTCTTTCAATAAGAAATACTTTAGTGCAAATTTTATTTTTTTAATATTAATTGGTTGCAAATGACGTCCAACTTCGTGTATGCAGTGTAAAGTCTGGAAACCCCTGAATATCTTTTGAAAGGGGTTTTTCAGTTAATTTAAAATTAGGTTCGGTAATCCGAAGTATCCGAAGTTTAAAATGCACCAAAGTATTTCTTATTTAAAGACATTTCCAAAAATGTATTGTAAGGTGGGAGTTCGTATTTAAAAAAATGAAGTTGACCCTCCTTGCCCCGACATGGGGGCCGGTAACGAAAATCAGCCCCACCTTAAAAGAAGGTCTTATTATCCCGGTTTACCGTACAAATTTTTAAATTTACCGAGAAAGCCATTCGAAAGATATTTAAGGGTTTCCAGACTTTTGCCCCACCCTGTATACATTATACATAAAAATAGCTAAATGTCAAATGAAAAAGTTCATATTTCCTTGCACTTTAAGGTATGATTTAGCACGAGAAGAGGAAATAAAATGAATGGTGCAAGAGAAAAGAAAAAAAATGCAAAGATGAGATGGAAGATAAAGATTAAGAGGAGAGAAAAAAAATGGGAGATACCTAGAGAGCAGAGAAGGAGGAGAAGAAGGTATACGAATAAGAGAAAGAAAGATCAAATGCTTACATCAAGAACTCAAGACATACATCAAAAGAGACGACAAAGTAATACCCATATTACTCATACTTATGTATAAATCCCTTACTGTATGTAGGAGAAACAACTACAGGAGATGATGCTACTCCTTGGAAAGATAGAAGAAACGTGACGGAGTACCAAAATTATATTACAATATTATTGTTATTTTTTTTTTTTTTTTTTTTTTAAAAAGATGAGTGTTTCACAGCCTTTTTTATTTCGTAGCCATGAAACAGGAGCTACTGTAGACGCTTGTGGTCTGTGTTGTAGCCTGCCCATCCCGTAGTATGCCTCCCCTCTGATGGGCGAGAAGTGACACAATACTTCCCATTTAGGTGCTGGGTCAACACGAACGCACCGGAAGGTATCCCTTACAAACAACTGTAACCAAATTTTGACTACAAATTTTTGTCGGCGCGGGGGTTCGAACCCGGGACCTTCCGCATGGCAAGCGAGTGCTTAACCACTGAGCTATTCGTGCGCTCAGTGGTTTTTACTAAGACATAAATAAGTATTATTATAAAGGACCTTTCTTTTTCCCATTTTTTTTTTAATTCTGCCAAACGGTAGAGATGCAAATTTCCCATTTTGTTATCCCAGTTGTTATCCAAACATAATCTAAAGCTGCATCCTCCATATATTTTTGACCTGTGTACCAAATTTCAAGCCTCCAACTTATACTGTTCTTAAGATATTTTGATTCTAGACACATAGACACACTAGAGACCGAACGACACACTGATCAACAGCTGAAATTTCGTGCGAGGGCTTCGGGAACCCTAAAGCGTGCTTTGGCTATCGAAATGGCTGTCGAATGGCTATCGAAAATTTTGCGTGGTTTCACTTATCTCCTTTCCAGAGGATAAAGAAAGTAAAACTCTATGTACTTCTAATCTATACTGTTTATGGGCAAGCCATGAAATGGACGTCTCTGAAAACATTCAAAACCTGATTGTGTAATAAAAGCACGGAATGAATTTTGCTAGAGACACTTGGGATGATAGTAGGAACGTGCGAATTTAAAAGAACGTGATTATCTGAAAGATTTAATATGCAGAATAAAATAAAACTGTGCTTACGTGATGGACTTAAAGTGAGCGACGAAAGAGACGGAGAGAGAATTCGCGAAGATAAACTAAATAATTGGTACTTAAAATGTAAGGCACAAGTCTGGTAATACAGGTGGTTTAGGGATTGATGGTTCGGATACCATTCAATGCAAGAATTTTTAATTGTGCGTGCAATGCCTAGTGTGAAAATTCTTATTGATAGACACGTAGGATTAGCTGCCAATGTTACATTTGAAATGTATGCCAACAGCTTCTGAATGTGCAAAGTATTCTTTTTTTTTTTTCTTTTTTTTTTGTGGGGTTTAACGTCGCTTTCAACTGCCATGGTCATATCACGACGGGGGTTTTACCCTCCATTCGCAGGAAACTCACAAACCTGCTACTCACATTGACCTCACCCAGCCTGAGTGGGGCCGGGAAAAGCCAGCGTCACGAGAATTAGAATTTGAATGGTCACCCATCCAAGTCTTAACCTCGCTGGATGTCGCTTAACTTCGGTGTTCTGAAGGGAACCGGTGTATTCAACATGCCATCGACGCTGGCCAAAGTATTCTTTGGTTTAAATGTTTCTGCATCATCGCAGAATCTGGTTAGCGCCCTAGGCATTGCACGCATTGTGAGCTGGGTTCGTCCAAGATTGTAACTGCTCTGTAGTTCAATGTTTAGGGTGCACCCCGAATGAACGTGAGGAAAAATGAGTACCTAGCTGCTTTGCCGTGAGCAGCGACCAGTGTTGCAATTGTAGGAAAGACAAGATATTGACTGACAGAAATAACAAAAAGGAAGAACATTACCACAAAAATATCAATATTCTGAGGTTCAGTTTACAGGAGTTTGCTTTAAATCATTCCTAAAAAATAGGACTAATTCACATTAATAATAAATAACAACAGGAATGTTAATTGTAATTAAACTTGAAAAAAAAAAAAACTGCCAACGTTACGTAGTGTTCCCAAGCGGTCACCCATCCAAGTACTATCCACGCTCGACGTTGCTTAACTTCAGTGATCGGACGAGAACTGGTGTATTCAACGTGATATGAACGTTGGCGAGAGTTTGAATCAGATGTGGACTTGATAACCTTAATCACAATAATAAAATTGAGCTTTATTCTTATTATGGATTCTCTTGTCTTATCAATATGTTCGTGACGTCATCACTAATATCAATTCATTCGGCTCTTAACGTAACAATAGAATTAGGTACGCTATCATAAAATCTCATTTTACCTCGGGCATTCGCCAACGTTCATATCACGTTGAATACACCAGTTCTCGTCCGATCACTGAAGTTAACCAACGTCGAGCGTGGATAGTACTTGGATGGGTGACCGCTTGGGAACACCACGTAACGTTGGCAGATTTTTTATCATTCATTTTTTTTTTTTTAATTAATTCAAACATTTTACTTGCTGATAGCACTAAGTCTTTCTTTGACAAAAGTATTTTCAGTATAACTTGTAAACATAAAAAAAATCGCTTTAAACAAGATTGTATCCAACTTTTGTTACAAAAAACATAGAATTTGGGATTTTTGAAGAATTCTAAAAACACGATTCAAAAGACAATTAGTTTCGATAACGAAACTATCAAACATGAAAAATTCACATAAGCAAGCAAAGGAAATGTATAGTGCAGACGAAGAAATTTTTCTGGAAAATTCACTGTTTTACTACGCGGATTTACAAAAAGTAAAAATTCTACCCAGATGTGTTTAAGAGTGTCATATCGCTGTTTTGTGGCTATAAGCTATGGCTGACAGGAATAAAGACGAGCTAGGTAGCTCAATCTATCCTCATATCAAAAGATAGAACTACATACTTTCCTCATATCAAAAAGGGGCTAATAGATGGAGCAAAGCTACAAGTCCAGAATAGATCAAGCAATACAAGACCTTTGCCCGCTATGCAGGAACTCAACACATGATATGCCTCACCTCTTTGAATGTCCGGTAAACCCTACAAGCCTGGACCCAACCTCCTTATGGACAGACCCAAGAGCAGCAGCGACCTTCCTTGACATAGAAACTGACTGAATGAAGTTGAATAGCGTTAACAACAACAACAACAATAGATGGAGCTTTGACAGGCGACTATTTCATATCAGCACGCCCAATAACAGACTTTCTTCAAGAGGCTGGTATTCGCATCCTCAACTGACCAGGAAAGCTGCCTCGAAATTAATTTCTTAAAACGATGAGTTCGAGTTTGAAAGTTACCTCCCCAGAACCACAGGCAGATCAAACAACAAGATTGATATGGAGGACACAGGGAAATAGATGTCTCATTTAGGATTCAGGTGAATTACCAACTATCAGGTAAACAAACTCTAAATGTTTAAAAAGAAATCAATAATAATCTTTGATATTTAAGATTCCTGTTTTAAATTATTAGAACCTTTCATTTTTTTTTTTTTTTTTTTTTTTGTAATGCATTTTATTCCAAGCTAACAACGGGTTTTCCAAAATATGCCTTTCTCAGGATATCCCTAGTAACTATGGGTTAAAATTAGCAAAAATAAATCAATGAATTGTCTAAAATTAGTTGACGGCAATTTCACACCCTTCTTTGGTTAATATCATATAATAATTGATCATCTCATATTAAAATAAATGGATTATCATCAACTTTGATTTTTTACTAAATTATTTTTGTGGACCTGAAAGTTTAGAATATGTTCAATGTCCTTGTAGAAATGATTCGAACGTCAAAGACACATGGGGAGAAGTAGAACTAAGTTTTTTATTCTGTCACGTTTCGACTATCATCCTAAGTTGTTTCACCAAAGTTTATCTCCTGCAGTTCTAACAGTTGCTTCCACTGCATATGTTGAAATATGTTCCCATCATCATAGTCTCCTGTAGTTCTTTTACTACACATGTTCCAACAACTCTATGGAATAAAAAATAAAATATTTCTTGTCTTGTCTTTTTCTTTATTGTCTATTAATTTATACAGAGTAAATGGATTTTACCCTAGTTATCCTGAAAATATTTCATACAAAGACTTACGTGAGTATCTATGTATGCTATCCGTTGAATCCCATCAGAAAAAGAATTTACTGCAATTTCTGTATAAATTAATAAACAATAAAATTGATTGTATGGCTTCCAGATAGTATTTCATAGCGTGTTCCAGTCTTAAGCACTAGAAACTCAAACGCTGTCCCTTATTTTTATACACCAAACTCTAATTTTGACTTTTTATCTCTACTATATAAGGCTCAAAAACTATAGTTGGGGTTGGGTGGAAGAGATTGCCACAAGCAATAACCCCGCCCTTTAGATGGGACATAAGCTTTATTCTCTTTTTTTTTTCTTCTTATTTCTTTATTCGATCTATTTTTTTTTCCCTTATAATTTCATTGTATTGTTCTATCAATATTGTACTTTGTCCTTACCTAATAAAGCGTAATATAATAATAATATATAATGAGCACCGAGACAACCTTGATATGTCTATGTCCTACACCACCTATCTCATCAAACTTCATGAATTTCTAAATTGATATATTTATTACTTCTATTTAATCTATCCTAGTCCATATCTCTTTAATTAATAATCATGTAATTTCTATCATAGTATGTATGATATTGTGTTAAATTATCTTTAAGTGTTAATAATTTGAATGTAATTTTATTTGAAAGATCCTTTGTAAATTTTGTGCTTAATGTTTCATGAACTGCATAATAAAGCACATTATATTATATTATATTATTGAGTCTTTTCTTATTGATTTTTTGAAATTGAATGTTTATTTCAAAATTATATAAAACCCCATTTATAGCAAAATTTTCATCTTATCATAAGTCATTAATTGATTCATCAGATCTCTCCCCGTTGAACTATTCTGAAGAATACAGGAAAACTGGTATAAAAAAGCTATTTATGTGCTGAATGTGCGCATGAAGGTTGTCGAATTTTCAAATTAATGATTGACAACGAATCCTCTAATGGACTTTACAACATACTCGTACATGACCAATTGACCATGAAACCCTAGGAAATTCTTCTATTTTGAAAATAGAAGTACCCTATGGATTTATTTCGAATATACATCTCGAATCTAACATTGGCAGCTGATCCAACGTTTCATAGCAGTGAGACAAATAAGACACAAATTAAATTACTCAAAACCACTGACCAAACCTGTTAAGGAAGTAAGACAAAAAGTTGTTGAAATAATGTGTCTTCTCATGAAAGCATGTTTGTTTTACTCAAATGTATTTTTAAGATTTTATATGATGAATGTGTGTCACTAATAGTACTACGAAGCATGATAATTACAATAAAAGATACGCCAGTAATAAATTGCAGACTTTCATGCTAACATGCACAGTTTGATAGAGGTTTAAGAAGAGGAAGAAATCATTGACGTAGTAAAAATGCGAGATCATGGACAGCACATATTACTTCACTTAAAAACAAACTACGATACTTGACTTATGTTTTCTACAACCTAAACCAAGTTTGTAATGATACACTACTTCGCGAAGTATATTTCGCGTTAGTTCAATCACTCTTACAATATTGTATCACAGCTTGGGGAGGGGCGTATGAAAATATAAAGACTCAACATAGAAGGACTCAAAACATACTACTCAGAACAATACTAAAAAAAGACAGACTTTTTCATACTGACCAACTATACGAACTATTTAACGTTCCAACACTAGATGACATTTACATTTACAAAACAAGTACTTTCGCAATAAAGAAAAAACATACCTGGACTATAAACCCTAACACATACACCACAAGACAGACTGGACAAATGATACAAACACTCAAACACAAATCACTGACAAAAAGACATTTTTCATACGTAGGTAGCAAAATTTTAAATGAGATACCTGAAGATATAAAGGACAATCCAATTTTAACAATTTTAAAATACAGACTGAAACAATGGCTGTCTATTAACAATAATAAAAATAAAATCTTAAATATTTTAAAATAACAATTTTCCCTAATTATTTGAATGTATAAGTACTCAATAAAACAGACATAACAATCAAAAACACTCCACACATAACATGAAAACATTTTTTAACATTTTCAAAATTTATAATATATATATTTTTTTTTTTAAAGTACAAGGACAGTTTTAAATAATAATACAATTATAATAAAAAGTGGCCTAACACATGCTTTGCATAATTGGCCACTTAACTTGCCATGTTCCTAATTTTCGTTTTATTAATAAGTTATTTTTTACATTTAAATTTTATTTATGAAGATGAAAGAATTTGTTCAATAAAAAATAATCTTTTGAAAGTACAAAAAAAAAAAAAAAAAAAAAAAAAATGACCATGAAACCATAGGAAATTCTCCTATTTTGAATATAGAAGTACCTATAGATTTCACAACATGCATGTCAGTTCTTGTGCGTGTAGAATAAGCCATATTGGTTTTCTGAACAAATTCTGCAATGGTACAGAGAGGAAAAAAGTGAAGGAAGCTCTACGCAGTCAGAAGCCAATGGAATACACCTCGAACCTAACATTGGCAGCTGATCCTCCAATTCTTTTAATAAGAATCTTCAGAGTATCAAATCTTATTCCACAATAAAACAAATAAGGCATGAAATATGTGACAAGACAAACCCAGCACCTAAATGGTAAGTCTTGTGTCACTTCTCACCCATCAGAGGGGGGGCATACTACGCGGTGTGAGATATTCAAACTTATAGTCAAACCCGCGAAGTGAGCGCGCAGACGCAATACACATAGTTGTACTTTGACTTTTGTAACGAAGTCAAATTTCATCTGAATTCTGAGATGGCGTGGGTGGATTCGCCATTTTTATAGATTAGACCAGATAGGCTTGGGTCACCGCACGAAGTAGTCAAAACTCCGGGTAGTCATAGATTTTAACTTTTAACCTGTGATATTTCAATGTATGTTATAAGTGTTTTTATGTTAAGTGTTTTGTATCAATGTTCCTAAGAAAGAATAAATAAAGAGCTTCTTCCATTGTTGAATTCGTTAAACAAGATTTCTTTTCATTGAAAGTCAAGGAACATAACACGCGGGATGGGCAAGCTACAACACAGACCACAAGCGTCTACAGTAGCTCCTGTTTCACGGCGTGCGAAGTGACTCCGCGCTTTCAGGAAAAGGGCACTGGAAAATTTAAACATGTGCCTCCTGTAATGTGGTGCTTCATATTTTGTAGCAGAAGAGAAAATCATTCAACCTGCAAGTACAAAATTTGCAGTCACTACAAATGGAATATTTTTATATTTTATAATGTAATATAAAGTACCTAAAATTGAAAAAGTAAAATATTTTAGAATTTTATTAATATCAAAACTAATCTTGCTGTATTAATAGAAGGAACCGTTAAAATAAATAATGTTCATGAAAAGCATTGAAATCTGATTGAAAACGAATATCGCAAAGAGAGCACAGCAATGTACAAGACCTACATTCCAATACTTCCCTTGTTGAGTGGGCTCACCTGTGGGTGTTACCTATAGTAATGCCATAGCTAAGAATTGATTTAAGCTAGTGTCAACAAAGATTTATACTTGGAAAACCAATATTGAAGTTAAATCGATTCATGTTTGCTATCAATCGCAACGTTGAAGCACGTCATAAGGAGGTCATGTTCAACATTCCCACTAAGCGTACTAAAGGGAAGCTCTACGCAGTCTGAAACCAATGGAATACATCTCGAATCTACCATTGGCAGGTGATCCAGAGTTTCTTTCTAATAAGGATCTACAGAGCATCAAATTTAATTGCACAGTGAGAAAGAAAACTACATTTTTTGACACTGTGATATATTTAATTTTATTGACATATTAATTCACCTTTATTGTTGTGTTTATATATTGACATTTGTAAATAGGACTAGCTCCGTTAATAAACACCCGTTTACCGGGCTTATTATTATATGAATAAATGCACGAACTAGTGACAGAAACTGACTTGGACAGCGATCAAATTCTGGAAGTAGTAAAGATGCGAGATCATGACCATGAAACACAAAGACACTCCTATTTTGAAGATAGAAGTACCAATGCATTTGTTGTTATTTGTTGGAAGCTGAGGAAGGAATTTCTCAAGGTGGCTGGAAGAGTAATGTGGTACTTCACGGCTTCATATTGAAAGTGCTGATGTTACTAGAATATTTATTACTATGCTTTTACCTATCGAATTCGTGAAGTCCCATGAAATCGTCATAGCAAAGTGAGACAAATAAGGCACATATAGTAAAGAGACAATAAACATGGACACTAAATAAGCGTAGTAAATGGAGAATTATTTTTTTACCATGAAAATCCTATGGACATTCATCTATTTTTGAAAAAGAAGTACCTATGCAAGTTGTTGTTTATTGTAAGCTAGGAGGGAATTTCTCAAGGTAGCTGGAACGGAGTGAAACTGAAATGTGGTTCTTCATATTGATGCAATAGATAAAACCGTTCAATCTGAAAGTACAAATGACACTAGAACTTATTACTATACTACTTATTTATTTTTTATGTGAATTATGTATTTCTAATGTCTAATATTTCATTGTATGATTGTATTTTTTCTAAAGAATAAATATGTTATTTTACAGAAAAGGACGACACTATAGAGGAATTAGGTGCAACGATAAGTGCAACATACTCGCAGATCGGTATCTGCTGGCCAACACATTCATATACTACTCAACCTACTGAAAGCCAGAGTCATTTCAAAACAAATAAACAGTAAAAAAATTCTTGTTGCTTTGTAAGTTGAAATCATTTCTAAACAATAAAATAATATTGTATATACTCCAGATGTATCTGTGGCAAACATTTAATATTACTGAACCAGTCATTAAAAAAATAAACAAAAAAATCTGTTGCTTTGTAAGTTGAATCATTCTAACCGACCAGTGATTTTTATTCAAATCATTGCTCTTGAGGCAAGCATACTGTCAGTGCTCATGAAAAGATGACACCTTGTTTTACATATAAATAAAAATTATATTATCTATGAAAAAAAAAACAATATATATAATTATTGTATATTATAAATACAATAATATTCTAATGACATTAATTATTAGACATAAACCCTGATGATCAAGCAAGGTGCTGACATGAAATAGTGACAGAAACTGACTTGGACACTGATCAAATTCTAGAACTAGTAAAAATGGAGATTATGACCGTGAAACACAAGGATATAACCATTAAAATAAATAATGTTCAACGGGATAAAATATTTGATTCTGGGCGAGAAACTCTGAGGAGTAGAATATATTAAAATATTCTATGTGTTAAATAATGTAAATTCATTCAGGATGTCGAATTTCAAAATAATTATTGACATAGATTCCTATAGTGGATTTCACAACATGCATGTTAGTTTTTGAATAAAAGATACGCCAATAATGCAATGTAGAGCCGTAGTAAAATTGCGAGATCATTACCATGAAACCCTAGGACATTCATCTATTTTGAGAAAAAGTACCTATGCAAGTTGTTGTTGATTGTAAGCTGATGAAGGAATTTCTCAAGGTGGCTGGAACGGAGTGAAACTGAAATGTGGTTCTTCATATTGATGCAATAGATAAAACCGTTCAATCTGAAAGTACAAATGACACTAGAACTTATTACTATACTACTTATTTATTTTTTATGTGAATTATGTATTTCTAATGTCTAATATTTCATTGTATGATTGTATTTTTTCTAAAGAATAAATATGTTATTTTACAGAAAAGGACGACACTATAGAGGAATTAGTGTGCAACGATAAGTGCAACATACTCGCAGATCGGTATCTGCTGGCCAACACATTCATATACTTACTCAACCTACTGAAAGCCAGAGTCATTTCAAAACAAATAAACAGTAAAAAAATTCTTGTTGCTTTGTAAGTTGAAATCATTTCTAAACAGCAGAGCCAGTGAATTTTTAATTCAACAAATCAGCATTGCCTCTTTGAGTGGCAAGCATACTGTCAGTGCTTCCAATGAAAAAAGATGACACCTTGTTTTACATATAAATAAAAATTATATTATCTATGAAAAAAAAAACAATAATATATAATTATTGTATATTATAAAATACAATTAATATTCTAATGACATTAATTATTAGACATAAACCCTGATGATTAAGCAAGGGTGCTGACATGAAATAGTGACAGAAAATTACTTGGACACTAATCAAATTCTATAACTAGTAAAAATGCGAGATTATGACCGTGAAACACAAGGATATAACCATTAAAATAAATAATGTTCAACGGGATAAAATATTTGATTCTGGGCTAGAAACACTGAGGAGTAGAAAATATTCAATGTCTTAAATAATGTAAATTCATTCAGGATGTCGAATTTCAAAATAATTATTGACATAGATTCCTATAGTGGATTTGACAACATGCATGTTAGTTTTTGTGCGTGTAGTATAAATCATGGAAGTTATCTGACCACATTCTGCAATGTAAAAGCAAAAGATGCTCTTTAAGAAACATAAGGACATTCTCCTATTTTGAAAATAGAAGTCCACTTTGCAAGTTGTTGTAAGCTGAGGAAGGAATTTCTTAAGGTGGCTGGAAGGAGTTATGTCATGTGGTGTTTCACCGCTTCATATCGAAAATACAAATCTTACTAGAATTTATTACTACTAAAATTATTATTCGATTTTATGTTGTGAACTGGTGTAAACAATGCATTGTTGTATGTTATTCTAACTAAAGTGTACCTCCAAGATCAAAGAACATACTTTTAACTATGAACAGCCATACAAGATTGTCCGTTGCATCAGGGCAACGCATCATTAGGCCGGCCATTCACGATCAGTCCAAACTGATACTTTCGACTGACGTGAATGGCAGTGGACTGACAGTCCAATTCAACTAATGAGTTGGACTGTAGGATTATAAAACATTTATATTTTGGACTGAAGTTGCTTGGGCTGACAGTCAATTTTTTTTATGTGAATGACGCTTTCAGTCCTCAGTTAATCAATTTCTCTTCAGAGTTCAGATTACTGATTTTGATTATTTAAAAATGTCGCGCAAAAAGGCAACTCAAACAATAGTCGATTTCATTGCAATTTTAAGATCAGAGCCCTGTCTCTGGAAAGTTAATTCCGAGGAATATAAAGACCGTAATTTAAAAAATGCTGCCCCTACAAAATTGGCAAAGAAATTAACTGAAATTGACAGTGATGCCACCGTAAAGTCTGCCCTTGCTAAAATCAACAGCCTGAGGTCAGCCTATAACAACGAAAGAAAGAAATGTGAACAACCTATCAAGTCTGGAGCTTCCGCGGACGATATCTGAAAACCGGCTTTTTTTTTTATTTTTCTTCATCATTACGAAAAATAATCCGAGAACAGCGATGTCGTCGTCGGAATTCATTGTGAGATTTGTGAGAACTGATGGTATAACTGAACGTGAGTGGGCATCTCAGTTGTCTGACAGTTTGGACTGATCGTGAATGGCCGGCCTTAGATGAGCCAACCGCCACTGTGGTTTAACATGGAGATGATAATGTTGGCTAAATTCATCTAAATGTTGCACAATTTATCAAAAAATTGGTAAAATAAACCAAGATAAAGTACCTACTCAATACCATTGAACAAACCTTTTAACGAAGTAAGACAAAAAGTAGTAGAGATAATGTGTCTTCTCATGAAAGCATGTATGTATGCTACTGAAATGTATTTTTAAGATTTTAAATAATGAATGTGTGTCACCACTAGTACTAAGAAGCTTGCTTATTAGAATAAAGATACGCCATAATGCATTGTAGACTTTCATGCTCATACACACAACTTAATAGTGTTAAGAAGAGGAAGAAATCATAGATGGAGTTCTCCTTACTGTCAAAGTGATAAATACTGAAAAGTACATTGCAATCAAAAATGGTTTGCCACCTAACCTAAAATTACCTCTATAAAAAATCACCGTTGTACACAAATTTCTTGCCCCGAGTAAAGAAAATTGATGATGATTTAACTCAGGTAGTAAGTAATCACCTTGACCTAGCGCGGCAGAGTCGGATTTTTTTCGGATCTGTAATTTAGATGTTGAGGCTTACCCTTGTCTCACGAGGACAATTGGTAAGTTGTAGAATGGGCAACGACGAGTGGCGGCATTACGAGACTGATATTGGAATATAATGGTTGGTTGGAGATATGACCTACATTTCAATACTTCCCTTGTTGAGTGGGTTCACCTCGCCTTTGAGTGTTACCTACAGTAATGCCATAGTTAAGAATTGGTTTAAGCTAGTGTAAACAGCCATTATTCGTGGAGAACCAATATTAAAGTTGAATCGATTCTTGTTTGCTATCGTTGAAGTACGTCATAAGGAGGTCATATTCAAAATTCCCACTAGGTGTACTTGCTATCGAAGTAAAGATAGGACCTTGATCTCGAAACAAACAAACCAAAGGCCGTGTGTTACAAAATGTTGAAAGGTATTGTTCGGATACGTTCAATGAAAGCATACTACTTCCATTGAAGAGTGTGCAGGAAGACGAATCGCCATTTCCGGTCTACATAGCAGCCAGTTGAGACGAAGTTCCCAGAGTTTGATTTTTCTGAAAATTCACAGATTTATCCAGTGATGATACATTTTAAATGGAGGCTGATATAGGAGAATAGACAAGTGTAAAAAAAACGACGAAAAATTTGGATACACGATACCTTGAAAAAAGAAAAGCAGAGGGAGAAATTTTGACTTCCAGGATGATGACACAAAATTCTTAGGGTACTTTCTCGCTTGTCTCAAACTACATTTCAGTATAGATATGTTGAATAAAATATCAAAAGATCTAAAGAAGCAGAATATTACAAACCGGGAGATAGTTGCACCAGGCCAGACGCCCGGTCGGCCTGGTTGGGAACCACTGGTCTAGACAGGAAAAAAATACAAACGAATGTAAAATGAGAAAATTAGGAATTCCTGAGAATAGGTGGAGAGAGAAAAAAAAAGGAGGATGTTAAAATTTGGAAAAAAATAAAGGAGAAAGCAAGTGAGAAAGAGACGATGTTAGAGATTTGTAGGTTTAGGATGAAGAGAGTGAATGTACAGAAAAAGGGAGGAAGGCGCCATATTGGCGGTACTCTGGGTGCTTCATTCCTCGCAATAGTTTCTTATTTCACTTTTCCAGTAATATTATCTCCGCGAAATCTCCCTTCCCCACTTTACTTCTTTCATTCTTTATATCATTCTTACTGTAACCATCCTTATCTTCCGCAATTTATATCTCCCTTTCTCTCTCTCTCTCTGTTTTGTTGACTTCTCTCTCTCCTTCGCGATCTTCTTCCATTTCTCTCTGTATTTTCCTTTAAAATGACTAGTTCTTTTTCCCTTCTGTAGCCTCCTTCTTGTATTTTCTCAAAATCTTCCTTATTTTCTTTTCTCTCCCTCATGTGACTTTTTGTATCTCCTCTAACCTCCTTCCCCTGTCCCTATCTCTTTCTTGAGCTTTCCTAGTTTTTCATAGTTGTTTTTTTCTCTTAAATTCTCTTTCTCCCTCTCAACTGGCTTTTATACTTCCCTCTAAACTCTCTCTCTTTGTCTCTCACTTCTTCTAGAAATCTAGAATGACTAGATTTATGGCGAGGAGTTGGGCATTTATGTCGCGGCCAAATTGAGTTTGTCTAGATCTTTGCCAAGAAAAAGCGTCGGTGTTGGAGAAAGATCGTAAATTTCATGTCTTATGAGTGTTATGTTATTACTGCAGTGTCAGAGGGAGTAAGGTCTCGCATTGTATGTTGTTTCCGCGATCCTTGCCAAAGTTCATCTTGGAAACGAAATGAAATAAAGAGGTTCTGTATTAAACTGTTAGCGTGATGGGACTCACTGTCTCGAGCTGACAGTTGAATGGTACAGTAAACTATACCAGACTACCCATATGGTTATAATTATCCATACTCGCATATGTATAATGATAATAGTAATTATTTTGTACTATAACTTATTAGATTCAGCAGAAAATGCATGCGCTGAGTGACATTTGAGCCACTGTGTCTCCACGCTCACTGGAATACCAGCAGACTAAACTAATACATGTCAACTAGTCAAGTACATACATAAATGTATTTTTTTACTGTCTATTGAATATTTTGTTCTGTTTAATTAATTATTTACATGCCATAACGTCTTGAAACACAAGGTTTATTCGTCGGAAAAATCAATGGGCTAGAAGATATACATTATACAAAATACAATGGTTGTAATGAAGAAAATAGAGGTTTGACTTTCGGCGCCAAGCTGTCGTGCCAGATCATTTAGCCCACAATTAATATTCTTTCTTTCATGTATTTAGGTTTCCAGGATCCCCATTGCAGCGATAAGATTTCAATTACTGTAAGCATGGTATATTCTCAAGCACCAAAATATTCTTTCTTATTTCTCTACCATCTCAACCAGTAAAATAATTATTTTCTTATCACCCCTGTTTTTGGACAACTTCAGTAGATCCTTGATAATGCAGCGGATTTGCAACCGGGAATTCGATGGTTCGAATCTCAAACAAGGTAAATTTAGTAAGGCTGGTTTGAGTAATTGTGACATCACTCTTGTGAATTATACACAAAAATAATAACCTATGACACCATGTCTCCTTTCTTGTGAGCAGTCTGGTGATTGCTCACTAAAAACGACACCGGGCGTGTAGAGAATTACATGCAAGATTTGGTGTTGTGAAAAAACTAAAATCCCCATCAAAGGATGTTCACAAGATCTGGTGAACAAACATTTAGATGAGATGGTACAACTTCCTTCTCTAATGATTGAAAAGTACTGTGGTTCAATTTGTCAATTATAAATAGGACACTACTTTTGAAGCAGACCCTTCATGGACTCATCATAGAAAACTCTTTAATTCCAACGTAACAGTTTCACTTAGAAAGGCCATAATTCGTATGTCAAGTAATACTTTATTTGGTATTTAAAAAATTGAAAGATGACCAGTTATATACAAGCCGTTTGCCCGTACTTCGCATCATGACTGAATTTAAAATTAACTATGAACGGGAAAGGGTACTTCCCGTTCATGCATGTAAAATTGCCGTACTGGTGGACGGCCATGTCTCTTTCAAGTACCAACTTAAAATTCTTTCAAGAAGCGTGATGAATTTAACGGTCACTTTCATGATAGCACAATTACATGAGGATTGAGGAACATCTTATCCTTCCTTTAATACCTTCATAATATGTTCTCTATAATTTGACGAGTTCCAGCCTGAGTACCTAGCTAGGCAAACTTCTTTAATACCTTCTAGTCATCCCTGTTTTTCCCTCTTATGACCTTTTCGTTCCTTTTTATTTGTGTTTATACATATTTATTTTTTCTTTTCTAGTCTTCAAAAATTATTTAAATGATCTCAATATTCCTACCTGTATACTTATTTTAATTTTAGCTAACAAAACCTACATTTAATTTATTTTAAGATAGTTAATAAGTTTGTAAACACTACACATACAATACGTATCTTTTTATACAGTAAAATTGAAATGTCCATCCCTCTCTTTCTCCCTCTTCTCTTTTGAACTGGTATTAACTATCATGCACGATAGCTGCAATGAAACCCATAATTAGGTACCTTTTCATTTTTAATAAAAAAAATACACTTCTTGTTTGTTTATTAGGTTTCACCCTGGCTGTTTTATTACTTCCGAGAAATTTCTAATATTAGAAATCGGAAGTATTTTTATTTGACGTAAACTATCAAGTAGTATGAATTATTCGTAGATAGACACTTCTTATTTATACTGACTGATTCGGACAAGGATTTCATAAATAATTTGTTCTGGTGCAGTTATTATTACAGTCAAAGTTTCAAATTAATGAGGAAAGATCTATGTATTTAGTAGGATTCGAACCAAACTGTTCCTGTGTTAACAGGATTACCAGACTAGCGGCTTAAAAACTCGACCACCATGCATAGTGTATTTATAATACCAGGCGAGGTTAATGCTTAAAGTATTTCTTGCCACCTAACCCTCACAAGTCTTATTATTATGTGGTCACAAACTCAAATTAATGAGGAAAAATTCATGCACTGGGTGGGATTCGAAAGAACGGATCCCTACCCTACCTATATGACGAGTACCAGACCAGCGCGTTAACCACTTGACTACCAATGCAGTGTATCAAACAAACTAACATTACACACCAATGTATCATAATTTTGTAAGCAATGTAGAAATGAGGATATAGTATACCATGACATGTAACGTATAATCAATTTGTTTACTCTACGACGTAAAAATGTATATTCGTGTACTCAACTCTAGTTGAGTACACTTCGCTACATGTTTCACTTGTCAAATGAAACAATATTTATCTTTTATCTGAAAAGTCTATTTTAGGACTAATTTTTTCACAGACTAATGTCCAAGGTTTTCAATGTCCTTGTTAGTATGTCATTAGTGGAATAATTTACAAACAGGACGATTTTCAAAGTTGATAAGAGTATTTTTTCTGTATTCAAATTGACAATAAAATACCTCTCTGGTATGTTCTTGTTCAAACACAACTCAATCAAAAGCGAATAGGACTGATGTTGCTATAATGAACTCATGATTACTTTAGAGGTGGAAACAAACAAAAAAACGGTTAAAATTTCGATATTTTTAGATTTTATGGGAAGTAGATCTAATATACATATGAGAGTGTGTTTCAAACAAATTGTTAACTTTTTGTGGTCCGTCATCTTATGGAAGACTGACCAGCATGCAGGCCGCATTCCCTTTTTGGATGATAATATTCATGGAAAATAAGAATAAAATCTTAAATTTATGAAATGGGAATCTATAGCTTAGTACCCAAGATTGGATGATTTCAAAAACAAAAAAGTGAGAAATTGTGCAAGTTGTTTACACCGAATTTTGACCACTTTTAGCGACGAAATCAAGGGTAATTCCAAAAGACGGTCTCAAAGATAAGTTTTTCTTTCTCTTTGATAGCATAGATATTATTCGAGACGGTTGCTCTACTGACCTAGCCTGAAATCACAAAACATGTACCCTAATGGTCTAGGTGAAACCGGAAGAAAGTAGTTGTTCAATAAATCCAAACCCCGCTCGCCGTTGCATAACTTCTGCGATCTTAGTAGAAATGGTATATATTTAACGTGGCATTAATGCTAGCTGAACTCTTCAATTAAGGCTAATTCCGAAGAGAATCTCTACTTGTATTAATCTACGATAATTCGACCTCAAAACTAGAAAAGCTTTCCACAATTTCAGGAGGAATAAAGCTTTTCTTAAAATTTCTATATCTTAAATATTTCGAATATTTAGTGGTATTGTGGGGCTATAGGGCATACAAATTGAATGCAATCTTGGATTATTGGTGGTTATACTGTGTCTTTAGGCAACTTGCTATTATGAAAGCAGTGTCTTAAAATATATTTGTCTCTCTCTAATAACCATACAGAAAATGTGTGTATGCGGTTTCTTTGATTTATTGTCTCACAACTTTGGTGATTTATTGTAAAAGGTAAACAAAGGCAAATTTATTGTAAGGTATAAGTTACCTCTTATAATAAGGTGAATTTATTGTAATAGATTACTTATGCTTTCTAGTAATAAAATGTTAAGGATACGATCGTAAATACACAAACATACTGGAGTAGATAACATGCATTTCTTTCTTTTTAAGGAAAAGTAAAACATTAAAAAGTGGTTGCATGGCAAATTCCATAGTAAGGAATTACCAATGCCAAAAATAAAATAAACAAACCAAATAAAATCGCCAAAAACCATATTGTAATATATGTCAGAAAGAGCACAGATACTACCTAGCTTCTTAAATACTACCTAGGAAAAACCCGAAAAAAATGATCACGCTGAAATTAGTAAATTGTGTACAATATTTTACCGGTATGATAGGGAATACAATTGCTGAATTTTCCTTTCCTCTGACAACCAATAGTATTTATAAATCGAATTCAAAAATATAAATTTATTTATGGTGAATTTTCAATAGAGCTCTGTTGTTTTTTAATACAACAAAGAAGAGATAACACTAACACAATAATTGCTTTTATTTTCCAGTTGTTCTCTGTGTTATCAGTTATCACGTATATTATACGGTTACAATGAAAGAACAAACAATGTATACGTAAATTTTAATTTTTATTTGAATCGTTAAAGTGTTCGGAATAATTACCAAAGACACACTACAATACAAAACACTTGAAACCAACCGTCTTTTCTCCAACAAATTCTCTGAAAAATAAATAAAAGTTTCAAAAAACTCGTTAGAAATTTTCCAAGAAAACAGTTTCCGAAAGCCACGAGGTATGACTGATAACTGACCGTGCTTTTCTCTGATAGTAATATTGGCATGGAAAAAAGAGCTCTTTACGGTGATACCTACACATACCGCTTTCTCGTTCAAACCAACCCCTCATTTAGGAGGCTGGGGGGTGAACCCCCGACCTCGCCTGAAGATTTTTCGTAGGAGGGCAAACCATGCCCCTCAGTCTTGGCTGGAGATTTTTCTGAAGGAAGAATTGGGGGGGGGGGGGGGCAGAACACCCCTCACTCCTGCCTAGGGGATTTCCTAGAATAGAGCCCCCCGCCTGTGCATGAAGATTTTTCGGGGTGGTGGGGCGTCAAAACGACCCCCCCCCGTCATTGCCGAAGAATTTTCCTCTGGAGCCATGCGCCACGTTCTGTCCAACTTTTCCTTCAGTTCCCTCGCTGGCGTTTACAAACTATTATTTATATTTATGCCATTATTTTATTATACTATTGTTCTCGAAAGAGATTTCCCGAATGCATTTTTTCCTCACCTCTGTTCCTCTATCTTTCCCCTACTTTTCTCTTTCCCTCTGTCTTTCTCTCTCTCCCTCTCTTTTCTATACCCTTTTTTTCTTATTTTATCTCACTCTTTTTCTTTCATTATTCAACTGTTTTCTTCCACCAGCTCTCTTTCTGGAGCTAGTCAAGTGATATACGTAAGGCGCTTACTGGTGAACAGTTGGCACTAGTTCAAATCAAGGGACGCATGCTACGAACCTCGGAACGCAAACTGACCACCGAAATTAAACAACGTCCAGCGAGAAATTTAATTGGGGTAGCAGGTTTGTGAATTTCTTGCGAATGGAGGGTAAAAAAAAATGGAGGGTAACATCTCCGTTGTGATATGACCATGTACTTTAAAGCGTCGTTAAACCGAAAAAAAAAAAAAAAAAAAATGCCTGTCTTTGAATGGTAATTCATCCAAGTCCTGGCTTGGCGTGACGTTGCTTAACTTCAGTGACAGAAAGCGAGAACTGGTGAATTCAACGTGTCGACGCTGGCTTATCGTGAATTCCGTTCACAAATCTAAATTGTGGCCAGTGTTTTTTTTTTTTTCCCCCCTTAACTTTTCTTTAAAACCGTTGCAATGGAGAAACATACCTTAATATTATAGTCAAAAGAGAATTACAATTTTTTCACTGTACATTTTATCAAAAACAAAACTAAATCTATATTTTGCAATTTATTCGTTCGTCAGTAATACTTTCTTCTTTGATTCAGGATACGAGTATTTTTATGGAAATCTTGTAGGAGCTGCTTTACACAAACCAAAAAATACTGAAATGGACTGATTAATGTCGAGGAAATAAAAAAGGTTGTGAAACAATCATTTAACATTTTTTTAATGCCACTTGCTCCGTTAGTATCTCATTAATAATAACCTTTTCTGACCGCCCTCTCTCAAGGTCACCTGTACGCTACCTGCTTCTGCACCATGGTGCCAAGGTGTCTGACAAACTCCACCATCTGGTCATAGCCAATGATCTCGTCACTGTCGTACTTATCCTGAAACAGCTCCACATAGTGCTTGAAGTTCAGCTCAATGTAGGAGTACATCTCGTGCAGCATCTTCCAAAGAGTTCCCCGACAGGACTCGACGCAGAAATCCATCTGGGTTTTGAACTGGTTGTATTCCCGATCGTTCATCAGAGGACGCTGCTCGTCAAGCAGTTTGAACTTGAGTTCGCTGCCCAGATATTCCTTCAGCCACATCTCCAACGAGTGTTTGTACTCCCGGTAGAAGATGTTGAACTGGTCGTACGTGCAGGACTTGTTCATCTCCTCTATGTGGGAGTTGTTCAGGGTGACGTCCATTGTGTGCTTCCAGAGCGTCTCGTGCCGCTCCAGGAACAGCTGGTTGATCGTCCGTTCCACCTCCGGCGGTGACAGGGTTCCCGTCACTTGACGGCGCTCACGGATGGGTTTGCCGTCGCTGAGACAGACCATGAGGGACGTGAGGGTTAGTAGAAGGAGGGTGATCATACCATTGGAAAGAGGCTTCTACGACAAAATTAGATATTGGATATTGTTTGTTGTATTTGTTTTCCTTATATCCGTCCTCTTTTTGGAAAGAATCACTTAAAAAGATTCGATGAAAGAAAGAGGAGTTCGTACCACAAGTTTAGGAGCAGGGTGTTGTTTGTTTTTGTTTATTTTTTGTTTTACGTTTGGTTTAGTTTTTCTTTCGTCAAAACTTTTCCATAATGAGTTTTATAACTAAGTTGCGAAAAATTATATTGCTGTTGGTTCTTAGTGTACTTTTCTTAAACTAAAGGTATTTTAAACTGATGTTATTCTGCTTTCTATGCAAAGAAAAAATAAACTAAATCGCAATTTTATTCAATTCAATAAAAGAACTATAACGTACTTGTAGGATACGAAATGTGCAAGTCAGCATTTTCTAGATGCCAAATGTTACCTGCTGATGCATTGCTAAAATATATTTAGTATTTTCGCACCAGTTGTAGAAAGGATACTCTTAGTTTTGTGTTACTAACATAATCACTTCAATTGAACAGTTCTTCGCATGGAAAAACGCTTATTGCACTGGCGTTATTTCTGAGTAAATTCTTCTAACACAGCAAAACTTAAAGCACTCTTGCGGTTTAAAAAGCACCGTTTTTCCAAAACCTGATAGGTCAGCGGAAAGTATTTCGACCGAAAACTTTCTCTTCTTGTTTAACTTGTTTCTTTTTTAATCTCGTATTATGTTTCTGGCAGAGGTTTCAACTTTTAGTATTCAAGCAAACAGTAGCTCGTATTGTTTGTTTATGTTGCCAGGTCCGAGCAACTTGCCAGTTAGTATGAATTAGATGACATGAGATGATAGTGGAGACCATACAGGGTCAAGTAAAACGACTAACTTTTGATGGAAATTGTTGGAGAGTTTTATCATTTTATTTATTTTTATAGAAATTTTAAGAATCCTATCAAATTTTAAGAAATATTTTTAAAATTGTCAGTTTTAAGTGCATAATTTCAACAAACTACATAATTATACACCATACACTGCACGCGGAAGGATCCCAAAACAATGGTACTGGGCGTCCAAAGGGCTCACCATTATCAATCCTTCCACCACCATGACATCACACATGAACTCGGAAAGTAAAGTAAAGTAAGTTGAAGAGTTCCTAAAAACAGGATGTGTTGGAATAGTTGCATTTTATTCATTGTTCATTCAAGCTACAATCAAATCAAACGTATTTTATCTTGCTTACAGCATGGATGAGTGTGTGTCCGCTGTTTCTACTATTGGCTGCGGGATACACACACACCCAAATATCAACTTTTTCCTATCCATCTCATTCCATTTTTCCTCTCTAACATGCATGAGTTTATAGTTTAGTTAATTTAGAATTCGTTATAATTTATCAATATATTTTAAGCCTAGTACAAAGAAATAAATTGTAACACCGAAAGTTAAAAACAAAAAAAATTCAATTTAATTATTCAGAATGTATTCTGAAGAATACATTCTTCAGGCGATATCTGTTGTAATTGGGGTACTAAATGTTACCTTAAAGGAATCTTACTTCAATGAAGATGTAGAAAAAACTGTCGTCAATGGTACATTGAATATCTGGTATTCGTAAGATCGGTGTAGTTCAGCAACGTCCAGGAAGATTAAGAACTGGTGGATAACTAGATTTGAAACAACCTGATGCAGATTATTACAGGTACTCGGGCTGGGTGATATCAATATGGGTACCTGACTGGTAATATTTCAATGTTCAAGAGACGTTTAATAAATAAAAAGGAAGAAAAAGTAGCTAAGCTATACAAAAATAATTTGTACAAACAAGCTGGAACAACATTCAACTACGTTGCAAGAAATTTATCATCAAAATAATTATTACCTGTGTGGTACCAAAATAATCCAAAGATGAAAAATCTTAGGATTAAAAATTTCAGATTTTTCTACCTAACTGAGAGGCCTCATTCTCAATTGAATAAAGATCTTCCTGCATATAGAGACATCAAGAGGAACATTCATTCAAAGTTTCAGGGTTCTAAACATACCAAGAATAACTATCAGTGTATCACTGACTGAAATATTCAATGGATTAGTCAGAGTTTTGACTTTGTACACTTCTACAGTTTTAAGAGATTGGAAAAATTGCGAAATATAATTAAGCAAGGAATTCGCTAGCGCTAAACCAACCTAAATAAAGAAAACAGGCCAAAATGTCAACCCACATGAGTGGAAAAGTTAGTAAAAAAGAAAGGAGAAGATATTATTAAACATATTGGATCAAGTTTTATTTACATAGAATATATACAATACATAGAAAATGAAATTAATAGAACAATACTTGATCAAGGACGGTGCTAATGCCAACGGCATTCTCTTCCATATTACAAGATATACATAATAGAGAGAAGATATTACACATAGTATGAAGTTGAATGTAGATATGTATGTAGGACTGTAGGTATTGAGGTTCCATGAAGTTCCAGAATTTTCCAAGCCGATGAAGATCTAGAGCAAATTTTAATGATAGAACCTTATACAGGAAGAATTAAAGTTTGGCGTTCAAGATTTGCGAATGCAAAAAGAGAAAAGTTTAGTGAAATAATAAACATTAAAATCACGAATCCGACGGGAAATGTCTAGACATGAGAGCTCCCTCCTTCCTTTTTCATTCCCTGTCTCTTTCTATTCTTCTATTTTCGTTTATACCTCTCGCTTATGAAAGGATACCATTCTTATTTTCTCTGTCCGTCCTTTCTTCTTCGATGCCTCTCATTCTCTATTTCTACTCCCTTTCTGATTCTTTCCTCTATATTCCTCCTTTCTCTCTCCTATGGTTTCTGCTCTCTGTCTCTCGCTTTCGCTCCTATCTTCTTCTTTATAATCAGAAACCCTATAATTTTCAATCACCGAAATGACTTTTAGTTTTCTAGTAACTCCCTCTTCTCTCTCGTTTTGCTTTTCATCTCTCTCTCTCTCTCATTCTTTCTTTCATCCTCTTCTACTCCATTTCCTCTCCAACCTTCTCTTTATCGTCTCTCTGTGTCTCAGCCCTTTTCATGCTTTCTCTTTTCGTTCAACTAACCTATAATTTTCAATTTTATTCTCTTTCCCTCACATTCTCTGCTTTTTTTCTCTCTCTCTATCACACACACACACACACACACACACACACACACACACACACACACACACACTCACACACACGCACAGACACACTCTTCCTCCCCCTCTCTTCACTTCCTATGTTTTTATTTTCCCAATTTCTCAAGATTTATTTTCGCAAGCATGTCTATACATTTTTCTGCCTGTTGTTGGAACTTCACAATTTGAGGTTTACGGTCACGATACTCGTTAGTATTAAGTTGTCATCGTGGCCGAGTGGTAGCGCAATCCTGCACGCAGTTGACTCTTTGGACAAGCCTGGCTTAGTGGACCAACTGCCCTCTCGATTTTGGTGTGTCCATTCTACATCTAGCGTACAAACTATTTGTCAAGAAGTGGCCCATGAGAGCGGAGAGTGAGGGAGCAAAATGGAACTCATGTTGACATTCTCAAAGCATACTTCGGAAACACCAATGATGGCAACACTAGTAGACTATTCTTGGCTTACCACGAGCTATCAGTAAAGAGGAATAGATGTGAAGAATCACCGTCTTTATAACATCTTTGTTTCCCAGAAAATACAAAATACCTATCACAGAATGTGGTGGTGTCGATCAACTAAAATGTGAAAGTGGTTGTGAATATGTTGGTATGACCAGACGAAATGTTCAAATTCGAACTCAAGAACACTTTGCAGCACTTTGCACAACCAAAAAATAGAGTCATCTAACTATGCCGAACACATGAGGTTCGTTGGAAGAGAAAGCCACAGGCTTTAACCGCGCCCCTTGGTTCACTACTTATTTTATTGTGTTCTTTTTTTTCATGTTATACTTTGTTGAATGTATTATGTAGTTGACCAATAAAGTGTCAAATAATAATAATCATAAATGCTCAACAAATACATATCCATACATGAGGAGCTTTTTTTCAGACCGTGATTAGTCCAAAATTGGAAAAAAATGAGTTACCTACACCAAATTGTTCGTCTTGCAAAGCTTAATTTGAAAATAAAATAAATATCTATCAAACCGTGATATATCCCACATTAAATCTCTATTGAAAAAAGAGTTTTTTTTCAGAACGTGTTTAGTCCACCAAGTACTGTGTATCATACCGTGATTAGTCCCAACAACCAATCAGAACACTATTATTTCAAGGTCGCGCGATGTAAAGATGAACAGAATCAGTTCGGTTGGTACAAAAGTATCCTCCAAACTGAAAGTATTTCCAATGACTCTGAGGAAGAAGTCATTTGTGAATGTCTGGAAGATGAAGTAGGACTAAAAGTTTAATTTTTGGTCTATCCTCATACGGACTCATACCTATTATTAAATGTGGAACAAATTGAAGCTAGATTAGATCAAATTGATTTCTTGTACCTTTTCTTAAAACAACTCAAAATATAGCTGTCTTTTTACTTTGTTCAAAGCTAATAAAGCCTTTTAATTTAATTTCTTTTGTATTTTTTTCTGATTTGTGTTAATCTGATTATCATAATAGAAGTCTGGACAGATAGGTAGTCATAATAATATAAGGATGAGCTCAAACTTGAGACCACCGGCTTGGGAGTCCATCGCTTTACCAACAGTGCTACAAAAAATGCTGGCATTATAAAAATGAAAATGACATGGGTAATATTTCTTATTTTTCAAACAGTGATTAGTCCCAGCTCATTTTTTTCCAACCGTGATTAGTCCACTCATTCCTGTCAAACCATGATTAGTCCAAAATAAAACTTGAAATTTCAGAATTTAGGTTTATAAGCTCAAATATAATCAATTTAATTTATTTTTCTGTTTTTTTGAGCTTTCATTTGATACTTTTTTCACTTTTCCAAGTCTAACAATACACTTGTAACTAAAAAAATTCAATTTCCCAAATCTTGCATCTGTGTGACTAATCACGGTCTGAAAAAAAGCTCCTCACATCAGCTAGAAAAGGTACAAGCTTGAAATCAAACATTGATACTGTAAACTTTGTGTTAGATAATCAGATGGCCAATCATAATTACAGACTTATACCCACAAGACCAGTTCTCCAACATTTTCCAGTTACCTTGATAATGCCTATGAAATAAACGAAACTCGAGTCTGGAAATAGAGTCATTGTGTTGTAAGATTCGTACAGCGCTCTCTGTTGAAACGAAAGCTCACTTTCTGTGATAGTGGAGCGGAAAAGAGAATATATTTTCACTCTAATTACACAAGAAAGGTTTCCTTGCCCGCGTCATTATAAACAGAAGAATTTTTTCTGTCAAAGAGAAAAATTGTAACAACTCCAATTAATTTGAATTATTCAATTATTTATTGTTGACTCTTTATGCAATGGTTGGATCTGTTTCACTCAGATTGAGGAGAAGCAGGATCAAAGCAAGGAGTTACAATTTGGAGGATGGAGCCAGAGTGCCGTACAGTGAATTTTAATGCTATATTATTTTTTAAGTTGATTTATATTAATGTTAAATACAGTACAATTTATAGAAATTGGAATTTTGTTTATGAATAAAAAATGAATAAATTTTTTTATGGAAATTATGCTAGTCGGATCTTTTCGATTAGATATATTCAAGATCTTTTCTAGCTACTTGTACTATGAAGAAAAAAAATACATATTTGGATTTAAAAACGAGAGCTTTCAATGTCGTGTTGGATCTTATAGAACTTTATTGAATGAATTGAAAGAAAAAGAAATCAAGACAAGTTTTAGACTGGCCACTGGCCTGATCATATAAATAATATCGAAAAAAGTGTACGGATTTAATCATACAGTTATATATCTTTATTTCTTTAACATTAAATATAAAACAATCTATCTTTTACTTTGCCTTTACTGAAACCTACATGGGGTCAACATTCTTCAGCCTCTTTGCTGGTATTTTACTGATTGAATAAAGACTGCACCAATAAAAATAATGAAGAAAAAACCCAGCTGTTGCGGAAATTACGAGAAAGTTGGAATCAAACTATCTTGGGCTATTTGTTCTTTAATTTATTTACATAGATGTGGAGTATTGAGCCAGTCACAGGCCAAATCTTATTCTGGTTTTCAGATTTCAGTTTTCCAGACAGTCTTGTGCCGGGTCCACACTAAGCGAACATGTTAGCTAACAATGTTCGCGAACAATGTTATCCGCACATTTTGTTCGCGAACATTGTTAGCTAACAACTTTCGCAGTGTGGACCCGGCATTAGAAAATGTTTTTACGACTTGTTTGAAATAACATTGTTAGCGAACATTATTAGCTAACATGTTCGCTTAGTGTGGACCCGGCATTGTACATCAAAATTTGTTTCTTACGTTTCATAATTCACGAATGTTTTGTGTATTAATTAGATAGAACAAGATGTAACAACAAAATTTCAACATGAAATCTGACTAAAGCAAATGTATATATATTTAACGTATTATTCTTTGATTATTATTATTATTTAACTCTCTATTAAAGGACATACATATGTACAGGGTGCGGCGCGGTAATGTCCCATTTTGAATCGCCCAGTGTGAAGCCGCACTTCTAATTAGACAAGTTCGAACAAAGTTAGAAGATGCACAAACTACTAATTTTTTCGATTCAATTGAGCTCTATTGTCAAAATGATTTTATCAAAGCAACAGAAAGCTTATTGCGTGGAGAGTTATTTTTCGAAAAATAAGTGTATCGTAGCAGTGCAGCGGGAGTTTGACATTACACACCAAACTGTAACACGATCTGTATGGAGGAGGTTTTCATGAAGTTCCCTAGGGTTGTTGTCACTCCAATAACCCATATTTTGTTTATTAACACAGCCTGTGTCAACCCCCAAAACGTTGAACGAGTACGTGAGGCGATATTGCGGTCACCCAGGCGCTCAGCTCGCAAGGATGCTGCTGCTCTTGGCATATCTGACCTTTCATTGCGGAGGATACTTCATAAATAATTGCATTTTCATCCCTACAAAATGGTAGTGGTGCAGGAATTGTTCGAGCGAGACTTTATTCAACGACAAAATGCATGTGAAACCCTGATTGACTCCTTACTTCCAGATGTGATAGTTTTCTTCAGTGATGAAGCCCATTTTCACATTTCAGGCTGTGTTAATAAACTAAATATGCGTTATTGGAGTGACAACAACCCTAGGGAACTTCATGAAAACACCCTCCATGCAGATCGTGTTACAGTTTGGTGTGTAATGTCAAACTCCCGCTGCACTGCTACGATACACTTATTTTTCGAAAAATAACTCTCCACGCAATAAGCTTTCTGTTGCTTTGATAAAATCATTTTGACAATAGAGCTCAATGGAATCGAAAAAATTAGTAGTTTGTGCATCTTCTAACTTGGTTCGAACTTGTCTAATTAGAAGTGCGGCTTTACACTAAGCGATTCAAAATGGGACATTACCGCGCCGCACCCTGTATAAACAGGCAATGATGAAAATTAAATACAAAATTTAGAATATAAACAAGAAAAAAAATAATATAGATAACATGAATAAAATATATACAGATGTCCTAACAAAAGGGCGGGGTTATTGCCTATGGCAATCTCTTCCACCCAACCCTTATTAAATGCATATTGTATGATGAAGTAAACTTAAACCTTCCTCGTGGTTAAGGTTGGTTGGTTTTGGCACTTCTTTTTCACAATTAATAGCTGAATGCCCTTCCTAACGACAACCATGTTAACGGAGCCTGCAATTTTCATTCAGAGAAAAACATTTTACAGATTAATTAGGAGGTAAGTTCATTATAAATTATCTCTCTGGATTGTCATGCTTATAGCCTGAAATTGATTTCTGTAACTGTCTTTAGACCTGCCACAGCTGGTGACGTTTCTGTTTACCGTCTCCCAGCGCGTTAAATGGAATAATAAACTTTAAAACCTGTGTTAAATCTATGGAGCTCTAACGCAATGTACTGCGTTAGAAAATTATTCCTTTTCTTCTCTATCTTTGGCTTCCTCCACTCCTCTTCCTCCTAATCTCATTTCTCTCTTTTCACATCGCCCAGGGAATTCTGACTCAGGTTTAGAAAGTCCTGGATTTACGACTCCCTGGCGCAGTAATGACTCTCACTTTTCTAACGTAAAAAAATAAGACATTAACGAAGATGATTTTTATGCAAAGCAACCTGTGTTCTGCAAAATAAAATATATACAGGATATAACAAATTTAATAGCTCTTGTTTTTATGAACTAAACGAAATGTGCTACTTGTGCTGTGGCGGTGGTGAAAGGTTTCTTTCATGCGCACCCTATTTATTGCCTAAAAAATGGTTTATAGGCAATCAAAGGCTCTTTCGTGCCCGATTTTTAGAAAGCAGTATTTTGAGATGTGGATTCCATGATTAATTTGAAATATATACTCGGGAAAAAAGTATATGACACGCTACATAACTACTTCAAAAGATGTTGTTTTTTTCAAGAGCCAGATACTTTAATCTTTGTAATTTTTAGTTTTGACCAGTCATAATTATTATCGAGTTCTTTTTTCATTGTTGAATCCTACCTAACTCAAAATTTTGATTTTATTAACAATGCCAGGTAGACTTTATTCAATCCTCCAGGCGTGGGGGATTGAATAAAGTACACCCCCCCCCCCCCCACTCTTCAACATCCAACGAAGAAAGGAATTTTCTTAAAGTCTTCCACTGTGCGCCCTCGACCCCTGTGTCCACGACACAGGGGACTTTCTTCGTTGCTGATTTTGGTAGCAGAGCGTGGTTTGCAGAGCCTGGGCCCCATAACTCATAACCCAGAGTCCGTCCAACAACAATGTCAGAGAAAATTTTGAAAAGAGAAAAAAAGAAACTCTTTCAGATTTGTATATCCTTGAAAAAAGACTACCGTGATATACAAGTGGACGAGACAAACTTACATATTATAAATCAAGTTTCCGCAGAAGTACAAGCTGCAGTAAACAGATACGACGAGGCATTTGACAATTTTGACAACGACAATGAAAGTGAAATATCCATTTCCGAAGAAGATGAGGCAAACTTATCATCCTGCCGGAGATTCTTGCGGAACCTTCAGGTAAAAATATCAAAATTCGTGGAAGATCGAGAGTTGGCAAGGAAGCAGAGGGAGTACGAATTAAAATTTAAGGCAGATGAAGAACGACGAAAGCGAGAAAGTAGAGAGAGTATGGAGATAGAGCGGGAGCAAGCAGCGGCGGAAGAAGAAAGGAGACGGCAATACATGAATTTGGAAATTGAGAGAGCTGCGCAGACACCACCGGAGGCAGCACGACCGACAGCGACCATCAGTACGACCAATCTCCCCAAGATAAACCTACCGACCTTCTCCGGAGACGTGTCCCTCTTCCAGGAGTTTTGGGACTCATTCAAGGCAGCAGTGGATAACAGGTTAGAGTTATCCGGCTCTGTCAAGCTAGCGTATTTGAAAGGCGTTCTTAGGGGGGAGGCAGCTAACTTGATTTTTGGTCTTAGAGTTACCGATGAAAATTATAATATCGCTACAAAAGTACTACTAGAAAGATACAATATTCCTGAAATCGTGATCTCTAAGCTTTTTAATTAATTAATGAAACTTAAACCTATTTCAATGAAAACTAATGACATATATAACTATTATTCAGAGGTTGAATTACGGTTAAAATTATTGGAAAATCACAGCTGTAATTTAGAGCATAATATTTTGCGTGATCATTTGTTTAGTCTATTGTCAACGGAAGCTAAAAAGAAATTGGTCGAGACCCACAATGTCAATCTTACAGTAAAAAATATTCGTGAGGGAATGAAAAACGAGATTAACTTATCCCGTATTGTTAAATCTTTTGATCATAACGATTCAGGGAGAGAAAATTTTCCAACAAATAGATCAACTGAGGTAAGTACAATAGGGAATAGGTACACTAGGGAGACGTACCAAAATCAACCTAACTATCGTAACAAACATTTCGTTCCCACAACTTCGGCACTATTATTAAATAATTCACTTGGAGACGGACGTACGGTATTACGTCGGTGTATTTTTTGTGATAGTGAGGGTCATAAAAATTACGATTGCAGTAAGTATGTAGCACCGCCCGCCCAGCACCAGCACCGCCCGCCCCCCAACCTGACAACTCCCCACCCAACCCAATGTACTTTTGTAGTAAATTCTTATTTTAATTTAGAATCAGAATATATAGTTAATGGAAAAAAAGGGAAATTTTCTATCCCCGACAATGCTGAGTGTCTACTAGTAATAATGACTCAATGCTGAATAAACAGAGCAGGATTTAAAGGTTAAGTCTTTAACAGCATCAAAAATATTATATCTTCAACTCTGGTCAAGGTAGATAATGACATTGAAAAAGCAAGGCAGAGTATCAAACAAGACACAGGAGATATACAGGGTGACCCTACAAGTGCAACACTTTTCCTCTTGTACATAAAGAAATCCCTAATACTCTCAAACAAATCGGAATCAAAAAAACTGGCGGTGGTGAAAGGTTTCTTTCATGTGCGCCCTATTGCCTTAAAAAATGGTTTATAGGTAATCAAAAGCTCTTTCGTGCCCAATTTTTAGAAAGCAGTATTTTGAGATGTGGATTCCATGATTAATTTGAAATATATATTCGGGAAAAAAAGGTATTTTAGGTCAGAGCTGCAGCTCGACCCACCTTGAGAAGTACCCCCCCTTCCCCTACCGTTTCGGACTTAATTTTCCTCGTACGTCATCATTATAGAGCCAGTTTACCTTGTGAGAACTTCCAAATTCGAACTTCCCATGAGAACCTTTTGAAATTTCCCATGATAAGACAGGTAGTTCGGTTAGGTTAGGCCCGAGCTGGGGGTCCTTGCTTCAGTGTATTCTCAACTCTCGTACCGTTCGGACCTCGATACTTTTAAAAGTGCTCTAGCTTTTGGTATCGGGCAAAATTTTCATTTATTTTTCAAATTATTTTTTCTATGTGCCGCACGTCGTCAATCTTTAAAGGTAAGTTCTCTCTTTTCATTAAGCAGCTCTTTTTAATTCATTGCGCCTGACGGGCCTTTGAACTTACTCTTACGGCCTCTGAGTGGCTTTCGCATGCGATTGCCTAAATGCTTCACCGGGGAGAGTCTCCATCTTCTGCCTTGTGCAGTTGACCGGTGGGCAGCTCAGTTTAATTCATTGCGCCTGACGGGCCTTTGAACTTTCTCTCACGGCCTCTGAGTGGCTTTCGCATGCGATTGCCTAAATGCTTCACCGGGGAGAGTCTCCATCTTCTGCCTTGTGCAGTTGACCGGTGGGCAGCTCAGTTTAATTCATTGCGCCTGACGGGCCTTTGAACTTTCTCTCACGGCCTCTGAGTGGCTTTCGCATGCGATTGCCTAAATGCTTCACCGGGGAGAGTCTCCATCTTCTGCCTTGTGCAGTTGACCGGTGGGCAGCTCAGTTTAATTCATTGCGCCTGACGGGCCTTTGAACTTTCTCTCACGGCCTCTGAGTGGCTTTCGCATGCGATTGCCTAAATGCTTCACCGGGGAGAGTCTCCATCTTCTGCCTTGTGCAGTTGACCGGTGGGCAGCTCAGTTTAATTCATTGCGCCTGACGGGCCTTTGAACTTTCTCTTACGGCCTGTGAGTGGCTTTCGCAAGCGACTGCCTAAATGCTTCACCGAGGAGAGTCTGCATCTTCTGCCTTGTGCAGTTGACCGGTGGCAGCTGTGTTTAATTCATTGCGCCTGACGGGCCTTTGAACATTCTCTTACGGCCTCTGAGTAGCTTTTGCATGCGATTGCCTAAATGCTTCACCGGGGAAAGTCTCCATTTTCTGCTTTGTGCAGTTGACCGGTGAGCAGCTCAGTTTAATTCATTGCGGCTGACGGGCCTTTGAACTTTCTTGTGGTCTCCGAGTGGCTTTCGCATGCGATTGCCTAAATGCTTCACCGGGGAGAGTCTCCATCTTCTGCTTTGTGCAGTTGACCGGTGAGCAGCTCAGTTTAATTCATTGCGCCTGACGGGCCTTTGAACTTTCTTGTGGTCTCTGAGTGGCTTTCGCATGCGATTGCCTAAATGCTTCACCGGGGAGAGTCTCCATCTTCTGCTTGGTGCAGTTGACCGGTGAGCAGCTCAGTTTAATTCATTGCGCCTGACGGGCCTTTGAACTTTCTTGTGGTCTCTGAGTGGCTTTCGCATGCGATTGCCTAAATGCTTCACCGGGGAGAGTCTCCATCTTCTGCTTTGTGCAGTTGACCGGTGAGCAGCTCAGTTTAATTCATTGCGCCTAACGGGCCTTTGAACTTTCTTGTGGTCTCTGAGTGGCTTTCGCATGCGATTGCCTAAAGGCTTCACCGGGGAGAGTCTCCATCTTCTGCTTTGTGCAGTTGACCGGTGAGCAGCTCAGTTTAATTCATTGCGCCTGACGGGCCTTTGAACTTTCTTGTGGTCTCTGAGTGGCTTTCGCATGCGATTGCCTAAATGCTTCACCGGGTAGAGTCTCCATCTTCTGCTTGGTGCAGTTGACCGGTGAGCAGCTCAGTTTAATTCATTGCACCTGACGGGCCTTTGAACTTTCTTGTGGTCTCTGAGTGGCTTTCGCATGCGATTGCCTAAATGCTTCACCGGGGAGAGTCTCCATCTTCTGCTTTGTGCAGTTGACCGGTGAGCAGCTCAGTTTAATTCATTGCGCCTGACGGGCCTTTGAACTTTCTTGTGGTCTCTGAGTGGCTTTCGCATGCGATTGCCTAAATGCTTCACCGGGGAGAGTCTCCATCTTCTGCCTTGTGCAGTTGACCGGTGAGCAACTCAGTTTAATTCATTGCGCCTGACGGCCTTTGAACTTTTTTCTTGCGGTCTCTGTGTGGCTTTCACATGCGATTGATCTCTTTTGATTTTTTACCTAGTAACAACAATTTATTGTGCAATCTATTTTGTCTTTATATGGTGAAAGTTAATCAATTCACGGCCCGTTTCCGAGCCGTGTCCATATATTTTCAAGTGGCATTTTGATAAGTTCCAGTCTGTCTTCGCGCCGTGTGTTATATTCCAGCGCTACAGAAGTTCTTTTCCTTATTTTTCATTTTGGGCTCATGAGTTTTGATTTCCTTGTGCCTCGGTACAAGTCGAGCCGTTACTCAAGATTTTGAGCCTTGGAGTTGACTTTGTCCTCCGTCTTTGGCGGGTGCGTCTCCCCAGACCCCCGGCCTGTCTCCTGGTACCTATGCTTTTGGTACCAGTCGAGCCATTGCTCAAGATTTGAGCCGTGGAATTGACCTTGTCCTCCCTCTTGGCGGGTGCGTCTCTCAGACCCTCGGCCTGTCTCCTGGTACCTATACTTTTGGTACCAGTCGAGCCATTGCTCAAGATTTGAGCCGTGGAGTTGACCTTGTCCTCCCTCTTGGCGGGTGCGTCTCTCAGACCCTCGGCCTGTCTCCTGGTACCTATGCTTTTGGTACCAGTCGAGCCATTGCTCAAGATTTGAGCCGTGGAGTTGACCTTGTCCTCCCTCTTGGCGGGTGCGTCTCTCAGACCCTCAGCCTGTCTCCTGGTACCTATGCTTTTGGTACCAGTCGAGCAATGGCTCAAGATTTGAGCCGTGGAGTTGACCTTGTCCTCCCTCTTGGCGGGTGCGTCTCTCAGACCCTCGGCCTGTCTCCTGGTACCTATGCTTTTGGTACCAGTCGAGCCATTGCTCAAGATTTGAGCCGTGGAGTTGACCTTGTCTTCCCTCTTGGCGGGTGCGTCTCTCAGACCCTCAGCCTGTCTCCTGGTACCTATGCTTTTGGTACCAGTCGAGCCATTGCTCAAGATTTGAGCCGTGGAGTTGACCTTGTCCTCCCCCTTGGCGGGTGCGTCTCTCAGACCCCTTGCCTGTCTCCTTGTACCTATGCCATCGGTAGAAGTTGCGCAGTTGCTCAAAATTTTGAACCGTGTGCTGGACTCCGTACCTCCTTGGCTTGGGTGCTTCCTTTGACCCCTTGCCTGTCTCCTGGTGCCTAGGCCATTGGTAACAGTCGAGTCGTTGCTCAAAATTTTGAGCCCTGGGCTGGACTCGGTCCTTACTTGGTTTGGGTGCGTCTCCTTAGACCCCTTACCCGTCTCTTGGTGGTTAGACCCCTGGTATCATTCGAGCCGTTGCTAAAATATTTGATCTGTGGGCTGGACTCTTTCCCTCCTTGGCTTAGGTGTGTCTCTCTAGACCCCTCGGCTGTCTCCTGGTACCTATATCTTTGGAACCAGTCGAGCCGTTGCTCAGGATTTCAGGCGTGAAGTGGTTCTTCGTCTGCCTTTCGCTTGGGCGCGTCTCCCTGATCCCCTTCTCCTTTCTGGTCGAGCCTTGCTTCGGATATTGCATCGTTGTTCAATAATTTAAGCCGTTCAAGAGTCAAAATACAGCCAATACTCACTGTTTGCCTAGTATTCTTGTGAGATGTCTACGGCAACATCTTTATAATAATTCTCTTAAGTGGAAGTTATCCACCAGGCGAGGTTAATGCTCAAAGCATCTTCTACCACCTAACCCTCGGAGTCTTATCATTATGTGCTCACAAACTCAAATTAATGAGGAAAAAATTCATGCACTGGGCGGGATTCGAACCAACGCAACGGATCCATACGCCACCTGGATTACCAGACTAGCGCATTATCCCCACTTGACTACCAATGCTCGATAGTCTTTGGGGGCTCTCTGTGACCTGCCATCTGACAATGACGTCCTGTCTCGACTGAAGGATGTGTAAAAAAAAAAAAAAAAAGTTTCTACCTTATGGCTGGTGAGATTGGACGCTGATCAACTCGATCGACTTAGGCTTTGAAGTGGATGCAACAGTCCTTAACAAGCTTCGATTCGCCCTCCCCACGCTAGATATAGCTCGGGCTTCTGATCCAAGTGCGTCAGTCTTGAAGGAATACCACTATAGGGATATGGAAAAGCAGATCCGTGGATCATCGCAGTCATACGATATCATGACTCAGGCTGTAGCTCCTCTAAAATCGGAGCTCATTTCTCGTGAAGCAGCGGACAGAATCCTGGTTGGAAATGTTTCCATACCAGTCTCCAGATAATCGTCCCTGTCAACAAAGTCTCCGGAAGATTCTGGGACACAAAAAAAAAAAAAAAAACTCTTGACAAACGCTTCCAAGTACAAAAGGACTTCCAAGCCATGAATTTTCTCTTCACCAGGCTCCAGCCGACTCATGTTCAACTGATCGTCCAGAACGATGAGTTGTCGGCGTCTGACCCTTCGGAAGCCTAGGATTCTGAGGGTGACTATTATCTTCCGGAAGCCCCTCCCCTGTAGGGCGAGCACGAGGAAGTTATAGCGACTCCAGACCTTCCGTTCGATGTTACCCCCTGCGTAAAAGAACGTGAGCCGGATGTTCCTCTTCCATCTCCTGAAGCCGAAATAAATGGCCGCAAATATCAGAATCTCAATTCTACAAGTTGGAACAGCATTAGATACATGGTATCTTCGCTCGTCTGCAGCCGAATTAGGAACTGAAGGCCCAGCCAAGTGCATGAGCGGATCTCCTAGCTAATATGAACGGAGCTTTTGGGATATTATCCCACTGCCTAATTCTCCAACGCCCTGCACTCGCAGACGTCACGAACAAGATCGTTGCTGTACATCCTTCTGTGAAGTCGTCAAAGAACGACCGGATAAAAGAACTGCCCTCGGAGGATTCTGCTTCCGAGGGTCTTCTTCAGTACGTTAGCGGAAAGAGATCCCAAACGATTGCCAGTCGGAGAAGCCTGTTTGTACCAGCGATTTAGGTCCCGCGTCGGATTCTGAAGGATATTCCTCCTTCGGAAGACTAATTGTTTGAGCCCAAGGCCTTACTTGAAGCTGTAAAATCACACTCTTCTTCTTCTCATCCTCGCCCACGACCTCAGAGAAGCCGCACTACAAGGATACTTGTCCCCCCTTCGTTCGTGGGTTTATAACCTTTTAGATATGAAAAAAAAAAAAAAAATCAAAGTTGCAGTTCACGGTTATTCCAGACCTGCCCATATCTTCAAAGGTCAAAGTCTAGGCAGCTTCTAATGCAGTGATTGCCAATTGGAGCACGACAGCTCTGAAGGAGGCAGGAATCATTGCTTCCTCCGGGAGCCTACGTTCTTCTGTCAACTTTGACTTGTCAAGGACAAATATCCCCCTTGGGCAAATTGGCGATCCACGTCAACTTTTATGAGGCATTACTGTCGCAAAATTGAGTTTCAAAAGACTCCTCTGGGGACTGAGGACCCCCTCTAAGCTTTAATCCTACCCTGTAATTTATACAGGCGGTGGGTAACTTCTTGTTCCTTGTGAGCAATGTCAATAATGTTGTTCATTATCTTCCATGTGCATCAAATATTGTGCAAGTTCATGTAACTATGTATTTATTTGATATTATTGGTCTGGTCTCCTATCCCACGGTACATACATTCCTACTTGTAATTTGTACCCTCTCGCTGTAGAATGTTATTCTTAATAATGCTAAATATTCATTTTACTCTCGTAAATGAAATTTACAATATTTTCTATAGCCTCTGTTTTGCACCAATACCTCTGCAACTTGTCTGTTTTATTTTCCGTTGTGTTCTGGAACCTGATTAAAAAAAAAAATCTCTTCCGACTATATCACAGTGTATTCCCGGCCACGAGCTGGCAGATAACAAACACATCTCAAGGTGGGTCGAGCTGCAGCTCTGACCTAAAATAATACAGTTTTCTCCCCGAAGGGACCCGAAAACTGATATTTTGGGTCAAGCAAAGCTCGACCCACCCACTTAAATGCTTGCCAGCTCCGCATTTTAATTCACTGAAGCAAGGACCCCCAGCTCGGGCCTAACCTAACCGAACTACCTGTCTTATCATGGGAAATTTCAAAAGGTTCTCATGGGAAGTTCGAATTTGGAAGTTCTCACAAGGTAAACTGGCTCTATAATGATGACGTACGAGGAAAATTAAGTCCGAAACGGTAGGGGAAGGGGGGGTACTTCTCAAGGTGGGTCGAGCTTTGCTTGACCCAAAATATCAGTTTTCGGGTCCCTTCGGGGAGAAAACTGTATTATATGACACGCTACATAACTATTTCAAAAGATTTCGCTACATAACTATTTGACCAGTCATATTATCGAGTTTTTTTTTCATTGTTGAATCCTAACTCGAAATTTTGATTTTATTAACAATGCCAGGTAGGCTTTATTCAATCCTCCAGGCGTGGGGGTACACCCCCCCCCCCCCCAGAGCAAAAAACCAACCCCAAGCCGCCAGCACCGCCCGCCCCCCCCACCTGACAACTCCCCACCCAACGAACCCCAACCCGACCCAATGTACTTCTGTAGTAAATTCTTTTTTTTTTAAATTTAGAATCAGAATTTATGGTTAATGGAAAAAATAGGAATTTTCTATCCCCGACAATGCTGAGTGTCTACAAGTAATGGTGACTCAATGCTCAGTATACAAGTAATTGTAACTCAATGCTGAGTGTCTACAAGTAATGGTGACTCAATTCTGAGTGTCTACAAGTAATGGTGACTCAATTCTGAGTGTCAAAAGTAATTGCGGCTGAAACCTGAGTTGAAGAATATCCATGAAAAGCAATGTAATCTAGACCAGATAAATTATTTTCTGGGAGGACAAATACATACATTGGAAAATGTTGATTGACATAAATCTTACCTACCTGTCATTTTTATTCATAAAGTAATTTATATTTGTTATAGCAGACCTACCTGTAGACATAGGAATTACTAATAGTATATAATGCTAATTGTATGTATAATTGTATATATGCTATATTTTAATTTTTTTACATACTTCGTTTAGCACAAACTTAGAAGAACATTCAAATATCTCGAGAACTACTGACGATAGAAAAAAATCTGTACAAGCTCATTTTCATAGCTCTAAAGTGGACATTTAATGTTGACCTCTAGAAGTTACTCAGAATTTTAAAATCAACCCACTATTTTTTGTGCCAAGTCGGTGAAACGAGCAAGGAAATAAGACTAAAGTTTTGAGGTTGTAAAGGAAACATTTCAAAATGCAACAAGGAACAGAAGAAAAAGGACATTAGAAGAAAGAGAGAGGGGAGGGTCTTAATAAGTATACCTACTGTTGCACTTAAGTACTTAAGTGAATGAATAAAAGGCGGGACCATAGATTGATTTTAATATTTTTTGGGGGAGGTCACAAATACCAATTATATTTTTTGGGAAGGGAGGGATGAATTTGGGAACTCAGTTATTTTTGGGGAACGACTTGGCGGGACTTTTTTTATGTCGCAAAGTGATATTTTTTGGGGGATATAATTTAGAACAGAGACGCATCCAAAACGATTTAATAGTACTATTTAAAGTAGATCGATCATATTGTTTATGATCGATCTACCCGATTTCCTAGTAAACATTTCTTTCCATGAAAACACGAGGAACAAAGATCTTCTATCTACTCGTCAGTGCAAAAACAATTATTCTTACCACCAACCATTCAATAGGAGAGAAAGATTTTTCAATGAAGCCGTAGAAAAAGATATCACTTCTATCTTTGTAATTACATAATTTTACTTTTTTACTATTTTATAATGTTGAATAATGTTATCTCTATGTAGTTTAATGTATATCTATTAATAATTTAATTACACATGGGTTGAAAAAGTAAATTTTTTTTTATAAAAAGTACTTGACCTGAGGATGCTTTAAAGTGCACCGTTCTTCCAGTGAATTTCACTGCTATTAAAACTCTATTGGATCTGTTATCTTTCAGTTCGATTTCCAAATAATTACGTCCGAGGAATTTCTAATATTAAATAGAAATCGGAAGTATTGTGTTCGTTTTTGTAAAAAATAAATATTGTTTTGCTCCGATTACAATTTCTATCTAGAGTTTTTGAAATCAAACTTAAAAAGAAATTCCCAAGACGGAAATGAAAATTCTGCCTGTAAATACTGCTGTCATTAGTTAATAATATTTCACGGCGCAAACGACCTGTTGTAACACAGTGTTAAAGCGCCAAATTGGAAAATATAGTTAATAGTCCTTCACCCATGCTTGCAATTTAATTACTTTTAATTTTTGTTTGTTTGTCTTTTTACAGATTTCTAACTAAAAAGACAAATTTGTCGATTCTAAAAAGAAAGAGTAAGTTAAAAAAAATACCTTCATATTTTTTCAGCCTTGTAAAGTGGACTTTACCAATATTACTTCCGAGGAATTTCTAATATTAGAAATCGGAAGTATTGTGTTCGTTTTGTAAAAAATATGCGCCTAATTGGAAAATATAGTTAATAGTCCTTCACCCATGCTTGAATTTACTTACTTTTAATTTTTGTTTGTTTGTCTTTTTACAGATTTCAAACTAAAAAGACAAATCTGTCGATTCTAAAAAGAAAGAGTAAGTTAAAAAAAAATACCTTCATATTTTTTCAGCCTTGTAAAGTGGACTTTACCAATATTACTTCCGAGGAATTTCTAATATTAAAAATCGGAATTATTGTGTTCGTTTTGTAAAAAATATATTTTTTGTAAAAAACCTCCTGAGCAACTTTGGTTTTGTGTCCGTCTGTTGGTCTGTTAAAAATATTCCTTGTAACGCGCAAAGCTCGGAAACTACTCAACGGATTTTGATGAAATTTTGCACACATATAGGAGACGTTTTGTAAATGGTCCCAATTAATCAAATTCGTACTAGCGGAAATTTCATTTTTGTTTTTCCCATTTTTTCCATACAATATATATTTTATCATAATATTGTAGGTATACCCCATCATACACGTAAATGCAATAGTATTATTGCGTGTGAATGCATAAAAAAAATACAATAAGGAAAATTACAATTTTAATGCCTCAGTAACTAATGTTCACCATGATTTTTTTTTTAATAAATGGATTTGGAAATCCATTTCCCTTTTAATTCAAATTGAAAATGTTACAACATTAAGTCGTGTTGTAAACGCTCGATGGAGGAAATGGTGTATATTAAAACATTAATTTATTCAAGGAAGTCGAGGAACAAATTGATTCAAAAAGGAATTTAAAAGAAAATGAAACCTTGTTTGAATTTTGAGGAAAAATTAAAAGTTGTGAAATTGATATCCAAATTCAATTTATTTGTTAGGAAAAGCAATTTAACTTATGGTTTTACTCTGAAGGTTCACCAAGAGTTTACCTAATTGTGACCATGGCCGAGTGGGAAGGGCATTACCAGCAGAAACAGCTCTATTTCGTATTCCCTTTTTCGCGTGCATGGTTGTCATTGGAGCCGTGCGTTGGCAGTCAAGTGCTTGCGTAGGGATCCTTTGGTCCGAATCCCACCCAAAGCATGATTTTTCGTCATTTATTTGAGATTATGACCATGAAATAATAAGACTCTGAGGGTTAGGTGGGAGAAAATACTTTTAACATTAATCTCGCCTGGTGGTTACCTTCTACTAAAGAGTATTACGATTATTATTGGCCTAAGTGATTTAGGCGCTAGTCTGGTGATGCAGGTAGCCTAGCGATTCGTTCGTTAATCAGAAAACTGAAGAATGCATCTCTCCGGCTATAATTTGCGATGTATCCCTTTTTAAAAGATTATTAATTTTTCTAATAGTATGGTTAGACAAGTTGGCAACTCTCTTAGAAATAAACTATCTGATCCTGTAACTATTTTTTCATGTGCCACATACCACAAGCAGAAAAAGATGTAAAGTACTGCATTACTAAAGAATGTAAAGGAGCAACTGAATCGATTATTTAGAAAAGAAAAAGATCTTTGCTGAAAAAGAACATGCGAGGAAATTGAAGATGACACTCGGGGCCTTGGGTACAAAATTGAAACCGAGAAACTCAGCTTTAAGTTAAGAATAGACGGACGATCTAGAAAAGAATGTCCTTAACGGACCAGCCTTGGAGGCTTTAAAACTGACTTAAATATTTCAAACTATGACCTTGATCCTTAGTTTTTGAGTTAGTTATTCCAGAAAGTTGAAGTAACCCTTTACCAGCCCCCCGCCTTTTTTCCTTTGACTCATACGACCATGAAAATTTGTGAAAGCACATTAGTTGCCGATCTCAAACCGTCATTTTCCTGTACTACTAAAAATCTTGGTCTAGTTGATATGAACTTACATGGTACGTGTTTGATACCTTATAGTAGTAGTAATAAACTTTATTTGTATTTATTGATTAAATTTTTACAAAGGTTGGTCTTACAACTATATTACTTATTCTAAGAAAATCAACATAAGTTCCTACTTAAATAATATATATAAATAAATAAAAAACAACAGTTTTTATTTCATTACTAAGGTCGGTCGTCCAGCAATAACTTTCTACTTAAATTTTAAATATTTAAATTTAAAAATACATAATAACTAAAGAAGATCATAGCTTATTAGCGTCTATGTATATGAAAATTCACTAAATGGTCCACATAAAAACAATGATCTTCTATTCAACTCTATTGTAGTATTATTTATTATTTCTCTTACTCATCAGGCTGATTTTTTGCGATGGTATCACAACTATCACACATTATGACACATTAATCTAATCATTGGTTAAAAAATAATAATAATAAATAAATAAAAAAATCTAGTTTTATTATATGTTTTACACCTTTTTTTATATAGTGATACAGACGTTGGTTTGTCCGACCGTGATTAGTTTGTTATAAGTTTCTAAGATGCAGAACTTCTTTGATAAATCTTGCCAAAATGTATAGGTACTTCACATCATCAATTTTGAACAAGTTTCTCATTGATATGGGATTTTCTACCATACTTAAATATTTGAGTCTCAGGTCTGTATATTTAGGACAGCTCACTAATAAATGTTGACATGTTTCTTCTTCAGCCAGGTTACAATTTCTGCAGATTTCTTCGGTTTTCCAAGAGAATGATTTATTGCCAAAATAGAAGTATACAAATTTACCTGACATTCTTGCTTGTGCAATTAGTCTTTGAGTTTCAATGTGAATTCTCTGTACTAGGTATTTTTCCGTACTCTTACTTATCTTTGTTTCTGCATAGTAAGGATTGTAACTTGACATAATGCACCTGCGCCAGTCCTCTTCTTTAAGGTTTTCTTTCACCATTTCCAATAAGTCCCCTGTGAGATTTTCATTTCCAGTCCATATTCGGTCGGGATTTATGCTCACTGACGTCATCAATTCAGTAACTTGTGATATCCAATTTCCTTTGTAACAAAATACTTTTCTTTCATTTAGGTCCAATAACTTAAGGAAACATATTCTTGGTAATCTATTTGAAGGCAATGATTTTAATTTTGATATCCAATTTAGTATTAGTTTTATTACTTGATATTTAATCGAGGGTAGGTCAATTTCATATCTTAAGATATAATTGGGTGTTGATCTTGCCAGGTATAGCAAAGATTTGAAGAATTCATTCTGGGCTTTATCCATGACATCTGTTTGTGTGACTCCCCACACTTCACTTCCATACAAGAGAGTTGCTTTGATGATGGCATCATAGAGTTTCAATCGACCATCCCAGGAATCGACTTTTGCTTGTATAAATAAATTTCTAACACTAGCTGCTGCTACTCTTGTTTTCGCCAGAGCTTGTTCAGCTGCAATTCTGTATACACCTGACGATGAGAATGTTACACCTAGGTAAGTAAATGTGCTCGCTATCTCCAGTTGTTGGTTATCGTAATAAAACACATCTTTTTGACTTACTTTTCCTCCCCTTCTAAATATCATGATTTTTGTTTTAGCTGTGTTCATTATTAGAAAATTTTCTTTGCAATATTCTTTTAGTGTGCAGAGTTTCTTTTGTAAGTCGATTCTGGAGTCAGCAAATATGCTCAAATCATCTGCGAATAACAAGACGATTACATCATTCCTTCCATCAATATTGATACCTCTGTATCCTTTATTTCTCATATAAGATTCTAGATCATTTATGTATGCTGCAAAGGCTCCAGGTGAATAACAATCACCTTGCCAAAGGCCTTTGTGTACTCTTACTGCATCAGTTGATTTTGCCGGATTTATTTTAATTTTACAGGCTGTGGTCTTATACAGGGACTGGAGCACTCTTATGAACTTGGCTGTCACTCCCAAATCATAAAGTTTCTGCCATAGTCTGTTCCTATTTATTTCGTCGAAGGCAGAGCGGAAGTCAACCATCGCAACGTAGAGTTTGTTGTCAGCAATCCGCAGGTGTAGTTGTATAAGCGCCATTAATATAAAGATGTTATCCAGACAGCTCCTTCCTCTCCTAAAACCTGCTTGACCTTCGCAAAATAAATCTTCTTTTTCCATCCAATTAGTGAATCTACTTGTCAGAATCTGAGTAAACAGTTTAGTAATTGAATTCAATAGCGCGATCCCGCGATAGTTACTAGGACTTTTTTTGTCTCCTTTTTTGTAAATCATAATCAGGTCTGCCTCACCCCAACTATCTGGAACGTTCTCATTTTCTAGAGTTACATTAAACAGGTGAAGTATGAGACCAATACCTTCAGTATCCAGTCCTCTGATGAACTCGTTTGTGACGTCGTCTGGTCCTGGGGCCTTTCGATTTTTTAAAGTTTTAATTGCTTTTTGAAGTTCTTCATCTGTTATTGCCTGATCAAAGTATTCTCGCGAGGCATCAGTAAAGAGTAGATCGATTTCTGTTACATTCTGTGTTCTGTACAGATTTTTCAAGAAAATTTCCCATTGTTCTCCAGTAATACAGTTTTCTCTCTTTTTAGGTCTCATTTTTTTTACCTGTTGCCAAAACTCTGGTGAATTTTTTGTATTTGCCAATTTGTTTTTTATTTCATCTCTTGTCTCTTTTTTCCTTTCGTTTTTCAGGTTATTATATTCTTTTTTTGATTGCAGAAAGTTTCTTAGGTTCTCCTCGTTTCTCTTCCTTTTCCAGATCCTCAGAGCACGTCTCATCTGGTATTTCTTGTCCCTGCATTCTCTGTTGAACCAGTTATTGCTTTTTGGTATTCCTGGGTACTTGTAGCTTTCAACCATGTCTAGGTTTAAAGCTGTTTCCTTGATGGTCTCTTTGAGTAGGTTTGTCAGGTCATTGCTGTTCGCTTTGTCTACTGTTTCAAATTTTTCTCTTAGTTTGATATTTGTATTTTCTTTGTACTCGTACTGTTTTTCTTTTTCCCACTTTAGTTTGTAATAGGTTAAGTGCACTTCATTTGTTTTATGTCTCTCGTTTTCTTCTTCCTCACATTCATGTAGAATTTGAAGCGTTATTGGGAGATGATCTGAGATCATAATATTGTGTTCTACGTAAAGTCTTTTAATATTATCTATGCATGCCCAATTACAGTAAATTAAGTCGATTACACTATTTCCTTGTTCAGAAACATATGTGTACTCTCCTTTTTCGTCACCAGCTACTCTTCCGTTAAGCAAAATGAGGCCGAGTTCTTCCATGGTTGATTGCAGTATCCTTCCTCTCGAATTGGAAACTTTGTCTCTAGAGCATCTTTTTGTAAATATACTATCACTAATTCCTTCAATAACTTCTTCTTCGAGATATCCAGATTCACCAACTCTTCCATTGAAGTCCCCACCTAGAATAACAATAGGATTTTCCACCGAATCAATGCATGCTTTTAAATCTTGACTCAGGTTTTCCATTTCATCCTGAATTTCCAGGTTTGGTTTAATATATACACTCCCAATAATATACTCATTGCCATGAATTCTAACTTTTGATATTATGTATGTATGTGTTCTTTTTTTTGTAAGCTGTTACTTTAAATATATTTTTATAGAGAACCAAAAGTCCACCACTGGCTCTACCGAATATGTTGGTTCTTTCAGCTTCGACATAGATACTACTATATTCATCTTTGATCCAATTGGGGAGACGTGGTTCTTTTTGAATCCAAGTTTCACATAAACAGACAATATCATATTCCATAAATATTTCTCTATCTTCAGAATCTAAATCAGACAGGTTATTATAGCCATGCATATTCCAAAATGTTACTGTTAATATTTTCTGTGATTGCTATTTAGTCTCTTGCACTATTACTTGGTTTTCTTGAATTGGTATTGTTACTTCAGGTTGGTTTTGCGGTGTTTCATCCTCATCAGACATTGACGAATCAGAGAAAACTATAACTGCCGAAGTTGGATTTTTGTTAATTTCCACGTAATTATCAAGCTTGCTTTGTGTGGTTGTAGATGGTGGTCCTCGCAAGGAGTTCCTTGGTAAGAGTTTTTTGACAGTGCGTGGCGCCGTTGATCCAGTCTGCTCCTTCATTTCCGGCGAGATAGAGTCTACAGCTGGTCTTTTTTTGGAGCTCCGTCCAGATTGTTGATAGTTCTCCTTAACTACAAGTTTATCAAACTTTACAACTGCATACTTTCCCTCTTCTCGTAGTTTCATGACTTCTTTATTTAAAACCTTTCTTTTTTCAACAATTTCTTTAGTGTAGTGCTCTTTCAGGTAATAATTCGTGTCTTTCAAGTATTTCTTATTTGCGATCATTTCAATCTTTCTTCTCAGTGTAGTCAGTGATAGAATGACTGGTCTATTCTTCCCATCATTTTTCTTTTTTCCCATTCTGCTAATATAGTCCACCTCTACTAGTCTTAAATCAGATTTAATGATTCTTGCTATTTCCATAATTGTTTCTTCAAGATCTCTCATTGTTTCGTCTTCCTTTTCCTCCACTCCAAATACAAGAAGGTTTCTCTTCCTCTTTTCTTTTTCTAAAAAGTCGAGTCTACTGGTATTTTTTTCCATTTTTTCTCTTACTCCAACTACCTCTTGTAGTATTTGTCCAAGTGATCCTTTCATTTCTTTGCTATCATCCAATAGGGCCTTTCTTTCGTTAGCATCCTCCTCAAATCTTTTGGTAATCATAGTCATACTGTCTATAAGACTTTTCATATCATTGGGGGTTCCCATTTTCTCAAGAATTTGTAGTTTTTTCCACCCGCTTTTTTATACTACTTCAGAATCAAAAACTCATAAATCAAAACCAATCTCTTATGTTTCACACCAAGGCTGTATCACTATATTTAATAGTTATAAGTCCAAGTAAAAAGAAAAAGAAATAGATATTCTTTATAAACTTAGATTGGTTCTCATATATACATAACTTTTGATGTCATAATATTTATAGGTATAGATAGTAATTAAATTTTGGATTAATTACGTATTTCAGGATGACAGCGGTTTACCTACACTATTTACACCTATATTTTACGCACTTATCTGAGAATTAGTCTCCGTTCCTACAATCTTGACAGCTAGATAGGACAGTATTAGATAAATCAAATATTCATGTGAGGCCGAATCCGACGATGAATGTAAATAGAAAATAAATGTTAAAGTTTACACCTGAAAATCATGATATTAAATTCGGAAGGGTATTTTTAATCCAATATTCTTGCCGAGGATCGAACCCGGTTCTAATATGTTACTATCAGTCAATGCACTATGAAATACTCGTACCTAGTTTTGTATTACTCAATCGTTTCGAAAAAATTTAAAAGTTAGAGCAGACCATTCTAGCGTGGTCTTATGAGTAACTACACCGGCAGATTTCCCTTTTAGTCAAATGAAGTAGCAGGAGGTAGAAATTTAAACAAAAATCTTAAAGGTAACAAATATAAAAAATAATAGGAAGAACAAACATGTGTTAATGTTGAGTAAATTTTGACATGAAAAGTATAGTTTCACTTTTTCTAGGTCTCCGTTTATCAGTCCATCGGTTCACACCTCCTTGTTAGATTATGATGAGATGCGGTTGGTACCCTTGACTGATAAGACGGCTAGGCAGGAACTTTCAAATAATGAGAATTTAAATAGCTTCAGCGACGCTTCAATGAATGTATTGATAAGAGATCTTGGTCGGTAGTAAACAGAATGTCATGTATGGGTATACTCCGTACTATGTATGTAGCATGTAGCTATACAGTTACGTTGCACCTCCCCACCTCTCCCATGGGTAATATGCTGGTTACACAATGAAATGCGTTAGGTGCGTAGGTACTAGGTACTGGCTAGCTTGTTCCAAACAATGGCTCTCCTATGTTGATTGCATAGGACGCTGGCGTGTAAAAATTATACTGACGATATCTTATTTAATAAAGGGTTTCATACCAGGCTTCGATGCTTCTCGATTTCAGCAGATTGATTAAAGTAAAATTATAACACTTAAAATCACTCACTTCTATTAGAATAGTTCAAATTAAGATAAAAAAGCACTTAGTAATAAAATTCGTTGCTTCTAGTTCCAATGCAGGGTTGCCAACCAATTTATTGTGGGGTGCGGACTGCGCCCAAAAAGAGAACTTTTCTAAGTTAAAGCGACCAAAATGGAAGCTGTGACTAAGAAAGTTCAAAAACCAAAACCTTTCTTTAAGAAAGGAAAACCAACTAAGGAATCATCAGAAGATATTCCTTCTACATCTAAAAGCAAGTATGTTCCTCCTTATAGGAGAGAAGAGAAAAGCGAAGATGTTGACGAGTTCAAAGAGAAGAAACCATTCAAGAGGCCAGGACCATCCTCCTCGAAAGTGCCACCACCAACGATGCTGCATAGGAATGCAAATCCAACTCCGCAAAGAAATGATTCAATCATTGATGAATCAATATTCGGCAGAGAATCTGGAGATATCGAAAACCGTGCACATGAAAGTTTCACTCCATTTCTCGGGGGTATCACCGAAATCACTGAAGAAGTGATGGAAGTATACAGCTCAGAGGAGACGCAGATAGAAAGAAAGCTATTGGCGTCAGAACTCCAGTACTACCACACAGCTCTTTTAGCCATCCGAAATGTGGCTATTAAGCAACGCACAGCTAGACAACGTCTAACTGACGCTGAACAACAGTTGCTGCAAATCGTCAGACATGATGAATTTGCTATTGCTGAACCAATTCACGACTACCTATCATCAATAGGTCATGTGAAATTGGAAAGTGGAAAGGTGATTGAGTATCGATCTTTCGATACACCAAGTCATGCGAACCATGGATTTGGAGGCCACCATTCTAGAGATAGAATTGGCCTAAACAATCACAACCTCTATGAGGAAGTTCCTTGCTTAGGAATTTGTTCTAGAGTAATCATGATCGCAGCACGCGCTGATCATGCCGCAGATTTAGTAGCGCCGGAAGGCTTGCTACCAGATGTCGCTAACAACAAATTGTTATGCTGGCACAATATCAAGAGCGGAACGAGACAAGAAGTCAAGAACAGACTCGGTATACATGGGATAGATGATACTCATTTCCCAGAGACTATTACTGGCACTGGCTTCAACTACGAATACGTAGTTTCATTATCAAGAATCGTTGAACGACTGAATGGATTCAAAGTTGACAAAGTTAATTTGTACAACATGACCACAGCTGGATCAAAGATTCAGTTAGTGACTACCATCACTGAACAAGTGATTGGTGACCACTGGCGGAAGAGTAACGTGTTTACTCAAACGATGATGAAGTTAACACCTGGTGAAGCAGGCGCTGCAATAGCGTTTGGTTTTCAGCAGATGAAACCGGAGAATCATTGGTGTTGTAGTGTAGAAAACGCTGCCCAATGGAATGCCAATAAGAACGCACGACGAAACAGACCAGCTGGTTGCGCCGCTGAAACGCGGAGAAGCACCACTAGAAGGCAGGACGTCTTACGATCGCAAATCATCGCTAGATATAGCGATAAGGCTAAAATCCGAAAACCACGAGACTAGATCTCCTGGAAAGTACATGAAATGTGACTAAGCTGCAGAAGCAGACATTTTGTTTGATACCTTATATAATCCACGTGTATGTAATGTGCACCCAATCACCCTAATCAAATCAGCTGATACCTACACCAACGGTCATCTGTTATCAAGTTTTGAAAGCCATAGATCCGTTGGTGCTGTTGTTGTTGCAGTTAAAACAGTCGTGGTTGTGATCTTGTTCTTATAGAAACCAAAACGTGAGTTCAAAATCTTTTCTGTGTTTTATCTCATCTTATCTACTTACTTAACCCTTTCACTGAATTTGTCCTTGCTCAGGGACATCAATTGATTTTGAAAATACCAGTGCTGCATTCTATGATTTTGTTTCTGTACTTTTTGGAGTTGTTTTTTTTTTGTTCTCTTCCCTCTTGATTTTCTCAGTAAAAACTGTGTAGTCTAGGGTTTGAACTGCGTTTGTAAACAAAAGATTTTTCAGTTTTGAAGATTTTTTTTTTTTTTTGGAAACATCATCTATGGACTCTAACAAACTCAAAAAAGCATCGTTCATAATTTTTTCCCAACTAATTCATAGATGTACAGTGAAAGGGTTAATCTTAACGAACAATTCGGACCTTCGGCCGGATTTTGGCGTTTCGTTGTGTTTTTTAATTAACCAGAGTAGTGTATAAAGGAAGGGTCTACCAGGATAAGCAAGATTTTGCTCTAGCGTCGCAATGAAAGGTCGTAGGTTCGATTGTGGGTAGTCAAAAGATGCGTATTGAGCTCCAATATCTTTTGATATAACGTTTAGCTTTCTACTCCCCCCCTAGCCCCCCCTAGATCAAATTTAAGTGGTCCATTTTTTAATTTCTATATTTTGTGGTTCCTACGATATGGTTATTTTTTTTTTGTAGTTGATAGGGTGTCGTTTATATATTTTATCAATAAATACATTTTTTTTGACAATATAATAGATGAAAAATTTCGAGTGAGCCCTGGATTCGTACGTACATTGTGACATTGTGTGTTCAATTCTAACCAAGGTGCATGTAGGTAATTTGTTATCAGTTCGTTGCAATGTGTGTTGCCTCGCTCATATAGTTGAGTAATTAAAAACTCTTGAAATCGAGGCAAAGTCACGAAACCAATTTTAGATTTAAAAACTAATTTGGGTTAGACCAATTCCAGTTGGAGATTTAATGTTTCAATTTAAAAACTTATTATTTTAGATAACGGAAGCATTGTGTATTCGTTGTTTTTATTATTATTTTTTGTGCTATAATTAATTTTAAAAGTACAAAGAAGAAATTTGTTTGTTCTAACACAGTACCGTTAGGAGAGGTAGATTCTAATACCTGGTAATTTAATTGTTATTACAAAATATAATTTTCAGGGGACCAGTATTAACCTTACGAGCACGGGTAATGGGTATGTAGCACATGATTGCGCATTGCATAACAACTAAGATACCGGGCGTGCATAATTCGTACGAACAGAGACATTGTGTGTTCAATTCTAACCAAGGTGCATGTAGGCAATTTGTTATCGTTGCAATGCAGTGGCTCATATAGTAATTAAAAACTCTTGAAAAGTCACGAAACCATTAGCAGGCTAGACCAATTTCAGTTGAAGATTTAATGTTTCAATTTAAAAAAACTAATTATTTCAGTTTGAGTAATTAAAAACTATTGAATATTGAGGCAAAGTCACGAAACCAATTTTAGATTTAAAAACTAATTAGCAGGCTAGACCAATTTCAGTTGGAGATTTAATGTTTCAATTTAAAAAACTAATTATTTCAGTTTGAGTAATTAAAAACTATTGAATATTGAGACAAAGTCACGAAACCAATTTTAGATTTAGAAAACTAATTATTTGAAGCAGGCTGCTAGACCGTTAAACATATTTTTTTTTTAATAAGCAAAACTTGGTATAGGCTCGACGTGTATGGTCAAATATACAAGGTGTGTTGTCATAAAATATTACAAACATTTATATTTTCAAAATAATTTATTTATTTGAATAATGTTCTTGATTTTTATTTATTTATTATTCTTCTAATAAATCAAATTCAATTCTTTGAGTTCACTTTCGATGGATAATATTTCATTATTATGAGCAAGATTGCCTGCAGATTGTGATCTCTTGAGTAATAAAAGCCTTTCGACTAGTTCATTTGGGTTGTCAAAATAAACAAACTCCTTGTCTCGATTGCTCTCCAACATCATTCCTTTTCCATATTGGATTACTTTTGTTGTTATAGGGTCCAGACTTGTACTCTCTATGATATATTTATAGTTTCTTTCATCTAATGTGCTAAGATTTGAATGATTGGGTTGTTTGAGAAACAAAAGTTCCATAAGACCACGCGTTACTGGATAAACTTTACCATCAATATGAAATTGTTCGGTGGGTGTTTTAGAAAAGTGAATCTCTTTTTTCCCCACGTAATATTTTCCATTCTTTGATTTTACTCCTGTTACTTTGTCAATTTCAATTGCATTGGTTTGTTGTTGTTTTAGAAAATGATCAATTAAAGAGGTTTTATTCACGCTCGCAGGTTTCATAGTTTGTATATTTTCTTCATTCCATTCACTCGTTGCAATAGGTGGTGGTGGTGACATTGGTATCTTACGTTCTAAGAATTTTATTTTTTGCAAAGCTTCAGTTGAAGGTTGTGGTGAATTGGGCATTGAAATACTGTGACGTTTATGTTGAGAACTTTCTCTTAAAGGAGAAGAGTCACTCGGGCTATGAAAGACTGTCTGGTTGTATTGTTTCTGCAATAAATTTCTATCATATTGAATAGGACTATTCTGATACGAAGTACTTGGATAAATTGATTCTGGCGATTGAACAGTTGATTCAAAATTCCAGTTTTCTAGTGGACTTGCATATTCTGTTTCAGGTGTTCCAGCAGATCTTCCAGACGGACTCTCAAATTTTTTCAAAAGTGAAGGTAAAAGTCGCAGAGAAGCTGTTGGTTCTCTTTTAATGGAAACGGGTTGTTTTTCTCTCAACTTTTTCAGGAAATTAACTTTTTTTTCTTTCATTTGAACAATTTTCGTCAACTGGTTTTAATAAATTGTTCTGCTACTGGTTTTAATAAATTGCGGATACTGCTTGTTTGCTCGTCCTGTCCGATTTTAAGGGATAATGTTATATTGTTCTAGAAAGAAGCTTAGAAAAACTAAATGAAAAGTTGGAACTTTTTTGTAATCTTGGTTCCGGTTGGATTTTCGATAGAGTCTTAAGAATTGATTTGTCCATAGCACAATATGATCCTCTATCTGCATCGAGCTTTATACCAACACCTAAAAGACTCGAGCATGAAAAAATAAAACCATCCATATTGAATATAAAAAATCTACAAGATGATAACTGTTTTATCTACTGTGTTCTCGCGGGAATTTATAACATAAATGATACAAATCCAGAACCATATTTGAAGCTGAGACATGAAATCAACTTAGATGGATTAAATTTTCCAATGCAAGTGAGACAAATAGAAAAATTTGAAAAGCAGAATCTAAATATTTCGATTTCTGTGTTTGGATATGAAGACGATACTATTTTGCCTCTTTATATAGCCAAAGATCTGGAAAAGAAAATTTCATATAGATTTACTTTTATTAACTCAAGAAGAAAAATGTCATTTTATTCTCATAAGAAATAAAAACTCGTTGTTCAAACACGTCCTCTATCCAAAGTCACATCACAAGGTGTATATTTGTGACTATTGTTTAAACAGAATGAGCTCGAACCAAGCTTATAATAACCATGTTGCTCGATGTAAACTATTAATACCACAAGCCACAAAATATCCTACTGAAGATAACAAAATCTTGGAATGGAAGAATTTCAATAGCAAAATAAAACGACCAATCACAATATATGCGGACTTTGAGACTATGAACATCAATGGTAATCTTACCCCTTCTTCTTTTGCTTATGTCATTGTTGATGATACTCAAAGTCCAATCTCATTTAGAGAATTCCGTAATTCACAAGATGTTGTTCGATGTTTTCTTTTAAGTATAATCAAAGATGTAGATGATTTAACGAATTCGCGAATAGACCACGAAGAAATAGTTTGGACAGATGAAGATAGACTACGTTACAAAAAAGCAACACATTGTCATATTTGTGAAGAGTCATTTGACTTAAACATCACAGATTCAAATCATCCGATGTCTCGTGTCGCAGATCATTGCCATTTTGAATTTCCTCACACAAAGCCTACACCTAGTAATACACCAGGTCGCTTTAGAGGAGCAGCTCATCGTCAATGTAATGCAGCGTATCAATCAAAATTACGAATTTCTGTGATATTACACAATCTCAAGAACTTTGATGGACATTTAATTATTACAGAAATTGGAAAGTTCATTCGATCATCACTCCAATTTAAGTGTATACCCATGACCATTGAGAAATATTCGACTTTTAGTTTGGGAAACATTGATTTTATAGATTCTCTAGAGTTTTTGAATGCTTCTCTTGACTCTTTAGCATCAACTTTGGATCAAAAAGATATGAAAATCATGAAACATTACTTTCCAGATGAAAGTCAGTTCAAATTGGTCTGTAAAAAAGGTATTTTCCCCTATGAATACATAGATTCATATGAAAAACTTGAAAATGATAGAGAACTACCTCCTCTTGAAGCTTTTTTTTCAATAAGTTGAGTGATAGTCAAATAAATCAAGATGACTATGATCATGCGAAAAAATGTGTGGAATACTTTCCACTGTCAAACATTAGGAGAATACCAAGATTTATACAACAAGTGTGATGTTCTTCTACTAGCAGATGTATTTGAAAATTTTAGAAGCACAATGCTTCATCACTATGGACTCGATCCTTGTAATTTTATTAGTTTTCCAAGCTTATCTTGGACAGCTATGTTGAAAATGACAAAAGTCAAGTTGGAACTCATCACAGACCCTGACATATATCTCATGTTTGAACAAGGTATAAGAGGTGGTGTAGCAGTAATTCCTACCAGATATGCACGAGCTGAACCTGGTGATTCATCACTGCTTTATGTTGATTGCAATAATTTATATGGTGCAGCATTGTCATCATATTTGCCGATTGGAGATTTTCAATTTGTATCTATAAATATGATCAACCAAGTATTAAGCACACCAGATGATTCAGATATAGGTTTTATTTGTGAAGTGGATTTGTATGTTCCTGATAAACTTCATGACTACATGAATGATTTCCCTTTGGCTCCATCATCACAGAAAATTCAAACTGATCAACTTTCCCCTTATCAAAAGAGCCTGGCAAAAAACATTAAACTACAATCATGTACCAACTGACAAACTTATCACTTCTTTAGAGCCGAAAGCTAATTATATTATACACTATAGAAATTTAAAACTTTACCTCCAACTAGGAATAGTTCTTACCAAAGTTCATAAAATTGTTCAATTTAAACAATCTGCGTGGATGAAACCCTACATAGATTTTAACACCGAAAAAAGAGCTCAAGCTTCATCTAAATTCGAGCAAAACCTATTTAAGCTGGCATCAAATTCATGTTTTGGCCGATGTCTCATGAATGTTAGACGTCACAAGAATTTTACATTGGTAACTAATGAATCCAAAGCAAAATCATACATTAATAAACCTACTTTCAAACAGTTCTCAATTTTCAACAAAGACTTAGTAGGCATCCTTTACAACAAAACCATAGTTACATTAAATAAACCAATTTACGCAGGAATGGTGACTTTAGAAGTTTCGAAGTTAATTATGTATGACTATTTCTATAATACATTGAAACCTAAATATGGTAATAATATGACATTGTGTATGACTGATACTGATTCATTGTTGTTACAATTGAAAACTAAAGACTTGAATACAGACTTGATGAGTATGATTGATACACTTGATACATCTAATTACCCTACAGATCATCCTTTGTACTCTAGTAAATGGAAAAAAATCGTTGGTAAATTTAAAGATGAAAGCCCTGCAGATCCAATCATAGAATTTGTTGGGTTGTGCGCTAAGATGTATGCCTTTGAAACAGAAAAAAGTAAAAACAAGTGTATAGGGAAAGGTATTCCTCGAGCTAATCTAAGAACAATGAATATAAAAGACTACAAAAAATCACTTTTTCAAGAAAGCATATCTTCTGTACAGTTTCATCAAATTTCGAGTGTAAATCATTCTCTTTACATGAAGTCAATGAAAAAAATCGCGCTTTCGCCAATGGATGATAAAAGATACCTACTAGGTGATAAAATACGAACACTTGCATATGGACATTGGAGAATCAAAGAAATTGAACAAGATAATGAACAAAATATCGAATAATTACTGAGAAAAATAATTTATTATTAAGTAATAGGATTGGTATTAAGTTGAACAGTAAAATAAGATACTTGAATTTTTGATTTATTTTTAATACCTATCTAAGTCAAATAATAATAATAATTAAAGAAACAAAAAGTTAAAATTTGTAAATATTTGTAGAAACCCATATTTGATGTTTAATTTTATTATAATATGTATAGTAATGCTAGTTGACCTCTTTTCATATTATTATTTAATTATTATGTATTCTATTGTAATATTTTTGAAGCAATAATGAAATGCATGTAAAATTGTGATTTATACCTTATGTACTGTTTTCTTTTGCTCTTTCCATGCAAAATGACATACATATTTTCAATAAATCTATACAAATAAATAGGTCAATAATACTTAAAATTACCATTAAAAAAGTCTTCTTATTTATCAACTCTATAAAAAATTATAGAATACCTGCTTAGAACATCGAGTCCCATTATTTTCACTGTAAGCTCAAGACATACGAGTATTATTATGTGGTCAAAATCCCAACTGAGATGATAACCCGGCTCAACCAGATTTCGAACCAAGAAACCTCTGGTAATCGATAGTAAATAAGTAAAAAAAATTCTCACTTTCAGTTTAGTTTACAACAAAACTTCAAAAAAATTGGGTTCGATCGTAAAATAAGATAAGTCTCCTTTTTATGAAAAGTACCTAAGTTTGTTCAAGTAGAAGGATATCGAAGATTTGTACAGAAAATAGAGGATTTTCAAAGGAAAAAGAGAGGATTGCACAGTATAATTTAAAGCAAAGCAAAGTCAATCATACTAACTGTACCAACTACTAAAACTAACCGATCTTGGTGGGAATCGAATTTAAGACCTACAGATAACAAGTCCAACGCTTAATCAGGCAAATCACAATGCTAATTTTTGTATGTCTACAAACATATTCTTTATGGCTTAATAATTATATTATATAAAATTTGTAGTGAAAATAATCAATATGAGGTGAAAGACATCACTCTGGTTAGCTTGATCAATGAGAAGGTAAACTTGTAACCTAGAGGTAATTAGTTCAAGTCCCGGTTTCAAAATAGATTTAGCAAAGTAAGTTTGAGTAGTTGTGATATCACATAATATCACCAAAGTGTATAACACAAATATGATAACTATAACAGGAGATATCCAATCTTAGTAGCTTAATCGATAAAGCAATGAACTTGTAACCTGGAAGTCGATGGTTCAAGTACTGGTTTCAACATAGATTTAGTAAAGCGATTTTGAGTAGTTGTGATATCAAGAAAGCGATTAACACAAATATGTTAACTTACTTTATAAGAGGAGATAGAAAAAGGTGTCATCATTATAAAAATAAAATAAAGTCACATGTAAAACTTGTAAAAAAAAGATAAGTTCTACGACCATCTCGTATATTTAAACAGTTTTGGAAGAAGGAGAAGAAGAAGAAAAAAAGAAAAAAAAAAAACTGGTGATCTATGGACACAATACTTCCTTATGATTGGTGAACATTGTTTACACGTTTGAGATTTTCCACTAAATCACTTGTATCTCCAAAACCACTTACTGATTTTCTTTGTTTCTAATGATAGAATACTGTATTTTCTACATTCTAGATTTCACAAAATTTCTGTATCAGGAAGTTGAAGATCTCATTTTTTTTTACTCACTTTTTTTTTTTTTGTTTGTTTGTTTTTTTTTTTGGGATTTACTTGGACATCAGAGTTGAATTATAACAATTAAAAATAATTATAAATAGTCTATGTAAATTGTGCACAACATCCGAAGTTAAAGAGTGGGTTTTTGTTGTTCGTTTTAACAGACCGACGGATCGACGACGGATCGACGGAATCGTTTTAACAGACCGACGGATCGACGGATCGACGGACCGACAGACCGACAGACCGACAGACGGACACAAAACCAAATTTGCTCAGGAGGTTATGAAACGTCCAGAAATATGAAAAAAATTGAAATCGGAGCAAAAAAATATTTTTTTTTACAAAAACGAACACAATACTTCCGATTTCTAATATTAGAAATTTCTCGGAAGTAATAACATCGAAAATGAAAAGTTCTTGTTTTTATAGGAAAAACCTAAATTTAATAGGTACAAACTATACATATTACTTGCAAAATGACCATTTTTGTCTTGATTTTTCATAAATAATACAAGGAATTTTCCAGTTTTTCTCGTAGAAATCAAAGGATTCTAGAATCTTACTCTAATTGAGTAGGTAGTAACTAGCCATAAAGATTAATGTGTGTATGTGTACAGGTATTTATCACGAGAATATTATAAAAGATGTTGGTTTATTATTGTGTCTACTTGTAGAATTCCTTTTTCTTTACTATATGAAATAATATGAGAAACTAGATAATATGGAGCCATACAGAACAAATCCAACCAATGGGTTCATCTCTGAGGTTGATGGAGGAAAACCTGATGGTCAGTCAAGAGTTAGACCTTTGTTATTATTCATACTTACATTTTTTAATATTTTTAATCTAATGAACAACAAAAACCCACTCTTTAACTTCGGATGTTGTGCACAATTTACATAGACTATTTATAATTATTTTTAATTGTTATAATTCAACTCCAGTTTTTCTCGAATTTTCCAGAATTTTCCAGTTTTTTCTCGTAGAAATCAAAGGATTCTAGAATCTTACTCTAATTGAGTAGGTAGTAACTAGCCATAAAGATTAATGTGTGTATGTGTACAGGTATTTATCACGAGAATATTATAAAAGATGTTGGTTTATTATTGTGTCTACTTGTAGAATTCCTTTTTCTTTACTATATGAAATAATATGAGAAACTAGATAATATGGAGCCATACAGAACAAATCCAACCAATGGGTTCATCTCTGAGGTTGATGGAGGAAAACCTGATGGTCAGTCAAGAGTTAGACCTTTGTTATTATTCATACTTACATTTTTTAATATTTTTAATCTAATGAACAACAAAAACCCACTCTTTAACTTCGGATGTTGTGCACAATTTACATAGACTATTTATAATTATTTTTAATTGTTATAATTCAACTCTGATGTCCAAGTAAATCCCAAAAAAAAAAAACAAACAAACAAAAACAAAAAAAAGTGAGTAAAAAAAAATGAGATCTTCAACTTCCTGATACAGAAATTTTGTGAAATCTAGAATGTAGAAAATACAGTATTCTATCATTAGAAACAAAGAAAATCAGTAAGTGGTTTTGGAGATACAAGTGATTTAGTGGAAAATCTCAAACGTGTAAACAATGTTCACCAATCATAAGGAAGTATTGTGTCCATAGATCACTAGTTTTTTTTTTTTCTTTTTTTCTTCTTCTTCTCCTTCTTCCAAAACTGTTTAAATATACGAGATGGTCGTAGAACTTATCTTTTTTTTACAAGTTTTTTTTTTACAAGTTCACCAATCATAAGGAAGTATTGTGTCCATAGATCACCAGTTTTTTTTTTTCTTTTTTTCTTCTTCTTCTCCTTCTTCCAAAACTGTTTAAATATACGAGATGGTCGTAGAACTTATCTTTTTTTTACAAGTTTTACATGTGACTTTATTTTATTTTTATAATGATGACACCTTTTTCTATCTCCTCTTATAAAGTAAGTTAACATATTTGTGTTAATCGCTTTCTTGATATCACAACTACTCAAAATCGCTTTACTAAATCTATGTTGAAACCAGTACTTGAACCATCGACTTCCAGGTTACAAGTTCATTGCTTTATCGATTAAGCTACTAAGATTGGATAACCCACTCTTTAACTTCGGATGTTGTGCACAATTTACATAGACTATTTATAATTATTTTTAATTGTTATAATTCAACTCTGATGTCCAAGTAAATCCCCAAAAAAAAACAAACAAAAAAAACAAAAAAAAGTGAGTAAAAAAAAATGAGATCTTCAACTTCCTGATACAGAAATTTTGTGAAATCTAGAATGTAGAAAATACAGTATTCTATCATTAGAAACAAAGAAAATCAGTAAGTGGTTTTGGAGATACAAGTGATTTAGTGGAAAATCTCAAACGTGTAAACAATGTTCACCAATCATAAGGAAGTATTGTGTCCATAGATCACCAGTTTTTTTTTTTTTTTTTTTCTTCTTCTTCTCCTTCTTCCAAAACTGTTTAAATATACGAGATGGTCGTAGAACTTATCTTTTTTTTACAAGTTTTTTTTTTACAAGTTCACCAATCATAAGGAAGTATTGTGTCCATAGATCACCAGTTTTTTTTTTTCTTTTTTTCTTCTTCTTCTCCTTCTTCCAAAACTGTTTAAATATACGAGATGGTCGTAGAACTTATCTTTTTTTTACAAGTTTTACATGTGACTTTATTTTATTTTTATAATGATGACACCTTTTTCTATCTCCTCTTATAAAGTAAGTTAACATATTTGTGTTAATCGCTTTCTTGATATCACAACTACTCAAAATCGCTTTACTAAATCTATGTTGAAACCAGTACTTGAACCATCGACTTCCAGGTTACAAGTTCATTGCTTTATCGATTAAGCTACTAAGATTGGATATCTCCTGTTATAGTTATCATATTTGTGTTATACACTTTGGTGATATTATGTGATATCACAACTACTCAAACTTACTTTGCTAAATCTATGTTGAAACCAGTACTTGAACCATCGACTTCCAGGTTACAAGTTCATTGCTTTATCGATTAAGCTACTAAGATTGGATATCTCCTGTTATAGTTATCATATTTGTGTTATACACTTTGGTGATATTATGTGATATCACAACTACTCAAACTTACTTTGCTAAATCTATTTTGAAACCGGGACTTGAACTAATTACCTCTAGGTTACAAGTTTACCTTCTCATTGATCAAGCTAACCAGAGTGATGTCTTTCACCTCATATTGATTATTTTCACTACAAATTTTATATAATATAATTATTAAGCCATAAAGAATATGTTTGTAGACATACAAAAATTAGCATTGTGATTTGCCTGATTAAGCGTTGGACTTGTTATCTGTAGGTCTTAAATTCGATTCCCACCAAGATCGGTTAGTTTTAGTAGTTGGTACAGTTAGTATGATTGACTTTGCTTTGCTTTAAATTATACTGTGCAATCCTCTCTTTTTCCTTTGAAAATCCTCTATTTTCTGTACAAATCTTCGATATCCTTCTACTTGAACAAACTTAGGTACTTTTCATAAAAAGGAGACTTATCTTATTTTACGATCGAACCCAATTTTTTTGAAGTTTTGTTGTAAACTAAACTGAAAGTGAGAATTTTTTTTACTTATTTACTATCGATTACCAGAGGTTTCTTGGTTCGAAATCTGGTTGAGCCGGGTTATCATCTCAGTTGGGATTTTGACCACATAATAATACTCGTATGTCTTGAGCTTACAGTGAAAATAATGGGACTCGATGTTCTAAGCAGGTATTCTATAATTTTTTATAGAGTTGATAAATAAGAAGACTTTTTTAATGGTAATTTTAAGTATTATTGACCTATTTATTTGTATAGATTTATTGAAAATATGTATGTCATTTTGCATGGAAAGAGCAAAAGAAAACAGTACATAAGGTATAAATCACAATTTTACATGCATTTCATTATTGCTTCAAAAATATTACAATAGAATACATAATAATTAAATAATAATATGAAAAGAGGTCAACTAGCATTACTATTATTATTATTATTATTATACAACGCTTTATTAGGTATAAATGGACATTATGTACATAGAAATAATTAATTTAACAATGAAAAAAATGGAAACAATATATACAATGAAAATGAAAAAGAATAGAAAATATATAAAAACATAAGTCCTAACTAAAGGGCGGGGTTATTGCCTATGGCAATCTCTTCCACCCAACCCTTACATATTACTATACATATTATAATAAAATTAAACATCAAATATGGGTTTCTACAAATATTTACAAATTTTAACTTTTTGTTTCTTTAATTATTATTATTATTTGACTTAGATAGGTATTAAAAATAAATCAAAAATTCAAGTATCTTATTTTACTGTTCAACTTAATACCAATCCTATTACTTAATAATAAATTATTTTTCTCAGTAATTATTCGATATTTTGTTCATTATCTTGTTCAATTTCTTTGATTCTCCAATGTCCATATGCAAGTGTTCGTATTTTATCACCTAGTAGGTATCTTTTATCATCCATTGGCGAAAGCGCGATTTTTTTCATTGACTTCATGTAAAGAGAATGATTTACACTCGAAATTTGATGAAACTGTACAGAAGATATGCTTTCTTGAAAAAGTGATTTTTTGTAGTCTTTTATATTCATTGTTCTTAGATTAGCTCGAGGAATACCTTTCCCTATACACTTGTTTTTACTTTTTTCTGTTTCAAAGGCATACATCTTAGCGCACAACCCAACAAATTCTATGATTGGATCTGCAGGGCTTTCATCTTTAAATTTACCAACGATTTTTTTCCATTTACTAGAGTACAAAGGATGATCTGTAGGGTAATTAGATGTATCAAGTGTATCAATCATACTCATCAAGTCTGTATTCAAGTCTTTAGTTTTCAATTGTAACAACAATGAATCAGTATCAGTCATACACAATGTCATATTATTACCATATTTAGGTTTCAATGTATTATAGAAATAGTCATACATAATTAACTTCGAAACTTCTAAAGTCACCATTCCTGCGTAAATTGGTTTATTTAATGTAACTATGGTTTTGTTGTAAAGGATGCCTACTAAGTCTTTGTTGAAAATTGAGAACTGTTTGAAAGTAGGTTTATTAATGTATGATTTTGCTTTGGATTCATTAGTTACCAATGTAAAATTCTTGTGACGTCTAACATTCATGAGACATCGGCCAAAACATGAATTTGATGCCAGCTTAAATAGGTTTTGCTCGAATTTAGATGAAGCTTGAGCTCTTTTTTCGGTGTTAAAATCTATGTAGGGTTTCATCCACGCAGATTGTTTAAATTGAACAATTTTATGAACTTTGGTAAGAACTATTCCTAGTTGGAGGTAAAGTTTTAAATTTCTATAGTGTATAATATAATTAGCTTTCGGCTCTAAAGAAGTGATAAGTTTGTCAGTTGGTACATGATTGTAGTTTAATGTTTTTTGCCAGGCTCTTTTGATAAGGGGAAAGTTGATCAGTTTGAATTTTCTGTGATGATGGAGCCAAAGGGAAATCATTCATGTAGTCATGAAGTTTATCAGGAACATACAAATCCACTTCACAAATAAAACCTATATCTGAATCATCTGGTGTGCTTAATACTTGGTTGATCATATTTATAGATACAAATTGAAAATCTCCAATCGGCAAATATGATGACAATGCTGCACCATATAAATTATTGCAATCAACATAAAGCAGTGATGAATCACCAGGTTCAGCTCGTGCATATCTGGTAGGAATTACTGCTACACCACCTCTTATACCTTGTTCAAACATGAGATATATGTCAGGGTCTGTGATGAGTTCCAACTTGACTTTTGTCATTTTCAACATAGCTGTCCAAGATAAGCTTGGAAAACTAATAAAATTACAAGGATCGAGTCCATAGTGATGAAGCATTGTGCTTCTAAAATTTTCAAATACATCTGCTAGTAGAAGAACATCACACTTGTTGTATAAATCTTGGTATTCTCCTAATGTTTGACAGTGGAAAGTATTCCACACATTTTTTCGCATGATCATAGTCATCTTGATTTATTTGACTATCACTCAACTTATTGAAAAAAAGCTTCAAGAGGAGGTAGTTCTCTATCATTTTCAAGTTTTTCATATGAATCTATGTATTCATAGGGGAAAATACCTTTTTTACAGACCAATTTGAACTGACTTTCATCTGGAAAGTAATGTTTCATGATTTTCATATCTTTTTGATCCAAAGTTGATGCTAAAGAGTCAAGAGAAGCATTCAAAAACTCTAGAGAATCTATAAAATCAATGTTTCCCAAACTAAAAGTCGAATATTTCTCAATGGTCATGGGTATACACTTAAATTGGAGTGATGATCGAATGAACTTTCCAATTTCTGTAATAATTAAATGTCCATCAAAGTTCTTGAGATTGTGTAATATCACAGAAATTCGTAATTTTGATTGATACGCTGCATTACATTGACGATGAGCTGCTCCTCTAAAGCGACCTGGTGTATTACTAGGTGTAGGCTTTGTGTGAGGAAATTCAAAATGGCAATGATCTGCGACACGAGACATCGGATGATTTGAATCTGTGATGTTTAAGTCAAATGACTCTTCACAAATATGACAATGTGTTGCTTTTTTGTAACGTAGTCTATCTTCATCTGTCCAAACTATTTCTTCGTGGTCTATTCGCGAATTCGTTAAATCATCTACATCTTTGATTATACTTAAAAGAAAACATCGAACAACATCTTGTGAATTACGGAATTCTCTAAATGAGATTGGACTTTGAGTATCATCAACAATGACATAAGCAAAAGAAGAAGGGGTAAGATTACCATTGATGTTCATAGTCTCAAAGTCCGCATATATTGTGATTGGTCGTTTTATTTTGCTATTGAAATTCTTCCATTCCAAGATTTTGTTATCTTCAGTAGGATATTTTGTGGCTTGTGGTATTAATAGTTTACATCGAGCAACATGGTTATTATAAGCTTGGTTCGAGCTCATTCTGTTTAAACAATAGTCACAAATATACACCTTGTGATGTGACTTTGGATAGAGGACGTGTTTGAACAACGAGTTTTTATTTCTTATGAGAATAAAATGACATTTTTCTTCTTGAGTTAATAAAAGTAAATCTATATGAAATTTTCTTTTCCAGATCTTTGGCTATATAAAGAGGCAAAATAGTATCGTCTTCATATCCAAACACAGAAATCGAAATATTTAGATTCTGCTTTTCAAATTTTTCTATTTGTCTCACTTGCATTGGAAAATTTAATCCATCTAAGTTGATTTCATGTCTCAGCTTCAAATATGGTTCTGGATTTGTATCATTTATGTTATAAATTCCCGCGAGAACACAGTAGATAAAACAGTTATCATCTTGTAGATTTTTTATATTCAATATGGATGGTTTTATTTTTTCATGCTCGAGTCTTTTAGGTGTTGGTATAAAGCTCGATGCAGATAGAGGATCATATTGTGCTATGGACAAATCAATTCTTAAGACTCTATCGAAAATCCAACCGGAACCAAGATTACAAAAAAGTTCCAACTTTTCATTTAGTTTTTCTAAGCTTCTTTCTAGAACAATATAACATTATCCCTTAAAATCGGACAGGACGAGCAAACAAGCAGTATCCGCAATTTATTAAAACCAGTAGCAGAACAATTTATTAAAACCAGTTGACGAAAATTGTTCAAATGAAAGAAAAAAAAGTTAATTTCCTGAAAAAGTTGAGAGAAAAACAACCCGTTTCCATTAAAAGAGAACCAACAGCTTCTCTGCGACTTTTACCTTCACTTTTGAAAAAATTTGAGAGTCCGTCTGGAAGATCTGCTGGAACACCTGAAACAGAATATGCAAGTCCACTAGAAAACTGGAATTTTGAATCAACTGTTCAATCGCCAGAATCAATTTATCCAAGTACTTCGTATCAGAATAGTCCTATTCAATATGATAGAAATTTATTGCAGAAACAATACAACCAGACAGTCTTTCATAGCCCGAGTGACTCTTCTCCTTTAAGAGAAAGTTCTCAACATAAACGTCACAGTATTTCAATGCCCAATTCACCACAACCTTCAACTGAAGCTTTGCAAAAAATAAAATTCTTAGAACGTAAGATACCAATGTCACCACCACCACCTATTGCAACGAGTGAATGGAATGAAGAAAATATACAAACTATGAAACCTGCGAGCGTGAATAAAACCTCTTTAATTGATCATTTTCTAAAACAACAACAAACCAATGCAATTGAAATTGACAAAGTAACAGGAGTAAAATCAAAGAATGGAAAATATTACGTGGGGAAAAAAGAGATTCACTTTTCTAAAACACCCACCGAACAATTTCATATTGATGGTAAAGTTTATCCAGTAACGCGTGGTCTTATGGAACTTTTGTTTCTCAAACAACCCAATCATTCAAATCTTAGCACATTAGATGAAAGAAACTATAAATATATCATAGAGAGTACAAGTCTGGACCCTATAACAACAAAAGTAATCCAATATGGAAAAGGAATGATGTTGGAGAGCAATCGAGACAAGGAGTTTGTTTATTTTGACAACCCAAATGAACTAGTCGAAAGGCTTTTATTACTCAAGAGATCACAATCTGCAGGCAATCTTGCTCATAATAATGAAATATTATCCATCGAAAGTGAACTCAAAGAATTGAATTTGATTTATTAGAAGAATAATAAATAAATAAAAATCAAGAACATTATTCAAATAAATAAATTATTTTGAAAATATAAATGTTTGTAATATTTTATGACAACACACCTTGTATATTTGACCATACACGTCGAGCCTATACCAAGTTTTGCTTATTAAAAAAAAAATATGTTTAACGGTCTAGCAGCCTGCTTCAAATAATTAGTTTTCTAAATCTAAAATTGGTTTCGTGACTTTGTCTCAATATTCAATAGTTTTTAATTACTCAAACTGAAATAATTAGTTTTTTAAATTGAAACATTAAATCTCCAACTGAAATTGGTCTAGCCTGCTAATTAGTTTTTAAATCTAAAATTGGTTTCGTGACTTTGCCTCAATATTCAATAGTTTTTAATTACTCAAACTGAAATAATTAGTTTTTTTAAATTGAAACATTAAATCTTCAACTGAAATTGGTCTAGCCTGCTAATGGTTTCGTGACTTTTCAAGAGTTTTTAATTACTATATGAGCCACTGCATTGCAACGATAACAAATTGCCTACATGCACCTTGGTTAGAATTGAACACACAATGTCTCTGTTCGTACGAATTATGCACGCCCGGTATCTTAGTTGTTATGCAATGCGCAATCATGTGCTACATACCCATTACCCGTGCTCGTAAGGTTAATACTGGTCCCCTGAAAATTATATTTTGTAATAACAATTAAATTACCAGGTATTAGAATCTACCTCTCCTAACGGTACTGTGTTAGAACAAACAAATTTCTTCTTTGTACTTTTAAAATTAATTATAGCACAAAAAATAATAATAAAAACAACGAACACACAATGCTTCCGTTATCTAAAATAATAAGTTTTTAAATTGAAACATTAAATCTCCAACTGGAATTGGTCTAGCCCAAATTAGTTTTTTAAATCTAAAATTGGTTTCGTGACTTTGCCTCGATTTCAAGAGTTTTTAATTACTCAACTATATGAGCGAGGCAACACACATTGCAACGAACTGATAACAAATTACCTACATGCACCTTGGTTAGAATTGAACACACAATGTCACAATGTACGTACGAATCCAGGGCTCACTCGAAATTTTTCATCTATTATATTGTCAAAAAAAATGTATTTATTGATAAAATATATAAACGACACCCTAACAACTACAAAAAAAATAACCATATCGTAGGAACCACAAAATATAGAAATTAAAAAATGGACCACTTAAATTTGATCTAGGGGGGGGCTAGGGGGGGAGTAGAAAGCTAAACGTTATATCAAAAGATATTGGAGCTCAATACGCATCTTTTGACTACCCACAATCGAACCTACGACCTTTCATTGCGACGCTAGAGCAAAATCTTGCTTATCCTGGTAGACCCTTCCTTTATACACTACTAACCAGTTTTCCTACCGAAGTGTGGAACTTGAACTTGAATCTAGAACCATCATCATGTCGGCATACTTGGATAAGGCTATCAATCTATCATACCTACCCTTATCAAATGTGTTGGATATCGTTATTCAAAATATGTTCAATGTAGCAGTTGTGAATATCTTCACCCAATTAAGAATAAGTGTTGACGTGTCAGTACAACAAGGGGCAGAAAAACATCATTTATGTATGTTCACCACGGTGCGCCAAATTCCAAGAATGCAAAAAAATATTTATTTATAAGTGGAGGGCAGAATTTCACCCAATCAAGTGTTGTCAGTGTTGACGTGCCTGTACAACAAGGGACAAAAATATTATTTTTGTATGTTCACTACGGTGCGCAAAATTCCAAGAATGCAAAAAAATATTATTTTTGTATGTTCACTACGGTGCGCAAAATTCCAAGAATGCAAAAAAATATTATTTTTGTATGTTCACTACGGTGCGCAAAATTCCAAGAATGCAAAAAAATATTATTTTTGTATGTTCACTACGGTGCGCAAAATTCCAAGAATGCAAAAAAATATTATTTTTGTATGTTCACTACGGTGCGCAAAATTCCAAGAATGCAAATAAATATAATTATTGTATGTTCACTACGGTGCGCAAAATTCCAAGAATGCAGAAAAAAAAAATTATTTTTGTATGTTCACTACGGTGCGCAAAATTCCAAGAATGCAAAAAAATATTATTTTTGTATGTTCACTACGGTGCGCAAAATTCCAAGAATGCAAAAAAATATTATTTTTGAATGTTCACTACGGTGCGCAAAATTCCAAGAATGCAAAAAAAAAAAATATATATATTTAGAAGTGGAGGGCAGAATTTCACCCAATCAAGTGTTGACGTGTCTGTACAACAAGGGGCAGAAAAACATTGTTTTTGTATCTTTACCACGGTGCGCCAAATTCCAAGAATACGTAAGTGTAAATGTAAATGGTGAGTTGATTATTTAATTATCAAATGTGTTGGAAATCGTTATTCAAAATATGTTCAATTCTTTAAATTTGATATTTTTCGATAGCAATTTCATATTGTTCCAGGTGTATAATGGTAAATGACATGAAGCTAAAAAAAAGACACACACACAAAAACCATTTTTTTTGCAATCAGGAGAGCTTTATTTGTCCAGAAATTTTACGATTTGAATTTAAAAAAAAAGTAACCGAAAATAATATCGCTTGTATCTAACACCTTTCAGGTAAAAGAATGTGAAAATGTGTTCTTATTAAATTTCAAGTATTTGTTCCCGATAATTGCAGAGGACTTCTTATTTTGCCAATAATTTTTGAACGGTGATATTGAATTTGTCCTACAGAATTTGCAGAACAAAACAAAGTGAAAAAAAAAAAAAAAAAAAAATTGTCAACCTGAAAGAAATGAATGACATTAAGGAGAACGGACGATGATACTGAATTTGTCTTACAGAGTTTGCAGAACAAAACAACGTGAAAATCAAAATTGTCAACCTGAAAGAAATGAATGACATTAAGGAGAACGGACGATGGTACTGAATTTGTCTTACAGAGTTTGCAGAACAAAACAAAGTGAAAATAAAAATTGTCAACCTGAAAGAAATGAATGACATTAAGGAGAACGGACGATGGTACTGAATTTGTCTTACAAGGTTTGCAGAACAAAACAATGTCACACTACAAATTGTCAACCTGAAAGACATGAATGACATTAAGGAGAACGGAGAAATTCTACATAGGTACAAATCATGAATTATTACCAACTTACTTATAATTATTTTAAGCCCATAAAACTTTTAAGTCAGTTAGTCAATCGTAACAGAAAGTTTTTTTCGCTCTAATGAAGACAAATTTTGCTGTAAAATATTTGCTCTGATGAGAACACCGTATTTCCTTTGCAAGTTAACTTCCGGAATTGCAAATTACTCTGTCAAAAGCATGCTGCTTCCTGTGCTAGATCAAACGAGAGAAATAATCAACGTTGGAACGAATAACTGTCAGACAAAGAGGAAATTGTTTTCAGCGTGCAATTCACAAATAATCACACCTGCAACTAACACATCTTGTTATGTCTTACACTGGGTTGAAATTCAATCTACTGATTTTCTAATTTCTTATGAGAACCATAGTACTTACAAAAAGAAACCGGCTATTTATTCAATTATCCAATCAGGCGTGCATACTAGGGTTACTGATGGTGATATGATTTGTGCTTTGCAATTTTCTTCAGTGGATATTTAGACTATTTTAGAATTCAGCGTACTTGTTTGCTTCCTTAAGGTACTTTTTTGCCCCATGCTGCGCATTTGTCGTGTTCTTTCCCTGCGGCTACAAACGCTAAATCTATATTATCTATATCTGCTTTTCATTATCCCTTCTCTGTTTCATAGATAGTGCTTGGCATGAGCTTATGTCTACAGGGCGGCGGTTAGTTGGGCGTGGGAGAGGGTCTCAATCTGTCCAAGCTCCCCAACTCCCAGCAGCCCCAGGGGGAGACGACCCCCAGGACTTTCTTCTGGAGGATCCGCAGTCGCAGTGCTGCCTCTAGTCCGGGAGGAGGAGGAGTTTCTTCTCCTTCCCACCAGATCAGGGAAGGGGTGGGCACCCGCCTGGTCCAGCTCCCAATGGATCCAAAGGTAATAATGACCGCCCCGTCCGCAGTAGTTATGAGCGAGACTCCGATTCTGAGTCTGATAGCGATGGAGATAAACTTCGTTCGAGATACTATTCCCACAACATCGATAGTATCAAACACCCCAAGTTTCCCGGAGAGTCGGCAGATGACTGCCACCAAGGGAGATTTGGCTCCTGGTGCTCAACGAGGACAGAGCCGAGTTGGCAAGAACAAGGTACCTTGTCAACTCAAGGCTTGGAAGAACCATGCCTCTCCAAGAGCGCAGGCGCGCTGCATATGTCCGACGAGATGCTTACAGACGTGCAGATCAATGTTTAATAGCTAGTAACTATCATACACTGTCCTCATACTGTCTTTAATTATGACTGAGGTTGAACGAATTTCTCTTTTTTATTCATAATCACAAGACTCGGAAAAATCCGATGCCAATACTTCAACTCCAATTGGATTAAAAATATAAGATGGTAAATTTTTCTCACTTGTTGAATAAAACGGTTGGTCTGTGCCGCCTTTGTGGTCCAGCAAATGTCGAAATTAAAGGGCAGACAATACAGCGCATTTTCTAAAAATGAAATATTTGTGTTCATTGTTCGAGGCCCAAGCTCGGGTTATTTTAGAAAGTGGTTGTGAGTATTTATGACTAATAACTAAAAACAAATATGAAAACCTATTGACTGTCTAAATCAGTGGTTCTCAACCTTTTGTAGCATATTGCCCCCTTTGCGAAAATTATCCCTTTCATCGCCCCCCTGCCCCAAATTTTAATCGATTATTTCACTTCACATACTAATTATAATTTAAATTAGTGTTGGTAAGTTTTTTTATGTTCTTTTTGATTTTTTGGATCCACAGTAAATAGTTACTTATTGAGGATCTGAAACAATACAAAAAGAGTAGGTAGCACTTAAAATTTAACAAATAAATTGCACGCGTAGCTACAAATTTAATACCGACTGTACCAAGGTTATAAGAGGAGAAGACGCTGTCATGTGACTTTTGGTTGCTGTGATGACATCACATTAAGCTATGTTAAGTTGGCTCACCACCTCCACCTCCATTTGAACCGTTCTTGTTTCAACGTTTTGCAGTTTCATTTTTTCGTTTTGCAACCTTACGGTTGTCGAGGTGATAGCTATGTTAAGTTGGCTCACCACCTCCACCGATTTGAACCGTTCTTGTTTCAACGTTTTGCAGTTATTTTGCAGTTTCATTTTTTTGTTTTGCAACCTTACGGTTGTCGAGATATTCGAGTCGCAAAGTGGTGAGCCAGCTTAACGTTAAGTTGGCTCACCAACTCCACCGATTTTAACCGTTCTTGTGGCATTCGTTAGCATTTATCACCACCTCCACCTCCATTTGAACCGTTCTTGTTTCAACGTTTTGCAGTTTCATTTTTTCGTTTTGCAACCTTACGGTTGTCGAGATGATAGCTATGTTAAGTTGGCTCACCACCTCCACCGATTTGAACCGTTCTTGTTTCAACGTTTTGCAGTTATTTTGCAGTTTCATTTTTTTGTTTTGCAACCTTACGGTTGTCGAGATATTCGAGTCGCAAAGTGGTGAGCCAGCTTAACGTTAAGTTGGCTCACCACCTCCACCGATTTTAACCGTTCTTGTGGCATCCGTTAGCATTTATTTTGCAGTGATTTGCAATGAATTTTTTTTTTTTTTTTTGATATCTCAAACCATGTCGACAGGGCTGATGTCGAAAAATCATACTTTGTCGAAACTGGTCGAGTGTGGTATTTACGTTTTGCATTTTTTATGCAGTCTCTGAATATGCAAACCGTTTTTCTCGACGACTTATGATTGTTGAGATATTCGAGTCGCAAAATCGGTGGAGGCGTTGAGCCAGCTTAACGTTTAAATCACCACCTCCACCGATTTGAACTGTTCTTGTTTCAACGTTTTGCAGTTATTTTGCAGTCATTTGCAGTTTCATTTTTTCGTTTTGCAACCCTACGGTTGTCGAGAAGTGGTGAGCCAGCTTAACGTTAAGTTGGCTCACCACCTCCACCGATTTGAACTGTTCTTGTTTCAACGTTTTGCAGTTATTTTGCATTGATTTGCATTTTCATTTTTTTGTTTTGCAACCTTACGGTTGTCGAGATATTCGAGTCGCAAAGTGGTGAGCCAGCTTAACGTAAGGTTGACTCACCACCTCCACAGATTTTAACCGTTCTGTGGCATTTCGTTAACATTTATTTTGCAGTGATTTGCATTGAAATTTTTTTTCGATATCTCAAAGCTGGCTCACCACTTTGCGACTCGAATATCTCGACAACCGAAGGTCGTAAAGAAAAACTGTGGGCATATTCTGAGACTGCATAAAAAATGCAAAACGTGAATACCACACTCGACCAGTTTCGACAGAGTATGATTTTTCGACATCAGCCCTGTCGACATGGTTTGAGATATCGAAAAAAAATTCATTGCAAATCACTGCAAAATAAATTCTAACGAATGCCACAAGAACGGTTAAAATCGGTGGAGGTGATGAGCTAACTTAACGTTAAGCTGGCTCACCACTTTGCGACTCGAATTCGACAACCGTAGGTTGCAAAACGAAAAAATGAAACTGCAAAATAACTGCAAAACGTTGAAACAAGAACGGTTCAAATCGGTGGAGGTGGTGAGCCAACTCAACATAGCTATCACATTAAAAACGGTGACAAATTACGCGCTGGCGGTACGCAATAAGGTTGCTTATTTTTGGATTATAGGATGATTAGCTTGTCAAGCCAACTCCATCGCCCCCTTATTGCCCAAAATAATTTCATCGCCCCCCGACTACCCAAAATGGTCTCTTTGTCCCCCCAGCGCCCCCCAGGGGGCGATATCGCCCACGTTGAGAATCACTGGTCTAAATCATTTTATGAACAAATAGGAACCCTATTTATGGCCGGGTCAATTTGCTTCTACAAGCTCTAAGCTCATATAGATGTAAGGTCTTATATTTTTTTCTTCAGAATAAGTAAGTAAGTAAGAATAATATGTCACAATTATCTGAGCCCACGGCAGTGCGCCAGACTAAGTTCCAGCAAGCACGGCATATTTTTTTCTTCAGAATAATATGTCACAATATGTTAAAAGTACTAGTATTTGTACTTGCTGAAGTTGGGATTACAATTAAAAAACTTGTACTCACAAGTACAATTATTTGAACTTGTATTTGTACTTCATCTTGTACCATAATTTAGGTACAAGGTTCAAATGCCCATAGAAGGCCTTCAATTAGGTGAGTATACTATATTAATTTTTTTTAAAAAATTGTATGTATATAAAATTGAATAAAATATGAAATACCTAACTATGTATGTAAATGACTTGTATTTTAAATTAATATTTTAATAAAGACTATTTTATTTTATTTATTTATTTATTCGTACTTCCTGACGGTGGCATTACAAGTAAAAGTACTTGTACTTGAATAATGCTTTTTATCCACTAAAGGCTTTTAAAATATTCTTCGCGCTCATGTGAAACCTTTTCTAATGTTTTGAGTAAAAAAGCGTTTAAAGTACTCGTGGACAGTAATTCAAGTACTAATGTACTTAAGTACTTCCAACTCTGTGTGATGATAATATTATCTTATAATACACCTACAATAATAATAGAATAATAAAAACCATAAATAATTTTAATTCGATCCTAAACTTGAGTAACCACAGTCTATTTTATTTCAGTTCTTTATTTTATAATATTATTCTAAAACATTCTAGTCATCCTTAGTGGAAACAGTACACTCTGACTGATTGGTTTTTTCATTCAAATAAAACGATCTGAGTGCGTTGTGTGACGTTTGAAAGGAAGATTTGGGCATTATGAGAGTGAGAGAGTGCTTTCTGAAACGAGGGCCTGGTGAAGCAAATTCTTTTAAACTGTATATTTCGACGTTGTTTATTCCTGAGGCTGGTTTCTGTCATCTTCTTTATCTCTAATTAAAATCTGCGTCCCCAGGAAACGAGCAGGTGATAAAGTGATGTTTACGTGCAGGAAAGTGACGGCTGAGATGGAATATAAGTTTAAAACGTGTTAAAGAAACGCCAACTTTATAAGAAGAATAAATAATGTTTGCGTGTTGAAATAACGTCATTTTAAACTTTCTCTTATAATTATTATAATAAGTGTTCATAACGTGTTGGAGAAACATAATTATTTTACGTCGTATGAACACAATTAATGTCTCAAAGACAAGTTGATTTTATTATTGTCCACCAACAGGTGTTTTCATTAAATTCATATAATCGCAAAAGCCTTCTTTGACTATGGGTTTTGGGTACAAAGAGAAGAAATAGCAACATTTGGTTGTGTGTCTTTCTCCTGGTCTATTATTTTTCTAATTAACTCACATGCAAAGAAACAAAAAAAAAAAACTATTTTATTCAATAAAAGCAAAGTAGGAAATAAAAAACCTCGATAAAGGGCTCAACTGACAGAGACAGTAAAAAGATTAGACTGTCTATAATACGGAGAGTTGATAGGATTAATGGATCATGGAAGTTTTTAAACAAGTTCAATAAAGAGAAAGGCAATATAGTTTGCGAAAAATGAAGTTACTAAAAAGGAGGTAGGAGAGAGAGAGAGAGTATGGTGGGAGACAGAGAGAGGGGAAAAAGTAAATGGAGGAAGGGACGGATAAAGAAAAGTTATGTTTGGACGGAGGAAGAGAATATGTTGAGAGCGAAAGAGTAGAAAGAACGAGGAGAAATAAAGAAAAAAGGGAAAATGAGTGAGATAGAGGAGAGGAAATAAGAGACAACGAAAGAAAAGAAATGAAGAACGAAGGAAAAGGGCACAGGAAGAAAAAAGGAGGACACAAGGGAGGAAGAAAAGGAGTAGAGAGAAAGAGTGGGAAAAAGCAAAAGGGAGCAATAAAGGCAAAAAGGAGGAGAAAGATAAAAAGTCACATAGAAAAAGATTAGATAGAAGGCAAGGGAGGAGGGCGAGGAAAAGTTGTAAAAAGCGACACAAAGCACCTCGGGAACACAAATAAATAAAGTGACGTTACAGGGGGCTAGGGAGGGATAGAAAGGGTCAAGATAAAAATACATGGGCGTTAGAGATGGGGTAGGTAGGCTGGTTGAATTTGAACATTAATGAAATCATTTTAACAATAAAATCAACTTATTTATACTTAGTTCAATTATTCAAGTAGTAAGCCCAAGAAGTACGATTACTTCAAGAAGTACAAGATGAAGGTGGTTAACATCTCATAACTCATCAAGTCCCACCTGGATTTCAACACGAAACCTCTGAATGACCAGATCGACCACTCGGTTACCGGTACAGCTACAGAGGCATGCAAGCTATCGAGCAACACAACATAATTGTTCTATATTTGATATAAAAGAAAATGAAGATTTTATTCTTACAACACCAAATTTGAGGAGCATCTGACCAAAAGGTCACATGTCCACCATCGGTCAAAATTGAGTTAGATATGGTTTCATATAGTTTGAAGGGAGGGGAATTCAAAAATGAAGTCAGAATTTAACAATTCGTAATAAGTCGCAATGAAATTCGATGGTTCATGCAAAACGTTACATGTTCAACGCACGGATTTAAAACAAAAAGTAACTAGTCCAAACCGACCAATTAGAACACTCCATTTGACCTATTTCCCCGCACTAATTTGAAATCTTTGTTTTCAAACTCATCTTTTGTTTAACCCACGTAGTGTATAATCTAGTTTCGTTCGTGATTGATTTTGTAATAAAATTAATGTGTAAATAAAATTTATTTTTATTAGTTTTGTGAATTAATATCAAAGTTATTTATTTAATAATTAAGTTTGTCGTTTAAAGCCTAATAACATAAGTTTCTGTAAATTTATTTTGAGCGAAAGAGAGGTAATATCGACAAGGATTCTACAACGATGTTGTAGAACCCTTGTAGGTAAGTAGGTAAGCTTTATTGTTTCAGTAAATCAGTGATATAACCTTTGTGACAATAAAAACAGTGACATAAACTTTTGTGCCATTAGTGTATTAAAAACATTTTTCATGGCTGAAAAAAATTCCAAGTTTTTACCGACTTGTTCAAAAAGTAACAAGTCCGAGTACCATTTGAACAAAATGCAACAAGTCACAACTAAAAGCTCAAATTACGGTAAAAGCTTAAAACTAGGATTTGAAATACAGTATCCCAATTTTTTTAATTTTATAAAGAACAAAATAAAAAAAAATCATTGAGATATCACTTTCCATTATTGAGATATTAATTTTTTGTCTCTCCTGAAAAGTAGGATTTGACGGACATGTGACCTTTTGGTCAGATGCTCCTCATTTAGAAATTTTTGAAATCTGGTGTATTTATCTGCAAGGTATGCTTGTATATCTGTTACAATGTCTAAAACACCAAACCAGGAATTTGATGAGTGGGAAATATATACACATAGCTTTTTCGCATTTCATCGAGGGAGAACAACTGTATATGGTCGGATTTATCAATGAAAATATCTGCAAATTTTACTTTTTTAATATTTGGATAACAGTCATATTTTTCATGTTATGTGATTTATTTTTACTACATCACAAAAAAAATCCGATTTCTAATATTGGAAATTTCTCGGAAGTAATAAAACAATAATATACCCGATAATTTGTTTAGTAAATAATTAAATATTGTCTCCTAAGCTAATGTTAACTTTACTTAAAACAGGGCAGTTTGGTTAACGTCGTGTATGTTAGTTTTGCTCTACACTCCGGTCAAACTACCCAGCTACACACACTAACCTCACCAAGCCCGGGTCAGCCGGAATACCAACTGAGTTATGCATTTTATGACTGGACATGGACTTGCTAACACTCTGTCCTTCTCTTATGTGGATGTATGTCTGTTTCTATCATTCTCCTTTACTCTCTCTCTCTCTCTCTCACACTTACATGTTTTCTCAACTCTCTCTTTTTGTCTCTGTTTATCCCATATTCACTTTTCTTCACTCTCACACCCATTTATTTTCCTAACTCTTCCTCTATCCATTTCAATTTCTTTCTTTATCTCATTCTACTAGAGGACAGGACAGCTATTTTATAGACTTCAGCTGTGATAGTAAAACACAATTCGTTTCTAAAATGTGATTGCTTCCCAGCGTGCAATGTCACACAGATACTACATTTTGATGTTTATCCTTTTCTTTATATAATTTTGCTATTGCGTAAAATTGTAAATTACTCTAAGCCCCCTAGGTCTTACGAAAGTTTAAGCGGAGCTTTGAAAATTGGTGCCATGTTTTTTGGGTTGCTGAATATGAGTTTTAACTTTGCCAAAACCGGAAGAGCCCGGGAGATGGAAAAATCGACAAAAAATCTCAAAATTCTGGCACTTAATTACATACTTATTACCTCGAAAGGAATGGTTCACTTATTGGGATATGGTGGTGGGGTTGCCAAATTTGAGTTACTCATAAATGCCAAATTTCTGTGAATGATAAATCGCAGTTGGTTCAGTCAGAGATGGAATTGCTCTCCTGTGTTCCCGTAAACCTCGACTATGAATAATCGCTTTTCAGCTGAATCATAGGGCGAGTTGCCTCATGATTTATACTATGTACTGCTATTACACTTCGATAGCATCCTTCAAAATTCAGAGTTTTGTTTCAACGAACCCAATATGAGGAGTAGTGATGTGATGTTTTAGTGATCTTTTTGTTGATTATGTTGAGTTGGGTCTATCTATTGATTTCCCTTCTCTTTGTGTAATTTAATTTAAAATTGGGACCTTTAATAATTAATATTTATTTCAGGTTCTACAAATTTATTTATTGCTCATCTCTTTGTTTTTTTGTTTTTTTTTTTTCATATTTATTTTGATATATTTTGACTTGTATTAACATTTTATGTAAATTGATGAACACTAAATAAAACTTTGTTACAACCACTTGTGGAATCACAGAATTCATTCTGCCGCCAAAATAGCTTACACCTGGTTTCATAAATAAAAAAAAATACTTTGTATGCTGCGAAGATAAACAGAAACAAACTTGGGGTTCGCCGTCTCACACGAAAAGGAGGTGATAGTTGTGATAGTTTGATTTTCTAGTGCTTTAGGTTCACAGGACCTGCTGTTGTCTCAAGACCAATAATGGTCTTCAGGCAGTGACAACAACTATGCCTCATAACCAGCTCAGCTCTTAGAGCTCATAACATGTAAGTGCATCATGATCAAGCATTTTTTTGATAGTCATAAATGTAACATTCTAGCTGATCGCTATCATATAGCGAACGTCTTTGTCTACCTCCTGAAGGCCTGGGTCAATTCAAAAGAATTGGACTACACGACTTTTCTCATTGCTTTATGAGTTGAAACTATGATCAAGCAATTTGTAGATAATCATAAATGTAACATTCTATCTGATCGCTATCATATAGCGAACGTCTTTGTCTACCTCCTGAAGGCCTGGGTCAATTCAAAAAAAAAATTGAACAAAACGACGTTTCTCATAGCTTTATGAGTTGAAACCATGATTGTTACACACTGTATATCCTAAATATCCAACCCTGTATTCAAGTCGAAAACAAGCCTCAACTTCGTTGGAGCAGGCTCTTGAACTACCAGCCTCCAACATCGAAAGTCTGCCCTCAGTACACCTCTATCAGTCAAATGTAAGTGAACGGAACCACAATAGCCCCATCATATTTAGTCCACTGCTCAAATAAGAAAACCAACTAGTCACGGCTTTTACAGTCCTCTGTGTCCTCTTTCCTTGCTATCGAACAATGATCAAGATAGTCATAAATGTAACATTCTATCTGATCGCTATCTGATAGCGATCCTGATTACCTCCTGAAGGCCTGGGTCAATTCAAAAGAATTGGACTACACGACGTTTCTCATAGCTTTATGAGTTGAAACCATGATCAAGCAATTTGTAGATAATCATAAATGTAACATTCTATCTGATCGCTATCTGATAGCGATCCTGATTACCTCCTGAAGGCCTGGGTCAATTCAAAAGAATTGGACTACACGACGTTTCTCATAGCTTTATGAGTTGAAAACATGATCAAGCAATTTGTAGATAGTCATAAATGTAACATTCTCTCTGATCGCTACCTGATAACGAACGTCTTTGTCAACCTCCTGAAAGCCCGGGTCAATTAAAAAAAATTGGACAACACGACGTTTCTCATAGCTTTATGAGTTGAAACCATGATTAAGCAATTTGTAGATAGTCATACTACTGTGTCAAATAAGTAGTGGGACTCCATCGATGTAAACGCGCCCTTATATATTTTGATGTGTTTTCTTTTTTTAGAAGGTTGGCAACACTATTTTCAATGTGTAACTGAATTGGTGCGTTGTAACGGTTTTTCCGCTTACAATCGCCAATCACGTGTCGCAAGTCAAAACCGTTTCACGATTTTATTCTTTTGCAAAAATGGAACTGTTGAACAACGCGCGCGCATGTTTGAAATTTTGTGTTTTAAACGGAATTACTTGTTCTAATGCTTATGAAATGTTACTAAAAGCATACGGAGATGACACATTGTCAAGAACTAGTATTTTTCGTTGGTATAAAGGCTTCAAAGATGGCAGAGAAGTGGTTGATGACGATACAGTCGAAAAAGTTAAATAAATGGTTTTACCTAACCTTATCACAAGGTGTCCACCTCTGTAGGAGGGATTGGTTCAACTCAGAGTGAAGTAAAAGGTGTCATTGCTTTCACTATTCATTCACGATTCAACTGTAAAAATGGACAATCTAGCTGATCGCTATCTGATAGCGTATGTCTTAGTGTACCTCCTAAAAGCTCGGGTAAATTTAAAAAAATAAATGGATAGCACGTTACTGATTGCTCTGTAAGATGAAAGTATGTATAAGCAATTAAACAATTTTGCATGAACTGCTTGAAAGTAACAAAGACAAGATATCTGACGATGATTTTGAGAGGCTCACTGTAGAGGAAGAAGTAATATAAAAAAAAATTAAACAATGTAGTTCAAACTTTATTGGCATTTTTTTCTGATGATTCTCGCTCGCATCAGTTATTGAAAAAAAAAAAAAATAACAGGCGATGAATATAACAAAAATAAAAAGAAGAAAGATTGTACCGATTGAAAGGTAAAATCCTTTCAAGAAGGAACTATCAAGCAGCGCTATCTGATAGCGTATGTCTTTGTGTACCTCCTAAAAGCTCGGGTAAATTTAAAAAAATAAATGGATAGCACGTTTCTGATTGCTCTGTAAGATGAAAGTATGTATAAGCAATTAAACAATTTTGCATGAACTGCTTGAAAGTAACAAAGACAAGATATCTGACGATGATTTTGAGAGGCTCACTGTAGAGGAAGAAGTAATATAAAAAAAAATTAAACAATGTAGTTCAAACTTTATTGGCATTTTTTTCTGATGATTCTCGCTCGCATCAGTTATTGAAAAAAAAAAAAATAACAGGCGATGAATATAACAAAAATAAAAAGAAGAAAGATTGTACCGATTGAAAGGTAAAATCCTTTCAAGAAGGAACTATCAAGCAGCGCTATCTGATAGCGTATGTCTTTGTGTACCTCCTAAAAGCTCGGGTAAATTTAAAAAAATAAATGGATAGCACGTTTCTGATTGCTCTGTAAGATGAAAGTATGTATAAGCAATTAAACAATTTTGCATGAACTGCTTGAAAGTAACAAAGACAAGATATCTGACGATGATTTTGAGAGGCTCACTGTAGAGGAAGAAGTAATATAAAAAAAAAATTAAACAATGTAGTTCAAACTTTATTGGCATTTTTTTCTGATGATTCTCGCTCGCATCAGTTATTGAAAAAAAAAAAAAATAATAACAGGCGATGAATATAACAAAAATAAAAAGAAGAAAGATTGTACCAATTGAAAGGTAAAATCCTTTCAAGAAGGAACTATCAAGCAGCGCTATCTGATAGCGTATGTCTTTGTGTACCTCCTAAAAGCTCTGGTAAATTTAAAAAAATAAATGGATAGCACGTTACTGATTGCTCTGTAAGATGAAAGTATGTATAAGCAATTAAACAATTTTGCATGAACTGCTTGAAAGTAACAAAGACAAGATATCTGACGATGATTTTGAGAGGCTCACTGTAGAGGAAGAAGTAATATAAAAAAAAAATTAAACAATGTAGTTCAAACTTTATTGGCATTTTTTTCTGATGATTCTCGATCGCATCAGTTATTGAAAAAAAAAAAAAAAATAACAGGCGATGAATATAACAAAAATAAAAAGAAGAAAGATTGTACCGATTGAAAGGTAAAATCCTTTCAAGAAGGAACTATCAAGCAGCGCTATCTGATAGCGTATGTCTTTGTGTACCTCCTAAAAGCTCGGGTAAATTTAAAAAAATAAATGGATAGCACGTTTCTGATTGCTCTGTAAGATGAAAGTATGTATAAGCAATTAAACAATTTTGCATGAACTGCTTGAAAGTAACAAAGACAAGATATCTGACGATGATTTTGAGAGGCTCACTGTAGAGGAAGAAGTAATATAAAAAAAAAAATTAAACAATGTAGTTCAAACTTTATTGGCATTTTTTTCTGATGATTCTCGCTCGCATCAGTTATTGAAAAAAAAAAAAATAACAGGCGATGAATATAACAAAAATAAAAAGAAGAAAGATTGTACCGATTGAAAGGTAAAATCCTTTCAAGAAGGAACTATCAAGCAGCGCTATCTGATAGCGTATGTCTTTGTGTACCTCCTAAAAGCTCGGGTAAATTTAAAAAAATAAATGGATAGCACGTTTCTGATTGCTCTGTAAGATGAAAGTATGTATAAGCAATTAAACAATTTTGCATGAACTGCTTGAAAGTAACAAAGACAAGATATCTGACGATGATTTTGAGAGGCTCACTGTAGAGGAAGAAGTAATATACAGGGTGGACCAAAAAAACGTTTACACCCGTTAATGGTAGATTACTGGCGACATTTCTAGGACGGATCTGCAATCCGTTTTTTCGGATTCGCCTTTATAACTGCACAAAGTGATTTTTTGCAACTTTCTGAAAAAGTCCGACTTTGGCTTATTCTTCAAGTCAGAACTTTTTTCCTGTTTAAGATGAGTTGATGCTGAATATTTCTGCAGAAAGCCAACAAAATTTCGATGTTTCTAACTACACTACTTTGTTTTTTACGGTTTGGTTTGGCATCTTTTTTGACACCTGAATAGAAAAAAAATTCTGATGTAATTTTTTTACACTTTGAAACACTCAAGATTTGCCCGAGCAAATTTTGGCACAGACATGGGCAAGTTTGATAAAAGTTGGCGGCCAACCAAAGGATGCTAAAAAATAATTTTACGATTTTTTATCACGTGATCTTCTGGGTAAATAAACCAGGTAAGTCTCAAAAAATGATGTTCAAAATCTTAAAAGTGTTGACCGTGTAGGGTCGTCTTGTACTCAAAGAGTAATTAGCTATTTATGTCTGATAATTATTTTCCTTGGAATTAATTAAAGGCCAGTCAAATTAATGATTGTTTGTTTCTCGATGATAGTTTTCAAACATATTTTTCTGCATTCTATGAAATATTATCTTTAAACTTCTTGAGTTTTTTTTAGTACAAGTTGCATTATTATAATTCGGATGCTGAAATGGCAGATACGCATTTAGCATATGGAGTTGCCAACAGGAACATTTGGGATCACGTGAAAAACATAGTTTACGAAATGTGGTAGCAAGAATCCTGTTGTCATTCGATGACCTGACAGAAAAACCTGGAATCTTCCGCAACATCGGAACATGATGAAGAGGTTCAACCTTTGCATCCAGGAAGGTGGACGCCACTTTCAACAATTCCTCTAAGGAAATTGAGAAGGGAGAGAGAGATAGAGAGAGAGAGTGAGAGAGAGAGTTCTGAGTTAGAACTAAGGTACTAAAGTCACCATTGGTTTCAAAAATTTGTGTGAGGAGAATCCATAGTGTGTACTATGGCTAAATAAAAAATGGCATCAGTCTTTTTTATTTTGTAGTCATGAATTTTTTGCTGGCTCTGGCGTTCGGACCGGGTGGACTAGCTTACCACTGAGCTAATCGTGCGCGTCTAATCGTTTCTCATTGAACATACTAAAATACAAAATGTTTTTTAAATACCTTTTTGTTTATATCAAAATAGTATAAAACATAATAAAGACTGCAAAAGTTTATTAATTTTACAAAATATTATCTTGTATTTTCAAGACTTCTATTAAGAGTTGGCAATCGGTAAATATTTGTTATTTAATTAGTATTGTTTATGATAGAAGAACCTACCTACATATTTACCTGGATTTATTTTATAAACTCTATTTTCGTTTGGAAAATTCGCTAGTTTTTTTTTTTCTCTCGTAGGGAAGCATAAGAAAAACCGGACACATGTAAATTGCCCCGGTTTTTTGAAAGGTTCGTATTTCCGGTTGTAAATTCCCCCGGTAAAATATTTGATTACCTGAGGGTTACATGGTAAACTCCCCCGATTCTGTACGTACAGGTATAAAATTGTATATTGTAGGTATGTAGGCAATCTTTTTTTCCTTATAGGCATAGTTTTCAATTAATGAACCGAGGCATGGCCTACATAGTATTTTACCTAACCCTACTATAAACCGAAGGCATGGCCTTCATTGTATTTTACCTAACCCTGCTATAAACCCAAGGCATGGCCTTCATTGTATTTTACCTAACCCTACTATAAACCCAAGGCATGGCCTTCATTGTATTTTACCTAACCCTGCTATAAACCCAAGGCATGGCCTTCATTGTATTTTACCTAACCCTACTATAAACCCAAGGCATGGCCTTCATTGTATTTTACCTAACCCTACTATAAACCCAAGGCATGGCCTTCATTGTATTTTACCTAACCCTACTATACACCCAAGGCATATCGAAACTTGATTACAAATATTCAATAAACTGACATTTTTGTTATTTTTTTAGGTTGACCATCGGGGGAATTTACATTATACCTTTTTTTTTGCAATCGGGGGAATTTTCATGTACCTTTTTAAGTCCCAAATTTGCAATCGGGGGAGTTTGTATGAAAGCGGGGGAATTTACAATCGCCCGAAAAACCATCCTTACATTATCAAGGCAGTCTCTCAGGGGCTTACATGAATAATAATTATGTGTATTGTGATACCAATAGTATCTGATATAACTCAATTTACAGATGGTATTACCACCAAAAAAACCATAAGTTGTTGGTGTTACAACAGGTCAGATACAGGTATGAATAAAATATTCCATCAGATTTTTTTGATAATTAAAATAATGTTGACCGTCGAGAATTGAACCTCGGTCATGCGACTAACACTCTTAGCACTACTACATCTAGCTAACACCACTGACAATCTGAGAAGCACGAAATTTATCATTTGAATTTTCCTAAACTGGCTGATGAAGGCATGTGAGACCGCGGTATTCAAAAAAAGCTATGTAAACAATTTTTGTAAACAATACAAGACGCCCTTACACAGTCTACAGCTAGAAAACTCTTAGGATTTTTGAAGAGTTTTTGGCAAACATCTAATAATTTTTCCCAGAAGATCACGTGATAAAAAATCGTAAAATTATTTTTTAGCATCCTCGGGGCGGCCGCCAACTTTTATCAAACTTGCCCATGTCTGTGCCAAAATTTGTTCGGACAAATGTCGAGTGTTTAATTTACTAAAAAAGTTTTTTTGGGTGTTTTTTTCTATTCAGGTGTCAAAAAAGATGCCAAACCAAATCGTAAAAAACAAAGTAGTGTAGCTAGAAACATCGAAATTTTGTTGCCTTTCTGCAGAAATGTTCAGAATCAACTCATCTTAAACAGGAAAAAAGTACTGACCTGAAGAATAAGCCAAAGTCGGACAATTTCGGAAAGTTGCAAAAAATCACTTTGTGCAGTTACGAAGGCGAATCCGAAAAAACGGATTGCAGATCCGGCCTGGAAATGTCGTCAGTAATCTACCATTAACGGGTGTAAACGTTTTTTTGGTCCACCCTGTATAAAAAAAATTAAACAATATAGTTCAAACTTTATTGGCATTTTTTTCTGATGATTCTCGCTCGCATCAGTTATTGAAAAAAAAAAAAAATAACAGGCGATGAATATAACAAAAATAAAAAGAAGAAAGATTGTACCGATTGAAAGGTAAAATCCTTTCAAGAAGGAACTATCAAGCAGCGCTATCTGATAGCGTATGTCTTTGTGTACCTCCTAAAAGCTCGGGTAAATTTAAAAAAATAAATGGATAGCACGTTTCTGATTGCTCTGTAAGATGAAAGTATGTATAAGCAATTAAACAATTTTGCATGAACTGCTTGAAAGTAACAAAGACAAGATATCTGACGATGATTTTGAGAGGCTCACTGTAGAGGAAGAAGTAATATAAAAAAAAATTAAACAATGTAGTTCAAACTTTATTGGCATTTTTTTCTGATGATTCTCGCTCGCATCAGTTATTGAAAAAAAAAAAAAATAACAGGCGATGAATATAACAAAAATAAAAAGAAGAAAGATTGTACCGATTGAAAGGTAAAATCCTTTCAAGAAGGAACTATCAAGCAGCGCTATCTGATAGCGTATGTCTTTGTGTACCTCCTAAAAGCTCGGGTAAATTTAAAAAAATAAATGGATAGCACGTTTCTGATTGCTCTGTAAGATGAAAGTATGTATAAGCAATTAAACAATTTTGCATGAACTGCTTGAAAGTAACAAAGACAAGATATCTGACGATGATTTTGAGAGGCTCACTGTAGAGGAAGAAGTAATATAAAAAAAAATTAAACAATGTAGTTCAAACTTTATTGGCATTTTTTTCTGATGATTCTCGCTCGCATCAGTTATTGAAAAAAAAAAAAATAACAGGCGATGAATATAACAAAAATAAAAAGAAGAAAGATTGTACCGATTGAAAGGTAAAATCCTTTCAAGAAGGAACTATCAAGCAGCGCTATCTGATAGCGTATGTCTTTGTGTACCTCCTAAAAGCTCGGGTAAATTTAAAAAAATAAATGGATAGCACGTTTCTGATTGCTCTGTAAGATGAAAGTATGTATAAGCAATTAAACAATTTTGCATGAACTGCTTGAAAGTAACAAAGACAAGATATCTGACGATGATTTTGAGAGGCTCACTGTAGAGGAAGAAGTAATATAAAAAAAAAATTAAACATGTAGTTCAAACTTTATTGGCATTTTTTTCTGATGATTCTCGCTCGCATCAGTTATTGAAAAAAAAAAAAAATAATAACAGGCGATGAATATAACAAAAATAAAAAGAAGAAAGATTGTACCAATTGAAAGGTAAAATCCTTTCAAGAAGGAACTATCAAGCAGCGCTATCTGATAGCGTATGTCTTTGTGTACCTCCTAAAAGCTCTGGTAAATTTAAAAAAATAAATGGATAGCACGTTACTGATTGCTCTGTAAGATGAAAGTATGTATAAGCAATTAAACAATTTTGCATGAACTGCTTGAAAGTAACAAAGACAAGATATCTGACGATGATTTTGAGAGGCTCACTGTAGAGGAAGAAGTAATATAAAAAAAAAATTAAACAATGTAGTTCAAACTTTATTGGCATTTTTTTCTGATGATTCTCGCTCGCATCAGTTATTGAAAAAAAAAAAAAAAATAACAGGCGATGAATATAACAAAAATAAAAAGAAGAAAGATTGTACCGATTGAAAGGTAAAATCCTTTCAAGAAGGAACTATCAAGCAGCGCTATCTGATAGCGTATGTCTTTGTGTACCTCCTAAAAGCTCGGGTAAATTTAAAAAAATAAATGGATAGCACGTTTCTGATTGCTCTGTAAGATGAAAGTATGTATAAGCAATTAAACAATTTTGCATGAACTGCTTGAAAGTAACAAAGACAAGATATCTGACGATGATTTTGAGAGGCTCACTGTAGAGGAAGAAGTAATATAAAAAAAAAATTAAACAATGTAGTTCAAACTTTATTGGCATTTTTTTCTGATGATTCTCGCTCGCATCAGTTATTGAAAAAAAAAAAATAACAGGCGATGAATATAACAAAAATAAAAAGAAGAAAGATTGTACCGATTGAAAGGTAAAATCCTTTCAAGAAGGAACTATCAAGCAGCGCTATCTGATAGCGTATGTCTTTTTGTACCTCCTAAAAGCTCGGGTAAATTTAAAAAAATAAATGGATAGCACGTTTCTGATTGCTCTGTAAGATGAAAGTATGTATAAGCAATTAAACAATTTTGCATGAACTGCTTGAAAGTAACAAAGACAAGATATCTGACGATGATTTTGAGAGGCTCACTGTAGAGGAAGAAGTAATATACAGGGTGGACCAAAAAAACGTTTACACCCGTTAATGGTAGATTACTGGCGACATTTCTAGGACGGATCTGCAATCCGTTTTTTCGGATTCGCCTTTATAACTGCACAAAGTGATTTTTTGCAACTTTCTGAAAAAGTCCGACTTTGGCTTATTCTTCAAGTCAGAACTTTTTTCCTGTTTAAGATGAGTTGATGCTGAATATTTCTGCAGAAAGCCAACAAAATTTCGATGTTTCTAACTACACTACTTTGTTTTTTACGGTTTGGTTTGGCATCTTTTTTGACACCTGAATAGAAAAAAAATTCTGATGTAATTTTTTTACACTTTGAAACACTCAAGATTTGCCCGAGCAAATTTTGGCACAGACATGGGCAAGTTTGATAAAAGTTGGCGGCCAACCAAAGGATGCTAAAAAATAATTTTACGATTTTTTATCACGTGATCTTCTGGGTAAATAAACCAGGTAAGTCTCAAAAAATGATGTTCAAAATCTTAAAAGTGTTGACCGTGTAGGGTCGTCTTGTACTCAAAGAGTAATTAGCTATTTATGTCTGATAATTATTTTCCTTGGAATTAATTAAAGGCCAGTCAAATTAATGATTGTTTGTTTCTCGATGATAGTTTTCAAACATATTTTTCTGCATTCTATGAAATATTATCTTTAAACTTCTTGAGTTTTTTTTAGTACAAGTTGCATTATTATAATTCGGATGCTGAAATGGCAGATACGCATTTAGCATATGGAGTTGCCAACAGGAACATTTGGGATCACGTGAAAAACATAGTTTACGAAATGTGGTAGCAAGAATCCTGTTGTCATTCGATGACCTGACAGAAAAACCTGGAATCTTCCGCAACATCGGAACATGATGAAGAGGTTCAACCTTTGCATCCAGGAAGGTGGACGCCACTTTCAACAATTCCTCTAAGGAAATTGAGAAGGGAGAGAGAGATAGAGAGAGAGAGTGAGAGAGAGAGTTCTGAGTTAGAACTAAGGTACTAAAGTCACCATTGGTTTCAAAAATTTGTGTGAGGAGAATCCATAGTGTGTACTATGGCTAAATAAAAAATGGCATCAGTCTTTTTTATTTTGTAGTCATGAATTTTTTGCTGGCTCTGGCGTTCGGACCGGGTGGACTAGCTTACCACTGAGCTAATCGTGCGCGTCTAATCGTTTCTCATTGAACATACTAAAATACAAAATGTTTTTTAAATACCTTTTTGTTTATATCAAAATAGTATAAAACATAATAAAGACTGCAAAAGTTTATTAATTTTACAAAATATTATCTTGTATTTTCAAGACTTCTATTAAGAGTTGGCAATCGGTAAATATTTGTTATTTAATTAGTATTGTTTATGATAGAAGAACCTACCTACATATTTACCTGGATTTATTTTATAAACTCTATTTTCGTTTGGAAAATTCGCTAGTTTTTTTTTTTCTCTCGTAGGGAAGCATAAGAAAAACCGGACACATGTAAATTGCCCCGGTTTTTTGAAAGGTTCGTATTTCCGGTTGTAAATTCCCCCGGTAAAATATTTGATTACCTGAGGGTTACATGGTAAACTCCCCCGATTCTGTACGTACAGGTATAAAATTGTATATTGTAGGTATGTAGGCAATCTTTTTTTCCTTATAGGCATAGTTTTCAATTAATGAACCGAGGCATGGCCTACATAGTATTTTACCTAACCCTACTATAAACCGAAGGCATGGCCTTCATTGTATTTTACCTAACCCTGCTATAAACCCAAGGCATGGCCTTCATTGTATTTTACCTAACCCTACTATAAACCCAAGGCATGGCCTTCATTGTATTTTACCTAACCCTGCTATAAACCCAAGGCATGGCCTTCATTGTATTTTACCTAACCCTACTATAAACCCAAGGCATGGCCTTCATTGTATTTTACCTAACCCTACTATAAACCCAAGGCATGGCCTTCATTGTATTTTACCTAACCCTACTATACACCCAAGGCATATCGAAACTTGATTACAAATATTCAATAAACTGACATTTTTGTTATTTTTTTAGGTTGACCATCGGGGGAATTTACATTATACCTTTTTTTTTGCAATCGGGGGAATTTTCATGTACCTTTTTAAGTCCCAAATTTGCAATCGGGGGAGTTTGTATGAAAGCGGGGGAATTTACAATCGCCCGAAAAACCATCCTTACATTATCAAGGCAGTCTCTCAGGGGCTTACATGAATAATAATTATGTGTATTGTGATACCAATAGTATCTGATATAACTCAATTTACAGATGGTATTACCACCAAAAAAACCATAAGTTGTTGGTGTTACAACAGGTCAGATACAGGTATGAATAAAATATTCCATCAGATTTTTTTGATAATTAAAATAATGTTGACCGTCGAGAATTGAACCTCGGTCATGCGACTAACACTCTTAGCACTACTACATCTAGCTAACACCACTGACAATCTGAGAAGCACGAAATTTATCATTTGAATTTTCCTAAACTGGCTGATGAAGGCATGTGAGACCGCGGTATTCAAAAAAAGCTATGTAAACAATTTTTGTAAACAATACAAGACGCCCTTACACAGTCTACAGCTAGAAAACTCTTAGGATTTTTGAAGAGTTTTTGGCAAACATCTAATAATTTTTCCCAGAAGATCACGTGATAAAAAATCGTAAAATTATTTTTTAGCATCCTCGGGGCGGCCGCCAACTTTTATCAAACTTGCCCATGTCTGTGCCAAAATTTGTTCGGACAAATGTCGAGTGTTTAATTTACTAAAAAAGTTTTTTTGGGTGTTTTTTTTCTATTCAGGTGTCAAAAAAGATGCCAAACCAAATCGTAAAAAACAAAGTAGTGTAGCTAGAAACATCGAAATTTTGTTGCCTTTCTGCAGAAATGTTCAGAATCAACTCATCTTAAACAGGAAAAAAGTACTGACCTGAAGAATAAGCCAAAGTCGGACAATTTCGGAAAGTTGCAAAAAATCACTTTGTGCAGTTACGAAGGCGAATCCGAAAAAACGGATTGCAGATCCGGCCTGGAAATGTCGTCAGTAATCTACCATTAACGGGTGTAAACGTTTTTTTGGTCCACCCTGTATAAAAAAAATTAAACAATATAGTTCAAACTTTATTGGCATTTTTTTCTGATGATTCTCGCTCGCATCAGTTATTGAAAAAAAAAAAAAATAACAGGCGATGAATATAACAAAAATAAAAAGAAGAAAGATTGTACCGATTGAAAGGTAAAATCCTTTCAAGAAGGAACTATCAAGCAGCGCTATCTGATAGCGTATGTCTTTGTGTACCTCCTAAAAGCTCGGGTAAATTTAAAAAAATAAATGGATAGCACGTTTCTGATTGCTCTGTAAGATGAAAGTATGTATAAGCAATTAAACAATTTTGCATGAACTGCTTGAAAGTAACAAAGACAAGATATCTGACGATGATTTTGAGAGGCTCACTGTAGAGGAAGAAGTAATATAAAAAAAAAATTAAACAATGTAGTTCAAACTTTATTGGCATTTTTTTCTGATGATTCTCGCTCGCATCAGTTATTGAAAAAAAAAAAAATAACAGGCGATGAATATAATAAAAATAAGAAGAAGAAAGATTGTACCGATTGAAAGGTAAAATCCTTTCAAGAAGGAACTATCAAGCAGCGCTATCTGATAGCGTATGTCTTTGTGTACCTCCTAAAAGCTCGGGTAAATTTAAAAAAATAAATGGATAGCACGTTTCTGATTGCTCTGTAAGATGAAAGTATGTATAAGCAATTAAACAATTTTGCATGAACTGCTTGAAAGTAACAAAGACAAGATATCTGACGATGATTTTGAGAGGCTCACTGTAGAGGAAGAAGTAATATAAAAAAAAAATTAAACAATGTAGTTCAAACTTTATTGGCATTTTTTTCTGATGATTCTCGCTCGCATCAGTTATTGAATAAAAAAAAAAAAAATAACAGGCGATGAATATAACAAAAATAAAAAGAAGAAAGATTGTACCGATTGAAAGGTAAAATCCTTTGAAGAAGGAACTATCAAGCAGCGCTATCTGATAGCGTATGTCTTTGTGTACCTCCTAAAAGCTCGGGTAAATTTAAAAAAATAAATGGATAGCACGTTTCTGATTGCTCTGTAAGATGAAAGTATGTATAAGCAATTAAACAATTTTGCATGAACTGCTTGAAAGTAACAAAGACAAGATATCTGACGATGATTTTGAGAGGCTCACTGTAGAGGAAGAAGTAATATAAAAAAAAATTAAACAATGTAGTTCAAACTTTATTGGCATTTTTTTCTGATGATTCTCGCTCGCATCAGTTATTGAAAAAAAAAAAAATAACAGGCGATGAATATAACAAAAATAAAAAGAAGAAAGATTGTACCGATTGAAAGGTAAAATCCTTTCAAGAAGGAACTATCAAGCAGCACTATCTGATAGCGTATGTCTTTGTGTACCTCCTAAAAGCTCGGGTAAATTTAAAAAAATAAATGGATAGCACGTTTCTGATTGCTCTGTAAGATGAAAGTATGTATAAGCAATTAAACAATTTTGCATGAACTGCTTGAAAGTAACAAAGACAAGATATCTGACGATGATTTTGAGAGGCTCACTGTAGAGGAAGAAGTAATATAAAAAAAAAATTAAACAATGTAGTTCAAACTTTATTGGCATTTTTTTCTGATGATTCTCGCTCGCATCAGTTATTGAAAAAAAAAAAAAAATAACAGGCGATGAATATAACAAAAATAAAAAGAAGAAAGATTGTACCGATTGAAAGGTAAAATCCTTTCAAGAAGGAACTATCAAGCAGCGCTATCTGATAGCGTATGTCTTTGTGTACCTCCTAAAAGCTCGGGTAAATTTAAAAAATAAATGGATAGCACGTTTCTGATTGCTCTGTAAGATGAAAGTATGTATAAGCAATTAAACAATTTTGCATGAACTGCTTGAAAGTAACAAAGACAAGATATCTGACGATGATTTTGAGAGGCTCACTGTAGAGGAAGAAGTAATATAAAAAAAAAATTAAACAATGTAGTTCAAACTTTATTGGCATTTTTTTCTGATGATTCTCGCTCGCATCAGTTATTGAAAAAAAAAAAAATAATAACAGGCGATGAATATAACAAAAATAAAAAGAAGAAAGATTGTACCAATTGAAAGGTAAAATCCTTTCAAGAAGGAACTATCAAGCAGCGCTATCTGATAGCGTATGTCTTTGTGTACCTCCTAAAAGCTCGGGTAAATTTAAAAAAATAAATGGATAGCACGTTTCTGAATTGCTCTGTAAGATGAAAGTATGTATAAGCAATTAAACAATTTTGCAAGAACTGCTTGAAAGTTAACAAAGACAAGTATCTGACGATGATTTTGAGAAAGCTCAACTGTAAGAAGAAGAAGTAATATATAAAAAAAATTAAACAATGTAGTTCAAACTTTATTGCATTTTTTTTGATGATTCTCGCTCGCATCAGTTATTGAAAAAAAAAAAAACAGCGAGAATATACAAAAATAAAGAAGAAAGATTGTACCGATTGAAAGGTAAAATCTTCAAGAAGGAACTACAAGCAGCGCTATCTGATAGCGATGTCTTTGTGTACTCCTAAAACGGGTAAATTAAAAAATAAATGGATAGAGTTTCTGATTGCTCGTAAGATGAAATATGTATAAGCAATTAAACAATTTTGCATGAACTGCTTGAAAGTAACAAGAAAGATATCTGCGATGATTTGAAGCTCACTGTAGAGAAAAGTAATATAGAAAAAAATTAAACATGTAGTTCAAACTTTATTGGCATTTTTTCTGATGTTCTCGCTCGCATCAGTTATGAAAAAAAAAAAATAACAGCGATGATATAACAAAAATAAAAGAAGAAAGATTGTACCGATGAAGTAAAATCTTTCAAAGGAATATCAGCAGCGCTATCTGATAGCGATGTCTTTGTGTACCTCCTAAAACTCGGTAAATTTAAAAAAATAAATGATAGCCGTTCTGATTGCTCTGTAGATGAAAGTATGTATAAGCAATTAAACATTTGCATGAACTGCTTGAAAGTAACAAAGACAAGATATCTGACGATGATTTTGAGAGGCTCACTGTAGAGGAAGAATAATATAAAAAAAAAATTAAACAATGTAGTTCAACTTTATTGGATTTTTTCTGATGATCTCGCTGCATAGTTATTGAAAAAAAAAAAATAACAGGCGATGAATATAAAAAATAAAAAGAAGAAAGATTGTACGATTGAAAGGTAAATCCTTCAAGAAGGAACTATCAAGCAGCGCTATCTGATAGCGTATGTCTTTGTGTACCTCCTAAAAGCTCGGGTAAATTTAAAAAATAATGGATAGCACGTTTGATTGCTCTGTAAGATGAAAGTATGTATAAGCAATTAAACATTTTGCATGAACTGCTGAAAGTAACAAAGACAAGATATCTGACGATGATTTTGAGAGGCTCACTGTAGAGGAGAAGTAATATAAAAAAAAAATTAAACAATGTAGTTCAAACTTTATTGGCATTTTTTTGATGATTCTCGCTCGCTCAGTTATTGAAAAAAAAAAAAAATAATAACAGGCGATGAATATAACAAAAATAAAAGAAGAAAGATTGTACCAATTGAAAGGTAAAATCCTTTCAGAAGGAACTATCAAGCAGCGCTATCTGATAGCGTATGTCTTTGTGTACCTCCTAAAAGCTCGGGTAAATTTAAAAAAATAAATGGATAGCACGTTTCTGATTGCTCTGTAAGATGAAAGTATGTATAAGCAATTAAACATTTTGCATGAATGCTTGAAAGTAACAAGACAAGGTATCTGACGATGATTTTGAGAGGCTCACTGTAGAGGAAGAAGTAATATAAAAAAAAAATTAAACAATGTAGTTCAAACTTTATGGCTTTTTCTGATGATTCTCGCTCGATCAGTTATTGAAAAAAAAAAAAAAAAATAACAGGCGATGATATAACAAAATAAAAAGAAGAAAGATTGTACGATTGAAGGTAAAATCCTTTAGAAGGAACTATCAAGCAGCGCTATCTGAGGTATGTCTTTGTGTACCTCCTAAAGCTCGGGTAAATTTAAAAAAATAAATGGATAGCACGTTTCTGATGCTCTGTAGATGAAGTATGTATAAGCAATTAAACAATTTGCATGAACTGTTGAAAGTACAAAGACAAGATATCTGACGATGATTTTGAAGGTCACTGTAGAGGAAGAAGTAATATAAAAAAAAATTAAACAATGTGTTCAAACTTTATTGGCATTTTTTTTCTGATGATTCTCGCTGCATCAGTTATTGAAAAAAAAAAATACAGGCGATGAATATAACAAAAATAAAAGAAGAAAGATTGTACGATTGAAAGGTAAAATCCTTTCAAGAAGGAACTATCAGAGCGCTATCTGATAGCGTATGTCTTTGTGTACCTCTAAAAGCTCGGGTAAATTAAAAATAAATGGATGCACGTTTCTGATTGCTCTTAAGATGAAAGTATGTATAAGCAATTAAACAATTTTGCATGAATGCTTGAAGTAACAAAGAAAGATATCTGACGATGATTTTGAGAGGCTCACTGTAGAGGAAGAAGTAATATAAAAAAAAAATTAAAATGTAGTTCAAACTTTATGGATTTTTTCTGAGATTCTCGCTCGCATCAGTTATTGAAAAAAAAAAAAAAATAACAGGCGATGAATATAACAAAAATAAAAAGAAGAAAGATTGTACCGATTGAAAGGTAAAATCCTTTCAAGAAGGAACTATCAAGCAGCGCTATCTGATAGCGTATGTCTTTGTGTACCTCCTAAAAGCTCGGGTAAATTTAAAAAAATAAATGGATAGCACGTTTCTGATTGCTCTGTAAGATGAAAGTATGTATAAGCAATTAAACAATTTTGCATGAACTGCTTGAAAGTAACAAAGACAAGATATCTGACGATGATTTTGAGAGGCTCACTGTAGAGGAAGAAGTAATATAAAAAAAAATTAAACAATGTAGTTCAAACTTTATTGGCATTTTTTTCTGATGATTCTCGCTCGCATCAGTTATTGAAAAAAAAAAAAAATAACAGGCGATGAATATAACAAAAATAAAAAGAAGAAAGATTTACCATTGAAAGGTAAAATCCTTTCAAGAAGGAACTATCAAGCAGCGCTATCTGATAGCGTATGTCTTTGTGTACCTCCTAAAAGCTCGGGTAAATTTAAAAAAATAAATGGATAGCACGTTTCTGATTGCTCTGTAAGATGAAAGTATGTATAAGCAATTAAACAATTTTGCATGAACTGCTTGAAAGTAACAAAGACAAGATATCTGACGATGATTTTGAGAGGCCCCCCCCCAAAAAAAAAAAAAAAAAAAAAAAAAAAAAAAAAAAAAAAAAACAGGCGATGAATATAACAAAAAAAAAAGAAGAAAGATTGTACCGATTGAAAGGTAAAATCCTTTCAAGAAGGAACTATCAAGCAGCGCTATCTGATAGCGTATGTCTTTGTGTACCTCCTAAAAGCTCGGGTAAATTTAAAAAAATAAATGGATAGCACGTTTCTGATTGCTCTGTAAGATGAAAGTATGTATAAGCAATTAAACAATTTTGCATGAACTGCTTGAAAGTAACAAAGACAAGATATCTGACGATGATTTTGAGAGGCTCACTGTAGAGGAAGAAGTAATATAAAAAAAAAATTAAACAATGTAGTTCAAACTTTATTGGCATTTTTTTCTGATGATTCTCGCTCGCATCAGTTATTGAAAAAAAAAAAAAATAACAGGCGATGAATATAACAAAAATAAAAAGAAGAAAGATTGTACCATTGAAAGGTAAAATCCTTTCAAGAAGGAACTATCAAGCAGCGCTATCTGATAGCGTATGTCTTTGTGTACCTCCTAAAAGCTCGGGTAAATTTAAAAAAATAAATGGATAGCACGTTTCTGATTGTCTGTAAGATGAAAGTATGTATAAGCAATTAAACAATTTTGCATGAATGCTTGAAAGTAACAAAGACAAGAATCGACGATGATTTTGAGAGGCTCACTGTAGAGGAAGAAGTAATATAAAAAAAAAATTAAACAATGTAGTTCAAACTTTATTGGCATTTTTTTTCTGATGATTCTCGCTCGCATCAGTTATTGAAAAAAAAAAAAAAAAATAACAGGCGATGAATATAACAAAAATAAAAAGAAGAAAGATTGTACCGATTGAAAGTAAAATCCTTTCAAGAAGGAACTATCAAGCAGCGTATCTGATAGCGTATGTCTTTGTGTACCTCTAAAAGCTCGGGTAAATTTAAAAAAATAAATGGATAGCACTTTCTGATTGCTCTGTAAGATGAAGTATGTATAAGCAATTAAACAATTTTGCATGAACTCTTGAAAGTAACAAAGACAAGATATTGACGATGATTTTGAGAGGTCATGTAGAGAAGAAGTAATATAAAAAAAAAATTAAACAATGTAGTTCAAACTTTATTGGCATTTTTTTCTGATGATCTCGCTGCATCAGTTATTGAAAAAAAAAAAAAATATAACAGGCGATGAATATAACAAAAATAAAAAGAAGAAAGATTGTACCATTGAAAGGTAAATCTTTAAGAAGGAACTATCAAGCAGCGCTATCTGATAGCGTATGTCTTTTGTACCTCCTAAAAGTCGGGTAAATTTAAAAAAATAATGGATAGCACGTTTCTGATTGCTCTGTAAGATGAAAGTATGTATAAGCAATTAAACAATTTTGCATGAACTGCTTGAAAGTAACAAAGACAAGATTGACGATGATTTTGAGAGGCTCACTGTAGAGGAAGAAGTAATATAAAAAAAAAATTAACAATGTAGTTCAAACTTTATGGCATTTTTTTCTGATGATTTCGTCGATCAGTTATTGAATAAAAAAAAAAAAAAATAACAGGCGATGATATAACAAAAATAAAAAGAAGAAAGATTGTACCGATTGAAAGGTAAAATCCTTAAGAAGGAACTACAAGCAGCGCTACTGATAGCGTATGTCTTTGTGTACTCTAAAAGCTGGGTAAATTTAAAAAATAATGGATAGCACGTTTCTGATTGCTCTGTAAGATGAAAGTATGTATAAGCAATTAAACAATTTTGCATGAACTGCTTGAAAGTAACAAAGACAAGATATTGACGATGATTTTGAAGGCTCACTGTAGAGGAAGAAGTAATATAAAAAAAAAATTAAACATGTAGTTCAAACTTTATTGGCATTTTTTCTGATGATTCTCGCTCGCATCAGTTATTGAAAAAAAAAAAATAACAGGCGATGAATATAACAAAAATAAAAGAAGAAAGATTGTACCGATTGAAAGGTAAAATCCTTTCAGAAGGAACTATCAAGCAGCGCTATCTGATAGCGTATGTCTTTGTGTACCTCCTAAAAGCTCGGGTAAATTTAAAAAATAAATGGATAGCACGTTTCTGATTGCTCTGTAAGATGAAAGTATGTATAAGCAATTAAACAATTTGATGAAGCTTGAAAGTACAAGACAAGATATCTGACGATGTTTTGAGAGGCTCATGTAGAGGAAGAAGTATATAAAAAAATTAAACATGTAGTTCAACTTTATTGGCATTTTCTGATGATTCTCGCTGATCAGTTATTGAAAAAAAAAAAAAAATACAGGCATGAATATACAAATAAAAGAGAAGATTGTACATGAAAGGTAAAATCTTCAGAGGAATATCAAGCAGCGCTATTGATAGCGTATGTTGTGTACCTCTAAAAGCTCGGGTAATTTAAAAATAATGGATAGCAGTTTGATTGTTGTAATGAAAGTATGATAAGCAATAAACATTTGCATGAACTCTTGAAAGTAACAAAGACAAGATCTGACGAGATTGAGAGGTCATGTGAGGAAGAGTAATATAAAAAAAAAATTAAACAATGTAGTCAACTTTATTGCTTTTTTGATGATTCTCGTCGCATCAGTTATGAAAAAAAAAAAAAAAATAACAGGCGATGAATATAACAAAAAAGAAGAAGATTGTACCATGAAGGTAAATCTTTCAGAAGGAATATCAAGCAGCGTATCTGATAGCGTATGTCTTTGTGTACCTCTAAAAGTCGGTAAATTTAAAATAAATGGATAGCACGTTTGATTGTCTGTAAGATGAAAGTAGTAAAGCAATTAAACATTGCTGAACTGCTTGAAGTAACAAAGACAAGTATCTGCGTGATTTGGAGGCATGTAGAGAGAAGTAATATAAAAAAATAAAAATGTTCAAACTTTATTGGCTTTTTCTGATGATTCTCGTGCATCATTATTGAAAAAAAAAAAATAAAGGGATGATAACAAAAATAAAAAGAAGAAAGATTGTACCATGAAGTAAATCTTTAGAAGGAATATCAAGAGCGCTATTGATAGGTATGTTTTGTGTACTCTAAAAGCTCGGGTAAATTTAAAAATAAATGGATAGCACGTTCTGATTGCTCGTAGATGAAGTATGTATAAGCATAACAATTTTGATGAACTGCTTGAAGTAAAGACAAGATCTGACGATGATTTTGAGAGGTCACGTAGAGGAGAAGTAATATAAAAAAATTAACATGTAGTCAATTTATGATTTTTTTTGATGTTCCGTCAGTATTGAAAAAAAAAAAATAAGCGATGATAACAAATAAAGAAGAATTGTAGTGAGTAAAATTAGAGACTACAGCAGCGTATTACGATTTGTTACTTAAGTGTAAATTTAAAAAAAGGATAGAGTTTGATTTTGTAAGATGAATTTATAATAAACAATTTTGTGAATGTTGAAGTACAAAGAGTATGAGATGATTGAGAGGCTCAGTAGAGGAAGTAATTAAAAAAAATACATGTATTCAAATTTGATTTTTCTGATCGTGCTCAGTATAAAAAAAAAAATAACGGATGATAAAATAAAAGAGAAGATTACCGATTGAAAGGTAAAATCCTTTCAAAAGGAACTATCAAGCACGCTATCTGATAGCGTATGTCTTTGTGTACCTCCTAAAGCTGGTAAATTTAAAAAATAAATGGATAGCACGTTTTGATTGCTCTGTAAGATGAAGTATGTATAGCAATTAAACAATTTGCATGAATGCTTGAAAGTAACAAAGACAAGATATTGACATGATTTTGAGAGGTCACTGTAAGGAAAAGTATATAAAAAAAAATAAACAATGTATTCAAACTTATTGGCATTTTTCTGATGATCTCGTCGCATCAGTTATTGAAAAAAAAAAAAATAACAGGATGAATATAACAAAAATAAAAAGAAAGATTGTACATTGAAGAAATCCTCAAGAAGAACTATCAAGCAGCGCTATTGATGGTATTTTTGGTACCTCTAAAAGCTCGGGTAATTTAAAAAAAAAAATGGATAGCACGTTCTGATTCTCGTAGATGAAGTATGTATAGCAATTAAACAATTTTGCATGAATCTTGAAATACAAAGACAAGTATCTACATATTTGAGAGTCACTGTAGAGAAGATAATATAAAAAAAATTAACAATGTATTCAAACTTTATTGATTTTTTTTGATGATTCTCGCTCGCATCATTATTGAAAAAAAAAAAAAATAACAGCATGAATAAAAAAAATAAAAGAAGAAAATTGTACATTGAAAGGTAAAATCCTTAGAAGAACTATCAAGCAGCGCTATCTGATAGCGTATGTCTTGTGTACCTCTAAAAGTCGGGTAAATTTAAAAAAATAAATGGATAGCACGTTTCTGATTGCTCTGTAGATGAAGTATTATAAGCAATAAACAATTGCATGAACTCTTGAAAGTAACAAAGACAAGTATCTGACGATGATTTGAGAGGTCACTGTAGAGAAGAATAATAAAAAAAAAAATTAAACAATGTTTCAACTTATGGATTTTTTCTGATGATTCTCGCTCGATCATTATGAAAAAAAAAAAAAAAGGCGATGATATAACAAATAAAAAGAAAAGATTGTACCGATGAAAGTAAATCCTTTAAGAAGGAATATCAGCCGCTATCTGATGTGTCTTGTGTACTCTAAAAGTCGGTAAATTTAAAAATAAATGAAGCAGTTTCTGATTGCTCTAAGATGAAAGTATGTATAAGCAATTAACATTTGCATGAACTGCTTGAAGTAACAAAGAAATATCTGACATGATTTGAGAGCTCACTGTAAGAAGAATAATATAAAAAAAAAAAAAAAAAAAAAAAAAAAAAAAAAAAAAAAAAAAAAAAAAAAAAAAAAAAAAAAAAAAAAAAAAAAAAAAAAAAAAAAAAAAAAAAAAAAAAAAAAAAAAAAAAAAAAAAAAAAAAAAAAAAAAAAAAAAAAAAAAAAAAAAAAAAAAAAAAAAAAAAAAAAATTGTACCGATTGAAAGGTAAAATCCTTTCAAGAAGGAACTATCAAGCAGCGCTATCTGATAGCGTATGTCTTTGTGTACCTCCTAAAAGCTCGGGTAAATTTAAAAAAATAAATGGATAGCACGTTTCTGATTGCTCTGTAAGATGAAAGTATGTATAAGCAATTAAACAATTTTGCATGAACTGCTTGAAAGTAACAAAGACAAGATATCTGACGATGATTTTGAGAGGCTCACTGTAGAGGAAGAAGTAATATAAAAAAAAAATTAAACAATGTAGTTCAAACTTTATTGGCATTTTTTTCTGATGATTCTCGCTCGCATCAGTTATTGAAAAAAAAAAAAAAATAACAGCATGAATATAACAAAAATAAAAAGAAGAAAGATTGTACCATGAAAGGTAAAATCCTTTCAAGAAGGAACTATCAACAGCGCTATCTGATAGCGTATGTCTTTGTGTACCTCCTAAAAGCTCGGGTAAATTTAAAAAAATAAATGGATAGCACGTTTCTGATTGCTCTGTAAGATGAAAGTATGTATAAGCAATTAAACAATTTTGCATGAACTGCTTGAAAGTAACAAAGACAAGGTATCTGACGATGATTTTGAGAGGCTCACTGTAGAGGAAGAAGTAATATAAAAAAAAAATTAAACAATGTAGTTCAAACTTTATTGGGATTTTTTTCTGATGATTCTCGCTCGCATCAGTTATTGAAAAAAAAAAAAAAAATAACAGGCGATGAATATAACAAAAATAAAAAGAAGAAAGATTGTACCGATTGAAAGGTAAAATCCTTTCAAGAAGGAACTATCAAGCAGCGCTATCTGATAGCGTATGTCTTTGTGTACCTCCTAAAAGCTCGGGTAAATTTAAAAAAATAAATGGATAGCACGTTTCTGATTGCTCTGTAAGATGAAAGTATGTATAAGCAATTAAACAATTTTGCATGAACTGCTTGAAAGTAACAAAGACAAGATATCTGACGATGATTTTGAGAGGCTCACTGTAGAGGAGAAGTAATATAAAAAAAAAAATTAAACAATGTAGTTCAAACTTTATTGGCATTTTTTTCTGATGATTCTCGCTCGCATCAGTTATTGAAAAAAAAAAAAATAACAGGCGATGAATATAACAAAAATAAAAAGAAGAAAGATTGTACCGATTGAAAGGTAAAATCCTTTCAAGAAGGAACTATCAAGCAGCGCTATCTGATAGCGTATGTCTTTGTGTACCTCCTAAAAGCTCGGGTAAATTTAAAAAAAATAAATGGATAGCACGTTTCTGATTGCTCTGTAAGATGAAAGTATGTATAAGCAATTAAACAATTTTGCATGAACTGCTTGAAAGTAACAAAGACAAGATATCTGACGATGATTTTGAGAGGCTCACTGTAGAGGAAGAAGTAATATAAAAAAAAAATTAAACAATGTAGTTCAAACTTTATTGGCATTTTTTTCTGATGATTCTCGCTCGCATCAGTTATTGAAAAAAAAAAAAAAATAACAGGCGATGAATATAACAAAAATAAAAAGAAGAAAGATTGTACCGATTGAAAGGTAAAATCCTTTCAAGAAGGAACTATCAAGCAGCGCTATCTGATAGCGTATGTCTTTGTGTACCTCCTAAAAGCTCGGGTAAATTTAAAAAAATAAATGGATAGCACGTTTCTGATTGCTCTGTAAGATGAAAGTATGTATAAGCAATTAAACAATTTTGCATGAACTGCTTGAAAGTAACAAAGACAAGATATCTGACGATGATTTTGAGAGGCTCACTGTAGAGGAAGAAGTAATATAAAAAAAAAATTAAACAATGTAGTTCAAACTTTATTGGCATTTTTTTCTGATGATTCTCGCTCGCATCAGTTATTGAAAAAAAAAAAAAAATAACAGGCGATGAATATAACAAAAATAAAAAGAAGAAAGATTGTACCGATTGAAAGGTAAAATCCTTTCAAGAAGGAACTATCAAGCAGCGCTATCTGATAGCGTATGTCTTTGTGTACCTCCTAAAAGCTCGGGTAAATTTAAAAAAATAAATGGATAGCACGTTTCTGATTGCTCTGTAAGATGAAAGTATGTATAAGCAATTAAACAATTTTGCATGAACTGCTTGAAAGTAACAAAGACAAGATATCTGACGATGATTTTGAGAGGCTCACTGTAGAGGAAGAAGTAATATAAAAAAAAATTAAACAATGTAGTTCAAACTTTATTGGCATTTTTTTCTGATGATTCTCGCTCGCATCAGTTATTGAAAAAAAAAAAAAAAATAATAACAGGCGATGAATATAACAAAAATAAAAAGAAGAAAGATTGTACCAATTGAAAGGTAAAATCCTTTCAAGAAGGAACTATCAAGCAGCGCTATCTGATAGCGTATGTCTTTGTGTACCTCCTAAAAGCTCGGGTAAATTTAAAAAAATAAATGGATAGCACGTTTCTGATTGCTCTGTAAGATGAAAGTATGTATAAGCAATTAAACAATTTTGCATGAACTGCTTGAAAGTAACAAAGACAAGGTATCTGACGATGATTTTGAGAGGCTCACTGTAGAGGAAGAAGTAATATAAAAAAAAAATTAAACAATGTAGTTCAAACTTTATTGGCATTTTTTTCTGATGATTCTCGCTCGCATCAGTTATTGAATAAAAAAAAAAAAAAATAACAGGCGATGAATATAACAAAAATAAAAAGAAGAAAGATTGTACCGATTGAAAGGTAAAATCCTTTGAAGAAGGAACTATCAAGCAGCGCTATCTGATAGCGTATGTCTTTGTGTACCTCCTAAAAGCTCGGGTAAATTTAAAAAAATAAATGGATAGCACGTTTCTGATTGCTCTGTAAGATGAAAGTATGTATAAGCAATTAAACAATTTTGCATGAACTGCTTGAAAGTAACAAAGACAAGGTATCTGACGATGATTTTGAGAGGCTCACTGAAGAGGAAGAAGTAATATAAAAAAAAAAAATTAAACAATGTAGTTCAAACTTTATTGGCATTTTTTTCTGATGATTCTCGCTCGCATCAGTTATTGAAAAAAAAAAAAAAAAATAACAGGCGATGAATATAACAAAAATAAAAAGGAGAAAGATTGTACCGATTGAAAGGTAAAATCCTTTCAAGAAGGAACTATCAAGCAGCCACACTGTAAGACTTACCACTAAGGTTTCAGCTTTAGAACAAAGGGCTTAATTTACCTACTTTATTTTACAAGCAAATATTCAGCGTGTCTTAAAACAAGACTTTCAAAGGATAGACATTTTACCTCAACTTTATAAACATTCCTTCCTATGATGAAAAATTGTACCACTCTTTCAGCCTTTTTGCTTTTAACCTTAAAGATACTTTTATCATAAGAACCATCTCATAAGTCTTCTTCTTTTTTTTCCCCCTCTCTCTTTTCTCCGTGTGTTTCTTTTTCATCTTTTCTTCACTCTCTCTTTCTATCTCTCTCTCTCTCTTTTTCTATTTCAGAAGTATTTAAACTACTTGTCCTACAGATATCCTCTTGCCAGTTGCTCTTTCCCTTCGCTGGGTGACCGACGTGAGACTGCTGACATTAACTTTTTCAAAAAACTTTTCAATGGTAATGTTGACTGTAGCAAATTATTAAATCTTGTTACACTAGATTGCCATAGACGGCTAAGAGGTAGCAATACTTTTTACACAAAATTGTGTAGGACAAATTATACATATTTTGCCCCAATTAATCGCATGATGCGTGCAATGAACATGGCAACTAATGATTTATGCTAGTCTTAAGTTTATTATACTTTATTTTATCTGTGATATTTTTGTTAATTTTTATATAGTAATTTTTCATGTTTGTTTTATGTACTTGTGACTTTGTAAAAGCATTCTTACCGTAAATAAATATACCATATATTTCTCATGTTATTATTCTCCTGCACAAGATTATTTCGTATTCAATAGTTTATCTGATGGATGTTTTAGGTTCATTTCTTGAAAATGTAGCTCAGATTGTTTTATATTCATAGGCTTTATCAATGGCTTGGGGAAAGCTTTATGGAAATTAAGAAAACAGTCAGCGTCGACGGGCCCTTGGGTGTAAACTAGTTTTTGCAGGATCACAAAAAACGCTCAGCGGGAAAAGGACTTAGCGTGTGTCTCCCAGGTTTGACACTTCATGTTGCTATTATTAGACAATTTCAATCGAACTTTATTTACAAATAAAAAAGGTCTAGGAGCCTTTCTGGGTGGCTTAATGGCTTTTATGAGGTCGTAGAATCAATTGAATGACTATTGAATCTCCAATTGAATTAATTGGAGATAAGAGAGCAGCATCATACCTCATCCAACGTTTAAGCCTGGCCATTCAGAGGGGGAATGCAGCCAGCATTGCGGGCTCATTCCCCTTCACAAATTCACTGAATGAAGTGTTTGTACTATAGTTCAATAAAAATGATTATTTCTTAATGTCTGAATCCATCAAAAAAAGAAAAAAAATTGAATGACTATACATCTAAAATATTGACGAGTTTATACTTGTCCACTTAACGGTGTTCGAATCCAAATGTGCTCTTGAATTAAAAAATCAAGAGAAATAAAGCATTCAAAAGTATTTCCTTCTTTCACAGATTTAGTTTAGTTCATTTCGTCTAAATCCAACATTCTGGGACAGAAGGCAGAGTCTTCAGGTGTGAAACTCTCATCTTTATCCTCTACGAAATCAGTTTTCAACGTGTTGATAAGTCTGGGTACTTGGTTGGAACCAATTATTCTCCTGATTATCTCAGTAATAAACCCTCAGCTACCAAGTGTGTGCTAGGCCACATAGACTTTCATCTTGTCCTAGTTTTCTAACAGCAGATATTAGAAGAATGGTTTTCTTGTCTCAGAGCAACTCAATTCGTATACACTTTATCGATGTCAAGAATCAGAAGATTCCAATACTTCTACTGATATTGGTTAGAAATTCTTGGATGGTAAATACTACTCCCGTGTTCAAGACATGAAACCTTTGCGAATTTTCCTAATAGTTCAGTTAAGTGTTTTTTTTTGTGATTTGATTTATTTTTGTTATAACAAATTTTAATTTTAAAATTACATCTCCTAAGCTAATATAAAAAAATAAATATGAGATCTAGAAACGGGGCTTAATTTGGTTTCTAATTGTTATTATTAATCATATTAATGACAATATGAGTGAGTGAGTGAGTGAGAGATGATTAAAGAAAGTTAACATGCACTTAAGAAAGATGAAGAAAGTTAACGTACACGAAAAACAATTCATCACTTGCTCTTACACTGAACAGGAGGAAAGAAAAAGGAAAGAGAGAGAGAGTGGATTGGTGGCAGACTGTAGAAAAAAGGGTATGAAATATTTGATTAAGATGAATCGAAAAGAACTGTTGATAAAAGAGGTGAAGCAACTCCTTGACAAGGAAGATAAATAATGAGAGTAAGAGGAATATGTGCGAAAATACATCAGCAAAGGTCAACAGCACATGCATATCTTGTTGATAGGTTTGTCTACAGTAACGATTGTCTTCCTGCTTCACACGATCGGGGCTTAACAAAGTCAAAAGTTCAAGTCAAAATAGATAAAGCTGTTGGTCTCTGCCGACTTTGTGCTCCAGATAATGTGGAAATTTAGTGCCTCCGTCGTTTTTTAAAACACTAAATACAAAAGCACGTTTGTTGTACAATTTATTTAGAACATTGAAGACAAAGAAGACATGTTCAGATTCGGGCATCGAGAAAAACTTTGAATTAACGAGAATTCAACTCTTTGATGGCAAAAGAGATTATAAGCTCCATTATCCCATTTCGAAAGGTTGAGGACAGATGTTTCCGAGAGCTTTTTCACAAATTGAAAATTCAGAACCAAGGACTCGCGATGCCGAACAGACACACTGTTGTTAGGACAAAGTATGATTTGTTGGAGAGTAGCAAGACTCGTATACGACAATTGCTGCGGGATACTACGCACATCTGTTTTACAGTCGGGTAAAAAGCGTAGTTTCATGGGCGTCACCGTACATTGGATGCAAAGGGGCAACAACTCGAGCATCAGAGGCACGCTTTCTCTCGGTAGCGAGTTCGAGGAAATATTTTAAATACATGTGTTACCGAAATTCCAATGTTAAACCTACGTGAAATCCAGATCATCTCGTATTAAATTTAAACTGCCAATAAATAAAACAAACATTTCTGAAAACCATTCTCTATCTAACAAGCTGTGAGAAACTATGGAGCATTGACGGGGACGTGTGTTCTGACGGAGTGCATAGGATACGGGATTTAATTCCAAATATGCCTTTCAATATTTAATTTTTTTCAATATGGATGAGGTATTTTACTTGTAATCTTAATAAAAAAAACTTTTATTTTAGTTATAGAAAATATTTAAAATAGAATTAAAACTAAGTCTAGTTTGAGGCTAGGTAAATCTAGGTAAACTAGTTTAGTTAAGTTAGATATAAGATATTTTAATAGTAATTTTATTGTAAAATGGAAGTAACTGTTTAAATTTAAAAAGTAAATAATGATAATTAATTATATCATTTATAAAGATATTATTAAGTTGTGAAGCCATTATTTGCTTGAAGGTATTATTTGCTCAAAGCCATTCACGGGAAAAACACCAGAAGTACGATCAAACCGCAGAAGATTTGAGATTTCCATTCACGCGTGTTTGATCATTGCATGTGATGGTTTAATGGGAACTGAGTATCTCGGTTTTATAAAAAGAACGACTGAAAAACTGAGTTGGAAGTGGAATAAAAATTATGCGATGATATTGGGGTGGATGAAAGTGAAATGCCAGATATCAATGAATTTTATTTATTTATTTATTTACACTTTATTATACAAAACAAACAACAATAAAATATTAACAGAGATAAAAAAAAAATTAACAATATCTACAAAATAAAATGTAACAAAAAATATTTAAATTTAAATGTTCAATTGTCTTGTAATCCGGGGCGAAGTTAATGCCTTAGGCATTCTCTATTTCTCTGCCACCCCGATAAGAGCGAGTGGGAGGAATGCGGAAGAAGATAAGAGGAGCGGGGTGTGAAGAAGGAGCAGGAATGTTTGCTGTGGAAAACGAAGTATGAAGAAAAAAAAGGTGTGAAGGTGTAATGAGTTCATACTTGACTTATTACCTAATGACCGGTGTGGTGGACTGGGTAGTGGAAGAGGAAATACTGATAATAATATCGTTTATTTAAATTGCCCAGTTAGGACTATTAAATTCACCTTATTCCAGCAGAAGTCCAAGCAAGACCTATTATAATGTGTCAAAAATCACAAACGGGAAGATAACTTGTCATGTCCCGGCTACGTTTCGAACCGCGACCTCTGGAATCTCTCAATTTAAATCAGAGTGCCCTCTTTAACACTAAGCTACCGGTACAGAATAATAGAAGTAATAGTATGTAACATAAAGGGAACAATAAAAAAGTTTTAACAACAAAAGCAAGGTAGAAATGACACAGTGGTTAAAAATATTATAATATTTATAAGAATTTTTTTTGGTTAATGAAAAATACTGGACAAAATTGAGCTTTTGAAAATTCTGAACAAAAGTAGACTGACCGCTCCGAGGAAGACACGTAAATTTTACACTGGCCGAAAAATCTTCCTGATTTCATGACAACCAGGGCTGAGTGGGCAACTCACTCGACTTGTATGCTAGTGATTTATTTTTAAAATCCCGACGGTGTCGGAATTATATGGCTCTGTACTTCGGATGTTCAAGGGGGCAGGGGTCGGCAATTAAATTTTGTTCGGGTCCAGATTAACATGACAAAAATCTCCGAGGTCCGAAATAATAAAGACCATCCCACAAAAAACTACCGTTAAAAAAAGGGCCAAGTTCCAGAACTCCTATCCAAAAAGGTTTCGCGAATGAATGCAGTGATATCTTGTTTGCGGCCAAGTTATCTTGGTACTAAACTATTTCTTTTATTAACACCCGTTTTCTGAGTTCCTCATTTTATATGTTTTTAACTGCAAACCATCCTCTAACTTGGCCAGTTTCGCTCCTTGTGATGGTTATATTATTATTCTGTACCTATAAATATAGTGGTAATATTCCATACAACCGATGGCATAAAACTGGCCAAGTGAGAGGATAGTTTGCAGTTAAAAACATACAAAATGAGGAACTCAGAAAACGGGTGTTAATAAAAGAAATAGTTTAGTACCAAGATAACTTGGCCGCAAACAAGATATCACTGCATTCATTCGCGAAACCTTTTTGGATAGGAGTTCTGGAACTTGGCCCTTTTTTTAACGGTAGTTTTTTGTGGGATATCATTACTTTTTGTAAATGCTTCGTTTCACAGCAAGTTTCATTATTTTTTATGAAAAATTTCATGATTCTTCACTTTAATATGCTCCCTAAAACAACACCCTTTAACAGCGGAAATAGTGCGAAAGTGCCGGTTTTCAGATTTTTCCCTGTACTTTTACAATGAACCCTAGCATCATACAAAATTTCAGCTTTGTAGGTAGTAGGGAAGTGCCTCATAATTTATATGCATAATTTAGTATACTTCCTCCCTAAAACGACACCGTTTAACAGCATGAGAAGTGAAAAAGTTCCGGTTTTCAGATTTTTCCCTGTACTTTTACAATAAACCCTACCATCATGCAAAATTTCAAATTTCTAGGTAGTAGGGAAGTGCCTCATAATTTAGATCCATAATCGATTATATATTTCCTCCCTAAAACGACACCGTTTAACAGCATAATAAATGCGAAAGTTTCGGTTTTCAGATTTTTCCCTGTACTTTAACAATAAACCCTACCATCATGCAAAATTTCAGCTTTCTAGGTAGTCGGGAAGTGCCTCATAATTTTGATGATCTGTCAGTCAGTCAGTCAATCAGTCAGTCAGTCAGTATCAAAATCGCAAATTTCAAAATTACATTCCTCTGAAAGTTTTTTGCATAGAGTCTTGAAATTTTCAATGTCTTTTTAATGATATTAGGACAAACTCTGTTCCAAATTTCATATCTCTATAATCAATTGAACCGAAGATATGAGTGTGTGAAAAACCGGGTGAATCGGTTCGTGTAAAGATACACTGCCGTGCTTGCTGGAACTTGGCCTGGCGCACTGCCGTGCGCTCAGATCAGTGTCGCCCCCAGGAAAATGACAAAATTACTCATCACTATTTGACGTAGACAGGTAAGCCCAGCCATAAAAATGTTGAGTGATGTGTATGGATCTCAAATTGATATATATTTTTTTGTTGATAAATGGTCTTAACTTTGTATTTAGAAAAAATCTGTTTTAATTTTCTTGTTAAGTTACATATTTGTTACATTAGCCATTTGATTGTTTTCCAATTCAAAAAGGCAATGCTGTGAGCATAATGGGGTCTATCCCCGACGATAACAAAATGGACGAGATTTTCTATTTGTAAAAACTAAATAAAGATGTATTAATCCTATAAATTTGATTGTGTATAAAGTTGATTGATTTAATCTGTTCATTAGCGACTGTGAACTTGGGCCTAGAAGTAGCATTGGCGAACCTCTTCCGCTGTATTTTTTTTGTAATATACGCATAAGATGTATCAATTTGGTAGTACAAGTCGCTGCTCAAATGATATTCGTAGCTATATGTCACTATATTACATTTTGTATATTCAACAAGATAAGTGTACCTTGCCAAAATTTTACTCCCATGCCACTCTACAGTATGTTTCAGAAAAGGTGGCCACCCCCTCGTAACTTTTGAACGCGACGGAATTTTTCAATTCTGTAAAGTCCTAGGTATAGGAAGTGCTATGACCCATCCTGTGGTCATATTTATTTTTGGCCCCGGTCGGCCCTTCCGGCTTTTAGGCCATATTTTTTCATTTTTCTCGCGAATTTTAAATGGAATGCTATATTTTTTATTCCTGTTAATTAAAGTCTATGTTAGGCTGAGTATAATGAGCTTTTAAAATTTTCAAAAACCTTATCAGGGGCGGAGCTAGTAGGGTGCAAGTTTCAAAACTGTTACACCCTGTATTTCAGCGTTAGTTAGATTTTTTAGTACTTTTTTTATGTTCATAGGTTCAAAATATTGTTTTACACCATATGAAATCAAAAAAATATTCTTGTTTACTTCTAATCAGGGTCATAGTAAGGTTTTTGTAAAAGTACTTTTTTTCTCACGTCAATTTTTCCGTAAATTAATGGTGTTCTCGAAATTGGCATTTTTAGAGGTGAAAGTCTGCAGTGACATATGTTTTTTATGCTTGAAATCGAAAGAAAACTTAACGGAGAAGCGATTAAGATCATAAAAAAAGCCATTTAACCTGCTAGATTTTTCACGACAGTGTCCGGTAAAGTGGGTGAATTTCGTATTGGATTTTTTTTTGTTGAAGAAACACAATTGGCATAGAAAATAAAAAATACCTGATAAGGGAATAATACTTCAATAAACATAACTAAATGCGAAATTAAATGAAAATTATTTATTCTAAATCAGTGCCGGATATTTTTTTTTTTTCTCTCTCTCTCTTTTTTTTACTTTTCAAAGTTCAAGTTGTATCAAAAATAATTATCGGATAATGCTGCTTCTAAGTCGGCCTAGGGGTCCCCTCTTGAGGCAATTTTAGTTGGTAAGTTGGTAAAATCTGTATAAAACACATTGTCAATAATTCTGGAGTCAGTCCGATGGCGCTTTGAATGTAACGATTCTTGTAGGATCACCGAAGTTAAGTACCTAACGTCTAGCGAGGAGAAGACTTCGTGATGCTGGTATTCCGGCCTAACCCAGGCTGGGTGAGATAAATGTGTTTAGGAGGTTGGTGAGTTTCTTGCGAATGGAGGGTAACACCCCCGTTATGATATGACCATGCAGTTGAAACGCGACATTAAAAAAAAAAATCATACTATTAAAAAAAAAAAAAAAAAAATCAAATTAAAAAAAAAAATCATACTGGTGTTGCTAGTAATGAATACCAAGTCTCTAAATAAAAATCTAATTATCTAAACTCTTGAGGGTGAAAATTAAACCAATTCAATTATTTTAAAGAGGAGAAGAGAGAGAAAAAAAAAAATTATCCGGCACTGATTTAGAAGACATAATCTTCATTTAATTTCGCATTTAGTTATGTTAATTGAAGTATTATTCCCTTATCAGGTATTTTTATTTTCTATGCCAATTGTGTTTCCTCAACAACAAAAAAATCCAATACGAAATTCACCCACTTTACCGGACACTGTCGTGAAAAATCTAGCAGGTTAAATGGCTTTTTTTATGATCTTAATCGCTTCTCCGTTAAGTTTTCTTTCGATTTCAAGCATAAAAAACATATGTCACTGCAGACTTTCACCTCTAAAAATGCCAATTTCGAGAACACCATTAATTTACGGAAAAATTGACGTGAGAAAAAAAGTACTTTTACAAAAACCTTACTATGACCCTGATTAGAAGTAAACAAGAATATTTTTTGATTTCATATGGTGTAAAACAATATTTTGAACCTATGAACATAAAAAAAGTACTAAAAAATCTAACTAACGCTGAAATACAGGGTGTAACAGTTTTGAAACTTGCACCCTACTAGCTCCGCCCCTGATAAGGTTTTTGAAAATTTTAAAAGCTCATTATACTCAGCCTAACTTAGACTTTAATTAACAGGAATAAAAAATATAGCATTCCATTTAAAATTCGCGAGAAAAATGAAAAAATATGGCCTAAAAGCCGGAAGGGCCAACCGGGGCCAAAAATAAATATGATCACAGGATGGGCCATAGGGCACTTCCTATACCTAGGACTTTATAGAATTGAAAAATTCCGTCGCGTTCAAAAGTTACGAGGGGGTGGCCACCTTTTCTGAAACATACTGTATATCATTTGCCGAGACACACGTAATCGATTCCCATATTCAATGAGACTCCAAGACGAAATTTTAGGTCACTTTATAACATTTGTCAGAGAGAGAGGCTACGTGCTTTCATATCCTCGCTTCGGTCCAATGTTTACTTTTCATCTTTATCCTTCTCTCTGCTGAAATAATGAAGAAAAAGGGACGAGTATTTGTGTGTGTCATAGGATAAAACAAGGATATCATAATATACCGGGTGTTTGCTGTAGTCAACTGGGTCAAATGAGGTAGGTCTATGAAACACTCGACATTCTCTTTTCCGCAAGCTACCATTTGAATATTTCTAAACAACCGAATATTTTAGACATCTTAAAAATATTTGCAACTATTATTTTTTTTGTGGGGAGAAAAACTTTTAAAGACACCCAGGTCTTAGGGTATTTGTCTCAGTGGAAGAAATGTTACATTGCATGTGAACAGTGTCATCCTAAGATTTAGGAATAAGAGTATTTTTATTTGTGATTATTATAAACCTGAGTAACTCAACATTTCCTACAAGAATGTCCTCATTATAATATACCATGTTCAGATATTCAACTTTCAACCATCTATGCATGTCCGATCAAAGCACGATGTGAAGAATTGTTATTTCATGTATGAGTTGAATTAAAAATTAAAGTGACTCTGAAAAATTAATAATAAGAAGGAAACTGTTAGAGAGAGTTCTATGCTTATTTTACTATGACAAGCACATTGAAAATCTGTTTGATGAAATAAAATGAATATTTTTTTATTCTAATCACCCATTCAGCTACGGTAAATAGTGTTATAAAGTTATAAATAACAACAAAAAAAGTGTAAAAATAAGTTATCATTGTGTTTACAACTTATCATTATGTCAGTCACTGTGGCAGAGTAAGTTAGTGCGCTAGGCATTGGTGACCTGATTCGATCCAAGAATTTTTCTGCTCTGCACTTGGATGTTCGGGGTCCACTCATACATCGTGAGGAAAAATGAGAAGTTACTTATATGAGTAACGACCAGTGGCGGCATTACCAGAGTAAAAAGAAATTAATGAAATAGAATTCGAAAAGTGAAGGAGGCTCTTAGTAATGCTGCGCTACCAAAAAAAATTGTGAGGAGGCCTTGTGCTTCACCACAGTAAAATCATATAAAAAAGTCGTTGTCAGTCACAATTATTCAAACTCACATTGCTAAATTTTTACTGAACATGAGAACGAATCCGCCGCCTTATCGATCAAGCAACTGGGGTTGGATGACAAAAATAAAGTGTTCAGTATTTTGTTGAATACCCCCAGTACATTTTCCGCAGGACACACGTGGAATTGAGACGCAAGATGATTAAGGAATATCAGAGAATGGAATTTATTCTAGGAAGAATTAATCTATATCTTTTTCCTCAAGAAGTGAAGTGCCAACTTGTCTCTGTATGAGTTGTCATGCCACTGTGATCTATGTACCTACAATGTACACATGTACGTACAACGTACATACGTACAATATATGTATGTGTGATTGTTTTCATTGTTTGTTTTCAGTGTTTGGTAAGTGAAACGTAGTAAGATACATATTTTATGGGTATTTTAACGTATGATAGTACTTAAATAATAACGTATATTTGGGGATATCTTATTCTGAGCAGAAGTCTAGATAATCGACTTTTGTTGATTTTTTCGTCGACTGAATTTGACATTATAGGGCTATATGTGTGAGGCCCAAACACTTCGGGTGACATTAGACTTGAAATTCTAAGAAATAACACTATTAAGGTTTATATCGATCATAACTACTATCGATCCACTTTAGTATCTAAAGGTAGTCTAGTCTTAACGGTGGCTTTGCGGTTAAGAGCATCGGTTGCTGACCCGGAGGTTGCGGGTTCGAATCCCGACCGGAGCGGAACTAGAACATCAGACGTGGACATGGTTAGGCGTGCTCTTCTTGCACCATGTACATGGTGTAATATTATAAATTCAGTACCAAACTTAATCAAAGTGTAACTTATATCATAAAATAGTATACAATATTGATTATTTTTTTTGACATTTTCAAAAATATATATCGAAAAACTTAAAAAACCAAAATCAAATATTTTGAATTCAAAACTTTATTTCTTTAAAAAAAAAAAAAAAAAAAAAAAAAAAAAAAAAAAAAAAAAACATCTGTAAGACAATTAGACTTTATCCTTGTTTATACTCGTTCTTTCATAGTGTCAATGTTTACATTACTTGCGCTATATGGTGACAGTGACGTGAGTTTATCAAAACAAGCTCCAACAAAAATTCTTCATAAAAAATGCAAGGACGTAAGTACTTTGACATCTAAATGATTCAGTACTAGAATTACAATAGTCAGCAGAATTTCATTCTTACCTATCACATCATAAGTATACTCACATATTGACCTTCATTCTATGGTAAAAGAAATGGAGAAAATAACCAGCACGCCGAATAAGAATTACAATCCTAAGGAAATATGGTATAGGGAATGGAGAAAATAACCAGCACTCCGAATAAGAATTACAATCCTAAGGAACATATGGTATAGGGAATGGAGAAAATAACCAGCACGCCGAATAAGAATTACAATCCTAAGGAACATATGGTATAGGGAATGGAGAAAATAACCAGTACGCCGAATAAGAATTACAATCCTAAGGAACATATGGTATAGAAAATGCAGAAAATAACCAGCACGCCGAATAAGAATTACAATCCTAAGGAACATATGGGATAGGAAATGGAGAAAATAACCAGCACTCCGAATAAGAATTACAATCCTAAGGAACATATGGTATAAGAAATGGAGAAAATACCAGCACGCCGAATAAGAATTACAATCCTAAGGAACATATGGTATAGGGAATGGAGAAAATAACCAGCACGCCGAATAAGAATTACAATCCTAAGGAACATATGGTATAGGGAATGGAGAAAATAACCAGTACGCCGAATAAGAATTACAATCCTAAGGAACATATGGTATAGAAAATGCAGAAAATAACCAGTACGCCGAATAAGAATTACAATCCTAAGGAACATATGGGATAGGAAATGGAGAAAATAACCAGCACTCCGAATAAGAATTACAATCCTAAGGAACATATGGTATAAGAAATGGAGAAAATACCAGCACGCCGAATAAGAATTACAATCCTAAGGAACATATGGTAATGGAAATGGAGAAAATAACCAGCACGCCGAATAAGAATTACAATCCTAAGGAACATATGGTATAAGAAATGGAGAAAATACCAGCACGCCGAATAAGAATTACAATCCCAAGGACGCGAACTGTTGACACATCAAAAAAAGAAAAGATCAGGATAATTTTCAGGTTTGAAAGATCTCATTAGTAAGCCGGTAGTTACATTGCAAGACTTTTTAAAAAAAAAGAAGAAAAAAAAAGAGAAGAACATATCATATAGTAATTAAGTTCTTAGAATTAATTGTTTTACATTTGCTTTAAAAGCTTCCTTAGACAGTAAAAAGTCGTCTGTATTCGGGTGTACTTCATTACATAGTCATCACTCTGTTCAGGGGCGATTCATTAGGTTTAGTAAGTCTAGGATGAGGGACTGTGAAGGGTTCAATATTTGTATTTCTTAATGGGGTTTGGTGTTTTTACCACTATTTATTCTTTGAGTTCTAGACATGTAACATTATTGATTACAAGGTTATAAATTAACATAGCTAGGTCTACTTAACGTCTTAATTCAAGATAATTAATATCCGACATTTCAAGACGGGTGTTGTAAGATATAACTTCCGGACATTTTGGATAAAACCCATTTTCTTTTTTAAATAGGTATCGAGCAAAAAAGGACTGAATTTTTTATTCTAGTTTTGAGTTTGGACCCCATAATATTGGTCCATAGTCCACAGTAGACCTCACTAGTGATAAAAATATGGTTCTTAAATCATCAATATCCATAACGTGTTTCCCGAATCGAATAATGATACCAAGTTTTCTATAAGATCGTTTTAACATGTTTGCACGATGTTCGTTAAATTTATGTTCACAATCAATTATAAGACCTAAAACTTTCTTAGAATTTACTTTTTGTATATTGAAGTCTCCCATTTTGTAGTTACAGTTTATATTGACCTTTTTTAGTAGTCACCTTGGCTTAGCAGTAGCATGCTTGGCTTGCACTCCAGGTGACCCGGGTTCGAATCCCGGCGGGGTCTGATTTTTTCGGCTCTGTACTTTGGATGTCTCGGTAGCATCAACCACTAAATATTGAGGAAACACAAATAACTAGCTCTTATCTTATATTGACCTTTTTTTTCAGATGTAATGTCCATATATTTTACCTGAAGGTTTTTGGTGAGGTTTGAGAAAAATAAATTTGCTGACTTAAATCCTATTACTATGCACCACCACCTGTATAAAAATCATTAAAAAAATCGATAAATTTTTTTGAAACTATTACTGTGTCGCCTGGCAAGCATCAATGAGATGCCAGTTAAATAAATATATAAATCAAATATTTATATACTATATTAAATTTATATATTTCAGAAAACTATGCTACAAACAGTCTCATGAAAGCTGGCGATGCAGCGTCTGTCTACTACCGGCTTGTTCCATGATTCTATACCATAGGTGATAGCCTCGCTCTATTTTGCCCTTGAATGTTTTGTTTATTTTACTCAAATTTATCCTTATTTATCTTTTTTTCACACATTTGTGGTTAATGTATTTGACATTAAATAAATACACACAGAAGATATTTAATAGACTATGTTAACAAAATAACAAAATACCGTGTTCATTCAGGGTTTATATGAAATATCGAGAAAAAAATGTACCTAATACATGTACGACCCAACTTCGCTTGTTATCATAAATTTCTCTATTACATCCTTAATTCCATGAAACAGGAGCTACTGTAGACGCTCGTGGTCTGTGTTGTAGCCTGTCCATCCCGTAGTATGCCTCCCCTCTGATGGACGAAAAGTGACACAATACTTCCCAATTAGTTGCTGGGTCAACACGAGCGCACCAAAAGGTATCCCTTACCAACAACTGAAACAATTAAGAATACAAATTTTTGTCGGTACGGGGGATCGAACCCCGGACCTTCTGCATGGCAAGCGAGTCCTTAACCACTGAGCTAATCGCGCACTCTGAAGCTAATCGCGCAATATTTTCACATTTTTTAAGCATATTTTTACATTTTTAACTGAACATAATGCAGTGAATCAAAGTAGAGACTAATGCGGTGACCATTTGTCAAAAGGTCTATTGTGACCGTTTTTCAAAATATGCCCTCATTTCACAATTGAAAATACCATTTGAAGACATTGTTAATAATATTGTTTAGAAGCAACATATTTTGTAACTTCTTCATGGGTATGTAATGAAAAGAAATACGGACTCAATTTTACATGACTACCCCAAAATTCCATAGGAATGTAACGAAAAGAAATACTGACTCAATATTCCAAGACTACCCCAAAATTCCATAGGACTGTAATGAAAACAAAGTACTCAATACAACAGTGCAACTGTGTGTTACAGGAAAATGTGTATCAGACTATGATGGCACGTGTTACGCCTATAATATAAAATACATTATTTTTAAGTTGACAAACACTGTGTCAGATAATATTTATTAGTCCATGTTGACAAAACACAGTGCAATTATCACCTAATATATAACTGCAGGTGCATTAAGTTTTTCTTAAGTAGCTTCTGATCAGAGAACTAAAAATTAAGGAACTCTGATCGTGTTTTTTAAAGCTTTAATTTACTTAAAAGAAACAGTGGTTACACCTGCTGTTTTTGGCATGATTCTTAGCATAATCAATAACTGAGAAACTATAAAATAATTATTTTATTTCGAAATATCAACCTAATTCCGAAATAATTGCAGTTCTATATATTTTATAGGTAAAAGCATGTAATAAAATCAACTTTTTTAATAGTGATAATAAATCCGTCTTCACTGGACAATTTGGTCTAAAATTTGATTAAATATAATTTATACATATAAAAAATTATATTAACAAATGAAAATTCATATACGAGTATTTTATTTAAAATTAAAGCAGATTTTTAATGAAGTTTTAAGAAAAATGAATAAATAAAAAGCATGCATTCATTCCAATCAAAATAATTATATGGAAGGCTCACTTACTCTTCGCATCACACGAATTGAAAATGAAGAATTCATATTGGTCAGGTACTAATCTTTGGTCTGATGGTAATGTAATCAAGTATTTCTGAAACATAATTATCACATTAAAATTAAAAATATTAGAAACATGATTTCAACATTGAAAAGAAGAAATACCTGAAATATGAATCCCAAAAATAACTACCGTTAAAAAAAGGGCCAAGTTCCAGAACTCCTATTCAAAAAGGTTTCGCCAATGAATGCAGTGATATCTTAGTTGAATTTTATTATAAAATTTGAACCGGAACAGACCGAAACGGAACGAAACATCGGGCTATTTGATTGGTTGAAGATAATGAAAATATAACAAGGTCATTTCAGAGATCAACAGAAGTGAAATCAGCTGTATTTGTGTAGGTCTTCTCTGATTGGTTCTTAGCTCATCTCATTTCAAAAATAAATTTAAAATGCTGATTCAAAATTTGGCGCTCTCATTTAATATTCCATTATCAAAAAGACGCAGAATGAGAACATTCCGTTTCACCAAAAGGAACCGAGTCCCCGGCTCGGTTCCTCGGTTTGTTTACATTTATGAGAAACAGTGCATTTTATTAAGACTGTTCCGTTCCGTTTCGCACTGTTCCGTTTCAAAATGTATAATAAAATTTGATTCTTGTTGGCGGCCAAGTTATCTTGGTACTAAACTTTTTCTTTTATTAAAACCTGTTTTCTGAGTTCCTCATTTTGTATGTTTTCAACTGCAAACTATCCTCTAACTTGGCCAGTTTCGCTCCTTGTGATGGTTTTATTGTCATTTTGTATACATATAGTCGTAATAATCCATACAAGATGGCATAAAACTGGTAGTCGGGAAGTTCCTCATAATTTTGATGATCTGTCAGTCAGTCAGTGACAAAATCGCAAATTTTAAAATTACTTTCCTCTGAAAGTTTTTTGCATAGACTCTTGAAATTTTCAATGTCTTTTTAGTGATATCAGGACAATCTTTGTTCCAAATTTCATAACTCCCTGATCAATTGAACCGAAGATATGAGGGTGTGAAAAACCGGGTGAATCGGTTCGTGTAAAGATACACTGCCGTGCTTGCGACTTTTTTGGCGACGTTTTTTGAGAGGTTGCAGTAGACTTAAGTCTAGGAAACGGTTTAAGAATATAGCTTTAAATACTACATCTATGATTTCCTTAAAAGACATGGTAAATTTGTCCAGAAAACTTTTTCTTTGTACATAGATAGCTTGTATCTTTCCCGTAGCACCAAAATGAAACGAGTGCCACAAAGAGGCCCGCGTGCAGTAGATTCCTCCCAATGAAGGTCGATTCACACACATCCGTGACGTGACAGTGCCGAAGCCGGTCCTTGAACACAAAGTGATTTCTATTCACACTGGTCAGTGCTCCAACCGCGCAGTGGCAGTGAAAACACTGGTAAAAATTGTGAAAACACTGGTAAAATCAAAAATTTCACGGCCGTGAAAACCGAAAAATATCATCCCTAAGTAATGTGCCGGATCGCGGTACGAGCACTGTTCACCTATCACTTGCCGGGTGAGTGGGAATTTCCCTCGCTGGAAGGATCACGGACCGGTCACGGAACTGTCACGTCACGGATGTGTGTGAATCGACCTTAATGGTCATAAAAGGTACGTTTTGTTTCCGTAGGAAAATCTTACAAATATAAAACATTATTCTAATAACTAATGATTTTGAAGATTTAACTACGTGTGGTAAGGTACATTGATTTTTATCTTGTATTAGTGACTGCCGAAGTAACGAAACGTGGACTAACAATTCGCATAACATTCTCATTCTAACTAACTAACATTCAAAACTCGCATGGAGTAGTCTCATTACTGAACGCTGATTTATCATCATGGACATCACGAGAGTGGTGATGATGTCACCTACGAACGCTCCTGACTTGAGAGAATATCTCTACTACTATCACATTCTGGGTCTCTTATCTCTACCTCACTTCTACGCTAAACCCTGGAAGAACAACTTGCATCGCGCCTACTCCATTTTTGTTCTCATCTTCATGATCCTCTACTCCATGAGCGTAGCCGCAAGCCTCTTTCTGTTTGCTACTGAAAACTTCAACATATTTTGGCAGAAAATCATAGAAACCTTCATGCTAGCTGCATGCACCATGGAAATGATCATAATGAACTACAAATTATCCCAATACCTGAAGTTGATGTCACCCGATCCCATCATATCTTGTCACCCAGAAAATAATACAGTGGTTCGTTTGAAGCAAATGGAGAAGCGAATAGTGTTTGTAGCAATGGGCTTAATCCTCTCCGTCCTTGTTCTACTGATAATTTCACGTGTGCGACCCAAATCCGAAGAAGATTTGAAAACCCTTGGAACAATCTACAAGATACAGAACCCTCAGAACACGTTCATTTTCCATGTGTATGTGCCCTGTCTTGACCCTAGTATTTCACCATGGTGCTTTGTGTTCTACGTCCTCGATAGTTACATTTTGGCTCAGATGACTCTCATCGTGTTTGGTTCAATATTATTTCCAGCCCTCTTGCTTCCCCTGAAAGCTAAGTTCGAGCTGTTGTGTCAGTTCATAGAAAGGACTGGGCACCATAAAGACGGAGACGATATCTACATAAATCTCGTGAAAAACATGAGACTCGACCAGTATAGAATGGAAACACAGGATGAACGAACTAGACAAAGACTTGATTTCATTCATAATCTTTTCCAACGTAATCCAAAAGCATATGAATATTTCTACATGAAGCAAATTATTATCTTTCAAAAACAATTGTTGAAAGATAGGGATGAGCTGGAAGCGTTTTGGCTGAAGATTTTTTTGAGACAAGGCGGTCTGGCTATTTGTTTGTTACTGATGAGTATGAACAACATAGCAAATCAACATGATTCAAGCAAACTTCATTTAGTAACTATATCATTTGAAGTAGTTGCATTTTTAACAGGATACATCTGTTACTTTCATTGTTGCGAGCTTATCGCAGAGTGTAATCTTTCACTCGCTGCGGCAATGTGGTGTAGCCAGTGGTATCAATGTTCTAGAGAAACTAAAAAAGCTACTTTGTTTTTCTTAAGACATACCTTGACGCCTCATTACTTTACGTTCCCTTTGAACTTTAAGCTTGGGTATGAGTATATGGTAGGCACGTTTAAACTATCTTATTCTTTTTTGAATCTGATGAGGGTTTCTAAAGTAGAGAAATGAATCTGAATGAATATAAACTTGAAAAATTAGTTTTTCATTTTTAAACATTGTTTGTCATAATTTTGTATCCTTTAGATGATTCCATTTCGGTCATAAGTCATAACGTCCTGATATGAAATATGCAGGACGAGGTTTTTACGTTCCAATCACTAGGAATCGTAGCTCACCCTGCCTAATTTAGACCGGAAAACCCAACCTCACGTCTTCACTTCATTAGTAGTTTAAATTTGTGTCAGGAAATCCTGTCTTAATCTATGATCGAACTCAAGATATCTCTGGTCTTATTCTTTACACCACAAAATTTGCTTTTTTTAAATATAAAAAATAAAATGGTCTTTAGATTAGTCAAGTGTATCTGAATCATGATCGCCTGTAATCTCAGACCGTTGTCGCCTTCTAAATTGTATCATCCCATGTTACACCATATTATTATAACAAATTAAGGAATGTTTTCTTTCATATACAAATCGAAAAACATAATTACTATCTGCATGCAAACTTTATTTACTATATTGTCCATGCGTGACATTTTTTTTTAAAATTCAATTCTTGTTAACTAATATGTCTCTGTTGTTGAACATTTTTTCACGAAACACGGAGTGGTAAGGTATTCAATTCATTTATTTTCCGTTAGTGATTGTGGAAGTTTAGAATTGAGTCTGACAGAAGAAAACGTGAACTAGAAATTAGCATATCCGACATAGAAATCTCGCACTGCTGTCTCATTACTGGAAATTCTTTAAGCATTTTGGACCCCAGAAGAGTAGTGATGTCTTCTACGTGTGCTCCTGACTTGCGAAGATATCTATACTACTATCACATCATAGGCCTCTTATCTCTGCCTCACTTTTATGCCGAGCCCTGGAAGAACAACTTGCATCGCGCCTACTCCATTTTTGTTCTCATCTTCATGATTCTCTACTCCATGAGCGTAGCCGCAAGCCTTTTTCTGTTTGCTACTGAAAACTTCAACATATTTTGGCAGAAAATTATAGAAACTTTCATGCTAGCGGCATGCACAATGGAAATAATATTAATGAACTACCATCTGTCCAAATACCTGAAATTGATGTCACCCGATGCTATCATATCTTGTCACCCAGAGAACAATACTGTGGTTCGTTTGAGGCAAATGGAGAAGCGAATAGGGCTTGTAGCAATGGGCTTAATTCTCTCGGTCCTGGTTCTACTGATAATTTCACATGTACGACCCAAATCCGAAGAAGAATTGAAAACAATTGGAGCAATCTACAAAATACAGAACCCTCAGAAAACGTTCATTTTTCATGTGTATATCCCCTGGCTGGACCCTAGTATGTCACCATGGTGTTTTATTTTCTATTTCTTTGATGGTTACATTTTGCTTCTAATGACTTACATCGTGTTTTGCTCAGTTTTATTTCCTGTACTCATGATTCTTCTGAAAGCAAAGTTCGAACTTTTGTGTCAGTTCATAGCCATGACTGGCCATCGCTGTTTTGATGATGACGGTGTAGAGATTTTCTACATAAACCTCGTGAATAACATCAGACTCGACTCACCTCACCAGTATAAAACAGAAACAAAGAAACGAAAAAGGCAAAGATTCGATTTAAAGTATAATCTTTTCAAACATAATCCAAAAGCATATGAATATTTCTATATGAAGCAAATCATCCTCTTTCAGAAACAATTGTTGACGGATAGGAATGAGCTGGAAGCGTTTTGGCGGAAAATACTCTTGAGACAAGGCGGTCTGGCTATTTGTTTGTTGCTGATGAGTATGAACAACATAGAAAATCAACATGATTCAAGCAAACTTCATTTAGTAACTATATCATTTGAAGTAGTTGCATTTTTAACAGGATACATCTTTTACTTTCATTGTTGCGAGCTTATCGCAGAGTGTAATCTTTCACTCGCTGCGGCAATGTGGTCTAGCCAGTGGTATGAATGTTCTAAAGAAACTAAACACGCGATTTTGTTTTTCTTAAGGCACACCTTGAAGTCTCATTACTTTACCTTCCCGTTGAACTTAAAGCTTGGCTATAACTATATGGTAGGTACGTTTAAACTATCTTATTCTTTTTTGAATCTGATGAGAGTTTCTAGAATTGAGAAATGAATCTGGTAAGTTTCTACACTTAATAGGCGTTTAGATATAGACGAATTTCGCGACTCCGTTGAGGACTAGTGAAGAATAACAGTTATTGTTAATTTGTCTCCTTCGTGGAGTTTGTGCACTTAGTGCACGGCCACAACGGAGCCGGACCCTAGACCCTGACCATGTTATTAAATGTCAACGGCTCGACGGAGTCCCAAAAATCGTCTATAGCAAGCTGTAGGTAATAAATAGACGCATTCGACATCCTTACACTAAACGGAAAAAATCTCCAAGTGCTGCGTGAAAACATCATAAAAAATTCGATGCATATACATTTTTATGTATACACCATCACCACATATGTACATGGCGTCTAATTGCAAGAGAATACACATGAAAATGGAAATAAAAATGTCAAAACGCTTGCATACGAGTCTGCAACCATTGGGACATTTTCATTTATAATTTAATATTTCGTTACATAATTTCGTCACATAATTTCGTTACATAATTTCGTCACATAATTTCGTTACATAATTTTGGTTATGTGCCTGAGCAAAGACATGAAAATGTCAATTTAATATTTCGTTACATAATTTCGTTACATAATTTCGTCACATAATTTCGTTACATAATTTCGTTACATAATTTTGGTTATGTGCCAGAGCAAAGACATGAAAATGTCAAAAGAAATAATCAACATTGAGAATGTTTGTATATTTTTTATTGATTTGATTTTGCTGTGTATTAGTTATCTAACAAAGGTGGACATTTTTTTTATTTGTAACAATTTGTTCCCCTCTAAGTCCAGGGTCCTCGTTGTGGTCGCCACCTCAGGAGACAGGAAATGATTCTAGTAAAAGTTCTAGACTGGAGGATTAAATAATAATATAATGAGTGTTTGAGTCTCAGTAGTGATTTCACCACTCGTTGTTTTTAAACTTTGCCTCTTCTATCTTATAATATAAAACAAAACTCAACCATCTACCAATGTTCGCTATCGGCTCCGAAACCATTTTTCCAATCTCAATGATATAATATGGCATAGTTACTTACTTTGTAAATTGTTTGATTAAAAAAAAAATATCTGAGCATCAGAGTAGAATCTAATAAAGATCTTAATTGATAGAGAAAATTGATAAGGTTTTTATTTTAAGATATTGTTTGTTGTAATGTCTATTGTTTACCCACGGAATAATCTGTAATCTATCCTAGAGACCATAACTGTAATCATAAAATTATTTATTAGTGTGTAAGTATAATGTGTAACACAATCACAAATCGGATTTAGATTTTGGACCTAGTTTTGTTACTATGTATGACTTTCATGACAATTCAGAATTTTTAGTTTTAGGTTACTTAGAATTTTCATTGCCCAAAACTTAGAGTTTTCTCACAAAAAATTGGGCACCCTATATCTCTCTCTAGTCGAAATAATTAAAACTTGCTGCAACTTTAAAGTACTTCAATAACTGTACTATTGTAAAAATCATTTTCAAAGTTCGTTTAAAATTTCGATGTACGATCATGTTTAACAAGTCTCAGGTAAATATAATAACCAGCAATAATTATTTCATTTGTTGGTGCTATTCTCTTTTTTTTCAGATAAGCTATAGTTTTCTATTTGTGACTTAATATTGTTTCAAAAAATGTTTTGAAATTTGTAGAGTTTTGTTTACGAAGATCGATTTGCTGTATAGTTTTGGACCACATTGGGGGTCCACTTTACGACTTTTTCTGAATTTTGAAAATGATTTTTACAGTACAGTTATTGAAGTACTTTAAAATTGCAGCAATTAATAATTTTTTCAAGTCAATCCCTTGAAATTTGTAACGGTCTCTTGATATCATGATAGATGTTTTTGATTTTTAAACTCGTTTTTAATTAAAGTATTTCATGATTTAATTTTATTTCTATAGGGTATGAAACTGAGATTTAAAAAGGACTGGTTGAACAATAAACTTGAACACCCTAATTATTTTGATTTTGAAAGATTTTCTTTTGTTTCAATTTTTCTCTCTCTCAAGAAGCTGAGGTCAAAAGTATGTATTTCTGTAATAGTTTAACAAATAATTATTTTTGTAATGATAAACTTTTTACTTTTTAAGAAAAATATATACAACAATACTTACATTGAAATACCACATTTTGTTACTTTTTTTATATGCCTTCTAATACCTTTTATTTCAGTACCTACCTATACAATATTACAATACCCTCCTCTCGCAGGAAACTTACAAACCTTATAACCTATAATAATAATATCACCTTATTTATACTGCCCGATAAGGTTTTGGGTGGAAGAGATTGCCATAGGCAATAACCCCGCCCTTTAGTTAGGACATATGTATATATTTTGTTTTGTTTTTTTTTTCCTTGTTTATATTATTAATATTGTCTATTTTTATATTTACCATTATTTGTCTGTATATATATGTTCTTCCTACTAATAAAGAGTTTATAAATAAATAAATAAAAAAAAAATTAAAGTCCTATTATTCCAGCAGTATGAAGACATATTATTATGTGGTAAAAATCCCAAATGGGAGGATAACTTGTCATGTCCTGGCTGGGTTTCGAACCCACGACCTCTGGAACCTCTGGATTCACAGAGTGCCGCCTTTACCACTACCGGGTTACTGTTAGGTTAGGGAAAATTAACCAAGAAGAATGCCTAGGATATTTAGTTTTCTCATTTCTGAAGATAATCAGAAGTCTAGACTCCTGAGTCTAGAGTTTTTGTTAAATGATATCATTGAAATAATGTCACTGGTAGTCAAGTGGTTAACGTGCTAGTCTGGTAATCCAGGTAGCGTAGGGATCCGTTGGTTCGAATCCCACCCAGTGCATGAATTTTTCCTCATTAATTTGCGTTTGTGACCACATAATAATAAGACTGATGGTTAGGTGGTAGAAAATGCTTTGAGCATTAACCTCGCCTGGTGGTTACCTTCCACTAAAGAGTGTTATTATTATAAATAATAGTAGTAAACCGCACTATGAGTCTATACCCCTAGTGCATAGTTAAACGTCAATCTGAGTGTTGACTAGAGATCCTTAAAGACTAATGGAGAAATTAACTGATAATGCCAGTGCATAGTGCTAACCGAGTAATTAAGAGTTTAAAATATAAGTGCTACCTCCTCACTGATAAAATGTTGTTTCCTTTTAATATTACGAGCTCTTTCATTGGTTGATTAAAAAATGGACACAAAGAAGATGGCTGCAAAAGAGATTCTAAAATCAGCTGTTTGACTTTTAATTTTGGAATTTTAATGTTGATCCAACGAACATTAAAGGACGAATGAATTTTTTTAAACTATGCAACGTCATTGCAAAATTTAACGCTCGAGTAGAAGCTTAATCAGTCAATTAATATTTGTGAGACCATTAAGTCTGACTATGCACTCGAGCCTCTGAAACTGCTTTCTCTACATGCGCTAACATGCAGATATTAAAAGTCTTATTTGATGTACGTATTTGAAAACATTTAAAATTCCCATTGAGAAATTTAACCTTTTGCGATCCAGTGAAAAAAAATTGGAACTGCCCATACGGTCCAGTGCATGTCCCACATGCAACCATAGAAACGCCGCTACACTCCAGTATAAAATTCACAAGAACAGTCCTTAAGGTCCAGTGCATGTCCCACATGCAACTATTAATAACGCTCTTACGGTCCAGTGCATGTCCCACATGCAAGATTTCCCTCCACTTTATTCGATTTCATTTTATATTTTCCTTTAATTATCAGCCTATTAGATTTATTCTAGTCGATTCGTGATATTCCGTAGAATATTTACGAACAAGTCAAAAGTGTCTAAAATGTCAGCCGGCTGTGTAAACAAAGATTATTATCAGTGCAACCTGCGGAAGGTTGGTTCAGTGTAGTACCTGTTCTATCGTCTTTATTTCTGTGATAAAAATGTCTAAAAGAAAACTGTATAGTTTTATAGGTAAAGAAGAAGCAAAGAAAATTCGAAATTTACTTTGTGGTAAGTAATTTATTTTCTTTATATGTTTATTTGAGGGTCAAAGATACCTCTGCAAAGTATATCTCTGTCTCTTTCTAGCACACTTGTTGACATGAGTTAGACAAAGATGGATGATGTGTGATACAGGGTGGCCTTGTTAGCATTGATTTCACGACCCTCTTCAACACATTGTCTTTTTGTACTTCCACTACTTACCTTTTTTTAACAGTGTTTTATACCTAATTATTTACCCATTTTTAGCTCCCATATCGCTAATTGGGAATCTATTGTTCTTTTTACAAAGTCAAAAGTTTGGGTCGTCTACAAACACACCTGTATACGAGGTCTGTAATTTGAAAGAAAAAATCTACTGGACCGTAGCGCTTCGTTTCTTTCCGAAACAACTCGACCTGATGAACAAACAAAACAATGCATGTGGGACATGCACTGGACCTTAAGGACTGTTCTAGTGAATTTTATACTGGAGTGTAGCGGCGTTTCTATGGTTGCATGTGGGACATGCACTGGACCGTAAAAGGTTAAAATTAAAAATCCGCTCTCTTCCAATTGATGGAAATAGATTGTTTACTCCTTCCTCGCCAATTTCCAAATTATTTCCTGTTGTCATAGTAGTATTAGTAGGACAATTAAAAAACTTCTATTCAAAGGTCTTATCCTGTAGTCATTACCTATGATCAACCCTGACAATCGACTTCATCAACGAAAAGGATAAAAAATACTTTCCTAAATAATTTATATAACAATTAAGTAATTAACAAAGTTTGGAGGAGGGTCATTAAGGCATTTTTTGATGGAATAATAATAAAATTAAGACATGATATACCTGATACACGTCATAAATGTATACAGGGCTTCCATAAAGTCTCACCCAGGTCTGGTTTCTCAAAAACGATTATAAATATCAAAAAACGCAAAAACCCGTATTTTTAGGGGCATGAAGTTTCAGAAAATAAAAAATTGCCTAAGCTGCCCAGTCAGGCTGGGCACGGACCAACTTTAATATCTTAATAAAATGGTATGTCTTGAGGCATATGGTTTTAAAAAATTCAGTGACCTACGACTTATCGTTCTCGAGATACAGGGTCGGACGTCCTAGGTAATATCCATATAAATTACCTAAAACTCTTTAACCAAAAGTTCCAAAAGGATGAAATTTTATGATTATAACTCCTTATGGCGAGAGCTTTCGAACAAGTTATAACTCGACCTTTTCTGATGAGGTTAGTTTCTGGTCGGTTTCGTCAGCCAGCCGGACGAATAGCCGGAAAAGTATTAACGAAATAACAAATCAAGTTATAACTTGTTGTAAAAGTCTCGACATAAGAAGTTATAATCAACAAATTTCATCCTTCTGGAACTAACAGTTAACGAGTTATAGGTCAAAATATATCGATATTACCCAGGACGTCCGACCCTGTATCTCGAGAACGGTATGTCGTAGCTTGATGCAATGAACTTCTCTCGATAAAACCTTTAAGACAATATGGCACAAGACATACCATTCCATTTAAGATTTTACAGTTGGTCCGTGCCCAGCCTTACTGGGGCAGTGTGGGAATTTTTTTTTACTGAAAATTAATCCCCCTAAAAATAAAGAAATATGGGTTTTGGAGTTTTTATAATATTTTAAGTCATTTTCGAGAAACCAAGGCCTGGGTGAGACTTTATGGAAGCCCTGTATATAATTATGCTTGAAGAAATTAAAATTGTAATTAATAGAATATTTCTACACGTCCGGAACTAAACAGGCTTGTGACATTCAGAACTGTTACTAGAGGTGGGTTAGAAATAATGCATAAGCAGTATATGGGAAAGTCAAGAGCCATAAAATATCTGTATTATAATTGTATAGTTATGGAACCCTATGGTTTGGTTAAAGGCGAAGTCGCAAACTAATTGGCTAATTCATAGCTAATTATTATTGTCTTTCGTTGACAAACAGGGTGATAGCTTAAATAACGTTGAAAGTTTCACAGGCCTTTTCTACTAGGTGATGAACTAGCAATCGAACAAAAGCCACACTCTCTACATATGGACTGCATTGTAGTCGGTATAATTCCATTCGTACCATAATTAATTCTGATTGACTTTTTAGATTTATTGATTTCTCATTTCAAATAATGAATTCAAGCTCATTATATAAAATTTAAGGCAGTCACCGTGGCCAAGCGATGTAGCGCACTAGGCTTGAACCTATGGTAACCTGAATTAGAAAATCTCAAATGTTCGGTGTACATTCAAGGGAACTACATTGAGGGAGATCGTATTAAAATCTGAATATATATACAGGTCGTTACCTGTACAAATATTCAGTAAAGTATGTCAAATGAAAGTATGTCTATGAACCTCCCTTTGGTGCCGAGTAAGGATACCCAAAAAGGGGACATTTGCGGTGGCTCTCGGTTTACAAACATTCTCAAATTATCAAGTTAGATCTGTAAACCGAGAGCCACCTCAAATTTACCCACTTTGGTATCCTTACTCGACGCCAAAGGTGAGGTTCATATGACATTCTAAATCTCATTACCTGTAAATAATTTTTTGGTATCATTACTTAATTTACAGACCTCGTATGTATTCTTCATGCACACCTTTAACAAGCATACACCTCAAAACTTGCTGTCTGGACACATTATCATACGTTTTTTCTAGGTCTAAGAAAGCAGCATCGATATTCCACTGCATTTCACAACATTTCTTTATCACTCTTTTCAAAGCAAACACAGCATCAGCCCTTCCACTACCAGGTAAAAATCTAAACTATTCGTCACTTTTACAGCTTATATTTGCCCCGTCTGCTAACCTTGTCTCAACTGTCCTTTAAAAAAAAACTGACTATCCAACTTACTTTTTTTTCCATAGTAGTTTTGTCCATATCTAGTAAAGATAAGCTTAGAGAGTTCCTTTTTATTAGTCACTAATTTAATTTTTCTCTTCTCGGATGTTAACTACAGTAGAAATCGTTTATAACGAACTTCAAGGGACCGGAAAGATTTGTTCCTTATAGCCGATGTTCACTATAACCGATATATCGCCTATAAGGAACAAGTTCACTATATCCGATATGTATCGCTTGTAGAGAACAATGTACGTTATAAGGGAACTTCGTAAGACATGAAAAATGTACAATTATGTATGAATGTAGGTACAATCATAATCCACTAATTCAAAATCTGAAACAATACTAACTTTGAGGTGCTAATAAAATGATCTAAATTAGACAGGTCACTCATCTACTCCTTGACAAAGACCTGCATAACTAAACATGGTTTCTGTTTTACTCACACAGCATCAAAATGAATTTTGTACGTTATAACCGATAGAAAGTAGCCACGGGACTTGAAAATTTGTTCGCTAAAGCCGATATTGTTCCTAATAGCCGATGTTTGTTATAAACGATACCAATGTTAATTTTCCATAAGACTCCAAGGGACCGGAGATTTTGTTTGCTATAGCCGATTGTTCGTTATAAACGGTGTCGTTATAAACGATTTCTACTGTATATTGATTTTGCTGATCGAGATGTGTTGTTTCCTGGTTGAACCATGCTCTCAAGTTTTTTAGCTATGAAATCCTTTTTCTGCCAGGGCCTGTCTTTCAATGAACCAAAGAACTTATATTTTAGCACCATGAGCTTATATTTCAGTTGTTTATCCAAATTTCATTAGAAATGTAAATATTAGCATTAAATAGACAAACTTAAAATTTTCAACCGACCAATCATGCCGGAAAAGTAATATTACAGACTTCAGACTAAACTCCAACCCCTTCAGAATCGAAAACTGATTCCAAATCCAACGGAAAGGTAGAAAATAGGCACGTGATGAGAAGAACCACTCGAATAAGAAAAGTTTTTTACAGCAGTTAATGACATAATGTTCTTCATCGCGCCCCAACAACAAAAACTCTCACTTGATCATGGCCAGTCACCTTTGGTCCTGTTTCTTCCCATACTGTACCTATTTATCTAAGAGTCTTCTGGAGTAGACTGAGCCTTAAAGCACCAAGGTCCCTTACTCAGGAAAAATCCAGAATTTTCTCAAATCTTGGTCTTCATTGCCAAAGTGCTCCCAGCACCAGTGGCCAGTCGATTTTCTTGGTTGTTGCAATCTTGATGGTTTGCGGTACTCTCAAGATATTCACACTTGCACAGGTAAAAATGGGCGTCTTAGCTATCAAGAAGCAGAAACCTAGGGGTAATGTCGTATAAGAACTCATAATTTCCGAACGAACACTTGGACTGCGTGGTGACTTGTGGTACTTGGGAATCACAGAGGGAGATATTGTTTGACATTCATGTTGTAGACACAGATGATCCCTCTTATGCACCCCAAATGAAATCATCGCAGTTCCAGGTAAAACATTATCATAGAAAAGGGGAATGGAGCATGGGCGTTTGATGGGATGGCTTAGAACTAGGAGCGAAATGATTATCTTGAGGACGTAATATTCCATGTGTAGTAATGGAACAAATTCGCCAGGCCTCTAGAATCGACCAATAAAACTTTTTTTCGATTGAACAAAAAATAAAAAAAATATCACAAAAAACTTGTTGTCATTACTTATACTTGTTGTCGCCACCCTGTATTATAGGAGTAATCTCTTTAATTTATAACGCCGCTATTCGCTTGATGTGACACTCTGTAAAGGTAAATAACAATGGTTTTTAAAATTACTCGGACTTTCTGTATCCTGTAGGTGGAGGTGCCTAATAGATAATAATCCAAGGCAATTATCCAAAATTGAATAATCAACTTTTCAGAAATTTGTAGAGTGATATGAACGCTAGTATTCTTCGAAACCAAGAAACTCCGATCCTTCATCTTACAAAACAAATAATTGGTGGTGTGCGTTGATTTTGACACTTCTAGATCATATTTCAAGATCATCAGATCATCACAAATAGGTATGTACACAAATATTTTAGTCCGTAATATTCCAAAATATAGCACTTACTTGATCAAAAGATACTAAAAGCATTTCTTGTTCATTTAGAACACAAAGTTTGAAAAGGTTAATTTTTATAATATTTAAACCCAACCCTTAGAGAAAACTTGATGCGTTTTTCTATGACTATTTTTAATTAATTAATGACATTAAGTCGAAACAGGAAGTCCAAACAAAAAGAATATATATTCTTCTTTTCCCTTCTTTTCTCAAATTTTAATTGTTTATATATTTTAATTGTCGATTTGGAGAAGAAGAGGATTTATGAATCAACCACACCTCACATTATAAGGAAAAATATGGTCTTCAACACATTGAAGTGGTTGGATTGCTCATTGGAGCACGTGGTTCTCTAACCTGTAGATTTATAGAATTTTGTAAGAGATTCAAATATTCATCAGAAAGTTATGAAGATCATTGCCCATAATACTGTTCGTTCCTAAATTGTAAAGCTTGGTAATAACATAAATTAATATAACTCTTAATCAAACGAAGAAACCAACTCAGACTGTCTAGTGAGTTTCCAACGACTGGAGGTTAATGCCCCGTCTCAAATAGCCTAGATAAACTGTGATGAATTTGTGGCAGCGGTTAGGGTTGAAGTGCAGGAGGCAAGATGCAGCCAGTGTAGTGGAAACCTGTCTTTCAGGAGTAAAAGATGGTAGTTCTTTTCTTTACTAATCAGTAATTAGCCTATGTAGGTATACGATAAGTCAGCGGATATGGCACGTTGAAAACACCAGTTCTCATCTGATCACTAAAGTTCAGCAACGTCAAGCGTGGTAAGAACGTAGATTGGTGACTTTTCTGGTTTTGAATCCAGCCATGGTAATCATGGCAATCCACGCTCTCTTCGCTATTCCTGGTCAGTGGAACCATGCTGGGTGAGAATGATTTGAGTAGCTGGGCCGTTTGCCCAGCGAATGGGGGGGTCAAACACCCGCCGTCATATGTACATGTAGTTGAAAGAGATGTAATCCACAACTAATCAAACAATCTGGCTATAAATTAATTGAAATATTTACTTACAGGTATAGAAATGTGGCAAGAAACATATGAGGCCCGACACTTATTCTACTCAATGCATATTATGGGTCTGATATGCTTACCTAACTTCTACGACCGGCCATGGAGGAATCATCTGCATCGCGCTTACTGTCTGTTCATCCTAGCTCTCCGCGGTCTCTATACCATAAGCGTCCATGTCAGCCTCATTTTCTGGGTTACTCAGGATTTCAAGCTCTTCTGTTTGAAACTGATAGAGATTTTCATTGTAGACGTATGCACCGTAGAATTGTACATAGTTTACTATTATTTAAATGGATTTATAAACCTAATGCGCTCAGACACCGTTATCAGTAACACTGACGATATATTTAACCGTCTTAAAGACAGAAAAGAGAAAGTGGGTTTATTTACAATTGGTATAATGCAAGGAGTTCTTCTTAAACCAATTGTCTCAGGTTTTCTGACTCGCTCAGAACTAGAATTAGAAATTATTCAAAAAGTTCAAGACGTAGAGCAACCTGAGAACATATTCATGTTTCAGGTGTACATACCCTACGTGGACCCTTCCATGCCGCCTCTCTCATATTTTCTCTATTTCCTCGATGTTTACATGGCTGTTCAGTCTCTTCTGATCATGTGCGGAACTACGCTTCTTCCCTTTAGTGTGTTACACTTGCGAGCAAAGTTCGAGTTATTGAGTGAATTCGTAGCCATGACCGGACGCTGTGCCAATGAAGATGACGGACTCACCATGTACACGAACCTCTTGAGAAACACAAAACTTATCCAATCTAAAGCAGGAGCAAGTTCTCAAGAACTGAACATTGTAAATCTTCGCGGTCTTTTAGAAAACAATCCAATAGCGTATGAGTACTTCTACGTGAAGCAAATTATTTTATTCCAGAAACAACTTCTCACGGAAAGAAATGAGATAGAAGAATTTTGGCGAATTGAATTGTTCAGACATGGTGCATTTGGTGTGGTCCTCATGCTTTTGAGCTTGTACAACATACTGAACCAACACGTTCGAATTCTAAGATTGTTAGAAGGTATCCGCATGTTAGGCTTTGTGATAGGCTACATTTATTACTTCCATTGTTTTGAACTGTTTGCCGAGTGTAATATCTCACTAGCTAGGGCCATGATGTCCAGTCAGTGGTACGAGTGTTCTATTAAAACTAAACACGTCATCCTGCTTTTCCTAAGGCAAACCTTGAGAGCTCATTACTATACGTTCCCGCTCAACTTACAGCTTGGCTACCAATACATGGTGAACACGTTCAAGCTAACCTACTCCTTCTTGAACGTAATGAGAGTTTCTAGCAAATGAATGGAAGAGGCATTTTTAGTTCTGATGAAAGAAATACGTGTATGTATCATAATTTTTATTATTTTTTATTCATATAATAATAATAATATCGCCTTATTTATACTGCCCGATAAGGACTATTAAAGTCCCATTATTCCAGCAGTAAGCCCAAGACATATTATTATGTGGTAAAAATCCCAAATAGGAGAGGACAACTTGTCGTGTCCCGGCTGGGTTTCGAACCTACAACCTCTGGAACTTCTAGATTCATAGAGTGCCGTCTTTACCACTGAGCTCAGACATATAATTTAAAAAAAAAATGTTTTTTCTTTTAATACAGGTTTTGTACCGGTACAGATTAACAGTTCAATCACAAATTTTGTAGACTGTTTTACAGGCTGTCATAACAGGTATGAGTACAGATAGTTTGGAGAAAACAAGATATACAGACCTCCCTGTCATTCTGTACTAAAGTGTCTCCCCTTCCTTCGCCCACCTCGTTGTCATCGACAAAAAGAATCATGTATTATGTTCCAAGATTTTCTCACTGTGTTATGGACCCGTCCTACTGAAATGCACCTTGTAATAATGTGAAGAGACTATAAATCCACATACATGGGATAAAATATAATAATTTTATGTATAAGTGCATATATTTACAAATTGAGAATTAGTAAACATTAATGAAAGACAATGAAGACAATGATCTTTTGATGAGTATGCTGTGTAGCAAGCAACCAGGTAAAGGCTGGCAGTTCATTTTGTTTGTATATAAAAAAAAAAACATAATGATAATAATCGCATCACCGTCCCTGGGAATTTCTCTTGTGTAACTCGGATGTCACGTCAGGTAGTACCTACACGAAAGCATTCCAAGAGAACTATTTTCCACTGTTCTATCGCCCTCGTCTATCGATTGCTCTGGAATTTCAATAAAACATTTTCCTCTTCATTTCAAAGTTTTATGTGTGTCGTCGAGGTGACTGAACCAGGAATGAGGTAAAACACCAGAAACGAAGAAGGTAGTATTGATGTTAAAATTGATTTTTTATGACGAGCAAAAAAGTATTTAATTTCCAATATTTTTTTTTTTTTTTTTTTTTTTTTTTCAAATTCTAATACTTGGACGTACTTAAACGTTATTCTACGAACATTGACTTTTACCTACATGAGCCGTTACTCAGATTTTTTCCTTGGACATTTCAATGTGGTCTTCTTTTTCTCTGTACAACTCAAGAAGTATTACAATGAATTATTTATGTCATGTAAGAAATAGTAACTTTCGATACTGCGATAATTATATTATGTTCAAATGGATAATCGTACATAGACAAATCTAAATTCTAGCTCACACGCAGCATTTGAAGCAAAAGTCTTTTGTCCGTGTATGACGTTTTAAGATGCAGAAAATCTCTTCCTTTTGCACAAAAAGACACCAAGAAGAATTCTTTGGACATAATTAATCTCCTTATTGCCGATATAGTGAATTTGCATGAGGAGATAAAATAATGAGTTTATTTTGCGTTCATAATCTTAAATTTTTTACCTTAGCAAAAGTTGATTTATGATAGCAATAAAATTATTTAATTTTATGTATTTAAATAATTTGTTTTTTGTATTTTCATAAATTAATCCAAATAAAGTTTTATTTATTCAACCATCTTATACTATAAAATGATTCGTTTGTGCACTGAGAAAAAAAATATTGTGAGCGTGAGAACTATTTTCCAAGAAATATTATAATATCTTATTCATTAGTTTAACTTTTGTACTATTGCATCTGAGCGGCTACAATTGGCCTACTGTGAAGACTAAAAATCTTAATATATAAATGTCAAAGTCACTGACTGACTGACCACTGACTGATCATCGCTCTACAGCCCAAACCGTAAGTCCTAGGAAGCTGAAATTTGGTAGGTAGCTTTGTCTTATAGTCTAGATGTGCAATAAGACGGGATTTTTCGAAATTCCCACTACAACACCTGCCATTGGCGAAAAAGGATTTTTTGCTTTCACGGCCATGCCTCGGCCCGCAAAGCCGGCGACAGCCCGCTAGTACATAATATAATGTATTAATTACAAGTCGACCATGTCTCGATAAACTCAACGCGCCGCAACGCGGCTAGTATAAATAGGTGCATGTTGAAAATATTCTGTAGGGACAGTGACAAAGTTTTATTGTTTTTATCTCATCTCTGTACGCCACCGACCGGAAAGCCTTTGTCTTTTGATATACGACTCCCGAATGGAAGGTCAACGTGGACAGGACTTAGCATGGCTTTGCGAAAGACTGCGTGAGAGACATTCGTAAGTCTTTGGGAGACGGTTTATTTATTGTGTTTGTGCAAAGACTATGAGTAATGAGAAAATTTCTGCACTATGGATAGCATAGAACATACATCATAGTACAAGACATAGCACATTGCATAATCAAAAGATGAACGGTGTTCATAAAATGCAGAAATCTTTTTCCAAGACTTTTGTAATACAGACAAAAATTGCGAGTGTAGGTATATTTAAATATTTTTTACATTGAAATTAGGTGATGTATGAATAATAAAATCTTATCAAGTCTATAAAATTGATTGTTTGGTATGTAAATTTTAGAGACATTTTCATTTCAATCACCAAGAGGACGATGTGGGAAGTAAAACGAGTGTCTTGAACAATTCAACAGAAGAACAAATAAACAACTTGAAATTGAATTAAAATGATGGAAAACGAAAGAACATTTCAACAATGAGAAAAAGAGAAGGAAGGTGAGAGGCAAAGTCTGCCTTAGAATACAAAGTTAAACTAAACCTCTTAAAATACTTTTTGATGAAAACCAACTTTTTATTCCTATCCCACTACGTAAGAGCGTGAAGCTGAAAAGCTTCTTATCCGTGTTAAAATGTTTGCTAGATTTTCAAATTTATTTCAATTGACTTTTCATCATTTTTTTATTTATGAAAAACTGTTTTGTTCATAATAGGATTAAATATAAAAGACACTCAAGATCATAGAGTTTCTTCTCTACTTAAATAATGGAAAGAGGTGTTGGTTACTCATTCGTATTGGGACCACTAGCATAAAATGACAAGCTATGCTGGTTACAGGAAAATGACATACACGGCTCACCTCAGATGTTGAAGGGACGTCAAAAAGTATGTACATTCTCTTTCTTTCACTTTCCCAAACTTAATAGGAGTTGGAATTTTACCACTTTCTCATGGTTGAGGTATGATTAGTTCTGACTCTCTTACTTACATTTTTCCAAACTTAATAGCAGTTGGAATTTTACCTTTTCCTAGTTGAGGTTGATTGGTTCTGGCACTTCCGATTTTTGAAAATGGTCGAATTTCAATTTTAATCTCTATATAATTTTTCTTTAAAAGTAAATTCGAGTTGTTGACAGTTTCAAATTCTTACACGATAATGTTAAAGGAATAAGAACAATCAAGGTTAGAAGGAAGTACGCAAAACAATGAAGAAGAATGGGCAAAAAAAAAACGTTGTTTTGAACTGCACGGTCTGTCTTATCACGATGGGGGCTTTGCCCTCCATTCGCTGGAAACTCTCGCTCACATACCAGCTACTCAAATTAACCTCACCAAGCCTGAGTGGGGCAGGGAATAGCACCACGAGTCACTAGGGTTCAAATTTGAATGCTCAGCCATCCCATTCCCAACTTCGTTGGACGTTGCATATCATCAGTGACAGAACCAGTGGTGTATTCAAGGTGCCATGGACGCTGGCTTTGCAATATTTTCAGGACTATGTACCAGGTACGATGTTTTACTTTTCAATTTAAGAGGCAATTTTTTTGCGAATGAATAAAGAAGGTACGCGATCTTTCTTTCTCTTACTAAAAGTGTGATGATGTAATTAAATAAATTAGCTCCTTCCAATTTTCCTTTTCTCTCTCTTACTCACACTCTCGGCTTTTTACTTTGTTTCTTACTTCCATCATCTCAAGGGCTTTTCAAGTACAGACTCAAAAGTGTTCGGAACATGCATAAGGTTTCAAAATAGAGGTAAATTGTACGAACGTATTTCCGTTCAACTTTCTCTTTTCAAAAGACTACCAAGAGGTGTTCAGCAAAAAGGCTAATTTAGCTTCCTTTTATATCTTCTACCTCCTTGAAAACTGAAAATTGAAAAGCATTTTTTCGTTTTTTATTCTCTTCATTTAATTATCCACAGTATATCTACGGTTGCACTAAGAGGATAATAATATCCTCCCATTTATACTGCTTGGCTGGGACTAATAAATCCCATTATTCCAGCAGTCAGCCCAAGACGTATTATTATTTTGACAAAATCCGAGATTAGAGGATACCTCTCATGTCCTGGCTGAGTTTTGAACCCACAACCTCTGGATATCCAATAGCTATACAATCTTATTGTATTTATATAAAAAACCCAGAGAACTTTTGTTTTTTTCTTCTCAAGTGATAATGTATTAAAAACAAACTTACACATGTCTAACATGACATTATAATTCTCTTAGGCTAAATTCTCGGAATTCCACAGTGCTTTTTATAAACGCCTGAATTTTTCGTGATTATGCAATACCATTCAATATATTCAAAACTCACAATTAATTACAGTTCTCAGTGTTGTTTACTTTGCTTTTGAGGAGGTTTTTTAATGTAACATATTGATTGATCAAAAATTATTATTATTGTTATTTTTTTTAAATAACTTTCTTTATTAATTCAAAATACAATTTGAGGTAACAATATAATACCTACATACATAAATATGAAAAATATTAAAGTTATTATAGCCCTTTCAGCATATGCTGGTGTTGGGCTATATTTTATAGTTTTTGTAGTTTCATGGTGAGTTTTTTCTCTTCATCTGTGTACCTTATCAATTTAAAACAGAGACCAGCATTCAGGATAAAATAGAGATAGATATAAAAAAAGAAGAAGATGGTAAGGTCCTCACTCACCATGCGGAAGGTCCCGGGATCGAATCCCAGAACAGACGTAAATTTGTAGTGGAAATTTACAATTTGTCACGTACACCTTCCGGAGTGCTCGCAGTGACCCAGCGACGTAATGAAATTAGTGTGTCACTTCTCGCCCAATAGAAGAGAGGCATACTACGGAATGGAGAAGATACAACACAGGGCACTAGAGTATAAAGTAACTGTTGTTTCATAGCTACGAAATAACGGCTGTGAAATCCTTATCTAAAAAAAAAAAAAAAAACAGAAATCATCTTCCAAAGCCCAACACATACATTAGCATTCAATTTCAAACAGAGAGACCCATTGTTTGGTATCTTCATTAGGTAGGTACCCTACCTACACGTATAAACTTTGCCGAAATCACCTAGTGCAAGTTAGGCACCTATATGCATTGACCGATGCAACCGACTGCAGTTATTTCTCTCTCCAGCAGATCAATTCTTTCTCTCGTCGGGCTGACATCGAAGCATATACCTAGGTGTGCCTTGTTTCTCATACATTTTCAATTTTCAAATTAACAATAATTATTTAATTAATCAAAGTCAATACCAAATCATAAAAGCTTTCCATTATCATCCCGCTCGCGATCGAACCGCCGCGTCGCGTCGCGCCGTTATCCGCGCAAAAGTGATAGTGGTAATTGGTAAGTTTTATGTGAAAAGGCATCCTCTTAAATCAGCCTCATTATATACAGTCCACTTCAAATTCACAAAACACCCATTAAACATCATATTAGGATCTAATAGTCTCTTTTCAATGCAAAAATAAAAGTAATAACCAGTCTAACCCATTTTTTTAATTTATGTGGCTCAACACATTTGGTTTATTTGCCTAAACATAATAGATTATCAAAATTATTAATTATAATGGTTTCTCATACCGCCCCGATGTTTTTAAGGAGATCAAGGAGTGAACTAGATCCCTACGGCAGACTAGGTCGAGGTGTCCGATCCAGAAATTTCAACGATACCAAGTCTCATCATTCAACACTTGATTCTATCTATAGCAAGAACAGTATCATCAAAAAAGAAGATGAAGATATTGAGAGAAATAGTTATTATTGTAGAAGTCACAAGACAAGATCTATTTACTCGAATGTTAAAAGAAGCAGGAGTGAAACGAACACAAGACGTGAACATGAATACAGTAGTGGGGACAGTGATCGTAAATCCTTGTGCAGTGTGCACTCTGTCAGAAGTGTGTTCCAAACAGCTCAGGATAATTATCAGACCATCCTAGGCAGCAATTATTCTCTGTCCAAAGTTACAAATATTTGGAAAGGGCTCAGTGAATTTATAGAGCAGCAACTAAAGTCAGACAAGGCGACCGTTATACCAAAACTTGGTGTTTTCACGATCATCGAAACAAATTTGCAAGGACACACCCACAAGAAACCGGTATTCATTATAAACCAGAGCTTGTTAAAAATACACGACCTCAAAAGCAAAGACTACGGAGTAACCAAAGCTGTCCAACGGTGTGTTGTGAGCCACTTGGATATTGCCACCAAGTGTTCGTTGAACCGCTTTGTGGTGGAGGAGGTCATCAGTGAAGTCATCAAATCCTTTGAGAAACTTCTCATGACCAAGAGAAATTGCGAGTTGCCTTTCTTTCAGATTGGAAAACTCCAAGTACAGGCGGGTGAAATGCGGATGAAATTCTACGAAGACTTTATCAAAACTTTGAATCGATCTCTGTTTAGATCACAGTCTTGTTGCAGTTTAATCAGTGGCATTAGCAAGCTGTCCCGAACCAGTTCAGTGTTTTCCAAAATGACGTCGCTGTCTGCCCGTTACATGCCGCCTTCAGAGTTTCATTCTGTGCTTCCATTCGCCACCAGAGAAACAGGAGCAGAAGGGCTGAAGAGAAATGTCCCTCCTCTTCCGTCACAGATGAGGAAGTCTCAGTCATGCTGCTCGCTAGGTATGAAATAATAGTTTCAATCGTCCTTTTGACCAAGTACCATATGGAAATTTTAAACCCTATGTATGACACGTTGATTATGGTTAGTTTAGTTACATTATATAATATAGTCCTAGTTTATGCATAAAGTTTTCTAAAAAAACTTTATATGTTCAAATTATTATACTTATTACGGTGTTTTTAATAACTCTTTCTTATTCCTTCAGAGGAATAAATAAAACAAAATGCATCTCATGTAAATCTGTTAGAAAATAAATATTGATAATAATAATTAATACCCTTTTCCTAACTGAAATATCATTCTGGTTACAGAGAGTCGAAGAACAAAGGATACTCAATCCCTCCTGTCAATACCTACTGGCAGTATCTGTAGCAAACGAAGTTGTTGCTCGCAGCAGGCAACACGGGGAGCACACGGCGACGCCTGCATGTGCATCATCTGCGAGAGCAGACTGCGGGGCGCCGCATTGGATGACTTTGGCATCCGAGGCCACTGCGGCGAAGTGGAGAGGAGGAAGAACGCTCTCATTGGGCGGACGCCAAAAGTGAAGGGCATTGAATCTCGACTGCGTCTGGACATTGAAGAAAGGAGTAAACAAATGCAGAACGAAGCTGCGGAGTATAATAGAGAGCTCGCAGTGAAGTGGAACGGTAGAAGACTCAAGAGAAGCCGGGCGTCCCGAACTGAGAATGATCTGGTGAACGGAATACAAAACAGGTGAGATTCAAATAGGTTAGACGAGCGGAAAAAACAGTACTAAAACTGTCAAAACATGCCTTCTCAAGTTGTCATTTTTTGTTGTTTTTTTTGATAATTTAGACAGAAAATAAATAAAAAGAAATGATTATTAATGTATTGTTCCTGTGTATTTCCAGGGAGTGTCAGAGGAGAAAACACAAGGTCAGTAATGTAGACGATATTACAGCTCAAATAAAACAAAAGAAATCACGGGAAAAATGCCAAAAGCAACAAGAAGAACAATCTATGAAGGAGAGAAACGATAAGCTCACCCAGCTGCTTTACGAAGAGCGAATTAATAATATCAAAGAAAAGAACTTCAAGCGGAATCAACTGAAACAAGGATTGGACAACCAGATTCAGGTCAAGAGGAACAAAACAAAAGATCGATCAGTGGTGCATTACGATTCGCAGCTTCTTCGAAAAACCCCTCTCAGAAATGACATGTCCAGTTTGAGTCAAATGCAAATTCAGAAAGGACGGTATAAATCTCAAGGAGGTATGTCGAAGGTATGATTGCAGTCGGAAAATTTGTAAAAAATACATATCAGGTTTTTCTTCAAAACATAGAATGGTATCGTATTCTTATCGTTAACAAGATTTAAATGTCAGGGTCTGGCTGGGGGATTATACACAGGGAGCAGACCAGTAGTCTGGCTGGGGGACTATAAACAGGGAGCAGACCAGTAGTCTGGATGGGGGACTATAAACAGGGAGCAGACCTGAGCATACCCCTAAACGTCCTCGCTAGCTCGTAGTTCTGTAAGGGTTTTAAAACGCTTTAAAATTTGAATGTCTGCACGATGGTTAATGCCGCAAATCATTAGTTCTGTGGGCTATGAGAAGCTGAGAAAATCATGTCGAGAGATCATCATCTTCGGTGTTAGCTATGCGGCTACTACAACAAGAACATTAAACGTTAGAATGAATTTTTTACACTAATTTATTACTATTCTTTTTGATGTAGAATATCGTCCAAACGAATCGCGTTTGAAAACTAAATAAAATTTAAATGTTCATTTTTTTCATCGCCAACCTGTACTTTTCAGAATATCAAAAAGTCCAAATGAAGGAGAAAAAGCTTCGCGAACAAATGGAAAGAGATCATGATGACTACGATTTTGGGTGCAAGTACAAATATGACGAGATCAAAGCTCAGAAGCAAAAGGATCTGAAGATCTACCAGGAGTCTCGTGCGAGGGAAACGAGGCAAGGTCTTAGAGGGCATGGGATTTCTTTTGAATGATCCTCCAAGCCAGAAATGTGTTTGTTGGTTTTACAAAATGGGTGGTTTGAAATAACCCTTTTGAAAATTAAATTGATTGATTCCATTTTTTTCAGTTTGTAAAAAATGTAAATACCTGCCTAGATCACTCTCTCTTTCTCCCAAATCTATATAATAAAATATTTAAATACCTCTATCGCAACCTTCTCTTTTTTCTTCCTAGAGTTTATCGAAGGATGGTTTTAATTTTAAAAGCGTTATATTTTTTTTTTTTTGGAGCACCTATTCATTATTGAACTTTTGATACATAATAAGGTCTTTATTGACAGAGAATAAAGTTTGAAAATTGTAAACGAAGCAATGATTGACTGTGAGTTGCATTACCATCTCGCTTGATAAAATTGGTGGAAACTGGCAGAGAGGAAAATTCATACAAACTACAGCCTTCAATGGATGTTCTGTCTACAGTCTCTAAAACCTTCTCATAAAAGGTACCTAGGGGCTTCCTTGCTGGGCCACTGCCAGTTCCATAGATGTACTTGCAGTGGGCCACTTCTGCTGCTCTGGCATTTTTTTGAAGGCTGAGACACAAATAAAATAACTTACAACACAGATTAAACGAATTCTCACTTGAAAATGCCTATTTTAATTTTATTTACTTTTACCTAAATTTTAAAATAATAAAACAGAAAACAAATTAGATAGAACTTATAAAATTGCTTAAATTGCTTTTTAAATGCCTCAATTATGTTTAGACTGTGGAATTTTAACACCCATTGAATGCAGCAGAGGTTGTCCAGATAGTGAGTACCCTAGATACCTTTTATGAGCTCGCATGAGTTTGTGGCTCAGAGCTAAGAGAGGCTCGTTTTGTATGTGTAAAAATCTCACAGCAGTTTTATTTCGAAAATGATTTAAAGGCGATCAGAAAAAAGACTCCATACTCGGAGAAGCTACGTTTTCTATCGCCAGTCATCGATACAAACGGAGCCCTTAGGGTGGGGGGTAGACTTTCTAATGCCCCATTCCCAGAATCGGCAAAACAACCCCTCTTGATTTCCAATAAGTGTTATCTCGCGGTTTTCTTAATTCGTCATTATCACGAAATGTCCATCCATGGTGGTCCAAAATTGTGCAGGCATTAATTCAACGTGAATATTGGTGGACGCGAGCTCATTCGAAAAAACATATTTAAATGTGGTCCATGTTTTCGAGTGAAAGCGAAATGTATCCAGCCATATATGGCAGACATACCTAAATCTAGATATTCTCAAGGTAGACCATTCATCAATGTGGGTGTTGATATGGCGAGACCGTTCTCTTTAAAAACGGGACCGAGACGAAACTCACCCATCGTGAAGGCGTGGTTTTGCATCTTCATATACATGTCCACAAAAGCCATTCATCTTGAATTGGTGTCTTCTCTGTTAACCGAAGCGTTCCTGGCATGTCTAGAGCGATTTGTGGGTCGACGTGGCCTTCCATCCTGTATTTTTAGTGATTATGGAACGAACTTCTGTGGAGCGGCAAGTTACCTACGAGAGGTTCAGGATTTTCTTGTTAAATCTCAAGATAAGATAGCATCTCGTTTGAAAAAGCAGGAAATCTTATGGAAATTTAACTCTCCCAGTGCCCCTAATTTTGGAGGGCTGTGGGAAGCGGGTGTCAAATCAGTGAAAACACATCTCAAATTTGTTTTCAATAATCTCAATATAATTAAAGACAGACATTAAAGACAACCATTGAAGGCAGCAGAGGTTGTCCAGATAGTGAGTATGAATTTTCCTCTCTACCAGTCTCCAAACATTTTATCAAGCGAGATGCTTCTTTAAGTGCCCAACAGTAATGCGACTACATAACTACATAATACTGACCGTGACGGTTAGGTGGTAGGTGAACAGTAACCTTTATTATGCTAACCTTAAAAAATCCGTTAAACGAAAGACCCACAAGCAAAGCTCTGGACAAAATAGAATAATTTGACATTCAAAGTAAAATATGTGCGGTTGTCAGTGACAACGCATGTCAAATTCCAACTGCAATGATTAACAATGGTGCTTCACACATAACTTGAATTTAGTTGTTCAGGATGGGCTCAAAGCAATCGCGACAAAAACCAACCGAAAAATAGAAATAGGTAATAGAAAGTAAAAAAGAGCCTAAAGTAGAGTACTTCAAAAGAATTTAATCAGAAAAGGCTAAATTGGATGGTCCGAAGATCTCGTCACAAGATGGACTTCGACTTGTGATATGATTGCTAGAGCACTGAAGCCCAGAGATAATATTGCTATTGGAATAACTCTATACATATTATAGAATGTAAGAGTATTATGTTTGTAAAACAGAATTATGACCAATTTTTTTCAAAACATGAAAACCAACATATGTATAAAAATAAAGTTCTCTGCCCTCCAAAATTTAATTTGACAAAACTTCAAATTAATGTTGAGTACCAGTGAATAATTTTTACTATGAAAAATTGCCAACAAAATTGAAAATTCTCGATTCTAAAATTCGGAAGAAAAAAAAACTTATAGAATTTTGTCAAGATGATTTTTTTTATAACAGTAAAGATTTTCTAGGTACTGACATATGTGTAAATTAAATAACTGGTAATAATGCTGCTGATGAGGTTAAACTTAAACTTTGCAGCACATATGAATATACCTATATACTAAACCAAAAAATCCTCCATAGAGAAACCATTTGTACATATCGCACCTTTAGAATTAGAGGGTAATATATCAAAAAAATCGAAAAATACGTTTTTGGTACCGTTGGAAAGAAGAGAACGAGCTCTATCGATATGTACAAGAATTTATAGTTCTATTCTTCTTCGTTCACAAGTTATTGGATCAAAATAGTTTTAAGTCAGTTTGATCAGTGAAGTCAGTATATCGCACCCTTAGAACTATATGGTATTATCGCAAAATTGTCCATTTTTTTTTTATTGCTTAACTTTACAGAGTACATTGAGCTCTTTCGATAGGTAGGGGAATCATGCTTCTACCTCTTCCCGTTGCCGAGAAACAGCGCTGCATTAGTTCCGATGATTTTGGAAAGTGGAGGGGAAATTAGATCAAGAAGGTATTAAGGTTAGTAATTACCAAGACGTCATGGTGAGAGGTCCGTTCAGTTTACCAAGATAGTATCAACTACGTAAGTTTTGATAAAATACCTTATTTTCCTAATGTTTTTGTACATTCTCAAAATGACGTTTTCATATTATTTGCATGCAATTTCGATTTGTCACTTTATTGAAATATGATTTAGTGAAATTGGCCAATTTACCATGGTAAAAATATATCAGGGTTGTACTTAATTCTACATAGCCCAGAGAAATGTTCACAATATTAATTTCCAAAAATGTAAATTAGGCATAACTTGTAGATAATACCTTCTTTGACGATGATAATATTCTAAATTATTTATCCCTCACTATTTTTGCCAAACATTATTTAAAACACTATGTACTTAATACTTTATTTTCCGACGAAATATTCATTAATTGATTTCCTAATATTTAAATTAGTTAGAATTTGTAGATAATACCTTCATTGACAACGTTGGAATTCAAAGTTCTGTTTTTGCTACTGTTTTCGCCAAATATCATTGGAAACACTATGTACTTAATACTTTATTGTTCAACGAAATATTCATAATTTTATTTCAAAATGTTTAAATTGGGTATAATTTGTAGATAATACTTTCTTTGACAATGATGAAAATCAAAATTCTGTATTTGCTACTATTTTTGCAAGACACAATGTTATACACCATGTAGTTAATAAAATATACTATACCTACCGTGCAACGAAATATTTTTTTGGGTGAATCCAATACTTTCCTTTTTATAGGATAAGGAAAGTAAAAATGCAGAGCTAGTTTGACTCTCTTTCATTAAAAAAAAAAACAAATTTATTATTTAAAAAAAAACAAGAGTAAATTTGGTGACAAAAAAAAATCCAAATGCTTACTAAGTTTGAATTTTTCGCATGATCAACCGGTGTAATAAATCTTTTCCCCCCTGGCTTCAACATAGGGGCCATCTGCAAACTCTGGTTTACTGTGCTAAGATACTGAGGGGTTCAAGCCTTTTGATCCAACTCTTCTGCTTCTTCTTTCACTTTGCCTTGTCCTAAACTTACTTGGGATCGGTATTGTTAAACCTCATGTTTCAGGTTTTACGGCTGGATGTTTTTCCTAACGCTATCTATTTTTTCCTAACGTCTTAATCAATACGGGGGTTTTATCCTCCGTTCGATGGAAATCGTACCTGCTACCATCATTAACCTTACCTAGCGTACGTACGGCAGGAAATAACAGCCTCACATTAGGACTGAACAGGATTTTCTATTAGAAAATTCTGCTCCGACGGGAATCGAACTTGGGATTCCTGAATTACAAGCAAAGGTCACAACCGTTACAACACGGAGGCTAGTATTTTGCTCCACCTAGTAAATCAATGTTAGAAAGTCGTGTATTGTAACACCGTTCTTTTGTTTGTCGATATCTTGTTTCAGGAAAGTAATCATGTCCTCTCGTAGAAAATTTCGCGCGCTCTTGAAAGAAAATTTGAAAAGAAAACAAGATACAGTCCCTACACTGAAAAGACATTGCGGAAAAGAAGTTCCAAAAATTAGTAAAAAACTGAGCACAATTTTGGAACTTTCGAATTCTGACCAAATTTGGGAAAAAAGGCAAGATGAAACTAAAGTTTTTGACCCAAAGCAATCAGCACAAGGTATTCAAAAGATGTCTATTCAAACCCATACAAAAGCCGCAACAGAGATGATACAAATCAAAAGAAAAAATGAAGAAGACCCACACTCAAAACATGGTATTCATAAGATGATGACAATTCAAACCATTGCAAGACCATCAACAGAGATGAACCAAATCAAAGAAATAATTGAAGAAGACCCACACTCAAAACACGTTATTCAAAAGATGATGACCATTCAAACCAATGCAAGACCATCAACAGAGATGAACCAAATCAAAGTAATAAATGAAGAAGACCTACACTTAACACATGCTGTGCAACAGATCATGAAAATCCAAACCAATGCAAGACCATCAACAGAGATGAACCAAATCAAAGAAATAAATGAAGAAGACCCACACTCAAAATATGCTATGCAACAGATCATGACAGTTCAAACCAATGCAAGACCATCAACAGAGATGAATCAAATCAAAGAAATAGAAGAAGATACACACTCAACACATGCTATCCAACAGATGCTGACAGTTCAAACCAATGCAAGAGCAACAACAGAGATGAACGAAATCGAAGAAATAAATGAAGAAGACCCACACTCAACACATGCTATGCAACAGATCATGACAATTCAAACCAATGCAAGACCATCAATAGAGATGAATCAAATCAAAGAAACATTAGAAGAAGATACACACTCAACACATGCTATCCAACAGATGCTGACAACTCAAACCAATGCAAGAACAACAACAGAGATGAACGAAATCGAAGAAATAATTGAAGAAGACCCACACTCAACACATGCTATCCAACAGATGTTGACAGTTCAAACCAACGAAAGAGAAACAACAGAGATGGACCAAATAAAAGAAATAAATGAAGAAACCACACATGCAATACATTCTATTCAACAGATAACTATTCAAACTCATATAAGAGGAACAACAGATAATAATATTATGAACAAAATGACAGAAAATCTGAATGAATCCCTTTCGTCAGATTTTGACATAGATGATGTTGATAAGGATCCAGATTTTTGTATTGAAGGAGAAAACAAAAGGATTTTTCCTATTCAAAGTCAGCCGTTCAAAGAAATAAGGAATGAAAATAACGCACATTGTGAATATAAGGACTGTACAAATGAAGTTTTCGCTGCTTGTGTAATAGGGAAATGTTCATGTTTCTTGTGCCACTCTCACTTTATGGAAGACATCGATGAAGAAAGTTGTAAAATAAATCATCGAATCCTTAAAAATCAAAATACTACTAATGTAAAAAAATGTACGAAGAAGTCAGTTGTAAAAAAATCAACCAAGATAATTAAATGTAAGGAAGTAAACATAAAGAAAATAACCAAACAGGTGAAAGGAATAGAACAAAATCAGCACTGTGATCATACGAGTTGTGAAAACGCTGTCGTCTCCACTTGTTTCAAATGCGGTTCTTTTGTATGCACAGACCATCTGGATTCAAATACTTGTGCTGATCATTTCAAGTCTCCTAGAAGTGCTGATGAAAACCAACCAAAAAAGAAAAAACATAAATTCAAGAAAAATAAATACGTAGAACAGGATTCAAAAGTCACATATGAACAACATTGCGAATATAAAGACTGTAAAAATGGCGTTGTGTCCAGTTGTTTTCAATGCACTGCTCTGTTGTGCATAAACCACCTTGACTCAAACACCTGCGATGACCATTCTAAGAAACATATTGATTCAAGTGAAGACGAAGATGGTTCTACTCCGAAAAGAAGGCGAATGAAAAAAGAAACATGGATTTCATCAAAAAGGAAGCACAACAGAAATTTGGGTAAGTCGTACGTGAGTGTTACTAAGAAAATACGCATTGAGAGAGAGATGGGTGAGCCCTGCGATATTTGTAAGTTTAACTGCTCCAATATGATATCTCATACTCAAAGATTGGCCATTTTTGATGAGTTCTGGCAATTGGGGAATTTGAATAAACAAAGAGTATACATTTCCTCCCACGTAGAAAAAGTTTTACCCCTGTACAGATATTCCAGGTCCAAAATTCAAAAAGAAACTATAAGGACAATGAATAATGCATACTACTTCAATGTAAACCAAGAAAAAGTTCGAGTTTGCAAGTTCTTTTTTGAGAGTACCTTGGGAATAAACTGTAAAGTAATTTCTACTGCGTTAAAAAAATGTAAAAATGGAATACTTATAGATGATCAACGAGGAAAACATACCAAACACTTCTCTGTGGCTGAAAACTTAAAGCAATCTGTTAGAAACCATATTGACAGTATCCCTCGCATTGATTCACATTACTTGCGAGCGCAAACCACCAGACAGTACATTGACGGAGGACTAAGTGTAATTCAGCTCTACAGACTATATGTTGAAAAGCAGAAAGAACTAGGAGAGGACTTTGTAAAATACAATATCTACTATGACATATTCAGAGAGTACAACATATCGTTTTTTGTCCCCAAGAAAGACCAATGTGATTTGTGTGTAAGCTATGATAATGCAGAAACTGAGGAAGAAAAAGCCGTTTTGGTTGAAAAATACAATAAACATCAAGAGGAAAAGAAAATGAGCCGAGAGGAAAAACAAAGAGACAAAGATAGTTCAAACCCTAACCATGTGGTTGCTTGTTTTGATTTACAAGCCGTCCTGACTGTACCAAGAGGGGATTGTTCCGCTTTTTTTTACAAATCGCGATTAAATTCCTTTAATTTAACAATATGTGAAATAGGACAAGGAAAAAAACGATGTCTTCTGTTATCTGTGGGATGAAACTCAAGGGTGTAGAGGAGCAAATGAAATAGGCAGCTGTCTGTTTAAGTTTTTAGAAAAGAAACAAAGATCTTGCGAGAAAGAGATTGATGTGGTCTTCTACTCTGATAATTGCTCGGGGCAGCAAAAAAACAAATACATTATGGCTCTGTATCTTTTTGTTGTTAATAAATTCACAAACATAAATAGCATCACCCACAAATTTCTAATCAAAGGACATACACAAAACGAGGGGGACAGCGCTCATTCAACTATAGAGAAATGTGTAAAAAAAGCGTTGAAATCTGGACCTATTTATGTACCTTCCCAGTATTCATCAATCATCAAAGTGGCCAAAAAGACGGGTACACCTTATAAGGTTAATGAGTTGGGACATGAAGACTTCCTAGACCTCAAAAAGTTAACCAACGAGATGATCCAAAAATTGACTTTTGGAGGTGATAGCAAATTTGCGAATATTAAAATTCTCAAAGTTGAAAAAGCAATGCCAAACTCAATTCAAATTAAATCATCCTACGACCCAAAAGAAAAATATGAAATTATTGATATCAATTCAGGAGTTAAGACAAGGAAAAAGGAGAAGGGATCAAATGTAGACTTTGCTAAACTAGAGCTGAAACAACTTTACACTTCAAGATTAGAGCTGTCTGACAGAAAGAAAAAAGATCTACTTAGTCTGATTGAAGGTGGTCAAATTCCCACTATTCATAAAGAATTTTACAGCTCAATTTGCAAATAAGTTAGTTAGTAAGAGTCATTATTATGAGAGCTTATACCTACCTTTAGGAGAAAGAATTAACGATCATAATTTTATTATGATAGGTAGGTACATAGGTACCAACTACCAACATAGCAAACAACTAAGGGCCATACCATAAAACAAGATTACATCTAGGATAAGCCTGACTGTGCCTTAAGTCTGGAAATTGAGTGCTGTGACTGGCCAAAACTACAAATTGTGGGAGGGTCAGGCTCATCTCAACATTAATCCTGTTTTATGGTTTGACCCTAAGGGCCAAACCATAAAACAGGATTACATCTAGGATAAGCCAACTGTGCCTTGAGTTTGGAAATTGAGTGCTGTTTGGCCAAAATTGCAAATTGTGGGAGGGTCAGGCTTATCTTAACATTAACCCTGTTTTATGGTTTGACCCTAACTGTATAAGTGATAATAATATTATGTATCTTATACCTGCCTACCTACCTACATATCAAAGTATGTAGGTGTTGTGATATTTTATTTTACTTGTAAGATTTTAAATTTCAACCTTTTATTTTATTTTATTGCTGAAAATTTAATTAAGATGACCTCCTTCAAGGGTTATTCAAAATGATTCTTAATTAATTTTTACTTTCCTTATCCTATAATAAGGAAAGTATTGTGTTCCTCGAAATTTTGACCTACCCAGTTTTTTACATTTCTGGACGAATTATATCTTTAGGACACCAAAAAAGTTAGTTTCAGCCATTGGTTCGTGCGTGTGTGTGTGTGTGTGTGTGTGTGTGTGTGTGTGTGTGTGTGTGTGTGTGTAAACAGCATATCTCAAGAACGGTAAGAGCTAGAGACTTGAAATTTGGTATGTAAGTTGGTTTTATATACCACACGAACCACGAAATTTTGGTTAACATCGGCCGCATGGCCGCATCTTTGGATTGGTTAAAGATACAAAAAAATTATAGACCATGTTTTTCTTAGAATGAAAAAATAATAATGGTCTTTCTTGAGCACTTTTTTGATATCTTGAACTTTTTGGTACCGGTCCCCAATTTACCGGATTTTGAATGTTAGGTCCCGCTTCTAATAGGTTAAGGAAAGTCGTGTGATGTTTACACCAGATTTTTTATCTTGTGATTGTTATGTTACTTATGTGGGAAACTGCTACCATAGTTAACTCAATAAGTGCAAGACTGAGAAGTGTTCATTTATTTAATTTTACATAGATTTATAATTATTGTTATCTAAGTCAAGGGTTAGTCATTATTTTTAAATCATCTTTTTTGTTTTGATTTTTATGTTACAAAATAAGTAGGTACAACCTGAAGTTTTTTTCTTCTTCGTAGACTAGGCCATGTTGGAACCAACCATTTGTCCTCGCTCTCCTACTAAAAATGATATTTAACTGGTTGTTTATGTTACTAATGTGTTTTTAACTCAATAAGTGCAAGACTGAGAAGTGTTCATTTATTTATTTATTTAATTTTACATACATTGCCAATACAATTACTATGCAAAAACTCTTATAATTACGTACTTAATCATTTTTTGATTATTATTTTTTGTTTGATTCTCATTATTTTAATTCTTAGTTATTTCGTCTGAAATTGAAAAAGACTTGATTATTATTCTGTGACCTATACCTAGGCAGTTTAAAAATAAGTTTAGTGTAGGTCCTTTTGCTTACTATTCCTATGCAAAGCTCAAAATGTTATCTATTTTTCTTTATTGTAACAAAATTCATTTGATAACATTACTATGATAATCTATTGGATTTTAAGTATAATAATTAGATCATTTCAGATTGTACCTTTTTTTAAAAAAAAAAAAAAACAAAAGCTGGTTGGGCTAGGTACGTTATTGTTTATTAAGAAAATTATACAAACTTAACTCATTATGATAGGTCCTTCCAATGACTATGCCTATAGTTAAAAATTATTATTAGGTACCAAAGTTTTTTTTCAGCTCAATAAAATTGAAGTTTTTTGAACCTATTGTACCACATATTTTTTCTACAATATCCAAGTTTAATTTTTTATGTTCCTCATACCTGATAATTTTTCAATTACAAACTTTGGTAGATGGAAATCAATCATTTCCGTTCAAAACTTTGGTCTTTCCCACCACAAGTCTGGCTAAATGCTGAAATCGTTCTTTGTTAAATATAATTATTGGTTATTTCACAGTTTAATAAAGTAATAAAATTTGATTTGATACTCAAAATACCCATTGTTTTTTTTTAACTTTCTAATTTCACAGTGAAATATAGTAATAAGGTAAATCATCATACTTAAGGAAATCAAAATAAAAACGCAAAGGAAGAATTGAAATTATCAATAAGGTATTATCTCAACAAAAAAAAAATGATTTTTTTTGCGATAATACCAGAACAAAAATATTATTTGTCGAATAAGGTATTATTTAACAAATGTTTCTTTATTTTACAAAAAAAAATCTCTAAAAAGTGTCATCATTTTTAGAAACGGTAATAAGTCAAAATGAACATTTTTGAATTGGTTATAAATGGCAGATGCAATTCATAACACATAAATCCTTGGACAAAAGCAAGTAGAAAATTATATTGGCTTTTTTTTAAAAGCACAATGAACTATCTAATTTCTGGGGTTTTCGAGCTGTTGAAAGTCAAACTTTCAATTGAGATTTCTCAAAAATTAGTGATTTTGCGATAATACCATATTGTTCTAAGGGTGCGATATTTCTCCATAAAAAATCAATAATTTGGAGATAATTTTTGACTCGATGATAACATTTTGATAAATTACCATCTTTAAAATATGTTTAGTGATTCTTTTGAATATAGCTCTCTAAAATGTTTTAATATAATACTTTCTTTGTCAAATTACATTTTTTGTATTTTGATATAATACCATCTTATTTACCATCTGGTCCTATCTTGGTTCCTTCCCAATACACTACCATCATTCAGCTAGCAAAGAAAACTGGAGATCCATTCAAAGTCAAGGAATTAGGGTATGAAGACTTCATAGACATCAAAGATTTGACCAATCAACTGGATTCCACCCTGAGTTCCACATCGTTTAAAGACTCGTCCAATATGTTCTCAGATATCAAAATACTCAAATTCGAGAAAAGTAAACATCTATATCTAACAAATGTTCATTCGATCCTAATGTAGAATTTAGTTCCTTTGAAATATTGAGAGAACCTAGCGAAGGTACACAGCGAACATTGAAAATTTCTCGTATCAAACCAAAAACACTGTATTCATCGAAGCTGAAGCTTTCAGACCAAAAGAAAAAGGACTTACTGGAATTAGTGAAAGACGGACAAATTCCAAGTTGCTATAAAGACTACTACAATGATATCTGCAAGTAGATTGAACATGATTTAGATTGGGGCATATTTGATGATTAGGTACTTACCTCAACACTCGAGTTTCATAATTTTATTATAGCATTATTAGGTTTCATATTCGGTACTACTTACCTACCTAAAATACGTGTTTAACTTACCTAAAGTTGCAACCTAAAGCACCCAGCAAAATACAAAATACACCTCGTGTGTGGGCACGACTTGAGCAATTTTTATAATAATAATATTTTGTTCTTATTTTATTCAGAAGCCTAAAATAAGAAAAGAGTTTTTACTTTCTTTTTGTTTAACATTAAGTCAATCTTGATATTTGCTTAGTTTGTAAACATTCAACAGCATAATAAAGCTTTCATTTATAGCAAACAAATTAAAAGTTTAAGAGTTCTGATTTTTCTTACTTTTTACCCTAACCTATGGAATTCTATGTATCTTTAAGTTCACAGTGCCTTTTTTCTATTATTCATACAGTGATATGTTACTATAAAACTACAATACCACACACATTTTTAATTTAAAAGTAATACATGATAGTGATATCTCGAAAAAAATTCGAGATATTACCCACTTTTGTTCACTTATGATCAAAGAATAAGGTATTATCGTACCATATCACTCTATTCAGTATTGACATTTTATCAAAAAATGAGATAATCTTAAATTAAAGTTTTATGTCAAAACACCTTTTTTTTAAATGACAATAAATTTAAGTTCCATTATCAAAAGTGATATTTTTTTTACATAGTTCAATAGAAAAGAACATGCTGATTTGAATGCAACAATAATCAAATTTGTAGATCTTATAGTTTTAAAACAGTGATATGTCAAACTTTCAATTGCGATTTCCCAAAAAACAGGTTTTTTGACTTATAACCCTCTAATTCTAAAGGTGTGATATGTATATTTATATAAATATTTACTTATGTACAAATAAAATATTAAATTAAATTAATATTATTAGATTTTTTATATACAGGTATATACCTATATGTATTATTATCTTTTTTTTTTCTTTTTTTTTAACATAAAATTGACAAATTGTTCTGATGTACTGTCTAATGTATTTAAAAAAGAGCAATAAAAATACAGTCTTATGTCTTAAATTTAAACCTAATGTTCAGCCATTAACCAACACTAAAGGATCAATCGCTTCACAGGATATGAAAGTGTTAGAAATAATATTTAATGCTATTACAGAAGAAGTCAGTATAAAAAATCATTAGCAAAGGCTCAAGTAGATGCTACGAAGATCCAGATGGAACTTCCAGACCTAAAACTTGAGCAAAAAGTCGCCACAAGATGGAATTCGACGGTCCAGAGAAAACGTTTTTTCCCCTCTTTAACAATGACGAAAAAAAAAAAAAAAAAACAAACAAAAAAGGTCTTCAATTAAGCCAGACAGGACTGCTGTTATCAAACAAACGCCTGAATAAAAAAAAAAACGAAGGAAATAATTGGCCAAGACGGGAGTCAACATTCCCAGCTCCTCATACGTAGGACCTACTTAGCATTGTATGTGTCCTGAAATGGAGGACAGAGTTGACTATAGTGATAATTTGAATGATTTTAAAATATTTTTATTTATTTCCATGAAATGCACTCTGGTTATTTTAATTTTAATTAACCTCAGCCCTCCAAAAATGTGTCGAGTTACTGATTATTTAGCAGCTACTAGTTCAAATTAATTTACAGCTTCCATTAAGCAATCAAACGAAGAGAGTTAATAATTATTTTTCTTTCAACACAGTCTCCTCCCTCTCATTCTACCTCCACCCAAATCTTAGAAAGTCACTCTCCTGTCAGATGAGTGAGAGAGAAAAGAGAACTTTTCCTCCATGAAATATTTCTTCACAAGTTTACACGGAAAATCAATCTAACTTTTTGTTCTCTTCTCTCTTTCTTCCCACACCAATTTTACCTGGTTGCTTTCGTCTTTCAAATGATATCCATTTCGTTGTAGAAATAATTCAGGAAAATCATTTTTCTAGTTGTTTTTATCTTTTACTTCCCAACAGTCGTAGAAAAGTCAGCTTTCCTATAGGGTTTGACGTCGCATCTGTGATTAGCTTTCCTTTAGGGTTGACATGATTTTCAACATCTAGTTTAATTCTTTAAAGATGAGAGCCTCTTACTTTACCCTCTTACTTTACACTAAACTGTTAACTTAATGGGACTTCCTGTCTCGAAACGTTACGTCAGTATAATAAAGAACTACTATTATTAATATATCCTATATTGCTGATTAGGTGCCCTAGAAACTAACATTAACCTGACCTGGCCTGATTCTGATCGAAAACATACCATGTTGTCGAGTTCCCTTTAAAAATTATTTCATATATGCTTTTTTCTAATAATAATTATAACCATGTATCAGTTTATTCATCCCCGTGAAATATCAAGCAAACAAATAAAATTACAACGAAAATCATTTAAACGGGAACCTACTAAATTAAATTGTTATAAAAGATAGTTCCTAAAAGTAGTTCGTGAGTAAATATTTAAAACTATCACATGTTGATTAACAAAAACTCATTTATGATTTACAAAGAGGGGGAAAAAAACATTTAGGTATCATGGTTCATATTATGATGTATGCATTATACGAAAGGTGGAAAGACTTGTGATGTCCTCACACCAATTATATTTCTATCCACTCTGGGATATATCTTATCTTTCTTTTCTATGTATGACACAGTTTTATCGTGTGTTATGTTTCCTTGCGTATTTTTCCTCTTCTAGTAATATCGTTAAGAACAAAGAAATTTTTCGTCTTGATAATATTTTGAGTTCAATTGTTCTGGTATTAGAAATTTCCAGCTTTACTGCCAACTAGTGAAGAGCTGCTCTAGCTGGCTACTAGGTCCTACCATTCCTTCGAGTTCCAATTATAACTTATTAAAAAGAGTAACTTCATTATGGAGTAGCCATATCAAGTAAGTTGGTGTAATCAACTTGGTTACACAAATCAACTATTCCCGACTCGACTCATGCTATGAATTACTATGGGTAGCTGGTTGGTAAGTGTCCAGCGAACAGAGGATAAAACCTCCGTCTCGATATTACCTGCTAAGGTAATAACGAGAGGGGGTAAAGGGGCATAAATGGGCTCTTTTTCCTAAAGAATTTAGAATTTAAAGTTATGAATTTAGAATTTAAACCTATTAATGATATTGATGCTATAAAAACTCTCTATAATATGCAGTCCCAAAACCAAAAAAAAAAACAATAAATCCATTGAAGACATTCAGGCTCGATTCGTGCGCTATCTATTACAAAAATGAAATGGTTTTTATCCGACTTACCCTAACAATATATCATACGACCTGTTATCTGAACACCTTCCCATTGAAAAACTGAACACAAGATTTACAAATAATCAGCTAATATTTTTGAAGAAATCTCTGAACTACGAAATACACTTGAGAGCAACAAAAGCGAATCAAACTTTCTCCTCCAACAAATCTGCGATATCTTCGAAATTACTATGTCTATCGAGTCGTAAGATGTCTCAAAAGGTTGTAAATTTTGTTTTCTATAATTTCATAATACGATTGTTAAAAAAAAACCTACCAGAAGCCGTCAAAATGAAGTTTTACTACAGGATGTCAAAAAAGAAGAATATCATGATTTTTTTATTTTTAACAAAAGAAGTTATAACATGAGAAATCAAACAGATTAATTCATAACAATGGTGAATCAGTATTTTGTGTTGCCTCCCTGAGCTCTAATCACAGCATTCATTCGATTTGGCATTGACTGAATCAAAGTAACCACATTTTCTTGAGGCAACCCCTCCCATTCTTCAGTGAGGGCTATCTTGAGCTCTGCTACAGTCTGGGGAGCCGGTATTCTGCCTCGAACACTTTGCTTGAGTTGGTTCCATAGATTTTCGATCGGTTTGAGGTCGGGACTAAGAGAGGGCCAGTCCAAAGTGTCAATATTCTCCTCACCCAAGAACTCCCGAACACAGTTAGCCGCATGTGGGCGGGCATTGTCGTGCATGAGGAGGAACTGGTGGCCCATAATTTGAGCGAGAGGAACAAATGGGTCTGCAGGATGTTATCAATGTATCGCTGACTGTTCAGGCCACCTCCCGCACCGCATGTGATGAAAACCAATTCAGTCTTTCTTTCAGTTGAAATCCCACCCCACACCACACAGGAACCACCGCCGAAACTGACAGTTTCTGTGATGCATCACTCAGCATACCTATCTTCCGGTCTTTGATAGACTCTTTTCCTTCTGTCAGTACCAAACAAACACACCCGGCATTCATCAGTGAAGAAAACAGAGCGCCATTGCTCAGGTGTCTAATTCACGTGCTCTATGGCGAATCTAAGTCTCCTTTCCCTGTGCTCTCTGGAGAGTTTGGGTCCAGTTGAAGCTCTCTTTGGTTAAATTCCAGCTTCTTGAAGTCCTGCAGACCCATGTGGTTTTTCTGGATCAACTTATGGGCGACCAGTTCTTCCTAATGCACGACAATGCCCGCCCACATGTGGCTAACTGTGTTCAGGAGTTCTTGTGTGAGGATAATATTGACACTTTGGACTGGCCCTCTCTTAGTCCCGACCTCAAACCGATCGAAAATCTATGGAACCAACTCAAGCAAAGTGTTCGAGGCAGAATACCGGCTCCCCAGACTGTAGCAGAGCTCAAGATCGCCCTCACCGAAGAATGGGAGAGGTTGCCTCAAGAAAATGTGGTTACTTTGATCCAGTCAATACCAAATCAAATGAATGCTGTGATTAGAGCTCAGGGAGGCAACACAAAATACTGATTCAGCATTGTTATGAATTAATCTTTTTGATTTCTCATGTTATAACTTCTTTTGTTAAAAATAAAAAAATCATGATTTTCTTTTTTTTTGACATCCTGTAGTAAAACTTCATTTTGACGGCTTCTGGTAGGTTTTTTTTTTAACAATCGAATTATGATATTGTAGAAAACAAAATTTACAACCTTTTGAGACATCTTACGACTCGATAGAAATAGTAATTTCGAAAATATCGCAGATTTGGTGGAGGAGAAAGTTTGATTCGCTTTTGTTGCTCTCAAGTGTAGATAGCCAATACATCTTATCAAAAATCAGTTTTAAAATTCCAAATGATAGACTTCGAAGAGATCCTTCCACACTATTCAATGTCCCAAGATACAATTTGGAACTCTTGTATAAATAACCAATAATCACTGCTATGAGAACCTACCATGATTTAAAAGAGAAACCAGATTTATTTTTATTCTAATATACATAATTACCACACTGCGTTAGTAAATACCTGATCAATTAGTCACACGATTGTATCAGGTGTAAACGCAGTATAATAATAAAAAAAGTGTATGTATGTATGTATTGTTTTATTTGTGGTGAAGCACAAGGCCTCTTCACAATTTTTGTGGGTAGCGCAGCATTCCTAAGAGCCTCCTTTACATTTCGAATTATTCTATGACATTAATTTCTTTTTACTCTGGTAATGCCGCCCCTGGTCGTTACTCATACAAAAAAGTGTAACATCTAGAAGCTGCAAACCACAGTAGGAACACTGTGTGTCAAAAACTTCCCTGCAACGGTAAGTTCCTGATACATAAACAATATATTTGTACAGGTATTATTTATGTCTCATTGCTAATTAATTGAATAATTTTATTGATAGACAACTCTAATCTGCAGGCCCAGGGCTCCGGAACTGAGAGAAGGACTGTTGGGTCCCTATCGACTTCACAAGATTCCCCCATACCCTCTGCTCGCTCTCTGTCTGGGCAGAGGAAGAGGAAACTCTCAGTTCGCTTCGCAGCAGCAGGCTTGAGCTCGTCCTATGATACTCGGAGATGTGCTACTTCTCCGAGGATAATAGGATCTGGATAAGGAAGAGTGAGGGCTTTCTCTACGTCCTCAAGTTGAAGCACAATAACTTCCTCTCCTTCCATCACTTCGACAGAAAGTAAATGGTTGAGACTATTTTTTGGTCTACCATTTATTAGAGCGGAAGAATTGATGTTGCCTTTGTAGATTTAATGTCTATTGCTCCTGATAATCCGAAAGTCGTAGTTTTCAGTGATTATGTAATAAATAATTTTACATTGACAAGGATGTCTGTGATTTTCAACCAGAATTGTGGACAGAGCTTGAATCCCAAGTATCTCGCACAACTAATGGAGCCGAAAGTTTTCATCGCCACCTAAAGAACCTATTTAATGCTCCTCTTACATCTATTCACCATGTCATAGAAGTACTACGGAATATTCATATTGAAACATACCTAAAATTTCAAGGATGCAACAGGAAGAGAAAGATGCCAAAGAAAATATTCAAAATGGAAAAATCAGTAGCCGACCGAGGCAAGAAAAAAATACTTGGAGAATGAGAGATCCAGTGAAAATAGACTATGCTTTCTGGAGGAAATTCATCATTTGTGCTTACCCGCAGATGTCTAGAGATGTACCACACTTGAAATAAAATGGCCCTTTTCAGGGCCACCAATTGATCTAAAATTAAAAACCTAATCTTAAAAAATTACAAGTTTAAAAAAGGTATTAACTTGTGATACACACTGAATAAAAAAATACCTGCTTCATATTTTTTCAAATGGCCCAAGTGATGGATTTTTTTCGATCAGGTATTATTTATGTCTCAATTGTCTCACTGCTAATTAATTGAATAAATTTATTAATAGACAAGTCTAATCTGCAGGCCCAGGGAACTGAGAGAAGGACTGTTGGGTCCCTATCGACTTCACAAGATTCCCTCATACCCTCTGCCCGCTCTCTGTCTGGGCAGAGGAAGAGAAAACTCTGGGTCCGATTCGCAGCAGCAGGCTTGCGCTCGTCCTATGATCCTCGGAGATGTGTACATCTTAAATCCATAACTTAATATCAATATCTATACATCTAAAATCCAAATATAAACCCAAAATCTAAAATCTAAATACATTGTGTTTGAGGTTAACAGTTTACAGAACTACTAGTTATATTATTAAATTGTTTGATAATGAAAACTTTTGTCTTGTTCTAGCCATCGGAGAGTGAAGCCCTGATGGGAAAGATATGTTTGGAATGCGCCCAGGGGATTGAGAATTTTTCCAATCAAAGAAAGATGTCGCGAACGCGAGGTGTTTTTAATTACTAGTGTGAAATATTTAATTAATCACTTTTGTAAACAAATGACAGACATTTTAACTTTAGGAAATAGGCCTAAAGTTAGTTGCTATTAAGACGCCGACTAGGGCGGAAGTTCAAGTTTTTTCTAGAAACTGCACCGACTAGAGGTGTAACAAGTATTTTAGATTCCGACTAGAGGAGTACCGAGTTTATTAGTAGTTTCAAAGAGTAACATTTAGATATTTGATTAAATTAGTGAAGTTTAGTAAATAATAGTGATTTAAATAACCAATCTTTCATTTTGATATAATACAAAGTAAATATAGTCTGAATTTTGCAATAGTGCGAAATTTAACATAATCTTGTAAGATAAACAGTTTTGCCAAGTGACATTGATTCGCCTTAATAAACCTATTATCTATGTTTAATACATAACTATATACATTGTGAAAATAATAAATATATAATCCAAAACATTTAGAATCCCCCTTTCCACAAAATCAATTAGTTTTTATTTTTTCTGTCGTTCTTCCACGTGTTCGCACCAGGCGAATTCACGACAGAAAGATACTGATGAAAAATCAGAGCAGCCTGAGCCGAATTATCAGGGTGCTCAGACACCAGGTGAGTTATTATTATAATTAATGCTCTCTGTGACCGGTGTTCGAAAAATAGCAAATGTAGGTTTTCTTTCAATGTATGAGACATCTAATTTAAAAAAATAATATTGTAGGGATGATTACAAAATAAATTACAAAGTTTCAATGATCAGATCAATGGCCCATACTCAGCAATGTTTGTGTTGTATTTCTGTATAGAAAAAGTATCCTTATTACGAGTAAATCTAATTCTAGTTCGGTGGTTGATGCGTGGTAGGATATCAGGCAATTGATTTTGAAGATAATTAATATATCAATGATATCTCTAGGATGAAGAGGAAGTAGATCATATTTTTCTATTAGGTCATTGTAGGAAAGGTATATTGATTTGAGTTATTGCCTCAGAATCCGAATGAACTTTTCAAACCAATTAACGGCTTATTAAGAAAGTTCAAATTCTCACAATGGTTGATTGCAAATAGAAAAATGTAGTTCAGAAGGTGCCAACTCATCCACTTAAGACCATCAATCCCCCTGGCTTGAGCCAAGTTTGCTGCTATTCCCGACTCAACTCATGCTATGAATTACTATGGGTAGCTGGTTGGTAAGTGTCCAGAGGGTAAAACCTCCGTCTCGACAATACCTGCTAACGTAATATCGAGAAGAGGGTAAAGTGTCATGAATGGGTTCTTTTTCCTAAAGAATTTAGAATTTAAAGTGTAACATCTAGAAGCTGCTAACCACACTAGGAACCACTCTATGTGTCAGGAGCTTCCCTGAAACGGGAAATTCCTGATACATGTACAATTGTACAATATATTTGTACAGGTATTATTTATGTCTCATTGCTAGTTAATTAAATAATTTTATTGATGGACAACTCTAATCTGCAGGCCCAGGGAACAGAGAGGACTATTGCGTCTTCATCGACATCTTCAAAAGATTCCTTCAGACCCTCTGCTCGCTCTCTGTCTGGGCAGAGGAAGAGAAAACTCTCGGTCCGATTCGCAGCAGCAGGCTTGCGCTCGTCCTATGATCCTCGGAGATGTGTACATCTTAAATCCATAACTTAATATCAATATCTATACATCTAAAATCCAAATATAAACCCAAAATCTAAGGGCGGAATTAATAGACGTTTTTGTAATACCTCTGTGGCGCTAAGTCACGGATTGCGTACTGTGTAAGATAGGGAAAATCGACACTTACCAACGACTTAAGTTATTGATGTTGTCTATTTATTCCGCCCTAAATCTCAATCTGAATCTAAAAACATCTCCGAGGATCATAGGACCTGGAACTTCTGGAAGAGGACGAGTGAGGGCTTTCTCTACGTCCTCAAGTTGCAGCTCTCCTTCCATACTCTTTGTCTCCGATTTACATATATACATCATTTAGTTGTAAGTTAGTCAGTAAGTAGAACAAGAAACATTGTAAACACCGAAAGATAAAAATACAATAAAGACATTATTATTATTACTCAAGGTGAGTCATTATTATTTCCTGGGGTTTCTCCACTCGAGGGTATGAAGTGTCCCCGACAGGGTGTTACACCAGGAGCAGATTTCTGATCAAGTCTCGTGGTGTTGCTTTCGTTGCAATGAGGGGAGGTTACCAATTAGCGGACTTGACCGTCCGCCGCATTCTCCACCCGCGCTGTTCTGAGTTGTCTTTTGATAACATATCGGAAGCCAATCCAACCATGTCTGGCTGGGAGACGTTAAACAGGGAGACGACCAGTGTTTCGCTAGAGGACTATAAGCAGAGAACAGAGGAGACAACCCTTACAAGCCAGGCTAGCTTTCAGTTTTCTAAGGGTTTAATGGCTTATGAAGAAAAACCCCTATTTTTTACGATGGTTTTTCGCAAATCGTTAGTAACTAACCGAACGCAGTGAGGGAGCGAAGAGAATTCACTACGTCAGGTTATGTTGGGTACTGGACGATTTGGACTTAGTTTTTCTGTCTGTTCCTCGATAACTCCCGACCGAATTCTTCAAAATTGTTTAAATTTATTCTACATGTTCATTGGGGTCTTTAAATTTTACCTATTATTTTTGGACCGATTAAGGACTCTGGAGGCGACATGACATTTATAGTTTGATATTGTAATCTGTGTGAGGATTGTATATTTTTATCTCATTGCTAATGAATTGAGTAATTTTATTAATAGGCAACTCTAATCTGCAGGCCCAGAAGAGGAAGGCGGACTGCATGTCTCCTGTGGCGTCCACCTCCACTTCAATAACTTCTGCGCACACTCTGTGTGTGCAGTCTAAGAAGAAGCAGAAGGCAGGGACATCTCCATCACTGCAACATGGTGGCGAGAAAGCTGGTGGCTTCCTCCCGTATTATGATCCCCCCAGAGCGATCGCTACGCTGAGACGCCGTTCTACGGAGGGGGGATCGACGGACCAATATACCTCGAGCCACGTCACCAGCCCTGTCACAACTCAGTGTGGAGATGTCCCCTGCATCACCCTGTGTCGCGAACGCGAGGTGTTTTTAATTATTAGAATGAAATATTTAATTAATAACTTTTGTAAACATACGACAGACATTTTTTACTTTAGGAAATAGGCCTAGAGTTAGTTGCAATCGAGACGCCGACTAGAGCTGTTGCACTCCAGACGCCAACTAGGGCGGAAGTTTAGTTTTTCTAGAAGCTGCACCGACTAGAGGTGTGGCAAATATTTTAGACTACGACTAGAGGAGTACCTAATTCATTAGTAGTTTCAAAGAGTGACATTTAGATATCTGATTAAATTAGTGAAGTTTAGTAAATAATAGTGATTCAAATAACCAATCTTTCATTTTGATATTACCAAGTAATTATAGTCTGATTTTGGCAATAGTGCGAAATTTAACATAATGTAGTAAGATAAGCAGTTTTACCGAGTGACATAATAAAACCTATAATCTATGTTTAATTCATAATTGTGAAAATATAATCCCAAAACCTTTAGAATCCCCCCCCTTTAGCCAACAAACAATTAGTTTTTATTTTTTTCTGTTGTTCTTCCACGTGTTCGCACCAGGCGAATTCACAACAACCCTGTCCCCACCAATAGAAGGGCTCCCCTCCCTGCAGCCGGCTTCGACCTCGTCTCAAGGCAGATGGGAGGTACGCCTGGGCGAGAGGGTCGACGACCCTCAAGTCCTGAAGAGGCTGCGGGCAGAGACCGGTCTCAAGATACCGAGTAAGTTCATAAAAGTAATCCTGACAGTAAAAATTGTAAACACCGAAAGGTAAAAATACAATAAAAACATTACTATTATTATTATTACTCAATGTGAGTCATTATTATTTCCTAGGGTTTCTCCACTCGAGGGTATGAAGTGTCCCCGACAGGGTGTTACACCAGGAGCGAATTTATGATCAAGTCTCGTTGTGTTGCTTTCGCTGCAATGTGGGGAGTTTACCAATTAGCGGAATTGACCGTCCGCCGCATTCTCCACCCAGGCTGTTCTGAGTTGTCTGCTTTTGATAACATATCGGACAACTCTAATCTGCAGGCCCAAGGCTCCGGAACACAGAAGAGGAAGGCGGACATGTCTCCTGTTCCGTCCACCTCGACCTCCATAACTTCTGCGCACACTCTGTGTGAGCAGCAGTCTAAGAAGAAGTCGGCAGAGACATCTTCGTCACTGGAACATGGTGGCAAGAAAGCTGGTGGCTTCCTGCCACATTATGACCCACCTAGAGCGATCGCTACCCTCAGACGTCGTAGATTAAGGGCCCAGGAGTATCAATTCTCCTCTTTTTCTACGGAGGGGGGATCGACGGACCAATATACCTCGAGCCACGTCACCAGCGCTGTCACAACTCAGAGATGTCCCCTGCATCACCCTGTCCCCACCACTAGAAGAGCTCCCCTCCCTGCAGCCGGCTTCAACCTCGTCTCAAGGCAGATGGGAGGTACGCCTGGGCGAGAGGGTCGACGATCCTCAAGTCCTAAAGAGGCTGCGGGCAGAGACCGGTCTGAAGATACCGAGTAAGTTCATAAAAGTAATCCTGACAGTGACATTGATACTAATACTGTTGGATGCATCAATTTGAATTCCCTCCTCTCCTACAATGTGTATCGTTTTTAAGTATCTGTGTCCGAGCACCTTAATCTGTGGTCAACCATCATGGCTACATTATGCCAATTTTTCAAAACAAATAGTTTGTCAACCGTCTCCAACTGCCGAATTCGTAACGTGCCAAAAACTTCATACCGCAATCGTGCTTTTTTCCGTTTAAACCATCTACCAGATCGACGAAAGGTAAGATACACTTCCTTTCTTCTTTTGCCACCCTTCATTTTGGTCCTATCGAGGCTTAGATCATTTCTAGAGCCAGAAATCTAAGTAAATTTCTATCTGAAAGTTCCACATTTTTTCCAACACCATTGTGAACATTTAGATTAGATTTGCCAGTCGTCTTTGCCAGTATTAGCCTTAGCCTTTTGTTTTTTGCCTAAGAAAACAGAACTTTTGCCACCCTTCAAATACTATGCATCGCTTTGTCTGGCTGGGGACGGTAAATACTCTATAAGGGTACTTCTGATCGTTGCTCATACAATGAACTTCTCGGAAAAAAAATCTGATGTAAAACAAGGATTGTAACAAAATCACTGACCACTTTTGCTAGTGGTATTAGTACCTAGTTGTGAGAATCTTGTCGAATAACAAGGAATGTAAAATTTAATTTTATTATACTCATTAGCATCAGGAAAGCAAAAATAAGACAAATCTTATTTTCGCTTTCCTGAAAAGTCGATTTTTGACATTCCTGGTTCTTCTACTCACCCATTCAATTATTATTTCTTCTGATAGAAGGGTAGGTTAGAAATAAATAGTTGGCCAGCCTCTGTGCTCTAACAGTTGTAACTACGTGGGTGAGGTATATGTAAGTAGCTGGAACTACGTGGGTGAGGTATATGTAAGTAGCTGGAACTACGTGGATGAGGTATATGTAAGTAGCTGGAACGATTCCCAGCGAATGGAGGGTAAAACTCCCATCCTAATCAGAACGTTAAATCAAATAGAATCTTTATGAAGGGCATCCAGCCGTAAAAGTATGTCACAACCAACGTCCAGCGAGGTAAAGACTTCGTGATAATGGCATTCCGGACCAACCCCGGCTGGGTGAGGTTTTAATGTGGGTAGCAGTTTGTGATTTCCTGAGAATGGAAGGTAACACCCCCGTCGTGATATGACCATGCAGTCGAAAGCGACGTTTAAAAACAACAAAAAATCAATTTCACTCTCTCACACAAACTAGAGGTCATATATACTATGAAAATCTGTCAAGGAGGCTATACAAATTGACACACAAGAACAAATATCAGCATCGGATATTTATGGTTTCATCACTTTCTCAATTGTATAAAATTAGAACTCACAATAAGACAAGACTTACCTCTTTGATGTGATGAGTAATAAATTCTAGATGAAAAAGCTATAAACTGTTTACGTGGTTTCGCGAGAGGTAAAACAAAAAAATATACAGAGAGCAAAGGAAAAACTGATAAAATGAAAAATATGCGATATTATGACGAGTTCTTTGCGAAATTAATTAAATTAAAAATTGCGCTCGCAGATTTTAATTAAAATTAAATTAAAAGTTTTTTCAGCCCGAAATCTAATCTAGGTAGCACTACTCTAGGAGGCAACTGAACAGCTGACAAAGTACCTGTAGAACGAGCAGCTTTCCATGAGAGGAATCTTTGTCTGAATCCGGAGGAGACACGCCTGGGCGTACTGAAACGTACTTTTTCAGAAAGCAGGGATTAGTGAAGATGAAATAAATAACTTTTTATAGTGCTTTAATGGAACTTAAAAGGTCTCATATGTTATGTTTTTGGTAAAATGATTTCGAAGAGGAATCCGTTTATATTCGGCAAAGAAAGGTCGTTTTTGTGAGAAATTAATTGAAGCAAAATAAAGATTAAATTCAAAATGGACTTTTTTTTAAATTCAATGAAAAAAATTGATGAAATTAAATTAAGTAATGATTTGATTCTCGAACATTCAAAATGGACCAGAAATATTGGGTGTCCGGCGATTTCTCTCATGCTTCTGAGACAAACATATTGTTTGTATGTATTTTGAGATTTATATAAACGGGATAAATGATGACTAATATGTTCCGACTTTCATCAACTTCTCAACGCAGAATTTGTCGAATATGATCAGCCACACACAAAACTATGGCATCCTACCATTCCACAAGGTCCACAGTATTTTAGAAAATCACGAGAAGAAAACAGTGAGAACCCAGACGATCTGGAGACATCTTCTCTCCGAATCAAAAAATAAAATACATACCCTATGTTGGATGCATTAATAAATTCAAATTCTCTTCTCCTCTAATAACACAGAGATATAAACAGCACGTGTTCATTAGATCTCTGTGCATGAGTACCCTTCTCTGTGTGGTGGGAACATTTGCTTATTCAAAACAAAAATCGTGCACAACAAAAGTTAAGAAACTTGTTCCTTGTTTTTTGCCCATTCACCCTATGATCTAAAGCTTGTACCTTCTCTCAGAAGCGATTGAGAAAAAAGAAGATAAATACAATCTCTGAAGCTGCTGACGAAGAACTTCAGCGATTTAACCTATCATCCTTGTTAGTTAGGCTATAAGAGACTGTTTATTATGAAAAATTGCTCGAATGATAGTAATAATAATGCCTTATTTATACTGCCCGATTCAGACTATTAAGTCCCATTATTCCAGCAGATGATATTTGTATTGATATTCACTTTTTGGCGACGGTATAGTGTTTATAATTTTATGTATAATTTTTCCGTTTCTAGTAGTTTTTCAGTACAATTTAGCTGTTCTTTGGTGGAGACAACCTTTCAAATTGCCGTTATTTCTCTCACCATCTTTCAGTACTTTCTCTCCTCTTTCTCGCTTTCACCCTGTCTCTCGCTATTTATTTTTACTTCTCTTTTCATCCATCGCCCTTTCTTTTTTCTTTCTTTAAATCTTCATATCCCTGCTTTATCCTGTTATCACTTTATCCGTTTGTCTCCCATTTCTCTTCTTCTCACCCTCCAGATTCGTCACTTTCCCTTTCTTCCTTTCCATATATTGCTCTCCTGTTCCCTATAACATACCTTCTTCTTCATCTAATTATTCCCATCACTATTCCTCTTCCACTATCCTTTCTTCTTGTCCATCCCATCTTTATCATCCTTTGCGTTTCCATGGAAACGGCTACAACTCAACAAGCTTATCATAGCAACCAGAAGCTTCCCTCCCTTCCCAACCTTTCCCTATTCCCTCTCTTCTTTCTCTATTTCCTCAGTCTTTCTCTCTCCCTTCCCTCACAATCGCTCTCTTTCTCTAACCCCTCTCTTATCTATCTCTACATATAATCCTCCCTCCATCTCTCTCTTCTCTTCCTAATGAATGCAACACACAAGTGAATTCGGAGACTTGTGTTAATCTCATTAAATCTCTCTTTATCCCTTCTCTATCTTCCTCTATCTCTCTCATTCTCTATTCTCCCTCTCTCTTACTCTGTCTACTTGCTTTCTCATAACATATATTGCTTTTATAATGACATAAAAAAAAAGACCAAATGGTCTAGCGATGGTCGATCCCACATGAAACCCCAAAAACCGTCAAAATATGCTAAATATCATGCCAATAATCTTCGGTGTACGCGAGCTTTAGCTTCAGTCTGGTGGGGGAGCCAGATAGCCAAAGTCGAGGAGATGGCTGCGGCAGAACTTTCAAGAAGTAACTCAACGTGCTCAAGTTTTGTGAAATAGTAAGTCATGATGTGATGTTCACAAAAGTTTATGAATATATATAGCCCAATTTTCACTACTACAATAAGATTGTTTCGTTTTTATTTGAACTCATAGCTGATTAACAATTTGTTACTGAAGCCAGAGATTTGTGAAAATCCGAGAATTGGATTATTTTGCAGATTAACTTTTAAATAACCAGCATAATAAGTTTAAGGGGGGATTAGGGGATTCATACCCAAACCTGTCCGCAAAAAAATAAAAGAATGAAGAAAAACCTGGTACGATTTTTGTAATTAACTGACTATAATTCCAATGAGTTTGTAGATGGGGGCGTACATACATATATAGAGGAGGCTGGCATAGATTAATTTATTAAAAATACATATTTATTATTGAAACACTTTGTCTGAATTTTTTTGTAATAATCTCATTAAATCTCTCTTTATCCCTTCTCTATTTCTCTCTGCGTACTATCCGGGCTATCATTATTACCAACTCGTGAGCATTGTAGATCTCTGAATGAAGCCTGTTTGGATCTTCAACCTGACGATGCGCGATGCCAGTATCATCGAAGCTGAGGACGCTTTTGAAGGTCAGCAAAGGATGAAATCTAAAGCTCAGAAGAAAGCTAAGAGCTCAGCGAAAATAGCACTACGAGAACAGCAAGTCTAACAAGTGATTTTTTTTTTGGATCTTCTGATTTATGAACACAATTAACATTTACTTCACACTCTGTTAGAACACTAAATTTATATACACAGTGAACCATACCACAAGTTTGGTCCATTAGAACAATCAGTTTATGATCAAAGTGAACCATACCACAAAGTCGGTCTAATAGAACACTGAATTTATGATCACAGTAAAACAAACCACATAGTTAGTTTGATAGAACACTAATGTATACCTATACATATAAACACAGTAAACCATACCAGACATTGTGTTTGTTAGAAAACCACACACTACATATATGGCATGTAGATTTATATATCTCCTCTAAATTAGACATGTCCTGTCTAATCCCCTCCTCTCTTTTCCTCCTTGTTCATCTTCTCTTTCCCCTTCCTCTCCATCCAGAGAATAAGAGATATTCGGGGAGGGAAAGGAGGCTATCATATTTCAAAACATAAAGTACATAACTGTGCTGTACTTACATACTTATATTCCTACCTCCTGAAATGATGTACTATACACATTATACGCAATTGATCACAATCCATGGTTCCAATATGCCGATTAGATTGGATGAAAAAGATGCTGTAATAACAATATCTTACATCTTCATAATGAGAAGCAGGTGCAAAACACGACATACAGAGAAAAAACGTCCATCTATTATGTAACAGAGAATGCCTAAGGCATAAACTTCGCCCCGGATTACAAGACAATTGTAAATTTAAAATTAAAAAAATAATTTCCTCTATATTTTATTTTGTTAGTATTGTTATTTTTTATTTCTGTTGATTGTTCTGTATAAAAAATAAAGTGTAAATAAATAAAATGATATTTCAGGGGTGTATAAGTGTATACTCAAAGAAGAAACTATTGTGTACTTCTACTTCAAAAAAAAAAATTGGGTTAGGAAACACAAAAATCCGAAAACCTCCAGAATTTCTACATGATGTTCAACTTTAATATTCCCAACCAGTTGGAGTACCGGAGGCGTTTAGCTGACGATTTCGCCAAATTTAGGTACTGCCGGAAAAATTGCCAATCGAATTAATTAAAAAAAAAATAAAGCTACGACTACTAGGACCGTAGAAGTTTCAGTTTTTATAGTACATTAGGTTCATGCGGAAGTTTCGGGGTTAGGAATGCAGAAAAAAACGGTTCCGTCAACAAGCGCCTTCAAATTTGAAAACTGTGATGAAATCAGGTTAATACTTTTTTTACTATTGTTTCGGGTGGTCCTATGGTACCCATAACAATATTTGTATATCATGAAGAGACATTAGGTCCTGTGGTACTCATAACAATGCCATATATTTATTCTGATGGGACAAGAGCAGTGGCCATAACGAAGGATGTCTAGTCACACGGTAGTGCGTCAAGACAAGTTCCGTCGAATGGTTACTGTATTCATCTTGCCTGAGAACATAAACAATCCATGAAAGCGACGTAAAAAAGATCACGTGAGGTTGATAGATAAAAAGGGAGATAAAAATAAAAAATATAGAGCTCAGCACAGTTTGATTGCTAGTCGGGCAGACACAAGCGTTAACATTAATATAATTCATAGAAATCATCATCTACAACAACAAGCTTTTCGGTTATAGCGGTTATTTATCAACCATACGTAGTAATAATAATATCACCTTATTTATAGAGCCCGACTAGGTCCAAAGAGTCCAATTATTCCAGCAGTAAGCCCAAGACGTATTTTTAAGTGGTAACCTAAAAGGGATATCTCATTTTTCTGTTTTTACTGATGTCCCCTCTGATTTTCGAGCCCACGACCTCTGGATTAGTGGACAAACTCCTTGACCACTGAGCTACTCGCACAATCAAATCAGCTTGTCAATTACGCTGTCTAGCCTTCTATTTTACAATAATGTTTTTGTTGATGTATATAATGTATTAATATGTTCTCATATTCACTGATCATCGTAACATATACTGTTTTGCTCTGGTGCGAATCATTCTCAACTCTAGGGTCATCTGTGTCGGTGGAGTCGAGTCTTCTGAATGGAAACAGAATCGGGCTTTTTCAGACTAAAAGTCAAAATAAAAATTAAATAAAAGTTATTGGAAAGAAGACTACTTTATCAGCATTTTAAGGAAAATTTGTAAGAATTTTAGCAAGATCAACCAAATCTGATTTCAATGTACTAAAATCGATTTGCAGGACCAGAAAATGTTTTACCTTAAATTTCCAATTCTTTTTCTCGGTTTCGTGGTCTTAACTGACGGTGCTCCATTGCTGTCCAAACTCTACATTGGTGGTGAGTCAAACAATGTCAATCAGTTTATATATAAGTGAGAAGTTGTACTAGCTATACTCGTTCATCAATGTACAAAAGTATCCATTTAGTTCTGTTTCCTTAGAGTGTGTCTGATTGAGTCTCTTATGGAACTTGATAACCCAAATAGGGTACATTTATTTGACATTGAAGAATGTGACCCAACTCTTCGATCTTTATCTCATTCTAAACAGGATAGAAGTGTGCAATTTTTTTCTCAGATTGTCGAATTGTTTTACTATTCATCATAGGGTGGCGTGAACGATGGAAACCAAACAGTGGAGGAATGACTCAGCACTTCTACCATTGTCTTTACAAGGAGGCTAATAATTGACAAGGGCCCCCAGAACTAAGCCAATGCTGGTCTACTCCTTCTTTATATTCCCCCAGCCAGACTGCTGGTCTACTCCCTGTTTATAGTCTCTCAGCTAGGCTGCTGGTATACTCCCTGTTAATATTCCCGAAGCCAGACTGTTTCACTATGAAGCAATATAAAAAAACAATAATCTTCAAATAATTAAAATATTTGTCGAATAGAATACCTAGAAAAAATCCACCTTGACATTAACTTTTAGAAGAGGAAATCTTACACAGGAACTATACTGACGGAAACGGGCTGGAATTGATATCTAAGCGAACTAGACAAAAAGAATCTATACCTGAACACTAATTTTAGAAGAAAAAAACACTTATTTTTTCTAATAAATACCACTTCTCTCTTTTTTGCGTGAAGAAATTCACGCACTGAACAGAACATGTGTTTATTTTCCGCATAACAAACACGAAATGACTTCATAATTGATCTCTAAAACGGATCATGCAAGATATTTTTTAACATCAAACTGTTGTCAAACAATTTTTTTTAATTAATTTAATATTTTTAGCTATTTTTTTCACTAAACTTAATCTGAATCCAGGAGTATGATCGGATTCCGCGTAATGATTGGACTTTTCTTCGGATATTTGAGCATGTGACCACATACTCATAAGACTCTGAGGGAGGTGGTAGAAGATGCTTTTAGCATCAACCTCGCCTGGTGGTTACCAAGTTACCATTCACCAAACAGTATTATTATTGTTATTTTACATAAAAAAATTCCATTTAGCCTTTTCTTTAAACTTTGAACATGCGACACCAAATCTAAAAATACTCAATTGGATATGACGTGTTTTTTCTTCATATACATAATTATGTCTAAATGTCATAAAATGTGTATGACATTTTGAGTATGTACATATTGTACATAATGAAGTATTTCAAGGTGTGATGCCCGAAGACACGAATGAAGTTGACAAGAAATAGAGTAACAGGTGATTCATGAAATGACTATGTATGTATTGAGAATTTTGACTATCGCATATTGAAGATTAAATTCTCTCTTGTCTCCTGACAGTATAACTAAAGATGATAGTTTTTTTAATTAATTTAAATCTATGACCACACAATAAGACTCTGAGGTTTAGGTGTTAGAAAATCCTTTAAGCATTAACCTCCACTAAGGAGTGTTATTATTATTATTAGCGTTGACGGTAGATCAGATTGTGCCCAAGTTAATCGTGAAGCAGAGACAAGCGTAAGATACAGTTCTCTTCGGCATTCAAACAAATGCAGGACAGTTGTTCTTCCTGGATTCTACAGGGGGAACAGGACAAACTTTCCTTATCAACCTTTTGCCTGCCAGTGTTAGGAAAAATCAAAGCATCGGTGTCTCTATTGCTTCTTCGGGTATAGCGGCTGCATTGTTGGAGGGGCGAAAGATCACTCACTCTGCTTTAGAGTTGCCACTTAGCCTGAACTATGCCAAAAAACTCATGTCCAATGGATTTCAAACAAAGTGACACAGCCAGGGACTGCAAGAGTGTTAATTGATTGTTTGGGATCGATTGATTGAATAGGGGGTCTAGATAGAACTCTTGCTTTTGAGTTACCACTTAGCCTGAACTATGCCAAAAAACTCATGTCCAATGGATTCCAAACAAAGTGACACAGCCAGGGACTGCAAGAGTGTTAATTGATTGTTTCAGATTAATTGATTAGGGGGTCTAGATAGAACTCTTCAAGATATCCGGAGTAACAATAATATCACGAGTGGTATAACTGTGTTATTAGCTGGTGACTTTCGACAAATTTGCCTGATGTTCCTCTATGGATACGAATCCAATAAATAAATTTCATAACAAGCCTTCTACAGTAATCGACGCCAAGGCTTAACAATTCTTTTTAAAATCATGTTAGTTACAACAACAAAAAATAGATATTATTTTGATATTGGTACAGCAGCGCTTAATTAGACTGTCGGCTCGAGACAGGGAGTCCCATTACGCTAACAGTTTTGGTATTATGTCACAAGTAGAGACAAGTTAACATTGCAGCGAGCGTATTGGGCTCTTTGCCATCAAATATCAATATGGATGAGGTGTTTTATTTGTAATAGTAATAAAAACCTACATATATTTTTGTAAAAAAAAGTTAACATTGGACAATATTTGAAATACCGCCGAGAAGTATTTTTTAGGGATTCTATTTTTATTTTTCTTCCAAAACCAACTAACAACTTCCACTCGTTCTCTCCGCAGACAAGTGCTCGCCCGGCGATCTGGTGTTCGTCAAGTGCAACATCTGCACTTGCGGCCCTCAGGGGCATCCCAACGGGGTATGCGCGCGCATCTGGTGTCAACTGGTGCCGTCCCTGACGCAGCACTACACCACCTCGTCCGAGCCTGGCCCGGTCACCGACAAGGTCATCAAGATCTTCGTCGACGACACCGCCTTCGACAACTGATGGGAATCGAACCCGCGTACTCTTGGGTCCGAAGGTCCGAACTATAAAATGTGATTGTAGTCGAAACTTGATATAAGAGAACTTAGGGGACCAGAATTTAAAATGCGATTACGGTGGATCCTGGATAAATAAGAGAACTCAAGGGAACGGAATTATTTTCTTTTGTATCCAGGTTTCTTTAATAAAGAGGCTATATTCCCCCTAGAGAGGTAAATTGGACCTGGGAATTGTTCTCTTATATTCAGGTTCGACTATATAACAAAGATAGTTTACTTACTTACTGATGTCATAAGATGATTAATGATCTGAGATATTGGGTATCTCAGGTATTGGCGCTAGCTCTAGAAAATAATACTAGAATTTAAAATGGGATTACAGTCGAATCTGGATAGAAGAGAAATCAGGGGACCAGAATTTTTTTCTTTTACATCCAGGTCTATTTTATTTTATTTTTATTTATTTAGAAACACTTAATTAGTAGAACATATACAGACAAATAATGGGAAAAAGTAAATATAAAATGACAATAATAATAATATAAACAAGAAAAAAAATATATATATATATATTATATATTTATATATACATATGTCCTAGCTAAAGGGTGGGGGGGTTATTGCCTATGGCAATCTCTTCCACCTAACCCTTTTATAATGAAATTTCCCTTAGAGAGGTAAATTGGACCTGGGAATTTTTCTCTTATATTGAGGTTTCTCTCAAACACAGATTCGACAGTACAGATAGCATACTTATTTTTAAATGACATATTATTGGGACATCATGAGATGTATATTGATTTTTCACCGATTTTCTGAGTCATCGTGGCAGAGTGAGTTAGCACGCTAGGCCTTGCACGCATGGTAACCTGGGTTCGATTCCCAGGGGGGGCAGGAATATGTCTGCTCTATACTTGAATGTTCGGGGTCCTCTCAGACCTCGTGAGGAAAAATGAATAGTTACTTGTTTGATTAACGACCAGTGGCGGCAATACCAGAGTAAAAAGAAATTAATGTAAAAGAATAATTCGAAATGTGAGGGAGGCTCTTAGTAATGCTGCGCTACCCACAAAAAATGTGAAGAGGCCTTGTGCTTCACCACACATAAAATCATACATATATTGATTTTTCATAGACATAACTTCTCATACCTAAAGCACTAAAAGAGATAAAAATAAAATAAAAATGGAGTTGATATTTCATTTTCCTCTTTTTTTTCACAGCGCATCACTATAAGTCCAACTTCAGGGGCAGTTTGTCTTATCTTTGTTGTAATCTTATTTTACAATTTATAATTCGGTCTTAGATGGATAGCTTCCTGAACATGATCCCTGCCGCTGATTCCGGATGAATTCGTTTGCACCAAATTCCAGATACAGATTTATTTAGTCAGATCAAGTTAACACGTTGGCTGCGTAAGACGCCTATCGGCGTCCTCGTGGGTTCTTTCTCTGTGCGTAACAATTTTTGAAGGTTTCACTTGTGTGCGTTGGACGCATACGTGGCGTCCTTAGAGGTGGTCATCTTTGAGAGCAATTTTACCCTATTAAAAAAAAAGAAAAAAACAAATAAAATAAACCATCTGATAGAGAATGACCTTGGCTACAATTCGGTATAAATCGTTCTCGGATAGCTCTACCTATTGGACGCCGATGGGCGTCCTCCGTTTTCTTCAAGCTTGTAGGTTTTTGTTCAATTTTGGATCTAAATGGCTGTCTTTTGTCAGTATTATTTGAGATAGTGCAATGTTTATATCAGTCATCATTTCTTTTTAGAGGCGGGAAGCTGTGAAACTAATTGTTGAATTTTAATTTTTTTTTTTTTAATAATAAATTAATTATGTACCTACTATTTTTAGTTATAATTTTGTGACTTTTACCTACATTAGATTTTTCTCTAAACAGGTGTTGGATTCCTATGATAAAAACTGGCATTGGTATAAAAAAGAGACTTTTCTCTATCTATTTACATTACATTTTCAGATGAAACAATGAACTAACTGTTTTTAAGATATTATTATATTTTGTGGTAGTAAAAGACAATGAGTGGTAGGAAAAGAAGAAAGTTGTCTGACCCTGATATAGTATCTTTTTTCCCGTGTGCGTCGGACGCCACGTATGCGTCCTTTCTTATTTTCCGCGGAAAACCCGAAAATATGTTCTTTATAGCATGAAAAACATATTTTCGAGGTTTCGACTCAAAAATCAAAAAAAAAAATGTCTCCGCACAGGGGAAGAAACCCTAAAAAGTTGATACGCACAGAGGAAGAACTCAAAATGACGCCGATGGGCGTCCTACGCACTGGTGAAGAACTCCCAAAATTCCATACGCATGGGACGTGTTAAAGTTTGGTATCTTCTGTAGCGGAAATTCGGTACCTATTATGTAGTCACTACTCACCGATGCAACCAACAAGGTAATTATGTTCTTTGAATGTACTTGATTATTAAACATATTAGAACAAGTTTTATTTACATAGAATAATCCATACATAGAAATTGACATTAATAAAATAAAACTTGATCAAGGGCGGTGCTAATGCCAACGGTTCTCTCTTCTTTTTATATTAATTGTATATTCCTTGTACCTATCCCACTCAGCTATTGATCTTACGGTGTGTTCTTCGTCTGTTTATTGTATTCTGTTGAAAAGGACTCATGTTTCTCTGGACATTTTCCGACTGTCACTTCCTTTCAGGGACCTATAATGATAACACTCTTTAGTGGAAGGTAAACACCAGGCGAGGTTAATGCTCAAAGCATTTTCTACCACCTAACCCTCAGAGTCTCATTATTATGTGATCACAAACTCAAATTAATGAAGAAAAAATTCATGCACTCTGTGGGATTCGAACCAACGGATCCCTACACTACCTGGATTACCAGACTAGCGCGTTAACCACTTGACTACCAGTGCACCTACTCCGTGTTAAAGTTCCAGTATCTCGACTTCGTCTCAGAAGATAAGGTTCTTTGGATGTAGTTAAATGTTCTTTGTATCTATCCCTGATACAAGTGTTAACGCGCTAATCTGGTAATCCAGGGAGCGTAGGATAGGTTCAATTATTTCTTGTTTGTGAGGTCCAGTCTTACTCCCAGATCTATAGCCTCTCTTACTTCTTACTAGCTGGTACAGTTTCACTATTATTAAACATATTAGATCAAGTTTTATTTACATAGAATATATACATACATGAAAATTGACATCAATAAAACATAACTTGATCAAAGGCGGTACTAATGCCAACGGCATTCTCTACCGCACCACCCTTGATAAAAAAAGAAGAGATAAAAGATGGAAAAAAGAAGACAATTTTAGTTTAAATTATATACATTGCTTCTCATTGCCTATACTAAATTTGGCTGCTTGAATATGATGACAACATTTTGCGCCATTATAAGAGCAGTTATCTTTTTGGATACAAGGTAACAATAAAAGTCTTTTTCTCACAAGAAACAATGGAAACTTGATCTTCTGATACTAACCTAATTTTTCCCTCGATAACTAACCTTTTGTGGCAGCGCTGAAGTTAGTGTGTATGGTTTCATCATCTGATTTCGTTGGTCTTGTCCATTTTTAATGAATGAATATAAATGGAATGTCATCCAATTTTATGGTGGACTTTGGCCATTCGATGGATGACGGATCCATACGTTAATCAATGTAGTCAGTTTTTAATTGGTATGATTATTGAAAGCACATCCCTCTTAATATTTCTCTTCGATAATATATATCCAGGTAATATAATGATAGAGGTGCACTGGTAGTCAAGTGGTTTATGCGCTAGTCTAGTGATCCAGGTAGCGTAGGGGTCCGTTGGTTCGAATCCCACTCAGTGCATGAATTTTTCCTCATGAATTTAAGTTTGTGACCACATAATAATAATAATAAGACTCTAAAGGTTAGGTGGTAGAAAATGCTTTGAGCATTAACCTCGCCTGGTGGTTACCTTCCACTAAAGAGTGTTATTATTATTATATAACTATGACAAGGCGCAACTGTACAAGCTAGTATGTCTGCTGACAAATTAAAAGCGCCTAATAGAAAAAAAGAAGGAAGTTGTGATGACTGGGGGAGGGAAACCTTCTCTTGCACCTAAGTTTCTCCCAGAGTCAGATCAACAACTTGTTGAAGATAACTTCGACAATCACAGTCTGTCTCAATTGTGGTCAAGGCGTGTAGGAATCAATCCAGAGGTCGCGGATTCGAAACCCAGCCGGGACATGAAATGTTATATAATCAACTCAAGATCTGATCATGCAAGACATATCAATAAAAGTTAGTTATCATATTTGTGTCAATCAACTACGTGATATCACATCTACTCAAACTCGCTTTACTGAATTTACGCTGAAACCCGAACTTGAACCACCGACCTCAAGGTTACAAGTCCGCCGCCTTATCGATCAAGCTACTGAGGTTAGTAATGTTGGCCAGCAAACAATTCTGAGTAATTCTCAGTGTCAGTCTAATAAATAATTTTCAGTTCTGATCTTTTCTCCTGTCTGCTCCCAAGTTTCTCTCGTATTTATTTCATTATCTAACAGGTTATGGGCCCAGAACCCAAAAATGTGTTTTTAAAGTACCTATAACATTTTTAAAGTGATATGGAGCTGTCCAAAGGGACGGGGTCAAATGTGACCATCGAAAAATTAAATAATGGGAATTATTATTTATGGAAATTCAAGATGGAGTTGATTCTGTTGGATGCTGATCTATGGAATGTTGTAACTCAAGAGAAACCTTTGGTTTGTGATTCTCAAAAATGGGATCTCAAAGATGGAAAAGCAAAGGCTAAAATTTGTCTGGCTGTTGAAGACAACCAATTGCTCTATGTGCGTAATTGTGTGACATCAAAGGAAATGTGGATGGCTTTGTCCAAGATACATGAACGAAAGAATCTAAATAGTAAATTGTTCCTGCTCCGCAAACTGTATGGTATGAAGCTTGACAGTAGTTCTCAAGTAACGAAACACATTCTTTATTCCACTCCAATCATTTTGAGTAGGACTGCTGACTTTCCTACAGAGAATACCAATAGCTGCAGCACTCTCAGGTCTTGTCGTAGTTGATAGGTATAAGAGGTAAGGAGCTGAAAGTTCAAAACCACTACCTGATAATGTGCTGTATCGTGAAGCAATAGGTGCCCTCTTATACCTATCAACTACGACAAGACTGACAGTGCTGCAGCTATTGGTATTCTCTGTAGAAAAGTCAGCAGTCCTACTCAAAATGGCAATGCAGCAGCTGTGATGGGCACAGTGCCTCGTTCCTCAGACTTGGAAAGCATTTTTTGTATTTTATAAATACACATGAGATGTAAATAATAGGTATGTATGTAAATAAAACTTGCTTGTAGTAATCATATTTTCATTCATTACCAGCCCAATATCTAAGTTGTAGAACGTTATTTCTGCATACCATTTATTAAATTTTAATTTATTTATGTTCACAGTAGATATCAAAGATAGAAAGTGGTACCTTCGATTGGTCTATTATGTCATTGGAGTGGCAATAGTTAACTCCTGGATCATCTATAGAGAGGACTGTAGACAGCTGGGGGTAAAAGCATTACCATTGCTCCGCTTTCAATCTTCAATCGCAAAATCTCTCATTTCTAGGCCTCAGCCTAGGAGAAGAGGCCGCCCATCTCTTGCAGAACCTGTACAGCCTGCTGTTCTATCAGTTCACGACCGACGCTTGACTGCTGAAGAGCAGCGATATGATCAAGTCGCCCATTGGCCAAGGTATGGGCCTAAGAAGAGATGCCAGGTGTGCACAGTTGGAGTAACTACCGTTATTTGTGAGAAGTGTGATCTCAACTTTTGCTTCACAAAGAACAAAATCAGTTTCGTGGAGTACCACCGACGTTAGAAGTGACGATTTGAATTTCATTATTACAAATATACTGACAATATTATTAGTTAACACTTGTACCTTTCGTTACCATTGTAAACCACAGTTTACATTTTTCGACCCCACCCCCAAATTGACTTTTTCACCATTTTTTTTAAAAAACCTATTTTTGAATGATAAATAAGGAAAAAAATGTACAAAAACAAAATCCTGTATTGTTCTTTCATAATTCGGTATTTAAAGGGTTAATAGCCAAAGATATAAATGTTTATAGTATGATGTACAATAAAATTGTACATACACATTCTATTCACGTCATGTCACACAAAGTTTTCCAGTTGGGTAATCCAGAGAGAACAATTGAACTTATTTTATTAATAGACAATAATACTTTTATTAATAGACAACTCTAATCTGCAGGACCAAGGCTCCGGAACTCGGAAAAGGAAGTCGGACAGTCTCTCGCCTGTTCCTTACACTTTGACTGTTCAAATTTCCATAAGAAGAGAGCGAGCAGAAGTTATGGAATACTAAAAGTGATAATATTTCCTTTCGAGCTCAATTAAACATGGGTAGAAACTCAAGGGTATTTTACCAATGCCAAATCAAGTTTCAAATTTAATTAAAATTAAAATAAGATGCCTTATTCTGGTGCTGTCATCCTTGGTATGTTATTATGTACATCTACATGGAAGTTTATCAACACCGAAAAACTAATTACGCGTGGTTTACTTCGATCTCTCGAATTTTATCAAATATATCATTTTCTTAAGAGTTAAGAGGTATTTTGTATTTAAGTGTTTGAAATGTTTCACCCCTAGTTTCTTGGAATATATATAGTTTAACCCGAAGTGGCAGAAATACTCTCTTTTATCGTAGAAGAAAAGTGGAAAAATATCTGGAGAACTGCTCGACATAAGTTAAGGGTCCAGAAACTAAAGTTCAATCCCCATTCCCAATACTCCCTGTCCTTGAAGATCCTAAATTTCTTGGAGAAAATATTCGGGTCCAGTCGCCACCAGTAGAGTGACTAAGTGGTACTTTACAACCATAAAACTGAATTTCTGGGATTTACCTATTAAAGAAATCAATGTAAGAGAATTCTTACATCTCTAGGTTACTAAAAAAAAAACGATTCTCTTATGTGATTATCTAACCACTTGTGGATAGGATCTTGCTCCCATAGTCTCTAGTAATTTCTAAACCAGTGACTTCAATGTCATTCAATTGATAAAAATTCAATGTTTTATTCTCTGGGATTCCACACGAATCGGAAGACCATTGAATTGATTTAAGTATTAAAACGGTCTTGAACTTCAAAACTAACTAGAGAATTCGGAAATTCCATTAAACGAGCACAATATTGTAAAACAAAACTCACCCAGTTTATTATTTTTTCTTTTATTTGAAGTTTGTTGATAATATACAATGATAATATGAAATCGATGGCAAGAAATTGACTACGCGAGATTAAAGACCAAACAATTTCTACCGACCAACCCTCTTATTAATAGGTGGTCAAGCTCAAATCAAATGAACAAGAAAAAAATCAAAGCATTGGGTACAGGATCCGATCCACAAATGCATGCGCTTTATTTTCTTTTCTTAAAAAAAAAAAAAAAAAAAAAAACCGCTTTCGCATTACTTCAGGGCACATTACCTTTACATCCATGGCATTCTGGAAACGAAAAACTCGGTTAGAATTTTCCGCTCCGGCTGTTTAATGTGGGTAGAAGATTGTGAGTTTCCTGCGAATGAAGAAAAACACCCCTGTCGTGATGTGACCACGCAGTTAAAGGGACGTTCAATCCCCCCCCCCAAAGAAAAAAACAAAAAAAAAAATGGAATGGAATGGCGGAGACCATATCCATAACCCACAGGCACCCTGGACCTCAAATGGACTTTTACGTGTATGGAAAAACATTTCTTTGACTATTTCTTTGTTATTAACATTTACTGCAATATTTTCGTATTTGAAGTTGTCAAGTACCATGATGATGAAATGAAAAGAGGTCTTCACTTGACTTTTATTAAATTTACTTGTTTCAAGGCACCATTTTCAAGGCACCAAACAAGAAAATGTAAACAGGCAATAAAGATATGCGCGCTGATATTTTTTGTTCGTCTAGTCAACTGTCTTGAAAATGTCCGTAGTTGTGCATTGTAAGCTACAATGTATCATAAAAACTGTCACATAAAAAAGAAATCTCCTAGAAGTTTCCATAGAACAAATGAATGAATGTATCGGAAAGAATAAGAAAAAGACACACTTGAAGTTTTATACCAAGATAAGTTAATAATTTTTATAAAAATAATAAACCGTGGGATCCGAACCCACAAATACCTAGAATACGAGACTCACGCATCAACCACTCGACCCGATCGCGTCAACCACACATAGATAAATCAGGAACCCAATTTCAGAATTAATGAGAATCCTAACTGAAATCGCTTTCAATGTCAAGTTCAAAAAACAAAAATTGTTCCGTAACAAAAAAAAACATTGGATAACAATAACATTGCATAACATTCTATACTGGTCCTATCCATTTCATTGTACGTCATTCTATAAAAAATGATTATTGTGGGTTTTTTAAATATAAATACAACAACAACAAAAAACTAAAAATCACTTCTGGTCTGTTGAAGTTCAGACAGTTTATTTTTTACAAACTTTAAACTAAACTGGAATCTATTCAATTAATCTGGTAAAATGATAAAAAAAAAAAAAAAAAATGAAAAAGAGTAGGAAATCATGTCCCCTTCCTAGTCTTTGATTTATAATTATTATGGTTGATGAACCCACGTAAACGACCAGAAAAATTCAGACCATAAAAAATTGTGCAGAAAAAATCGTCCTGACAAAAACAAACTATGGTATGACTTCATTAGCTCTTTTTAGTAAACCTCTAAACACTTGCTCCACTGTCTCAGGGATGATAATAATCATTATTATAATACTATTCCGTGGAAAGCCTCCGTGGCGTAATGGTTGTAACTACTGCCCGTAGTCCAGAGTTCCTGAATTCGACTCCCGGTTGGGGCAGACTTTTCGAACAAAATTCTGTTCCATCCAAACACGTGAGGCTGGCATTACCCAGGCTGGGTGAGGCTAATGTGGGTAGCTGGTACGATTCCCAGCGAATGGAGGGTAAAAGCCCCGTCCTGACTATCTCAAGTCAGGACGTTAAAACCAAATACAATCAATGGACATGAAAGGAGCCTAGACATTGGATCTGGGCGTCCGTATAATCCTCTCAATACCGTGATACAGGTGACTGTCCCTATTTCACGGTAAAATAACACAGAACAACAATTGGTAAAATATATAGAATGAAGTACCAAACAAAAATAAATTGAAAATAACCAACCCTTCATTGAACAACCTCTTCCACCCAACGTGAAGGGTTGCGTGGAACAGATTGTCATAGGCATTACCCCGCCCTTTAGTTAGGGCATATGTTTCTATATATTTTTCTTTTCTTTTTCATTTTATTGTGTTTATTTTTATCATTTTTTTCATTGTTAAAATCATTACCTATATGTTTTGTACATATGTACATTTATATCTAAAGTGTTGAATGATAATAATAAGACGTGGTTCTTACCAGAATACAAATCGATCAAACCAGACTAACACACAGCTTTATTCTCAACTAGCGGGTTGTCGCCGGCTTGGCGGCCGAGGCATGGCCGTGAAAGCAAAAAATCCTTTTTCGCCAATGGCAGGTGTTGTAGTGGGAGTTTCGAAAAATCCCGTCTTATTGCACATCTAGACTATAAGACAAAGCTACCTACCAAATTTCAGCTTCCTAGGACTTACGGTTTGGGCTGTAGAGCGATGATCAGTCAGTGGTCAGTGGTCAGTGGTCAGTGAGTGTCTTTGACATTTATATATTAAGATTAATCAATTCCCCTAATTTGCCAAAGTGGTGAATTTCTGTCAGTGTGTCATCTTGTAAACCATTGTCATTCACTCGATAGTATAAGAGGTCTGCTTTCCACTACAAAAGCAAAACGTCTTTACCGGTCGACCACAAAAGCATATATTTTACTGTACATTAGAATACAATTTGAATTTATAAAACTCAGTGTTGTGACGCATAACTGTAAAAAAAAAGATGATACAGAAAAGGACAGCAGTCTTCGATTTTGTAAAACACATAAATAAGTTTTATTATACAAGAAGAAGAAGATAGGTAAATATCGCTGTAAAATTAACATCTACCTGAAAACACAATATTACTTATTCACATGATTTCATTCCTACTATTTCTTTTCACAAAAGAGCATTTTCATAGTTAAATCATGGACATGAAAGGAGCCTAGACATTGGATCTGGGCGTCCATATAATCCTCTCACCACCGTGATTTAATTATCAATACCTATCTCACGGACACGGAATTATTATTATTATAGTTAAATTGTAGATATTTGTCTAAACAAAATTTACTTCATATTTAAGTTTGCAAATGAGCTCGCATTAAGAAACCCTGCCTAGTTGCACAATAGAGAAATATCAAATTGTACTGCTGACTTCCGAAATTTCCTCTCAGATGCAAATCGAACAGCATTACATTTTCCGATCAATAACCCAAGTTCAAACACAAAAAAACTGGTTACATAAAAAACATGGTTCAGGAAATAAATCTTGACCTTCTCAAATTCACTCTCCAGTGTGTAAACCAAATCAAGCGCTAATCTTTAATTTGAACAAAAAAACCAATGAAAAAACCCGTATGAATAAATTAATGATTTAAAAATGGCAGGAGTTTACAATAATAAATAATTAACATAGTTTGAACCGGAAATCAATGTACGAGAGGCGACGAATATTAAAACAAAGACCTGAGAAAAATAAATAATAAGGAGCCCAAAATACTGTCCTTGTCTGGCTTGGGTATACTCGGCCCAACTGAGGCTGGGTGACGTTAACGTGCCTAAGTAGGTTTAGTTTTGAGCAAATTGACGGTAAAATAAATCGCTCGAATAACCTCAAGGAGTAGGGGTCGTATTATGAAACAGGATTCGTAAACCAAGCCGAACCTTCAACAAGATTTTCCGCCACGAAGGCTGGCTACAGCTCCGTTACGCCACAGAGCTAATATACAGCTACAAAGCCCGGCTTAGATATATGACCTCTACATATGTTGTCAAGGTGAAATATAAGGGATAGTGTCCACTAAAACTAACTAATTCTCTTTTATTTTTCGGCCCTGAGTGTCATGTCATCGACGCTTACATGCTGCTGCTAGGAACACACTATTTGTAGTATAACCCCCCCCCCCCCAAAAAAAAAAAAAAAAACAAAAAAAAAAACAATCACCAACTTTTATTCCCCGTAAGTTATGACTGTTATGAGACTATCACTAAATTCAAATCTCAACCTTCAGACATATCATGAACTTTTCATGCACATATTTTTAGTACTGTTGAAATTATGGCTCTCATTGAAAAAAAAACAACATTTACAAGAAGTGTGAACATAATAATAAAAATCAAGAACACACGCAAAACGTAGTTTCTCACAAAACCTCGAGGACAGTATTGCATGTAACATTCAGGAAATTACTAAATTAAATATTGTGGTTATAAGCCAGCGTCGATGGCATGTTGAATACACCGGTTCCCTTCAGAACACCGAAGTTAAGCGACATCCAGCGAGGTTAAGACTTGGATGGGTGACCATTCAAATTCTAATTCTCGTGACGCTGGCTTTTCCCGGCCCCACTCAGGCTGGGTGAGGTCAATGTGAGTAGCAGGTTTGTGAGTTTCCTGCGAATGGAGGGTAAAACCCCCGTCGTGATATGACCATGGCAGTTGAAAGCGACGTTAAACCCCACTTAAAAAATAAAAAAATAAAAAAAATATTGTGGAAAATGTCGGCGCATATTTTCGTACCGAAAGAAAATAAAAACAAACATTAAAAAACATAACTGATAAAGTTTTCTTGGCCACCCCGTTTCTAACACCTAGATATGCAGATCACATACCACCTTGAATATTCAGCTCATTATGCACACTAAAAAAAAATGCAATGTCTATACAACGTACATGAACAAGATTAATCATACATAACTATCAAGTGCTATTAATTGCCAATAAACTGTATTAATGGCTGGCAATGGGTACGTAATCTAACTTACATATTGTAATACGCTACTAGCATCTGAGTACCTAAACCCCTTATAAGCTCTAATAAAACCTCTAAAAAGCCTAAGAGACCCGTTTGATTTATGGAATATGGACTTTTCAGTATTATTTCGGCAGTATAAACAAGATATATTCTATTTTAACTAACCAACCTCAGTAGCTTGATGGATAAGGCGGTGGACTTTATATTTGGAGGTCGATGGTTGTAGTCCCAAGCTATGCAAAAAATTACAAAAGCTAGTTTGAGTAATTTTCCACCGCAGTAAAAATTTGAAAACTGAATTTTCTGTATTTCTTAATGGAGTCCGGTGAAATTCTAAGACTCTTAAATTAACCACCTACACTTTATCACGGAGCAATGAGTATGTCTATAATGACGCGATGTAGGTATGTTCCATACTAAACTAAACACTTAGACTGTGAATACTTATTATTATAATTAAAGTTATCATATTTGTGTTAATCGTAGGTAAGTTTACATTCCAAACAGTAGGAACTTAATAGGTAATTGTATATCCCGAACAACTCTATAATCACATAACAAGGTGCCTGGTTCCCCAGGTACTTTAGTGTGATAGTATAAGTGCATACTCGTAATTTTTTGTTTGATTAAATTTAAGTACTTATATGTACATATATTTATTATGTTATTGTTATTCAAAACATTGTAATGAAATGATGTACAAATAAAACACGAATCTTGTTAAAAAAAAAAAAAAAAATCACTTTCGTGTTATCACAACTACTCAAACTAGCTTTACTAAATCCACGCTGAAACCGGGACTTGAACCACCGACCTCCAGGTTAGAAGTCCGCTGCCTTATCGATTAAGCTACTGAGGTCGGTCAGCTTTATGAATAAAACAACAGCTACTCTTACTCCACCACAGATCAATGAATAAAACAGGAGCTGCTCCTATTTAATTGGCACGAGAATACGTGCGTGCTTAGTTTGCTTAATCCTTAAGATGAAAAATTCGCAATATTCCTAAGGAAATGCACAATTATACCGAGCGGAGATAGCAGAAAATTTTGTCATTAGAAAATACTACATTGTTGTTTGGTCGCGAACCGGGTGAATCGGTATGAGCCACCCTGATTCCTGGAGTCAACCAGTTCCAGCGATGAGCGTACGGCAACCGGCTGGACACTGCTGCAGAACGTTCGGGAGACCAACTAACCAAGCTCAGTGTGCGTTTGACTACCGACCCAATAAACGATAACCTAAGCCAGCGTCGATGGCATGTTGAATACACCGGTTCCCTTCAGAACACCGAAGTTAAGCGACATCCAGCGAGGTTAAGACTTGGATGGGTGACCATTCAAATTCTAATTCTCGTGACGCTGGCTTTTCCCGGCCCCACTCAGGCTGGGTGAGGTCAATGTGAGTAGCAGGTTTGTGAGTTTCCTGCGAATGGAGGGTAAAACCCCCGTCGTGATATGACCATGGCAGTTGAAAGCGACGTTAAACCCCAATTTAAAAAAAAAAAAAAAAAAAAAAAAAAAAAAAAAACGATAACCTGTGTCTCTCTGTCCCGCAACATGTTCTTGTAAAGTTTCCTCTTTTTCATATATTCGAACTACCGAATCGGTTCTTCACAACATATTAATATTACTTGTACATATTGGTACAACTTTTTACTCTCTAATAACTATAAAGTAGTTCAATAGAAAACATTGTATTATATGTTTAGAAACTCAAATAAATGAGGAAAGATCACTGGTTGGGATGAGATCCATAGATCACGGATCCACGCTCTAGATAGTTGAGTGTTGACATTACAAGTCTCGCGTCGTACCAATGCTTACCAGTTCAGCCTAGAGGCTAGAAAATAGTATTTGTTTCACGGAAACAATTATTGCAAGTACAGTCCAACCTGGATAGAACATAAAAAAGCTTTATAAAAGAGAAAATCTCAGGTACCTGAATAACTTTAAAACTCTTTATAAAAGACTTCTTGCTCTCTCACTTAGGTTCTAATACATCCAGGTTCGGCTTTAGACAGTACATTCTCATACATTTGTACTTGACGATGACCAACCTAATCCTGCTTAATCCTACTATCACAGATATCACACGTGTTGGCCCGAGGCCTCACAGGAACAGACAGAGCGTCTTGTGGAAAGCGAACCCGAAGAGCACCCGGAACAGGTTGGGCCGGAGCAGACACTTCTCCAGCACGGAGTGGGTGCTGGACAGGCGCCAGCCCAGGAACACTGGCTCCAGATACCCCTCCAGCGTCTTGATGCCGCCGGCGCGCAGGATCTCATTGGCCGCCGTGACGCAGTTGTAGCTGTTCGGCACATTGTCACTCTCGGGGAACACACTGTACTTGGGCTTGCTCTTGTAGAAAGCGTCGATCGCTGCGATCATCGTCTCGTACTGGTTCCGATCGATCTTGATTTTGTAGCTTTCGGTCGGCCGTCGCTTCTTTAGCCACGCGTCGACGGAAGAAATACCTTCGACGACTTTGAAGGTCGCCCCGTCGACGTGTGAGAAGCTGAAGTACGTCACGTCCTTGCTGGGAGCTCTGAATTTCAGCCACGTGTGGACCGTGCCTTGGAAGTCGCCCACGCTGGAGTCATTGAGGATGGTGACTGAGTAGCTGTCGCTGTCAGGGATAGGGGCGGCGGCCAGTAGGGGCAGACACGCCGCTAGTACAGCACAATACCGGATGCAATACATCGTCCGTGTCTACATCCAATTATCTCTCCGCGGCGGTATGTCTTGATAGCCCCAAGATTATTACTTTCCTTATCCTAGAATAAGGAAAGTACTGTTTTTATTTATTAATTGAAAACAATGTTCAATACCCCGTTTTAGATTTTAAACAAGGCACTCTAACACTGTAACTAATGGGTTGTGCTGTCGAATGAAACTATTTTGGGAACTGTAATTGACATTCACTAAAAAGATGCTTTTCTGAATGCAACTGAAAACTTTCCAGGAAACTTGGATGCGCGGGAATCTGTGTGTTTGTTGATCATAGACTAATCAGCACTGCACGAACAGGTAAATATTCATTACATAATAATGAGCAACTATAACATACACACGCTTTTTGTTACGGTAAAATGTCACATCTATTCCGAACCGCGAGATATATTAATTTTCGGCGTGTCGGTTGAAAACTATCGTAGATTATTCAAACAGAAAACTGATATTTTACGACAAAAAAAAACTATCCGTTGAAAATTCCACGCGTAAAATTTCACCGACACAATCTACGGTTAACTCGAAGAAAAGTTCCCGCGGACACTTGCACGTACTGAGCTATCGCGAGAAAACTCGAGTTCAAGTTCTGGGGCAACTACTGGTCTAGTCTTGAGCTGGTTCAGGTGATCTACTGATGCAAGTTTAAGGACATCGCTCTGCCGTTGGGTGGCTAGGGCTTCCGGGAACGCCTTCCTGCTACCATCACCACTCGACCGCATCTCAGTGACAATCATGTGGTTACTTGTAAGTACCACTTAGTCAATGAACAGTTGGAGGACTTTGACTCTAGGGTCACTGACCTCTACGGCGGCGGTGGATAATTTTAATAACGCCTAATTTAGTAATAATAATAATAATATCGCCTTTTTTATACTGTCCGATTAGGATTACTGAGTCCCATTATTCCAGCAGTAAGCCGACGCAAAATTATGTGGTCAAAATCCTAAATGGGAAGGTAACTTGTCATGTCCCGAGTGGGTTTCGAACCCGCGACCTCAGGATTACCTGTCAAAAGCCTTCACCACTGAGCAACCGGGACAGGTTTATTGTCAGTAATTGCTGGGGGATACGGTTGTAGGTAATACTTGCAACCTGGTATCCAGTATAGACGTCAATGTAAAAAAGCAAATTTCATAATTATTAGGTGTTTGTGTTCATCACAATCGTGATGTGACAGATACTCAAAATTACCTAACTAAATACGTGCCATACTCGGGACTCGAACCAACGACCACCAGGTTCCGAGTCAGTTGCCTTAATACGATACTTTCATAGTGTACATTAAATATTATTAATTTTTCGGCTGGCTATTTCTGGGACCACTCAGGCTAGGTGAGGTTAATTTGAGTAGATGGGATGCTTGTCTAGCAGACGGTTATTCGCTGGAAACTCACAAACCAACCAATCACATCAACCTCACAAAGCCTGAGTTGGGCCGGGAAAAACCAACATTACGAGGTCACCCAAACAACTACTAACCTGAACTTCAATGAATGAGAAATAACTGGTGTATTCAACGAGCTATCGACGATGGCTCTAGGACATTTTAATACCAAGCTGGTTTTGAACTTGAGTTGCTTTACTCAAAGGACTGTGGTTCTGACACCTGCGCTAGGCAAACAGGTCCTTGTGCACGAAGTTGAGCATGCATTTATATTCTGCTACTACTGCCGTGAATAAATAGACACCGTGGCCGAGTGGTGTACGCACCAGACTTGCATGCACTGAGACCTGAGTTCGATTCTCTGCAGTTTTTTTTTTTTAAAGAAAGAGATAGGGAAAAAATCTTTTGTCACCCACAAAACACGGGGAGCGGGGTTTCCACCCACTAAAAAAACCTATCTCTCTCTCATTTAAAGAACGTGCATCCGTAACCGTTACTTGAACATTACCTCAGATAGTTTAGACATGAGTCAGCAGTTTAGAAATTATTCTGCTCTGTACATGGATGTCCGGGATCCAATCAGACCTCGCGGGGGAAAATGGGCAGCTGCTTTTAATGTGAGCAGCGGTGACATTAATGGGAACATAAGTTTGTTATTAGTAATAGTAGTAGTAAACACTGCCGTGCTTGCTGGAACTTGGCCTGGCGCACTGCCGTCCGCTCAGATTATATCGGGTCTACCGATTCATTTATTTGCGAACAGACCCCATTATACATCAATACACGATACAAAAAATTAAAATATTGAAATTTAAAGAAAATGATAAGAATATCTAAAACCACAATTACTTACAAAATTTAACAGTTCTGAATTCTTGTCATACGGTTGAGAGGAGAAAAAAAAGTATAATTGAGGAGCATACGTGCAAAAATGAATATCTCTAAAAAAACAAAAATGGAGTTAGGAATTGAATCTAATAGTTTATATTGAGCGGAATTCAAAAATTAAACAATAAATGACCTTACTTGAACACATCCCATAGTAATTGCGCTTTCAAAACGACAGTATCAATCAAAGAAACAAAATTATTTACTGGCACGGTAAGAGTGTAATGATGAAAAGGAATACAATAAAATAAGCTGAAAACTATGAGAAGATATTAGTCCCAACCGTTTGATACATATTTTAATTCTTTTTTGGAAATTGATATTTTAAAATCCATCAAGTGAAAATTAGTAGAAATAGGAATTTATAAAAAAAAGAAGTGGTGATGCTACTACAAATCCCTCAGAAAGTCAAAATGCACATCTAAAAAGGTTTATAGATTATAAAGAATTGTCTGACCAAGCTATGACTCCATCATTATATTACCAGGATATATAATATCGAAGAGAAATATCAAGAGGAATGTGCTTTCAAGGTTTATACCAATGAAAAAGTGACTACATTGATTTACGTATGGATCCATCATCCAACAAATGGCCAAAGTCCACCATAAAATTGATGACATTCCATAATTATGTATTCATACATACATTAAAAATGGACAAGACCAACGAAATCAGATGATGAAACCATACACACTAACTTCAGCGCTGCCAAAAGGTTCGTTATCGAAGTAAAAATTAGGTTAGTACCAGAAGATCAATTTTTCATTGTTTCTTGTGAGAAAAATACTTTTATTGTTTGTATCCAAAAGATACCTGCTCCTGTAATAACAAAAAAAGTTGTCATCAAATTCAAGCAGCCAAATTTAGTATTGGCATTGAGAAGCAAAGCCAAGCGCATGTAAAACTGTCCCAGCTAGTAAGAAGTAAGAGACTTTAGATCTGGGAGAAAGACTGAACCTCACAAAGTAGAAATAGTTGAACCTACCGATGATTCCGATACAATCAAAGCAGTACATTCAAGACTATCTTTTTTGCTGCCGACTATATCGACCATCAGAAGAATTGTAAAAAAAAGATTCATAGAACCAAAACCCGAAATGAAGATATTAAATATAGAATCTGTTAATCAACAGGATTTCACAAATTTATCTTTCAGTAATGCAGTTAGTTCATCACCAAAGAAAAATAAATTAGAGAACTGCAGCCTATCGAATTTATCTGACTCTAAGGAAACATCGGAAAACAATGTAGCAGCTTCAGATGAATCATGGCCTAAGGCATTAACTTCGCCCCGGATTACAAGACAATTGTACATATAAATTTAAATATTTTTTCTATATTTTATTTTGTAAATATTGTTAATTTTCTTTTATCTCTGTTAATAATTTATTGTTGTTACACACTGTATATCCTTACCCCTAACACCCTGTATTCAAGTCGAAGACAAGCCTCAACTTCGTTGTAGCAGGCTCTCGAACTACCAGCTTCCAGCATCGAGAGTCTGCCCTCAGTACACCTCTAGTCTATGTAAGTGAACGAAACCATATTAGCCCCATCATAGTTCCAATTAGTCCACTGCTCAAATTCAAGAAAACTAAGTATTCAAAGGCCACGGCTTTTCTACAGTCCTCCGTGTCCCTTTTTCCTTGTTACCGTACATTTGTTTTGTATAAAAAATAAAAGTGTAAATAAATAAATAAATGGATCCGTACCAGCGATATAGACTTGAATTATGCGTACTATGTTGAATATTATAGAAAAAAGATAGTGTTGCGCTTATTACATTCGAAGATTACACAAATGTATTTTTGTTAGAAAAATTGACAAGCAGATGGTAATAGAACTAGGTTGGGTACTTTACTATCATGTCAATCAAAAAAAGTGAATAGGATAGATGCTCTTCTGGTAAATATAACGACAGATCCAATGAGAGGAGGAATACATTTTGTACTGGGCGTTACCTATACATCCTCATGAAAAAAAAAAAAAATATTTCTGATTGATTTTTTTTATGAGTGATTCACAGTCATATATACTTGAATTATGCGTACTATGTTGAATATTATAGAAAAAAGATAGTGTTGCGCTTATTATATTCGAAGAATACACAAGTGTATTTTTGTTAGAAAAATTGACAAGCAGATGGTAATAGAACTAGGTTGGGTACTTTACTATCAAATCAATCAAAAAAAGTGAATAGTATAGATGCTTTTCTGGTAAATATAACGATAGATTCAATGAGAGGAGGAATACATTTCGTATTGGGAGTTATCCTCATGAAAGAAAAAAAAATGTTTCTGATTGATTCGTTGAATGAGTTTCCTCAAGATTCAATTGGTAAAGCCGACCAATTTGAAACACTTATTTCAATAACAAAGGTGAACAGCCTACTAACCGGACAGGAACTGATAGATATCAACAGCCGAATAACTATCATTGCGGCCTTTATGCAATCCACCACTGCTAAGTTTTACTATCTAAAAATGATGAGTTACCACCGACTTCTAACGAATGAAAGAAAACAATTATTAGTGTGACTAGGACCCAAGCTCTTCTGACAGCTTCAAGAGAAAAAGATCCTATGGAAAAAAATTAATGTACGTGAAAAATGAAGTACCTACATTGTTGAAAATGGTATAGTCAATTTAAAATACTCAATTTAAATAGAATCTTGCACTTTATCGATTCTGCTAGAATTGTGGGCAAAATTTTTCTGAATTTTTTTGAAAATATTGCTGCGTAACATATTATGTACATATGTCATTTAAAATGACACTATTATTTTTATTTCTTTTTCATTATTTTTTCTCTCTTTTTCTTCTACTTATTAAGTTTATTGTCTGACCTATCTATTTCAATTATTATGTGGCTTTTTTCACTGTCAGGTTTACTTTTCTACTATAGCAATTATACGCGCCGCAATAATAATAATCAAATAATCTTATCAAATCCCGGGACCCAGACTAAAAATCCCTAAAAAAATTGTCATTTCTCCGGTCAGTGCGCAACTGTTTCATAGTCATGAATGTCACAACTGGTGTACTCCAGGGGCTGCAACTCCTAAAATTTTAGAAATTACCAAGCATAAAGTGAAGACGTCTGGTCAGGAGTAAAAATTAGAGGGAACGCAATTGGATTAATTTGGGCCGAGACTAATGATGTTGTGAATTGTTTCATAATCATGAATGTCACAATTGGTGTACTTCAGGGGCTGCAACTCCTAAAATTTTAGAAATTACCAAGCATAAAGTGAGGACATCAGGGTAAAAAAAAACGAAGGAACGCAATCGGATTAATTTGGGCCGGGACTAATGATGTGTTTAAAAACTTAAGATACCGATTAAAAAAAAAAAAAAAAAAATCAAAACATTAGTTATTTATGCAAAACGGTTGTTTTCAAACATTATTTTGATTCAAATACCCCTTATCTTGGCTCAACCCCAGAAAATTGATGACATAAAACGAGATGAAGGAGTATATGTATTAGCACTTTCAGTAGTTCTAGTAAGGTACGTTTAGGGGCACAAGATGAATCAGTGGTCTGTGATGACTTAGAAATCCGTAAGATTGGTCACAGTACTCCCGGGTTACATCAAATTTCAACCTAAAAGATCAATCAAGAATAGTATGGAATTTATCGAAAAATATATTAGCATCCCGCGAAACTCAAAACTTAATAGTTTCAATGTTGAAAATCTTTTCTCTTCAGTTCCTGTCCAGGAGGTGAAAGAAATTATAAGTAATAGAGCTGTCCATCTTTCTAACACTGAACAAAAAGAACTGAAAAAAGTAGTATATATATGTATAAAAGTAGTATACTAGAACTTTTGCTCTTATAATAACCAAACTAATAACCAAATAAAATCAGGCCTACCGATCGGATCACCTATTAGTCCGTTAATGGTGGAAATCTTTATGGACCATATAGTGGATAACATCTTTCGTTCACAGAACCCTTTATTGGACAGCATATTGTATTGGTTTCGGTACGTAGATGACATATTTGTGATTTTTGTAGGTTCTTGGAGACAAGTAGAAAATTTATTTGGACTCATTAACCTAGTCCATCCAAATATTAAGTTTACCCTAGAAAAAGAACTGACTGGAACATTGAATTCCCTGGATCTAGGAGTGACCAGACATGAAAATAAGATTTTGTTTAGTAGGTATCTATAGGAAAGAAACCTTCACAGATTGTGTAAAATATAAGAAATCGAATCATCCTATAAATATAAAATATGCAGGATTTCACTCTATGATACATAGACTGGTTTCGGTACCGTTAACATTTGAAAATTACATAAATGAACTTGGCATAATTCACAAGATAGCAAAGAATAATGGGTACGACCAAGCCGTTATAAATGCTCTTACATAAAAAAAAAATACTTAGAAAACAGAAACGTGAAAGCATTTATGCCAAAGTTCATAAGGAGTCTGATTCAAGCTGGAGAAAAATACAGTACTTAAACGAAGATTGCTCGAAAATTGGTAACGAATGAAAGAGAGTGGGTTTACAACCAGCGTATTATAATGATAATATCTCATCAATAATAAAACAAATATACGCACAGAGGATAAGAGCGGCATATTATATTGTATTGAGTGTGCAGATTGTGATGCCAGCTACATAGGTATAGATTGTTTGGATTGGGAAAAGTGTTTGAAAAGACAAAAGAGATGTTTGAAGAATCTATTCTATACTTGGCAGATGGATAATTTCTTCAATTTGACTCAAATGGGAATGCAAACTGGGGAAATTGCATGTGGACAGGGCATTTGGGAGGGCTAGATGGAATGAGACAGAAGGGATGGACAATATTCACAAATGTCTTACTAAGATACATGTGTGATATTCTAGGTATGAAATGTATTATTAGAGGTTAGGGAGATAACCAAGTCTTAAATGTTTTTTACCACAACAATAGAGATCTAGAGTACAGACATAGATTGTTCCTCGTAACCTTGGATGAAATATTGAAAGAAATAGGACCGCCTCTAAAATTATCAGAGACCTGGTCATCATCAAATTTATTTTCATACGGGAAATATATGGACTCCACTCTCAATGTCCCTTAAGAAAATATGTGGGATGCTGCCCTTGACAAATGAGGGGCATCAAAATTTAGAATCAACTTTATCTTCCATTTCTGCCAATGCATCAGCTGCAGTAATATCAGATCACACTCCCATTCTAGCATTTATAGTCGGGAGATTTTTTTCTATGAAGCTATAAAAATTCATTTGAAAACACCTATGTTCAGCAAAGATAAATATTCTGTAAATCAATTCTCAAAGTTTAGAATCCTGTTACTTGTAATCCAGATGATCTAAAATATATAAAATATGACTTCTGTCTAGATTGGGTTGCGTTTATAGGCATGATGCCAAGTATTTCGGGAGGTTATCTTAGTTTACAACTATATGACTTAATCTCCCATGGGTTTCCAGATCCCCTATCGATAGCAATCTGGCACTTGCAAACCACATATTCTTATCTTGATGATCATTATTCAAAAATAAAATACTGGGAAAGAAATAAACATGGGTTATACTCGTCGATTCGTTAAAATAAAATAAAAATTTCACAGTAGAAATCGTTTATAACAGGGGTCTTCAACCTGAGTAGCCGCTCAAGATTTTTTTTTCTTTTTTCCTATCTGGCAGAGTGCAAGACGTCCGAAAATGCTATGAAGTTCAGCGCAGCTCTTGTTGATATCAAATTGGAATTTGTATCCAGATTTCAGGACTTTTGCCCTTCTGGAAATGTTCTGAAAATTTTCGCATCTCCATTCACATATTTACACTCTTCCTGGTTATGGACGTTCTTGAGATAAAAGCAAAGAGTGAGCTTATGGGCTTCTTCAATGCTCAAAATAATCTATACCTTGATTGAGTTCTATTCCAAATTTGTTACTCAAGAAAAGTAGGTATCATCCCCTGCTAAGAGCAAGCCGAATTGCGACTACAAAACTTCAACTGAATATTGTCAAATTCGTGGATGTCGGAGAAAAGGGACCCTAATCTAGACCATCACTCACTTTTCTTAGGAGCAACATAAACTGCATCACGGGTCCCGACATCGAGATTACAAACACAAAGAAAAAAATATGTATAGAACTTAATAACTTTATGTCACTAAATCAACTTAAAAGTTCTTTTCTTTTCTTAATTTTATACTGTTACCTGTACTTTGTCCTCCTAATAAAGCTTAAAAAAAACACACAATTCAAAATTCCAATGGTAAAACTCTAGACCTAACACTATGTGATCAAAACAGTACATCATACAAACATACCAACATCACTATACAAAAAAATATGGTATCGTTCAACCTGACGATCATTCTCCTCCTTTGACATTTAAAATACCGATAAACACCAAATACAAATAATGAATTACATACTATATTTTATTATAATACTGACTTGCTAGACATTTTAAATTATTTTTATATTCTTTATTTATTAAATTGACATCTAAAATTTTATACTAATATATTTTCCTTCCAATTGACACATCATATTTCAACATGTGACACGTTTTTCTTTCTTACTATTAATCTAATGTCTCTTTTTTAGGTAATACAATTTCATATTTTATTTTTAATAGGTATCTATTTTAAATTATTATAATATCATTGTATCTGGAAAATTATTGTAAACTTTCCTTCTGGAATATTAATAAATCTATCTCTTTTTTTTCCACCCATTGGGTAATACATATAATGTGTTGCTATTTTTATTCATTCATTACAATTCATTAAATACAATTAATTGTATTAATAAATACAATTTACAATAAAATGCATTATTACCTACTTCGTACTGTGCGAAATAATACGTATGCATTTATTTTTTAAAAAAATGCAGACGTATATATTTGAGAACTTCTCGACCGTGTGACACATCTGTCACCTGACTATTCGGTCCGGCTTTCCAAAATATTTTTTTATTATATAAGTTTATATAATATGCAGAAATTGACACGAGCAATTATTATTAATAATTTTTTGAACATCAAATTGATATATCTTCAATGGAACAGATGGAGATGAAGGATGTGAATCGAATCCTTCAGCACTTTCAAACCCATAGCCACAAGTGAACTTGATGGAATCCCCAAATCACGCAGAACATTGAAAGTAAAACTTGGAATCACACCACGGGCACCAAACAGTAGACCTATAACTTTGAACTTTTCTGCTTCTATGTTATATCTTCTAGCCAGATCTTCTATACATGGTTCGTATATCGATTTCTTTTCATTATCAACTTCTTGTATTTGGGCTGATCCAGTTTCAAATCGAACGGTTGGGTCTAGTATCAACACTTTGCTACAATCTTCATTCCTGGCAAACAATATCACATCTTCTAGTGGAGGAGTCTGTTGATAAGCAGCTGATTTCTTCGTCAACTGTCCATCCTCTTTGTCTTAACTCTTTGGCAATGGCAGATCTCACAGTGTGATGACGAGTATTACGGAGGAGCTCGTTCTTTCGGCAGGATCCCAGTACATGAGGTAGAGTTTCTTTCTCTGTGCAGCCAGGATGACGACACAGGGTGGTACCGGTACTCCGCCCAGGAACAGCTCGTACTCCAGCAATATTCGCAGACATCTTCAGGGCTGTTGTCCATTCACTGGAAGACATGGTTTGCTTGTCATACACCCATCTGTTCATTTTTGTAGATTCTTTGTACATAGACACACCAATACCTCTGAGAGACATATTAGACCATTCTTCAAAATCACTTTGACGGAGAGTATCACGCATGTCTTTAACTTTCTGTGTAACGTCAACTTGAAGTTTCACACACGCAGTGGTTATTTCTTCCTCACAGTTTCTTACAGTTTGTAGTAAAGGAATGTTAGAGGAAATTAATTTTCTCAAAATATTAATATTTTGAAGTGATGCTTCCCATTCTGCTTTTGTAATACCAAGTCCACGGTAGCATTTTGGACCATAAATCATTCCATTTGGTGTATCCATTGGTAAATTAATTTTTCGATCTCTGGACCAAACATCACAGGAACAAACACAAGGTGCTGAAGAAGGAGAAGCTGAGGAACATGAAGATGTTGGGCGAGGCCAAGCACTTGTGCAGCACAGAGCCCACGGTGGCTAGCCGCAGTCCCAGCCTCACAGGGTCCCTGTAACCGCGCAACAGGTGAATGTTCGCCGCGGCCAGAATCCTATTGGCCGCGGTGACACAGTTGTAGCTGGAGTTGTTGCGAGGCAGTAGGCTATACCTGGGCCTCGTTTGGTAGAAGTCGTGTATAGCTTGTAGCATGGCGTCGTATTGGCGGCGGGATATATTAATGGTAAGCTATAATTTAAAACAGAAAAAAAAAAAAATGTGTTGATAAAAAATTGTCATCTAAGTACCCTACGTAAATGAACTTCTTATTATAGGGTCTCTTTGTTTGACCTATGTGAGATTGCCTAGCTTTTGTAGTCGGTGTAGACCCGCTTTCATCGCACGGAAACATTTCCATGGTTCTTCAACATCTCGTCTATTTCATTCGAAGTAATGCGGACAATTTATAAAAACTAAACTCAACATAGTCTCTGAAAGACGATAGAGAAGGACACAACACCACAGAAATGAAAACGTCGCCAAATAGTAGTATTTAATGAATCCAGGCGGTCCAAACCCCATTTTTTTAAATGTCCCTGAAAAGATTAAATGACTGTTTAAATAATTTTTTCCTCCTTCAATTACGTATCGCGCATCGTCACTTCAAAGTTAATGTGATAAAGTCAAAGTTCTAGACTCAGGTCATTTTGGATTTGAATTTTTAATATTTTACTCGTAGTAATTCCTTTTCCAAACGGAAGTTATGTCTGACTATACCATAGGCTAAGTGACTCTCATTTTCATTATTTCTAGAAACCTATTGGACAAGTCTAATGAATTTTAAATTTTTAAAAAATGACTTTTTACCATAAAAATAACCATATTTTCTTTTTCAAAAGTATTTTTGTTGAAGTGCTCTACTAGACTCAAGTGCTATACTTCCCGAATGAAGAACAAGCTAAACTCTTACACAAAGAAGTTTGACTCAAAACCATCTTCCGCGCCAAGATCTGAAGATGAATCTTGAGAAATCAGCACAACCTACTTTCACTAATGTACAATGTACATAGATCAAAAATTGTGTTTATATTATTTTTATCATCATTATAATTGCACTTATAAAATGGTTTTTAAATTTAAGTCTTCTTTAATTATTCCTTGTTTGTCAATTCAAGCAATAAAAAAAACTGCTTTAGCCGGGGTTTGAACTGTGAGACTTCAAAAGTTAAATTTCAACATCTCACTGGTAAGGTTAATAGTTTAAAAAGCGTAAATAACGTTAACAGCACCTACAAAAATTCCTAATATTAAAAAATAGTTTTATCCGCCCACATTCAATAAATACCTATGTGAGTCTCTTTCATGGAGTTGTCACGACAGGGGTTTTACCCACTTGTGATATGACCATGTTTTACCGTGATATGACCATTTTTTCTTTATATGACCATAGGGCGATTGTAAATTCCCCCACTTTCATACAAATTCCCCCGATTGCAAATTTGGGACTTAAAAAGGTACATGAAAATTCCCCCGATTGCAAAAAAAAGGTATTATGTAAATTCCACCGATGGTCAACAGAAAATAACAAAAATGTCAGTTTATTGAATATTTGTAATCAAGTTTCGATATGCCTTGGCTGTATAGTAGGTTTAGGTAAAATACAATGAAGGCCATGCCTTGAGTTTATAGTAAGTTTAGGTAAAATACAATGAAGGCCATGCCTTGGGTTTATAGTAGGGTTAGGTAAAATACAATGAAGGCCATGCCTTGGTTTATAGCAGGGTTAGGTAAAATACAATGAAGGCCATGCCTTTGGTTTATAGCAGGGTTAGGTAAAATACAATGAAGGCCATGCCTTCGGTTTATAGTAGGGTTAGGTAAAATACTATGTAGGCCATGCCTCGGTTCATCAATTGAAGGTTATGCCTATAAGGAAAAAAAGATTGCCTACATACCTACTATACAGGGTGGGGCAAAAGTCTGGAAACCCCTGAATAACTTTCGAATGGCTTCTTCGGTAAAATTAAAATTTTGTACGGTATACCGGGCTAATAAGACCTTCTTTTAGAGTGGGGTCGATTTTTGTTACCGGTCCCCATGTCGGGGCCAGGGGGGCCAACTTCATTTTTTTAAATACGGACCCCCACCTTGCGATACATTTTTGAAAAGGTCTTTAAATAACAAATACATTGGTGCAAATTTTATTTTTTTAATATTAACTGTTTGCAAATGGCGTCCAACTTTGTGTATGCAGTAAAGTCTGGAAACCCCTGAATATCTTTTGAAAAGGCTTTCTCAGTAAATTTAAAATTGTGCACGGTAAGTCGGGGTAATTAGACCTTTCCAAAAATGTATCGCAAGGTGGGGTTTTGTATTTAAAAAAATGAAGTTGGCCTCCCTGGCCCCGACATGGGGGCCGATAAAACAAAATCGATCCCATTCTAATATGAGGTCTAATTACCAAAGATTACCGTACACAATTTTAAATTTACTGAGAAAGCCATTTCGAAAGATATTCAGGGGTTTCCAGACTTTACTGCATACACAAAGTTGGACGCCATTTGCAAACAGTTAATATTAAAAAAATAAAATTTGCACCAATGTATTTGTTATTTAAAGACCTTTTCAAAAATGTATCGCAAGGTGGGGGTTCGTATTTAAAAAAATGAAGTTGGCCCCCCTGGCCCCAACATGGGGGCCGGTAACAAAAATCGACCCCACTCTAAAAGAAGGTCTTATTAGCCCGGTTTACCATACAAAATTTTAATTTTACCGAAGAAGCCATTCGAAAGTTATTCAGGGGTTTCCAGACTTTTGCCCCACCCTGTATACAATTTTATACCTGTACGTACAGAATCGGGGAAATTTACCATGAAACCCTCAGGTATTCAAATATTTTACCGGGGGAATTTACAACCGGAAATACGAACCTTTCAAAAAACCGGGGGAATTTACATGTGTCCTGACCATATTATACCCCGTCGTACTATCACGACGGAGAGTTGTTCAGAGGCTTGATTTTGGAATTGCTCGGAATCGTACCAACTAATGAAGGGCACGAAAAAAAATTACCTTCTCATTGGCTCTCCGTCGCCGCAGTTTCTCGTCAACCGATGACTTGCCAGGTGTTGTGGTCCCACCGAGTCCATGTTTGAACTCTGCACTCGTGAAGCTAAAGTACGTCTTGTTCAGCGGCCCCTGGATGCAGAGCCACGTATGAACCGCCCCTGACAGGTCGCCCACGCTGGAGTCATTGAGGATGGTGACCGAGTAGGCACCTCCCCTGGGGGGCGCCGCGGAGGTTAGGACTAACAGGCACAATGTAGAGGGGAGCCATAGGGGGTACATCTAGTGAAACTTTCAATAATGAGGCCTTATCGAGGAACTTGAGTAAAGTGGAGACACCTAGCCATTTATTACTGACCAACATCTGTCGACCATAACTGAGGCTAGGTTTTTACCTTGAGATAAGGGGTTGAATCAGTAAACTCATTTTGATATTTGAATTGTGATTATTTAATAAAAAATAAAATTTGAACCAGGATTAATTATAATTAATCAAAAAGTTGATCAGGGATTATTCAACAAAATGTTACACATAGAACGGGATGGATTACTTTGTTACAACCTAAAATGTTAAACGGGAATAAAATGTTACAACCTAACATTTTTAGTTGGGATTATTTAACATATTTCGGATTATTTAAAACATTTCTTTTGATGTTTAATGTAATTACACTTGGAACGGAATATTTTAAACAATCGACACGTGAGCCGGGAATATTAAAGACAAATGACCAAATAGCTTAACCGGAATCATTAAACAAAATTCAACATTCAGGTTTCTATCATTTAACTCGATGCAAAACTGGAAGCGGGATTATTTAACAAAAACATATAGCTTGACCAAGATTATTTAAGACAATTTAACTGTTAAATTTGACAAAGTAGATTAATATGACTTTTTAAATAAGGTAAAAATTAATTTGAACACTCCTTTTCCTGTAATAATGAGATTCAATACTGAAAGCACTAGTAAATATTTAACTCAACTAATATTTCAAAACTATAATTTTAAACAGAAACTGCCCATGAGCAATCAGTTCATGATTAAAGTCAATGGTTGTGGTTAATTGATAAGTGATGTCTGATGACTCCAGGTAGCTTGCTTGATCGCGTGGGTTTGCTTGGAGAATTCTCGTTAACTATTTTCTAATTTTAGGGTAAGGGGATTCTAATTCTAAGGTTCCTATTAATAGTTCTCTCAATGACAGTTATGACTATGGACTGTGCTAAATGAGTTCCAGGTCCTCCTTGATTCATCTATGTAATTAACACTGAACGTGTGAACAAAATATTCTTAAAAGTCCTGGGACAGATAATACCTATCTTTTCCTCTTTATTATTTTGATTGATTTCTGCTCCTTATTGTTAGCATTTTTACTTTTAAGACACACTTATATTTCTTGACCGTTTATTTAATTTATGTACCTGTTCATCAATTATGAGAAATTCGCTACCCAAATTATACTGCCAAAATCAAACTGATAAGTACTATTATTGTAGTAGTGAAATCTTTGCCGAGCTAGAATTTTTTTCATTAACGTCCCAGACAGCAAAAATTAATTTTTGTTCAACAAAAATAAAGTGTTTACCTATTTCAAAATTCAAATCCAAACACTTGTGAATAGTGACAAACGGGCGTTTTTTTTTTTTTTTTATATATAATTGTGTACGGGAAATACCCATTCATACATAAAATTTCCCTAACTTAAAATTAACTTGTCTTAATTAAATCTAATACTAGGTTTAATATATACTAAACACTAAAACTAATAAGGTAATCCAGATCTCTGTGACCGGTATTCGACAAATAGCAAATGTAAGTTTTCCTTCAATGTATGAGGCATCTCATTGAACAGATCAATATTGTAGGGATGGTTACAAATTGTATTACAAAGTTTTAATGATCTGATCAATGGGCCATGCTCAGCAATGTTTGAATGTTTTTTTCTGTTAAAACTAATGAATAAATTATAGTTATTTTTGTGTAGCTTTCTTTGTGTTTTTATAGTTTAAAGATGAGCGCAAACAGAATTGAATTTCACAATCTGTTTGAGATGTCATCTGATGAAGAGGATTATATTTTTCCTGAAAACGAGCCAATCCGAGGACACAAAAGCTCATTCTGGAACATGCTGATTACACGACAATTTTGTTCGAACCTCAATTCTTTTCTAGATTCAGACTGGCAAAAATAACTGTACTTGAACTTCTGGCTTTGATTGAACCTCAAATTGAAACAAAAACTAACAGGTGAGCAATATTAGATTGTCTCATTCGCTAGCTAGGTTCCTGTGACCCTTTTTCCAGGCCAACACCTTTAACACTGAGCTGCCAGAACCATCTTTAATGAAAGTTTCATTATTTTACAATAATCTTATATTCACTTTAATTATTATATAAAGTACTTAACTCAAAATGTAAACTTGTTCTTAATATAATTGTGAGCTACTTCCCACTTTTTCTTTAAACAAACCAACTTGAGGTGGCAACCCATGACAGACACACAAAATGAGTTTTTTAAAGAAAAAGTCAAGAACTTGATGATTTCTGGGATGATCTGCGCTTTCATAGTGAGTAATCATCTCCAGATCTCTCTTTCTGATTGCATATTACTCTCTCTTTTATCTCTCCCCCCTAACTTCTCTCTATCCCCCCCCCCCCCCCCCAAAAAGTTAGCATTACCTTAGGGCAACGGTGCTCAACCTGGGGGTCGCGACCTACAAGGGGGTCGCGAGAAAGCTTCAACCACTGAACTGGGGTCAGGACTTTCCAAATTCTGGATCTCAGCCAAACCAAACTCTTGAGCAAAATTGCTGTGCAAAAGTTGATTCCATCTGCATCAACCTACCTGTGCGAGACGGCATTTTCATCTTTGACAACAATCAAGTCTAAATGCATATCTCGTTGATTTAATATTGAACCTCATTTAAGACTTGCAGTCACTACCATTGTAACAAAATTTAGTTCTTTGGTAAAAGACATGCAAGCTCAGGGTTCACATTAAATTGCACATTACGTTTGCACTTTATTATTAGTAAGTATTTTTTTGCATTTTTTAAACTACCAATAAAAAAAACTTACCTCCCTTAAATAAAATTGTATCTACTACCTTTTAATGTTGGGGGGGGGGGGGGGGGGGGGGGGGGAATCATAGCTAGAATAGTTTACACTATTAAAAAGCAATAAATTCACTTTACTCTAAGGGACCACAACTTCGATTAAGAATTCTTTTACAAGTCCACCTTAACTTTGGTGGAAAATAAATGGAACACTCGGGATACGATCGAAAGCTGCGGTAACACTTTTAACCAGAAAAAAATGATCATCAAGTCCTATCTATTACAGAGGACTTGATAGCTTTATACGAGAAAGAATGATGCAGACTTTAAAAACGAAACAGTTTTCGTTTTTAAGGATGATTTAGGATGATTGTTTACCATAGAAAAAAAACTGGGGAAACCAGTAAAATGTTGTCAACTGCTTACAAAAAAGCACTGGAACCTCGACAGCTACATAAGATCTTTAGCAAAAAAAAGAGGCTCGATGACAAACGGGGAAAATGTACCCATCCTTCTAACCGAGGAAATGGAGGAGGCCTTGAAATTTTTTCTAAGGAGCAGAGAAAAAAACCAATTGAAACCTAGAAACGAATACTTCTTCCCTTCCATAGAACACTCAAATCACTACATGAGACGTTCTGATATCCTGAGAAAATGTAAGATGGATGCAAACTTGCAAAATCCAGCAACCATCACTCTCAACTCGGGTATATGGCAACATCCCTGTTGGAGTTGATTGTAAGGGGAAATTAGCAGAAGAAAGCATGGCAAGAGATAAGAAACCAGAGGTAACACAATGCCAGTAGTGATTGTGACTTAAAATTTGATTATAGACAAAATTGAACAAACAAAACGTTTAAATGATAAAATTGATAGGTCTTCAAGAGATGAGACTCTGATTAGAGCTTACGAAAAAGCGAGAGATAAGATTCTAAAGCACTACAAAAAAAAACTGGTTGTACTGCGCTTGTCTAGTTCTAGATCCTCGTCATAAAGAGGAAACGTTTGACTTGTCAGACCTCTTCAGGTGATTGCTCGGCCTTCGCTTGAAATACTGGACATTGTCACCCTTTGGCCAGGTTCAACCCATAAACAAACAATGGTGAGTTTAGAAGTCCTCCTTGGTGACTCTGGGTAAAGAGCAGGTCTTGTATCAGTGGTCTACAACCGGGGAGCCGCGAGATTTAGAAATCATCGATTAAATTTTGGTGTTTTTAATGTAAGAAAACAATGAAAGCTTTAGCGATCTATTGACAAATGATGAGTGGAGAACTAAATTGGCCTACTTAGTTCATATTTTTCATCAGAATACTCTTAATACAGACCTGCAAGGTCCCACTTACTTTTTTCTCTCCTGGGGTGCCGCTGGGCTAAGAAGTCAAAGAAAGGGTGCCGTGATGGAGAAAAGGTTGCGGACCACTGTCCTACAACATTGTTTGATTATATTTTTTCACGATTACAATTCTGCTTTTGTATTTTAAGAGACAATAAAATATACACCATAAAATTGTTCTTGGTAGCAGTGCGTGGTTTTAATGACGAAAAAAAAATTAACGAAATTCGTTAGAAGACAAAATGAGCTTTGTATCTTGGCAAAATCTATTTCAAGCGTCTTCAAGGTGGCGACTGTTAAGGATGTAAATATCTACTCCATCAAAAAAGGTATTGAGGATTTAAGGAAAGCTCAAGAAAAAACCCTCATGAAAGCCTAGAGCTCGGCAACCAGAAGGCACTGGCAAATTTGATAATATTCGACTTGTTGTCTGAGAATGCCGAGCGTCTAATAACAGGACCTGAATTCACCACACTCAGCTTACAGATCAAGGAATGTTTGCCAGGAGAGTGTGCAAGTGTGTACTACCTGTCTTCATTACCTAGGAAATTGGGCCAGAAAAGGGTGAATGCTGCAGGGTTGCTGAAGGAAGCATACAAGAAGAAGAAACAATACTTGCGTCAACTGAGGGAGGAGTCACCATCAAGCCGATCTGGAAGCCTGTCTCGCCGGTCTAGCAGAAGCACCAATCGATCTAGCACAAGCACCGATGTAGAGGAGTTGGGGCCACTGATTCCACGGGAAGTGGAGACTGAATCCCTGCTTAGGGATGAAGGTAAGTTTGATATCTTTCACCAGTTCTCTTTTTTGACCGAACGAAGTGAGATTCTGTTTTAACTTTGTTACTGGACGATTTGGTTTTCTTTTGTCTGTCTGTCTGTCTGTTCCGCGATAATGGGGGTCTAATCTAATATGTATTCATGTGTGTAATGATGTGAGCATGTTTCTACTTCAAATGTGAGCATGGGATCATTTTGATCTCACATAAAGTACCCTACAATAGAATGAGAAATTTAATGCAGGTCCATTAGACATTTTTGAGGATTTTGTTCATTGACAGCTTTCTTAGATTTGCTAAGTAAGATTTTCTTTCAACATTTCAGACAACCCTGTTGTGGAGGATCATTTGTCCTGGTTGGGGAAGAGCCTGGAACCGGAGAGTATTCTTCTCAATAAGTGGCGGGAGACGGCGGTGCATAGATTGCAGCAGTTGGCAAGTTGCACATCGAAGTATGACAGTGTATTTACTTACTTCAATTTATTTCCCGCATTGAGGCAACCTGAAGGGTTCAAACTTCTATTAGAAGATTTTAATCATATGCATCCTGGCTTTGACAATAGACTCTATGAGTCTATTGTTCTCCACAGAGAACGAATTTTCGAACTGGCCAGGCGGCAGCTCTCAAAAGATAGGAATAGAATTGCAGACAGGTATATTCAAAATCTTATTTCCAATTATCTCGAGGAACTTGCTCTAGTAGAGAGCTTCGAAATTCAAAATGCAATTGACCTTCTTCTTCTGCCTCTTATTATTGAAGTGCCCAGTGCACGTCAGAAGAACAGTAAACATTTTCGACCCTCGCGCAAAATGATTGTAGACAGCTTTATTCTTTTAGTAGAGGAGGCAAATGAAATTGAAAATGTTGTTGCAGACAGAGGGAAACTGTTGGCCTCCAAGAGGCGTACGTTACAACCTTTTGTTGCTCTCGTAGGGAATTTTAAAGAACCACGAAACGTTTTTATAATAATTGACAACACGCATTATGTATTGAAAACAATAACAGAAGTCGTTGGTGTATTATTTAAATATTTTTTGCAACCTGGAACAATTTTCCATGTGAAAGTGAGGATATTTGACTAGTGATACAATTAGGCTTTTATAACATTCCTCTCCCTACAGGCACAAGGGAAAGTAGTGAATGTCGTCAGTTAATGAACCAAATAGGCCTCCTCAAAGCTTAACAATCATCTTGAGCTTGTTAGGTAGATAAATGTGGGGATACCTTGGCAAATGAGGGGCCCAGGGGAAAGGTGGTTCAAGTGACACATTAAACAGAATAGAGTTGAGGTGCCAAAAACAGTTCCTATGTTACTTTTTAATACTAAATAAATATCTCTTCCCATTAACTTCGTATTTTTTACTGAATTTACTGATTGTTTTCCAGTCAACATGTAAAAATTTCAAAATTATATCATCCGTTAAACTCATTTTTTTTTCTAATTGTCACTTGAACAACATTTCCTCTGAACCTCTCAATTTTAAAGAATCACAGCTCCGTGTGTGAGCATTCAGCATTGCTTTTGTCTATAAAATTGGTGAGACTTTTTAATAAGCGTAGGCAGGTAGGTAGGTAGGCACGGTAATGGGTTTTTTTTTAATATGTCTTTTTAATTAATTTTGTTTTTAAATTTTGGTGTTTTTAATGTAAGAAAACAATGAAAGTTTAGCGATCTATTGACAAATGATGAGTGGAGAACTAAATTGGCCTACTTAGTTAATATTTTTCATCAGAATGCTCTCAATACAGTCCTGCAAGGTCCCACTTACTTTTTTCTCTCATGGGGTGCCGCTGGGCTAAGAAGTCAAAGAAAGGGTGCCGTGATGGAGAAAAGGTTGCGGACCACTGTCCTACAACATATAACAGTTTGTTTGATAATATTTTTTTCGCGATTACAATTCTGCTTTTGTATTTAAAGAGACAGTAAAATATACACCACAAAATTGTTTTTGGTAGCAGTGCGACGTGTCTCAGTATGGTGGAGATAAACAGACCTTAGCAGGAACACTGAGCTCCAGACAGCGGACTGGTACTTCAACAACATGGAATCGGAGTGGATATGGTGGTGGTTTATCTCAACCAAATCGTAGTCGTAGCAGTAGCCGAAGCGGTAAGATTGTTGAGTATTTACCTACTAAACATTAAAAAGATCAACAGTTATTACTTAAAACAGTAAATAATAATCTATATTAATTATTATATTTTTGTTTGGCTTTCCTTGTAGTAGTAGCTATATGAGCTACACCCAATTTTATTTCCGATGAATTACTAAAATTAGAAATAATAACAATGACGGTTTTAATGACGAAAAAAAAAAAAAATAACGAAATTCGTTAGAAGACAAAATGAGCTTTGTATCTTGGCAAAATCTATTTCAAGCGACTTCAAGGTGGCGACTGTTACGGATGTAAATATCTACTCCATCAAAGAAGCTATTGAGGATTTAAGGAAAGCTCAATAAAAAACCCTCATGAAAGCCTAGAGCTCGGCAACCAGAAGGCATTGGCAAATTTGATAATATTCGACTTGTTGTCTGAGAATGCCGAGCGTCTAATAACAAGACCTGAATTCACCACACTCAGCTTGCAGATCAAGGAATGTTTGCCAGGAGAGTATGCAAGTGTGTACTACCTGTCTTCATTACCTAGGAAATTGGGCCAGAAAAGGGTGAATGCTGCAGGGTTGCTGAAGGAAGCATACAAGAAGAAGAAACAATACTTGCGTCAACTGAGGGAGGAGTCACCATCAAGCCGATCTGGAAGCCTGTCTCGCAGGTCTAGCACAAGCACTAATCGATCTAGCACAAGCACCAATGCAGAGGTGTTGGGGCCACTGATTCCACGGGAAGTGGAGACTGAATCCCTGCTTAGGGATGAAGGTAAGTTTGATATCTTTCACAAGTTCTCTTTTTTGACCGAACGAAGTGAGATTCTGTTTTAACTTTGGTACTGGACGATTTGGTTTTCTTTTGTCTGTCTGTTCCGCGATAATGGGGGTCTAATCTAATGTGTATTCATGTGTGTTATGATGTGAGCATGTTTCTACTTCAAATGTGAGCATGGGATCATTTTGATCTCACATAAAGTGCCCTACAATAGAATGAGAAATTTAATGCAGGTCCATTAGACATTTTTGGGGATTTTTTTTCATTAACTGCTTTCTTAGATTTGCCAAGTAAGTTTTTCTTTTCTACATTTCAGACAACCCTGTTATGGAGGATCATTTGTCCTGGTTGGGGAAGAGCTTGGAACCGGAGAGTATTCTTCTCAATAAGTGGCGGGAGACGGCGTTGCATAGATTGCAGCAGTTGGCAACTTGCACATCGAAGTATGAACAGTGTATTTACTTACTTCAATTTATTTCCCTCATTGAAGCAACTTGATGGGTTCAAACTTCTATTAGAAGATTTTAATCATATGCATCCTGACTGTGACAATAGACTCTATGAGTCTATTGTTCTCCACAGAGAACGCATTTTCGAACTGGCCAGGCGGCAGCTCTCAAAAGATAGGAATAGAATTGCAGACAGGTATATTCAAAATCTTATTTCCAATTATCGAGGAACTTGCTCTAGTAGAGAGCTTCGAAATTCAAAATGCAATTGCCCTTCTTCTTCTGCGTCTTATTATTGAAGTGCCCAGTGCACGTCAGAAGAACAGTCAACATTTTCGACCCTCGCGCAAAATGATTGTAGACACCTTTATTCTTTTAGTAGAGGAGGCAAATGAAATTGAAAATGTTGTTTCAGACAGAAGGAAACTGTTGGCCTCCAAGAGGCGTACGTTACAACCTTTTGTTGCTCTCGTAGGGAATTTTAAAGAACCACGAAACGTTTTTATAATTGACAACACGCATTATGTATTGAAAACAATAACAGAAGCCGTTGATGTATTATTTAAAATATTTTTTGCAACCTGGACCAATTTTCCATGTGAAAGTGAGGATATTTGGCTAGTGATACAATTAGGCTTTCATAACATTCCTCTCACTACAGGCACAAGGGAAAGTAGTGAACGTCGTCAGTTATTGAACCAAATAGGCCTCCTCAAAGCTTAACAATCATCTTGAGCTTGTTAGGTAGATAAATGTGGGGATACCTTGGCAAAAGAGGGGCCCAGGGGAAAGGTGGTTCAAGTGACACATTAAACAGAATAGAGTTGAGGTGCCAAAAACAGTTCCTATGTTACTTTTTAATACTGAATAAATATCTGTTCCCATTAACTTCTCATTTTTTACTGAATTTACTGATTGTTTTCCAGTCAACATGTAGAAAATTTCAAAATTATATCATCCGCTAAACTCATTTTTTTTTCTAGTCACTTGAACAACACTTCCTCTGAACCTCTCAATTTTAACCCTTATTAACCCCGCGTTGCATTGACGCAACACTGGTGGTAGGCCTAGTTTTTGATTTTTTTCTTCTTTTTTGGTTGGTATCTTCGCATTGAAATCACGTGATCTCCAAAGTAAACAAAAGATTCTTATCACCTCGAAAGAATACATGCTCATTTTGTAAAAGAGGTGCAAGTAGAGAAGATGAACACCAGGGCGTTTATTTTTGGAAATTCAAGTGTCGGACCTTCGAAGGTAAGTTCAATTTTACTTTTCAATTAATTTTATTTTTTATTGTATGTTTAATTATTCAAATTAATGAAAGCCCCTGGAATCCATTAATACATATTTTGTAGTCAAAAGTACAATTATTAGGGGAAAGTGGGGGAATCGTGCGCAGCGGGTAATGGTACGCACCTATACAGGGTGTCCCACCAAACTTGGACACCTCAAATTACTCGGCCCCTGAAAGAGTTTTTGAAAAATTAAAAATTCTAGGGTACATGGTCTAATTATGCGGTTTCAGTCATGAAATTTTTTTTATACAGGGTGGTTCAAAAGTCAGAAATTGAGGTGTCAACATTCGATTTTTAAATGGATCGACCTGAATTTTATTTGATAATTTTACTTCAAAATGGTTCTTGAGTACTTTTTTAAACAAAAATTTTACATACAGGGTGGTTTTTTTTCGACCAATTTTTTTTCTAAATCTCGAATAACTCAAGTTTGTTTAATTTTTTCGATAACAAGAATAGAGAGTGTTTGTGTAATGAAAACACGAACTTTCAATTGGCATCAAAAATTTTTATACAGGGTGGTTCACAAGTGAAATAATGATTTGATTTTTTTTAAAACTTTCTTTTTAATTTTTTATTTGGGATTAATAATTCTAACCTAATTTTACACATTTTTTGTTAGTCATATCGAAAAACAAAACTAAAGTGTTGTACAGGGTGAGACATAATTTTTTTGTGACACCCTGTATATGGGCAGTCAAAGAGACGTAAAATTAAATATAAATACTAAATGTGCAAGAAAAACTTTGATTTTTAATGATATCAAAAAGTTATGGTGTTTTAACTAATATTGTCACATGGACCACCCTGTAGATATTCTCTTAAACTATCATGTGGGTACTCGAGGTTGTATAAATTCAACGAAAACTTCGAATCGTGGGGAAAAACAAGTAAAAAACACGAATTTTGAAGCCATTTTCAATTTGGTGTACACACTGAATGATTTTAAAACTTTGAAAATTGAAAATGGCTTTTTGAATTCATTTTTTTCTTTCAGATTTGGACTCCTCGTGTAATATGATGTTTTAAGAAAATATCTACAGGGTGTTCCATGTGACAATATTAGTTAAAACACCATAACTTTTTTATACAGGGTGGGGCAAAAGTCTGGAAACCCCTGAATAACTTTCGAATGGCTTCTTCGGTAAAAATTAAAAATTTGTAAGGTAAACTGGGCTAATAAGACCTTCTTATAGAATCGAGTCGATTTTTGTTACCGGCCCCCATGTCGGGGCCAGGGGGGCCAACTTCATTTTTTTAAATACGAACCCCCACCTTGCGATACATTTTTGGAAAGGTATTTAAATAAGAAATACATTGGTGCAAATTTTATTTTTTTTAATATTAAACTGTTTGCAAATGGCGTCCAACTTTGTGTATGCAGTAAAGTCTGGAAACCCCTGAATATCTTTTGAAAGGGATTTCTCAGTTGATTTAAAATTGAGCACAGTAAGTTGGGGTGATTAGACCTTTCCAAAAATGTATCGCTAGGTAGGGTTTCGTATTTAAAAAAATGAAGTTGACCTCCCTGGCCCCGACATGGGGCCAGTAAAAAATATCGGCAAAATTCTAATATAAGGTCGAATTACCAAGGATTACCGTACACAATTTTAAATTTACTGAGAAAGTCCTTTCGAAAGATATTCAGGGGTTTCCAGACTTTACTGCATACACAAAGTTGGGCGCCATTTGCAAACAAAAAATATTAAAAAAATAAAATTTGCACCAATGTATTTCTTATTTGAAGGCCTTTCCAAAAATATATCGCAAGGTGGGGGTTCGTATTTAAAAAAATGAAGTTGGCCCCCCTGGCCCCGACATGGGGGCCGGTAACAAAAATCGACCCCACTCTAAAAGAAGGTCTTATCAGCCCGGTTTACCGTACAAAATTTTAAGTTTACCGAAGAAGGCATTCGAAAGTTATTCAGGGGTTTCCAGACTTTTGCCCCACCCTGTATGATTAAAATCCGAAGTTTTTCTTGCATATTTAGTCTTTCTCTTTAATTTTATGTCTATTTGACTGCCCATATACAGGGTGTATGATCTTTTTGCACACATTAGCATTTTTTTCGATAAATTAAGTGGACTGTATATTTTAGGGCGACATGGTTGATTAGAAACAAATTTAAGATCCCAAAACCAAATTAATAAGATTGTGCATTCTTACCTTTGTGAGTACCTTTTAGATGTAATACCTAACTTACCCACCCTTGCCAAAGGATAATAGGAATTAGAGTGGCACCCCTACCCTAGCACTCAATCCCGCGGCGCGGTAAGATAGATCAAAAGTTCTTGAATGAAATTTAGCACAAGTTTAAAAGGGCTATTTTGTCACTAGGCACTATTTTTATACTGAAATTATTTCCAAGGGGAAATTACACTAGTCAAGTTGACAAAGTTCCAAAGGGGAACAGCCTGTAAGAGGGGACGCACCAGCAGCAATGACATTCGCTAATCTTACGGATGCTGAAGTAGACGCGGCTTATGAAGCCTGCAGTGCATATCTCTTAGCAAAGTTGCAAATGATTCAGTTCCGCAATTACTCCTTAGTAACAAGGGTCTATGTGTCATGCTATGTTGCCCAGTCTAAAAGAGGTCAAATCACTGATAGGAAACTTGATTCAATCAAGGAAAATATCAGGGAGGAGACAGGCCTTGATATAGACATAGATGCTGCAACAATTCACCGAGTGTACACTGCAGTCAAATCTTTGGTAACAGAAGACAACGCGAGAGCAGTTTTCAGCAGGCTTTCTGCTAACATTGGGGAAAATTCTCTACGCCTGCGACTAACTCTCACGCAGGCTGCTGGTAGTGGCCTAACATCATACGTAGCAGTCATACGAGCTGTGCAAATATTCCAGGATTTCCCATGGAATCTAGTCTTCGAGTTATTCCCTACGGAATTGAGGAACTTCAATGCAGCAATGGAGCTCGTAGGGAACAACATGTACTATGGGTTTGCGGCCGATCTAGGGGCCGTACGGGCGACTCAGTACAAAAAAACCCTTGCTTGCGTAGCAATCCATCTTCTGATGAGATTTCGTGCGAACGAATACGGGTCCCTAGCTCAGTACAGAGGTGTTACTAAGCGTCCAGATAAGGCAGAGAGAGTAGACGCCCTCTTAGAGGAATATCAGCCGAATGAAGATGGTAGAAGGTTGGGCAATGAGAATTAGCAATGGTGAAAAAGATCCGGCCCGAAGGACCAAGAATATGTATGATCTTTTTGCACGCATTAGCATTTTTTTCGATAAATTAAGTGGACTGTATATTCTAGGGCGACATGGTTCAATTAGAAACAAATTTAAGATCCCAAAACCAAATTAATAAGATTGTGCATTCTTACCTTTGTGAGTACCTTTTAGATGTAATACCTAACTTACCCACCCTTGCCAAAGGATAATAGGAATTAGAGTGGCACCCCTACCCTAGCACTCAATCCCGCGGCGCGGTAAGATAGATCAAAGTTCTTGAATGAATTTTAGCACAAGTTTAAAAGGGCTATTTTGTCACTAGGCACTATTTTTATACTGAAATTATTTCCAAGGGGAAATTACCACTAGTCAAGTTGACAAAGTTCCAAAGGGGAACAGCCTGTAAGAGGGGACGCACCAGCAGCAATGACATTCGCTAATCTTACGGATGCTGAAGTAGACGCGGCTTATGAAGCCTGCAGTGCATATCTCTTAGCAAAGTTGCAAATGATTCAGTTCCGCAATTACTCCTTAGTAACAAGGGTCTATGTGTCATGCTATGTTGCCCAGTCTAAAAGAGGTCAAATCACTGATAGGAAACTTGATTCAATCAAGGAAAATATCAGGGAGGAGACAGGCCTTGATATAGACATAGATGCTGCAACAATTCACCGAGTGTACACTGCAGTCAATCTTTGGTAACAGAAGACAACGCGAGAGCAGTTTTCAGCAGGCTTTCTGCTAACATTGGGGAAAATTCTCTACGCCTGCGACTAACTTCACGCAGGCTGCTGGTAGTGGCCTAACATCATACGTAGCAGTCATACGAGCTGTGCAAATATTCCAGGATTTCCCATGGAATCTAGTCTTCGAGTTATTCCCTACGGAATTGAGGAACTTCAATGCAGCAATGGAGCTCGTAGGGAACAACATGTACTATGGGTTTGCGGCCGATCTAGGGGCCGTACGGGCGACTCAGTACAAAAACCTTGCTTGCGTAGCAATCCATCTTCTGATGAGATTTCGTGCGATCGAATACGGGTCCCTAGCTCAGTTACAGAGTTGTTACTAAGCGTCCAGATAAGGCAGAGAGAGTAGACGCCTCTTAGAGGAATATCAGCCGAATGAAGATGGTAGAAGGTTGGGCAATGAGGAATTAGCAATGGTGAAAAAGATCCGGCCCGAAGGACCAAGAAAATGTATGATCTTTTTGCACACATTGCATTTTTTTTCGATAAATTAAGTGGACTGTATATTTTAGAGCGACATGGTTCATTAGAAACAAATTTAAGATCCCAAAACCAAATTAATAAGATTGTGCATTCTTACCTTTGTGAGTACCTTTTAGATGTAATACCTAACTTACCCACCCTTGCCAAAGGATAATAGGAATTAGAGTGGCACCCCACCCTAGCACTCAATCCCGCGGCGCGGTAAGATAGATCAAAAGTTCTTGAATGAATTTTAGCACAAGTTTTAAAAGGGCTATTTTGTCATAGGCACTATTTTTATACTGAAATTATTTCCAAGGGAAATTACACAGTTAAGTTGACAAAGTTCCAAAGGGGAACAGCCTGTAAGAGGGGACGCACCAGCAGCAATGACATTCGCTAATCTTACGGATGCTGAAGTAGACGCGGCTTATGAAGCCTGCAGTGCATACTCTTAGCAAAGTTGCAAATGATTCAGTTCCGCAATTACTCCTTAGTAACAAGGGTCTATGTGTCATGCTATGTTGCCCAGTCTAAAAGAGGTCAAATCACTGATAGGAAACTTGATTCAATCAAGGAAAATATCAGGGAGGAGACAGGCCTTGATATAGACATAGATGCTGCAACAATTCACCGAGTGTACACTGCAGTCAAATCTTTGGTAACAGAAGACAACGCGAGAGCAGTTTTTCAGCAGGCTTTCTGCTAACATTGGGGAAAATTCTCTACGCCTGCGACTAACTCTCACGCAGGCTGCTGGTAGTGGCCTAACATCATACGTAGCAGTCATACGAGCATTGCAAATATTCCAGGATTTCCCATGGAATCTAGTCTTCGAGTTATTCCCTACGGAATTAGAGGAACTTCAATGCAGCAATGGAGCTCGTAGGGAACAACATGTACTATGGGTTTGCGGCCGATCTAGGGGCCGTACGGGCGACTCAGTACAAAAACCTTGCTTGCGTAGCAATCCATCTTCTGATGAGATTTCGTGCGAACGAATACGGGTCCTAGCTCAGTACAGAGGTGTTACTAAGCGTCCAGATAAGGCAGAGAGAGTAGACGCCCTCTTAGAGGATATCAGCCGAATGAAGATGGTAGAAGGTTGGGCAATGAGGAATTAGCAATGGTGAAAAAGATCCGGCCCGAAGGACCAAGAAAATGTATGATCTTTTTGCACACATTAGCATTTTTTTCGATAAATTAAGTGGACTGTATATTTTAGGGCGACATGGTTGATTAGAAACAAATTTAAGATCCAAAACCAAATTAATAAGATTGTGCATTCTTACCTTTGTGAGTACCTTTTAGATGTAATACCTAACTTACCCACCCTTGCCAAAGGATAATAGGAATTAGAGGGCACCCCTACCCTAGCACTCAATCCCGCGGCGCGGTAAGATAGATCAAAAGTTCTTGAATGAAATTTAGCACAAGTTTAAAAGGGCTATTTGTCACTAGGCACTATTTTTATACTGAAATTATTTCCAAGGGGAAATTACACTAGTCAAGTTGACAAAGTTCCAAAGGGGAACAGCCTGTAAGAGGGGACGCACCAGCAGCAATGACATTCGCTAATCTTACGGATGCTGAAGTAGACGCGGCTTATGAAGCCTGCAGTGCATATCTCTTAGCAAAGTTGCAAATGATTCAGTTCCGCAATTACTCCTTAGTAACAAGGGTCTATGTGTCATGCTATGTTGCCCAGTCTAAAAGAGGTCAAATCACTGATAGGAAACTTGATTCAATCAAGGAAAATATCAGGGAGGAGACAGGCCTTGATATAGACATAGATGCTGCAACAATTCACCGAGTGTACACTGCAGTCAAATCTTTGGTAACAGAAGACAACGCGAGAGCAGTTTTCAGCAGGCTTTTGCTAACATTGGGGAAAATTCTCTACGCCTGCGACTAACTCTCACGCAGGCTGCTGGTAGTGGCCTAACATCATAGTAGCAGTCATACGAGCTTGCAAATATTCCAGGATTTCCCATGGAATCTAGTCTTCGAGTTATTCCCTACGGAATTGAGGAACTTCAATGCAGCAATGGAGCTCGTAGGGAACAACATGTACTATGGGTTTGCGGCCGATTAGGGGCCGTACGGGCGACTCAGTACAAAAACCTTGCTTGCGTAGCAATCCATCTTTGATGAGATTTCGTGCGAACGAATACGGGTCCCTAGCTCAGTACAGAGGTGTTACTAAGCGTCCAGATAAGGCAGAGAGAGTAGACGCCCTTTAGAGGAATATCAGCCGAATGAAGATGGTAGAAGGTTGGGCAATGAGGAATTAGCAATGGTGAAAAAGATCCGGCCCGAAGGACCAAGAAATGTATGATCTTTTTGCACCATTAGCATTTTTTTTCGATAAATTAAGTGGACTGTATATTTAGGGCGACATGGTTCAATAGAAACAAATTTAAGATCCCAAAACCAAATTAATAAGATTGTGCATTCTTACCTTTGTGAGTACCTTTTAGATGTAATACCTAACTTACCCACCCTTGCCAAAGGATAATAGGAATTAGAGTGGCACCCCTACCCTAGCACTCAATCCCGCGGCGCGGTAAGATAGATCAAAAGTTCTTGAATGAATTTTAGCACAAGTTTAAAAGGGCTATTTTGTCACTAGGCACTATTTTTATACTGAAATTATTTCCAAGGGGAAATTACACTAGTCAAGTTGACAAAGTTCCAAAGGGGAACAGCCTGTAAGAGGGGACGCACCAGCAGCAATGACATTCGCTAATCTTACGGATGCTGAAGTAGACGCGGCTTATGAAGCCTGCAGTGCATATCTCTTAGCAAAGTTGCAAATGATTCAGTTCCGCAATTACTCCTTAGTAACAAGGGTCTATGTGTCATGCTATGTTGCCCAGTCTAAAAGAGGTCAAATCACTGATAGGAAACTTGATTCAATCAAGGAAAATATCAGGGAGGAGACAGGCCTTGATATACAGTATGTTTCAGAAAAGGTGGCCACCCCCTCGTAACTTTTGAACGCGACGGAATTTTTCAATTCTGTAAAGTCCTAGGTATAGAAAGTGCCCTATGGCCCATCCTGTGGTCATATTTATTTTTGGCCCCGGTCGGCCCTTCCGGCTTCTAGGCCATATTTTTTCATTTTTCTCGCGAATTTTAAATGGAATGCTATATTTTTTATTCTTGTTAATTAAAGTCCAAAGTTAGGCTGAGTATAATGAGCTTTTCAAATTTTCAAAAACCTTATCAGGGGCGGAGCTAGTAGGGTGCAAGTTTCAAAATTGTTACACCCTGTATTTCAGCGTTAGTTAGATTTTTTAGTACTTTTTTTATGTTCATAGGTTCAAAATATTGTTTTACACCATATGAAATCAAAAAAATATTCTTGTTTACTTCTAATCAGGGTCATAGTAAGGTTTTTGTAAAAGTACTTTTTTTCTCACGTCAATTTTTCCGTAAATTAATGGTGTTCTCGAAATTGGCATTTTTAGAGGTGAAAGTCTGCAGTGACATATGTTTTTTATGCTTGAAATCGAAAGAAAACTTAACGGAGAAGCGATTAAAATCATAAAAAAAGCCATTTAACCTGCTAGTTTTTTCACGACAGTGTCCGTAAAGTGGGTGAATTTCGTATTGGATTTTTTTTGTTGTTGTTGAGGAAACACAATTGGCATAGAAAATAAATAATACCTAATAAGGCAATAATACTTCAATTAACATAACTAAATGCGAAATTAAATGAAGATTATTTCTTCTAAATCAGTGCCGGATAATTTTTTTTTCTCTCTCTCTTTCTCTCTCTCTCTCTCTTCGCCTCTTTAAAATAATTGAATTGGTTTAATTTTCACCCTCAAGAGTTTGGTACTTGACCTGGTATTTTTTTTCTCTTAAATTTCGAGATAATTAGATTTTTATTTAGAGACCTGGTATTCATTACTAGCAACACACAGTATGATTTTTTTTTTAATTTGGGTTTAATATCGCGTTTCAACTGCATGGTCATATCATAACGGGGGTATTACATTCCATTCGCAAAGAAACTCACCAACCTCCTAAACACATTTATCTCACCCAGCCTGGGTTAGGCCGGAATGCCAGCATCAAAAAGTCTTCTCCTCGCTGGACGTTGCTTAACGTCGGTGATCCTACAAGAATCGTTGCATTCAAAGCGCCATCGGACTGACTCCAGAATTATTGACAATGTGTTTTCTACAGATTTTACCAACTTACCAACTAAAATTGTCTCAAGAGGGGACCCCTAGGCCGACTTTAGAAGCAGCATTATCCGATAATTATTTTTGATACAACTTGAACTTTGAAAAGTGAAAAAAAAGAGAGAGAGAAAAAAAAAAAAAAATATCCGGCACTGATTTAGAAGAAATAATTTTCATTTAATTTCGCATTTAGTTATGTTTATTGAAGTAATATTCCCTTATTAGATATTATTTATTTTCTATGCCAATTGTGTTTCCTCAACAACAAAAAAAAATCCAATACGAAATTCACCCACTTTACCGGACACTGTCGTGAAAAAACTAGCAGGTTAAATGGCTTTTTTTATGATTTTAATCGCTTCTCCGTTAAGTTTTCTTTCGATTTCAAGCATAAAAAACATATGTCACTGCAGACTTTCACCTTTAAAAATGCCAATTTCGAGAACACCATTAATTTACGGAAAAATTGACGTGAGAAAAAAAGTACTTTTACAAAAACCTTACTATGACCCTGATTAGAAGTAAACAAGAATATTTTTTTGATTTCATATGGTGTAAAACAATATTTTGAACCTATGAACATAAAAAAAGTAATAAAAAATCAAACTAACGCTGAAATACAGGGTGTAACAATTTTGAAACTTGCACCCTACTAGCTCCGCCTCTGATAAGGTTTTTGAAAATTTTAAAAGCTCATTATACTCAGCCTAACTTGGACTTTAATTAACAAGAATAAAAAATATAGCATTCCATTTAAAATTCGCGAGAAAAATGAAAAAATATGGCCTAGAAGCCGGAAGGGCCAACCGGGGCCAAAAATAAATATGACCACAGGATGGGCCATAGGGCACTTCCTATACCTAGGACTTTACAGAATTGAAAAATTCCGTCGCGTTCAAAAGTTACGAGGGGGTGGCCACCTTTTCTGAAACATACTGTAGACATAGATGCTGCAACAATTCACCGAGTGTACACTGCAGTCAAATCTTTGGTAACAGAAGACAACGCGAGAGCAGTTTTCAGCAGGCTTTCTGCTAACATTGGGGAAAATTCTCTACGCCTGCGACTAACTCTCACGCAGGCTGCTGGTAGTGGCCTAACATCATACGTAGCAGTCATACGAGCATTGCAAATATTCCAGGATTTCCCATGGAATCTAGTCTTCGAGTTATTCCCTACGGAATTGAGGAACTTCAATGCAGCAATGGAGCTCGTAGGGAACAACATGTACTATGGGTTTGCGGCCGATCTAGGGGCCGTACGGGCGACTCAGTACAAAAACCTTGCTTGCGTAGCAATCCATCTTTTGATGAGATTTCGTGCGAACGAATACGGGTCCCTAGCTCAGTACAGAGGTGTTACTAAGCGTCCAGATAAGGCAGAGAGAGTAGACGCCCTCTTAGAGGAATATCAGCCGAATGAAGATGGTAGAAGGTTGGGCAATGAGGAATTAGCAATGGTGAAAAAGATCCGGCCCGAAGGACCAAGAAAATGTATGATCTTTTTGCACACATTAGCATTTTTTTTCGATAAATTAAGTGGACTGTATATTTTAGAGCGACATGGTTCATTAGAAACAAATTTAAGATCCCAAAACCAAATTAATAAGATTGTGCATTCTTACCTTTGTGAGTACCTTTTAGATGTAATACCTAACTTACCCACCCTTGCCAAAGGATAATAGGAATTAGAGTGGCACCCCTACCCTAGCACTCAATCCCGCGGCGCGGTAAGATAGATCAAAAGTTCTTGAATGAATTTTAGCACAAGTTTAAAAGGGCTATTTTGTCACTAGGCACTATTTTTATACTGAAATTATTTCCAAGGGGAAATTACACTAGTCAAGTTGACAAAGTTCCAAAGGGGAACAGCCTGTAAGAGGGGACGCACCAGCAGCAATGACATTCGCTAATCTTACGGATGCTGAAGTAGACGCGGCTTATGAAGCCTGCAGTGCATATCTCTTAGCAAAGTTGCAAATGATTCAGTTCCGCAATTACTCCTTAGTAACAAGGGTCTATGTGTCATGCTATGTTGCCCAGTCTAAAAGAGGTCAAATCACTGATAGGAAACTTGATTCAATCAAGGAAAATATCAGGGAGGAGACAGGCCTTGATATAGACATAGATGCTGCAACAATTCACCGAGTGTACACTGCAGTCAAATCTTTGGTAACAGAAGACAACGCGAGAGCAGTTTTCAGCAGGCTTTCTGCTAACATTGGGGAAAATTCTCTACGCCTGCGACTAACTCTCACGCAGGCTGCTGGTAGTGGCCTAACATCATACGTAGCAGTCATACGAGCTGTGCAAATATTCCAGGATTTCCCATGGAATCTAGTCTTCGAGTTATTCCCTACGGAATTGAGGAACTTCAATGCAGCAATGGAGCTCGTAGGGAACAACATGTACTATGGGTTTGCGGCCGATCTAGGGGCCGTACGGGCGACTCAATACAAAAACCTTGCTTGCGTAGCAATCCATCTTCTGATGAGATTTCGTGCGAACGAATACGGGTCCCTAGCTCAGTACAGAGGTGTTACTAAGCGTCCAGATAAGGCAGAGAGAGTAGACGCCCTCTTAGAGGAATATCAGCCGAATGAAGATGGTAGAAGGTTGGGCAATGAGGAATTAGCAATGGTGAAAAAGATCCGGCCCGAAGGACCAAGAATATGTATGATCTTTTTGCACGCATTAGCATTTTTGTCGATAAATTAAGTGGACTGTATATTCTAGGGCGACATGGTTCAATAGAAACAAATTTAAGATCCCAAAACCAAATTAATAAGATTGTGCATTCTTACCTTTGTGAGTACCTTTTAGATGTAATACCTAACTTACCCACCCTTGCCAAAGGATAATAGGAATTAGAGTGGCACCCCTACCCTAGCACTCAATCCCGCGGCGCGGTAAGATAGATCAAAAGTTCTTGAATGAATTTTAGCACAAGTTTAAAAGGGCTATTTTGTCACTAGGCACTATTTTTATACTGAAATTATTTCCAAGGGGAAATTACACGAGTCAAGTTGACAAAGTTCCAAAGGGGAACAGCCTGTAAGAGGGGACGCACCAGCAGCAATGACATTCGCTAATCTTACGGATGCTGAAGTAGACGCGGCTTATGAAGCCTGCAGTGCATATCTCTTAGCAAAGTTGCAAATGATTCAGTTCCGCAATTACTCCTTAGTAACAAGGGTCTATGTGTCATGCTATGTTGCCCAGTCTAAAAGAGGTCAAATCACTGATAGGAAACTTGATTCAATCAAGGAAAATATCAGGGAGGAGACAGGCCTTGATATAGACATAGATGCTGCAACAATTCACCGAGTGTACACTGCAGTCAAATCTTTGGTAACAGAAGACAACGCGAGAGCAGTTTTCAGCAGGCTTTCTGCTAACATTGGGGAAAATTCTCTACGCCTGCGACTAACTCTCACGCAGGCTGCTGGTAGTGGCCTAACATCATACGTAGCAGTCATACGAGCATTGCAAATATTCCAGGATTTCCCATGGAATCTAGTCTTCGAGTTATTCCCTACGGAATTGAGGAACTTCAATGCAGCAATGGAGCTCGTAGGGAACAACATGTACTATGGGTTTGCGGCCGATCTAGGGGCCGTACGGGCGACTCAGTACAAAAACCTTGCTTGCGTAGCAATCCATCTTTTCATGAGATTTCGTGCGAACGAATACGGGTCCCTAGCTCAGTACAGAGGTGTTACTAAGCGTCCAGATAAGGCAGAGAGAGTAGACGCCCTCTTAGAGGAATATCAGCCGAATGAAGATGGTAGAAGGTTGGGCAATGAGGAATTAGCAATGGTGAAAAAGATCCGGCCCGAAGGACCAAGAAAATGTATGATCTTTTTGCACACATTAGCATTTTTTTTCGATAAATTAAGTGGACTGTATATTTTAGAGCGACATGGTTCATTAGAAACAAATTTAAGATCCCAAAACCAAATTAATAAGATTGTGCATTCTTACCTTTGTGAGTACCTTTTAGATGTAATACCTAACTTACCCACCCTTGCCAAAGGATAATAGGAATTAGAGTGGCACCCCTACCCTAGCACTCAATCCCGCGGCGCGGTAAGATAGATCAAAAGTTCTTGAATGAATTTTAGCACAAGTTTAAAAGGGCTATTTTGTCACTAGGCACTATTTTTATACTGAAATTATTTCCAAGGGGAAATTACACTAGTCAAGTTGACAAAGTTCCAAAGGGGAACAGCCTGTAAGAGGGGACGCACCAGCAGCAATGACATTCGCTAATCTTACGGATGCTGAAGTAGACGCGGCTTATGAAGCCTGCAGTGCATATCTCTTAGCAAAGTTGCAAATGATTCAGTTCCGCAATTACTCCTTAGTAACAAGGGTCTATGTGTCATGCTATGTTGCCCAGTCTAAAAGAGGTCAAATCACTGATAGGAAACTTGATTCAATCAAGGAAAATATCAGGGAGGAGACAGGCCTTGATATACAGTATGTTTCAGAAAAGGTGGCCACCCCCTCGTAACTTTTGAACGCGACGGAATTTTTCAATTCTGTAAAGTCCTAGGTATAGAAAGTGCCCTATGGCCCATCCTGTGGTCATATTTATTTTTGGCCCCGGTCGGCCCTTCCGGCTTCTAGGCCATATTTTTTCATTTTTCTCGCGAATTTTAAATGGAATGCTATATTTTTTATTCTTGTTAATTAAAGTCCAAGTTAGGCTGAGTATAATGAGCTTTTCAAATTTTCAAAAACCTTATCAGGGGCGGAGCTAGTAGGGTGCAAGTTTCAAAATTGTTACACCCTGTATTTCAGCGTTAGTTAGATTTTTTAGTACTTTTTTTATGTTCATAGGTTCAAAATATTGTTTTACACCATATGAAATCAAAAAAATATTCTTGTTTACTTCTAATCAGGGTCATAGTAAGGTTTTTGTAAAAGTACTTTTTTTCTCACGTCAATTTTTCCGTAAATTAATGGTGTTCTCGAAATTGGCATTTTTAGAGGTGAAAGTCTGCAGTGACATATGTTTTTTATGCTTGAAATCGAAAGAAAACTTAACGGAGAAGCGATTAAAATCATAAAAAAAGCCATTTAACCTGCTAGTTTTTTCACGACAGTGTCCGGTAAAGTGGGTGAATTTCGTATTGGATTTTTTTTGTTGTTGTTGAGGAAACACAATTGGCATAGAAAATAAATAATACCTAATAAGGCAATAATACTTCAATTAACATAACTAAATGCGAAATTAAATGAAGATTATTTCTTCTAAATCAGTGCCGGATAATTTTTTTTTCTCTCTCTCTTTCTCTCTCTCTCTCTCTTCGCCTCTTTAAAATAATTGAATTGGTTTAATTTTCACCCTCAAGAGTTTGGTACTTGACCTGGTATTTTTTTTCTCTTAAATTTCGAGATAATTAGATTTTTATTTAGAGACCTGGTATTCATTACTAGCAACACCAGTATGATTTTTTTTTTAATTTGGGTTTAATATCGCGTTTCAACTGCATGGTCATATCATAACGGGGGTATTACATTCCATTCGCAAAGAAACTCACCAACCTCCTAAACACATTTATCTCACCCAGCCTGGGTTAGGCCGGAATGCCAGCATCAAAAAGTCTTCTCCTCGCTGGACGTTGCTTAACGTCGGTGATCCTACAAGAATCGTTGCATTCAAAGCGCCATCGGACTGACTCCAGAATTATTGACAATGTGTTTTCTACAGATTTTACCAACTTACCAACTAAAATTGTCTCAAGAGGGGACCCCTAGGCCGACTTTAGAAGCAGCATTATCCGATAATTATTTTTGATACAACTTGAACTTTGAAAAGTGAAAAAAAGAGAGAGAGAAAAAAAAAAAAAAATATCCGGCACTGATTTAGAAGAAATAATTTTCATTTAATTTCGCATTTAGTTATGTTTATTGAAGTAATATTCCCTTATTAGATATTATTTATTTTCTATGCCAATTGTGTTTCCTCAACAACAAAAAAAAATCCAATACGAAATTCACCCACTTTACCGGACACTGTCGTGAAAAAACTAGCAGGTTAAATGGCTTTTTTTATGATTTTAATCGCTTCTCCGTTAAGTTTTCTTTCGATTTCAAGCATAAAAAACATATGTCACTGCAGACTTTCACCTTTAAAAATGCCAATTTCGAGAACACCATTAATTTACGGAAAAATTGACGTGAGAAAAAAAGTACTTTTACAAAAACCTTACTATGACCCTGATTAGAAGTAAACAAGAATATTTTTTTGATTTCATATGGTGTAAAACAATATTTTGAACCTATGAACATAAAAAAAGTAATAAAAAATCAAACTAACGCTGAAATACAGGGTGTAACAATTTTGAAACTTGCACCCTACTAGCTCCGCCTCTGATAAGGTTTTTGAAAATTTTAAAAGCTCATTATACTCAGCCTAACTTGGACTTTAATTAACAAGAATAAAAAATATAGCATTCCATTTAAAATTCGCGAGAAAAATGAAAAAATATGGCCTAGAAGCCGGAAGGGCCAACCGGGGCCAAAAATAAATATGACCACAGGATGGGCCATAGGGCACTTCCTATACCTAGGACTTTACAGAATTGAAAAATTCCGTCGCGTTCAAAAGTTACGAGGGGGTGGCCACCTTTTCTGAAACATACTGTAGACATAGATGCTGCAACAATTCACCGAGTGTACACTGCAGTCAAATCTTTGGTAACAGAAGACAACGCGAGAGCAGTTTTCAGCAGGCTTTCTGCTAACATTGGGGAAAATTCTCTACGCCTGCGACTAACTCTCACGCAGGCTGCTGGTAGTGGCCTAACATCATACGTAGCAGTCATACGAGCATTGCAAATATTCCAGGATTTCCCATGGAATCTAGTCTTCGAGTTATTCCCTACGGAATTGAGGAACTTCAATGCAGCAATGGAGCTCGTAGGGAACAACATGTACTATGGGTTTGCGGCCGATCTAGGGGCCGTACGGGCGACTCAGTACAAAAACCTTGCTTGCGTAGCAATCCATCTTTTGATGAGATTTCGTGCGAACGAATACGGGTCCCTAGCTCAGTACAGAGGTGTTACTAAGCGTCCAGATAAGGCAGAGAGAGTAGACGCCCTCTTAGAGGAATATCAGCCGAATGAAGATGGTAGAAGGTTGGGCAATGAGGAATTAGCAATGGTGAAAAAGATCCGGCCCGAAGGACCAAGAAAATGTATGATCTTTTTGCACACATTAGCATTTTTTTTCGATAAATTAAGTGGACTGTATATTTTAGAGCGACATGGTTCATTAGAAACAAATTTAAGATCCCAAAACCAAATTAATAAGATTGTGCATTCTTACCTTTGTGAGTACCTTTTAGATGTAATACCTAACTTACCCCCCTTGCCAAAGGATAATAGGAATTAGAGTGGCACCCCTACCCTAGCACTCAATCCCGCGGCGCGGTAAGATAGATCAAAAGTTCTTGAATGAATTTTAGCACAAGTTTAAAAGGGCTATTTTGTCACTAGGCACTATTTTTATACTGAAATTATTTCCAAGGGGAAATTACACTAGTCAAGTTGACAAAGTTCCAAAGGGGAACAGCCTGTAAGAGGGACGCACCAGCAGCAATGACATTCGCTAATCTTACGGATGCTGAAGTAGACGCGGCTTATGAAGCCTGCAGTGCATATCTCTTAGCAAAGTTGCAAATGATTCAGTTCCGCAATTACTCCTTAGTAACAAGGGTCTATGTGTCATGCTATGTTGCCCAGTCTAAAAGAGGTCAAATCACTGATAGGAAACTTGATTCAATCAAGGAAAATATCAGGGAGGAGACAGGCCTTGATATAGACATAGATGCTGCAACAATTCACCGAGTGTACACTGCAGTCAAATCTTTGGTAACAGAAGACAACGCGAGAGCAGTTTTCAGCAGGCTTTCTGCTAACATTGGGGAAAATTCTCTACGCCTGCGACTAACTCTCACGCAGGCTGCTGGTAGTGGCCTAACATCATACGTAGCAGTCATACGAGCTGTGCAAATATTCCAGGATTTCCCATGGAATCTAGTCTTCGAGTTATTCCCTACGGAATTGAGGAACTTCAATGCAGCAATGGAGCTCGTAGGGAACAACATGTACTATGGGTTTGCGGCCGATCTAGGGGCCGTACGGGCGACTCAATACAAAAACCTTGCTTGCGTAGCAATCCATCTTCTGATGAGATTTCGTGCGAACGAATACGGGTCCCTAGCTCAGTACAGAGGTGTTACTAAGCGTCCAGATAAGGCAGAGAGAGTAGACGCCCTCTTAGAGGAATATCAGCCGAATGAAGATGGTAGAAGGTTGGGCAATGAGGAATTAGCAATGGTGAAAAAGATCCGGCCCGAAGGACCAAGAATATGTATGATCTTTTTGCACGCATTAGCATTTTTTTTCGATAAATTAAGTGGACTGTATATTCTAGGGCGACATGGTTCAATAGAAACAAATTTAAGATCCCAAAACCAAATTAATAAGATTGTGCATTCTTACCTTTGGAGTACCTTTTAGATGTAATACCTAACTTACCACCCTTGCCAAAGGGTAAAGGAATTAGAGTGGCACCCCTACCCTAGCACTCAATCCCGCGCGCGGTAAGATAGATCAAAATTCTTGAATGAATTTTAGCACAAGTTTAAAAGGGCTATTTTTCACTAGGCACTATTTTTATACTGAAATTATTTCCAAGGGGAAATTACACTAGTCAGTTGACAAAGTTCCAAAGGGGAACAGCCTGTAAGAGGGGACGCACCAGCAGCAATGACATTCGCTAATCTTCGGATGCTGAAGTAGACGCGGCTTATAAGCCTGCAGTGCATATCTCTTAGCAAAGTTGCAAAGATTCAGTTCCGCAATTACTCCTTAGTAACAAGGGTCTATGTGTCATGCTATGTTGCCCAGTCTAAAAGAGGTCAAATCACTGATAGGAAACTTGATTCAATCAAGGAAAATATCAGGAGGAGACAGGCCTTGATATAGACATAGATGCTGCAACAATTCACCGAGTGTACACTGCAGTCAAATCTTTGGTAACAGAAGACAACGCGAGAGCAGTTTTCAGCAGGCTTTCTGCTAACATTGGGAAAATTCTCTACGCCTGCGACTACAATCTCACGCAGGCTGCTGGTAGTGGCCTAACATATCACAGTAGCAGTCATACGAGCTGTGCAAATATTCCAGGATTTCCATGGAATCTAGTCTTCGAGTTATTCCCTACGGAATTGAGGAACTCAATGCAGCAATGGAGCTCGTGAGGAACAACATGTACTATGGGTTTGCGGCCGATCTAGGGGCCGTAGGGCGATCTCAGTACAAAAAACCTTGCTTGCGTAGCAATCCATCTTCTGATGAGATTTCGTGCGAACGAATACGGGTCCCTAGCTCAGTACAGAGGTTTACTAAGCGTCCAGATAAGGCAGAGAAGTAGACGCCCTTTAGAGGAATATCAGCCGAACGAGGATGTAGAAGGTTGGGCAATAAGAATAGCAATGGTGAAAAAGATCCGACCGAAGGACCAAGAAAATGTAATTCTCTTTTGCACACATTAGCATTTTTTTCGATAAATAAGTGGACTGTATATTTAGGGCGAATGAGTTCATTAGAAACAAATTTAAGATCCCAAAACAAATTAATAAGATGTGCATTCTTACCTTTGTGATACCTTTTAGATGTAATACCTAACTTACCACCCTTGGCCAAAGGATAATAGGAATTAGAGTGGCACCCCTACCCTAGCACTCAATCCCGCGGCGCGGTAAGATAGATCAAAAGTTCTTGAATGAATTTTAGCACAAGTTTAAAAGGGCTATTTTGTCACTAGGCCACTATTTTTATACTGAAATTATTTCCAAGGGGAAATTACACAGTCAAGTTGACAAAGTTCCAAAGGGGAACAGCCTGTAAGAGGGGACGCACCAGCAGCAATGACATTCGCTAATCTTACGGATGCTGAAGTAGACGCGGCTTATGAACCCGCAGTGCATATCTCTTAGCAAAGTTGCAAATGATTCAGTTCCGCAATTACTCTTAGTAACAAGGGTCTATGTGTCATGCTATGTTGCCCAGTCTAAAAGAGGTCAAATCACTGATAGGAAACTTGATTCAATCAAGGAAAATATCAGGGAGGAGACAGGCCTTGATATAGACATAGATGCTGCAACAATTCACCGAGTGTACACTGCAGTCAAATCTTTGGTAACAGAAGACAACGCGAGAGCAGTTTTCAGCAGGCTTTCTGCTAACATTGGGGAAAATTCTCTACGCCTGCGACTAACTCTCACGCAGGCTGCTGGTAGTGGCCTAACATCATACGTAGCAGTCATACGAGCTGTGCAAATATTCCAGGATTTCCCATGGAATCTAGTCTTCGAGTTATTCCCTACGGAATTGAGGAACTTCAATGCAGCAATGGAGCTCGTAGGGAACAACATGTACTATGGGTTTGCGGCCGATCTAGGGGCCGTACGGGCGACTCAGTACAAAAACCTTGCTTGCGTAGCAATCCATCTTCTGATGAGATTTCGTGCGAACGAATACGGGTCCCTAGCTCAGTACAGAGGTGTTACTAAGCGTCCAGATAAGGCAGAGAGAGTAGACGCCCTCTTAGAGGAATATCAGCCGAATGAAGATGGTAGAAGGTTGGGCAATGAGGAATTAGCAATGGTGAAAAAGATCCGGCCCGAAGGACCAAGAAAATGTATGATCTTTTTGCACGCATTAGCATTTTTTTCGATAAATTAAGTGGACTGTATATTCTAGGGCGACATGGTTCATTAGAAACAAATTTAAGATCCCAAAACCAAATTAATAAGATTGTGCATTCTTACCTTTGTGAGTACCTTTTAGATGTAATACCTAACTTACCACCCTTGCCAAAGGATAATAGGAATTAGAGTGGCACCCCTACCCTAGCACTCAATCCCGCGGCGCGGTAAGATAGATCAAAAGTTCTTGAATGAATTTTAGCACAAGTTTAAAAGGGCTATTTTGTCACTAGGCACTATTTTTATACTGAAATTATTTCCAAGGGGAAATTACACGAGTCAAGTTGACAAAGTTCCAAAGGGGAACAGCCTGTAAGAGGGGACGCACCAGCAGCAATGACATTCGCTAATCTTACGGATGCTGAAGTAGACGCGGCTTATGAAGCCTGCAGTGCATATCTCTTAGCAAAGTTGCAAATGATTCAGTTCCGCAATTACTCCTTAGTAACAAGGGTCTATGTGTCATGCTATGTTGCCCAGTCTAAAAGAGGTCAAATCACTGATAGGAAACTTGATTCAATCAAGGAAAATATCAGGGAGGAGACAGGCCTTGATATAGACATAGATGCTGCAACAATTCACCGAGTGTACACTGCAGTCAAATCTTTGTAACAGAAGACAACGCGAGAGCAGTTTTCAGCAGGCTTTCTGCTAACATTGGGAAAATTCTCTACGCCTGCGACTAACTCTCACGCAGGCTGCTGGTAGTGGCCTAACATCATACGTAGCAGTCATACGAGCATTGCAAATATTCCAGGATTTCCCATGGAATCTAGTCTTCGATTATTCCCTACGGAATTGAGGAACTTCAATGCAGCAATGGAGCTCGTAGGGAACAACATGTACTATGGTTTGCGGCCGATCTAGGGCCGTACGGGCGACTCAATACAAAAACCTTGCTTGCGTAGCAATCCATCTTCTGATGAGATTTCGTGCGAACGAATACGGGTCCCTAGCTCAGTACAGAGGTGTTACTAAGCGTCCAGATAAGGCAGAGAGAGTAGACGCCCTCTTAGAGGAATATCAGCCGAATGAAGATGGTAGAAGGTTGGGCAATGAGGAATTAGCAATGGTGAAAAAGATCCGGCCCGAAGGACCAAGAAAATGTATGATCTTTTTGCACACATTAGCATTTTTTTTCGATAAATTAAGTGGACTGTATATTTTAGAGCGACATGGTTCATTAGAAACAAATTTAAGATCCCAAAACCAAATTAATAAGATTGTGCATTCTTACCTTTGTGAGTACCTTTTAGATGTAATACCTAACTTACCCACCCTTGCCAAAGGATAATAGGAATTAGAGTGGCACCCCTACCCTAGCACTCAATCCCGCGGCGCGGTAAGATAGATCAAAAGTTCTTGAATGAATTTTAGCACAAGTTTAAAAGGGCTATTTTGTCACTAGGCACTATTTTTATACTGAAATTATTTCCAAGGGGAAATTACACTAGTCAAGTTGACAAAGTTCCAAAGGGGAACAGCCTGTAAGAGGGGACGCACCAGCAGCAATGACATTCGCTAATCTTACGGATGCTGAAGTAGACGCGGCTTATGAAGCCTGCAGTGCATATCTCTTAGCAAAGTTGCAAATGATTCAGTTCCGCAATTACTCCTTAGTAACAAGGGTCTATGTGTCATGCTATGTTGCCCAGTCTAAAAGAGGTCAAATCACTGATAGGAAACTTGATTCAATCAAGGAAAATATCAGGGAGGAGACAGGCCTTGATATAGACATAGATGCTGCAACAATTCACCGAGTGTACACTGCAGTCAAATCTTTGGTAACAGAAGACAACGCGAGAGCAGTTTTCAGCAGGCTTTCTGCTAACATTGGGGAAAATTCTCTACGCCTGCGACTAACTCTCACGCAGGCTGCTGGTAGTGGCCTAACATCATACGTAGCAGTCATACGAGCTGTGCAAATATTCCAGGATTTCCCATGGAATCTAGTCTTCGAGTTATTCCCTACGGAATTGAGGAACTTCAATGCAGCAATGGAGCTCGTAGGGAACAACATGTACTATGGGTTTGCGGCCGATCTAGGGGCCGTACGGGCGACTCAGTACAAAAACCTTGCTTGCGTAGCAATCCATCTTCTGATGAGATTTCGTGCGAACGAATACGGGTCCCTAGCTCAGTACAGAGGTGTTACTAAGCGTCCAGATAAGGCAGAGAGAGTAGACGCCCTCTTAGAGGAATATCAGCCGAATGAAGATGGTAGAAGGTTGGGCAATGAGGAATTAGCAATGGTGAAAAAGATCCGGCCCGAAGGACCAAGAATATGTATGATCTTTTTGCACGCATTAGCATTTTTTTCGATAAATTAAGTGGACTGTATATCTTAGGGCGACATGGTTCATTAGAAACAATTTTAAGATCCCAAAACCAAATTAATAAGATTGTGCATTCTTACCTTTGTGAGTACCTTTTAGATGTAATACCTAACTTACCCACCCTTGCCAAAGGATAATAGGAATTAGAGTGGCACCCCTACCCTAGCACTCAATCCCGCGGCGCGGTAAGATAGATCAAAAGTTCTTGAATGAATTTTAGCACAAGTTTAAAAGGGCTATTTTGTCACTAGGCACTATTTTTTATACTGAAATTATTTCCAGGGGAAATTACACTAGTCAAGTTGACAAAGTTCCAAAGGGGAACGCTTACAGGGAAGCTTTTAAATTTTACGACCTCGAGCGAGAGAATTACCAGAACAACTGAAAGCTAGGAGCTCGAAATCGAAATATGCGAGGTAGCATCTTAGCCAATTTAACAAGTTGTTAATTGGTTTGAGATGGCAAAGATTAGCCCATCAGGGCTTCGACCAATATTAACCCATTGATTAATGTGGCCTCGAAATAGGGTGTTACAAAAAAATTATGTCTCACCCTGTACAACACTTTAGTTTTGTTTTTCGATATGACTAACAAAAAATGTGTAAAATTAGGTTAGAATTATTAATCCCAAATAAAAAATTAAAAAACTCAGTTTTAAAAAAAAATCAAGTCATTATTTCACTTGTGAATCACCCTGTATAAAAAAAAATTGATGCCAATTGAAAGTGCGTGTTTTCATACACAACATTTTCTATTCTTGTTATCGAAAACATTAAACAAACTTGAGTTATTCAAGATTTAGAAAAAAAATTGGTCAAAAAAAAAACCACCTGTATGTAAAATTTTTGTTTAAAAAAGTACTCAGGAACCATTTAGAAGTAAAATTATCAAATAAAATTCTGGTCGATCCATTTAAAAATCGAAAGTTGACACCTCAATTTCTAACTTTTGAACCACCCTGTATAAAAAAAAATTCATGACTGAAACCGCATAATTAGACCATGTACCCTAGGATTTTTTTTTTTTTCAAAACTCTTTCAGGGGCCGAGTAATTTGAGGTGTTCAAGTTTGGTGGGACACCCTGTATATCTCAGATCTGGCAACACTGACAGAGAGCACGACCAAAGTAACAGTCTCCCTAGTGAGAGAAAGTGGTACTACCTTATCAGAAGTGAGTTTTTGTTTTGATTTGTGAGCACGCGACGATTGTTTCAAACTAACTTTTTCTTATAATTTTTGTTGTCCAGGAAATAAGACGGTAAGTTGTAATTTCTTGGTCAATTTTTAAATTGCTTGTGTCAAAAAAAACGGTGAATTGTTGTGCATAAACTGTGATTAGTGCTGTGTTTTTAAAGCAAGTGGTTCTAATTTTTTAATTAAATTAAAAAATAAATGTGCTAGTGGGGGAATTATGCGCCTGGATGCGCACAATTCCCCCACATATACTTAAAGGGTAAGAAACTACATTTAATGCATGGTCTTATTTTCTTTGATTCTAGATGCCGAGGAAATATGTGAGGCAAACGGACAAAGCCTCCTACTCTGCTGAGGATCTTTCGAATGCCCTTCGTGCTATCAGACAGGAGAAGAGACCAATGCGGGCGGTGGGAAAGAGCTTCAAAATTCCAGAGTCAACATTGAGAAAGAAGTTAATTGAAAACTCTACCACAGTGCGTCTAGGACGAAATACTGTCTTCTCAGGAGAAGTAGAGAAGTACCTGGCTGTTTACATTCTTACTCTTGCAAAGTTATTCTTTGGTCAAATGAAGTTGACAAATCTATTGACAAATGATGGGAAACAATATGATTCAAGGTTTCAAAGCCACAGGTATTGTTCCTTTGGACCCTCAGGTAGTTTTGAAGCATATAGGAGATCCCAGAGAGAAAGATGACCAAAGAGAAAATGAAGCAAAAGTGCATATAAACACAGCCTTTGAGATATTTATGTCAGACCTTTATTCTAAAGAAACTTCGAGCACCCCAGGAATCAAGAAACGTGTTAGAGTTCATGTCCCAGCAGGTCAGAGTTTGACCAATCTTGAAGAATCAAGGAATGAGAATGAACATAACAATGGCTATGATGATGATGATGATATCTTTGAAAACATTTTCCTAGATCAAATATGTAAATCCTGGAAACGAGTCTCCAGAAGTGGATTTGACTGGTGTGGTTGAAACATTAACACTTTCATCGCCAAAGCATATTTATAGATTTTACCGCTGGCGCCCAAGCGAAGTCATCGAGATCTTACGATGTAAGACGTATACGTCTTACGTGGCCCCAGCGGAAACTACTAGTGTAAGACGTATACGTCTTACGGGGCCACAGCGAAAATGTTGTGTAAGACGTATACGTCTTACTGGGCTCCAGCGGAAACTAGTGTAAGACGTATACGTCTTACGGGGCCCCAGCTGAGATGTTGTGTAAGACGTATACGTCTTACGGGGCCCAAGCTGAAATGTTGTGTAAGACGTATACGTCTTACTGGGCTCCAGCGGAAAACTTGTGTAAGACGTATACGTCTAACGGGGCCACAGCGGAAATGTTGTCAGACGTATACGTCTTACTGGGCTCCAACGGAAACAAGTGTAAGACGTATACGTCTTACGGGGCCCCAGCTGAAATGTTGTGTAAGACGTATACGTCTTACGGGTCCCAAGCTGAAAACTTGTGTAAGACGTATACGTCTTACGGGGCCTCAGCGGAAATCTTGTGTAAGACGTATACGTCTTACGGGGCCCAAGCTGAAAACTTGTGTAAGACGTATACGTCTTACGGGGCCCAAGCTGAAAACTTGTGTAAGACGTATACGTCTTACGGGGCCCAAGCTGAAAACTTGTGTAAGACGTATACGTCTTACTGGGCTCCAGCGGAAAACTTGTGTAAGACGTATACGTCTTACTGGGCTCCAGCGGAAAACTTGTGTAAGACGTATACGTCTTCCGGGGCCTCAGTGGAAAACTTGTGGACCGCCGGACAGGCACCCAACAGACAATCCAGGAGCTTCAAACAAAATAATATACTGCAAAAAAGGAATGCAAAAGGACTGTTTGTCAGGAAACTTTGCTTGTCCTGCTACTCAAAGTTACAGACACAATTATTGGACTTGTGGAGGCAAAAAAAAGTGTAAAGAATGTCACTACTTCCTGTGAACAATGTGACAGATATTTCTGTCTTCCATGCTTCAATGAACGGCATTGAAGAATATACAAGGATGCTGCATAAAAGGTTTATGCTCCTCTTTGTTTATATTATTTTGTTCCTCTTTTTTTTTTAAATCATTTACCTATTACAGTCATATGATAATAGTCAATACTTCTAGCAATTTTTTGTAAAAAAAAAGAAAGGTCTTTCAATTTATTTACCTTATTTATTTATTTATTTATTTATTTTATTAGTTGACGAGGGAGGTCCCCATTAGTACAAATACACTTAAATCTACATAAAAAAAACTTACAGCTATAAAAAAATATAAAATAAAAATAAAATATAAAAAGAACAAAATACATGCACCTACCTACCTATTATAAAAAGTATATATATATAAATCTAATTATTATTATTATTATTTTTACGACTCACATTGAACAATAATATACTACATTAAATCTGACTACATAACATAAAATCACAGATAATTCGTTTATTTATTAATAAAATGGGACAATAGCCTGGTCTTAAGTATTTCTAATGAGTCGGCAAAAAAGTCCACGTCTAGCTCTCCAGCCATCCGGTTTCCTAGAATGAGCAATCTATTGATGGTTGAGTTCTTGCTAACATTGCTAAGTGCATTACGGGGTTTAAACAGATCTTTATTTCTAGTATTTCTTGTATTTACCCTAATGTCAATTTGATGTAGAAGCTCTGGACAATCTACTAGATAGTTCAGTACTTTGTAAAGGAATATAACATCCATCATGATTCGCCTTTGCTCTAGAGTGCACATGTTATTAAGCATTAAAATTTGGGTATAATCATGATTATTAATTTTTATTTTTTGTTTGTAAGCTAATGATCTTAGTATTTTATGTTGAACAGACTCGAGCTTTGATATTTGATTACCATAATGAGGAGCCCAGATATTGGAGGCATATTCCAATATCGGGCGAACAAGGGAGCAGAACAGAGTTTTTATGGTGTTGGAGTTACGAAAGTCCTTACAGTTCCTAGTTATAAAGCCAAGCATTTTCAGTCCTTTATTTTTAGTATTATCTATGTGGATGTTAAAAGTTAGGTCTGGTTGAAATGTTACCCCTAGATCTTTAATGCATTGAACTTTGTCTAATGTTTGGTTGTTAATACAATGATTGGTTACCACAGGAAATCTTGTTCTATGAAATGTCATTATCTTGCACTTAGCAATGTTTAGCTTCATCTTATTATGATCAGCCCAGTTTTGAAGATTGTCTAGTGCTGTCTGTAGGATGTGAGTATCATCGACAGATGAAACACTGACAGCCATTTTAAAATCAACGGCGTACTGCCAGAAAACTAGGGAACCTAACGGGTCTTGAACATATTCACCCATATCTATACTGTATAAATCATACATGAGACCAGATAGATGGCCACCTTGGGGGCATCCTGAAAGCACATCTATAGGGTCAGAATAATAAATATGCAGTTTTTCATCATTAGAACTACCTGCCAAACTACTTAACCCCTTATATAGAACAATTTGTTTTCTATTAGATAGATATTCATAAAACCAATTAAGAAGCTCCCCGCTGATTCCCAAACTTCTCAGTTTTGAACAAAATATGTTAACATTTAGTTTGTCAAAAGCGCCTGAAAAATCGCAATAGGCAACATCAAGCTGATGGCCTTTGTCTAGTATACTAGTAGTATACTCAGAAAATGAGGCTAGGTTTGTAACAACAGATTTTTTCTGTACAAAACCATGCTGACTAGTCGGCACTAAAGGTGATAGGATAGGTTTTATTATGTCATAAATAAGAGATTCTAGAAGTTTGGGGACAGCGGACAGCTTCGAAACCGGTCTGTATTGACTGATATTCTCCTTATCTCCAGATTTAAAGGTAGGCGTGATAAATGATTTCTTCCAAATAGCAGGAAACTTACCCTGTGATAGTGACATATTAAAAAGAAAATGTAGAGGAAGAAATATGGCATTAGAACAATTTTTTAGAATTACTGGTGGGAGACCATCTGGTCCACTTGTTGAAACAGGTTTTAATTTCTTGAGTTTTTTAAGGAGAATATCATCATTGATACAGATGGAAGATAAAGAGGTAGGTAAAGTACATGGCAAATTAAACTGAGGAGCACAGAGTAGTTCATTAGAATAGACACTTGAAAAATGTTTGGCAAATAAATTAGCAATGTCCTGACCGTCTGAAGTCGTGACGTTATTCAGGGTTAAGGTTGGCGGCAGTGAATTATGCTGTCTTTTACTACTGAAATACATATAAAATTTCCTAGGGTCTGCCTGAAGTTCGCATTCTAGTTCTTTATTGTATGCCGAGTAGTCTAGTTCTGATTTCGCAACGCAGTTTTTGCGAAGTGCAGAAAACTCTTGCCAATCTTGATGGTTATTCGTATTTTTAAATCGTTTATGTGCAACCTTCTTTCTCAATATTAAATTTTTTAGTTCTTGTGTCATCCAGATGGGAAATTTCGGCGTGTGAAGTTTTATTTTGGGTATGTGTAGATCAATTCCTATTTTTATAATATTATAAAATACTTCACAAGCTTGATCAAGATTTAGATTTTCAAATAAATTATTCCACTCTACATCCTGAATAAATCTGCTGAGTGCCAGATAGTTTCCTTTTTTATAGCAGAAGACCAGTTCATCTAAGACATTGTTACTACCGCGTATACTATGAGAAGAGGCTCTGTTCTGAGAGTAAAGGACGATGTCTAGAGGAGGGTGGTAAGGGTCTAGTTTGCTCAGAAGTTCATTAGATAATGAAACATCGATGTCACTATTTTGGTAATTAAGAACCAGATCTAATATTGAGCCATGGTTATTATGACAGTTGTTATATTGATGTAGGTTTAGAAAGGCCATAGTAGATTTAAGGCAATCTGTTTGACTATCAGGAGAGCTAGAATTCATTAATTTAGGTAAGTTAAAATCTCCAACTACTAAAAGCTGACTATGTTTATTGTGTCTTGCTACTTCCTCGAGGACTTGGCAATAGTCCTGTATTTTATTTAATGGTGATGATGGAGGGATATAGACACAGTTTAAAATTATTGTCTGTTTCTTATGCTTAAATGTGATGAAGATTGTTTCCAAATTAGTTTGAATGATTTTTATCAACTTTGCTCTATATTTTTTACGTATCGATATTAAAATTCCACCCCCCTCTCTATGTATGGAATTATTGGAATTCCTATCTAATCTAAATATTTGATAATTTCCAAATCCTAACTCAGGGTCCATAATATTTTCGTTTAGCCAAGTTTCGGTCATTACATAAATGTCATAATCTGTACTTTGTAGCGCACATGTTAACTGTTTTAATTTAGTCTTAAGGCCGCGAACATTTTGATAGTAGATTTTAATACCATCTTTTACCGACTCCGGTTTTGTAAGGACTATTAAGTTATTATTAATCCTATTCATATTATTTTTACACCGTGGGTCATACTCAGGTTCGAAACAATCCCAGTTAGAGCCTTTAAATTGACGACAATTTTCTATTACATCGATATTGGATTGACTTATAGGTGATGAGTCTATTCTAGATGAGAGACTACCTGTGTATAAATTATTTATATTAGAACTGTCTACACAAGCTGGAGAAAAATTATTATCGTAGCATTCTAGTTCATTATTATTGTATGTACTATGGTAGCTATAGGAATAGTCATGATATACGGGTGGTGAGAATGTAATATATTGTGTAGTTAAATTAAAATACACATTGCTCTTAGTTAGTTCGTTCCTAGACTTAGCATTTCGACTATGGCTATTAAATGAATGATAGGAATGTTTATTTATGTTATTTTCTTTGAGCGAGGGCTCTCGGAAAAAGTTGATTCATCAGAAGAAGATAAGTCTACATTAGGATAACTTGGAGTGGTAGTGGGCACATTTAACATGGGGTACTCAGTATGATCATTAATGTTAATAATGGGAGTAGGTACAGTGCTATTATTCATGAGACTCAAATGTGCTAAGTCGTACGCATAGCTTTGGTTTAGAGAGAAACTAGAGGTAAGGGTTCGAGTACTTTTGGGAGCAAACAAACAAGTTGTGTCGGTAGTATTACAGAAATCATTAGTTAATGCAAATGAGTTAGGTAATTCATTATTGGATGCACTTATTATACCATTGCCTTCACCCATGGCATGTACAGGCTGTCTAGAAAGTGCTGATGTTTTTTCTAGAAAAAACTTTAGCTTGAGGCTGAGAAGTCTCTTTCCATTCATATTTATATGGAGGCCGTCTTTGGTATAGTGCCAAGGACGTAAAAAATAGTTCGGATCTAGGTATGATACATTTTTTCGTTTTAATTTTTCTCGTAACTTATTATTAAATACTTGAATAAATTTGTTAAGATATGGTACATCCCATCTAATGGGTACTAATATGAAACAAAGTTGTTGAGGGTTGTTCTTACTCAAGATATGGTCTACAGCTGATAAAGCCACATCCCAGCTTCTACTCTGGATATCATTCGTCCCACAGAAATAGATAATTTTATCCTCAGGAGACAAACTAGACATTGAAACCGTGTTACCATATTTGATACTATCGAATCCTCCACCAGGCTTGAAAAAAGTTTCTACCTTATCAATATATTTTCTTAAGCAATTACCTAGACCCCTACAGTGACTGTCACCTAACAAACTACATTTTTTAATAGTAGGTACATTTTCAAGATTAAGATTAATATTATTGTTATTAGCTTGAGATTCAAAATGACAATTGTCGGATTCACTATTTTTACAAGTATTCAGATCAAGTTTTACAAATTTCTTCTGTTTTTTCTTAGGCTTTTGAACAGGAGTTGTCTGCTTGGTATTTGATGATTCAATGATATGTTGAGTAATTACGGATTTGTCCACAGGCAGGTTCGTTTCAAGTTCTTCTATTCTCTTCTTCAGGTTCACAATCAACTCCTCTTGGTTCATTATCTTCTTCTCCTTCTCCATCAACTGGTCAATAAGTCCATTGCGTAACTTTGTGAGTTTATTAATTTGTAATTGTAAATCTGCTGTTTTTTCATTATTTACATGACTTGTATCACAACTTTTTAAGCAGGGTGTAGTAGGTAGGTCATTCGGTGACAGATCATGCTCATCACCATGCTTTGTGGCTTGAGTCTGGTGTGCTTGGTGTGCTTGAGAATCTTGAGATTGGGACAGGCTGTCCTCGGATTTTTTATGTATTCTGTTTTTATTATCAATATTTTTTAATTTTGTGTTATTAGGTTTGATATTAAGCTCATTTTTTGGACTTGGTGATGATAATTTGCTGGCATTAGAGTTATTGAATGATTTAATAGTATTCTGTTTGGTAGCTTCAGTTTTAGTTGAAGATTTAGTGTGATTCACATGTTTGGTATTAGAAGTTATTATTTTGGTGTATTTCTCATTCAGTTTTAATTTAGCTGTACAATATTCGTGAATACATTTAAATAAAACAGTTTTGTTTCTCTGAAGACTATCGAAAATATATCTCTCGTTCTTAAACAACAATTTTGATTTTTCAATGTCAAGAATTTTACGAAAGATGAGTCCATAATAAATTGTCAAGCGAAGAAAAAAAAAAAAAATTATCAAAAATTAAAATGGATCATGATGAGCCGCCACAGAGTGTAGTAAGTTAAGTTCAATGAAGTAAGTGATAGGTACACAGTAAACAATTAATTTTTAAACACAAATAAAAAATACTTATCCTGAACGGAAAAAATTGATTGATACACTAAAATTAACATAAAATGTTGCTTTTTCGAATGAATATACTCAATACTTGTCTAAAATAAAATATAGTGTTGAGATATAATAAATTAATTTACACTCGAAATATTCGTTGGACTCGACACTCTAATGATCTTTTAGAAAACTGCCTTATCTTGTTTATTATTGAGAAAAAAACATTCTTACATGTTTTATTAGGATTACCATTTATTTTTTTATATCTTAAATATTTTTTTATATTTTTATACGTTCAGAAGTCTGATTTATTTGTTTTGAAAAACTTCAATAAAAATTCGTTTTTTGATATAAAAATGATGTTTACTTTATTTTTCCATAACTTTGTTCTTTTTCCACCTAGCTCAATAAAAAAATTTGCTAAAAATACTGCAGAGGCCCAGCTATTAAACAGTAACGTTAAAACTAATGTAGGGTAAGACGTATACGTCTTACATCGATTAAATCAGAACAACTAGTGTCAGACGTATACGTCTTACGGGGCCCCAACGGAAACATTGTCAGACGTATAAGTCTGACGTGGCGATGAAAGTGTTAAGCAGTAACGAAGATGATGTCACAATTACAACCCCATTGATGCCTGAGGCCCCAGCAGGAAATGCAGAAGAGACTCCAGCAGATAATGCAAGGAAGAAGAATGGAACCCTTTCAAGAAAACTCCAAAGAAAAAGAAATATAAGAAATTGTTGCCAAATGTTCAGATGGTAAGGAAGATTAAGCAAGAAAAACAAAAGAAAACCTGTGAAAAGTGTCATTTAGAAGGTAGCATGAAGAATAATCTATTCAAATGTGATAGTTGTTCAAAACATTATCATGAAGGTTGTCTTCCTAGGTCATAATTATGAATTCCTATCATGTGATAATAAAGATTTTATTTGCCCTGTATGTTTAAAAAAAATAAACATAGACAGTGATGATAGTGACTTTGATGATTAGGTAGGGTTATGGTTACCTTCTCTATGTAGGTACCTACTTGATGGTATAAAAATACCTATTCAAGAGTTGTTTTTATTATTTTAAGCAAACTGAGAGACTTATTTTTTTTTTTTTTTTTTTGTGGCAAACTGTGAGACTTATTGTGTTTAAACTATTTTACCTACTTCAATAAAGTACCTATGTTGGGTGAAATAATTCACATCCACTTTATATTGGTTCTTCTTCTTGTATTTTGTTTTAAAAAAAATTACCAAAAAGCTCCTTAGGAATGTTGGAAAACTTTTTAAAAAGACTCCAGGTGTCTAAAGTCAACCACAACATTGCAAACATTGGATTTATATCCAATTCCAGGCTCTGGCCAAAGTGACCCACACTATGGTATGACTTTGGACATTGATGTTTTTTTTTGTGCATTATAAATTAACAAATCTAGTAAAGAAACACAAGACTAAAGTTTTTAGACCAGGGATTTCCAACATACGGCCCGCGGGCCGCATCCGGCCCGCCAGTACATTTTAAGCGGCCCGCGAAGCTTCCTGAGATTTTTTTATAATTAGATTAAAATTTTATTTCCATTATTAAAAAAATCGATTTCCATAAGAAAAAAAAATAATAATAAGACAAAAAATGAACGCTTGAGGGACTTGAGAACGTTTCTCAATGTAAACGCACATTGTTTCTCAATGTAAACGCAAATATCGATGGTATCATTTTGGCTCGAAAATTTAAATTATTCAAATGCCCAAACCTGAGACAGTTTGGTCTGAGAATGGTTTCCATGTTTGGCAGCTCATACATATGTGAGAGTGTTTTTTCTTTGATAAAACACATTAAGAGCAACTCAAGAAATCGACTTTTAGACACATCTCTATGCCATCTTTTGAGATTGAGCACAACAAAAATAGAGGTTGAAATTAACTCACTTGTTACTGAAGCAACAAAGCCACAAAATTCTCACTAGAGTTAATAATAATAATAATACTAGTTTGCTTATTTATACTGCCCGACTAGGACTGAATAGTCCCATTATTCCAGCAGTTATTATTAAAAAAAAAAAAAATATTGGTTATTCAAAACAAAAGAATATACTTAATGGGTAATTAAAACCATAAAAAAACTTCCAAATTTGTTGTTTTATTTTAACTTTAGTTGTCTGCAATTTACATAGGGCTCCCCCCCCCCCCCCCCTTATGTGTTTGTATGTGCGGCCCGCGAATTAAATGCTGATACCTATACGGCCCACATACACCTGGAAGTTGGAAATCCCTGTTTTAGACTAAAATCAGCTTTCTAAGACATACCATAATATTTTTACAGCTTTTCAAAATTCAAAAGTGTCCAAAGTCACCGCATTTTACGGTATTGAATTAAAATCATAAGTATGTTGACTAAACTGTCAAATTATAAAAAAAAAAATAACTTTTAATTCATCGTAAGTGGAAATTAGCAGAAGAAAGTATGGCAGGAGATAAGAAACCAGAGGTAACAGGAGATAAGAAACCAGAGGTAACACATTGCCAGTAGTGATAGTGACTTTCATATTGTAGACAAAATTGAAGAAACAAAACGTTTAAACGATAAAATTGATAGGTCTTCAACAGATGAGGAACTGATTAGAGCTTACGAAAAAGCGAGAGATAAGATTCTAAAGCACTACAAAACCAGTACAACCAACTGGTTGTACTGCGCTTGTCTAGTTCTAGATCAGGGGCCTTCAACCTGTGTCCCGCGGGCCACTTGTGGCCCACCGAGTCATTTTTGGTGGCCCGCGAGCTCATTCATGCTATTTCCTAATTGAATTCTACTCTTTGGCACTTGATGAAAGTACCGACATGACCGATACAGCTCAGCTGGCAATCTTTGTGAGAGGGATTAGTAATAACTTTACAATCACTGAAGAAATGTTATCTTTATTTCCTATGAAAGATACAACACGTGGACAAGACGTTTTCCTAGCTTTGCAGGAAACTTTACAGAAATATCAATTTACAGAAACTTTCTATTTTTTGTATAAAAAAATTGAGTGAAATAATTTTTATTTTTATACAAATAAAAATACCAACACTTGAAATTAAAAATAGTTTTCTGAATTTTTTTTCAACCCCTTGAAGAAATTGAAGAACTTGAAAATCTTCTTATACCAGAAAATTTTGACATACTGCTCGCATGTACTAAGAAGATGATGGAGGAAGGATAGCTAGAAGAATAGTTTACCTAATTAAAAAGCGATAAATTCACCTTACTACGTAAGGAACCATAACTTCAATTAAGAATTCTTTCACAAGTCTACCTTAACTTTGGTGGAAAATAAATGGAACACTCGGGATACGATCGAAAGCTGCGGTAACACTTTTAACCAGAAAAAAATGATCATCAAGTCCTATCTATTACAGAGGACTTAATAGCTTTATACGAGACAGAATGATGCAGACTTTAAAAACGAAACAGTTTTCGATATCCAACTGGTTCCAGCTGGCCAATATGGTCCTGGTTAGGATAATCGTTTAAAATAGAAAAAGAACTGGGGGAAACTAGTAAAACGGTGTCAACTGCTTACAAAAAAGCACTGGGACCAGGACAGCTAGATGAAACGGTCTTCAAGACCCTCTCGCCCACCGAAAGATCTTTAGAAAAAAAAATTGATGCTCGATGAGAAACGGAGAAAATGTACCCATCCTTTTAAATGAGGAAATGGAGGAGACCTTGAAACTTTTTCTGATAAAAAGAGAAGAAAACCAATTGAACCCTCGAAACAAATACTTCTTCCCTTCGACAGAACACTCAAATTACTACATGAGACGGTCTGATATCCTGAGAAAATGCAAGCTGAATCCAAACTTGAAAATTCAGCATCCATCGCTCTCAAATCAGGTATATGGCAACATCTCTCTGGGTGTTGAATCTGAGTGCGAAAGAGATGGAGTGAGTAATTATTTTTATATTCAACAAATATGACACTTTATCTTCAAGTTGATGTTCATCGTCGCTTTTATCGTCAGCGAGAAGACAATGTCGAACTCAGCAAAATTGCTAAACTGTTGACGGTGCAGGAGAAGGGGACAACTCAGAAATATGCAGGCATCACAAGCCTTGCCCAACTTAAAATCGAAGGTGAGAGGGATTTTTTCAATACGAGTATGTAAATTCACAAATTTGGTGCTAACCTTTTTACACAAATCAGTGCTTAAAGAAGTCACCTCCATACCAAAACGAGCCACGAAGTACAAAAAGGATTTTGTGAGCAGCAGCCAATGCGACGAAAAATCCCAACAAACACCACACAGCAAGCACTCTCCATGTTTATTGAAGTTGACCTGTCAAGGAGACAGAAACAGATTATAAGGAGTTTTGCCCCTCAAATTTATCCTCGTTACAGTAAGATCAAGGAAGCCAAAATTGAGTGTTATCCGGACAAAAATTCTATTAGTGTGACCAAAAGTTTAATGGACCATACTGCTTCAGGACCTTAAAGAGATAATGTTGACTCCTGAAAATGAGGAAAGAAGCTCTATGGTTCTCATGTGCAAATGGGGATGTGATGGTGCACAACAGGCACAATATTAACAAAAATTCAAAAATGATTCCAATTCCGATTCCAATTTGTTCCGAAATTCTTTTATTCCTCTGTGCCTTAATTTATCTTACTTTAAAAAAATCAAAAACAATATGATATCTAACTCTTTGCGGGGCAGAAAAAACCCAGCTTTTTTCACATTTTAAGGGTGGTGGTTAATAAACTGACCAACTATTTTTTAGACTGTAGGGGCAGAAGTAATGCATCCTTCCATCACCTCTTACCCATTGTACTATAATTGAGAACTTTCATTCATCTTGCTGTGATCAAACTAATTGGGATTATCCTGGAGACCCCAACAGGGAGTCTAATTCTATTGAAGTTGCTGATTGAATACAATCAAGACTATATTCAGGTGATAAAAATATCAACCCCTTGCTAAATCTAATCCAAGAAGTCCTACTACCTCACTGTTTGAGGGAGGAGCAAGGGTGCAGCTTGAGTGCCATAAGTATATATATCCAAGAAGAAAGTTTGATCTTCAACACATAGTCAGAACAGAATTCACCAGGTTTTCCAGCAGCTTAAAACTCCGTTCCAGATTCAATAAGTAGCAATATTTCATTGTTTGTCCATAAATAACTTACTTTATCATTTTGATTTTATAGTTTTAGTTATTAGGTTTGATTTACATAAGATCTCTAGGCTTTTGTGAAGTGGTTTTTGACCAAAAAATTTCAATATACAGATATACCTATACATTTCCCTTGATTTTTCTTATAATCTTTATTTCATACTAATGGGTGATTCTACATAAAAGTGGTAATAACCAGTCTTTCGACTATTTCTAATTTTCTGTTGATTTTTTTAATATTTTTTTTTCTCAATAATAATAGTTGACAAGCCTCCAAAATAGGTTACAAACGAATTATATAATAATCTATTATTTTTATTATTTAAAAGGGCCTTTAAAAGGCCCAATTCTCATTCCCCTGTCGTGTCACAACATATGAATCAGCCAATACCTTGCTCATTAGTCATTATACTGTGACCTTTAATTCATAATACAATGTTAATTTTTTAAGAACTTATGTCAGGATCATAATTATTGTTTCAAAAGTCATAAAAGTAGTGCCGTTCATAATAATAATAATTATATATGGCTTGTCATTCAAAAAATTATCATTCCCCTGTCAAATCATATTTAATAGAAAATGAGCATCGTGTGAAAAGGGCCTTCTCACTAAAACAGCTGATCTGGAAACTTCAGAATGTAAACAAAACAGTTTAGTTTGATTTCAGTGTTCAATGAGTGCAGTTGTAAATTTTTTGCAGTGAAGGAAAATTGATTTGGCCAATTGTTTTTTCCGTGTATCATTACCCTGTGTTGCTTATGAAGGTAATTAAACATTATATTTATAGTTTATTTTCAAGCAGTTGATAAATTATGGAGATTACTTATTGATTTCTTACTCTCAGTACATAGTCATAATTTCCATGAGGTGTGGGTCCACATAACCTCAAAATTATCATTCCCTTGTCTCTCATTCCCCTGTCAAATGAAAGACAGGGGAATGATAATTGTGTCAGGGGAATGAGGTGTGCCTAACTCAGTCAGTATAGAGAAGGGTCTATAATCTAATTTATATATAATCTAATTTTGATCACAAATGTATTTCTCATGGTTTATCTGTGATTTCATCTTTTTTCCATATCTATAAAACATGGATATAATTATAACCAATAATCCTGCCTCTCAATCATCTTGGTTTTGTTTGTTAGTATTTGCTTAAACGTCCGTCTCAACACATTTTTCAGTGCTATATCAGACGTAGTTATTACCCTGCTATGATCTTTTGTTGTTTTAGTAATGAACAAACATTGAAATGGGCCCTAAAAAGAAAATGACAAGAGAAGAAATCCTCCTGAAGAAGAGACTTCGTGAAAGAGAGCGATATAAGAAGATGAAACAAGACCCAATACTACAAGCAGAAATGAAAGAGAAAGAAAGAATGAAGTATGCCCAAAAGAAGAAGAAGAAGCAAGTAAAAGCTGCCAAAGATATGACAACAAGAGAATTGAGACAAAAACGAAAACAATGGAAGGTGAACTCTAAAGCCTACTACAAAAGAAAAACTAATCCATCCAGTTTTGCTGCAACTACGCCACCAGAAAGCCCCACAGAAAGAAATCATCAACAAGATAATGTTCAGAGAAATTCAGCCAAGAAAAGAGTGAAAAGAGATCGAAGCAAGATAATTCAAAGAAACAAAAAGCTACAAGAGGTAAATAAAGACCTCAAACGAAATGTTGACAAATGGAAACAGCGCTATTACAGATTGAGGAAAGACAAATCAGTAGTGCTTTCTCCTAGAGCAAATGCCATTCAAATTTTCAAATCTAAAGATAAACAGTTAATCCAGAGAAAACTTGTCTTTGGTGAAGCATTGACTACACAACTGAAGATCAATTTGAGCAAAATACAATGTCCTAAAAAGAAATACTCCTATGTCTCTAACCTGATTGGTGACAAAAATGTATTGAAAAAATACAAACTTATGAAAGATGTAATAAACGCTTTTCCAAGCCACACCTGCAAATACTCAAACAATTCTGTCATGAAGTTAAAAGAGAAGAGCCAAATCAATGCATTGAAAGAAGCTGTGAAAGAGTTCCTTGAAAATGATTCAAATACTAGGCATGCTCCAGGAAAGAAAGACACTATAACAAGGAAGAAAAGGAAGATGCAAAAGCGGTATCTGAATGATTCGATGAAAAATCTGCATAGAAAGTTTGTGAAAGAAACTGAAACCAAGATAAGTTATGCACTCTTTTGTAGGTTGCGTCCATTTTATGTTGTACACCAGAAACTTGATGGAAGGGACACATGTTTATGCAAACTATGCTCAAACACTGAGTATATGATTAATTCTCTTCATAAAAACAAAATAATAAACGAAAGATTTGCCAATGATTGTGTTCATCATTTGACTTGTGAAGCCAAAAGTGTTAAATGCTACCTTAGACAATGTGATGGATGTGTAGATAAACAGATGAACTTCAATGAATTTGATGGAAATGCCATTATTCATTATGAGAAATGGGACACCAAGAAAGAAAAGTACAAAGACAAGTCTGGAAAAGTTAAGGATACAACTCTTACAATCAAAGTGAGAGTTGAACAATCAGCATTAGAAGTCGTAAACAAACTAGAAGAACAAATGCTCAAATATTTGAAACACAAAGGAAATATTATGAACCAATTCACTTCCATCAAACTACTGAAAACTCAAATGAAGGATGATGAGGTACTTGTACACATGGACTTCAGCGAAAATTACAATTTGAAGTACCACTCAGAAGTCCAAAGCTTCCACTTTGGTGGCAGTAGGAAGCAGGTTTCCCTGCACACGGTTGTACTTTATTACAAAAACAGTATTTACGAAGATACAAAAAATAAATTATTCTGCACCATATCTGAAAATTTAAGCCACGGCCCCCAAGCCATACTTGGGCACCTTCAGCCAATCTTCCAGTTCATCAATGATAAAAAACCTAACCTGAGAGCAATACATTTTTTATCTGATGGTCCATCAAGCCAATACAGGAACAAACTTATGTTCCAATTGTTCCCAAAGGAAATACAAAAATATTTCTCCAATGTCCAGTCTACAACCTGGAACTATTTAGAAGCAGGACACGGGAAGGGAGCGCCCGATGGCATTGGTGCTGTAGTGAAAAGGACTGCTGATTCTCTTGTTTCACAGGGAAAAGATATTTCGTCGTTTGAAATATTCACAAGAGAGTTAAAAAACAATGTACGTAGTGTACAAATTGATGTAATTACCAAAGACAACATAAATAGCATGATGAATAATATTAACACTGCTAACATTAAACCTTTCAAAGGGACAATGCAAGTCCATCAGGTGGTGGTTCAATTTAATGAAGACGCACATTTGACAGCTCAAATGAAAACTCTGAGCTGCTTCAAATGTCCGGTGATGAAAAAGTGCAATCACTTCAATATTGGAAGTATGATCATTAGAAAAGAACCAACCAAAGAGAAAAAGACTGAAGCCAAGGAGAAAAAGACTGACACATCCATCAAACTTTCCTCGTATGTAATTGTTAACTATGAAGGGGAGTTTTTCCCTGGTATTGTGGAAGGAATAAACAATGAAGAGTACATTATAAATACCATGTGCATGAGTGGACCTTCCCATTGGAAATGGCCGGAGAAGAAGGATACATGTACTTATACTATCAATGACATTGTTGAAACAATTGATGTCCCAATGATGGTGAATGTTAGAGGAACAATGTCAGTCCCTGAAATAGACAAGTGGCGCAAATAAAATATTTTTCTGTAGGTATATATGATTCCTTAAATTTGACTTTTTATGTGAAACTATCATGATAGAGCTTAATGCCAAAAAATGTCTTTAGGATAGGTATATTTGTTTTCATCTTCCTGTTTATAATATGAAACTTCTGTTTAATACCTTGAAACAACTAAAGCTAGGGTACGTAAATGATTTCTTCCAATAGGATAATTTTAAGTACCTGCATATACATGTATGTATCTTTGTGTTATAGTGTTATACCTTAGAAGCATGTCACAATTTTGTGGGCAGTAAGTGTTACGAGACTCTTAATTATCAATTTTTCCTCAAGACGTATGAGTGAACGCCGATACAGAGCATGAAAATTCCGACCCCGCCGGGATTCGAACCCAGAACACCTGGGTGCAAGTCAAGCATACTACCTACTCGACAACGGTGCCTCCACCTGTACCTATAATTATGTTTTATTTTAATACATTTTAAAATGAATGGACAACTGCAATCATGACACACAGGGAAATGATACTGACAAATTATCATTCCCCTGACCATTATGATAAAAAGATCATTTTCTATGCCAGAAAATTTAAAATTTGCTTTTTTTAGGGTTCATAATAGTAATGTTCCTTGGTTTATTTTTTGTTAATTACTTTTTCAATAAAAGAAGTGTTTTGAAATTTATTTGCATTCAACTTTGTTCTCTCATTTCTCATTCCCCTGCACATCATATCATTCCCCTGCTTAGCAAAGAAACAAAATGGCGTTTTTTTAGACAATTTCAAATGCAAATGTGATTGCCTTTTATCATAAAATCATTTAAAGTTAAAGAACCTATGCTTGGGTAAGAAAAAACAGTGTTGAAAAAAAACTTCAATAACATAATTTTTAGCTTCCTAAAAATACCACTTTTTTGTAGAATCACCCCTATAAAGGTGTTAATCCCTCTTGAAGGTTATTTTTAATATTCTATAATTAACAATAAACACAAGACTTATAGTGCTTGTGTTTATGAGAACACAACTCAAGTCAACTTTTAATTTATCTGTATACTTTCATAGTACCTACAACAAATCATACCAAAGAACAAATTTGATTATCATTAGTATTAGTTAAAAATAAGCATTATCTTTATTTTTAAGTATTGTCTTTTTAATGCAATTTACAGGACTCTCATAAAAGTAATCAGACTTATTTCTAAGCTGTCTTATCCATTTTGATTTAATCGTTTACCGTAAGATAAACTTTAGAACATATTTTTTGCTAAAATTGTTACTAGCTCAATTAAATTTTTCCTTTTTTATTAATTTTTTATCTATTCTTGGAAGGAAATCTATACTTTACCCGTAGTGTAATTTTAAAATATGTTGCTATTATTCATCAATATGGTATCTGGAAGTTCTGAACTTCTAGAACAAAATAAAACCTTGAATCTGCCAATCTGATGGTGAATGAAGTTAGGAACCTGTGTTCCGTGTATCTAAACTGTATGAGGACGCTAACAAGCATGTTGGAAAGAGAGGATGTCACTAGGGCACTGAGGAAAGCCACTATCATGGGCATGCCTATCAAAGAGTGCGTCTCGACTCTTGGAAGGGGAATCAGAGGTAGTGTACAAGTTGTTCAAGCAGTCTTAGGAGTGAAAGTAAACTTTGAGTACCAAGTGTACAATGTTTGGTTCAGCCCAGATGGGAAATCTGACGTGAGAGCTGTAGAAACCAAACTGAGAAATGACATCTACTATAACAAATACTATGGATTGGAAAAAGTTTATGTTCAATTTCAAAATACTAAAGGACATTTTGTTCACAGCTCCGGCACACTGATGAATTTAACACTATCAGCACCAGACTCACAAGAAACCTTCCACATGATAGGCGCTATCGCAGTGTACACCCGATTTAGAATATCGGTTGCAAGGGGTAACACCCTACCTGAATTGTATGACTCTATCTTTAACAGGTATAAAAAGGCTCCTTGGGAAGTCTTCAACCTGAAAGAACGCCAATTCGTGAACATGATAAATAAAAAGATTGGTCACAATGTCATAAAATTTGATCATGAAGCAGTTTACTATTCGAGAGAATCAGAGACATGTCGAGTAACCAATGATTTCAATATACATGAGACAACTTCAAAGAAGGTTATCCCAGTTCCCAATGAACAGCCTTCTTCGTACAAACAGGACAATGTAAAGTTTCCTCTCTGTCAAATGGATGATTTCCGAGAGCCGAAGAAGAGACTGCTAAGCAAAGCAATGTGGTACATAAGTGAGTTTGGAGAGCTGAAGACAAGGATTGAACAAGGAAACTATAACTGGAGAAACCAAAGCATCACAAAACTAAACTCAAGCGTAGAAATGGCAAGCTTTTCAGCTACAACGAGATACATGATCGGTGTACTTATTGGAGAAGTTGAGAATACCCCAGGCGTGATACCGCAAATCTGCTTCTGTTACTGTTTTTCTCGGTATTGCAGCACCCCTAACTATGGAATTCAGTATTAGCTCAATATTAAGAGTTCAATGGCTTCCAGGGATAAATTTGGATTTGGCAGGATCAGAGGGCTCATTTATTATACAGGGTGGACCAAAAAAACGTTTACACCCGTTAATGGTAGATTACTGACGACATTTCCAGCCCGGATCTGCAATCCGTTTTTTCGGATTCGCCTTTGTAACTGCACAAAGTGATTTTTTGCAACTTTCTGAAAAAGTCCGACTTTGGCTTATTCTTCAGGTCAGAACTTTTTTCCTGTTTAAGATGAGTTGATTCTGAACAATTCTGCAGAAAGCCAACAAAATTTCGATGCTTCTAGCTACACTACTTTGTTTTTTACGGTTTGGTTTGGCATCTTTTTTGACACCTGAATAGAAAAAAAAATTCTCATGTAAGTTTTTTACACTTTGAAACACTAAGATTTGCCCGAACAAATTTTGGCACAGACACGGGCAAGTTTGATAAAAGTTGGCGGCCAACCCAAGGATGCTTAAAAAATAATTTTAACGATTTTTTATCACGTAATCTTCTGGGAAAACGAACCAGGTAAGTCTCAAAAAATGATGTTCAAAATCTTAAAAGTGTTGACCGTGTAGGGGCGCCTTGTACTCAAAGAGTAATTAGCTATTTATGTCTGATAATTATTTTCCTTGGAATTAATTAAAGGCCAGTCAAATTAATGATTGTTTGTTTCTCAATGATAGTTTTCAAGCATATTTTTCTGCATTCTGTGAAATATTATCTTTTAACTTCTTGAGTTTTTAAGCACAATTTACCTACATAATTATTATTATTATTTGGATGCTGAAATGGCAGATGTTTATTCAGCTTATGGAGCTGGAAACAGGAACATTTGGGATCACGTGAAAAACATAGTTTACAAAATACCAGTGGAAACGCAAGAGTAGCAGAATCTAGTAGCAAGAATCCTGTTGTCATTCGATGACCTGACAGAAAAACCTGGAACATGATGAAGAGGTTCAACCTTTGCATCCAGGAAGGTGGACGCCACTTCCAACAGTTCCTCTGAGGGAATTGAGAAAGGAGAGAGAGATAGAGATAGATAAAGAGAGATAGAGGGAGAGAGCGAAAGAGAGGGAGAGAGCGAAAGAGAAGGAGAAAGCGAAAGAGAGAGAGAGAGAGAGGCGAATGAGGATGTGAGAAATATTAGCTCGTAGGTAAGAAGGCTTGGCTCACAATAAGTGCTTACTAATCAAAACACAGTGGCATTCCAATGCCAAAAACATCAACTAACGGACAAATTTACTATCTCTGCAAAGCTATTAATAACTCCATTCCACAGTTCTGAGGTAGAACTAAGTTACAAAAGTCACCTTTGGTTTCAAAAATTTGTGTGAGGAGAATCCATAGTGTGTACTATGCCTAAATAAAAAATGGCAACAGTCTTTTTTATTTTGTAGTGATGAATTTTTTGCTGGCTCTGGCGTTCGGACCCGTGTGGGATCTTCCGCATGGCAATTGACTTACCACTGAACTAATCGTGCGCTTCTAATCGTTTCTCATTGAACATACTAACACAAAATGTTTTTTTTTTTTTAATACATTTTTGTTTATACCAAAATAGTATAAAACATAATAAAGACTGCAAAAGTTTTTTATTTTACAAAATATTATTTTGTTTTTTTTTTTCAAGATTTCTATTAATTAATATTTGTTATTTAATTAGTATTGTTTATGATAGAAGAACCTACCTGCATATTTACCTGGCTTTATTTTATAAACTCTATTTTCGTTAGGAAAATTTGCTAGTTTTTTTCTCTCGTAGGGAAGCATAAGAAAAACCATCCTTACATTATCAAGGCAGACTCTCAGGGGCTTACATGAATAATAATTATTATGATACCAATACTACCAATAGTATCTGATATAACTCAATTTACAGATGATATTACCATCAAAAAACCATAAGTTGTTGGTGTTACAACAGGTCAGATACAGGTATGATTAAAATATTCCATCAGATTTTTTTGATAATTAAAAAAAAATTGATCGCCGAGAATTGAACCTTTGTCATGCGGTCAACACTCTTAGCACTACCACATCTAGCTATCACCACGGTTAATCTGAAAAGCACGAAAATTATTATTTGAATTTTCCTAAACTGGCTGATGAAGGCATGTGAGACCGCGGTATTCAAAAAAGCAATGTAAACAATTTTTGTAAACAATACAAGACGCCCTTACACAGTCTACAGCTAGAAAACTCTTCGGATTTTTGAAGAGTTTTTGGCAAACATCTAATAATTTTTCCCAGAAGATCACGTGATAAAAAATCGTAAAATTATTTTTTAGCATCCTCGGGGCGGCCGCCAACTTTTATCAAACTTGCCCATGTCTGTGCCAAAATTTGTTCGGGCAAATGTCGAGTGTTTTATTTAGTAAAAAAATTTTTTCGTGTGTTTTTTTCTATTCAGGTGTAAAAAAATATGACAAACCAAACCGTAAAAAACAAAGTAGTGTAACTAGAAGCATCGAAATTTTGTTGGCTTTCTGCAGAATTGTTCAGAATCAACTCAACTTAAACAGGAAAAAAGTTCTGACCTGAAGAATAAGCCAAAGTCGGACTTTTTCAGAAAGTTGCAAAAAATCACTTTGTGCAGTTACAAAGGCGAATCCGAAAAAACGGATTGCAGATCCGGGCTGGAAATGTCGTCAGTAATCTACCATTAACGGTGTAAACGTTTTTTTTGGTCCACCCTGTAGATACAAGCGGAACCAAGCTGTTTGAGATAACACTAGGTGATGACATCAACACAAAAAGACTTGAGTTTCTCACAGGGTTGCTACCAGGCTTTGTCATTGAAGACCTAAAGTCTGAACTTCCATTGATAAAAACTGCCCAGTGGCTCTTAGATAATAAACATGACACACCAGATGGCTCCACATTCAGGATTTTAGTAGGAAATAGGTTCATGGTTGCGAGGAAGGACTCAAGAATCGATTCTCAGATTATGAACACAGTGGAGAGGCAGGTTAGGGCAGTGGCTAACAGTGCGTTAAAGAGGAGTATGGAAATTGCACGTCGTCATAGAGAGGGAGGTAAGAGGGGAAGATTGTAAATATCAACAAAAAAAAAATACATAAATTACAAGAAAATCTAACCGAACATTGTGATGTGCATCAACATAACACCCGAAATAAAAATAAATTAATCATAAATAGCCACACAATGTTTGATCGTACATATTTAAAACAGGGAATACAACTATACAATAAGTTAAATGAAAATTTCAAATGTCTATCTTTAAACATGTTTAATCAAACTGAAAGAAAAGGTTTTATTGTTAGCTCCATATTCTTTCCAAGAATTTCTAGAGGAGTAATAATATCTACTTCCATCACTCTCTATTCTACTCACTCTTTATAAAAGACATACATTCCCATTTCATCCACATCATTTAAGTCATCAACTCTCTTTTTCATTACATTATCTAATTTCTATTTTTCAAACTTTCTGTTTCCATCTTTTTTCTACTCTCCTCTTTTTTTAATATAGAAGTTATTGACATATTACAATTTTAACTACAATGCGCAAATTGTATTTTAATATTTAATATATTTCAGTAATGTATAAATATACAATAAATTGATTGAGGGCGAAGAGGAAACCTCCAGCTAGGAAGAAACCGGGAACTGTTGTTCTTCAGCCTACGCAAAACGTTTGTTTTGACCAAGTTGGGCACATCCCCAGACATGTCGCAAACTCCTTTGCAACTAAATGCAGAAAGAAGGGAGCAAAAAAGAATGAAATGGTATTACTTAACACTCCAGATCACTTGCTGTCACCTAGGAATAAAGCAAAGAAAATTTTGGCTAAGTGTAAGGACAAGAATAATCATAGCAGAATTGCCAGAAAACTCACCTTTCACGAGACAACCATGGATATGCGAGAGAAAAGTACAAAACCCTGAAGAAAAGTAAAGATAAGAGTTTGATGAGCTCAATATTTCTATCAAGATGTATAAGAAAATACAGAATGAGGGCTGCAGCAAGTCGAACACTTGGTTTGAGTTTTACAAAGAAATTGGTATTGAAAGAACATGAAAAGCAGTTGAAAACCAAGAACAAGTAGAGAGTTTCTTCCTAAGAGAAGATGAGAATATTTTTCAATACTAAATGTACTAAAACATTTTTCAATAGAAGACAAACATCCTAATAAAGTAAAATATTTTTCAATAGGACACCCACATCCCAAGTAACTGAACTATTTTTCAATAGAATACCCACATTGTAAGGAAAATATTTTTTTAACAGGACACCCACATCCTAAGAAGTAAAATACTTTACAATAGGACACCCACATCCTAAGTAAATGAACTATTTTTCAATAGAACATCCACCCTGTAGGTAAAATATTTTACAATAGGACACACCACATCCTAAGTATATGAACTTGTGGTGGATCCCCACCACACATGAGTAAATGGGCAATTATCAAAAAAAGTGGTACTTCCTTGTCCTGATTGAAATGTGATGTATATAAACATCAAAACAAGTTCCACAAAAGAAGAAGAAGAATCAAAGAATTGTTGAGTTTTCTTCAGAGGAGAGCGAAAGTGACTATTCACTACATAGCAAATTCGAAGAAGAGTCGTTTGATGAACTAGCAGAACTAGATTTTTATGAAGCACTAGAGAATCATTCAGAGAAAAAAAAGAAAAGTAGACAACAAAAAAGGTTCAAATGAGAAGGTTTAAGAGAACAATGAAGAAAAAGTGACTAACAAGAAAACTGACATTACAATAAATTCATATGTAATTGTACAGTATGAAGGGGAATTTTTCCCAGGTGTTGTTGAAGGGATTAGGGAGCCCACAAATACAGAAAAGGAATATGAGTATTCTATAAGCACAATGGTAATGAGTGGTGTCCACTGGAAATGGCCGGAACGCAAGGATTCATGCTGGTATAAAAAAAATGATGTTTTGGAAAAAATTGATGTGCCCATTATTGTTAATGCCAGGAGCATATTTGCAATCCGTGGTATTGACAATGGCAAAAGAAAAATGCAAAATGAAAAAGGCACTAAGTACCTAGGTCTCACATAAAAATACTGACTTATTTAATAATAATAAGTTCAAAGTCCATACCTACCACTTTAATTTTAGGCTTCTGATTGCTAACAGGAAATGTTCATTTTTAGCTATTTTTCACATGAAAGTACAATTTAAAAAAATAAGGAAAATTAGGGGAAGGTTTGCTAAAACCGGGTAGTCTGCTAATACCGGGTACCACTGTTTCCGACGATACTGCTAATGCCATATATGAACTGATTACAAAAACTAAAATTTCTTCCTAGCAGAGCGTAACTTTTGTAAAAAAACCAATTTCATTTCGAGTCATTTCGCTCTGATTTGAGGTTCTAGTTTTGCTCGTGTTGTTTCCTTATTTTCGAGCCCACAGTTATCGAGTGACTTTTAACGGCTATTTGTGCTGAAAATTCATGGTAAGTCTGTAAAGCTGTTACTTAAAAAGTGTTATTTCATATCATAATTAAATCTTTTTAATATCGTTTTGCATGTCTTGGTTATTCAATATTTTTTACAGAAAGTCATGAGTCTGTTCATACCGGGTACTTTGGGGTTGATAAAACCGGGTACAGATTTTCAGGTAAACGATTTGAGCAGCCTATTTTTTCCTTAGTGTTGTGTGTATTTTTATGTGCTTACATTTTTTCAAGTTGTCTTTGATATGCCTCTGGATATTTTTTCAGGGAAGGTATTGAAGGTAAGTAGGGGACCTGCTACATATTATTTTTTAATGACATTCAATTATTTTTCTCATTTTTTATATATACATATTTAGGTGTCACAATGTCAAACCCTCCAAGGTATGCTTTTTATTACCCACCTATTGTTTTTTTTTAAAACAATTTTCCTAATATTTTGGTACAATTCCTATTCTAATTATTTTTTACAATGTCAAGAAAGATAGTTGTAAGTTTTACGTTTATGAATACCTACAAGTGTGTTTCCTATTTTATTTTTCTAAAACTTAGGTTCAAAATTTGTTCCTTCTTGTTGTTTGCCATTCGAAAAATAATTATTTTTTACATTGAAATTACTTATGCTCATAAATAAAAATAAAAAAATGTTAAAGTTCGTTTCAATAAACATCATTGAACTTTTTATCAATGTCTTCCATAGGAAATATAGGGGTACCCGGTTCTGTCATACCCAGTACCCCGTTCTGAAAGACCGGGTTGACAGAACCGGGTACTTTGACTTTTTTTGAAAAAAATAAATTTAACAAAAAATGGCAATACATAGTGACCTATCGTTTTCAAATTTAGATAGCCAACAAAGTTGTGAATGTTTTTCAGTTTAATTTGCTGAGATGATGATAATGGCTTTTCCGCTAGATGGCCTAGAAAACTAAGTACCCGATTTTGGGAGACCTTCCCCTACAATAAAACTCATCTTGGTAATTTTTTTTCCACAAGTACACGATTTTGTTCTCATTATGATTATGTTAAAATTTACCTCTTTTAAGACTATAAAGGAAAAATTGTAAAGACCAAGAACTTTTGGGGCATTTACTGGTTTCCATCATCATTACCCCTTCATAATTCACCCAAAAATTGGAATATACAAACTCCAAAAATATAAAATTACAGAGAAAAAAAATTGGGTTCAAGTCGCCCTTGCAATAGTGATACAGCTCAAACCAAGTTGAAACTGCATAGAAATATATGGGATGGGTTCAAGTAACCCCTCCCCATGAGGTGACTTGGTCCACTATGTTTTTTTCAAAAATCTTGTCAAATTCTTTGGTTATATGAATTTTTAATTTTTTTTTTTTTAATTAGTTTTTTTTTAAATTTTTTTTAAATTTTTAATTAGTTCAAGAGCTAACCAAGACTTTTTTTTTCTTTGACTGTGCATGTGAAATCCTCCTGTTTTGTTTAAAGTGGGTCCAAGAGACCTCAGTTTATGGTATTTAAAAAGTACAAAGTTTTAAAAAATGCGAAAACACTGTTGCCCAGCCACTCATGTAGATTCAAGAACAATTTACGTGAGCAAAAAAAAAATGATTTTGATAGGTGAAAAAGTCAGGAGAGACATCCAAACATTCCTGGAAGATGATGAGAACAGCAGACAAAGTCCTGGTAAGAAAGACACAATAACCAAAAAAAAAGTGAAAAAACAAAGACGATACCTTGGGCTCATCTTCTCAATGATACCTTGGGCAATCTTCATAAAAAGTATCTTGTGACTAATCCTGGTTACAAAATAAGTTACACATCCTTTTGCCACTACAGACCATTCTGGGTAACATATCAAAAGGTAGATATGCGAGATACTTGTCAGTGTAAAAAGTGTGCAAACACCAAATACCTTGTGTCCTAAACATGGCTTGTGTCCTAATGAATAAACATGGTATCATCAGTCAAAGAACTGGTAAAGAGTTGATTGAATATTTGTGTTGCACGGAATCTAAAGTTAAATGTCTTCTGAGAGAATGCTCTGAGTGCTCAAGTAATTCTACACTCTACAATGAGTTTAATGGCCAAATGGATGTATTGTATTGTACGAATTTCTTTGTGGTGAAGCACAAGGCCTCTTCACAATTTTTGTGGGTAGCGCAGCATTACTAAGAGCCTCCTTTACATTTCGAATTATTCTATTACATTAATTTCTTTTTACTCTGTTAATGCCGCCACTGGTCGTTACTCATACAAGTAACTACTCATTTTTCCTCACGAGGTATGAGTGGACCCCGAACATCCAAGTACAGAGCAGAAAAAATCCTCCCCCGCTGGGAATCGAACCCAGGTCACCATGTGTGCAATGCCTAGCGCGCTAACTCGCTCTGCCACAGTGACTACATTGGCCAAATGGATGTATTCTATGATGAGTGGATAACTCAAGATGAAACCTATAAAAAATAATAAGGGTGAAGATATTAAAGTGAAACATAATATGAAAATTAGGAAAAAAACATCAGCTCTAGAAATGGTCAATATGTTTAGTGAAACTGTATCCAAATACATGGTTCATCAAGCAACTATTAGGAACCAGTATTCATCAATGAAACTCTTGAAAGTCAAAATGTTGTCAAATGAAGTCATTCTCCACATCGATTTTAGCAAAAATTATGCCTGCAAGTATGCAGAAGAAATTCAAGCCTTCCATTTTGGTGGGAGCCGCACTCAAGTTTCCCTCCATACTTCATCTCTTTTGATGAAAGATGATGACTGCACCATTCCCAAAACCAAATCTTTTGCCACATTCTCAGATAGTCTTCAACACAATCCTCCAGCAATATTGGCTCATCTTGAACCAATATTTGAATTTATTTCAAAGGAAAGACCACAGTTACAAGCCATCCACTTTCTGTCAGATAGCCCCGCCACACAATATAGAAACAAATCTATGTTCTATATTTTTGCAAAACTAATAGAGGAGTACTTTCCTTATTTAGAATACTCAACATGGAATTATTATGAGGCGGGGCATGGAAAAGGCGCTCCTGATGGAATCGGAGCAACTGTCAAACGTATGGCTGACAATCTGGTTGCTCCAGGAAAGGACATACATTCACTTCAGACATTGGTTATTGCTCTCAAAGATAGACTGAGAAGTATCAGTATTCACGTCATTGATCAAAAAGCAATCAACAGTATCGACCAAAAAATTGTACCTTCATCATTGTGTACTTTCAACGGTACAATAAAAGTTCATCAAATTTGGCATTTAAATAAGGAAAACAAAAACCAACTGTACATGAAATCAATGAGTTGTTTCTGTCCACATTCACAGAACAATGAAGTGTGTGAACATTTTCTATTGGGACATGTAATATATCCATTAGAAAAGTCACTTGATCAGTCACTTGTCACGGTTCCTCAAGAAAGTCAAATGCCAAATTGGAATGCTATTACTACAGGGAAATTTCTTCTGATCAAGTTCAATGTAGAAAATAGAAAATGTACAACCAAATTCAAGTATGTATGTAACGTCCTGAAGAAAGATGATGACGATGGAGAAATAACAGTTCAAGGTTTGACACTCATTAGTTAAGACGGAACCGAATTCATTGACAAAGAAAATGATGTGTGTTATGCTCCATTTGAAAATGTTATCAAAATCCTACCAGAGCCTTAAACAAAGTGGAAGAATAGGAAACTTGTGTACAAATTTCCAATTCAAGTTGATGTATACGAACATTAGGTATTAGCTAGTCTAGTTTATATGAAAATGGAACCGTTTTTTCTTTCATGATGAAAAGAAGGGTCTTTTTTTCAACAGACTACCATGTATCTGCTCTTGGTATTTTTATTATATTACTTTGATAAGAAGTGTTAAATTTTTGTTTACTTAGGTTTGGAATAATGTAAAATTTTCATTTCCCTGTCATTTTTGGCTTATCATTTTTCTTTTGTTATATTCCCATTTCCTGGTACTTTATGTACTTCTTGAATAAAAGATATTCTATTTTTCTCTTTCATAACATACAAGACATAGATAGGTTTTACTTTGAAATGTCGGTTGATTTACTTTGATAATAATAAACAATGATAACTTTTCATTCCCCTGTTACTTCTTTGTTCACATTCCCCTGTATTCCCCTTTCTGAAGCCAAAATGGCGAAAAATCACGGACTGAGAAAATGAAATAATAGTATGCACCATAAAGCATACACCAATAATCAGATTAATTGATTATTCACCCTCAAATGAAATATTTCTTCATTGAATTTTTATTTTGTCATTCCCCTGTATTCATTCTCATTCCCCTGTTATGCTAAAAAACAAAATGGCGGATTTTTTACCTTCTCAGACAAAAAGTAAATTTTTAAGTATAATGTACTTCTTACAACAGTATAAGGCTATACAAAAATAATAAAAAAAAACTAAAAAAAAAAAAACAAAATCGTTTCAAAAAAAATTTCGATGTCAAACGTACCACTTTTTTTGATAATTGCCCAAATAGATAAAATCTTTGTTAACTTCACCAACAACCTAGTTGTTACAAAATCTCTATCTTGAACAAGATGCATTACCATAACTCTTGTCTCTGACTATTTCCATTTTCCTATGATGGATAAAGCAGCAAGCAGACTTGTCACCGAGAGGTTGGTGGAACTTTCTCTGGGTAAAAGATACATTACAACACTGCCCACATAGGGTGTAGACAGCTGAACAGTTGTTCAGAATGTTCGAATTCTGATTCAAGCTCAAGCTCGAACTCAAGTAGCTTCTCCTTCTCTGGACCAGAAAGGGGAGCCTCTGGAAGTTCTAACAATGTAAATTCAAACACAACAGACCACAACGTATCACAGATTGAGCCTCTCAAGTAGGGTTGCCAGACGTCCCGTATTTCCCAGGACGTCCCGTATTTTGGGCACTTTTCAAAATGTCCCGTACAGGACACGCGTGTCCCGTATTTTCCCCAGTTTCACCATCTCCTCTGGTAATTTAGGTGATAATAAATTGATACAATACAGTAGGTATGTATATCATACTAAAATCAGAGTACAGACAGGAGAGTGACAGAGAGAGAGAGAGAGTGAGGATGCAGTCTCCTCGTAACCAATTACATCACAATCTTTCAGTCACGTGTCTCTAGATCCTAGATCTAATGTAGCGTGCATTGATTTGTAGTTCTACCTTTCTCCTCTACTCTCCCTACCCCCCTCAGTCTCAGGATGACGAAGACGAAGACTGATATTCATGTACATCTAGTACAACTTCTCACTTTTCTGTTTATACTGATACTGATACTGTAATGTACGAAGAATTCCAAATATTAAAACCGAGTATTGAACAGATCTTTCCTAAAATAGACATTAATTCCCAAAATAAGTGGCAGTTGATTTTTAAAAATTTAAATTTACAAAATGTGCAAAATTGTATCATTTGTAATGAGCATTCCTAGCTCGAACTGTTACGTAGAGAGAGTTTTCTCTCAAATGAACCTGAAATGGACAGACATCAGGAACAGGTGTTCGGCTGACATGATTTCAACTGAACTAAAAATAATGTTCAACTACAATATCACTTGTACCCAATTTTACCAATATCTCAATGGTAAAAAAGATTTTGTCAAAAAAATACAGTCTAATCAAAAATATGAGAAGTATAAATAAATTGAATATAAAAAGTTGTTTTAAAAATAAAGCTTTTTTTTTCTTCCGAACATGCAGGTGTGGGGGGGGGGGGGGGGGGGTGGGGTGCTTTTCCGAACAGAGGTGTGGAAGTGGGGAGGTGGTGCGGGGGGATGATGGGTTGAGTCGTTAAAAAGGCTTGCCGTATATTCATCCAAAATCCCAGTTATTTTATTACTTTAGTCTCTGTCACATTTTGGCTGGAAATGAGTGGCAACTACTCTCAAGTCTCCTGTTAAAAGCAGGAAAAAATTCGATCACCCAAAAATTGGAAAAAAATAAATCAAAGAGAAAAGAAAAACATGAAAGAAAAATTACACGAAAGTTAAACCTACATGTACGAAAAAGTAAATTTAAGTGTACAGAAAAATTTCCGAAAGTGCTAGACAAGAGAAGCTGGAGAGATTTTGGTCCTTAGGAGATATTCAAAGACAGCAAGAGTTTGTATCAAAGTCCATGAATCCAGTAGAAGCACCCCACCAACACACCCGGATCCGTAGAAATTTCAAACAGGCATATACTTTCAAAATCCAAGGCTTAAAGCACAGAGTGTGCTAAAAGTTCTTCATGAACACTTTGAGCATTAACGACAGGTTCATCAAAACCGTTGTTGCTAAAGAATCAGTTGATGATCCAGATTGATGATCCAGATTATATTGCTGCCGGAGAATCTTAGATATGCTAGAGAACATCCAACTACAATTTAATAAAAATAATCAACAGACAAAAGAAAGTTGTGGAGGTGGAAATCAGGTTACAATTTAAAATGTAACAGCAATGGGTAATAAATGACAGAAACGAACAGAAAGAATAAGAGCCATCCATACTTGGAAAAGGAATGTAGAAAACACACAGCAAGAAGGTGGAGCATGTCATGTCACACCGAGGAGATTTCAAGAGAGCACATGGTGTCGCACTGTAGTGTGACGGTGCCTAAACGAAAGTGCGGCCCGGAATAGACAGCACCACGAGGCGAGGGTTTTAGTTTGAATATTCATGCATACATGTCTTCACATTGCTTAACTTCAATGTCGGAACGAGAACTGGTGTATAACGTGCCATTGACACTGCCAAAAGTAGTTAAATTTTCAAATAACCCTTTGGAAAGTACCATGCACTCACCCAATCTTCCCGGTTACTGGACCAGAGTCTGGAACACTAGAACTGGTCCAGCTTCACACCATGTGCGTCCGCCCTTCTAACTTAACTTGTATAATGTAAGTCGTACCAGTGAATCCATTTTCCAGTCCACTGTCTACTCCACTCTACAGCACCTCCAGACCTTCGCGGTTTCACCACCTCCGATCGACAGATGGACAGATGATAGAATGTCCACTGTCCAGTGGTGGTTGAGATTATTTCTACCATAGATATAGAAACTAGATAACTCCTAGTCCAAGGCTGAGATAGGCCTGCAACTTGGCAGCCATTTTTTGTGAAGAATTTTCCACGTGAAATTTCGAAATTAACATGGGTTCTTATGGAAGATTTATCAATTTTAAATTTAGTCTATCTCTGAAGTTAGGAACTATTTTTAGTTGATTTTTTTGTATTTTATTCTAAAGAATATGGTTGTTTCATTTTTTTCATTCGGGTGTTCAAGCCGATTCATCAAAGACTTAGGAATTCATTTCTTTTCGTCAGTATTTTGCATGGAAATCTTGAGTCGTATTTTTCTTTCTAACTAAAAAAAAATTCCTGGTTAGATTTTTTCCAAATATTTCCATTTTATTCCAATGTCATTCGTGAAAGAAAAATGCGTTTGGTTACTTTTAAAGATAAACAATGGACTTAACCTATAAAAGAACTGGAAGCAAGAATTTTCTACTTCCACTTTGGTTAACTTTGGAAGTGGAAATTTTTCCTCTTCCAAAAGAAAAATGGCTTGCTTCCAGTTTGGTTCATTTTATTCCCGTTTTGTTAACTTTGGTTAGAAAGAAAAATACGGCATTGATAGGCATAAACAGGAAATAAGAAAATTAGATGTCTAACCCAAAAGAGGTTGTAGGACAGGTATAGGACTACAAAAAGTTCCACTAAACTTATATTTTATCTCGAAGCATTACGGAGATAACCGCCATTTTGTTGTTTCTTCGACCAAAATGAGTCTCTCTTTACGATAGACAAAATAAAATTGAAGTTATATCCAATTAGCCAACAAAATATCAAAACTCGTGGTGTTAATTTTGTTTCAATAATGATTTGTTGATTACACTTTAGGATAGCTGGAAGTTTGAAAAATCGTTCAATCGCAAAACGGAGTCCCACTGTTAGACCCTGTAACATTGTAAATAATTATTTTAGAAGACGGAAAACTTAGCAAAAATTAAAAATATTGTTTTGTGTTCAAATATCAAATTTGAAGTTTCCATCTTGAATACTCACGATAAAATTCATTTTCCAACCTCGGGCGTCACAATTATGACATAGCCATGGTACGTAACGCACCTGCACACATGTATTAGCAATATTATCGTTACTATTCAAGATGTAGATACTTGAAATTTTACATGTAAACACAAAAAAATATTTGTAAGTTTGTCGCGGTCTAAGATAATTATTTACAATGTTACAGGGTGTTGCAGTGGGACCCCGTTTTAATATTGAGCTGTTTTTCAAACTTCCTGCTCTTCTACAATCAACAAATCAATATATTGAAAAACAAGTAACACCACGAGTTTCGATATTTTGTTGGCTAGTTGGAAATATTTTTAATTTTATTTTGTCTATCATAATTTAGGAGTTGTGACCAAACTTGTGAGAGGGGTCATTTTGGTCTAAAAAAACAACAAAATGGCGGTTATCTCCGTAATGCTTCGAGATAAAATATAAGTTTAGTAGATTTTTTTGTAATCCTATATCTGTCCTACAAGTTCTTTTCGGTTAGACATATCATTTATTTATTTCCTGTTTATGCCTATCAAGATTTGCATGCAAAATACTGACTAAAAGAAATGAATTCCTCAGTTTTTGACGAATCGGCTTGTGCACCCGAATACAGAAAATGAAACCACATATTCTTCATGGTTGTTTCATTTTTTGTGGCCTCAGAGGGGGCCGAATTGGGGATCAAAATATAAATTAAACTTGGCAAAACTTCAAAATTAATTGGAATGTAAAACAACTTTGTACATTCACATTTTTCTAGCTTTTATAATTTTGTTATTCATAATGCTTTAATGGTGTATGAACCTATATTTTCGTACAAGAAGAACCAATATCCCCCAAAAACACAAACACTTCGTAGTCCCACTCAATAGAATGAGTATAATTAGCTAAAAATAAATGATATCAAATTGAGAACACCTTTCCCTCTCTTTCTTCTTCTCTGCACTCCTCTCTGAATTTATTCCTCTTATGTTTATCTTTCTTTATCCTTTCAAGGGGTCATCCCAAACTTGATTTCTCTTTCTTTGAATTTACTTGTTAAACGGCAGTAAAAAATGGCGGTCGCGGTGTAATTTTCTCGATTCAAATCAAACAAGTTCAGAAAAATCATACTCCGACCGTCAGTTTTTATTGCCGTTCAACAAGTAAATTTAAAGAGAAATCAAGTTTGGGATGGCCCCTTGAAAGGATAAAGAAAGATAAATATAAGAGGAATAAATTCAGAGAGAAGTGCAGAGAAATAGAAAGGGTGGGGCGTTCTTCCTTTTGTAACTATGAAGTGGTGTTTTTGGGGGGATAAATCGAACGTAACAATCATTAGAGACTTTTTCTCTTCTTTGGGGAATCAACTAACGAAACAATGTATACACGAATCCGTACGGAATTTTTTTCTTCGAACGATAAACTGTATAGGTGGTATATAGAGGAGAAAGAATCATTGAATTTTGGGAACAATTTGAAATGATTATCAAATATGTAAATATGTATTCCCTAAAATGTTACTGAGTCATCCATCAGAATGATATAATGAATATTTTCTCTTCAATTTTCTTCTCAACATCGTCTCTCGCTTCTTTTTCGGTGTTTATTCAAATTGATCAAGCACGGGGATGGATGTCCTTGGGATAGCCTGTTCTGATAATAATAGTTAGCCGGCAAATCTATAAACACCATTTCCTTTTCCAAGTCTGTCTCATTGTCAGTGTAGCTGTCAACATCTCCAAAAGACACAGCATCGTTAATTTTGAATGTCTTAATTTCCGTGTTCACCGAACGATCCTTCATCTTTTTAGCCATTTGATTCTTTTGTTGGTTTTGCTCTCGAAACTCCAATCGAGAATCTTTGGTTAGTTTTCTGTTGCTCTCTTTCTTTGTGGTGTCTTTCATCTGTCGTCTTGAACATAGGCTAACCTTATCATCATCGGTTGAGTTGCTTCTATTTGGGCAGAGATTCATGGTATTCTTGTTGCTGCTCATTGGTTGTGTCACGACCGAGTAGATATTAACTTTCTTCTCGTTTTCGTAAGGATACTCGTTCCGCTGGTTGCTATCACAGCTATCTTCCAATTCAAACGTGTCAGTATCATCAATCTCATTCTGCTGACGTGGATAACGATTTCTTCTATTAACAGTCGGTTTCAAACTTGCTACATTATCATTGGAAGTCTCAGTTTTTGATTGCCTGTCGAACTCATCGATAGAATCAATCGAGTACAGTTCAATTTCTTCTGTTTCTATGCGACAAATTTCGTTCTTCTTGGTTCCTCTGAAATGTTGAGAATAATAGGCTGCCAATTTCTTGGTTGAAAGATAGAGGAGCAATATTCCAAACAAGTAGATAACGCCTCGTGTTGCGATGTTGAGAGCGCCGAGGTTACAAGCGTAGGTGGGGGTGTCGGCTAAAGTGCGATGATAGTAGAGGGTCACCTTGCGAGAATCACTAAATACGGTTTGCATACTTTTCCTCCTTGAAAAGCTTTTGGAATAATACTCATAATCTTCATTTCCAAATAGATCGAGAAAGTTCAGTATTTTGGATACCATTTTGATTACTCCCAATTGGACACTGTGCATGAAGTACATCCCTTATGGGTAGATAATATGAGGGACCCTACACAATACACTTTTGATTTTTTTTTTAAACTAATTTAGAATATCATTTTTAAACAAAAATTTAGATCTTTAAAAATTTTGTTCTGTGGCTTATGAAAATTGTAAATTATTTTTTTATAAAGTAAGTACATCATATAAGAATAAATTTAATTTAATTTGTACCTGAAACTATTAGGTACATTAATAAATTGAAAATTTTGAAATAGAAATTACTTAATTATTTATTTAGTTTTGTTATTTTATGTTAAGTATACGTTATTATTTTATGTCAAGTATAGTTTAGTACCCTAGGCTTGTACGAATCGTGATACTACATTTTGGCTCAGCCTCAGAGTTCCCGATTAATAATTGTGGCGGGCCTTGCGTTCAAATTGATAACTTCTGGAACGCGCCGGGACGAAACTGTGTGAGAGTATGTAATAGTTCAACACACGCGGGGCATCTTGTCATATTACACACATAAGGATCTATGAAAAAGTGTGTGTGTGTGCATAAGAGTGTTTGTCCATAAGAGTGAGTGTGTTACATCGTTTTCAGTTTGTTTTTGTTTCTCGGTCTATAGTTTCTAGTAAAATTTGGCTTGTGAAGAGTACCTGTGCAATGGTTATTGAAAAACAAGAATAGTTGTGTTTCAATGGTTATTGAAAAACAATGAATAAAACTGATACCCTGAGACATCTATTCTTTGTTATATTATTTACTCCTAGAAGGTGAAACGTTTGTTTTGTATGAGAAAAGTTGTACCATACAGCCGTAAAGAAATACGACTTAACCCCTTAGAATATTTTAAATAAGATTGGGTATGTACGAAAAAAATCAAAATAAACGTCATAATTTGGAAAAAGTAAACGACATATTTGACAGTCCCTGATCATAATTCAGGAGTTTTGTGACCAAACACGTGAGAGATTCCGAAGTGTTTGACAAAATGGCTTGTGCACACGAATGCAATACATGAAACAACCATATTCGTTAGAATAAATACAAAAAAATCAACTAAAAAGATTTTATAACTTCAGAGATAGAATAAATTTAAAAATGGGAAATCTTCCACAAGAACCCATGTTACACTTCAAACTTTCATGTGGAAAACACTCAATAGAAAATGGCTGCCAGTTGAAGGCTTGCCTCAGTCCTCAACACACAAAAGCCGTATTTTTCTTTATAACCAAAGTGGATTCAACTAGAATAAAATGAACGAACTGGAAGAGAGTCAACACAGATAAAACAAAAAATGCAGATGAAAGAGAAAAAATAATACTTGCTAAAAAAAATCTTAAATTTATCAGAATTAAAATGTAAAAATTAATTCTACTGTATGTAAAAAAGTGGGAATGGAGGTTTAGTTTATATATAATTATGTATTTTTTGAAATCACGCGGTATTTTGAGTCAAAAATTTCTTTATCGTTTACGAAGAGAGAACCCCATAATCCACTCGAATTTTTCTTTTGCAAGAGGAAAAATCTTCTTCCAGTTTGGTTAACCAAAATGGATTTAGAAAATTCTTGCTTCCATTTCTTTTAGAGGTTAAGTCCATTGTTTATCTTCAAAAGTACAGTAACGCATTTTTCTTGCACGAATAGTGAGGAAGCTGAACTTAAAACATTTAGAATATAAACGGAAATATTTTGAAATACCGAACCTTAATTTTTTTTTTGGCAAAAGAAAAATACACCTAAATTGACCAGAGTTACATATCTAGTTTGTAAATCTATGGTTAAAAGTTTACTTTTTCCATAATCTATGGACCAGAGTTACGCATCTTGGTAATAGTTCCCTTTCGTCGCTAACTCAAAAGGGGCATTTTTCTTTTGGATAATTTTTTTTTAGGTTTGATATCAAGTATTTCCATTTTTTCCAAGGTCAACTTCACCAAATTCGTGAAAGAAAAATGCGTTTCGTTACTTTTAAAGATAAACAATGGACTTAACCTATAAAAGAACTGGAAGCAAGAATTTTGGTTAAACAACCTGGAAGAAGGGAGAGGAAATATTTCCTCTTCCAAAAGAAAAATGACTTGCTTTCAGTTAGTTCATTTTTTTATTCCAGTTGCATCCACTTTGGTTAACGGGTATTTTTTTTAGGATAAATTTTTTTTCCAGGTTCGATACTTCCAAATATTTCCATATTATTCCATGGTCAACTGCACCACATTCGTGAAAAAAAAAATGCGTTTTTGTACTTTTAAAGATAAACAATGGACTTAACCTATAAAAGAACTGGAAGCAAGAATTTTCTACTTCCATTTTGGTTTACTAAACTGGAAGAAAGAAGAGGAAAAATTTCCTCTTCCAAAAGAAAAATGACTTGCTTCCAGTTTAGTTCATTTTATTCCAGTGCGGTTAACTTTGGTTAGAAAGAAAAATACGGCTAAATATTCAATCTCAGCAACGAGAATTTTGCTATACAAAGATAATCGTTATTGTTTTCTCCACAGTTTGTTTTGCTTTTTCCACTGAGATCAATAGTGGCTTTTCATATTTCCATGAGATCATAATGATCTCGGTAAACTTTGCTATCGTGCCTATTCAGAGACAAATTAGCCAGAATCGATGGCGTGTTGAATACAGCGGTTCTCGTTGGATCATCGGAGCTAAGCAACGTCCAGCGAGGTGAAAACTTTGTGATGCTGGCATTCGGGCCCACCCCAGGCCGGGTGAGTGGGTAGCAGGTTTCCTGCGAATACCAAGATATAGGCTAGAAGAGCCGTCTTCAGTAAAAGAACGTGAAGAACTTGGTTCGATTAGGTTCTGAACTGAGGAAGAAGAGTAGTTAGTTTAGAGCTGGCCGAAATAAAGTGAAAGTTTGTAACTGAATTTCACCACAACCACCCTGTAATTAAAAATCAGTTTTATAACCTTGAAGATATATAGGGTAAACTATACAGTCATTGGCACTTTAAGGATTTTCTGATTTTTAAAACTCTGTAAAATGATATTGGCTATTATTTTTAAGGTATTTTTTTTTAATTCGTAGGAAATATGGTCGAGAACTAACACATAGATGTATTTCAACTCCCTTTTACTCCTTTTTTAGGTTTATTGTGTGATTTTCAAAAAAAGTGCCCCTTGACAGTTGTTGGCACCAAAAAAATAGTTGGCATGTGCCAATAACCAATTATTGGCACCTTTATTGGCAGTCAGGATAGATCTTGGCACCCTGCCAATTATAGTACTTGGCAGTATATCAATTTTGTTCTATACCAATGAAACAACGCTAAATGTTTCAATTTACCTATTGTTTTGCTAAAATTTAAGTCTCTTAATACCTATAACATAAAATCCATTTCCATTCATTCATTTATAATCAACAGAACTCCGAAATGGCTTGGCCAAATGACTCCAATTTGGCACAAAGTGTCCTGTTGGCATTTAGGTGTGTACAAAGAAAGGATTTTTAAAAATATGTTATAGGTACCTACCTAATAAGTGAATAAAATCTGTCTGAATTGAAAATAAAGTATAACAATATAGATTACTAATCACATTTGAAATTTATTAGGTACCGGGCGGGGTACTTAATTTTTTTATTGTATCTTTTTTATAATAATACTAAGTACCTACTTACCTACCTACCACCAATTTGAGAAAACTTGTAAATAGGTAGGTATTAGGTAATTAGTTTATTCATATAAAAAATATAGGTAAATGTAAGTATTAAAGTAAATAAAAAAGGTACACTTCAGTTAGTTCAGTCATAAATAATTAAAATAAAAAAGGAACACTTCGGTAACAATGGATTCAACTTCCTGATGGACTTACAGCCCAAAATTATCAGGATCATGCTCACATTCATTTACGCACATATCACATACAAAAATAGCGTCTTCTTTACATACAGCGGAACCAGTATCATTTACAGCATCATTTAAACATGATAAATGAACAACAGCTTTTTCACACGTCAAGCAAACTATTGGATTTTCAACTACTTCTTCATGACACTTTTCACACTCGTTTTTTTCCACTTTCTTTGTCTTATTTCGAGACTTTCCTTTCTCTTTTTCCAATTTTTTCTTTTCACGCTCAGCTTTTTTTTCTTCTTTCTCTCATTTCTTTCTCTTTTTCATTTATTTTGTTTAGTTGCATTATTTTTGCAGCTCTGCCCGTTAGAACAAAATTCAATTTTGGAACCTTCCGCACTCCTTTTCTCTTTGGAGTTGTAGGGCTTTGAAGTAGATCTTTGAAATTCAGCTTACTCGTTTCTTTGGTGGATGAGTTGATCCATTTTTGTATAGCGGACTCATGAACACCTTCTTGAGTTTCCTGCATTACTTCAATTGTATCCATATTAACTATTTTCTTACCATTGGTGTTTCCCTCTACACGGACAGCACCATTATCTCTATCTGGAATTGAGTGGATTTCGACAGCGGTTTCAATATCTATGATTTCACCAACATTAAGACTTCCAATTTCATCCAGATTGATAATTTTATTACTATTCTCATTTCCCTTTTCATGGACAGCACCATTATTTTTACTATCTAGGATTGGATGGATTTCGACGATGGCGATGGTTTCAGTATCTATGATTTCACCAACATTACGACTTCCCATTTCATCCAAATTCATAATTTTCTTACTATTGGCGTTTACCTCTTCATGAACAGCACCATCACTTTTCTTATCCGGGATTGGATGGATTTCGACGATGGTTTCATTCTATGGTTTCACCAATATTTCGGCACTGGTTGTAAATATCTTCATTTTGGTAGTTGTCATCGTCATCAGTATCTACTGGATTGATTTCAAATGTGTCTCCATCGATGACAATCCTGTTATCGCAAGTTTCCTCCTCTTCACTAATCTCTTGGAAGAAATCATGTACTTGCTTCAAAAGAAAGTCTTTGTAGGAGATAGGTGGAGTGTTATTAGCAAACGCTTTGATCTTATCTCTGCCAACAATATCACTGAAATGTTTGAATGTCATCTTCTTGTCCGTGAGAATGGGCAGTATGGCATTTTCTGACACTTTTTTTCCTCCTCCAAGGCATTTGCTGTAATCAATATTGTTGGGATTGAAGGGATACAATCCACAGGCCCTAAATCCGTTTTGCAGAATTGAAGGGTTAATTGCTTGTTGCAAAACAATTTTAAGTACGGGAGCAAAAGTTACCATATTTACAGGTTTATCTTTATAATTCATACTCCAAAACTGAACACCTTTCTTCCATGAATTCTTCAAGGGTTTGAATGCTGCCACGTCAGCAGTTTGTAATATCCTGGTGGAATTGGGATACAAAGAAATCAGTACAATTTGCAAACGGCTGTAGAGCTCACTCGTTTTAAAGTTCAAGTGGCTCTTGTGGCCATCTACAAACAAGATCACAGGCTATTTTGGGGCCCGTGCCCCCCTAACTCTTTGAGATATTTTTTTTCTACGGGATTGTGTAAAATGAAATATGAGAAACATCGCTTACCGAAAAAATCTGGGGGGGCACGTGCTCCCCCAATATCCGCGCATGGTTGCTGCAATTGCAAATTGTGATGCATCCATTTCAACAGTAAAGGGAGCTCCATCTACAATCACTCTTGTTGGAGCACGACATATTTTTTCTTTCAAAGATTAAAAAATATTGATGGCTTTGTTGTTCAATGGTGGTTTAACATGCAGGAGTGGTTTTATTTTTTCTGAAAATTTTGAAATCCACTTGCTATAGTATGAAAACATCCCTACAGCTCACTGTAGAGCTGAAACATCATAAGGCAGTGGTAATTCCAGGGTGGTTTGAGGCGTTCTGGGTCTGGAAAATGGTTTGATTAGGTTCTGAAATAAGGAAGAAAAGAAGTTAGTCTAGAGCTGGCCAAAATACAGTGCTGAAAGTTTGTAACTGAATTTCACCACACTTCACACTATTGGTAAATATGCCCCACTTCCCAATTGAACTGGGGCATATTTTCTGTTCAGCACTATTTTAGTTTAGTTGAACTTATTTCATAAAATTATAGCAGGAGGATACTTAAAGTTTAGAAACAAAAGAAAAACATATTCTTTAAAAATACCAACCACATGCAAAATTCTATCAGGAAAAATATAAGAAAAAAAAGTCCTTGGAAAATTCCTTACTTTGGAATTCTCAAATATTACAAGGAGACACTCAAAAACTGCGCAATATTCTTTCACTTCCATTGCATATGAATATTTTACACAAACTGAGTCTCAACAAGTTGTTGCATTATAATGCTGATTCAGGATCTCTCCCCTCTCTTATCTCTGTCACAGTTTTGAGTGGAGGGGAGAGGTGGCACATATTAACAGTTGGCATGTATTTGACCACCCCACCTTAGTAGTGATAGCCATCTAGTTTTAACATAGGCTAAAAGTTTTTGATATTCAACTTCAGCGTTTTCACAGAATTCTTTTAAAGTTTCCACATGCACTGTACAGATGTAAAAATATGAACATATTTTTACTGTGATGCATTCAATGTCAAATGGAAGACAATCTGCAGCAGATTTCACAGCATTGTGTACAATATGGGCCCCACATCCATCACCAATGAGAGGTTTTTCTAATTGTGTTTGTAGGTTGAGGTTGATTCATGAACTATCCTTCCCATCACTTGTTCATATTGTTTTTGGTACATCAACCACCTGTTGACTACTGTTAAATGGGGTCAATAGAAACACTTTCATGGATATTTAGCTTCATAGCGGATTAACTACAGCAAATATTGAGACAAAAATTATCTATAAACATGGGTTTGGTGTTAGCTTTAAATTCCCATAGAGTTCAAATGCATGGGAAAACCATGGATTTTTAAATTTTTAAAACCTGAGTGTTTCTATTCATCTGGCAGTCAGGCCAATAGAAAATAATCAATGACAGTATTGAAATCAAACAAAAAAATGTATTATTTCTATTCAGGTATTTTATTTTTGATACCTAATTTCCTGTGACCTTTTAATAACATGTATTACACCACTTTTTTGTAGGTTTTTCAGTGATGTCCGTATGGTTTTCTCTGTGATACCAGGAGTCGTGAGGAACATAACTTTGCAAACCTGCAATAAATATCCATTCAAGGGGAGAGTATATTCCACAGTATTATTTCTTCTTGAAACCTCATTGGTGGTGTATGTTCTTTTCTTACTTTTGTTTCTGGCAAGCTGTGTTATGTATTCACGTTGTAGGTTTAGATTTCCCACTGACCAGTATTGCAAATGGATGATATTTCGCACTCTATAATTAAATTTGACACATTCCTTTCCTGGCCTAATGCATAATGCATTCTTTTCCTTTGCGATTTGTGAAGGAACTAGTGGTTCAGGGTCATCAATGTTACTATCATGTCTTTATCCTTCACATACTGAACTGGTTTTATTTTTTGTAATTGTCTTTCTTTTTTGTCCATTTTTATAGCCAAACTGTAATGGAGCTCAATAAATTTAAATTTCTATTGGTGAGTATTCATATCTTAATATATAAATGTCAAAGTCACTGACTGACTGATCATCGCTCTACAGCCCAAACCGTAATACCTAACAAGCTGAAATTTGGCAGGTAGCTTTGTCTTATAGTCCAGATGTGCAATAAGACGGGATTTTTCGAAATTCCCACTACAATACCTGCCATTGGCGAAAAAGGATTTTTTGCTTTCACGGCCATGCCTCGGCCCGCAAAGCGGGCGATAGCCCGCTAGTTCATAATATAATACAAACAACTAAACTGAAACAAAACAAATGTTGTTCATTATAATGTAGTTAATCTCTATATATAAATGAGAAATATGGACGGGCTTTGTATGTCTGTGTGCAGGAATTGTTTAGGCGAAACGGTAAGAGATAGCAAAAAATTGATGGGAGACGACCCCAAGTAAAATTGCCGAAAAACACCAGGAAAACTATCAAAAGTCCGAAATTCCAAAACTGTCCTTGAGTTATGACCTTCCTCAAGCATTTCCTTGAGGAAGGGTCCGATTTTAAGACAGTCTTTGCCCTGGAACTTGAAATCTATCGCGAGGACTTATATTTTTTATTACTTAATAACAAATTAGACAAAATTAGCTTTCATTTAATTCATTTTAGGCCACATTCTGACGTACCGTTCTGGAGATATAAGCCACAATGTTCGAAATTTTGACCTTTTTTTTCAGACTTTACGTTTTTTAGCAGATTTCAGCGCGGAACTTAAAATTTGTCGCGAGGACCTATATATTTTTTATTATTTAATAACACATTAGACAAAACAAGCTTTCATATAATTCATATAAGGCCACATTCTGACGTACCGTTCTCGAGATGGAAGCCAGAATGTTCGAAATTTCGAACATTTTTTCAGACTTTTCACGTTTTTTTTTTACAGATTCCAGCACGGAACTTGAAAGTTATCGCGAGGACCCATATTTTCATTGTAAAAACTAACTGAGAACATCACATGATTTTATTTGAGCCCTTTGTTGCCATATTCTGACAAATCGTTCTCGAAATATGGGCCAGTTTGCTACATTATCAATATCCGCTATGATAGATTTGGCTTAGGATTTTGAAATTTACAGCGCTGATGGTTTTGTATGTGTGTGTTTGTGTGTGTGTGGATGGGTGTGTGTGTGTATATGTGTGTGGTGTGTGTGTGGTTTGTGTGTGTGAGAGGATGGGTGTGTGTGTATATGTGTGTGGTGTGTGTGTGTGGTTTGTGTGTGGTGTAGTGTGTTGTGTGGGTGGGTGGGTGTGTGTGTGGGTGAGTGGGTGTGTGTGTGGGTGTGTTTGGGTGTGTGGGTGGATGTGGATGTGTGTGTGTGTGGATGGGTGTGTGTGTTGATGTGTGTAGATGTGTGTGTGTCAGGTGTGTATGTGGTGTGTGAGTGTGGTGTGTGATGTATGGATGGTGTGTGTGTGATGGCTTGGCGAAGCGGGTGCAGCCCGCTAGTGAATTATAATGTTTATTTGCTTGGTTTTTTTTTTTTTTTCTTTCTTAAACTTGTGTTACATTTAGAGTGTTTTATGCACACTCTGCATGCTTTAACATGAAGTTTTTGTACTGAAACAAAGTATTTGTGGAGTAATGGTCAAATTCCTGAACACGCCAGGTGGAAAAACCACAAGTGTGCCAGTATTTGGTGCATCTGAAGCTGGAAAAGTTAAATACAGGAGATAGAAGGGGAAGACCAAGCTCCATCATATGAGATGATGAAATCATAGAATTTAACAAAACTCAACATCTTCAGGAATTTACAGATAGAATTATTTTTTTAGCCAGTCATAATCACAGATGCAATAATCTACTTTAAAAAACACCTGTCAAAACGATATGCCCATTAACAAATGATCACATAATTTGAATAGAGAGACTCACCAAAAGAGCCAGAATTAAACAACAAAACAAAGTCTAAAATAGTTCTGTTGCGTTGCAAGTTTCAACTTATTAATATAAACAGAACACAACTCAAACATGCTTCGAAGGTCGAGTGGTTAGGGAAAAAAGTCTTGTTTGAGAGTATTCCACTACACCCATGGATTTTTCCAAGTAGGGAAACCTCAGGGGAAAAATATGCACAATCATATTAGAACATTTGTGATCCGATTCACCCCACAGCTTTTCAACTTTAGAGACCTTTGAATAAAATGAGCCTTTTGAAGGTTTAAACAATGTCAAAACTTATTTTAGATGACATGAAATAATTCAGCTTTAAATTTTACATTATGTTGAGCATGTATAAAAAAATACAAAAATACTAGCCACTGATTTGCAAACAACTTTTTACAAGGCATTTTTTTTTGTTGACAACATACATTTTTCTAGATTTTTTTTTTAATTTTTGGGCACCACCTATCAAAGTATTTGAAAGTTCAATTAAAAGCTTATTAAGTTGTTCGTGAGTCTAGCTGAAAAAAATTGCATATTTTTGCATGTATCAACACTCCTCATGTCCAAAATGCTTTTTTAGCCAAAATGATCCTATTCACCCCCATGATCCTTTTCACCCCATTTTACGGTATTAGAAAAATGGGATGGAGTTTCAGCACTCTTGATAAATCTATTATGACAAGTCTGCAACAGAGAATTTTTGAAACTTTAGAAGCCATGAGACCATAATTATGTAAAAGTAAAGAAAGTAAAACAGAGCTTTTCATTTCAGAAGCAAAAGAACACACAACATTTTTTAAAAATAATTTATTGTATCATCCTATTTTCGCACAAGTAGACTCAATCTAAGCCATACAACCAATTTCAAATATGTGGTTAACACCTCTTTGTGTTATCAGAGGCAAATTGTCCCAGGTGAGAGTTGGTGAGAATGAGTGTGACTTCTTGGAGCCCCAGGGGAGAAAATGGTCATAGTGGAGTGGAAATGCTGCAAGTACAGGTTGAGAGATTGTCAGAAGAAGATATGGTAGTTCCTGAGATAGGTCTGGAGGTACAGGTAAATGCTCCACCATCATCAGCTTGTATCAATGTGAAAGATATCAAATGGAAGAAAGGTAATTTTGTTGCTTGAAAAGAAGTAAAATTCACTGGAGATTAAACATTGCCTATCCAAATTACAAGCTTGGTAACACCATATGAATTTTTTTCATATATCATAACATCCAAAATGAAAAAGACAACTGTTGAAGAGGCAGTCAGATATTCTGTACATTGTAATCCAAGTAAGCCCCTAAATTTATCAACTAGAGAGCTGGACAATTTTTTGGCCATATTAGTACTGGTGTCTGTTGTACACCTAATGTAAGGTGCTACTGGAAACATCTCATCCATTTCCTCTTAGCTCCACATTTTGAAGTTTGTCCCAATATCATCTGAGTCACACTCATTCTCACCATCACTACCCATGGTATTGTGAGAAAATGAAAGATTTCGCTCTCATCATCCATTCAAAATAATTGAAATTTCTTCACTCATTTACAAACAACAGAGCAGTATTCTGTAGAAATTCTCAATTGCCCAAGAAACAGCACAAATACCAATGAATTTGCTAAGGTTCAAAAGCCATAAATTCCATGGCCCAGACTTAACTAGTAGTTCTGTGAACTGTAAACCTCACACAGATTCAACTAAAGCATTATAAAGGTTAAATCAAGCATGAGGACATTGAGACCTTTCATTCAATACCCCAGTCAATAGGTATTAATTTGAAAATATCAACCTGTCCTTTCTTTGGCCCTTATTCAATTTTTTACCACATTGCGGCCCATTACTGAACTTAAATATTTTTTCTTAATGACTACAAAATTTCAGAGCCTTGCTTGATTCAATAAAAATAGAAAAATCGATTTCAATTTTCACCAAAACGGCGCCCATTTGTCCCCGAGTGGCCTAATCTGGCCCTAAAAATGTAGTTAAAATTTGAGCCAAATGAATAGTACGGCTCCTTCAAGTATTGATGACTGAGAGAAAACATTTTCAAGATCTGCCAGAACAGCCTTTGCTCAGTTAAGATCAGGATGGTGCCACCCTCTAAGAACTTATCAACACCTCATAGGTCCTGGAATACCCAACCTTTGTCCAGACTGCAACTCAGAAGGTTGTTAACAACAACATAATTACTCCTTGGGGTTTTGGTTCAGCAAAGATTCAAGATAGTTTACTTTATTGTTTAGGTACCCTGCTGTTGAAAACATGTTTATTATTTTCCTCAGGATTCCAGTTAAGAGAGTTTATTTTATCGGTTGAATAGAGTGTGGGTGCTCTGTTGATAAAATATAGGTAATAATTCAATGACAATAGTTCATTTTATTGATTGAATAGAGTGTGGGTGCTCTATTAATAAAATATAGATATTAATTCAATAACAATAGTTCATTTTATTGGTTGAATAGAGTGTGGGTGCTCTGTTGATAAAATATAGGTAATAATTCAATGACAATAGTTCATGTTGTTGTTGTAGTTAGCTTGGCTATAGCTGGAGGGGTGAGAGATGGTCTCCAGCCATCTTTATTTCAAAGTTGGCTCGTCCTGAACCACATATTTCTATGTGCGATCAACCATCATGAGGACTTGGACTTTTCTTTATAAGCCATTGAACCCTTAGGAAACTGCAAGCTAGCCTGGCTTGCAAGGGTTGGCTAGTCTGTTCTCTGTTTATAGTCCTCTAGCAAGACACTGGTCTTCTCCCTGTTTAAAGTCCCCCAGCCAGACCTTTTAGAGCCCGAATAGAGTTGGATTTTGGTAGTTTTGCAACAAACACCAAAAAAAGGAGACCTCTTTTTATTGGTAACAGTTAAATTCCAAGCACCGCTCTCAATAGCCAAGTCTTTCCTTGGTTCGATTCCTAGCTATGTAAATAAATCATAAAACTTTATTGCTTTAGAAAAATGTATTTATTTTGAAAACAGCTTGGAAATTGTAATGAGACAAAGTAATGGAAATTGTAATTAGACAAAGAGCTTATCCATTTCAAAATGATGATGATGAAAGGGTACAGACTCACATAAGTCATTGTTTTTTTCTTCTACATTCTCCTCTTCATTTTCAACATGTTTATCTTCACTTCTATTACATCTTTCAAAGAAATTCTTGAAATATTGCAGTTCTGGGAGACAAGTCCATTCATCAGAATTAAGTCCATACAATCAACTTTTTAACGTCATTATTCTTCTCCTTTTTCACTTCAACAGCATGTGTCAATAATTTCCGGGTTGAATCTTTCAAATGATAGTTTTTGTTTAGTAAGTGCCCTATATTCTCCTATGTCATGTTTGTATACAGGTTCTCCTCTAACCAGAACATCATGATGTGCTCTCTTTTTATTTCTTTTAATAAAAATTCGCTTGCATTCAGTTATTTTGAAATGCCAATTGGATGTGTTATTGAAAATTTTCTCAGCCGCACCTTTGAAATCTGCCACTGGACAATTTTCTCCAAGTTTTAATACAGTACCATAGTTTGAAATAATTTCTCTATAGCTTTTTGGGTTCAATATTGTGTCTCTTTTTCTGAGTTCTTTCTCTGTTTCCAAAAACTCTATCTGGTGGAATGTAAGAGTGGCCTGTAACTGGAAACACCAGTTCTACTGTTTCAATTGTTTTCGGGGCCTTTTTTAACAACCAAATTGAGGAAGCACTAAGGACAGCTGTGTTTTTGTTTTGGCCTACACAACTATCCGCCACCAATCTCACTTTAGTCTTACCAGTGTAATCAGTGTTACTTAAACGATGGACAATAGCAGAAGAAATTTCATTGGAGCCTTCTTTATATTGGTCCTCCATCCAAGTATAGGCAAACACAGTGTCTTTATTCAGCTCGTCCTTTGAACATCCCTGAGTTACAGTGAAATTATATAGGTACAGCTGCCTTGAGTAATACGCTATCTGGTCTGGAACTTTGGGGATAGGAAGATTTTTCTCACAGTCAAAGCAAAGTGTAATCATCTTCATCCTTTTCTCTGACAACTACCAAAAATGCTGTGTCATCAGAAAATGTGGCAATAGTGTTTTCTTCTTCCTCAGACATGTCACTTGTGTACAATAGATATAAGACTGGTCCAAGTACGCTTACTTGGGGAACGCCTGCACATATTTCTTGCCGATCAGAATATCCATCTTCATGTTTAATTCTAAAATACCGATTTGAGAGGTATGATTCAAGAATTTTTGCAAGTTTTTCTGGCAACATTTTTTCAACTTGAATTTCAAGCCCTCATGCCATACTTTATCAAAAGCTTTAGTTACGTCTAGAAATACTGCGTAGCATACTTTCTTTTCTTCTATTGATTTTTGTGTCAGATGAACATGTCTGTGCACTTGTTCTATGGTAGAGTGTTTTGTTCTGAACCCAAACTGATGGTCTGGTATAAGTTTCTTGTTAGAAATGACTGTTGTTAAACGCTTGTATAAAAGTTTTTCGAACAGTTTTGATAGCACAGGGAGTAGAGAAATGGGTCTATAAGACTTCAGCTCCTCTATAAGGCCCTAAACATCAAAAGAGGTCGAATAAGGTTTGTGAACAAAAACTTCATAGCCAATGATACTTCTCCCAAGGAGAAGAGAGGTGGTGATTATAAGACTACATTATTCAAGAACAAAAAAAGGCTGTTATTTCTTTCATTAAAACATTGCTTTGTGAGAGCTCCCATTATTGCAGAGGATCAAAAGGATCTGCTGGCCGGAAATATTTGAATGCTGATAGTATTGGAAAATTGCATAAAATGTTCAATGATCAAGCTGAAGAAAATTGTAAAGTAAAGCGCTCGTATTTCTTCAAAATCTTCAATACCAATTTACAATAAGTTATCAGAAAAGGTACGTAAAAAAATACAAGATTTAAAAAAGGAATCGATTATTACCTTTCTTAGCGAGCTTTCCCCAGATCAAAATTCAGACTACTCATTATGGAAAGCCATTAAACCACTCAAAAGACCCATTATTCAATATCCACCATTGAGAGACTCGGAGGGTAAATGGATCCGTGATAATAATAATAAATGTGAACTATTTGCGAAATATTTATCAAAAATATTTAATCCTTACGAACCAGATTCAAATGAACAACCTCTTCCACATATGCTATATCAAGAAGAGGATTACTATATCCTAGTGATGGGCACAATCGATTACAGTAGAACCTCGATTTTATGAACTAATTGGGACCAAGGTTAGTTCATAAAATCGAGGTGCAATGTAAAAGTTCAAAAAATCGACGTTGCCTTAAAATACAGAGAAAACAATAAAAACTAGGTAAATTTTCGATATTAAAGGTTTAGAAAGGTGTTTATGTATTTTAAATGAACATTAAAATTACAGAACATGTTCAAATTGTCCTATTTTGTCTGAGGTTGAAAATAATCAGACATCTTTGTTTGCTTTATTTTTTTAGCCCTTTTAACCAAAGCAAGATCTCGCATTTTTTAAGCTGCAGGAGCTGTACAATTTCAGTTTCTGGTTGCTGCTCCAACCACTTAAACACCACGTCGAAGGCATTTAGAGCCTCGGTGGTTGAAGGAAGGAAAGGAGTCAATATCATCATCATCATCTTCTTCTTCACCATTGCTCTCATTTGCCTGATTCACCTGGGTACTACTTTCAACAATCTCATCGTCTGAGAGGATGGGGTATCCTTCATCAAAGGAGTCTGAGTTGAACCATGCAACCATGTCCTCCCTGTCACAATCCCCGAAGACGCCAAGAGTTTCCAGAGATTCTGTCACTAGAGCATTGTCATTGTTCGTTTCTTCAGCCTCAGGTTCATCGGGGGTAGACTCATTTCTGTGACATTCCTTGAGCAACTTGTTCCACGCCCTCTGAGTGTGATTGAAGAAACCGAATTCCAGGCCTCAACTGCCATGTAACAACAGTCTTTCAGGTCAATGGATTTGAAGAATGTTATGACACTTTCACAAACACTTTCATCCTCATCCTCCTCATCATTGGCAGACAGCAGAAGACGACGTAGGAGTTGTTTTCTGTAAAACATGTAGCAGTTTTACACTGTCTTCCATGATGGCCCAATCATCATGAGAGAGGGGTTCTGGTGAATTGGGTATAAGTAGTGTTTTATTTAGACTGTCAGCGCAAGACAGGTAGTCCCATTATGCCAACAGTTTAACAAAGCACCTCTTTATTTATTTGAGTATAAATACAATGTACATAAAAAAACAATTAGAGAGTAAAGATAATAGAAAACAATATAAGGAAATAATAGTAGAAGATAATATAACAATAGGAATTAAAAGAAAAGCAAAAAAAAAGAGAAACAAATCACATTCAATCTCACATTCACACCAGGTACGGTAATATAAGGGAGGAGGAAGGATAATAAGGATTAAAGGGGGATTGTTTTCTTACCAACAGCTTCAATAAGGGAAGATCTAAATCGAAAGAAAGATTTACAGTTGAGGATGGGGGGTGGAATGGAGTTCGAAAGGGCAATTGAGGATGACAGGAATTCCTTGTGATATGCTTCTGTTCTACAGGATGGGATTTCAAGGAGGAGATGATGAGACCTTGTTTCTCGAGAGCTGATGTTGGAACGGAAGCAATATTTTTCGAACAGATATGAAAAAGAATTTGAAGATATAATTTTGTAGAGTAGGAATAGAGTGAGGAGTTTTCTCCTGTCCTCGACTTTAAACCATTGAAGACGGTTAAAGTAAGGAGTTATGTGATCCCGACGCGTAACGTTGAAAATAAAAGGGTAATTCTGCCATAGCCATAGTCAGGGGTCTGTTATTTTCAATTAACCTCTCAAACATAATTGTAACAGAGTTCCAACAAGTTTCTACATCCTGCTTTAACTTTAGTACCGACAGGCCTAATCATTCCTGATTCTGCTTTAGAGCTTCACTTACATTGCAACTGAGTTTGAAATGTCCAACTATCTTACGACATTTTTTTATAAAGTTCTTACAATGAAACTATCATTAAATGCATGTTCTACTACATGGAAAGTGAGTTTTGTTAAGGCAGTCAGTCACACACTTTTTCATATTTGACGCATTGTCTGTCACTACAGCAACAATGTTGGATGTAACTTCAAATTCATCAAGGATTTCTTTTATTTTTGAAGCAACACTTTCTCCTGTGTGGGATTCTGGTAAATCTCGAGTTGCTAGAACCAGACTATGTAAAATATCATTGTGTTTAAAATGTGCAATTGTGAAGTGTCTGTTAAATATGACTTGGTACTGTCAGATGTCCATGCATCAGATGTGATGGAAACATGTTTTACAACATTCAACATTTCTCTCAAGTTTTCAGATTGTCTACCGTATTACCGTACTGTATTCACTATTCATCAAATTGTTTGTGAATGTCTTTCTGTTGGGTAGTTTGTAGGGCACATTGTCATTTTTCAGAATTGTTTCTAGAAGTTTCCTAGTGTATGTACTCTTGAAAACCTTTATTTTCTACTATTGACAAGGGCTGGAAATCCAAACATACCATTTTCATCAAAGATAAGTCTAACTCATCTCTTTCCTTGCTTGTCAGTCCTCTTTGTCTTGATGTTGTAGTAACAAAGTAAGATTGAGTGGGAGTGCGCCTTACCAATGATTGAGGTAGTTTGAGGTCTTGATTGCATAGCAGATTGTGATGATGGCCCAGGAACTCCTGGATCATCGGGATTATCATTAGATTGTGTTATGCCATGCACCCTTTTTAAGTGCTCTGAGAGGTTTGTTGTGTTTCCACATCGTTTTACTTTCTTCTGACACTTGATACACTTAACATACACACCATCATCCTCTTTGCGAAAATACTCCCAAACATGTCGCACATCTAAAGGAAAAACGTAACTTTACCGAAATGTCAACTTTTCAGGAGAGCAAAACTAAAAAATTTTTTATGATTTTTTCAATATTTTAATACTTCAAGTACATAATTTGTACAGTAATGTATTTGACAAAATTTAGGCATAAAGCTCAAAAATATTGTAGCATTTAACTGACATGTTTAGCTCAAACAGGTAGGGTTCTAGAGCAAAAAGAAAACGAAGTTACGTTTTTCCTTATTCAAAAGCTTTGTGTATCAAAACAAAAGTTACTTTTCCTAACGGGATTTTTAATGCCATTTTGAAGGGGAAAAATACCAAATTTTTAGAAAAATTTCGATGATTTTTTTTTATTATTTTAGATGGCCGTATGATTTGGGGTTGATAGTATTTGAAAGAGGTTTTCACTCTAGATCGACCAATGTATTCTTTGACCACGTTCTCCAAATATAAATTGTTGTTTTAGTGAAATTGAAAAAAAATTGATAAGTTACACTTTACTGCTAATAAAATTCAGAAAAACTAAAATAAGTCCGATATCAAAGTAATTTTTTATGAAATGTATTTTTATCCATATATTTTTTTTTTAAAGAAGGAAATCAAAAACAAAACTTAAAACAAAAAGTAAGCTACTGAAATCACAATCATTATCACAAAAAAATAAATTTGAACACTTCTGAATAAAGTACAAAAATGCTTTGAATAGCCCACGGAACACATTTTTTGAGTTTTAACTATAGGTAACATAAATTTCAGTTCCAACTTTTAACAGATATGAAAAAAAAACCAACGATAAGGTCCCACTGTTAAAACATATAAAAAAAACTTAGTGACTTTCATCACGTTTGTTCATTTTAAAAGAAAAAAAGTAACGATATTGTGGACTGACAAAGTTACAATAATTGTTTTTTGGCAATGCACTGAGGAACACCAAAGTAAAAACTAGATAGATAGATACTTTCTTTGTGGTACAGTTGCAAACCGTGTCACAATTTTGTGGGTATCATCAGCATTACAAGATTTCCATCACGTTCTTTTCATTGCACAACTAAATTAAATTTGTACTTGTAATGCCGCCACTGGCCGCTACTCTATCAAAGTAGTTTCTCATTTGTCTTCACGATGTATGAGTCAACCCCGAGGCCCCAGGGGGGGTCAACTTTGGAATCTTAAATGGAACCACCCTATTTGTAATACATTTCTGAAAAGTAGTTGACGTTAAAAGTATTTTAAGACTAGTTTGAGATTTTTAATCCAAACAGGGCCGGAGATATCGTACATTTCATTTCACAGGTTTCAATTATTTTTTATAAGTATATTAATGATATTTTTGTAAAAAATGTTAAACACATGCCTTTCTACTTGAAATAAATAAATTTACATTCCTTTTTATATCATTAGCTTTACCAGGGAAGGTGTCAAGGGGTCATTTTTTTATATTGTGTAAAAACTTTTCCTTTTTTTAGTATAGTCTGTGCCAAATAAATGCACTGAGTGTTGTTGTTTAATCTAAATTTAAGATACCCTTGAATACAGGGCCGGATACTAGTACTGCCCGCGGGTTTTAGAATTTTTCACATTCATTTGAAGTAAATCGGGCCCTGTTTTTTTTAATTGAACAACATGAATCCTTGCATTTATTTCTCACAAATTATATTCGAAAAACGATGGTTTTTACAACATGAAAAAAAGTTGACCCTTTGAAATCTTCCCTGTTAAAGCTATTAGTAATAAAACAAAATCAGGAAATTTTCATTAATTCAATAGAAAAACTATTTTTTACAAAAATACAATTTATTTATTATAAAAAAATGACTGAAACCTGTGAAATGAAATGTACGATATCTCCGGCCCTGTTTTGATTAAATATCTCAAACTAGTCTTAAAATACTTTTAACGTCAACTACTTTTCAGAAATGTATTACAAATAGGGTGGTTCCATTTAAGATTCCAAAGTTGACCCCCCTGGGGCCGCCCCTGTTAAGAGTATGAAAAATTAAACCCCCTGAAAAAGTTTCCCCCTCCATATAATGCGACACGCGTATCAGGGTTTTCTGAAAATCGCTTCCATAGACGAGATATTTTGACTGGCTCCTTTTTTTTCATACACCCTGTATAAGAAGTACAAAAAGTAAAATTTACTATTACCTACTCTAAATTATTGGAAACATACAATAGGTACCTAATAATAAAATTTCAGCCTCTGATCTCTGTTGTTAAGTATTCTGGCAGAACAAACTGTTATAGTAGTCCCTGTAAGCGTCTGGAATTATTTTTGATTTCAACAACTCGAGGACATCTTCTTTCTTCCTGTCCGCAATTTGCAATTTTGAACCATACAGCTGTGGAATATCTTTTGGGTATTCAATAATTGATTTGCCAGCAGTAGAAGTTTGTTCAGCTGACGTCCTCTTTTTCCTGGTAGGAAATAATTTGATGGTGTGAAATGGCTCTTCTTCACGGAATGATGTCTTGACCATAAACGAGTCGGGCTTGTCCTTTTCAACTTTAAGGACTCTAAATTCAGTCATTTTCAGATCAAGACCTTCTGTGGTTTTGTGAAAATTCTTACCGACTTGAGGGCAAAGCTGTAAGAAACTACTGTTTTTCCCTAATGAAATAGAGAGAAATCTATATAAAGCAGGGTAATTTGAAACCAAGTTACACTTTTCCACTTTTAAAATACACTTTTCCTTAGTTAAATTACAAGTAATGAAAGAAGTTACACTTTTTCTTATTCAAAATTCAAATAAAAAAATTAAAGTTACTCACATCACGCGATGTCCTACGTCCTTCCTCCACAAGGTCTCGAGTTACACTGTTGACAATATTTTGGTGCCAAAAACTGTTAAATGGAAAAGAGTAACTGTCGCTCTCTAGTGGCAACTAGAAGAGATACGATTCTGATTAGATTCCCAGACGCGTCTCATTCTTGCGATTTCATATATGGAAAAAAGTAATTTTTGGAAAAATCAAGAAATTACGTTTTTCCTTTAGATGTGCGATGTGATTCTTTTGATCTGGATCTCCTTTGTAATGGGCTGAAAAGAAAAGAAAAATTTAGGGGAAAAAAAAAAAAAAAATGTAAATCCAAATATATTAATTTCTATTAAGAATCTCATTCAATTGGTGAAAATAAAAACACAAAATTGAGATCACGATTTCTGATTTTCAACTGAGGTATTGCAAAATGTATATAAATTCCACTCTAAATCTCTCTCAAGAATATTTTAGAATAGCCATAATTAATTATTTGTATGATTCATATTATTGTGAGAATAATAATTTAAGTGCAATAACTTTGCTTTTGAAATGAGTATTATTACAGAAAATCACAAAATACCATTAAAATAAATTCAATCACTAATAAATAATAGTACCTTATGTACATCCATGCCATTCCGGAAACGGAAAAAACTGTCAGAATTTTCTGTTCTGGCCGGGATTCGAACCCACAACCTCCAGGTCAGTAACCAATGCTCTTGACCACTGAGCCATGGAGGTTGGCAGGTCTGAAACCTGGGTTGGTTGTACTGGGTGATGGACAGAGTGCTTAACTGAACAGTTCGCCATGGGCCATGGTTTTGAACTTTCCATCTTCATCAAAGCAAACCTACCTATGTACTTTTCTTAATCATTTGAGAAAAAAATAACATCTAGTGGTGACTCCCTTTTAGTAAGAGGAGCCTTTGAGTGGCTTAATTGCCTTACTACAAATAATTTGGTAGAGATGAAATAATTTGAAGACGATCGGTAGCTTTAGAAAATTGGAAAGAATAAGTGAAAATTTTATTTGTTGATTTTTGTTTACAAGGATGTTAAATACAAGTAGACAGGGATAAAAAAAGTGAGACAAAAAACGACTTTTAATATCCCGCAACACAGATTTAAAATAAAATATTAAATTTATTAGATGGCGCGAACACCCCCCCAGCTTTGAAGGGAAGCCTTCAAAATTAACAAAGCTGGAACTAAGTATTGTATGATTAAAATAAAATTATCAAAGTTAACAATAAAGGGTTTAACAAAAGTCTGAAATATGTGTAAGCCAAGCATAATTATTTTTTTTTTAATACAACATCAACACTTGCCAGCTTTTTAGGGCTAGACAAGCAATTACAGATGCGAATATATTTATTGTGTGTTTATGTACATGTACAATTATATAATATATAGGTATACAATACATACTGATAGCTTAAAATTAAGGTGAATATAATAAAACATAACATAGAAGAAATAAACAAGGTCTAATATTAATCTGGGTACTATCTAGTTGATTCAAATTATGATTGCTGAATGATGATCAATTGTACGAGTGGAATGTGCATGTTTATAGTAAACAATCTACATATAGTAAACAATATTATCGTGCTGTCAATGTCTTAATCTGATGAGTCAGATTACAGGGATATAGAGTTACTTATGTTTGATGTTCAAGTGTTGTTTATTTTTGTGTTATTTATTACTCGTATGGATAGAACAGGTCTGGTTTGTTTTCGATGTTATTATAGACATTCATTGCAGCTATTTTTTTTTTTTACACACTTAAACGGGCGGACCCTGTACTAACTTATACATTTTCTCTAACTAAAGACATGTCAAAAGAAAAATTAATAAACATACTAATTTAAAAAAAAAAACGAAAAAAAAAAAAAAACAAAACAAAAAAAAAAACAACAACAAAAAGTGGGAAATTTTTATAAAGAAAAAATTGATAAAGCTATCAGAATTAGCTATCAGATTGAAGATATTTTTGATGGAAGTAAGATTTTAGCTGTGGCACAGATGTAAAAAATAAATCGATATCATCAGATAGTTCATTCGCAAGGTTTTGCAGTCGTTGAAGTGGTGCGTTAATAAGGTAGTTTCTGCGAGCAAGTGGAGTTGAAAAAGGAACAGGTACACGTGTTAATGAGAGAGCTGTAGGTGATGGGGTATGGATATTAATCTCACTAAGAAGTTCAGGACAGTCAATTTGATTATTTAATATTTTAAAAAGAGTTATAATATCATAAAGTGATCTACGGTGTGATAATGGAAGAAGAGAGAGAGAAGATTCCAAAGCTTCATAAGAACTCGATCCAAGTCGGAATTTTTTTGACATAAATTTCAATGCCCGATGTTGAATAGATTCTATAGATGTACAGTGGATATTGTAATAAGGATTCCAGACAGGGCTAGCAAATTCCAAAATTCCTCGAACTAAAGAGCAATAAAGGATTTTTGTTGGAAGAAAGTTCGAAAAGTCTTTGGTAGAACGAAAAAGAAATCCAAGCATACTAGAAGACTTAGAGACAATCTTTTCGATGTGAGGAATGAAAGTTAGTTTTGTGTCAAAAAGAACACCCAAGTCTCGAACACAATCACTTTGAGGAATAATTGAAGAGCCAATAGAGTAAGAGTAGAGAAGTGGAGAATGAGACCTAGTGAAAGAGATGCTATGACATTTTAAAGGGTTAACAGATAAGCTATTAGTTTTAAACCAGTCACACAAGGAAGACAGAGCCTCTTGGAGATGAACTTGATCGTTTACGGAATTGATAGCCTTGTATATTTTAAAGTCATCACAAAAAAGAAGAAATTCGATATTAAATTTCGAAAGGCAGAAGTGGACATCATTAATAAAAACTAAGAAAAGGATAGGGCCAAGGTGAGAGCCCTGAGGAACTCCAGAATGTATAGGAAAGGGATGAGAAGAAGAAGAGCCAATGCTAATAGAAGAAGTTCTATTAGAAAGGTAGCAAGAGAACCACTTTAAGAGATTTCCGGAAACTCCATTGGCTTGTAATTTGTCAATCAGAATTCGGTGATTTACCCGATCAAACGCTTTAGTTAGGTCTAGATATAGGGTGTCTACTTGGGTATTCTTGGAGAACTGTTTGAAGAGGAAATTAGAATAAACAAGGAGGTTAGAGGTAACAGATTTATTGGGAACGAAACCGTGTTGATTAACAATAATAAAACGAAGAAAGAAAGGCAAAATTTGATCAAGAAGAAGAGATTCAAATAGTTTTGGAATAGTGGAAAGGATGGAAATTGGTCTATAATTGGATATTTCTGATTTAGAAAGGCCTTTTTTAGGGATAGGTTTAATAAAGCTATGTTTCCAGGAAGAAGGAAAAGTACCTGTTGAAAGAGATTGATTAAAGATGAAATGTAGAGGAGAAGACAAAGTATAGAAACATTTTTTAAGAAAAAGAGGGGGGATACCATCAGGACCAATACTTTTGTGGGGATTTAATTTAAAAAGAGCTAGACGAATGTCACTTTCAGAGATAGTTGTAGAAGAAATGATATCTGAGTATGAAAAGTTGAAATCAGAAGAGCAAGTAGGAACCAGAGAATAAGCTGAAGAAAAATAGTGGGAGAATAATTTTAAAGCATCAGGAATGGAATCAGCTTCACAATTCCCCAAATGAAGGTTTTTGGGTAGGGATTGATCTTTTCTCATGATCCTCTCATACTTCCAGAAATATCGAGGATCACGACGAACAGCAAATTCAACAGAAGAAAGATAGCGTGAATAACATTCTCCTGAAAGTGACTTACAAGTCGAACGGAGGAAAGAAAACTGATGATAAAAGTGAGGTAGTCCAGAAGATTTATAGAGTTGGTGACATTTTTTCTTTTCTATTAGAAGGCATTTCAAATGTGGGAGTACCAATGAGGAAATGAATCATGTTTTTTAACATGAGAAGGGACAAAACATTTAATAACATCAGAGACAAAGGAGCTGAAAAGAGAAACATTGAGATCAACAGAGTTTTTCTCATTGAGTAAAGTAGGCCAGTAAAAATTATCAAAAATACTATTAATTAGATCATAATTGCCCTTTTGAAAATTATAGATGGTCTCATCATTCAGGACAGCTGATTTTGGATTGGGAAGGTAGAGAGAATTTAAAGTGAGGAGTAAAGGTGGGTGATGAGACTCCACTGGGAGAAGAGGATCGGGCGCTGTCACGGAACACTCGTAATGAAAAGCTGTAGAAAAAATTAGATCTAGTGTTTTGCCATTTGAATTACGAATATTGTTAAGCTGATGAAAATTAAGAAAGAATACATTTTCAATGGTTGTCCTAGATTTTTCTGAGTGACCCGAAGGAATGGAGTTGACAGAAGGATACCCCCAATCACAGTCAGGTAAGTTGTAGTCTCCCAATATGATAAAGCTATCAGAGACATACTGGTTACGGAGGTGATCTACCACCTCCCAGTGAGATTCATATGACTCAAGAGGAGCGTCGGGAGGTATGTAGACCACACCCAGCACAAGACGTTTGAGGTTAGGACCAAGAGTGATTTGAATAAAAACTTGTTCAACATCGTTGTTTAATAGAGGAAGTTGAGTACAGGAAAATCTGTTGTCAAGAGCTAGGAGACAACCACCGCCATAAGATTTTTGGCTTGTTTGTAAATCGCGGTCACAGCGGAACACAGAAAAGTTGTTAAGCCAAAGCTCACCTGTTAAATAATAATAATAATAATAATAATAAAAATCTTTATTTGTTTTCATGTACATTTGCATTCCCATTACATCTCCATGAAGTACTGTTGTACTTTTCGGGAGATGTAAGTAATTTTCCATCACATCAGTTCTTTTTTATAATTATTTTATTTTATTTTCATTGTTTCTTCTTATTTTTTATTTCTATTTTTGCCAATTATATTTCATTATTTGTATTAATAAGGTATTGTTTTAATTCTTGCTTCATTTTATTTTCATTTGGAATATTTCTTAAATTTGTTGGAATATTGTTCAACATTTTTGGAATTTGATGTTTGGTTAGTCTTTCGCCATAATTGTTGTTAAATGTGGGTGTTATATAAAAAAGAAGGTAATAGTTTAGTTTCGGTAAAAGCAAGAACATCAAAAGATTGAAGTGGAACATTTGATCTTAAAGCTCCAAGCTTAGATCGTAGACCATTAACATTTTGATAATAGATGGAGAAGTCATGTGGAGGTGTAGAGGTAGTTACATTAGATCTATTGGAAGAGCGGAAATAATTAAATTTGGTGGCAGGGCTGATATCAGGGGAGGAGGTGAGTGTTATAAGATTATTTGGATTCCTTCCTCTGGTTGAAAATTTTGGTTTGTATGGAAGGAGATAGGTAGAGAAGGTATGAAATGATTTTTAGGGCTGCTAATGTTAGTAGATAATTGAGAAGGAAGAGTGGTTTGAGCAACATGATGTTGTGAAGCAGGTGAGGGGTAGGGGAGAGAAGAATTAGTACAAGTTCTAGGGAGAAGATTATCATCAACACTATGTACATCAATAATATCTGAGCTATTGAAGAAATCAATTAAACTGTTAGACAAAACATTTTTTGGAGCAATGTGTTGACGAGTTTGTGCAGATGGTAGAGTGAGTATTGGATCACGGTGGAGAACAGGAGGGGAATCAACATGAGAAAGTGGAAGAGAAAATTCTGAGTGATGGAAATGGGTTTTTATAAGTTCTGAAGAGATAACATAGTCAAAATAAGTACTTTTGATAATACTTATAAGTTTTTGACTTATGATTTTTTTACCAAATTTGTTGTAATGAAGTCCATGTTTTGTGTAGAGATTTCTTTGAACTGTACAGGATATGTCGAAAATTTTAAATCTTTTTGGCAAATTACAATCTTCCATAGTAATATAATTACTATAGTAGATATTTGAATTTAGTTGTGGTAGATCATACCTATATGGAATAGTTACATATATGATGTTAACATTACTTATACTGGTATTATTAATGAGAGTTTGTATGTCATTATAGGGATCATATTTTAAATTAGAATCGATATTATTGGTTCCTGCTAAAACCACTAAGAAATCGAATTTTGTCATGTCTTTAGTTTCGTGTTCAATGTTATGTATAACATCACGAAATTTTGCATTGGGATACAATGTGGCTTCAATTTTAAATGAGTCATTAAGCTCTTGGCTCAAAATATTTCTCAATTGTCTACCATGGCTATCTCCTATTATTTTAACTATTGTTTTCCTAGTCTTGGAACATTTATCTACAGTATTATTTGTGGCAGTTTCTTGCTCAGTTTTCTGTTTCTCGTTCAATTGTCCTTCCAGTGCAGCAATTTTATCATTTGCTAGTTCTTCCTTCTGCTTGATTTTCAACCGTTCAATCTCTACGTTGCGAATTATTTCTCTAACTTCAACACTTTTTGGTTCTTTTCTGTAAATTAACTTCTGTATGAGTTCTTCATTCTTCTGTTTGATTTCCTCCAGTTCTCTCATGATGTTTTTGTTATCTTCTTCAATCTCTCGACAATTATTTCTCATTTTCTGTAATTTAATATTTTTTTCTTCGATCTCTTTTCTACTGCTTTCATTTGAGAGATTTTGTAATTTCAATTGATGTTTTATATCATTTATTTCATCTTTAGCTTCTTCTATTGTGTCATGATGGAATCTTTTTTCTTCGATCATTTCTCCTCTTATTTTTTTAATTTGTTTTGTCTTCTTATCTATCAATAATTTAATTATCTGATTATATGAGAAACATGTTTCAACAATTATTGACGTTACTTCTTCGACATCATTTTTCTTCACACTTTTTTGCATAGTATTTTTCAAAAATTCTACTTTTTTTGTCATTGCATCTGCTTCATTTTGTATGTCTTTTGTTTCTTCGTATAATAATCCAATGAGATCAGTAATGCACGCAGACAAGGGACAACTTACTTTTTCACTGTCTTCTTTTGTTTCCAAACTGACATTTGGATGGGCTGCATTGATGTGTCTTGTCAAGCCTCTCTTTGTGAATTTAGTATTACAATGGGGGCACAAGACAAAATCGTCTTGTTGAGATGTATCAGTATACATCGTAACAAAAATTTAGGAATTTTCAGAAAATTTTCAGAAAATTTACGGAGCAAATTTATTTCAAGTTGCCTGATTTATTTCAAGCTATTATTGGAGATTTAGATAAATTTGGATGAACAGCGAATAGTGTGGTTGGGTCAGTACGGAGTCTTGGATTAGGGACCTAATATCAATTTTGGATGTGAGTTTCATTACTAACAGGAGGTGGAAAATAACAAATGCAAAAAGTAGTTCCTGACCATATATTTGACATTTGATCCACATGATCTCATTTTCGCGTGTGCAAATATTAAGATTTCTCAGGGGAGTTGCTTTATAATCTCGTTTACAGCTGAATAATAAACCACCACCTCGTTTTTTACAGGTTGAAGGATCTCTGTCTTGACGATAGATATCATATCGCTTATTGTCAAAGAGTTCATTATTCCCTATGTCTTCAGATAACCAAGTTTCTGTTATTATAATAATGTCATAATCTTCACTGTAAGTGTTGTAGAAGAAGTTGGCGTGTTTTCGCTTTATGCTATTGGCATTTTGATAAAATATACGAATTGCTTTTGTTGTTGAGATCATGGGAGTGTCATGTTGTCTAGAGTCTAAACTTATGTCTAAACTTAAATTTAAATTTTCTGAGAAGTGGTTCTCAAAGTCATTCTGGGGTTCTAGAGCCGTTTCATTAATAACTTTGTCTGGGGAAGCCAAAAATATGACTTACTTCATTGTTGGGTTGAATACCTGAGGGTTGCGTATAGTAATTATTATTATAATTATTACGCTCTAGTTGAGTCGGTGAGGTTGGGTGATTCGAATGATGCAGCGGCTGATTATAAGTGTAGTGTGCTACTGGATGTAGTGATGCCGCTGGCGGGTTGTTGAGATGAATTGCATTTGAGGTGGAGTTGTGGTGAAGATGATGATGATGATAAGAGCTTGTTGCTGACTGGTGGTTTTGCTTTTGAGGTTGATATTGATGCAAGCTATACAGCTGACTTAATACTTGTTGTTGCTGAATCATGAGCTGTTGTATCAGGTGCTGTTGTTGTTGTTGGCCCATGATCTGTATTTGTTGAATTGATGACTGCATAAATTGTTTAAGCAACATAAGATGATGATCAACTGGTTGTTGTGGCAATACTTCTTGTTGTGTTTGTGTTTGTTGTGAAGCTGGTTTTTGTAACGGCATTTTCTGTTCAGATTTTGATGATTTAGGCAATGCTTGTTGCTGCAATGATGGTTGTGGGGCTTTGTTAATTTTTTGAGTATTGTTATTTTGTTTATGTGGTAGCGGCTGTTGATTCCTTCCTGGTTTTTGTAGATTTTGGTATTGCTGCTGTAGTGTTCGCTGTTGCTGTTGTTCCCGCTGATAGTGGTATTGTGTTTTCCGGTGTGATATCTTGTCAGTAAAATGATGATTCATATTAAATGTTATCCTCTTTTTTTCTTCTTGAGATTTGGATTTTGTTGTTGTTTTGCTTACACCTTTTTCATTTTTTGTTTCAAAAATAGAAGAATTATTAATTATTTTTATTGTAGCTTGACAAATTTTATGTTTACCATCAGGATTAAGGTTTCTTTTGTTGTATTCATAATTTGAACGTTTAAGTCTTTTGTTGATATCTAAAAACACAGCATTTTTGAAGATGTTAACGAGGCTTCGTATTTTCTTGTTTAGCCGTTGAATATGAATGTTGGCAGAAGGTTTATCATATCTGTATGGTATGGATATGACAATTATTCTGGTTTTGGTGCATAAATATCGAATTAGTTGTACGATGTGTTTCTGTATTTTCGAGAAATCATTTTGAAAAAGATCGTTTGATCCACCCATAATTGTAATGCACCCATTTTGATCGTATATAGTGTTTGAGTCTAAATTCAGGTCTGTAATGCACTTTCCAGGATTACATTGGACATTGTATTTGCGTTCAGGATCAAGGTCTTTCATAATTTTGTTGAAATCTCGTACATGTTCGTCTGCAATTATAATGAATGAACTGGTCGTTATTCGATTTTTTTCAGTTTGTGAACCGATCTCTTGAATTGTTTGGGGGATTTTTTCTCGTGTTTCATTTTGAGATATTGGAGTTTCATTTTGAGATATTGGAGTGTGTGTGGTATTTGAGTTGTCTTCATTTGTTTCGTCTCGGCTGTTTTCAGGGACATGTGTTTTGTTCTTATTTTTTCTAGTTCAAGTTTATCTGAATTCCAACCGGCCTCTACACATTCAAGGGAAGTTTTAGGGTGTATAATTAGTGTATCTTTTTCTTTGATGATTTGTTGTAAAAGTTCAATTTCCTGTTTTTGTTTTTAAAATTAGATTTCCTTCAGAAAGTAAAGTTTTCTCAATGTATTAGGCTGTATTGACTATACCCACATTAAGATAATAAGTCCAGGATTACCCAATGCTGAAGATTTCAGGAATAGGAAAAACACCATGGCCATCAATGTCCAAGTTGTTGGAGGTCCAAACGTGTTAATTCTGAATATTGTCATAAGATGGCCTGGCTCAGCCCATGAGTCTCGAATATTTGACAATAGTGCAGTTAAAATGAGGTTTGAAAATGGAGAGTTGCCAGGTTATCTGCTGGTTGATGCTGGATACAGGCAAACGATATATTTATTTACACTTTTACGCAATATCTTAACAGAGAGTGAGAGGAGGTATAATAGAGAGCATAAGGGTACAAGAGTAACAGTTGAGAGACTCTTTGGAGTGTGGAAAAAGAGGTTTCCTTGTTTAGACAAAACTCTGAAAAATAAACTGACCAACCCTCCATAAAATTGCTGCGTGTGCAGTGCTTCATAACATAGGACGCCATGATCGAATGTTGGAATTTTAAGACACAAGGCCAAGAAATGAGGAGAATCCAGAAATAGTACCAGAAAATAGAACTAGCATAGCCATAAGACGAGCTTTCATTCAGAGGCACTTTTAATAACCAATATGTTCGTCCTGAAACTATTTAAAAGAAAGGAGTTAAAAAATAGATATGTTTTACATTATGATACATTAAGGATATATTTATTTACATTATGAAAAGTTAAGAAATAAATCATTTTTTCTTTTTTAATAACAATGAAAACAATGACAAAAAAAAAACATTTTTTTAAAAAATAACAATAATAATTATTTACATACAACATACAAAACATGATGTTCAATTTTTCCCTTCATCTAGTTTGGCGAACTCCAACTCTGTCTTTTTATAAACTAATTCTGCAGCATCCGTTTCAAATTTAAGTTTTTTGACTCTCAATTGCATCTTTCTTCAATGTTTCTCTCTCAATGTCCGCTATCTCTTCCTCAGCTTATGTAATTCTTCATCACGCTTTTCTTGCTTTTCAATTTTTTCACTCTTTCTGCCTGAAAATTAGTCAAAAAAATAAATGCCTTTGGTAAATATATAACAGTAAATATGCCAAAGAATTCTTGCTGCAGAGAATATCCATAGGGATTCAACGCGGTAATGCAGCCTGCATTCTTGGTACTCTACCACATGTCAGTGGCATGGATCATATGTACAACCTGCAATAGACTAAAAAAAATTAATAAATTACAGCACATTATTTGAATTTTCATTTTTATGAAACACAGCTGTTTACCAATACTTTGCAAAGGGTCTAAATTTTGAAATAATTTAAGTATAGCTGTACTGAATAATGGCCATACTTTTATGTACCTACTTTGTATATTTCTTTTAGGCAGAGATCATGGTTTTGGAGGGGGTCAATTCTCATGAAAATTATGATTCATGTACATCAGACATCTTAAAAATTATAAGATGACCATAGTTTTGAAACCAATTTTAGGAACAAAAAGTAGTAATAATATTGCATCACACACGACACCTCCAAAACAAACACAAAGAAAAATTATCCCATTAATGCACATTGATTAGAAAGATGGATCCCTGGATTGAGACAGAAAACAGTAGAGCCAGTAGATTTGCATGAGTAAAATGGAATCCCCCCAAAAACACCACTTCGTGGTTTCAAAAAAGAAGAACGCTTCACTCAAAAAAATTATTATAATTAGCTAAAAACAAATGATATCAAATTGAGAACACCTTACCCCCTCTCTTTCTATATCTCTGCACTCCTCTCTGAATTTATTCCTCTTATGTTTATCTTTCTTTATCCTTTCTAGGGGTCATCCCAAACTTGATTTCTCTTTAAATTTACTTGTTGCACGGCAATAAAAAATGGCGGTCGGAGTATGATTTTTCTGAACTTATTTGATTTGAATCGAGAAAATTACACCGCGACCGCCATTTTTTATTGCCGTGCAACAAGTAAATTTAAAGAGAAATCAAGTTTGGGATGACCCCTAGAAAGGATAAAGAAAGATAAACATAAGAGGAATAAATTCAGAGAGGAGTGCAGAGATATAGAAAGAGAGGGGGTAAGGTGTTCTCAATTTGATATCATTTGTTTTTAGCTAATTATAATAATTTTTTTGAGTGAAGCGTTCTTCTTTTTTTAACCACGAAGTGGTGTTTTTGGGGGGATATCAGTTCTTTTTGTACGAAAATATATGTTCATACAGTACTGAAACATTATGAATAACAAAAGTAAATAAGCTGGGAAAATGTGAATGTACCAAGTTGTCTTTTTTTTTAAGATATAGTTTTAGCAGTACGTATTTAATTTTTCTAAGGTCAATATGTATTTGGATCACAGATTTGGCCCCCTGAGTCCCCAAAGTGAGTAAATAATATATAAATTTGCAATGCAATACCTTTTGATTCTATACTCCACATGATTAGGTTTATCTTTCAATGCTAAATAGACCTCGGAGCCTCCTATGAGGGACACTAAAACACCTGGATTTACAAATGCCAAAGAAATTAATTAATCACCTTATCAAGGTGTGGTAATGAGTGCTCTCCCGTTGACCTTTTCTTACCCGAATTCTCTCCGGCTTGTTCCAGGGGTCACCACGAGTATCTCTCCCGGAAATAAGACCATGCTTTTTACATTAGGTATTTAAGAAAATGAAAACTATAAAATTATCATTTTTATATAAGAATCGGCCTTTTATAAGGAAATCTTTAAAATCTCTAACTAATGAAAGGCAATGCCTTCAGTGTATGGTAGAGTTAGGTAAAATATATAGAAGGCCATGCCTCAGAATATAGTAGGGTTAGGGATAATACATAGAAGGCAATGCCTCGGGTTTATAGTAGGGTTAGGTAAATATATAGAAGGCCATGCCTTGGGTTTATCATAGGTTTATCATAGTGTACCCCGGACATAATGGACAGGGAAGAAAAACTTGAAGGGGATCGAACCCAAGTCATCGTGCGTGCAAGCCTAGTATGCTACCCACTTGGCCAAAGTCACTACTTTTTCACAACTTTTAGTGAGTAGCATCGACATTATGAGAGCTAATTCATCATATTTTATCTCCATCCAACCATGATTGTCCAAAATCAATCTCGTAATGCCGTCACAGGTCATTGGCCAATTCTGCAACCACTAAAATTTTCCTCGCGAGGGTAATGAATGGGGTCGTCATGAAGATCAAATATAAAGATCGGAAAAACAAAACAACGTTAAGCCCAAATTGAAAATATAGAGCTAAAAAATTTCGTCCCCACCAGGTTTCGAACCCATGCTGACTGGGTGGCAAGTCGAGCACGCTACCAATAGACAAAGTTATCTTCTAAAGAAACGAACGGAAAATGAGCTAACTTAATTAATACTCTCCAAAATTAACGTTTATATTTCAAAGGTAAAATATTTCTTCCATCTCACTACCTAGAGGAAGCGTGCCTCTGATGCTCGAGCTATTGCCCCTTTGGATGGCCTGTGATATTTTTTGTATCAGGAACTGATGCGAGCGAGAATCACCAGAAACGCGCCGAAGGGCAGAGCCAATCTTTTTTAGAAAAGAAATCGACTCAGCTTTTTTTTTTTTTTTTTTTTTTTTTTTTTTAACAATCAGATGGATCTGAAGCACTATTATGTTTCCTAGCACTTTACTAATTCGGCACACCAGTACTTATTTTCTCCTGTTCTAAGTAAAAATATCTATAAAACTACTATTATTCTACTAAAGTATTATACAAATCGGGATTGAATAACTGCTGAAGATGGTCTAGGGACTGTGGGATATAACGGTTTAGTCGGCATAGTTGTCTCTTTCGTTTCATCGGTCACAACAGGTATGCTTGAATACTCTACAGGGGCTGTAGGGGTATTTGGGCACTTCTTGAAGGGATTTCGGATTTTGTTCCCTAAATCCCCATACAGTGTATGTTTTGTCATACTCGACCACATTCCTATTAGTATCTTAATGCTGAAACCATACTTCAAATACAACAAGAACATATTTACAACAGTCTCGATGATTCGGGTACATACATCCCACAAGATATAAAACCCTAGTATTGCTCCCAAGTATGTCACTACGAAATCCCAAATACCATATATTTTCCTAATTACACTTGTTGTTATCTTGGACACAAACGCATCATCGTCAAAGGCTCTCCCATATGATATTCCTTGTCCGTTTATCTCGTCACCCAGTAACACTCGAGATGAAAATAAAGTGGTTATTGCCTGTACTTCTGCTGGGATGCTAATTGATCTTTTATAATCATCCAATGCCTTTCGAGATACATAGCCTAGGGTTTTGGAGCTAGCCGGATCTCCATATGACCATGTTGCATGTGGTTCAGCCGTTAACTCAACTGGTGAAGTTGGAACATAGGGTTCTCCACCTAGTTTCACCCACCTTCCGTCAATTTTGTACAACTGAGGTGTAAGTGGAGAGCAAACGATAGGAGTCCCTATTGACGTAATGATTCTAGTGTGAGGGCTTAGGAACACTGATTTATTATTCCACAGAGCAGGAATCTCTTGGTAGCAATTAGGGTCCTCACGCAGTTCTACTAACTTAGGTGCACATTTAATCAAGTATATCACTTCACCCCTGAGTACGGCTGTGTATCCACTTTCTTTCATGTAAATCCAAGCGAATTCTTCGGGTGCTGTATTGGCTAGCGACAATAAGGACCTTAGATATAGGAGGTTCTTCGCACTCATTTCATTATAGATCGTTCTGTATAGTTCCGTCGTTCTATTCCGAGTGTTTTCTTCGATATAGAATTTAGAATAAAATAAAATTAATACTTGGAAACTTAAACATTAAAATTTTGCAGTGAGAGAGCGAGGTCATTTCGAAAAATACATACTGGCCAAGATCTGACTACTAAGCTAAGGATTCGAAGGTACCTACCCGCCAAAGAAAATGAAAAGGCCACCAGGTGCCACCCAGTGGACCGGATGAAGGAATAAAATCAATAAATTTGGTATCTGCTTATCAAGATCTTTCATTTGATACCACTTAAGATTAGTATTATCCTTCAATTCCCGATTTGGGCTCCCAAAACCCGAGGCCGCCCAAATGGGCCGCCCGCTTATAATTTAGAATTTTTTTTGGTCCGGGCTCATCTTCATTATATCTTGATCACTTTAGACACCTCACTTAATCTTCAGTGCCAAGTTAAAGACACGAAGTCGGGTCTCAAAGGATCCGTATGAAGAAAAAAAAAACAGAAAAAAAAAAATTATGAATCTTTTCATGTCTTCACGATTGTTGGGGGGTCTCGAAAATAGGGTTTCCGTTGGCCTAGGAAGTCAAACAAAGAGTCAAATCAATTTATTTTTCAACGTAGAGTCCATTTCTGCAATAAAAATCGCAATTTTTGAAATTCATGTTGCACTTTTCGCTGGCTGAAAGTACATGAAATGCATGGGAACTATGTTTTCCGTAACCTTACACTCTGCCAGGCTGTCTCCTTCTTTGTATAGGCGTTCTTCACACCTCGGCCGAGGTGTTTGATTACTTGTGAGGTATGAAGGTCTAGATGAGCGATTGGAAACCCGAGATTCTGAGGAGAGCCGGATGGTCGAAGTCTGAGGTGTGGTGAATTGAAGCTGACTTCTCACTTCTGTCTCATCCGAGGAAAATAATTCTTTAAAAAAAATATATGTATTTTCTTGATTAATGTTCCTAGCCTATGTTACTAAAGAATCATTGTTTGACAGCAGTGGAGACAATTTGATAAGTAATGGATTTAAAGTTTTACCATAATCATTGTATTCCATTTCAGGTTTCTGAATGAAAACCATTATTATTACACTGAACTCAACACATTTGATGTATTTTATTCACATTCAGAGTCATCTATGTTTAAATTGTTTAATATTGGTGAAAAGATCATTCTGAATTACCTTGTATATTTTTAATAGCATCTGATGCGCGGCTGAAGGGGGGGTCATCTGGATTTTCATCAAGTTCTTCACCTGAAAGAAGAAAAAATCAAAAATATACCAAAGAGCTCAATAAAACTAAGACAGCGTTTTATTACCTTCAACAGATCACTTTTTTCAAAAACATTTCTATACAGGGTGCGGCAAAAGTCCGGCCAAGGTCAAATACCTCCCGTTTGGCTTTAGGTACGAAATTGAAATTTTGTATGGTGTAATGGTTTATTGTAAGGTACTTGGAAAGTACATTAAAATTTCAGGGCAGATACCGTGTAGGGGCCAGGGGGTCGAGGTCGATTTTTTTTAAATTGGACCCCCCTTTGCGATACATTTTTGGAAAGCCCTTTCAATTCTGCGTTCAAAAAAAATCATCTAGCATTTGTCGTTTAGTAAAATAGAGTGAGGAAGGAAAAAATATTGATTAGGACCCAACAAACCAGCTAGAATCTCATCAGAGTGACTTCCTCAATTCAATTTTTTTAAATTTTAAAAGATGCAACATAACGGCCGGCTTCAAGGGAACTCAAAGTTTCAAATCCTCAATACACGATTCAGCTCTCATAGCAGGTGTTCAAAGTGACGGCCTCCTTCAATCTCACAGTAGCCAGTCCGTTCGTAAACAGCATCTTTGACATTTAATAAGGTGTCTGGAGTAATGAAAATCATTTCATTAACAATGTTCATCCTTAGTTGATTGAGGTCCTGTGGCTTGTTTTTGAACACACGATCTTTCAAGTAACCCCACAGGAAGATCGAGGTGTGTTAGATCCCTTAAGGTCTAGATCTCCTACACCCCTACCGATCCAACGATTGGGAAAATAACATCCCGATATTCCCGCACAATACGGCTGAAATGAGCTGGTGCTCCATCTTGTTGGAAATGTACTCTTTCAAATTCATCTCCCGGAAACAATTGTTGAATGCCGGGAACGATTTCATTTTGAAGGAGATTTAGATATGCTTTTCTATTCAGATTACCTTCAAAAAAGAATGGTCCTATCAAATGCTGTCCAACAATTCCACACCAGACGACATCAACCTTTCGTTTGTGTGTGAGTTTCAATGAACAAATGAGGATTCTCGTCATTCCAATATCTGTGGTTCTAGGAGTTTACATTGCCGTTAAGATAAAATGTGGCCTTATCTGAGAACACAACATAATTCAGAATGTTTAAGTCTTGGTCAACTTTCATCCGCAATTGTTTACAGTATTCTAGACGTTTTTCAGGATCGCCCTCTTTCAATTCTTGAACAGTGTACATTTTGTAGGGATGATATTTGTTTCTCTTCAGAATTTGTCGAACTGCGCGATCGCTAATTTCTGAAGTTTGAGAAACCAACCCTACGCGTTGAAGTCTCGTGGTCTTCTTGAATTGAAAGGAGCACTTCTTCAATTTTTTCCGGAGATGTCGCGGTTTTAAGTCTCCCAGTCCTGAAAACATCTTTTATCGAACCTGTTTCTTGAAATCTTTGAATATATCTTGAAACCGTTTTGGCCGAGATAGGTGCTTGTGGATGAAAAGTCTCATTAAAAAGACGAGCAACTTCGGAAAAATTTCGAACCCTGTGTCCAAATCCGTACATCATCAAGCGAGTAATCCTCTCCCTTTCGCTCAACATAAATAACTTCAGTAGTTGTTACAAAAAATGAAAGTTCAAAAACAAAAAACCACACTCACAAAGCAACAAAAAAGAGAAAATAATAATCTCAATAACAACACAGCTAGAAAATGAAGCAAGCATCAGCGAATTGCTACCAAAGTGTTGGTTCTGAGAAAAAAAAATAGATGGCCAAAATTTAATTTTTGCTGGCCAAAAAGTAAACCGAGTAAGTCACTCTGATGAGATTCTAGCTGGTTTGTTGGGTCCTAATCAATAATTTGGCTTGCCATAACTTGTAAGATACGAGTATAATTAATAATGGGTATTCTCTAAGAAACTATAAAAAATATTGAGCCGGAGTATTCAATATCCAAGGGACCTGGAAATTTGTAACCAGAAAGTTGTTTTATCTAGCAACATTATTATGGGTGAAGTTCACTGTATTAAAATCTCTGGAGAATTGAATTTTTCAAATATTGAGTTATAACATACCATGGGAGAGAATGAGCACACCATCAGCATTAATTGCATAGGAGCTGTTTGATCCTATGACCACCTCCTGTATAGTGTCACTGTCGATAGTTCCTTGTATCTCAATATTGATGTCACCTGTGAAATGATTAGAACCATACAAATTAACCCTTATTAACCCGAGTTTTTTTTTCTTAAAATGTATTAAAAAAATTATTGGATCTTGTTAATTACTCAATTTAAACAAACTTTTTCCCTTAACTTTTTTTTCTCCATATTACCGTTTGTCCACAATGGGGTGTTGCTTAGATGCAACGCGGGGCTAATGAGTGGTATAAAAAGACTTTTTTTAAATAGCCGAAATAACAAATTGAAAAAGTTTTATTAATCATCATTTTACATAGTTATAAAAGTATAAACAAAAACAAATAGTAAAAATCAATTATTGCAACTAAATTTAAAATTTTCTTAGTAAATAAAGGTCAGAATGTCAGCGTCAGCGGGGGTTATGATTAGAATGTCAGCGGTGAGACTAGGGTCTCACCCTGTGATAAGTCTCGAAACAACTTACACAAAGACCTACATCACACTTTCTATAGGATGTGTGCATTATACTGGTACAATAAGCGCCAGTACATCGACGGCGTTTCTTGCCTTTATTAACCACGACCAAGTGAGTCTGAGTAGTGCCTGTGGTCTGAGGGCCGGTCGGCCTCCTTGTGTCGGAGGGACACCATGAGTTCGCAAGTAAGAGGTTGCAATGGCTCTTTCGAACTGGAGTTGAGTCATTTTCTCAACATGTTACATGTTGTATATGTGGGCATCGGGGAGGAGAGCTATCCAATCATGGATCATCTAAGTTTCACCCTTGGCCGAAATGTCACGAGAGGAGATATTCAACAATCCCATTGGTCAAGAGCTCATGATCCACCCCGAGTATCTTTCCACAACCAAAGACCTAACCGGAGACCAGGGATCGGTCTCATTCTCCTTTCAGTTCTTGGTTAGAGATCAACGTCTGAGTGTGACTTAACGTAGCCAGGGAGTTACTCGCTCTCCTTCCGTTGCCCATATTACGTGTCAATCCTTTTTTTAGTTATTCGCTTCCAATATTCGCTTTTTATTTTCTTTTGTCACTCTATCAATAAACTCTATTAAATTTATGTTTCATAATAATTTGTCGCCTTCTAATTAATTGTCCGTAGTTAAGATAGTACGTAGTGCGCCTTTTTTCATTTAATCCGGTATGGAGACCCTGGAAGATGGGGAAATTTACGAGGCGCCTACATCAGAAGTGGGATTCGTTGGATCCGACATCGAGAGCACACAAGAAACCACCAGTCATGAACTCAGAACATTCTTACGAGAGTTGGTCAATATTCTTCCGAAAAATAAACCTCAACCGTTGACGCTACCTATATTCAACCCTGACAGTACCATGGCAAACCCCAAGTCTTGGTTGCTAACCGTGGACTTGTGCTTCCAGAACCAGCAGTGCGAGGGAAGTCATTTAATCCTCGCACTGAGCAACTCATTGAAAGGTTCCGCGGCTTTGTGGTTCACAAGGGTATTACACCCAAAACTCAATTGGAAGGAGTTTAAAATCTTATTTACTACAGAGTACATTCAGTGCGAAACCCCTGCCGCTACCATGACGTCACTCCTGAGCACAGCCCCTAAGGACAGTTCAGAGTACGCATCATTTGCCGTACAGGCGCTCGCCACTATCGATTCATGCTTCAAAGACCTGTCAAAGGAAGAGATTGGCATCTCATTAGTGTTGGGCATACTTAGTAAGATCGACAGAAGGATTGAGCACCTCTCAAGCACGAGAGAAATACGTTCCCGTGAGTCTCTGCTTAGAGAATTGAAATTCTTCTCCACTGGAAAACGCCGTCCCCCTGTCGACCAAGATCTTCAACCAGAAGTCAAAAAAACGAGGCTCTACTGCAGAAATTGTAGAATTCCTGGCCATCATACCAATGACTGTCGGAAAGGAAGGACAACTAGTACATCTACAACTATGAGGAATAGCTTCCCGAGAGTCTCCAGCGAACGAGATCGACCGACCAACTCACCTTCTCGACCATCTCAAGGACATAGCAGAGAACCCACCTGCTACGCCTGCAAGCAACCCGGACACTTCGCCAATAAGTGCCCCAGGAGAAGGCCGGCGGAGAAGCAAGTAGGACTCTGCAGTGCCAAGCCAGTGGGTCAACTGGAACATAACGGTGAGAAGTATTCTTTTCTATTTGATAGCGGATCTGAGTGCTCCCTTATAGAAGCTAGTTTAGCCCTTAATGTGCAAGGCATCCGTCGGTATGAAACCGTAAATTTACACGGCTTGGGGAATTCAATAGTACCCAGTACCACTCAAATTAAAACAGTGGTGACCATAAACAATATCGATGTAAACATAGTATTTCATGTTATTCCTGATAAATACCTTAGTGATGCAATTATCATAGGTAGAGAAATCCTCAGTGATCAATTAAGTATGGTTATTGAAAAGAATGAGTGTTATCTAAGAACAAGAGTCCCTATTGAGCCTAGTAAACTTAGTGTAGTAATAAAAGAGTCACCCTCTGAATCCATTATTCAAACAAACCTTGGTACCGTAAGTAAGGACAATGACCTAGTAACATACTCTAATTCTAGTTTAGAAAAGGAAAGTGAGTCCCCAAACAACCCTGAAAAGAGAGTAGAAGTAGTCCTTTGTGACGATTCAAATATTTCAAACAATGAAGCCTTGGTTCCATCTCATAATGTTTACGACTCTATCGTAACTGATCTATCACCTGACGGCAAGCGTAAATTATTTTTCATATTGGATAAGTACCAACCTTTCTTTATCAATGGTATACCAAAAACTCGTGTCAGAACCGGAGAAATGAAAATACGTTTAAAAGACCCATCTAAAATTAATTTCCAACGCCCATACAAATTAGGACCAGAAAAGCAAAAGATAGTTCGAGAATTGGTTAATGACTTGTTAGACGCTAAGGTAATTCAACCTAGTAATTCGCCCTATTCTAGTCCAGCTTTTCCTGTACCCAAAGGAACAGGAGGCTATCGTCTGTGCGTGGATTATAGAGCGTTAAATGAAAACACGATCCCCGAACATTTTCCCCTACCCCTGATTCAGGACCAGATTGCCAGGTTAAGTGGCGCAAGTTTTTATGTCTCTTTAGATATGGCTAGTGGCTATCATCAAATTCCCATTCATGCCGATTCAGTAGAGAAGACAAGCTTCATTACGTATCACGGTACGTGGGAGTATTTAGCAATTCCGTTCGGACTTCGCAACGCAGGAAGTGTTTTTCAACGAGCCCTCATGGAAGCCTTAGGCGACCTCGTGCACGATTACGTAATTGTTTTTATGGACGACATATTGATCGTAGCGGAAAATCCTGATAAAGCTTTAGACAGATTAGATACCGTCCTCAAGGTTTTAACGGACGCCGGTTTCTCTCTAAACCTCAAAAAGTGCTCTTTCGTGGTGAAACGTATCACATACTTAGGGTATAATATCGAAAACGGAGAAATACGCCCAAATTCCAAGAAAATCGACGCTTTAACTAAACTACCTCCTCCAAAAACCCTTCGCTCGTTACGACAGTTCCTAGGCTTAGCATCGTACTTTCGACAATTTATTCAAAACTTCTCTCAAATTGCTGCCCCGTTGTACCGACTGATCGCTACTGCAAACTCTCTCGATTCTAAAATAATAAAATGGCTTCCTGATCACGAGGAAATTAGGCAGAAATTAATATCTCTCCTAACTTCAAGCCCGGTTCTTGTAATATTCGACCCGAATTTACCTATTGAACTTCACACGGATGCGAGTAGCTCAGGATACGCCGGTATTCTGATCAATATCGTTCACGGTAAACCCCGCGCTGTGGCTTATTACAGCAAACGTACAACTCCTGCCGAATCAAAATATCACTCCTATGAACTCGAAACTATGGCCGTCGTTAAATCGATTGAACATTTCAACAACTATTTGCAAGGTAATTCGTTCAAAGTCGTAACTGACTGTTTGTCTCTGAAGGCCACTCAAAATAAAAAAGATTTGATCCCACGAGTACAAAGATGGTGGAGTTTCCTCCAAAGTTACAATTTTACTATTGAATACAGGAAGGCCGAGCGAATGTCCCACGCAGATTTTCTTAGCAGGAATCCACTCGATCTAGAACAAGAAAATTTCAATTTATCATCCCCCTCTTGTTCAAACACAGTTAAAAAAAATATCGAAGTACAAAATTTGGAACCGTTGAATAAAAACGAAAACTGTACTTTATTACCAATCATTGAAACAGGTAGCACCAATGATAAAAATTCTATCGATCCAGAAGTACGTGTCCCCTTTAAACAAAGGAAAGTTAATCTCACTTCTATCACCCCCAATTGTTTACTTACCGAGCAAAACAAAGACCCGGAGCTAAACAAAATCAAAAATCAGCTTGAAAATTCCAACATTGACGATGATATTCGCAATACCTATGAAATAAGGTCTGGCATACTATGTCGTAAAATACAACGTAATGGGTCAACCCGATGTCTTCCGATCGTTCCTCATTCGCTAAAATGGGCAATCGTAAATAATATTCACAACTCTTTATTCCACATGGGCTGGGAAAAAACGGTTGAAACTCTTTACAACCATTATTGGTTCGAAAAAATGTCAAAGTTCACACGAAAATTCGTAGATAACTGCCTCACTTGCAAAGTGAATAAGGCAGACTCGGGCGCTAAGCAAATACAACTTCACCCCATTCCAAAAACTAACATTCCTTGGCACACTGTACATCTTGATACAACAGGCAAGTTGAGCGGTAAAAATGACTCAAAAGAATACCTATTCGTGTTCATAGATGCATTCACCAAATTCACAATTTTATCTCATACAAAAAAATAGACGCCGAGAGCGCCACACGTGCATTATCCAATATTATTGACTTGTTTGGTCCACCTTCCCTATTAATCGCAGATCAAGGGCGCTCCTTCGCAAATAAACAATTCAAAGAGATTTGTTCTCGATTGCAAATAGAATTGCATTTCATTGCAACCGGTGCGTGCCGCGCAAACGGGCAAGTCGAAAGGCAAATGCGAGTTCTAAAAAACATGTTGACTATCGCGGAAGCTGAAGAAAATAAGTCCTGGCAGCAGGCAATCGGCGAAATCCAACTAGCAATCAATTCGACCCCACATCGTGTCACAAAATTCTCCCCTATGGAATTAATGTTTGGGCGAGTATCTCGTCCTAGAAACATTATTATTGTTGAAGGCGATATCAGTGATCGCGAAGAAATTGACCTTGATCAGGTCAGAGATCGGGCAAGCATCGAGATGGAAAAATACTCACGTTACAGTAAAACTCAATTTGACAAGGGGAAAGCCAAAGTTAAACCTTTTGCCGTAGGTGACTCAGTACTCATAAAAAACGAAGAGCGTAACCAAACGAAACTTGATCCTAAGTATAGAGGTCCATTTATTGTAAAAAGGGTCCTAGATAATGACAGATATGAAGTTGAATCAAGCGATGGGAAAAGAATCTTTAAGTACCCTCATGATCGCATGCGTCTCATTCCTAACACTAATGAAATTAACCCATCACTAGATCTAAGTGATGGTGAAGTGTAAAATATCATAATGTCCAAGAACATTGTCATTAACTTGAGAAAATTGCATTAATTTATGTGTTTCTATTGAAGCTTGACCAATTTGGCCAGTATAAGGAAACTCGAACAAACATAACACAGAGGAATGGCCGACTTGATATGTTGGGTATGCTCTGATGGGGTGGTTTCGAGTGCGATACTCTGATGGAACCATCTCGAGCGATTCAGTATCCGCATGTTAACGCCAGCCCACCCTCAAGGTGTTATTGAGAGTTCTGATGAGTGTAATTCCTTGAGCTAAAAATGGTCGCTTAACAATACCAGTACCGTTGAAACAAAACGGGTTGATTTTGAAAAAGTGAAAATCACAATTTTATTGTACCCTTTTAAGGATCCCTTTTCTCAATATCTTTCACGATTGAACCTACCGATTTCTTTTGTTTCTTATTAATTAAAAACAACATTACCAAATAACAAAGACTAAGTGCTTTATAAAAAGGTTTAAGTTGTGATGTTTTTCAGACACAAAAAGGGTGTGGACAACCTTTTGTTTCTTATTAAAGAGAAACAACATTAGCAAATAACAAAGACTAAGTGGTAATAAAAAAAGGTTCAGGTTGTGATGTTTTTCATACACCAAAAGGGTGTGGACAACCTCCATTGTAATAAAGTCACACATCTGTTGCATACAACAAGACTTTCGCAAGTGATACTGCGTCTTATTATTTGAACATCCAGTTCGATTACTGTTTTAGACATTGCTTGATGCATGTCCTCCCTGGTAGTTTTAAAACACCCCATGGGTGATTTAAAGTGTCTTCATAAGACATTAACTGCACCTTGATTCGACTATGTTACAGCTCGACACAATCAATCCTTCCCGGCCTGAAATCGGTCTACAACTTTACAATGTCACAGCTACTACGACCACTTCCTCGAGAGGGACCTCGAGATGTCAGGGCTGGCCGTGTGGGCATCGGGGAGGAGAGCTATCCAATCATGGATCATCTAAGTTTCACCCTTGGCCGAAATGTCACGAGAGGAGATATTCAACAATCCCATTGGTCAAGAGCTCATGATCCACCCCGAGTATCTTTCCACAACCAAAGACCTAACCGGAGACCAGGGATCGGTCTCATTCTCCTTTCAGTTCTTGGTTAGAGATCAACGTCTGAGTGTGACTTAACGTAGCCAGGGAGTTACTCGCTCTCCTTCCGTTGCCCATATTACGTGTCAATCCTTTTTTTAGTTATTCGCTTCCAATATTCGCTTTTTATTTTCTTTTGTCACTCTATCAATAAACTCTATTAAATTTATGTTTCATAATAATTTGTCGCCTTCTAATTAATTGTCCGTAGTTAAGATAGTACGTAGTGCGCCTTTTTTCATTTAATCCGGTATGGAGACCCTGGAAGATGGGGAAATTTACGAGGCGCCTACATATAGATTCCAAGCATTTTGAGCACTGACATCAAATGTCCACGAGAAGATGGCCCACCACCATTTCTTATTACGGATCGCTATGCGATGTCTGTTGATGTTCTCATCCATCAAATCTGTCCCTCCCATGTATTTTTGTTATATTCAGTAACTGCAGATGGTTGTCTAACCTTTACAACTCGTTTTAGATCACTTGAGTATCTATTTACATCAGAGATGGGTTGCACAGAGTGAATGGTAGAAGCTAATGTAACTGCTGCATTATCTTTCCAGGGTAATAATTCTCATATGAAATAGGCATGGTAATAACCCCGCGTTGCGAGAATGCAACACACTCAAATGGGGTTCCATAGAGCAGTAATAATTGTACTTTTGACTACAAAATAAGTAATAATGGATTCCAGGGGCTTTCATTAATTTAAATAATTAAACAGACAATAAAAAATAAAATTAATTGAAAAGTAAAATTGAACTTACCGTCGAAGGTCCGACATTTTAATTTTGAAAAATAAACGCCATGGCGTTTATCTCCTCTGCTTGCACCTCTTTTACAAAATGAGGATGTTTTCTTTCGAGGTGATAAGAATCTTTTGTTTACATTGCAGATCACGTAATTTCAATGCAAAGGTACTAACCAAAAAAAAGAAAAAAAATCAAAAACCAGGCCTACCACCAGTGTTGCGTCAATGCAACGCGGGGTTAATAAGGGTTAAGGGTGTCATTTTCATTAATTCAGTATATTTGAAATTTCCATTTAAAATTTGCAAGTTGACCTTGAAATACTTAAATTTATTCATGCAAAAATTATCATCACTTTTGAAGATTGTTAAAAAAAGAAGTTCAGCATAAAGAATAATAAAAGTAACACTTTCTCTTCTTCTAAAGATTGAAAAATGACTTTCCTAAAGTCCTCAAGAGTGGAACGTATTCAATCAAGAAAATAATTAATCTTACCTCCAAATTCATTCTCAACAGGAGAATAATCTGGAACAGGAATGCTTGGTCCACCACCAGTTCTCAGTCTCTGAGCTTTTAATTCTGTCAATTTTTCTTTTTTCCTTTGTTTTATATTGTCCCAGCATTTTTTCAGTTTGTTACATGTTCTCTGAAAGAAAAACATAAATGAGTAATTACTTGAGTGTCTTCAAGATAGGGTGGCGTCATCGTGAACGATGGTAGCCAGACGGTGGAGTAATGACTCAGCACTATACCGCTGTCGATGCAAGGAGGCTAATAATTGGCAAGGGCCCCCAGAACCAAGCCAATGCTGGTCTACTCCCTGTTTAAAGTCCCCCAGCCAGACTGTATTACCAGAAAAGAAAAATTAATATTACTATAATGTAATTGGTATTCGAATCCACGCCCTCATCAGTGGCGGCTCGTCGGGTGAAGACACTGAAGACATTTTCACCTAATTTTGAACAGTGAAAACACTACTCATAATCCCTAAAACATGGGCACAATTGATCCAACTCAAAGAAAAAAAAAAAAAAAAAAAAAAGAGTAAGCTTTGTGTAAAATAGATCAATGCTGCTTAACATTTCATGTTACTTTCCAAGGAGAACACCAAATGTGAAGACAATTCGAAATTGTCTTCAGTTGTCCTTGAATCAACCAATCAGAGTTGAGTATTTCCAAGTAGGTATCATGAAATATTAGGCAAGAACTATATCTATGTAATATGCTACTGAGGACAGTCTTCAGTTGTATTCAGTTTACATTATCTACACGACCTCATACGAAATGTCACGAAGCCACATACTATGTGCGATGTCATGTGTTTTTGATATTAACATTGTTGCCAGTAGCATTATGCCAGACCTAGGAAACCAGTCAATGATTTAGCCTCCCATATCTAGCACAATCTTGTAATATTTAAAAAAAAAATAATAATAATAACGTAGGCGTTAGGAAAGCAGGATTTTGTGTCAGGAATTTTGGATATTATTTCTCATTTTTTGGGTTCTAGTTTTGTACATAGTTCCTAAACGATAGCCGATACCAATAAATTTTAACTATTTATGTATCTTGTCAACTATAGTCTTAAAAAGGACATCTCGATTGAAGTCGAATCTCGGAAATAATTATTTAATGTAGGTACCGAAATTGAGCCAAATAAGATAATCTGGTATCTAGTTGTTACAAGAAGTTTTTAAATAGGGACAATGGTGGTCCTGTTTAAGATCCTGACTATGGAACCACTTTAAAAAAAAATCATGAAATTAGACGTGTTGAAATGAAATTCTCAAGAGAAAATTCTGTTCAGGCGGTGTAGTATTATTTTTTAAACTAAATAAATACGTCTTACATGATTTGAGGGATTTCTTTAAATTTAAAATATAGCTCTTGAAGTTTGTAGAAATTTAGCTATGAAATTAACTTGGCAACATTGTATCTCTTATCTTTAGAATGTAAACAAAAACTTTTTAAATTTTATTAGATTATTTTCAAATCTTTTCAACGGTAATTAAGTGACTTTTAATTGGTGTAACTAGTTAATAAAGTTATTTCCCAGTATTTGATACTGGATAGAAACATTATTCCTACCTGATCTGACCTGTGCTTTTCATAATAAGTTGAAATATGAAGTAGCTATGTTGTACTTCTTTCAGTGTCAGAAATAACATTATAATTATGCAGGTTGCAGGTAGCTAAGCACACAGCTTCCAGTGAAGTACTTAAAATTATAAGGCAATATCTGTGTTTTTCATAAATAGTCATTTAAACATCAATGGTAACACAAATTTAAGCTGATTTTATATTTGTAGTAAGTATGTTTTCTTAGATTTATTTTGTAATCTGGTGGTGGATTTTCTTCCAGTTTTGGATTGTAATTTTTAGTCTTCAACTAACTTTCTTTCTTTCCCAGTTCTAACCCCTCTTTAAAATGTTGTACCTACCTATCTACTGAGGTATAATCCTAACATTTTTATTTTAATTCCTTTTTACCAACTTTTAGTTAATATTTTTTATTAAGATGAATAAATATTTTTTATTAAGATGAATATTTCAAAGAAACAATGAGATTCCCACAAAATCATGGGGTTCAAACATTAAAAGTAACCCCATTCAGATTAAGAAGTAATGAGGATAAGAAAGATATTATGATTACAGGATGTCCAATTTCTCCAATTACTATAACCACCACTAAAAAAGTAAATAGCAAATGCCTGCCCCACAGCCATACAGTTCAACCCTGAATGACTTATGAAAAATGAATGGCTGTGTACCAGCTCAAGTGTTGGCAAATTGTTCGGCTAGCCTTGTTTATTTATTAAGTACCAAGTGTTCTCCAAAAAAAGTACCTATAAAAACTTATATGATGCAAAACTGGTATGAGAGAAAATCATGCTCTGCAGGGAAACAGCCATAACTCACAATGGGCTGTGTTTATGAGACCATAAGAACTAAGATCTGATAAATTAATAATTTTATTTTTTCAATACTTCTGGGTATAATTTGTCTTCACCTAGTCTTGAAGTCAGGAGCCGCCACTGGCCCTCATCTCCGGGTTATCTTCTGACTCACTTGAACCATGATAAACATCTTTGCACATCATTTTATTCGTTTTCATGTTCTTCGGTGGCATCAAATCATCCTCACTATCAGAACGTGTATTATCTTTGGCTTATTCCCTGGTTGCGCCAATCCTGATTTCCTGATACTCATCTGATCCCCTGAACGACAGTCACCCTTGTTAGAGTTCATTTCAACATGTTTCCCATCCAATAGGGCAGCGGTTCTCAAACTATTTTTGCCGCGGAGCACCAAATGACTGGTGTAAATTTCACGGAGCCCCCCCCCCCCCCCAACCCTATCGAGATTTTCACCATACTACATTTCGGATGAAAATAAAACACACTTAATTCAAGAAAAATTTGAACCTCAAAAGTTTTATTGATATTACACAGACATTTCTAATGAGAAGAGTGGTGTTGCTCTTTGTTACCAGAGATTTTTTTTGATATCTGGCTTAATATTTCCAAGTTGAAGTTTCATATGAGGTTCAGCATTCAACTTCAACTTGTTGCGGTGTTTAATTTTTGTGGAAACATACTGAGAAATTCCCGCCTCACACAAGTATGTGGTAGCAAACGGTAGAAGTATTTTAATGGCCATCTGTGCAATTTCATTCTATTCAGATTTTATTTCACACCAAAAATCAACTAGATTTTTAGTTTTAAAACATTCTTGGAGAGTAGAGTCACTGATTAACTCCAAGAACTGTTCGTGATGATTAGATGTAAATCCTATTGGTTTTTCATGGATATTGAAAGGACTTAGCACCCAACTATTACACTTTAACTTTTCTTCCCAAGTTGTAGGAAAATATTTTTCCACGGAGTCAATGATAGATTTTAAGTGTCCTACAATTTCTTTGCTCAATATTTCAGGCACTTTGTCTGGATTGATCTCTTCTGATAATTATTTGAGCAAAGGAAAAGAGTCAATATCTCCCGTCTGAAAACTAGCCAACCAGAATTCCAATTTTACTATTGATCTTCCACATTCTGTAAATTATCGAACCTCTTATTTTTCATAACAGAAGTTGCTGAGAAATAAATGCACTCAGTTTCCTGAGGATGAAACATGTCGAACGCTTTCCTATTCAAACAATCTGCACCTACATTCGTGGGAGTAAAGAATCAAAGAAGAGCGATTTTGCCATGCTGTTACCATTGAAACTTCGTCTCATATCACAAGCTCTATTGGAATCAAGTCCCGTGCTTCTTAACTTTGTTGTTGACGTAGTGTAGAAGTGGTTGTGTGTAGGGGTTCTTTATAGAGTGGAATTCCAAAATATCGGTGTGAAGTGTGGCCATCGAAGAGCAAGGTAGCTGCAACGCCTGTACATGCAACGGCCCGGAAGGGGCGCTTCTCTTTATGATAACGGGCAGAAATATGCTTGATGACGGTGGTTTTGACAGTTCCGCCGGCAGCACAGAGGAAGAAAAGTCTCTTGTGTGGGGATTGCTGCGGCGAAGACAGGGCAGCAAACACGTCATCGACAAAAGCTGACTGCTCCTGATTCAAGTTCAGGACAAGTATCGCATCAGCGAACAGATTTAAATTATTAGCTCTGATCTCCCACGCCCCCATAATCGGGTATAAAGTCGGGATATGTGTCATCAATATGGAAGTTGTTTGGATCAGGTAAATTGAACCTGGCCAAAGTAACGCCATTACCTTGAAGAAGAATTTCAATTTCCAAGAGTGCCAATTTCATGGCTCCGGATCTGTCGGTGTGATGGACTTGAAAAGCGAAATCGGCGGACAAAGCATCCGCGAAAGCCACCCACCAGGCAAGAGGTTTGAAAAACCAGAAGGGTTCCGAATGCCCTGCGCAAATGATGTGGGGAGCAGAAGCCTTATAATTCTTCGAAACATGAGAAAATATAAGTACTAGGAAGTAAGGAAATGAGGGGGCAAAAGAAAAAATAAAAATTCCAGCCCCGCTGGGAATCGAACCCAGGTCACCATGCGTACAATGCCTAGCGCGCTAACTCACTCTGCCACGGTGACTACTGATATGACCATGCAGTTGAAAGCGATGTTAAATTTTTGTTTAAAAAAACGCTTGCATACGAGTCTGCAACCATTGGGACATTTTCATCTAAGTCCAAAACCCAACTGACCAAATTTCGTATTGTGCGCATGACACATACCTTCTCTCTTCTCTCCCTCTACAATTCAATACTTCGCCATTGTGCGCATGACACACACTTTCCCTCTTCTCTCCCTTTACAATTCAATATTTCGTTACATAATATCGTTACATAATTTCGTTACATAATTTCGTCACATAATTTTGGTTATGTGCCAGAGCAAAGACATGAAAATGTCAATTTCCCGATAGTCGGCGAGGAGTCCCAACGCCATACAGGCGGCTTGATACGTAGGATGAAGGGTGCCACGTACGGTGCGAGCATCGGCAAAGCTCGTCAAACCCGCTCTGTTGGAGAGCAACATGCGCAGGTAAAAACGTTCCATGGTCATCACGGATGGTTCAACCGAACACATCCGCCCGATGGTTCGACGGGGTACTTTGGTGGGTTTCCACACATCTCTACGGTTGACATTGCAGAACGTGTGATCCTCAACGACTTTAGGATAGTGTAGATGTCTTTTGTTTGGATTTTGGGCCTTTAGAGCGAAATACGCGTTGAGTGTAGTTTCTGAGTGACGGAGGATTCCAGCCTACTTGCGTGGGATAAGATGTTCTGCTCTTCTTCGAGATGAACCGGCAACTTTTCGACGCCTACACTCTTCTCGGTCAGAGTGTGGCCGGTAAGTGACAATCATACCGAAGGGTCATGACTGGATTGTAAGGTACAATCCAGCGATTGTCAACATGAATGTTCGATCCGTTTCGAAACTTGGAAATGGTGTATTCCTGCGGTCGTTTGTACAAAGGTTTTCGGCCAGCAATATTGGTGGTATCACGAAAAGTCTTCGGAAAGCCAAAACGGCATTTGTCGCCGTCACCTTTACGACAGGGCCACGAAAGGTTGTCACCGCGTTCCGTGTTGCAGGGACTGTGAACGTAGAAGCGAGTTACTTTAGCGTATAATTCAGGGTTTTGCACTGAGTTGGGAATGGTGGCGCAAACAACCTGGTCGACTTGTTCGCCTGTGATTGCCACATCGCGCTTGTCCACGATGTAAATATTGTGAGCATGCATGAGCAAGCGGTTTTAGGCCTCGTAAACTGTGAACCAAGCCAGAACACGACCAACTACGTGATGGTAAACCATGTCCGACTGTAAGGAGAGCCACTTTTCGTAGAAAACATCGTTCACAATATCGGGTGCAAATCGTGGATCGCAATTAACAGTCTTGCAACGCTCTTTCACTTCTGTCCAGGCCGCATTTGTTGTATAAGTTACGAACCACGTCGGACGACCAAATCTGGCCAGAATAGCCATGAAATCGAGGAAATTTTCTCGTTCATTTTTCGTAGTGTTCTCAAAGGTCGGAAGAAGTAAAATTACTTTCCCCACGGCTTTGTTTTACTCGTGTGCCCTTCTCGCGATGAAATCTCTCAGAGATTTGTAAGTGTCCATTCGAAATTCAACCTGATTTAAACGGAACATTTCCAGTCGGTCATAATCTACGCAAACTTGAGAATTAATAATCCACTGGAGAAAGAGTCTTCGGCCCTGATGTAAAATGGTCGTGTCCGCAAGTTGGTAACGTGCGTACTGTAAGTGAGTCAAATGGTCAACCTGGCCCCGCAAAGCATCCCGAGTTCCCCAACAATCCTCTCCATGCAAGGAAATCAGTGGAAACGTCATTGTTGATTTACTCAACGTAGAATCTCCTTAGAAACTCAAAAGGAAAACAGATTAGTAAAATAAGAAGAGATAAAAAATTACTCTTGGGAAAATTCTTTCAGAAAATCAAATAATGTGTATTTTGTTTACATGAAAAGCTAAACTGTGAACATAGCAACTTGTAAATAGTGATTTGACAACCTTCAGTTGTATGTAAACTTATCAACTAATTTTGATGCTAAGGCTTTAAAGAAAAAGAGGGAAAATAAATTCTGCGAAAATTCAAATTGTGTCACTGTTCTCAACATTCATTGTATCGTGTGTCCTCTGGGAAACGTGAGGCGGCGTAGTGTTCTCTGAATTATTGCCGGTCAAGGAAAGAATTTAACATCGTACGAATATTCCGGGACCTCGCCGGTGAAAACTGCGGCTACATAATCGTTCACTGGCCTAACCATGGAGGAACCAAAAATACGTTGCCGATACTCGTGATCACCAACTCTGCGCATATCGGAACTTTTTTCGCTAGGATTAATCATCTAAACTACTTCTTTCATTTCCCGATTTTCCTGTTGTGCTATTGCTCTTTTTCCTTGTAAACCTCCGCCGTGTATTAGAACCATTGAATTATCCTATTGTTCGCGCGTAAATACCTTTCCAGTAGAGCTACAATGTCCTCATCGTGGCCGTCAACAGTAGAATTTGTAATGCGTTGAGTATAAAAGGAGATTTTCCCGTTAATGCGAAGAACATCACTCAACTGGCGCGTGCTGCCTAAAAATTCGAAACGAACGGACGGATAAAAGGTCGAGAAAATCTCATTGTACGAAATAATGTGTGTGTGAAAAAGTCTGCTCGTGGGGTCGGCCCCGTTGAACAGATTGTGTATTTGAGCAGTCCATTTCTGTCAGTACTCCAAGCAAACTTGGTAAAACATTTTTGTGTGTTCTTTGAAATTGTCAATCTTTTCCTGGTCATTCATCTTCTGTAATAATTGGGACACTTTGAATGGCATAAAATTTTGATCCAAACGATTATTGAGAGCTTCTTTAAATGAAGAAACTATTTCAATCACTTCAAGAATACAGTTCATCTCTTTTTCAATAGATGCTATCTTAGAATGAAATAGCGACATATTTGAATGTATAAACCATAGGTAGAGTTCAGTTATTTCACTTTAGAAAAAGTCTTTCAATAACACAGGTATTTGTGTCTGTGACAAGAAGTATTCTTTGAGTGCAGGATAAATTGAGGGAACTGATTGAGGGAACAGAACATTCAGACAAGGAGGACAGATGAAAACCAAATCAGTTTGGTATTCTTGTTCATCGAGCTCTTCAATTACACATTTTTCATGGAAGAGTTTGGAACACATCATACAAAGAATTGCGAATTCGTTGACATTGATGCAGCTTCCGCACTTGAAACATAATCCTCGGGATCCCTTCCTTCGAATTTCATCTCGATTTCCAGGTAGGACTGAACAACTTTCTTCTTCTTCGTCACAGCTGGATTCTGAGGTCATCACATTTTGTAATATAAGCTTTTTGGGCTTACATTTAACTTTATTTTCCACCTTCTTGTCTTTCTCTTTTAAACCTAGTAGTTTCCTTTTTTCCTCCGCTTTCTTGGTTGTTTTCTCTTCTTTTTTTTAAACTTTTAGACGATCAGCTTCTATCTTTAGATTTTCTTGTGTCTGATGTTCTAAAACTTCATCACAGTTTAAAACCCTGGGTACGTACTTCTTTTTGGCAGGAAAAGTCTTCTTCTTTTTAACGGGATATCTTTTTGTCTCATCGAAAAGTTCATGCAAATTTTTAATTGTCATTGATCTATTCATAAGAGAAACATTTTCCCAGGTGAGTATTGGAATCGTATGTTGGGGGTGGGGGGTGTTGTACTGAAAGATGCACAAAATATTCAAACAATATCAAAGGGACGTCTTGTAAAATGATATCTTCCTGGAGTGAGTGAGCGAGTGCCCGCCTTTTCCTTGTAAATAATGTGTGGGTTTCCCCACAGTAGGAGTGGCTGGTTTACTCTTTGACATTCTCTCATCTACTACTTTGGGATTGACCTTTCTGTCTTCAAAGGATGCAGTAGAGACGCCAGGTGTAGAAGATACTTAGGCTCGGAGACCCGACCGCTCTTTGTATAGGTGAAGAGGTCGAAGATTTCCGGAGAGCTTCTTTAGAGAGTCCCTCGTATCGGATTTTCTGCCAGTGCCTGGTGCTGTGAGAAGACTTTTGATGTTCGCCGTGGGGAGCAAGTGTTTGTCTGGGATGTCTTTAGGTCATCGGAGATCGTAGTGCTATTTTGTTTACGTTTTGCTCTTTGGTCCGAGGGTCGAGCTGAGTTTGTGCTAGTATTGTGAGGTGCGTCAGGTAAAGATGAGTGAGGTACACGAGAAAAAGAAGCACGGGCGGCTGAGGCATTGTAAAGGTGGCGGTGTGTTTGAGTAGCTGCAAGTCTCTTAGCAGAGCTACATGTGTTATACATTGGGAGAAGCTATCGAAACTAGAATAATATAAGTTCTACTGTTGGTATTGAGAGAAAAAGTTCATGAGCCATGACTTTTAAATTTTATGACTAATATGAAAATCACTGGACGACTATTATTAGTAAGGTGAGTATTAGCTTGAAGCAGTGTTAGTTATGAGCAGCAGATGAAAGTAGTTCAAATGAGGAAAAAATAATAGAAATACGCAAAGTTCAGAGTTATTTATTTTTAAATCACACTAAAGCGAAAACGAAAGTTAACGGAAAACACAGTTGTACATGAAAAAGTATCATCTGTTTGTAAAAATAAGTCAAAATTATTACATGTTTAAAATAGATAAAATAAGTTACGAAAACACGAAAAATATTACAAAATAAACATGACAGGTGAAGATGGTTCAATCAGCGCTAAATGCAGTCAAGTCTACTGAGGTGGCGACAAGACTTCCAGTTGGGAACAAATGTACACCATGCAGCCTTCTTTAAAGAAACAATAAATTCAGATCTATAGGTAAATTGCTTGAATGTAAATACATGGATATCATAGGATTTTGATTTCATGAGGAGACTTGGATATTCCGTATTTTTGTTGTTCGAAAATGATATATTCCAATGATTATAGCACTATTAAAATCTTGTGCTAATTATTAATTGAGAATAAATTATTAAGTTAGGTATCCAGATAGCAAAGAGTATGATGGTTTTTGTAATAAAGACAGTGCTGTTATAAAACTACAAATAACTTTGAAAGCATTCTTCGGGATAAAAGCTTTGTGTCATTGTAGTTTACCCACTCAGGACAAATTTCCGACCATTCATGTTCAGTTAGAGTTAGTTCTGACTGCAAATAATGAGGATCATTGGTATTCTCACCATGATCTAAGCTCTCCTCAGATTCACAGGAATCTATACTACTGAGGAATGATGAGCGATTGTGGCTTAGTTGCGATTCCGAAGTATGCTTCCCACGAAAAAACCACTGTTTTCCTAAAAAAATAATTCCCGGAGTTCGTTTTGAACAAACCAAGTATATAAGGTTACCGGATTAGCAACATAAACTTGCAAAAGTTTGTCCCTGAGGTGTGACCACAATGGATTTCTCCTGTTAGGAATATCTGTGTATGACTTCAACTCTTCATTTGAAGAAAAAATCTGCAATATCTCTAGGAACAAGTTTTGGACGAGGCATTTAAAATGATATGAAAGGAAATTAAAACCAATATACATTTTTTGCCGGTTCAACTCGGAAGTATATTTGAATCACTTATTTGAGAAACCCATTAAGTCCTTGTCAGTCAACTTTTCAGGAGAGACAAAAAACTAATTTCCCTTTCAAAAAAAAAATTGTAATTTTTTTAAAAAGTTTGTATGAATTCTGAAGCCTTTTCGGTTCTTTTGATTTCATCAATTTTTACCTAATGCAATCCAAGCCTTTGAAAATCGCATTCAAAGTCTATGGACTTAGTTTGTTTCTCAAATAAACAAGTGACTTAGTTGGTTTCTCAAATAAACAAGTGACTTAGTTGGTTTCTCAAATAGAAAACGAGGACTTGATTTGTTTCTCAAATAGAAAAAGAGGACTTGATTTGTTTCTCTATTAATTGGCAAAAGAAAAAATACAGGTTTTGTTTGAAAGAAGGTAAATGAACTTTATTTTTATTGATTTTATTACACGAAAAAGTAATATTTTCATTGTCATAGGGGTACTAAAGTCAGGTATATCATGTTTAGGCACTTTTTTAGTCCAATTTTTGGCCAATTGAATAGTTGGTGACTCAATAACCTCTTCCATAAGTAAATCAGGTTCAACACTCACATTCATTTCTACAATAGAAGGATCCACATTTTCATCAGCTTGCAAATCTTCAAGACGTGCAAGAATTATGTCATCTCTGTCAACAGCTTCTAACACAGGACCATCTCCAGTAAATGATTCATCAGAATCTGACTCAATATCTGACAGACTTCTAAGGAAGGTATCTATTTGACTGCTTGAGAGAACTTCAATGTTCCCTTGGTTCTGTGGTAGGGTAGCAAGAACCTCACTGTCTCCAGTACTCGTATCTTCATCCATTCTGCCAAAAAAGAAGAAGAATACCTATTTTTATACAACCTAGCAAGCAAAAGTCTTTGACAGTACTTCCTATAACATAAGGAAAGTAAAAAATGATTTGATCAATAAACCAGAAAATACTAGGACAAAAACAGTAGGAATACATAAAAAATGAAGAAAAATAAATACCATGTCAGGGCAATGGGAATATACTTCCCACTAACAGTGAACTCCAACCTATGATCAGGCAATGGGAAATTACTTCCCACCAAGTTTGATCAACTGTATCTTTGTCACTGTAAGAGCAATTTCATTCATGTTTGAAAATATCATTTCTAAATGTTCCAATGCCATAAAATCAAGAATAAAAATATTACTTACCTAACTTTTGGACCGTTTAACAATGAATTACTGAAAAAAATGCGAAGAACACTGAAAATTGTCTAAGAAAATTTCAATTTTGAAAAAAAATTGAAAACGTAAACAAATCGTTTTTAGTTTAGCGATCCAAGCGGCATAATCTTGTAGCTTGAAGTCTCAAAATTCAAATAGAAGAAACGCGGAAATTAACAAGGTCCGTTCACAAGACTCATGTACGATTTTCGAGGTGGGAATCATTTTCCCACTGCCTTATTAACCTCTTGAGACCCATGAGTAAACCGCTTTCTGTATTTTTATGAAATTTTAATATGTTACTACTATTGAGCACAGAAATTCAACAACAAAAAAGCAAAGTTCTAGTCCATCTGGAACTAAGTCAATTTTCAAGACCTCTGGAAAGGTCTTTGGGAGTCAATATAGGTAAAATCAGAAGATCAGAGTTATGTACAAATTGAAATGATGATAATTCTATCATTCATTTATTTATTATGTAACTTTTTTTACTATGTGCATTTCTATTCCAGAGAATAACTATGCTTTCCTATCTTTTCATACAAAATAATAATTCTTATTATTCCAGGATTTTTAATACTATTTATTGATAAACTAAAGGGAATGATCTCAAAATTATTCTCTGGTGTGATAAGAAAGGAAGCAGTTTTTGTTGATGCAAAGGTAGAGCTTACACTTGATGCACATAGTCTTTGATTTGCCAGTGCATCCTTCTAATAATCTACACTTTGAATGGAACTTGTCTTGTAGCATATGCTTGGGAAAATGTCCAAACCTATCATACCGTACTTCACTTGGAGTCAGGGGCTTCACATTTCGTTTCCACCTGATCGGACTTAAGTGGACTGTATTTTATGGAATATTTAAAAAGACCCGTTGAGGGACCTTAGAGTAACTACTACGACAAAAGAAACAGAAAAACGACGAAATTTTCCTTCTCTCTGAGATTTTTTCCAACAACACTATCTGAGGTTATGTTTCTATTTTAATTTTTATATTTCACAACGAGCACAATATTTACCTAAAGAAAAGGTTTTGGCACGGTTCAAATATTGAAATAGGTATCTTGGCGCCAACATCCCCCAGCTTTAAAGGAAATGCAAACCTTCAAAAAAAAAAAAAAAAAAATGGACCCCAAAATAATGAAGCAATAGGGTAACAAATGCTGTACATTAATAAAATAGTAATATCATCATTAATCAACATCACATTACTGAAAATTGAAATTAATTATTTTACAAATAAAAAGACAAATTGTCTTGAAAAATTAACAAAATAGAAAATGTGTCTAGGTTTGAGAAGCACAACATCCATCTCCTATTGGGTAGGAAGGGGCGCTAACTTACAGACAGGTCGTCTGAATTCCCCCCGAGCAGTCCTCACCGAGACCACCCTCACTACTCCATCCCTTCCTGGGAACAACTCGGTGATGACGATGACACCACGTGGCCAATTCAGAGGAGCTGCATTATCCTGCTTTATTAAAACCAAGAAGCCCGGGGTAACCGAATTAGAATTAGTGGCCCACTTTTCCCTAGCCTGAAGTTGAGATAAATATTCAACAGACCACCTAGACCAAAACGATTGTACAAGTTGATCAATCAACTGGAATCTAGTTAATCTGTTAATTTTAACATCAGACACATCCCCAATGCAGGAAGACACTGCAGTGGAGTAAGTTTAAGAAAGTGATTGGGAGTGAGAATATCCACATCACTTGGATCTGAACCAAGAAAACATAACGGACGTGAATTTAGAATACACTCAATTTGTACAGTGAGTGTGAGCAACTCTTCATAAGTCAACAGTTGCCCTCCCATGACTTTAAGCAAATGAGTTTTAAACGAGCGAACGTTGGCCTCAAATATTCCACCAAAATGCGGAGCTGTATCGCACCTTTAGAATTAGAGGTTTATATGTCAAAAAACCTATTTTTGGGGAAATCGCAATTGAAAATTTGACATATCACTGTTTTAAAACTATAAGATCTACAAATTTGATTATTGTTGCATTCAAATCAGCATGTTCTTTTCTATTGAACTATGTAAAAAAAATATCACTTTTGATAATGGAACTTAAATTTATTGTCATTTAAAAAAAAAGGTGTTTTGACATAAAACTTTATTTTAAGATTATCTCGTTTTTTGATAAAATGTCAATAATGAATAGAGTGATATGGTACGATAATACCTTATTCTTTGATCATAAGTGAACAAAAGTGGGTAATATTTTTTTCGAGATATCACTATCATGTATTACTTTTAAATGAAAAATGTGTGTGGTATTGTAGTTTTATAGTAACATATCACTGTATGAATAATAGAAAAAGGGCACTGTGAACTTAAAGATACATAGAATTCCATTGGTTAGGGTAATAAATAAGAAAAATCAGAACTCTTAAACTTTTAATTTGTTTGCTATAAATGAAAGCTTTATTATGCTGTTGAATGTTTACAAACCAAGCAAATATCAAGATTGACTTAATGTTAAACAAAAAGAAAGTAAAAACTCTTTTCTTATTTTAGGCTTCTGAATAAAATAAGAACAAAATTTTATTATTATTATAAAAATTGCTCAAGTCGTGCCCACACACGAGGTGTATTTTGTATTTTTCTGGGTGCTTTAGGTTGCAACTTTTGCAACTTTAGGTAAGTTAAACACGTCTTTTAGGTAGGTAAGTAATACCACATATGAAACCTAATAATGCTATAATAAAATTATGAAACTCGAGTGTAGAGGTAAGTAAGTACCTAATCATCAAATATGCCCCAATCTAAATCATGTTCAATCTACTTGCAGATATCATTGTAGTAATCTTTATAGCAAGTTGGAATTTGTCCGTCTTTCACTAATTTCAGGAAGTCCTTTTTCTTTTCTTCTGAAAGTTTCAGCTTCGATGAATACAGTGTTTTTGGTTTGATACGAGAAATTTTCAATGTTCGCTGTGTACCTTCGCTAGGTTCTCTCGATATTTCAAAGGAACTAAATTCCACATTAGGATCGAATGAACATTTGTTAGATATGGATAGAGGTTTACTTTTCTCAAATTTGAGTATTTTGATAACTGAGAACATATCGGACGAGTCTTTGAACGTTGTGGAACTCAGTGTGGAATCCAGTTGATTGGTCAAATTTTTGATGTCTATGAAGTCTTCATACCCTAATTCCTTGACTTTGAATGGATCTCCAGTTTTCTTTGCTAGCTGAATGATGGTAGTGTATTGGGAAGGAACCAAGATAGGACCAGATGGTAAATAAGATGGTATTATATCAAAATACAAAAAATGAAATTTGACATAGAAAGTATTATATCCCTTTCGTGACCCATTCATATCTTGTGATAATTTATATATTTTTTTTTTTTCAATTGGGACTAAAATGGTTCCAAAAAAACAAATTTCAAGTTAGTTTGCCGATTTTCGACCGACACCGCGGGCGGCAGGTGGTGGGAAGACATACTTCCCACTGGGTCAACTCTGGGAACTTGAGGTGGGAAGACCTAATTCCCACTGGGTCAACTCTAGGAAATTGAGGTGGGAAGACCTAATTCCCTCTGGGTATTCTAAATGATGCTTTTTTGGACCCTTATTATGTGAAAAGAGCCAGAAATAAAGAAAGAAAAGTAAAAGATCAAACTTTTATTAGGAAAAAAATTGTAATGTATTGATGCAGTCTCAAAAGCAAAGTAAAATAAATTTAAAGGCAAATTTACTAATTTCTCTGGCTGTGAAATGGTTTGTGACAAGTGAAACATAAAGGAACCTGACAAGATTCACACATATAGCGTGTTCTCTTTTCTTTCTTCTTTGTTGAACATGGTCGACAGCGCCTATACTTATCCTCTTTCACCATGTAGTGCTTTCCAGAGAGTCTCACTTCAGTTGGTACAGTTTCGACACTTTTCTTAGTAAGAAAGAAAACTTTCTTACACTTTCCTTTTCGTGAGCAGAAGTCCCCAATCAGCTGTCTAGCTAATTTCTTCCTGAAGAGTAGTTGGCTGATCTTATTGACACCCTTGTCAGTTGAATGCAGTATGTGTGCATTTATGATGGCCATGTCAAGCAGGAAGTAAAATATTCTGTGCCACCATTTGATGCTTCTCCTACCAATAGAATACCTCTCCTTCAATTGATCAAAGTGATCCACACCACCCATCACAGTGTTGTAATCTTTGATGGCAATAGGGCATGCAACATCTTCCTTAACACCTTGTTTGTTCTTTCTTTTGATTATAACCGTATCTTTTGGATTATGGGAGGAACTCAGGACACAAACAGGCCTATTGTCTTGCCATTTGATGGCTGACAGGCAATTCTTTGTGTTGAACATGAACTCTCCTTTTGAGAGCTTATCATTATTTGACAACATCTTCGGCAAACCTCTACGGTTTGAACGGACGGTTCCACATGAGAGGATCTTGTTATGGAATAATGTTTCCAAAAGATTGATGGTGGTAAAGAAGTTGTCAAACGCAACAAAAGAGTGAGTACCAATCAAAGGTTTACATAAATTCAACACTATAGCTTCACACATAGAAAATGTTTCGTACTCTTGATCATTTAATTCATTCTTGCCTGTGTAAATTTCAAAGTTATATACATATCCTGTTTTACTATCAGCTAAACACCAAACTTTGTACCCTCGTTTGATTGGTTTTAGTGGCATGTATTGTTTCATAGCACTTCTCCCTTTAAATTTTATCATTGATTCATCCACTGCAAATAAATTGGAAGGATAGTACATGTTTTGGGAGTTTGATCTGAGTTCTTTTATCATGAAACGCAGCTTGTGTAGCCTATCATTGTTCCTTTCCATATTGTTACTTATGTGTAAATTTTCCGTAATTTTTTTAAATCTGTTCTTGATCATAACTTTACAAACAGCTTCTACTCTCTCAAATGGGTCAGAACTCCAATAACTGTTGACTTCTGGTAACTTGTGAATACCCATTACAATTAATATTCCAAGATATGCTTTTAGCTCTTCTATAGTTAATTCTTTCCAGTTTTTTGTTGTAACTTTTACAGGTTTACCCTTCAGAATCACTGTCCTCTCTTCACTTGCATATCTATTGGTTTCAACACAAATTCTCTCAAGTAACTCTCTACTAAATATTTTACAGAAATAATCCAATTCAATCTCACCCTGTTTATGTCCTTCTTTTGTCTTAGGTTCTTTCTCAAAATCAATTGGTGGTACATATTTAAAATGTCTTACAGAAGTACCCCAGTTGTTGTCATCATATGTACAAATACCATCCATTGAATATCTTACAGGTGGAACAAGTTCGGGTAAGTTGTTAGGAGGTATCTCGTAGGCTGAATTCAGAATATCTGCTGAGCTGGTAGACGGGCCTGGTTCTGCTGAGCTGGTAGACGGGCCTGGTTCTGCTGAGCTGGTAGACGGGCCTGGTTCTGCTGAGCTGGTAGACGAGCCTGGTTCTGCTGAGCTGGTAGACGGGCCTTGTTCTGCTGAACTGGGAGTTGGAATCTCAACTTGTACAAGTGACTCTGGGGAGAAAAGGCAATTGAATAAGAAAATTTATAATGCAAACCACCAAATAATTTTTAGTAGCACTTTGTTAGTTGTTGATTTTGTTTATTTTTATTGGTAAAATTCTAGTTACCACAATTTTATTTCTTAACCAAATTTAACCTACCCTAACCTAAAATTTTGTGGTTATTAGAATTTTGCCTTATTAGTTTGCCCTAACTATGAACAGAGTACAATCAAAACACACCATGATCCAAACAGGACTTTTTTTTTTTTTTTTTTTTTTGATAAAAAAAATTAAAAATATTTACCAATATCATGATCATCAGACAGGGAAACTTCAAAGTTAGATGATGATGGAGAAGATTGTGTAGAAGATCTTTGAATATTTGACATTTCTCCAGAACCGGTGTACCAATCAGTATCAGCATCCTCATCAGCTTCAAAATCAGAGGAGTCATCTACTTGAGGTAAACTGAAAAGAACATCAAATATCTCATCCTCCCTGATGATGGTGTTCAGAAAATTGTCTGCTGCATTCTGCAAAAAAAAATAATAACAGGTGATAAAATATACATAAATAATTATAGGAAACAACACAAGATATCAACTTTTACTTTCAGGCAAAAACACAAAAGAATTACAGGTAACTACACAAAATGAACCTTGGAGAGACTGGTGGGAAACATGTCTTCCCACCTGCTGGACCCCTTTTTGAATCCATCAATTTGTACGTTCTAGCTGTATTTCATTACAAAAATTATCAAAATTATCTCTATCAACACTTCAAAAATGAGAAAAAAGACGGTGGTACTTATAATAATTTGCTGATCCTTGATCCATGATCAAAAATGTTGATAAATTTTAAATTCTGAGCGCACAAGAACCTCTTCTTACGGAATCCATCAAAAAAATGATGATAAAAATAAATGTAAACAATGAAACCAACCAGCTGATTATGAAAACATGTGAGGAACAATGTTGCCAAACGAAAAAATTCCATTGAGAAAAAATCCCTCTATTTTTTTTTATTTTACCCGCGAATTCAAATGGTGGGAAGACGTACTTCCCACGGTGCACGAAAGGGATATTAAAACATTTTAGAGAGCTATATTCAAAAGAATCACTAAACATTTTTTAAAGATGGTAATTTATCAAAATGTTATCATCGAGTCAAAAATTATCTCCAAATTATTGATTTTTTATGGAGAAATATACTGACTTCACTGATCAAACTGACTTAAAACTATTTTGATCCAATGCCCCCTCCACTTTTAGTTAATTGAATAAAGATTTTAGCGCTGTAACTTGTGAACGGAGAGGAATAGAACTATAATTCTTGTACATATCGATAGAGCTCGTTCTCTTCTTTCCAACGGTACCAAAAACGTATTTTTCGATTTTTTTTTTTTGATATATTACCCTCTAATTCTAAAGGTGCGATATGTAGTCTTCAGATTCCAACAAGTTATAAATGTCATCTAGCTGGTTTTTCGCTCCTACAAAGTTTGTTCCGTTATCAGAAAGAATGGTCTTAATAGGGCCACGTCTGCTTGGAAATGATATGCTTTATTTAGTTTTTACAAAACTTTATTTAGTCTTGGAAAACGTTTGAAAGCATTGAGGAAGGTTGGAGTGGATAGGTTAGAAGCCGTTTCCATATGAATGGCTTTGGTGGCCAAACAAATAAACAGGCAGATATACGCCTTTTGACTTTTCTGTCCTCTTTTACCCGAGAGCGTAATTGAAATCGGGCCCAAAAAGTCACACGCTGTATTTACAAAGGGCTTGACCTCCAAAACTCTAGAATTCTAGATGGAAGCAATTCACCCATCTTGGGATAAGTTACCTTCGGAGAATTTTTAAAACAGATATTACATAATTGATAACGTTTTCTAACCAGATTTCTACCATTTAAAATCCAATATTTTTGTCAAAAAATAACTCATTAGTTCAAATTAGTGTTTCTAATGTCAGGGATATAGTCTCTTTTTTTAAGGATTTTTTGCTTATCTAGGGGATTCATAAGGGCTTAAGAGAATTAAAGGAAATTTGCTTTTCAGAAACAAGATATTTTTCAAATTGTATTTCTTTTTTTTAACAATAAGCACTAATATACATACATTTCACACTTAGATGAATAAAAAATATTTTCTTATTTAGAAAAAAGTAAGTAAGAGTGGGGTACTATAAAGTGGGTGTAAACCAGCAAGGGAGACTAAAAACTACCAATAAGAAAAAATATTATTATAATTATTATTTTTGTTATTTCTATCATTGATTTTAAAAAAGAAAAGAGCAAAAGAAATATTATTAGGAAAAAGTCAACTCACCAATTTGTGTCCCCATGGTGCACTCAAGGCTGGGAAGGTTTTCACGTATGAAACGTATCCCTCTTTTAATAAAAGTGTCTGTCTTTCTTGGAAACTTTTTGTCCACTTCTCTTCAACAAGATATTGAGGAGATGAATTGAATTTCAGCCACTCAATACATCTAACATCATCCATAAATTCATCATTTGGACAAGATTCTGTAAATTGGAATGTATCAGGGAGAGGTCTAAATCTTTCAGATCTATTTCTTTTCTTGGCTCTACGGGAACAGTTGGTGGATGTGTCACTGCTACTACTACTACTTTCAGTACTACTTCTTTTTTGGGAACCTCCCAAGCAACGTCTAACATGAATCAGACGATGTGTAATGTAACCTGATGCTTGGATAGCTACACCATTTTGGATAGAAAATGGTGTGTAGTAGATATTTGTGTCTTCAGATGGAAACAGCTCCTTTAAATATCTGACCCATTATTTTCATCCATACTTCACCTCTGATGGTACTGGAGGGCTTGTTTAAGGTAACCAAAACAGCTTCAACAATTGCTGCTGTGATAAATCTCCTGTCAGAATATTGTAATTTCTTGGATTCAAGTATTTTACTTTCTGTGGCAGTATTTTTTAGAATTGAGCTGAATTGAGTTATTGGCAGTTATTGGGCTGAAATCAATTTTTTCAAATTCCTCAATAGTGAACTCCCAAGTTTGCTGTAGTAAATTGCTATTGGACGGTTCAGCAGATAGTTGAGCTGGTGGTTCTGATGTTTCTTGTACTGCAGCAGCTACCAATTGGTCAACTACACTTGTAGGTTGACTGTTTGCTTCAACAAGAGCACAACTTTCATTAAAATGCTGTTGTTGACTGGACTGTTGCTGTTGACGTTCAATCTGACTGTTCTGAAAAAAAATGAAAAAAAATATGATTAAGTAGGCAATAATCAATCACAAAGGGCTGTTATATGGGTCTAATCAAAACTGCTTGGCTTTTATACTCACTACTTCTGTTTTATGTAAGTAATAAATTACAACTTATAAGTCACCTCATCACACCCTATGAAAACAAATGAAATAAAAATATACAATACTTTCAAAACACCCTTAACATAGGTTGTAGGTGTAAACCATACATACAGAGTGCAATATAAGTCTTTATTCAAAGTTTTTAATTATTGTGGTTTAATGTTGTTTTGTACTGCATGGTTATATCTTGACGGGGGTTTTACCCTCTCTACACAGGAAACTATCAAAACTGATACTCACATTGACCTCACCCAGCCTAAGTGGGCCAGGAAAAGCCAGCATCATGAGTGTTAGAATTTGAATGCTCACCCATCTTAGTGATCTGAAGAGAACCAATGTATTCACTATGCCATTTATGATGTCTGAACTATACCTGTATTATACACAGTTGTACCGAGAGGTAATCAGGGAGAAATCAACATTCAATATTTGAATTTTAATTAACACTTTGACTGCCATGGGTCGCATATATGCGAGACATCTAGCTCTAACTTGAAATGTGTGTCTCGTGAATTTGCAAACCTCTACTGTGTATTTTAAATGGTATTCTGAAAGCGTGGCGCCTGAGGAGAATTTTGGTTTTTATTTGAGAAAATTATCTTGAAAAATAAATTTTTTATGACAAAATAAAGAATACAATGTATTTCTTATGGGAAAATAAAGAAAAAGTGGTTTTTATTTGAAAACTGAATTTTTGTTGAAAAAAGAGTTTAGGTATAAAGGAAAATAAATTTTACAATATTGGAAAATTGGAAATTTTGAGGTATTAGAAAAATTGAAAAACTCCAAATTTGTAAGAAAAAAAAATGTAGAAAAATGAAACATTATTAATTATTAGATCTCTCTGAACCAGCTCCCATGACTCAGTGGTCACTGCACAAGTCTTGCACGCGGGAGACCCGGGTTCGAATCCCAGCGGGGGCAATAATTTGTCATCGTGGTTTGGATGTTTTCGGGGCCCACTCAGCCTCGTGAGGACAATGAGTAGCCATTTAGGATAAATGCACATGGCGACCAGTGCCAGCATTCTAGGTAACACAATTGGTTGCATGGATATAAATGGTACTTGGAAAGTCCTAGAATGCTGCAGTGAGCACTAAAGTTGTGACATAATAACACAAAGAAATAGCATTCAATTATTAGATCTGTTGTACATATTGGATCTTGGTTTCAATAATCAGTGCCTGGAATTGAAACATGGTAAGCATAACTGAGGTTGCTTTAGACATTGTGAACAGTATGTGGTTATACATTTAGCTTTGTTTTTGGCCTTTTTTCTTTCTATCTTGAGTGGCTCTATTTTGACCATAGCAATCTGTACAACGTCTTCGGATTTTGGCACCACGGTCATTCAGCCTTTGTTCCAAGTGATGAGTCATTTGTGTTGGAGTTGATCTACGACGTGGTTCTTCTGGAGAGTTTTTCTCGACAATTTTTTCACGAAATTCTCTTATTTTGATTTTCTTCTTGCTTACTTCTTGGTATATGATCCAAGCATTCACTACAGAAACGCCTAGAAGCAGTTCTAGTGCAAGCTTCCTATACCATTTGATGCCTTTTCTCAAGACTGATCCGTATGACGTCATCTGGTCTGATTTGTCAATACCGTATTTTCCTGTATTATACGCCACAATAGCGAGAGGTTTCTCCTTCTTTCTCACAAGGGGTTCTGGAATCTCCCTTTCTTCTTCTTCTTGATTTCTTTCTCTGTTCGATCCTTCTTCTTCTTCTTCTTGATTTCTTTCTCTGTTCGATCCTTCTTCTTCTTGATTTCTCTCCCTGTTTGATCCTTCTTCTAGGTTTTCGTTATTTCTCTGTTGTTGTCTGGTATTTGTATTTCTAAAAGATCTTCTTCTTTGAACTAGCCTAACCATTACAGGTGCGTGTTTAGTGGATAGTACTCAGACGTCCCGAGTGTCCCTCCATTTCAGAACTACTATTCCATGACAATCTTCCTCAGCAACCATTTCATTTCTCTTTAGCTTTGCTTGCAGCACGGTTTGAGGTAAATTTCTCTTGTTGGCTCTAATTGTTCCAACGAGATGTGTTTCATTTTCTAGCAGTGCTTTCGCTAACTCGTAACTTGTGTAGAAATTGTCAACAAACAATGTTCTACCCTTGTTCAACAATTCCTGGCACAATTCTAAGCAAACATTTTGTGCTAACCCGACTTCTCGCACTCCAGATGCTGATTTCCCGGCATATATTTTCATTGACCACGTGTAACCATTTGTACCACACAATTTGAATACCTTCACCCCGTTGTGGGCCTTATTTGGCATATACTGTCGAAACAAGAGTCGACCACGCCAAGGTACGAGTGTCTCATCTATTACTACATCTTCCATTGGTGTGTACAAGCTCCTGAATTTGCTCTGTAACATATCTACGAGGGTTTGCACCTTACAAAGACGATCTCCTTCTTGTATTTCAGAATTATCATTGAAGTGAAGGACGCTGAGCAATACTTGAAACCTATTGCGCGGCATAACACTTTTTGGATACTCAAATCTGTAGCAAATAGATGTCTGTGACCAATAGTTATCAATCGCCCCTATGGGTACAAGTCCCATCCAAATGATGAGAATTATGAAATTCTTTATTTCTTCTCTGTTTGTAGGAGACCAATGGGAAATAAGGGCATACTTTAGTGATTCCTTTCCAGTCTTTTGTTCCTCTGCATACTTGTTAGTTTCTAACACAATGAAGTCCAGAATCTCGTCATCAAGAATCATCAAAAAGACTTCAAGAGGTGTGATATCCTCAGGTATATCATCACGTTGCAGTCCAGCAGGTCCTCTGAATAGAAAGGATTTGTGATGTCCTTGGCAAGGCCCCCATCCAACTTGAGAAACCTCTGAGTTGTCCAATTCAGCTTCTAGCCTCTATTCTCCAGCAATCATCTCTTGAAGAACATCTTGTAATTCAAAATCATAATCGTCATCCCCATCATAGTCATCAAGTGTTGTAGTTGCAGGACCAGGTTTTGCAGTTGAAGGACCAGGTTTTGCAGTTGAAGGACCAGGTTTTGCAATTGAAGGACCAGGTTTTGCAGTGGAAGGACCAGGTTTTGCAATTGAAGGACCAGGTTTTGCAGTTGAAGGACCAGGTTTTGCAGTTGAAGGACCAGGTTTTGCAATTGAAGGACCAGGTTCTACAGTTGACGTGCTGGGTTTCACAGTTGAAGTTCCATGCGTGAGCATTTGCCGTTTTGGAATTGGGTCAACGAAAGAAGGAGTTTTCTTCATTTCCATTTTTGAAGAAAACATATTCTTGTCCTCCCCCCACTCGGGGTCCTCATCAGAATCTTAACCTTCAAGAGATTCTTCACTGCTACTAAATATTCTTTTTGATGTGGCTAAGTTTACTATTTCTTTTGCCCTTCGGGACATTTTACATTCTAATTTAAGAAAATGAAAAAGTTCTGAAACAGAAGAAACAATGAGATTTAAACCTGATCACGCTGGGAGTGATCAGGTTTACATCAAATTAACCAAGTGTGTTGAGAGATATCGAAAATAATAAACAGTGTTTATCTCTCAACACATTTGGTCATTTGAGACAACTTTATAAGGGTATTCAAGACCCAAAATTCTTGAGCTTTTTCGTTTTTTGTTTGGCTTTTTATGGGTTTCGTGTTTTCTTCTTGATATTGACAACCTGAAAGCAGAATAAAAGCGGAAAACTCATATATGTCCCATTGAAAACAGCCCAGGATATGTCTCACAAATATGCGAGACAGGCAATAAAATTAACATTTTTTACAATTTCGACACAATTATTGCGTTGTCTCGCATATAAGTGAAACGGGTTTTAAAAAAAGTGCCTGTCGCGCACATATGCGAGACAGCTTGTCGTCTGGGTAAACACAAAGAAAAAGGTCTTGGCAGTCAAAGTGTTAATAAGGTATGTGGCTATACTGACCAAAATCGGATATGGACCAAAAAGAACATTAATAATTTGCAATTCTGTCGATTGCGTATTAAAAATGTCCATTTTGGCCTAAAAACCCGGCAAAAGCACAAGCATCGAAAAATCGTGTTCGTCCATTCCTCATTGGTAGTCAAGAGCTATCAAAATCAATTTTAATTTTTTTAAAACGCCTTCATTTTTCAAAAAAATTAACAAATTTGAAGGGTAATTTGTGGCTTTCCTGTTGGAGATTCGGAAAATAGTTGGGGAAAGAAAACGTTTGTTTCCAACAACTACATCTAAATATTAAGTTTTACATACCTAAATTTGCACATGTGATCAAATTGACCGCGCAATGACAAAAACAACAAAATACCCCTTCAAATATACCTAGATATGCAATTGGGATGTTCCATACTATTGGTAAGTTTTGCATATCCAGTAGCTACCTCCAGTTTGAATTTGAGAAAAAAATTCAAAATGAGAATTTTATATCGACACGTTTTGCTTAAGATTGAACTCGATAGGAGATTTTCAAAATTTTCAGAAATCAAACTAACTTATCTTTTGAACCGAACATCCGATTCGAATAAACTAAATTGTGTTCGGTAGATCTTATCGAATGTAAGAATTACTGTTCTCGTCACTTTTCTGAAATTTTACATCAACGTCTAGTTTTTAACACTTTTGACACTCAATTGCGTCGAGGATGACCTTGTGTTGTTGTTGTTGTTGTTGTTGTTGTTGTTGTTGTTGTTTTTTTTTTTTTTTTTTTTTTTTTGTAAAATATGCCTGCGATTTTGACCAATCCATAGTATTTTGACAGATCTTGTGAGATTCAATTGGAAATGGACCAAAAAGAACTTTAATAATTTTCAATTCTCTCCATTGCGTATTAAAAATGTCCATTTTGGCCTACTTTTACATTTCAAAGTGTTGAAAACCCGGCAAAAGCAGAAGCATCGAAAATTCGTGTTAGTCCATTCCTGATTGGTTGTCAAGAGGTATCAAAATCAATCTTAAATTTTTTAAAACGCCTTCATTTTTCTAAAAAATTAACAAATTTGAAGGGGCATTTGTGGCTTTCCTGTTGGAGATACGGAAAATAGTTGGGGATTGAAAACGTTTTTTTTCCCGACAACTCCATCAAAATATTAAGTTTTACATACATAAAATTTGCACATGTGATCAAATTGACCGCGCAATGTCAAAAACGACAAAATACCCCTTCAAATATACCTAGATATGGTTTAGAAGTACTCCCTTTTTTTACATCCAAACTAGCTTTAGAGGTAAAATACAGTTTTTGTATTTTACCTTTAAAATACAGTTTAAGGTAAAATACAGTTATAGTTATTTTAAACGTATGCACCCCTGAATCAGCAGTAAAATCGAAAATAAAGCTCATTTAACCGTAATACAGCTAGTTTTAGAATTAGCTGTACGCTCTACAACTGATTTGACTGTTCACTTCTTGTGGCCTACAGTCACATTAGGTACAGTCAAATCAGATGTAATTCAGCTGTATTTTCATCCAGCTGTACGTTTTGTAAGAAAATTTCTCTCAGTGTAGGTATAAAAAATACGCAATATAACTTTGTTTATTCTTTTGACAACTAAAACATGTTCTAGTTTCTCACAATATTAATGAATTTTTCTAGGACATAAATATTTACTTTGTAAAAAATCACAAATAAACTTTGTGTCACCAACGGATATTGTTACAACTACAACTTGTAGTCTCTCAGAGAGTGTCATAGAGTGAGGAACTTACGATTAGTGTTTCTTCAATTATTTTTTTCATTTCAAGATAAAATTAAGTTTAAAATATTCAGTGAATTAAAAAAAAAAAATCAATATTTTTTTAGTGAATTGCCGAACTTCACCGGACAAAGATAAGTAATATAAATAATTGAAAACAAAAAAAAAGAAAAGAATTTTTTAAGAAAAAATTATCGTAATGATATCACAGAGATGGTAATCTGATTACGTAACTCAACCTCTGATAAGCCTGATGGTACCTATTGCAAGCAGATCATAGAGCTAAAAGGATCAACACTGTATGTAGATGGAAAAATCTATGAAAATGGAAATACTACAAACAGACAAAAGATACTACAACCACAAAATGAAGAAACGGAAAATACACCAGGAAAAGATCTAAACAAAAGGACCAATTCCACGTCACCAAGTGAGTTGCTGAGGGACAATCTTCTTGGAAATACCTTGAATAAAAAGAAGAGACTATTGAAACATGTCCGGTCAAGCAGTTTGGGACAACTATCACTATCAAACTTCTTCACAAGCACAAGCCAACAAGCAAAGGATAAACCAGAGGACAAAATGGTAACAAATGATGCATCAGAAGAGGAAATGGAGACAAAAGAAACATCAGAAGAGAAAATGGATGAAGACATTGCAGCACAACACACAGAGGAAACACATGTAAAATAGCAATCAAAGGAAGATGAGATAGAGGTTGAAGGGGCAAAGCTTTTTGATATTTTAACTTACAATTGCAGATCCCTGAAACAAGATTGGAGATTACTAGATCTTAGAGAAGAACTAGAAAACATAAATTGGAGGGTTGTAGGTTTAAGTGAAGTCAGGAGACAGGACGAGAATTGTTTGAAATTAGAAAACGGGGATGTTTTTTACCACAATGGGGGGTAGAAGGGAAAATTGGAGGAACAGGTTTTTTAGTAAACCATCTATATCAGGATCAAAAAATCATCAAATTCAAATCCTTTTCTTCACGTGTTTCAATGTTGATTTTAAATGTAAGAAAAAATACTAAAATAAAGATAGTTCAGGTTTATGCCCCTACAGCTCGAAACGATGAAAGTAATGAGGAGGAGGTAGAAATATTTTATGAAAACTTACAAGAAGCAGTTGATAGTAAAGAAGGATCACTAGTTACATTTGTCATTGGGGATTTCAATTCAAAGATAGGAAAGAGAAAAAGGGAGAAGTGTATGGGTATTTTTGGTGTTGGACAAAGAAATTATAGAGGGGAGAGATTGATAGAATTTGCTGAGGCCAATAAATTAGCTATTGCAAATTCTTTTTTTAAAGGATCACTTGATCAGAAATGGACTTGGATTGCTCCGAATGGTAAGGTAACTAATGAAATAGATTTTATACTTATTAATAAATTGAAATATATTAGAAATGTCCAAGTAGTAGAAGAAATAAATATAGGCAGCGACCACAGAGCACTGGGTGCAATGTTAGATTTTACAAGACAAAAAAACAGATCTTTCATTTCAAAGCAAAAGACAAGAAGGAAAACAATAGAACTGATGAAGATGAAATTTGGTGAGAGACTAGATAAAAAGGAAATCAAAACAAAAGGAAGCATTGAAGTTCAAACAAAGAATCTAAACGAGGCTATGAAAGAAACTTTACTCGAAATTGAAAAAGAATTAAAACCAAGTGAAACGCTTAACTGCAGGAAATTACCAAATTATTTGAAACATTTAATGCAAAAAAGAAGGATATTAAAGAGAAATGGGAGAGAAGCTATCGAATATGCAGAAGTATGTAAGAGAGTGAGAAAAGAGTTGGAAACATGGCTGAGGGAAAGGAAAATAAAGAAAATAAGTGATGCAATAGAATATGGAGGTAGCTTAAAAGATAAATACAACTTAAAAAAATATGATATTTGCTTTAAACAATCAACAAGGGGAAGAAATAAGAGATAAAAATGAGATAATTGAATGCATTAAAAAATTTTATAAAAAATTATATGATTGTGGTGACCGTATACACATACATATAAATAAAGAAGTCAATAAAACTGATTTTGAATGGAAAGAAATAATGAAAGAAGAAGTGAGGAAAGCTATTAATGGCATGAAAGAAGGAAAAGCAGGTGGGTTAGACGGGATTAATATAGAAATGATAAAAGCAGGGAGAGATAGAGTGATAGATACACTTACAGACATATTCAATGAATGCATGAGAGCAGGAAAAATACCTGAAGAATGGCTATTCTCAAAATTAGTGTTGCTTTTTAAAAAAGGTAGTAGAAAAGAACTTAAGAATTACAGGCCACTTAGTTTATTGTGTGTTGAATACAAAATATTTACAAAAGTATTAACAGAGAGATTAGGTTATTACCTTGACCCTTATTTAACAGTTGATCAAGCTGGTTTTAAACCAAACTTTTCTACTCTAGATCACATATTTACACTAACTCAGCTAATTAGGAAAGCTCAGACTTACCAATTCCCATTGTTTTTCCTATTTATTGATTATGAAAAGGCCTTTGACCTTATAAAAACCGAAAGCATTATTGAAACATTAGAACACAGAAAAGTAGATAAAAGTATTGTGCGTGTCCTTAAATATATATACGACAGAGCGAAACTAAAAATTGAATATGAAGGCACTGAAATAGTCATCGATGTGAATCGGGGAGTCCGGCAAGGAGATGTGGTTTCCCCAAAGCTATTTATAGCGGTCCTACAACATCTTATGGATAAATTAGAATGGACAGGAAGAGGGATCAATATGAATGGTATTTGGCTAAATCGCCTCGCCTTTGCCGATGACGTGGTTCTTATAGGAAAACGCAGACAAGAGTTAATGGATATGGCAGAAGAACTAGATGACATAGGACGAGAATGCGGATTAAAAATGAATAAAGAAAAATGTAGATGGATGTCAAATGATACAGATGTAAATTCAATAGTTATAGGAGAACAGGAGGCAAAAAAGTCACATGACTTTGTATACCTTGGGCATTTGCTAAGTTTTGATGGTCAATGGCCAGAAATTTTGAGAAGATGTGCTATTGGATGGTCCACATTGCTAAAAAATAGAACAATTTATAAAAGTAAAATACCCTTAAAGATCAAAAAGAGACTTTGGGAAATGACTGTATTACCAGCTCTGACTTATGGATGTGAAAGTTGGATAATGTCAAACAAGATTAAACAAAAATTGAAAGTAACTGTCAGAAGTATGGAAAGATATATGATTGGCATAACAAGAAAGGACAGAAAAAGGAACACATGGATAAGAAAACAAACAGGATTAGTGAACATAATAGAGCGAATGATGAGACGAAAATGGAAATGGATAGGACATATACTAAGAACAAATGACAACAGGTGGTCGCGCATTGTAATGGAGTGGTACCCAAGAGAATGCAAGAGAAAAAGAGGAAGGCCAAGAGTGAGCTGGGATTATGAAATTAAAAAAATCTACAATAGTGTAACATGGCCAAGAAATACAAGAAACAGAAAAGAGTGGAAAACAACAATTCAAAACATATGTAATCAAGAAAACTTGCTAGAACATAAGTAGAATAAGTTCAATAAGTACAATATTAAAATAAGTATTACTGCCTTTTAAATATTCAATAAGTAGAAGAATATATTATTGCTATTATCATTATTATAGATATTTCAATCAATTTTTATTTAACATTTTAAAACAAATTACAAATGTGTCTTAGTTTCAATATGTTGCATCGAAATCAATAATGTTTTGAGTAAAACTGGTTTTTTTTTTGAGAATTGTACTAATTATAATGTATGCCTCTCATTTAGAAACTGTAATATTAGCATGATAACAAAGAAAAAAAATATGTGTGGTTCTTTTTAGCTATTGAAATTTGGTCCAAATTAAAATAAAATGGGTAGAAAAGAGAGACTCAAATCAAAAAAAAATACCCCTAATTTTGAGCTTTATACTCTGGTTAGGGAGGTCTCAGTCCAATAGGACTGATTTTGTTATTTTCCAACATTGTATATTTTAAGATAAATTTTATTATATTACTTGTAACAAATAAAGACTTAAATAAAATAAAATAAAACAACTTGTAATCTCGCGCAAAATTGAGAACTTTTTTTGCCATAAATATTTAATTTGTGAAAAAATCACAAATCAACTTTGTCTCACTAATGGATATAGTTGATCTGACAACTACAACTTGTAAGCTCGCACTAAATTAGGAACTTTTCATGGGCATAAATATTTACTTTGTGAAAAAATCGCAAATCAACTTTGTCTCACTAGTAAATATTGTTCCTCTGACAACTTGAGCCTGTAGTACCTCACAATTTTGCCAACTTTCATTGTGTATTAATGTTGATTTTGTGAAAACAAAACATGAATACTGTCACCATTACAACTTTTCATTCTGCTCACACAACAAAATTAACAAATTATTGCTGTGCTCTGAAAAATCGCATTTATTCTCTTGCAATATTCAAATAATGCAAAATGTAGATTTCAACATCTGGATGGACGACTCAGTAATTTTGTGAAGGTCCATTTTAAAATGAGAACAATTAAAGTATTTTTTTACTAACTTCACTTCTTTTTTTTTTGAATAACTTTAGATTCTGAAACAAATGGTTTACTATTGACACAATGACTAGAATTGTTCACCTTGTTCAAGGTTTCCACACACTTATATTTTAATGCATGTTCAGATTTATCTAAAGCTATTTCCAAATCTATAGCTAAGTCTTTGATGATTTTACTAGATACAGGTTCAGGAGGGCAGTATTTAATACCTTTATTTATCAATTCAAGTTCTTGGTCTGATAGAGAGCAATCTGAGAGATTCAAACATCTTGGAATAAATTCAATTTGGACTGACTTCATTTCAGGTTGACTAGTATTTGAGATCTGTTGCATACTAAAAATTACTTTAATTGTTCTCATTTATTAAAATGTAGATTTGCTATTACTACAACTTTGTACAGCGCTCTCAGCAATATTTCAGTTACATAGTAAATATTGCGAAATTTTGATAGAAATTTCGTATTTTTTTTCTCAGTGTGCTACTACACTTTCATCGTTATTTTGTGCCCTGTTATCTTTGAGTGTCTTTATTGCCTCATATTTCCTCAGATAAAGTTCTTTGTCATTTTTGGCTGACTCTTTTTCATCTGTGCTCCCATGGTCTATTTTAATTTGCAACCTGTCGCACGTTACGCATGTGTCGGTATGTGGTCTGTGAAAACTTAATTTGAATTGTGTGCTGAACACATACCTATAAAAACTTTCTTTTACTGGCAACGATCTTTTCTCGGCACAAAAATCTTTATACAGATTGTACATAGTTTGAATATCAAGTTTTCCCCCCAAATATTTGGTGTTAGGATTCCTTACCGTACTGTAATGACTCGAATATCCAGGGAACTTTCTGATATGCTCCTTCAACAGATTAAGTCTTTCAGAACTTATTTTGTTTCCTGGCTCCTTTTGTCCCCTTTCATCTCGAGGGGCAACATTAGCATTATCCTCTCCTTTGGCCTTCATTTTGTTTACCAAAACTTGGATCCGTTTGTTTGAAATGTCAAGGGTTTTCATGAAGAATGTCTTGCAGACCCTAGTGCTTCCAAGTGTAAACAACACAAGAAACAGATCACAGGAGGGTAACCTATAAAAAATAGTGTTTAAAAGGGACATCAAACCAGATTACCAACCAACACCCTCTAGACAACTAATGAATCAGAATTTTCAGCTATGGTTCAAAGATGCCCACCTACCTAAATAATATTGTAAATATACCTAGGTAAGAATGTACTTCCTAAGTACAACACAACAAGCAATGACATCTGTACCTACCCAAATCAGAAACTGCAGTTTGATAACACTTTCAGCATTAATTATCTTGAAAGAAAGTAAAAGCTGTAGGTACTCACCATGATTAACTGCTGCCATGACATAGACTAGGTAATAACTTCTTTAAAAAAATGGTTTCATTGTAATAAACAGGTGAAAAGTAAAGCACTCGATAACTTCCATCAACTGAAAGACTGTAAAATAGATAAGTAACAGCCTAGTAAAATAAACAATACAAGTTTACTAGGTAAAACGTAATCGTAATACCTTATAGTTTAGGAGCAATATCAATAGTATTATTATTTGTCATCACATTTTTTATTTTAATTAACCTGCATTTATAGAAATGAAGAGAAGAACCGTCACCTCAGAAGTTGCTAGTTAGCTTATAGGTGATGTAATAATATTTATATAAAAATTATGTAAAAATAAAGTAAACCAAATTCAAATTTCAAATACACTCCCTTTTAGAGATAGTTGAGGGTTGAGGGAAAAAGGTAAGAGTGGTCTGATTTGCATAAAAGGTAGAATCGGGGCACACATTCTTTCTTCTAGTGGATTTAATGCCACAATCTCAGGAGGAATTTGCGGAAATTTCAAAACATTTGAGATAGCCATTTTTGGTATAACGCCTTTTTTGGCATGCAACAAACATGTTTTACATATCAAATTAGAAGGGTAGTTACATATTTTGGAAAGAAATTTTTGAAAATCAAATTCTTTATTTTTTTCAAGTTTTTCTCTCATCTTTTGGATGTCAAATATTACCATAGAGTGTTCAAAAAATAAGTTTTCACAGCAACAGCATATATTATCCGGGCCTTTTGTTTTAGATAGCAAAAATGAATGAATATATATGTTTTCTTGAGTATTACGAAGAAGTTTTTCACGAAATAGATAAAGTTCTTCCAATCTTTCTTTTTTCTTCCGTAAAGCATCTTTTTGATTTTCTGCACGCCGAAACTCTTCATTTTCTCTTCTAGCTCTCTTAGAATTTCTATCGATATTTCTCTCTAATCTTCATCGTCTCGTCTTTTTCGTTTGTAAACTTTATCACTTCGTCTCTTTTGTTCTCTTACCACATTATCTTTCCTTCTTTGTTGTGTATTTTCTCTATTCTTATTTTTTTCAACTTGCCTGATTTCTTCATTTTTTCTGGATTCTATCATTTTTTCTTTTTATATCTCTGACTTCTTCATTTTCTCTGCGTTGTTGTTTATAGTGCGGCATATCTACTCAGTCAATCTATAGGTGCTGAACATGATAGTAATATTGGTTTTTCATTTGAATTTGTTCGGATCTCAAGTATGGAGGACCCAAAAAAATAGGTTAAAAAAAACAAAACCATATTATTAGCGTGTTGAGCACCTAAAAGTAGACTGATGTGATATGAGACAATCATAGTATATGATGGAAAATATCTCTCACACTCCCAAAAGAGTGTGTGTGAAAATGAGTGTGACAAAAATTACAAGGTAAAAATTGTTTGACCTTAAAATTTTGTGTATGTTATAAAAATAGGGGGTGCCTTTTAAAATTTTAAAGTGGACCTTGAAGGGGTCATCCAAAGAAATTTTCAAGGTCGTCATTAAGTGTCCTCTTTAGAGTTATGAAAATCCTCGAACAGATTTTTAATCGTCAGTGGTTCTTTTTTTTTTGAGGGATATTTATATTTATTTATTGACATATTATATAGTCTACTCCTGCTCCATCTTCAATAATTGCTGATTTAAACAGCTGTCTCGTTCCTCTCAACCTTAGGGACACTGCTCTTACAATTGCCAGTTGGATCTTGGCTTTCAACCAACTGAAAATTTGAGAATAACTTCTCTTCCATTTGTCAGTCAGTGCTTGGGATAATCTCTTTATAAACTGCTCAAATTCTACATGTAGTGCTCCATCACACGAGCAGACCAATGGTGTAAAAGATGCTCTCACATCTTCAGCGGCCGCATTGTATTTCTCGTGCTTTTCTTTTGCATGTTTTTTTGATACTGATGACCAAGATTGTGAGGAGTAGGAGGATGCGTCTGCATTTACTATGCAGTTATCAAAAAACGCAGTCCTTCCTGACTCCCACACACCAGTTATCTTGAAATCAGCTATTAGAGCTGGACCATTTGGGCTTGAATCTTTCATAATCGGTTCTTTTACAATACCATTCCAAGCATAACTCCCCAAATGTACGCATTCATCTCGTAAATAATCATGCCCATATTTCACCAAACCACCTTTTTTGCAATTCAAGGCATGGGTTACACTCATGATATCACCACAACCATCACAAACTGCTGGAAGTTTTTTCAGTTGATGATTATATCGCAAGGCTAAAGTGTCACGAAATTGATCTGGTTTTGGTGTTGGTTGGCATTGGGTTGAGGGATTACTACTAATATTTATTCGCTCCCTGATATTAATGTTTTACGTCTATTGTTACCGGACGGGTTTCGTTTTCCTTCGATTTATCCGAGTTGAGATAATACGACACCAGCGTAGCTTGATGTAATATCAAATATCGCGACAGGTGGGCTACGGTGTGTATACATCGGATATATGGCCCATTTTAAATGACGCACCCGTTTTACTCGGCCCCTGTTGGAGATACAGAAAATTTATTCTGAGGACTTTTTCATAACTCGGAGGGGGAAATCTCGTGGTGACCTTGGATTTTTTCTCAAGGTCACCCTTCAAGGTCAGATCAAGGTCAACTTCATTTTCTTAAATAGAATGACCCATTTTTTATTTTATATTCGTAATCTACGTGAATTTCTACATTCATTACACTATTTACTTGCTATCTCTCTATAGCCAATTAAAAAAGAAAAAAAAATTGAAATTTTCCGGAATGAACTTTTTTCTTCAAAGACTGAATTCAATTGATTTGTGTGTTTGACTTTCTTCTTACCTGCTAACTTGGCACCTATCGCCGCCGAAGTTGTTCGAACGTACCCCCATCGACCTCTAGACACATTTGAACGCGCCTCTCAAACTCCTCCACACTTTTCAACAACACAATCTCCGGTATTTGCTCACATGCTCTCTGGATTCTTTCCATCATGTCCTCGCGAGTAATTGGAGCTTCTTTATACACTAAATCTTTCAAATAACCCCAGAGGAAGAAATCACAAGACGTCATGTCAGGAGAATTTGCGGGCCAGTTATGCACACTCCCACGTCCAATCCAGCGGTTACCGTACTTTTCATTCAAATAGAATCTGCAAATGTAGTGTACTGGCGCTCCGTCTAACTGTAGGTACATGCGTTGCCGGGTATGGAAGTCAATATTTTCGAGTAAAGGTGGAAGCTGATTGTCGAGAAAATCGAGGAACATTTCCCCAGTCACTGTCCCCTCAAAAAAATAGGGTCCAACAATACGCCCGTTCACAATACCACACCATGTGTTGATGCTCCACCGATGCTGATGATCAATAGCTCGAGACCATCTTGGATTCTCCTGAGAATAGTAATGGCAGTTGTGAATATTCAAATGTCCTGTACTTTGAAAGGTGGCCTCATCTGAAAACATGACGTACCTAAAAAAGATGGGATCCTCCAATATTTTTTGTCTCGCCCACCTTCAGAATTCAACCCTGTTCATTTTTTGATGTTCTGTAAGAGCTTGTGTCAAAGTAATATGGTAGGGATGAAACTTTGTTGTCCTGAGAATCCTTAATGCCGTTGACCGGGGTATGCCCAACTGATGTTCGATCTCTCTGGAACTAATCTGTGGATTGAGGTGAATCATGCCAAGAACTGCAAGAGAACGTACATTATTATCGTTCAGTTGAGTCCGATTTCTAACCCTTTTCAGATTTCCTCGACGAGCTCGTACCAGTAGCCGTTTAATGGTCTTATCCGTTGGGTGTCTTCTCCCTGGGTACCGGTTAGCGTACAATCTAGCAGCTTGGCGATAACTTCCACGACATTCACCAAAAATTAAAGTCATATCCACAATTTGGGATGGTGTGTAATCAGGCATGTTAAATTTAAACTGAAAATGTCACTTTACAAACAAAAACACTACTCAACAAAAACCTTTAGACACAATCGGAAACCACAGACACTTCACTAACAAAACGATCCCGATGAACTGACGACGGTTTGTAATTTTGTGATGATGTAATTTTGGCCAATTCATCTATTGATATTATTTTACATGATACTTACTACGTTGTAGCACATTTTCATTATTATTTCAATTTTTTTTTCTTTTTTAATTGGCTATAGAGAGATAGCAAGTAAATAGTGTAATGAATGTAGAAATTCACGTAGATTACGAATATGAAATAATAAATGGGTCATTCCATTTAAGAAAATGAAGTTGACCTTGATCTGACCTTGAAGGGTGACCTTGAGAAAAAATCCAAGGTCACCACGAGATTTCCCCCTCCGAGTTATGAAAAAGTCCTCAGAATAAATTTTCTGTATCTCCAACAGGGGCCGAGTAAAACGGGTGCGTCATTTAAAATGGGCCACCCTGTATATAATTGGCGAGTGGTGGTAGTTCGCCAATTAGGTTGAGCTGGCCAAGGATTTGATCCGTACTTTTCAACTTGACTTTGCTCATATAGTGGACGATATCTCCCTCGTATGGAAGGCGTGACAGATAAGCGTCATCACCTTCAGGTTCACCAGGTCCTGGATCGGCAGGTAAACGTTGTCGATCAGGTGCTTTGAGGGTATCCATCTCATTGGATACGAAGAGGGATTGTTTTCCGTCGCTCTCGAATTCGATGCGAGAGCCTGCCAACTTCGGCGCGTGGCTTTGAAGAAGTGCGATGAATGGGTTAAGTTCACGCATTTCAGCGAGAAAGTTTGCTCTGGTATATTGGTCAGGCATAATATCATTCGCATTAGTGATAAAATGTTCATCATCCCATACAGCTCCAGGGATAGGATTATTATCATGGAAACGCTCTCGGCGTGCTCGAGGAACAGCGGGGTCACCTTGTCTAGTTAGACTTACAACAGTGTCGCGTAAGTTTGAGAGTAGAATGTTATTTGGAATGGGTACAACATTACCATTCTGGTGTAGAGGGTAGTGAGTTGGAATGAGAAGGCACTGTTTAGATTGATTTAGTAATATATTTGTATACAGGTTTAGTTTCAGATTAAGATTAAGATTAAGATTTTGATTGTGTTAAAAGATTAAATGATAACAATTTGGTTTGGGTACTTATTACAATGTAGATAAATGTGAAAGTGAGAAGTTCATTTAACAAACATGCAAAGATAATCGTACTGCACTTAGTATGACACGGCGCACGCTACACACTCCCCTGCCAGTGATGAAATCACGATCTGGTTGGTTGGTTGATTGGTTGGTTGATTGGCTGGTTGGTTGGTTGGTTGGTTGGTTGATTGGTTGGTTGGTTGGTTGACTGGTTGATTGGTTGGTTGGTTGATTGGCTGGTTGGTTGGTTGATTGGTTGGTTGGTTGGTTGACTGGTTGATTGGTTGGTTGGTTGATTGATTGATTGGTTGGTTGGTTGGTTGGTTGATTGATTGGTTGGTTGGTTGTTTTTGAGGGCAAGTATGTCATCAGCCCTTGGTATTGAAGTTTCTGAGACTTGGGGCACGAATGGGCGAGTAGCTTCTGCGATGTTGTCTGCGTGAGTTGCGAGCTCTGTGAGGTTCTTCTCCTCAGGCATGGTTGAAGCTTGGTAAGGGCCAGGAACTGCTTGGCTAGGGCTGGGAGCTGCTGGAAGGCTGGAGGTTGGCTGGTTGCTGGGTCTGTTGTATCACGTCGGGGTCACCACTTTGTAGAGGGTAGTGAGTTGGAATGAGAAGGCACTGTTTAGATTGATTTAGTAATATATTTGTATACAGGTTTAGTTTCAGATTAAGATTAAGATTAAGATTTTGATTGTGTTAAAAGATTAAATGATAACAATTTGGTTTGGGTACTTATTACAATGTAGATAAATGTGAAAGTGAGAAGTTCATTTAACAAACATGCAAAGATAATCGTACTGCACTTAGTATGACACGGCGCACGCTACACTGGGTTACTGGTGAAGCAATAACTGTAGGAATATCATATGCTTCATCATACTTTATAGGTCCAATTGCGTTAATCACTCGTGCAATTGGTTGAGGTAAAGCTACCATCATACGTGCTGCATTTAACATATTTGCGTCGGATTCATATTGATAAATATTATTAAGAAATTTTGAAATGATCGGTTGACGCGTCTGTAAATGTGCCATCTTGGCTTCAAGAATACCAAGTGAGACTCTGTACAATAGATGTACACTGGGAACAATCATATTTGGATGGTAACGTTTAGCTGCAGTAGCAGTTAGCATTACAGCAAGTCCAATACCTCGAGTTGAAACAGATAACATTTGGGCTCGTTCTGCATTTATGCCCGCTAGAATCTTCATATCCTCTTCTTCGGTATTAGCATGTAGTCGTTCACGTATCTTGTCTTTCAAATCTTTTTGAAATTCATTGCTTTTTCGCTCTCTGAAAGCTTCATTCCTCTTTGTCTGAAACTTCTTTGTTGCTGGGTTCGATCTCCCTCGCTGGGGGGGTCGGGGTGCCCTGTCCTCATCTTTTTTGCCATCGTTTTGCCGAAACGGACCTTTGTGAGGTGCGTTGCGATGCGCTCTAAATTGTCTTAGATTTGGTTGTGCCATCGCGGTAAACGTTAAATAAATAAAGATGAAATAAACGGAAAATTGTTTTGGTTGGTTGGTCACCGGAAATCACAGTGAAATTGTCAGTGGTTCTTGAGATATTTCAATTACTCGTTTATGATGGGAAAGCCTGTATGTAGCTAACTAACCTCAATAATTGAAGTTCACTGGCGTTAATCAATTTTATCAAAATCAGGATTTTCATTAAAACGACCCTGGTTGACCTTGTTACATGATCCCATTGAACATGTTTAACATAACGACCGGCGACCCCACTATATGAGGTTCTGACTTTGGTACTGGACAGTTTGGGTTTCGTTTTTTTGTACGATACCCATACTCGTATGTTGATTGGGGTGCTAGTATGTTATGTATTGCTTATTTCATATGAGAGGCCGAATTAGGCCACTCAGAGCTACATGATTTACGTATTTAATAAAACCTTTTTAAAATGAAGCAAGGCTTTTGATAATTGTAGAGTGGTTGAAATTTAACATTAATTTAAGTAGTGAATTTTTTTAATCTTGAAAGCTAAAGGTGCTGCATTGAGGTGAATAAAGGGGTTGCTTCGTGGCCGGAGAAGTGAGACCGATTGATATTTCTTTAATCCATCGAGTGAGGTAATAAATGAAAGGTTTTGAAACTATTGCAACGTGCATGCTAATTTTGAGACAATTTCATTCAGTATTTTAATAATTAATATTAATATTGCAGGTAACGGAAATAACCAAAAAATTCTCAAGATTTTCCTTAATATACAATTATACAGGGTGATCGAAACCACCCAGCCACTATCTTTTTCTCGAGAACGGTTTGAGTTAGGATCTTGAAACAAAAAATTGGTCCCTAATATGAAGTCTGAAGTTTTATGGGAAAACATTTTGAACCTCCGCCCACCGCCTCTAAGGGCGTTTTCAGGGGGGCACATGTCCGTTTCTCCCGAATAATAATATGTCGAATATCTCAAAGTTGAAACAAAGAGTTGACAGAATGAAAGGGACTCTGTGCTTGTCGAACAAATTCAAGGTCGAATAACAATGTAGGGTGTCGGGTTGTACCTTGATAACAAAATTTACTTTCAATTTTTTTTAATTTTTTCTGTAAAAGTTATTGGCTTGATCTTTGATTTAATGGAACCAAAATTTTGTTGCCCATCTTTTGTCTGTTGATACCATGGTTGTATCTGCATTGGTAATGGAAATATTGACTATTTTTTGACACCATGTTTTTTGTTATCAAGGTACAAATTACCTGTGTACCTTGGATCACTACCCTTTGTACCTTGGATCAATAGCTTTACTATAGTAAGATTATCTGAAATTTAACTTTTCTTCGTTCAAGGTTGCCATATCCCTACTCTTGAAAGTTTTGTATCTAAGTGCTGATAGTTATGTACCTACTAGGCACCTAGGTACTGCCTAGAGACCTAGAATTTAATCCAATTTATTTTCTTCAATAAAAAAAAAAGAAACACACACAGAGTTAACAAGACTTTTCAATTTTTATTGCTTAGATGAATCATAGAAATTATAAAAAAATAGAGACAATTCCTACCTTGTTGTCAAAAATTAGAAATTTTAATTTCTTAGTTAAATAAAGTGTCGATGTCATAGAAATTATAAGAAAAAGAGAAAAAGACAAACCCTATCTTGTTAAATTTTTTGAAGACAAATCCTACCTAGTTAACAAACGTTTTCAATTTTTATTTCTCAGTTAGATGTAGAAGGGTTTCAATGTCATAAAGATTATCATCACCACTTTCGTCATTTTCATTCATATCTTCATCAATCTTGTCTCCTTCAATCTCAGGTCCTCTAGTATTTTCTCTTTCAGTCTTATCTCCTCTAGTCTTTTCTCTTTCAGTCTTATCTCCTGTAGTCTTATCTCCTCTAGTCTTTTCTCTTTCAGTCTTATCTCCTCTAGTCGTTTCTCTTTCAGTCTTATCTCCTGTAGTCTTATCTCCTCTAGTCTTTTCTCTTTCAGTCTTATCTCCTGTAGTCTTATCTCCTCTAGTCTTTTCTCTTTCAGTCTTATCTCCTGTAGTCTTATCTCCTCTAGTCTTTTCTTTTTCAGTCTTATCTCCTCTAGTCTTTTCTCTTTCAGTCTTATCTCCTCTAGTCTTTTCTCTTTCAGTCTTATCTCCTGTAGTCTTTTCTCCTTGCTCATGAACTTTCATCTCAGTCTTTTGTCCTCGTCTTATAATATCAGTCTTCTTCGTATCATCATTATCAGTACAAATGTAATCACTATCCTCGATACATTCAGGGCCGTCTACATCTTCATCTGTGCCAGATAACATGTTACTACGACAAATGGGACAAAGGAATGCATTATCTTCTACCCATTGTACACAAAAATCATACTGCTTTGGTAGACAGGAGTTAGGATGCCAAAAATTTTTACACTCCAAACATTCAATAAGGGGTTCAAAGTCCTCATTTCCCTTACATTTTTCACATCTTTTCATATTTTTAAATTTCTTGTTTTCATGTTGAATTTCTTTTATCTTCTCCTTCAGTGAAATTCCTACTCCCTTTGATTGAATTTCCTTTGGTTTAGTTTTGTTCGGGTTCTTTAGGAAGAGTTCTTTTAGTTTCAGTTTTTGGTTTCAATTTAATTTTCTTCAGAATGAGTTCTTCCTTTTCAGGTGTGTCTGTAACTATTCTCGTTTTTTCCCAATGTTCTTCGTTTTGAGGCTTCTTTTCTTGGTGGTGCTTTTGGATAAGGTTGTAAATCTTCAGGAGTTACCACACGTTTTGGCTTCTCGATTGCATTTGAGGGGCCTAGAGCACAAGGGGTCAAAGTAACAAGTTTTTAAAAAATGAAACAGGGTCAAAGTTAAATTGAAATCAAAAATTCATAATACCGGCTACAACATTATTTCTGATTTTCAAACAGTCCTGACATATGATTTTATTCAAAAGGTTGAAAAAAAACCATACTCTTACACAGAATCCCTTATTAAATTACCTTTGAAGTAAGAGGGTTGCACTTTTACCCTTTGTGCTTTAAGTTGTTTTTTATATAAAAAAAATTAACCTTATAGTTTTCCCTTTTATGGTTTTTAAGAGATAAATAAATAAATAATGAAACATCAAATTTTAGTCAAAGAAAAATGAACATTTTTATTTTGTATAATTTGTTTGTCTTGCCTTTAGAAAAAAACACAATATTTTTTCTTAAAATGGCTAAAAGGCAGTTTATTTCACCTTTCTTTCTTTTTCTCGTCAGTTTCTTTCTTTCCGTACATTCAGTTTTCATCGTAATCGGAATCAATGATATTGTCAGGCTCATCTTCATCCTCCTCTTCTAGCTCCTGTTCTCTTCTTTCTGTCATTCTGTCATGAGGTAGTGACTTAAAGAAGTCATGGTGAATTGGTGGTACATAGCACAGTAGCTCTTGAAGGTTCTTGAATTTCATGTACTTGAGTGGGTGAATGGTGCCTTTGGCTGGAAGCTGCGGGAAGTTACGGACAGCTCGGCCAACCATTGGTTTTTTCATACTCACTTTTGTGAAAGGTTCAAGTTCATTCATGATGTACTCTTTGTATGACAAAATCCAAGGCTCATTTTTTTCGAAATGCAACCATTGCATTTTCCGTATGCCAGGAACAGATTCCTTGAAGAATCTTTTGAGAGGTTCTAGAGTAATGAAATCCTCATTTTTCATAGAGATCACAGTAAACTTCTTACTGGTCTTAGCTACATGGTTTTCCCAGTCTTGAGGCACATAAATTGGACAGTTACTATTTTTCCGAGTAATTTCAATGAGCCCAAAGTTTTGGTCGCACTCCATGAACGAATGTCCAGATAACAGAAACTTATGGTCTACTTTCTCAATGGTAGTATTCCTCACAACATACAGCCAAAATTGGACAATGAACCTGCTCTTATTCTGTCCGCCACAGTTATCACTAAAGGCAGTAATGTGAGTCACATTCTCAGGCAAAGAATTAATGAACTTCAGTAGGCAGGAACTTACTTCTTGGCAGCCACGTGATGCTTGACTTTCATTCCACATGTACATGTTTGCCCGTCCTGATGACAAATTGTGGACACAAAAATTGAAGGTCCATAGTTGGCGTGCATAATATACTTGAGTACATGTCAGTACTGGAGTAGCCAACATTTTTTGTAAATCAAAACAAATTGCTACTTGGTTATCATTGTTAGTACTGTTTTTCACATTTTCTTTGTCCTTCTTTGCTGCTTCAGCTCTTCTCAGATGCAATTCTTTTTGAACCTTAGCTGTATTTTTAACATCTTCTGTTTCACCATGCTCAATAGTAATGTTCAACTTGTCACAAGTGACACATGTATCTGTAAGGGGCTTGTGGAAGCTTAGGTTGAAGCAGGTATTAAAAATATGTCTATAAAAACTTTCATTTACTGGTTCAGTAGCTTTTTCATTACAAAATACCTTGTAAAGTTCATACATCTTGGTAACATTGAGGGTGCCAGGTAAATACTTTCGATTGGGTGTATGACGTCTGGAGTAGTGACTTGAATACTTGGGGAATGAATTAATGTGATCTTTTACCAACTGTACTGATGCTTCTGGAATTTTATTTCCAGGTGCCTTTTTGCCTCTTTTGTCTCGTTCAGAAATACTTGTCTGTGACATGTTCTTCTTTAAAACAATGTTGTACACTCTCTTAGAAGACACATCTAATGTTTTTAGAAAGAATTCTCTACATACTCTAAATTCAACCAATTCATAGGTAGCACTAACTTCTTTCTTTTTTGTACCCTGTGTCTTTGACCGTGATGGTTCAGATACCTTGATTGCTGAGTTCAGAAATGAAGACTGCAAATTGTGATTTTGAAGGCCCCAAAACTCTGTAAAAATTTGCTTTCGTTTTTCCTCATCAATGTGTTCATTGCATTTAAATCTGCATGAATGGTCATACATTCTTAGTATCTTCTTTTCATTAAATTTCCCTTTCCTATCTGTATACTTCTCACCAGAATTCCGCTTTCTTTGACGTTCATTTCTTTTCCACAAACTTTCTCTCCTCACTTTCTTTCTTGCTGTTTGTCTAGAAGTTTGATTTTCCATACTAGTGTCTCCTTCTCCTTCTTGATTTCCAGCATGAGAACAAACATTTTCATGACTTGTACTTGGATTTTGCCAGGTAGGATCCGCATCACTATCATCTAAACAAAACAAAACAAAGAAAAAGTTAGAATGCTACAGTGACCGGAATCTATCTATAATATTAGGCTGAATAAACAACCATTTTTTATTTTTTTGAATTAATTTATTTCATGAAGGATATATTTTGTGTCCTGAGTTGTTTACCCAAAACAGTAAAATATAAAAAAATATCTCTGTAGACCTACATTATCAGCCTCGGTAACTCAGTCAACTCAGTGGTCACAGCTTCTAACTGGAAATCCAGGGGTTGCAGGTTCGAAACCCAGCTAGTATTTAACCTGAATTTGACCACATAATAATACGACTTGGGCTTAGTGTTGGGGTAAAGGGACTATTTAGTCCTATTCCAATAGTATAGGTCATTATTATCATTATCATTATTATCATCAGTCTGCCTTGGCCCCAAGAAAACATGTCAAATAATAATGTATACCTACTCACCAACCTCAGTAATTTAAAACAAAAACAAACATGACAAAAGAATCAACGCTTGCTGTTACACTGTCTTGTTGGCTGAATGATGTAAGTAGGTACCCTCATCTATAGGTTACAATGAGTTGGTAGCTGGAGTTTGTTTGACCATAGATACTCAATATAAAAAAAACCACCCACTTTTCCAGGATGGCAGACGTTCAGAAATATACTATTTAAAATAAATCAGTAATGAAGCAAAACTGTTATGAACTTACCGGCATTTGAGAGATTTTCAAAGAATTCATCACTACTCATGACTGCTGATTTCCACCTTCTAACTTCTCGAACCAATAGGCAATTTTATTGATTACGTCAATTACTTATTAATTTCTATCGCTAATTCATTGAAAAGGCAATTCTCAAGATCTTTTAACAAAATCAAATTGATCAATTTTCTACTTGAATCAAACTTCAAGCAATGAAAATTTTAAATTTGTGTAAAAAAAAATGTAAACAAAACATAGGAATCAAGTGCACAGGTGCCAGAGCACAAAGAGTATAAGTGCTCTTTATCCCGTTGTGCACTCAACAAATCCGATGTTTTATTGAGATGTTTTAGAGTTCACCGCTAGATCTCAGCACCTGATACAAATATCACTTTTATCTCTTGTGCTCCAAGTTGCTTTCCATTTCACAAACTTGGTTCTATTAACAACTCAATTTTTTTGAAAAATGTACTTTTACCCCTTGTGCTCTAGGCCCCTCATTTGGAGTTTGGCATTGGTGTGAAGATCCTGATAGCGATTTTGGAGGATGTGATTCTCTTGGCGGAGCACGATATCCTGATGTAGAAGGCCGTGGTGACTCCGGCGTAGGCTGTGGAGACGTGATATCAGATGAATCATCACCAACTGATACTTGATACACAGTGATAGGATTATCCTTGGGAGCGTCTGTGTTTTCTCTATCTGTTGCATAGTTTGATATGAAGTCCGAGTCATCAAAGGCAAGCCTATTGAAAGGACATATTCCAGGGGAGCGGAATCCACTCATAATGTTACTGGTACACTAAATGCCTTGGAGAACGCTTCTCCTGCTGATTTTGCTACATCATATATTCCAAATGTTTTCCCAGGGTTATTAGTTTGCCAGGTGTCAAGTGAGAGATTGTAATAGTGTTTAAATGGTTTAAACACTGAGACGTCCAACGGTTGTAATTTATCTGACGTATGAGGCGGAAAGGTTAACATAACAATTCCATTGTCGCGTGCTTTTTCAACAGCCTTCACAGACAAGTGTGTCTCGTGGTTGTCAAGAACGAGAAGGACGCGATTCTCTTTAGTTGGTCTTACATGTTTGATAAAGTGGTCCAGATAGGCATCAAAAATTCTTTCGGTGGACCATCCTGATGGATTAGCAGCTCCAAATGAACCAGGTGGTGCGCCACAAATCATAAATTCCTTAAAATTTACCCTAGGAAAAATAAATCCTGGTGGGATGTGGTTACCTGATGCGCTTACACATGCAATCATTGTTACCAACTGTCCACGCTCAGCAGCAGTGGTACTAGCAACATTCTCTGAACCTCTCACTGTTACAATTTTAGGAGGCTCATGAACTGTCAGACAAGCAGTCTCATCAATGTTCCAAATTTGATGGGCTTCAAAAGGGCCTAAACGCTCATGTGCACTTTGAATGTTATCATAGAATTTACCCAAATTTGTCTTATTGAAACAAGCGCTTCTATGTCGGCTTCTCTTCTCTGGTTTTCTCAAACAAAGCAAATTCCGTTTCATAAAATATTTCATCCATGTTTCCCCAGCAATATTTTCTTTATCCCAAGAACTAGGGTAATTCTTACCATTGGCAACTGCAAACTTAAATGCTAACTCACGAACTTTTTTCTTTGTAAGACCGTATTGCATTTTGGCAACCATCTGAATATAGTTGACCAACATCTCTTCCTCAGCATTCGTGAACACTCTGTGAATGTCATAGTTTGGTTTGTTCACAGGTCCTGTTGGATTTGATGATGACTTCCGCAGGTATCTTGCCAGAGTTGCAAATTTCACATTGTATGTCTTGCAGGCACCTCTGATAGAAAATGTTTTGTTCCGAACAGCATTGAGAGCCTGATGAAGAGACTTTTGGTTGACATGTGGTCTCTTCCTCCCCACTTTACTTCGTGGCATTACCTGAGAAAAAAAAGCAAGAAAAATTAAGAATACTTAGCAAAAAATAAATAAATAAAATAAAATGGAAAAAAATCTAGTTCAAACAGCACACAACTATCCTTATTTTATTAAGAACGAAACCATTAGTTAGTACGGCTACCTTTTGAAGCCCTATGGCCGAATGGTGCGGTCTATTAAAAAATATAAAATTATTTTCGTTCAACATCCAATTTTGAGCATTACCTACCTAACTATCTATATTCTCATGTTTTCTTCTTCTTCTTCTTCTTTCATACACATCACTGAAACACACTGAAAGTACAAACGCACAGACAAATCTTGGACTCGAACTATCAATCTACCAACTTCGAGTCCATTGTAATAACCAGTAGACCATTTATTACCTACCTACCTACTTAATTGGTATGATGTAGGATTTCGCTGATCCAAGGTACAAAGGGTAAAGATAAATGATCCAAGGTACAAAGGGTAAAAATGATCAAAGGTACACAGGGTCCACATTTTTTTAAAAAATTGTCCATTCTGCACAAAAGCAATGTCCAATCAACTGAACAAAACAAGACAATTAAAGCTTACAAAATGTGTGACCTATTGGCAAAAGGTTTATAAAATTTACAATGATATTTCTTACCTTAATTTGAAAAAATCGGTCACCGAAAAATTTCACTTTTCACCTGCAACTTTACAATTTCTGGAATAACTCAAAAATGACAAATGATTTGTTTACAAAATTACATTTTTTGTGCTCGTTGTTAAAATCCGCTCAATCTGGCTATCCTCGTTCTTCGATAGAGGGCACCAGTTGCTAGATATCGCCACTGTTATCAAGGTACAACTGTTATCAAGGTACAGCCCGACACCCTACACATGTAAATGAAAAGCTGCATAGTTATTATTCGAAAATATCTAGTAATAATGTTAATAAATATATGTTATTGAACCTCATAAATATTAGTATGGTTATATAAATTACTGTTTTTACTTCATTTTACCTGTTAGGTACCTATTATAATAATTAGTGTTGTATTGTACTCGCACTATTTATTTATTTTGGCAAGAATGCATTATGAACTTGACAACATACTTACTTACCTTCCATTGATCCTGTGTTAAGGAAGCGCTTATGCTTACAACCCTTTCTCCTCGCAGAGGGTGGCATACACAAAAGAAAGGCAAGCTGAAAATACCTGGATTGACAAAAAGACAAAGTACTTTTACACTTTACATAGTACATTTAAGAAAATACGTCTAAATAATAGTAATCAAATAACTTATCGACTTACCCTGGTTAGTATGAATCCTGAAATTCTCTGCTGGAAGAAGCCACAAAGTAGAAGAAAAACAAGAGGCACTACCACAAAAACTCTTAAGAAAGAAACTTTTGCTCAGCAGTGTGTACTCGCACCTTTGAATAATAATTTATTGCTCCAATTAAAATAAAATTCACAGTACTGGCTGAAGAGTGAACCATAAGCCAATAAAATAAATTTACAAAGTACCTACAAATAAAGTCTGTTTCAATTTATTTTTAGCCATCTTACAAATATCTTAGAAATATCTTACAAATAACCTGAAAGCTGAAACAGAAAAACGTGTATTCTAAAGAATACACATGGCCTGGCATCGTAAAAATTACCAATGTGCAAGATGCCAGGCCGCGTGTATTCTGCAGAATACACGCACAATAAAATAACTTTTTAGGATCTATTCACTCTTAAAAGTAAGCTTTATATATACGAATCGACTTGTCTAAGTATCCAGAATCATAATTTCACTTTGGCCTAAGCGTATGCTTGGGAGGAAATTAGGTTTGGCGCATGGAGGTAGGATATAGCTGTATTCTCAAAGACACACGCGGCCTGTGGGGAATGGACATGGGTGTATTCTCAAAGATACACGTGGCGCTTGGAGTTTTAACTCAAGCGATTGGACATTTGTCACTATCTATGTATGTATGTATGTTTCTCCAATACTTGCTCGTTTGGGACTTTGTCTCTCCAGCTTGTATGTGTTATGCAGCGGAGACAACGAAGATGGAATGAGTTGAGTCGGCTTAGATGTCTTTTGTTGACAGTCAATCAATTCAATCAATTTCCTGTATGTTTACAATTATACATTTAAAATATATTAAGTATTAAAATACAATTTGCGCATTGTAGTTAAAATTGTAAAATGTCGATAACTTCTATATTAAAAAAGAGGAGAATAGAAAAAAAAAGATGGAAACAGAAAGTTTGAAAAATAGAAATTAGATAGTGTAATGAAAAAGAGAGTTGATGACTTAAGGTGGTAGGTATTGGAAATGATGTGGATGAAATGGGAATATATGTGTTTCATAAAGAGTGAGTAGAATAGAGAGTGATTGAAGTAGATATTATTACTCCTCTAGAAATTCTTGGAAAGAATATGGAGCTAACAATAAGACCTTTTCTTTCAGTTTGATTTTAAACATGTTCAAAGATAAACATTTGAAATTTTCATTTCCCTGTTTTAAATATGTTCGATCAAACATTGTGTGGCTATTTATTATTAATTTATTTTTATTTCGGGTGTTATGTTGATGCACATCACAATGTTTGGTTAGATTTTCTTGTAATTTATGTATATTTGTACAACTATCTAAGATCACTTGACCATAGAGAGTTAAGATTTTTTTATCTTTGAAGATAGGCTTACAGGATGTCATATTGCATAATCCAAATATTGATCTTACTGCACGTTTTTGTAGGATAAAGATTTCATTATTACCTATGCCAAATCCCCAATAAATACAGCCATAACTCAATAGGCTATGGAAATATGCATGGTATGATAACATAGCCGTAATTGAACCCACATTTTTTCTAACCGATGTTATTGCAAATATGGCTGAGGTTAGTTTTGGTTTTAAATATGAAATATGGGACTTCCATTTTAGTTTTGAGTCTATTCCTCTACTGGATTAATGCAAAAAGTTGAATTAGATAGAGGCTGAAGGGTTGAGGTAGGACGAGAACCAAAGTAGATGTAGGATGTTTTTTCAATGTTGAGGCTCAATGTTGAGGTATTTTTACTTTTTGCTGTCTGTCTTTAAGATATGATGTAAAGTTGTAAACCATTCCTTTGTCAGATCATTAATACCAAATTGATGAAGTTTGGATAGAAGAATAGAATGATCGACACAATCAAATGCTTTTGAAAGGTCACAAAAAACAGCGAAAATGTGTAGTTTAGATGAAATCATTTGATCCAGATGGTGTATAAAAGAACAAATAGCATCAGATGTAGATTTCTGAGCTCTAAAACCAAATTGTTGTTCAATTAGGAAATTATTTTGCTCTAAGTAATTATTGAGTCTAATGCTAACGATTTTTTCTAAAAATTTTGAGAAGTTGTTTAAGAGTGATATTGGCCTGAAATTGTTGATATCATGAGTGGCACCTTTTTTGTAGATTGGAATAAGAATAGAAGATTTAAATATTGATGGAAATATGTCAGATTGAAAGGATGCATTGAAAATATCAGAGAGAGGTTCAGCTATCATGTGTATTATATTTTTCAAAAGAGTCATTGGTATTGTATCTTCTCCAGATGATTTTTTATTTTGGAGTAGAGAGGTTACTTTAATAATTTCGACAGCATTACATGGTAAGAGCTTGAAACTTACATCATTAGAAGTAGAAATTGAAGGTAAAATATGAGAAGAGCTGTGAGAAGTTGATGGAATCAAAGAGATGAATTCAGAAGAGGAGGAAGAAGATACAATGGTAGTCAGCAGAGAAGAGGATATTATAGAAGGAGCTGCTACAGTAGATACAACAGGTAATGACATAGAAGAGGATGTAACAGAAGTAATTGTAGAAGACAATGCAAAAGAAGAAGGCAGATAAGAACATGCTGCAGAAGTGAACAACGAAGAAGAAACTGTAAAAGAACTTCACCTCCACCACTGTGGTGGTGGAGGTGAAGTTGGTGGTAATGATGCTGAAGATGGTGGTGGTGGTGGAGGTGGTGGTGGTCGTGGTGGTGGTGGTGGTGGAGGTGAAGTTGGTGGTAATGATGCTGAAGATGGTGGTGGTGGTGGAGGTGGTGGTGGTCGTGGTGGTGGTGGAGGTGAAGTTGGTGGTAATGATGCTGAAGATGGTGGTGGTGGTGGTCGTGGTGGTGGTGGTGGTGGAGGTGAAGTTGGTGGTAATGATGCTGAAGATGGTGGTGGTGGTGGTCGTGGTGGTTGTGGTGGTGGTGGTGTGGTGTCGTGGTGGGTGGTGGTGGTCGTGGTGGTGGTGGAGGTGAAGTTGTTGGTAATGATGCTGAAGATGGTGGTGGTGGTGGTCGTGGTGGTGGTGGAGGTGAAGTTGGGTTGGTAATGATGCTGAAGATGGTGGTGGTGGTGGTGGTCGTGGTGGTGGTGGAGGTGAAGTTGGTGGTAATGATGCTGAAGATGGTGGTGGTGGTGGTGGTGGTCGTGGTGGTGGTGGAGGTGAAGTTGGTGGTAATGATGCTGAAGATGGTGGTGGTGGTGGTCGTGGTGGTGGTGGAGGTGAAGTTGGTTGGTAATGATGCTGAAGATGGTGGTGGTGGTGGTGGTGGTCGTGGTGGTGGTGGAGGTGAAGTTGGTGGTAATGATGCTGAAGATGGTGGTGGTGGTGGTGGTCGTGGTGGTGGTGGAGGTGAAGTTGGTGGTAATGATGCTGAAGATGGTGGTGGTGGTGGTGGTGGTCGTGGTGGTGGTGGAGGTGAAGTTGGTGGTAATGATGCTGAAGATGGTGGTGGTGGTGGTGGTGGTCGTGGTGGTGGTGGAGGTGAAGTTGGTGGTAATGATGCTGAAGATGGTGGTGGTGGTGGTGGTGGTGGTTGGTGGTGGAGGTGAAGTTGGTGGTAAGATGCTGAAGATGGGGGTGGTGTGGTGGAGGTGGTGGTGTGGTAGTGGTAGTGGTGGTGGGTGGTAGTAGTAGTAGTAGTAGTGGTTGTGGTGGTAGTAGTAGTGGTAGTGGTGGTGATGGTGATGGTGATAGTGAATGTGGTGATGGTGGTAGTGGTGGTGATGATGTATCAACTGACGATAATTGAAAAGCTATATTGTTCCAAAATTCATTAAATATTGATGCTATTTCTAATGGTTCAGTACTTCAGTTATGGTGGAATTATTTCTTTTTATTTTCATATACTTTGGCTCTCTGGGTTTGTTTTTTGAGAATTCGTTAACTGAATGGGTGAGTAGAAGAACCAGGAATGTCAAAAATCGATTTTTTTTTTCTTCGTAGAATAAGAAGGAATATAGTCTTTTCTATCATCTCTGTGAATATGAAGGAGAAATACCCCTTAACACTTAGACGACCGGCATGGTTTTTCGTGAATTCTCTTGTGGGACCGGCGATAATGCGGCTATACCGACCCCGTGTACCACCGGTGGTACACCCGGTCCATTCCGTACGAACGTGCGTGTACCACCGGTGGTACACCCGGTCGTCTAAGTGTTAAAAGTATATTTTTTTTCGATTTTAAAGTGGGGGAAGCGGGAAAAAAATCTGATGTAAAAGAAGGAATGTAACAAAATCACTGACCACTTTTGCTAGCGGTATTAGTACCTAGTTGTGAGAATCTTGTCAAATAACAAGTAATGTAAAATTTAATTTTATTATACTCATTAGCATCAGGAAAGCAAAAATAAGACAAATCTTATTTTTGCTTTCCTGAAAAGTCGATTTTTGACATTCCTGGTTCTTCTACTCACCCATTCAACTATCTCCCAAATTACTTTACATTTTTTATCTTTAGGAGCTTTCAGAATTTTTTCAGTTGTATATTTTCTTTTAGCTTCTTTTACTACTTTCTGTAGAATTTTACTGTATGTTTTATATCTTTCATGGTCGTCGGGATCACATGTTAATTTGAAAAGTTGAAAGAGTGATCTTTTCTTTGAACTTGATATTAAAATCCCCTTTGTAATCCATGGCTTTCGTTTATTCGAACTTAAATTGATGATTTTATAAGGAAAATGTTTATTGAACGATTTAAGCAGTATGTTGTAAAATATTGATAGTTTATCATTAACATCATGTATGTGATTGATGGGAGAAAAAATTAAATAAAGAAAGAAAATAAATTCAGTCATAAAAACAAATCAGTTTACATAGTAGAAGTTTATTGCCAAATTCACCATTTTCAAACTTTATAATTATGTAGATAGGAGTGACTGGTCAAAAATAGTTTGGTCATGGCAGGATCCAGGATATCCAGTGACAACATCAAAAATCTCAAGTGTAGGTCCAACCACCATGTGAACATTTTTAGAAAACCAATGTTTCCTATTCCTGAAGACTTCAGCTTCATCAGCTCCTGAAAAGCAATATTAAAAAAATGACTGCCCTTACTAATTGGATTCTGAGACCTGTGATCTTAAATAGTCTAAACCAAGGGTCAGCATACACCAGATCTGTTTGCATTTTCAATTGCCTTGTAATCTTTATTAAAATTTGTCCTCAAGGTGTTGATTTTCTTTCGCAGCTTTTCTATTAATGTCTGGTTTGAAACCAATCAGTGCCTGAACTATTTTATTCATGGAAATCTGCTTCGGATTGATGTTAATAATCCTTTGACTTTACTTTCCAAAGCTCCGGGGAGTCTCGGTACAATGAAATCAACAACAATACGAAATCGCGCTCGGAATCTGAATTTTCAGCTATGTCAGACATACTTATTACGCACTTCACGCAGACAAAATATTTTAAAACGATTCAAAGCAAATTTACTGTACGTTTTTCTAGAGTTTTTTAATTTTATTTTTTTTTTTTTTTATAGAAAAAGAAAGAACTATTGAGCTTAAATTTGAACAATCGGAAATAAAGAATAATAAAGGATACAGTGTCCGCGATGTATCATTATACTTGTATACTATATTTATCATGAGAATATGTATTATTCATGTAAGCCTTTTAGACACTCCCTTGATAATGTCAGGTTGGTTTTCCCTATGCTTCCCTATGAGTCAAGAAAATTACCTAGCGAATTTTCCTAACGAAAATGAATGTTATAAAATAAAGCCAGGTAAATATGTTGGTAGGTACTTCTATAAGTACTTCTACCTACCTTTTATGTAAGGGTTTGGTACAAGAGACAGGGTTGGGTGGAAGAGATTACCAAAGGCAATAACCCCGCCCTTTAGTTAGGACATATGTATATATTTATTATTTTTTTTCTTCTCTTATATTGTATACTAGCGGGCTGTCGCCCGCTTTGCGGGCCGAGGCATAGCCGTGAAAGCAAAAAATCCTTTTTCGCCAATGGCAGGTGTTGTAGTGGGAGTTTCGAAAAATCCCGTCTTATTGCACATCTAGACTATAAGACAAAGCTACCTACCAAATTTCAGCTTCCTAGGACTTACGGTTTGGGCTGTAGAGCGATGATCAGTCAGTGGTCAGTGACTTTGACATTTATATATTAAGATTAATTTGTAATTATTTGTGTTGTATATAATATGTCCAATCAATCAAGCGTAAATAAATAAATGACATTAATTAAATAACAAATATCTACCTACCTACTCGCAACAGAAATCTTGAAAAAAACAACATAATATTTTGAAAATATAAATAAGCTTTTGCAGTTTTCATATTTTTAATACTATTGTGGTATAAACAAAGAGGTTTTTTTTTCAAGTACTGTCTACACACACCAAATTGAAAACCATTTTGGCATGCAATAACTGACAAAGGGGTTTTGTGGTAGATATTAAAATTCTACAGAAATAATTGTGGTTTTTCTAGTTTTTCATTGTATAGAATCATAGCTAATACGATGGGGGATTTGATATTCAGTTTGGGTGATTCAAAAAGATGGGCAGGGTTTGGTCTAAATCTATGGTTTGGTATTTTGAATTTAATTTCTCCTAGAAGGTATGGGCTTTAAATTTTGTCCGTTAAAATATTGGCTAGAAGAAACGTGATTTGTGCTGCTCCGAATCGTTGTTCAATGGATTCTATAGGTAATATTTCTATCAATAAGGAGTAGGTACTCAATGTATAAGGGTAGAGAGAATAGAATCCATTGAATTTTTTAAACAAATACCGCACAAATTTTAAGGCAAAGAGGTAAGTAATGAATTTTTAATTCATCACTCCAACAGTTAATGTTAGCAATCCTATTGTATTGTTCTAAAAGGGTTACAAAATCGGTACAAAGGATGGGGGACTTACTGTGGGAGATTTTACTTTAATATCGTGTGCATCGTGCATGCCCGTTTCTGTCTCATACAAGATGACTTATTGCATTTTGACCAGCAAATTTTGTTTGGAAGTTTACGTAGCTTTATAGCAACTTGCTCACCAAAAAGAGAATACTCATCCTTTGCGTCTTCTTTTTTGTTTTGAATTGATATCATTATATTCAGAGCTTTGCTTAACATAGTGTCGTGACAGCAGCAGATCTGCGTTTTCTTTTAATACTTAGTTTAGGACACTTGAATTCCTTTTTCTTAGGTGACTTTTTTACTGATGATTGATGATACATCATATAAGTCCTTATCTTCATCGCCATCAGTGTTCTTCTTGACTTCACCGTTTACATCTGCATTAGTTTCTTGATCTTCTAAAACCTGTAAACAAAAGACAATGAATAAATTAATAAGTAAATAGTATTACCAACTACGTGGGTATTTTGTTCTAGCATGACCGTAACCATTTCAAAACTGGTGTAAAAGTTGTTTACAAATAGTTTGCGTCCCTGGTACAACAAACCATCAGCTAGAGAAAAACAAACATTTTGAGCCAAGCCTGTTTCTCTTACACCAGTTGAGGGCTTGCCTGCATAAACCTTAATACTCCACGTGTATCCATTACTTCCGCATAATTCGAAAAGCTTAATCACATATTTATATGCTTTTTTCGGGATATATTGTCGGAAGATGAGTCGACCCCTCCACGGGACTAGGAATTTATCGATCATGATGTTTTTTACGGGAGTGTAAAGGGTTTGGAATTTAGCATGTAGTAAATTCAATAATTTTACAATCTTTCCAACCTATTCCCTCTTTCAGTTTTACTGTTATCGTTGAAGTGAAGTACGCTCATTAACAGTTGGTACCTATTCCGTGACATTTTCGAACGCGGATAGTCAAAATTATAGACTATTGAATCTGTTGCCCAATAGTCCTTAATATTCCAATTGGGACCAAACCCATCCATATGCTTAATATAAGAAAGCGTTTATCTTACCTTGAAGTCCCTCAGGATTTCTTCTCAATAGGATAAACTTATTTCTTATTTATTTATATTTTATTTATTAAACGGGAATAACCCAATATACATAAATTACAAAATGTTACAGTTAAAAACATACAAAATATTTTAAAATAATACATATGTAGGTGAAAGACATGAAAAAAGTTTTTTTTTTAACAAAGAAAACTAGTTTGCCGCACGCATCATTCTATTGATAGGGGCAAAGTATAAATAATTTGTGCTACATTTCTAAAGCCTGATATAAAAATTCTGCTCTTGGTTTGGTTTCAATGCCTCCATCAGTTTATTCAGCAAAGCAGGAAAATGTTGTTTGTCCAATGATGGCTTCCTTGCTCCCTGAGCTGAGTTATTGTACTCAGTAAGTATCTTCCTCCAAGCCTCTTACAGGTTCGTAATGTAAGCCACGTCCAGCAGCAACAACTCAAGGTGATATGTGTGAAGACAAGTTGTCTCCAATCATGGCTTTAGGTCCTACCTCCTTCTTCTTCAAGTGGGGGAGCAATAGGGACACAAAACACTTCTCAAATGTACAAGCATCAAACCACCCACTTGTGGTGTTCGCATATCTTGCTCCCGGTGGACCTCCCTCTCTCCAAGTTGACCACAGACAAGATGACTTGTAACAGAGGAAACAACTCCCTGTGGTACTTCCGGCAAACATAAGGGAAATACTAGATTTGGATGAGTTCATGATCACAGCTATCTTGACTCTCTTGACAGCACAGGTATCTTGACTCTCTTTCCACCATGACTTTCTTGCTCCCTGGACCATCTGAACGGCTTGTTTCGTCATATTATTATATTCTCGGCGGGCACATTTTCCAGGGATTTAAAAAGATTGGTCACGTATTCTTTCAGAGATTCTAGTGTGATTCCTGCACGAAGTCTTTTGATGTGTTGAGCAAACCTTTGGGAAAGTTTAGGCTGACATTTCATGAAGCTAGCAGCCCAATCTTGGCCAGGTAGATGTTCACCTTTGAACTGAGTTACATTTCTTCCGGTTTTTTATAGGTAAGCAGAAACAATGTATTTCAGATCCTCTAGTGTAATCGGGAACATGGAGTCGCTCAGCTGTTGCATGCAATAGACGAAAAAAGCCTCATTTACATCATCAAATTCACATGAACTTGTGTGCTTTTCTTTCAGTTTGTTGAACAAACTGCGCCTCGGTATCTTGTTATCAATTTCCGCTTGTGTCCGAGTGATTTCACCTCTCCTTATTCTCTCAAGGGCTTCATTCAGTGTTTCTTTGTTACACCAATTAGCCGATCTATCGGGAACTGAACTGACAAATTCATACTTTTGTCGTGACACACGTGTTGAGTAAAATGTTATTTAAAAGAAAAAATAATTAAAAATTGACTAGATTGCAGCACATGTTTCATATGAAAATGGGGAAAGTTCCCCCCCTTTGGGCAAAGAAGCCCCGTAGTACGGTACTGAACGGATTTCGACGAAATTTTGCATGCCCATGCGTATTAGTGATTTACATAGTGCATTATGTAATTATTTTAAAAGAATAATTTAAGAAAATCCAAAATATTGGACGAAATGTGCAAAACTAAGGTCTACGACTTGCCGATACAGAATTTTTGTAAGATCTCGAATGTAGAAAAATGGTATTCTACCATATTGAACAGATTAAAGAAAATCGGTTTAGCGATTTTAGAGATACAAGTGATTTAGTATAAAATCTCAAAATTGTCAAGTGTATACTCATCTCGGGTCCCTCAGAATATCAGTTACATTCTGTTCTTGTAAATATGCTAGAAGTTCAGCAAACCATTTCCTTATAAATTCTTGTGTTATTACAGCTCTACCTTTTGTGATACCCTCAGATTCTCTGAGTACTAATTTTGGGTTTCTTTGTAGGAATGCTACATGCTACATACCACTTTTTTCCTGGTCTGTTATTTTTGAAGTCCAAGAAGGATTTTTGAAACCGTTTTTGTCTATTTCTTTTTTTTTTTTATTGCGTGATGTTGTGATCTTTGATGAATCATAGTACTAATTCTGGGTTTCTTTGGAGGAATGCTACATACCACTTTTTTCCTGGTCTGTTATTTTTGAAGTCCAAGAAGGATTTTTGAAACCGTTTTTGTATATTTCTTTTTTTTTTTTTTTTTTTCTTGCATGATGTTGTCATCTTTGATGGATCATAGTACTAATTCTGGGTTTCTTTGGAGGAATGCTACATACCACTTTTTTCCTGGTCTGTTATTTTTGAAGTCCAAGAAGGATTTTTGAAACCGTTTTTGTCTATTTCTTTTTTTTTTTTCTTGCATGATGTTGTGATCTTTGATGAATCATCTGATGAAAATGTTGAACTCATCCTTACGTCTACCGTCATATGGGGCGACTATGACTCATTTTTATAGGATATTTTTTTATAAAACCTTCCAGTTTTTATTCTATTTGAGGAAATGCTTACATGTTGGTTTTAAATGATGGACTGGGGTATTAACTTGTGTTTTTTTATGATATGTCACAACTTTTTAGCAAACACATGTCCCATAGTGATGGTTTATGAAGTGAGGCAAAGTCACCCAGCAATGGGGTGACTTTGTCTCAGCTGTTGTTTTTGTAAGAAAGCACATTTCTAGATATGGCTGAGACAAAGTAACCCTCCTATAAATTATTATGAGATAGTAAAAACTTACCTAAAAGTGAATGAAATAAAAGCATTCATTTTAACATGGGTTGAAAAATGCACCTTTATTCAAGTCAATTATTAGAAAACTATTTATTAAATAATTGGAAATTCAGATTTCCAATTACTCTTCTACAGTATCTAACTTATTACATGGTGGCAGCGGTGGGATATTATTATTTCAGTCTCCGACCTCCGTGTTTGCGGGTTGTATTTCAATTTTCTTGGATGAACTTTCTCAACTTAGGGAGAAATTCCTTTGAGAAATGTTTTCCGTCTCGGTGTAGAATTTCTTCCTCCTTCGTAATGACATTCATCTCTTCCAGGTTGAGAATTTTGATTTTCATTTCGTTTTGTTCTGCAAACCCATTCATTATGCCATCCAATTCTAAATACATTTTTTGACATTCTTTGAATTTTGCGCACCGTGGTGAACATTCAAAATTTCGTTTTTCAACATAGAATATAGATTGAAGTACACATAGTTATTTATTTATTATTTTTTTTTTTTATATACAAGTGCTTTTATTTTATTTTTGCATCAAATTTATTATAAGATATAAACTAGAATACATAATTTATATAGAATATAACATATAGACTTAATACTAAAATATATCTGTCTTATAATACTTAGGTAATAATAGTTACTTAACACTACTTTCGGAGAAGTTAATGTTAAGATTCTATTTATTAATTTTTTTTTTTTTTATTATATTTTTTTTTTTTAAATAAACCCACTCCCATGACCTTCTTATAAAGGAGGTGATAGGAGTAGTGTAAAGCGAAAAAGCATCCTGTCACGCTAAAGGATGATCCTTTGTATTGTGACAGGAGTTGACTAATTATCATCGGTAAGTAAATAATTTTCTTTTATTAAATAAGATATGATGTATGAAGATTTATTTTCTTTTCGTAAGGTATTGTAGTAAATTCACATTTTTTTTGTTGTTTTTTTGTTTTTTGTTACATGAGTTTATTTCTTTGATAATGATTAATGACAAAGAATCAACCAATATGTCAATGATTGCTCATTCTATACCAGCTCCAAAGATGTTTGAATGGAAAACTGAAACGATTGCAGAAGATTGGAATATATTCAAATTACAAGTCAATAATTACATGAAATTGACAGGCTTGGATAAACAGCCGGATGACATGAAGATTTCATTTATCATATCTTTGTTTGATAAAGAAATGCTCAAGACATTCATGACTCTAGAGAAAGATGATGTAAGTACGTTCAAAAAAAATATTAGATGCATTCGACAGATATATTTTACCTCAAAAGAACATTATCTATGAACGATATTTATTCGGTATTGCGAAACAAGAAACAGGCGAGAGTATAGACAAGTATTATAGCAGAATTAGAAATCTAGCTAGTTCTTGCGAATACAAACAAATGCATGACGAGTTACTCAGAGACCGACTAGTACGTGGAGTTTCAAATTCAGAGTTAAGGAAAAAGTATCTTAATAATTCCAAATTAACTTTGATATCAGCTATGGAAATAGGAAAATCTTTTGAAGCAACTGAGAAACAATGTCATGTTATAAGCGGTGCTGAAATAAAAGTTCAAGAGGATAAAGAAATATTCAAGTTTTACAAGTCCTTTATCAAATTGAATCCTGATAGGAAATGTACTTACTGTGGCAAGAGTCATATTTTCAGAAAAGAACTTTGTCGAGCATTCGGAAAAGTTTGTTCTAATTATGGTAATTGGAATCATTTCAGTGAAGTTTGTAAACAAAAGAGAGCTAAATTTGCGAACTATGTTGAAAACCAGAGCTGTGAAATGGAAACGCCCAGTACTGATAACAATGTTTTGCACATTGGAAGTAGTGACATTAAGAAAAGCCTTATTACCAATCTTACTTTTCTTGTTAATAATGATTTGATTTCCTTTCCGTGCCATTTAGACACAGGTGCTACTTGTAATGTAATTAGCCTCAAAGATTTCAGGAAGCTGTGTGGAAATGTCAATCTTGAAAGATCTAGAACCAAACTTGGTGCAATAGGAGGAGAAATTTTATATCCTGTTGGTAAAAAGAGTCTGACTGTTGTACATGAAGGCAACCTGTATGACTTGGAGTTCCAGGTGACCAATAAGAATCATCCACCACTGATCTCTGCAGAATTATGTACGAAGTTAAATTTGATAGAGGTGAAGGCAGATCTTTGCTACATAGAAAAAAATGCAAAACATATCCTGTAGCACAGCGTTATCTCCCTATGCAAACTCATGAAAACCCTTCTTTACCTTGGTACAGGGTAGGAGCCGACATATTCCAAGTGGAAGATCAGAACTATCTCGTTGTAGTTGATTATTATTCTGATTACTGGGAGATAGAGAAACTTTATTCTTTATCTGCGGAGCAAGGAATTTTAATGATGAAAAAAATATTTTCTATACATGGCGTTCCTAATACTTTAATTACAGATAATGGAGGTTCTTTCAGAAATCAAAAGTTTCTCGAATTTTCAAACAATTGGTCGTTTGAACACATAACCTCTTCCCCATTTCACAGTCATGGAAATGGGAAGGCTGAGTCTGCAGTAAAAATTGCCAAAAGTATTATTGAGAAGTGCAGATTTGAGAAGAGAGATCCATTTTCAGCTATTCTTGAATGGAGGAACACTCCAACAGGTGACACAGAAGGCACTCCCTCTGAAAAATTAATGTCAAGGAAAACTAGATCACTCATTCCAACGTTATCTAATCAACTAAAACCTCATTGTACAAGGTGTTCCTGAGACAGCTGATCTGAGGAAAAGAAAATATAATTTTATTATGATTGCAAGACCAGGAATCTTCCAAAGTTGAATGTAGGTGAAGGTATTCGAATTTAACCACAACGGAAGGTAGAAGAGTGGAAGCATGGTGATTCTCTCCGTCTGAACATTCCACCACTAAGAAGAAGCAGTCGAGAAAGAAGACCACCTGAGAGATTTGGACAATGAAATAATTTTCTATAGAGGGGAAAATGTGATATGCCTTGAGGCCAGAGAGTATTTATGTTCAACGAGTTTTCCTAAAGTCTAGAAATCCAAATAAAATCAGTTCTATTCCAATAAACTTGAAATGTAGTTTTCTCTTCTAGAGTATCTACTTATAACACTGCAGACCCATAAAAATCCAATTCATTCATGAGACGAGTGATCTTACAAAGAAAGAAGTTGAATATTTGCAAAACCAGATTCAAAGTTTATCTGAAACAATTTTGCCTGGTGATAGAGGTAAAATAAAACACACACTTCTACTTCCTATGGTTGATGGTAAAGTTTGCAATGCAATTACTGACACAACATCTACAATGAGATGTTATCTTTGCCACCTAACATCCAAAGATTTTAATGACCTTAAGCTCGTAAAAACGAAAAAAATCAACCCCGAATATGCTAACTTTGGTCTTTCGGTTTTACATGCACGCATACGATTTTTTGAAAATATGTTACATCTTGCGTATAAAATACCAATTCAAAAGTGGCAAGCACGGTCTCCTGATGATAAAAAAAAAAATGTTGCAGAAAAGAAAAAAGAAATACAAGAGAACTTTAAGAAAGAATTAGGGTTGAGGGTGGATATTCCTAAACAGCGTTTTGGAACAACGAACGATGGGAACACTTCCAGAACGTTCTTCTCAAACCTAGAAATATCTTCCCGAATAACAGGAGTGGACTACCTGCTACTTTCAAAATCAAGAGTGGTCCTGGAAGTAATAACAAGTGGGTTGGCAATAAATGAAAAGGAATTTTCAAAATATTGTTATGAAACAGCTACCCTCTTTGTTAAACTTTACAAATGGTACCCAATGTCACCAACACTTCACAAAGTACTTATTCATGGCCCCGAAATCACAAAAACATCAATTGTTCCTATTGGCCAGCTTTCTGAGGAAGCAGCTGAGGCCAGAAATAAGTATTTTAGAAAGTACAGAGAAGGATTTTCAAGGAAAATATCGAGGAGAGCCTGTAACGAAGACGTTTTCAATCGATTACTCCTAACATCAGATCCACTTATTTCATGTTCAAGACCAAAATCAATAATTAAAAAAAAAAAACCATTCTGTTCAGAAGCAATAAAATTGTTGAAGAACGAACACAAAGATCGCAATTTTTCCTCTTCTTCTCCATTATCATCATCATCTGGCGAATCTGATTTTGATTAGACCTGTGTTCGATCCCTGGCAGCGCAGCTACTCTGTACTTCAATATCAACTACTCATGCTTGGTAAGTAAAAAAAATAGTATTTTGATTTACGACCAATGGTGGCATTACCAGATCATAAAGTTTTTTTATTTTTTTTGTTCAGAATAGTGATGGAGACTTTTATAGTAATGCTGCGCTACCCACAAAAAATGTGAAGAGACTTTTATAATAATGCTGCGCTACCCACAAAAAATGTGAAGAGACTTTTATAATAATGCTGCGCTACCCACAAAAAATGTGAAGAGGCCTTGAGCTTTAACTTTTTGTTACTTTATTTATAATATTTACCAAAAATAAAATAGATGTAAGCACATTAAAAATAATAATATTAAATAATACTTACCTATTACTTACTTTTTTTCCAACTTTAAGATTCGAACCCGAGTCTTCTAAACGCTATGTTGCTATTAAAATTATTCAAATCACTTAATAATGCTTGATAAAATCAAAGCCAAATTCTATAAAAGAACACTAGGAGTCCATAAAAGTACTTCTAACACATTAGTATTTCACATGACAGAAGTAACCAGATATGGAGAAGACATCATATCAAGATTCGGAGATAACATTGACCAACAACAAGTGAAAAAATACAGAAACATTATTGAAGAAAATAATATAAAATTCACAATAGACAACTACACTGATGGCCCTATCTTCAAATCAAATACATGGAAAAGTCACTGTCAAAAGAACAGACATCTATTAGCAAGATACACTGTACATGGTTTTCACCACAAGATTTGCCAAAGAAGAAAATATCACACATCATCATACTCAGATGAAGAAATTCCAATTTGTATATGCAAGTTCTGTGACCTACCCATAACCAGCAGATATCACTTGGATAATCATACTAAGAAAGCCACTACACATTAACCAGTATACTGTCTAATCTAGATAAGATAGGGGCACTGTAAATAATTTCATGTGTAAAAAATTCTGTACACTGCTCAGATGTTTTATATCTCTGTACTCATTTTGTAATTTATTTTTGTACACCCTTATTAAAATTAATACTTAAATTGTAATTATTGTATACTTAAACCTGTGACCAACCAATAACCAGCAGATATCACTTGGATAATCATACCATAGAAAGCCATTAATATTAACCACTAGAGTGTGTAATCTAGATAAGATAAGGGCATAGTAGATAACTTCATGTGTAAAAAAAAAAATGTACAATGCTCAAAGGTTTTATATCTGCTCTTATTCTGTAATTAATTATTGTATACTTAAATTGTAATTATTGTATACCTAAATTGTATTTTGAAAAATAAATAAAGCTGTAGCTCTTGCTACGATACATTTGTTAAAAATAAAAATTATGGTTTACGGTTGAAAATGATTATTACAGAAAAAAAATTCCACACAATAAAATACCTTCTTTTTCATGCCAATTTCAGGATTCGAACCTGGAACTGCAGCAGACAGTGATGGTTATATGTACGTAAATTATCATGAAAAATACTTCACTACGCATGGAAAAGCTTTCCTGTTACAATTACAAGTTTTTAAACCTAAAAAATAGTTTTGCGCAATTTTTGAAGGCAAATACCCCACTGTGCGGCGGCCGCATTTTAACCAAAAGTTTGTCTGGTGTATAAAATTAATTTTCATACCAGATTTCAAGTCTCTAGCTCTTACCGTTCTTGAGATATCCTGTTCTATACATACAGACGGACGCACGGACCACAATGGCCGAAAACAACTTTTTTGGTTTCCTGAGGCTATGATTCGTCCAGAAATGTGAAAAACAGGGTAGGTCAAATTTTCGACGAACACAATACTTTCCTTATCAAGGAAAGTAAAAATATTCCCTCGTAAGTAGTAGGTACTAGTTTTTTTTTTTTTTTTTTTTTTTTTTTTGAAACTCAGCTTTTATGTTAAACTTAATACCTACGACCTACTCTATTCTTCTTCAGGCTGTACAGCCGTTATCACCGCCGGCCAGCGCATAAGTACTTCATAAAAAAAAAGTATTCTTGTGGAACATAGGGCAGAAGTTTTCTTACGTCGTTGATTTTCGTCTCTTTTATAGGGACTTTTCCACAAACTAAAGTTGTAATTCATAAAATTTAAAAACAATTAAAGTATTAAGTTTAGTACGCATGATCAAAAGTCAGCTGTTGAGACTGGATACACCAATTCTACAGAGTACTTGCAAGAACCGCATCAATCCCGGATCTATGTCGTTCTGAATAACTCATTTTCAAAGTCGTCCATGAAGATTTCTGCAAGGAGGGGGGAAAGGGGAGAACCCATGCTGCATCCTTCAAGCTGCTGGTATGTGTGTCCATCAAACTGAAAATAGTTGTATCGTGTGACAAGCTAAAGGGCATGTTGGACGTTGTTTTTTCCTGGTCAGACCAGTTCGAGTGTAGATCAATTAGGGTATTTAGTTTAGTCACCGCTACAGGTACATTAACTTTTGAGAAAAGGCTGCTGACGTCCACATGGAGTCAGTTATTCTACTTGCTTACTTATTGAAAAGAAAAGAATAATTTCTATTGAGAACAAATTGGTTTGATGGTACTTGTGAAAAGCCTAAATTTGAACTGCGTTTGTAGCTTCGAGAAAAACTGAAAATTATAAATTCTTCTCAAAGTACTGGCCGTATGAAAAGCTGATCGTAGGCCGCGACAGTATTTCATTATTTTTTTCTTTACTTTTTATAAAGTTCCAAAATGATTGTGTATTTTTGCGCATTTAGTTCTCAGTGATTTGAATGCCAGATGATGTTGAAGAAATCCTGTTTGTTTGAACATTTTGTGGGTAATTTTTTTTTCTTTTTGAAAACTAAGTTTTTAAATTCAGATGAAGCCCTAATAGGAAAATTTTAATTATTCGATAGTTTTATGGGGGATGAATTCAGATATATGATTATCTAAAGAATAGAGTAAAAAATTGAAATGGGGCTTTTAATTTTTTTTTCTTCTAAATTTTGAAAAATATTATCCCAATCAATTTTTTTAAATGAATTATTCATTGATATGTAGTCACCTTTTTTTAAAGCAGTAAAACTTTTCAAGTCGTGCATGTATGCTACAATTAAAATTCTTTAATTTTTCTTTACCCTATAAGGTATAAGGAACAGAACAGAGCATCAAAAAATGCAAAAATTGGCATAATTTCACCAACCTTTGTTTTTGTTATATATTTTTGTTTGTTTATTTTTTATAAGCATTTTATGTTCTCATGCTTTTTTTGTATCTTTAAGCAATTCAAAGAACCACCCATTGAACAGCCTTTTTGTAGCCCTGATGCTGCCAAAATTCCACCACTGGGTAACTCAACAGTGATAGATAGCGAAAAATTATAATAAATTTCGTTTTCAGTACCTCAAAAACATTGGATTTGATATGTCACAACCCCCACCTGGGATCAATAATAAAAAAGTTAGTCCAGCCTGGTTTACTTAATAGGTAGCTTACTAGTACCTAGTTGAAAGAGTTAAAAATTACTTACCTCTGTAAAAGGCTTGCTTAGTTTGCTAGTAGAAGCTAATGCTGCAGTGTTGGACATCTGTTTCTTTTCATGTTTTTTTTTTTTTTTTTTTTTCTTGTGAATACAATGTCTCATATTTTTCAAAATGTTTGTTCCACAAATGATTTTTCAAAGTGCTTGTGCTCCTATCAACCATTTTAATTTTTCCATTTTGCACAACTTGCATTTTACAGTTTTGGTCTTTTTGTCAAGCTCTTAAATGATGAAAAAGTCATCAAATTTGCTTTGTGATTTCTTTGCTTTCTCAACATGTCTGGGGCTCTGGTTTGTATTTGGAGATGTTACTGTTACTTCAATGGTTGAAGAATTTGATCCTGTTGATCTTGATTGAATGAGTTGACAAATTCTTGTAATTTTTGGATCAGTATCAGTACATACAAAGGAAGGATCTTTGTCACTGCCATCTTGCATTTCAAAATCACTCGAATCACAAGTCTTACATTTTCTAGATATTTCCTTCCACTTAGTGCCCTCGGTTAGCTGGTGTTGAATTCACTTGAATTGAGTTAACTTGATTTCAAATTTGAATGGTCACCCATCCTTGCTTGCTGAACGTTGCTTAAATTCGGCGATCGAACGAGAACCAGTGTATTCAACGCGCCATCAACGCTGACTTATTTTCAATTATTTAAAAGAGTAATTGACAAAAATATAATAATAGTGTTGCAGAATTTGGTGGTTGAGTGACTTAAATAAAACTACTGACATTTATTTTTAATCAGGATGGAAAACTTTTATTATATTCAATCAGAGCAAAAACAATTTTTAACAGAACTTTCAGGAAAAAACAGGAACACATTTTTTAACAACATTTGAAACTACCGCCTAAAACAGTATGGTGGCGCTTCATGCTAGTAGTGGTCAACTCCCACATTATTCTCCAGTGTCGGAGGCGCGTGTTTAATTTTCTTTCAACACTCCCCCTAAATGAAAAACGCGACGCCACTGAAATTAATATAAAATTAGTATGCTCCCCCTGAGATAAATAACTCCCCCTGAGATAAAAACCTTTGCCAGTAAGAAGCCTCTTTTATGGATAATCAAGTTCATGTTCAATCTTTGAATGAAGTTATGGATGTCTGGAAAAGTAAATTCAGAAATCAATTGCCCAAAGACATGCAATTTCAAAAAAGTTGGGATGAAATCAGCACTAATATGATCATTGAAGAAAAGTTGAATTTTATAAGTGATTCAGAAAATGCACGTTTTTTGGCATTGAAAGCCAGTTAATCTGGTGCCTGGCTCCATGCATATCCTTCGAAAAACATTGGGACACAAATGGATAACTTGTCCTTCAGAACTTGTATTGCTCTCCGTTTGGGTTGTTCCATAATGAAGAAACATCAATGTGAATGTGGAACTACTGTTCAGGATAATGGTCATCATGGACTAAGCTGCCAAAAGAGTAAAGGTCGTTTTCCTCGTCACTCAGAATTGAATGATATAATGAATTGAAGTAGGGAAGAAAGCCATGATGAAAACAGGTGACACCCGAACACCAAACTATATAAAACAAGTTTTCTCCCTAGATATACAGAGGGGTAATGCGGCCAGCATCCTTGGTTCATTACCAGATGCTGGTCAAATGAAAGAAATTTTTTATTTATAAAAATTGTTACTATCTTGTTGATTGAAATTTAAATAAAAGACCATTAATCTTAAAATGATATAATACATCGAGCTTTAACATCAATCAATATTCCCTCCACTCTTGAACCAGTTGGACTATCTCGAAGTGATGGGAAACGACCCGATGGCATGACTCTTGTGCCGTGGAACAAAGGAAAAGTTATGGTCTGGGACTGCACTTGTGTAGACACCCTGGCGGCCTCATACTTGTCGAGAACCAAAGAAACTTGTGGAGCCGCAGCAGAGGAAGCCAGTGAAAGAAAAACCAAGAAGTACCGATGCATCGTGGATCAAAACTATTTGTTCATACCCTTAGCTTTCGAAACTCTAGGACCATGGTGCATTGAGGCCAAAAAGATTGTTGAGTACATTGGTAACAAACTGACAATGATAACGGGCAGCTCCAGGGCCAAAGTGTACCTGAAGCAACGGATTTCCCTCGCTATTCAACGAGGGAATGCAACATCGATTTTGGGTACACTGCCTAGTGGGAAATCTTTGGAAGAGATATTTCAAATTGACTAGTGGTTGATTTATTTTATGAAATACAATAAAAATTTAGTTACAAATTACTATAACAGATGATAGTACAGGTTGAAAAAAAAAAAAAAAAAAAAAATTATACATAGTTACAATTTACAATGCCTACTCTGAATTATGAAATTATTTCAGATACAACATTTTAAAAATAAAGCTTGGTTTTTAAGAAAACATCTTAATACAGGTTAAAAGTAACAATACTTAATTAGTTATTTTAAACATGAAAAAATATACCATCAGTTAGAAATATCTTCTAATTCTCGTTAGGACATTTTACCATTTTTTAGAAAAATTTACAAATATATTGAATAATGTTTAAAATACAATGAACAAATTAACACAAGAATGTTAATTAAATTTTTTATTCATGTCATACCAATTTTTTGTCTAAGTTCAATAAATCTTGGTTTATGTAATGGTTTTGTAAATAGGTCAGCAATCTGAGAATTAGAATCTAAATATTTTAATTCAATAAGTCCCTCTTCTACCTTTTCTCTTACAAAGTGATATCGAATATCAATATGTTTCGCACGGTTATTTTGACCTACCACCATTTTCATTGCTGCCTGGTTATCTTCATACAAAATAATAGGTTTAGAAATATCTAACTTTAAATCTAACATGATTAGAAAGCCAAACTATGTCACTAGAAGCTTCACTTAGTGATACATACTCAGACTCAGCTGTTGAGAGTGATACTGACTTTTGTCTCTTACATTGCCATAAAATAGAACATTCATTAAGTTTGAACACATAACCACTAGTTGATTTACGAGATGATTTGTCCCCACCCCAGTCTTCATCAGCATAACATTTTAGCTCCATAACATTTTCACTTGGTTCAGGGTACATCAAACTCATATGTGCTGTTCCTTTGAGATATCTCAAAATTCGCTTTTGAGCTGTCCACAATTGAACATTGGCCTTGTGTTGAAATCTGGACAAAATATTTACAGCCACTGTAATATCAGGTCTGCTACACATTGATGGTAAAGTAAGGCTCCATTGATGCTTCTACACAAATGTTCATACTGTTCATCAGCTTCCCCTTCATGCTCAAAATTTGGTTCCATGGGAGTCGAAACTGGTTTACAATCTTTCATATTGTATTTTGTCAACAAGTTAATTACATAATCAGTCTGGTTGATGCATAAGCTTCCACCTTCTTGACTAATCTTCATTCCAAGAAACTTTGATACCTCTCCCAAATCTTTCATTTTGAACTGAAGCTGGAACTTCACTTTCAACTCATCAATCTTGCTATGATCTGATGAAATTATCAAAATGTCATCAACATATATAAGAATGTATGTAAGGTCCTTAACATACAAACACATGTCATTTTGTGATCTGGTAAATCCTTCATTTACAATGAACATATTCAGTTTTTCATACCAATACTTTGGGGATTTTTTCAACCCATAAATTGATTTTTGGAGTTTTAAAGAAACCTTGTTTTTATCAAGCTGCATACCTTCCGGAACTTCCATAAATACTTCTTCATCAATCTCTCCATGTAGAAAAGCTCCTACGACATCCATTTGATAAACTTTCAACTTTTTAGCTACAGCAACAGCTAACAAAATTCTCAATGTCTGAAGTTTTCCAACAGGTGCATAGAGGTCATTGAACTCAAAATCTTCACATTGTTGAAAGCCGCGGGCAACAAGCCTAGCTTTGTAAACGGGTTGTTTTCCATCAAATTTTTTCTTGAACACCCATTTTGAACTTATGATGTTCATGTCCTTGGTTTTGATTGCTTGTTTCCAGGTATTATTTGATTTTAGTTCATTTAACTCCTTTTCCATTGCAATTTTCCAGTTTTCTTTTTCATTTGAATTCATGGCTTCAGTGTGTGATTTGGGTTCATTTTCAAATGTTAACAAAGCATAATCTATGTATTTTTCAGGCATCTTGATACTTCTTCTGTCTCTCAATCTGTTTATAAGATTTTCCTCATTATTATTGTTGGTCAATTGTACATCTTCATGATTTTCATATGATTGTGATTCATCCTGTTGTGAATTATTTTGTAGGTCATAAGTCTCATCTTCAATAATATTATCAATTATTTGAACATTATCATCACTGTCTTGTTCTTGTACAAATGTGGATTCATTAGGTTGTCCAATATTTACATTATTGTTTGTGAGATCATGAACTACAACATCACTATTTAGAAAAACAGTACCTGACTCACTTTGATTGTGATAAGAGAGTGTTGGAATATCAATTTGTCCATTTTCATCACTCTTGTTGGAATTAGGCAAACTATTTTCAATGCCATATTCCAGTGGGCCAAACATGATATCTCTAGATATTTCAAATTTGTTTTTACTATAAGAATAAACTCGGTATCCCTTCACATTTGTATCATATCCCATGAATATACCACAGTCACTTTTGCTGTCCCACTTCTTCCGTTTTACTTTAGGTATGTGGACAAATGTAGTACTTCCAAATGGGTGAAAACGGCTAATATCTGTTTTTGGAACACCACTAAAAATTTCAATTGGGATGCCATTATTTGTACAGACTGAATTGTTTAGGGTAAACACCATGTAATTTATAGCTTCAGCCCAGAACTTCTTTTCCAGTTTTGCGGCAAACAATAATGTCCGAGCTCCTTCAACAATGGTTCTAATATCCCTCTCAGCTTTCCCGTTTTGCTGTGGTGTAAAGGGGCAAGATTTCTGATGGGTTATCCCAAGAGAATCTGTCACTTCTTTCACTTCTCTGTTTACTTCTTCCAATCCGTTGTCTGTTCTTATAATATCTTTATTTTTCTGCCAGTTAGGTTTTCAAATTTTTTCAAGTAAGAAGTAATATTATGTTTAGATTCTCCTTTATTTTTCATAAAGAACACTGTCCTATGTTTTGAGTAATCATCTTTAATCAAAAGAAAATATCTGGAACCAGCAATAGAATTCTCCTCCATTGGTCCACATACATCTGCTACAACAAGGTCTCCAACATCCTTTGAAACTGTAGTACTATTTTTGAATGGTAAACGATGCTGTTTACCATGAATACATGCAGCACAGAAAAATGTTTCAGAGTTATTTACAGAAATATTGTTCTCTTTCAAAATTTGCTTTACCATATCAATATTCTGATGTCCAAGTATGGTGTGCCATTCATAGAGTGAGTGTTTTGACATACTCACTTTGCTTACATAGGCTTGTTCATTTGTATTATTTAACTTTTTAATTCTCAATTTCATTTTGAACATCTTACCTTGTCTGATTCCAATGGCACGTACTTCACCATTGAGCGTGAATGACCATTTGTCAAAATTCACTTTCATATCATATCCTTTTAGTAAAGTTGCATTTGTGCTAAAAAGATTGTACTCCATTTCTGGTACATAATTGACATTGGTTAAGGTTGTATGAATCCATGACTCACCATCATAAGTTTCAGCAATAATGGTACCTATTCCAACCAATTTTAACTGTTGACCATTTCCTATGGATACATATTTACCCTCTGTTTGCTGCATATCCTTGAAATAGTCAATATTTTTGCAAATGTGAGCTGTAGCACCACTATCAATGAACCAATCGTCACAGACTTCATTATGTGCAGAAACAACCATGGCGTTTTCTCTCTTGTTTTCCTTGATCTTTGATTTTGAAAACCAACAATCCTGGTTTGTATGTCCTTTTCTTTTACACATGGTGCAAAACTTAGAACTAGGACCACGACTTGCACTTGGGTTCAACTTATTTACATTACAGTTTTTCTTTAAGTGACCCTTTATTCCGCACTTGAAACACTTGACATTTGAGTAGAGAGCAACATCTTCAGATTTGATGGGATCTTGTTGTTTGTACATATTAACTCTGCCTTCCTCTGAACACAAGCGTTGTGTTAGATTTTTCATGTTTCTGTCCTTGCTTGGAACAGCCTCCCAAACTGTCTGGAAATTTGCATATTTTTGAGGTAAAGTCATTAATATCTTGGTCATTTTCAGCTCTTCAGATATTTTGTCGCCCTTCTGTTCAAGGCTTAGGGCCAAGTTTTCAATTTCTGATATGTGGTATGCCATACCTAAGTTTTCCCATTTGTAGTTGAAAAACTTCTGTTGAATAGCATGGGTTTTTATCATGTCATCTTGCTCAAACACCTGATTCAATTTGTCCCATATTTCTTTGGCTGATTTACAGTTGATAACATATCTGAGCACCTTTGCATCCAATGACCCGATTAGAATCTCCTGGGCTTTGTATTGTTCCGTGTCCGTCTTTGATGGGTCCTCCTCTCCCTCTACAAATTTGTAAAGGTTTTTAGCCTTCAGGATGATAGACACCTGGAATTTCCAAGTTTGGAAGTCTTCCTGGCACTTCAATAGTTTCACCAGACTTCCAACTTGATTCCTGTCCATGGCCATCTGAAGAACTCAAACGTTTATCACTCAAGAACTTGGGTCTGCTGGGCCCATAACCTGTTGCAGAATTTGGTGGTTGAGTGACTTAAATAAAACTACTGACATTTATTTTTAATCAGGATGGAAAACTTTTATTATATTCAATCAGAGCAAAAACAATTTTTAACAGAACTTTCAGGAAAAAACAGGAACACTTTTTTTAACAACATTTGAAACTACCGCCTAAAACAGTATGGTGGCGCTTCATGCTCGTAGTGGTCAACTCCCACATTATTCTCCAGTGTCGGAGGCGCGTGTTTAATTTTCTTTCAACAAATAGTAAATTAGTACACGCGCGGAAAAAATAATAAAAAATATGAGACAGAATGAGACGTGTTCATCGCTACAGTTACAATTGAGCGCATGCTTATTATGTTCCTTCTTGGTCCGCGGTCCTTCTACCTTTCTTTCATTCCACTTATTTTTTATTTATTTTTCAATACACAAAAAATGTCCTCAAAATTTTATGATACTTTTTGTACAGCTGAAAATGTCTTCGCGTACCACCTGAAATTGTCCCGAGTACCATCGGTGGTATGCGTACCACCGTTTGAGAAACCATGGTCTAATCCATGAACGTGAACAAAAATTGCGTTTCTTCTTTCGTCAGAAACTTTCTGAAAGAGGCTACCCTAGCAATACACACATTGAGGGCAGATCCTTGCAATTTTGATACATTACTGTATTTTCTGTTCTGTGGACAAAGACTTTTTATCGGGTATTGAAGTCTTGAACGTTTCATAGAAAAAAAATTCTCAGTTCTATCTACATTGAGTTGCCTTAGCATATGAGTGTAGCGGGATAAATTCCCTACTTGGGCGACATTACTAAAAATAGTTTTAACTTTATCCTAATTAAAAAGTTTATAAAGGATACGATTTTTAATCTCTGAGACTGCTTCTTTAATGTCTGGAACTACTTCTTTAACCTCTTGATCTGTTACTTCAACCCCCTGATCTGTTATTTCAATGTTTCGCACTGATTCTTCAATCCCTTGATCTGCTTCTTCAATCTCTTGATCTGTTTCTTCAATCTCTGCATCGATTTTTTCAATAATAGATGCTTCTCCATTAATTTGAAATGTCGATTTGATTCCAGATATTTCTCATAACTGTAAGTCTCTTGTGTTGTCGAGCATGCTTTGCAAGACACTTTTCTTACTGTTAAACAGTATGGATTTGTACTATCCTAAACCGTTTGATGGACATCTAAACATCTCGGAATTGGTTTGAGGGCATTCGGAAGAGCAGGTTCAACATGTCGTACATCAATGTCCTTAATTTCATACATATGAGTTTTAAAGGACTCAAAATTCTTAATTAGATCTTCAATGGAAGCATTGTCTGAACCTTTTGCCACTATACATACCGTCACAATGATTTTTTACAATACTTCCAACAGCGTCGTCCACACTATTTCCGTGACCCGCTTCAAAGCAGTTCCATAATAATTTTTTAAAACCATATTGCACAGGAATTTTTGTACTCAAATACAAATTCTTTCGGTTCCTGTACTGGGAGGTAGGTCCGTCACTATTGAAGAACAGTGTATCTGCTTCTGGTTTACAATCATTTATGAGTTTCAAAATTGGTATGATATGGTCCCATATGGCGACAGGATCATGTCTTGTATTTTGAGCAACAGTGCAAAATGTTTTACGCATGAGAGAAGTACCTTCTCTGTATTAAAAGGCTCCAGTATGCAATTTTTTAATTGTTTTTAGTGCTATTATTGAACTTTCATTTGAGTTTTTAACCATAATCTTTAAGCATGACATAGAAATCTTGAGAAGAAAAACCCATGTCAATGAGCTTTTGGTGCAATGTGTTCCCTTCTGTTGATGTAAATGCTTCTTACGCTACTCGCGATATTGTTGTGAACCCGGCATGATATGAAAACAATAATAAACAGTCATTCGTCTTTTGTCACCGACTTTAGTGAAACAAGAAACCTTTGTCTTCTTTCATTTATCTTCTCTAATCCTTGACATCCAATAACGTTACATGGTGTCAGGTGTCAAATCAGTTGTCTATTAATGTTCAGTGCAAAATTTGAAGATGTCAGTCAATCTGCCGAGCGGGATCACTCATCTAAAAGTCCAGGGGGTCTCAGGTTCTCAGGTCTATGAGAGCTGGAAGCTTGCTAAGTTTCAGTTTGAGAACTTACTCGCAGTAAATATCGGAACAGACGTCAAGGAGGAGAGGAAGGTCGCCCTACTGCTACATTCATTGGGTCCAGAGGTAATCCCTATTTTTGGTGTTGACAAAACCACAGCCAAACTTGCTGATGTCATCAACAAATTTGAAGGCTACTTCGCCCCAAAGAAGAAGTCATGAAACTCAATTGTCACCCTTCTAAACGGAGTCCCAGTCATTACACTCAAAACACCAGTCAGGTCAGTCAGTATTTTCAAAATACTAGTCAGTCAAGTAAACATAAGTCAAAATGTAGAAAGTGTGGTCAAATTCACAGATTTTCATGTCCAGCGGTCAATGCCATCTGTAATCTTTGTTCAAGAAAGGGACATTACGCTGTTATGTGCTACAACAAGAAGAATGTCAAAGTTGTAAATTGTCAAGAACAAGAAGAAGTTTCAACTGTTTGTGATGAAATTTTCATTGGTCATGTTCAAAGCAATGGTAAAGCATGTGCCTATGGAGTTGAACCACACATTGAAGTCTGTCTAGATACAGGAGCGGAGGCTAATGTTATGTCTTATGATACATTCTGTCAAGTTGGTCTGTCACCAAATACTATCAAACCAGTGTCTACTAAGTTAACATCTTTGAATAATGTCAGTATTCCTGTCAAAGGTCAGTGTGTATTATATTGTATTATAAAAAATGTCCGTCTTCCAGTTAGATTTTTTGTAACAGAAGGATTGCAAAAAACATTACTAGGATTAGAGTCTTGTGTCAAATTCAATTTAATTCAAAGAATTAATACTGTTCAAAGTCATGTAAATTTTGGTACTTATTAAAATTATGTAAATAAATATAGTGATATATTTGAAGGTCTGGGTTGTCTGCCAGGTGAGTGTCAGATCACTTTGAAGGAAAATGCCATTCCTCATGTTGCCCCTCCTAGGTGGGTACCGTTCAAATTAATGGATCCGTATAAAGCCGAGCTGGCACGGATGGTTAAGATGAATGTTATTGAAAAAGTGACAGAACCTTCTCTGTGGGTGAACTCTGTGGCATTAGTTTCAAAACCAGATGGAAGTCTTAGGTTGTGTCTTGATCCTCAACCACTAAATAAAGAAATATTGAGAGCTCATTATCCATTACCTACCTTGGAGGATGATAGGTCTAAGCTAGCTGGTGCTTCTATTTTTTCTAAATTAGATGCCAGTACTGCTTTTTGGTCAATTAAATTAGCTAAAAATTCCACTTATTTATGTACTTTTCAAACACCTTTTGGTAGATATAAGTTTTTACGAATGCCTTATGGTATCAGTCTAGCTCCAGAAAAGTTCCATGAAAAGTTAAGTGAATTATTGTCTGATATTCCTGGTACTTTTGTATATTTAGATGATGTACTTATTTATGCTAAGTCAAAGTCAGAACATGATGAAATTTTAGTCAAAGTTCTAAATAAAGTCAAGGAAATTAACCTTAAGTTGAACAAAAACAAATGTCAATTTGGTGTAAATAAAATTACATTTTTAGGTCAAGTATTTGAGTCTTCTGGAATGAAACCAGATAATAGTAAAATTGAAGCTATTCAAAATATGTCAGTTCCAACATGTGTCAAAGATGTCCAAAGATTTTTAGGCATGATTAATTACCTTGCTAGTTATATTCCTAATTTGTCAGAGAGATGTGCTAATTTAAGAAAGTTATTAAGAAAAGAAAACTTGTGGTGTTGGGAAAAAGCCCATGAACAAGAATTTAATGATTTTAAGCCTCTTATTTGTACAGCTCCAGTCTTGAAATTTTTTGAAGTCAATAAACCTATTATTTTAAATGTCGATTCTAGTAAAGATGCCGTTGGTGCTTGTCTTTTACAGTCTAAAAAACCAATAGCTTTTGCTTCGAAGTCACTTACTGATAGTCAAATACGTTGGGCACAAATAGAAAAAGAGTTGTTTGCCATATGGTTTGGTTGTTCTAAATTCCATCAGTATGTTTTTGGTCAGACTATAACTGTAGAAACAGATCATAAGCCTCTGATTACCTTATTTAAAAAGTCATTAGCCGATATTCCTGTCAGATTACAGAGACTTATGATGAAGTTACAAATGTACGATTTAATTGTTATAAGTCAGGCAAAGAAAATGTATGTCTCAGATACTTTGTCAAGAGCTGCTTTAAAAGAAAAATGTCATGAGTTTGATGCTAATTTAGATGAGGAGTTAGCTATACATACAAATATGTTTGTCAGGTCACTCAATGTGTCAGATAAAAAATTAGAAGAGATTGAAAATCTTACTAAAATAGATCCTGTCTTGGTTCAAGTTGTAAAATATGTACAGAAAGGTTGGCCTAGCCATAAAAATAATGTCAGTAAAATGGCATTACCATTTTATATGTACAGAAATGATTTACATGCTGTCAATAATATTTTATTAAAAGTTCATCAATTGTAATACCTAGTTCTTTACAGTCTCAGTTATTAAAAGATGCTCATGTCAGTCATATGGGTTATAATAAGTCAAAAAACTTTGTAAAAAATGTAATGTTCTGGCCAAGTTTGTTCGATGATTTAAAATTTACTATACAAAGTTGTCAAGTATGTCAAAAGTATTTGTCAAGTAACTCAAAGGAACCTCTTTCCTCATGACGTACCAAAGTACCCTTGGGAAAAAGTGGGAGTAGATCTTTTTGATTTTGATAAAAGGAAATACTTATTAATTGTAGTTTATTATTCCAAATTTTTCGAAACTGTCTTGCTAAATAATTCTACAAGTCTAAATGTTATTAGTCATATGAAAAGTATTTTTTCTCGTCAGGAAGTTCCAGCACAATTAATTAGTGATGGTGGTCCTCCATTTAGGGTTGGGACATCGAAACAAAAACATCGATGTTTTGAGAATACGATATATCGAAAACTCGATACATCGAAACAAAAACATCGATGTTCGATAGTATCGGATAAAAACATCGACTTTATATTTTAATACATGCATACTAAGAGCTCTTATAGTGACGTAGTAAGTAGTTGAAAATGCCTTCGAGTGAGTTGAACCGTTACCCTTTTGGGTGGTAACTGGTTACTTCCACTAAAGATTCCTCTCTTTATAATCATTATTAATTCCTGAGACTTGAATAGTTAGATACAAGAGAGAGAAAAAAAAAAAAAAAAAACCAAGTGGTATTTGCAAAAAAAAAGAAACAATAACATCTTTTATTTAAATAATTATTATATTTGTACCCTGTAGGATGTTGAACTGAAACACCGACAACTTTGTCAAGTCATAGACAATAAAATACTCCTGGATGGAGTCAAAATGAAGGAGTCAGACTCATATTATGCTGTGTTAAAATAATTCTGAAACAGGAAGATCCTTTCTCTAACAAGTTTACTTGAGTTTTTAAAAAAAAGTATTCAAACCCTATAACTTTGGCCTTGATTTTTTTTTTTTTTTTTTTTTTTTTTTTTAACATGTACAGTTCTTTAAATTAAATCAGCTTTTCAAAAATGCAATATGGGCAGTCTCATTTAAGTTTTTAAAATTAACCCCTGCAAATGCCCCTGATAATGTTAAAAAATTAAAATTTAGTTCAGTTATATCAAACACGTCTTTTACCGGTTCTTGAAATTCTAATCTATTTGTCAGATATTTGAGTCCGTTCCTTTTTTTATAGTTATACTGACCCAGACGTCTCAGGTTTGAGTCCTGGCCAGGTAATTTGTTTAGGCTGTGGACACCAAAGAGACTTTCAGAAAAAGTCCTTCATATCTGACATAATCAGATCTGAGCATAGCGGGTGCAGCCTGCTAGAAGAATAAATAAATTACTTAATCAACTTTTGATTTAAGAAAGAGAATTTTCTCTACTTTATCTCCCTTTAAGCGGCTACGCTCAGATCTGATAATGTCGCCCGCCTTTGAAAATAAACGCTCTGATGGCGTTGATGTGGCCGTTATGACCAAATGTTGCCTAGCAATTTGACAGAGAGAACAACTAGATGGGATCATCTCACTCAGTATGAGAAAAGGGTTGTCTCCCAGGCGTCCTGGAGGTGTGCTCAGATAGTGTGATAACTCAGGAGAGGTAGTTGCATCAACATCTGAGTCATCTCTACGTTTTTTCTTCTTCCAGGCATTACTGACCACCTGGTGATGTGTATCCCATAGAGAATAAGTTGAGTTCTGATCTGAAAAAGAAAACAAAAATATCTACAATAGGTATGGATTATTTAAAATGAAAAATGAAATTTAATTGTGTTAATACATTTTTTACATCACAAATTATGTTTCACCTTTTAATTTTAGGGCCTACTCAGCCTCATGAGGACATTGAGTAGCCATGGATGCTTCTGCATGTAGGTACATGACAATCATTGAAAGTGGATATATTGACATTAGCATAGGAATTAAAAAATTAAATAGATAAAGATATGATGATTTGATGAGATTTTTAAATCCTACAGTGAGCACCAAAGTTGTGAAATCATGTAGTGACCCAACAAATAAATACCTACAAATTGAGTTATTTAATTTTATTTCAATTACAAACAATTACATACCTGTATTTATATTAGATGAGTCAGAATCAGATGATTCTGTTAGTTGTGTTTGTGTATCCACATCTTTAATCAGTTGGCTTAGTTTTCTCACTGCTCTACTTTTGGCTGATGCATCCTCAAAGTAAGCATCTTTGAAACGGGGATCAAGGATTGTGCTCAGAGCCAAATTCTGACTCTCTTCTATTGCTGCAAAGCGTTTCTTAAACTCAGTCATGAGGTTTAATTTGAGTTCTTTTCCTGCAGTTGTTGTTGGCTGTAATATTTCCAATTTCTTTTAATATTGTAAACCATTGGAATTACAATACTTGATGTAACATATTTCTCTCCACTCAACTCAGTGGTGGCTTTCTCCATAGGTAGCAAACAAGCCACAATCTCAGTCAAAGCATTAGATTCTCTTGCACTAACCATATCTGGAGCAGATGGCTTTTCACTCAGAATTTTGTTTACTTCCGGCTTTAGTTCTAGAAACCTCTGAATCATATAAAATGAACTATTCCATCTTGTTGGGACATCATTTATTAATTTTTGTTTGCTCTTAGACTTGGTTGCTTCACGCAGAGCATCACTTGCAGCTATACTCTGTTTAAAGTAAGTTGTGATAGCTTTGACTTTTAGTATTATATCAGCTGATTCCTTACTATTTTGAAGAGCTTTGGAAACCATTAGGTTGAGTAAGTGTGCAAAACAATGCAAATGTTTTTTTTTTTTTCCAAAACATATTTCCCCTGCTTTAACTATATTTGCTCCTCCATCAGTAGTCACACAACTTATTTTACTGTAAGTTAAATCCCAGGTTTGGCACATTCTTTGAAATACTGAGGCCAAATATTCACCAGTGTGGCTCTCCTCCAACTGATGAAACATGATAGTAGTTGAATGCAGTTTATCACCGTCTATATAGTGAACGGTTACTCCTAAGAAGCTACGAGTCTGGAAGGTATCTGTCCATGCATCTGCTGTTAAGGAAACTGCTGATACTTCTTGCAATTTATTTTTAAAAATTTCAAAATGGGCATCATATTTTTCATCTAGCATTTTGGAAAAAAATTTCCTTGATGGAATTTTGTAACCGGGTATGATGGTTTTCATCAACTGTCTAAACCCTTCTTTCTCTACTGCATAAAATGGTTCATTATCCTGAATTATGAAATCTAAAATAGAATTTGTTATCTTCCGGTGTTTTTCTCCACCTTCAGCCAAAGCAGCAAAATTTTGAAACTGGCTTATAATTGTATTTTCACTAGTTGAGGCAATAGCACTGCTTGGGGCAATAGCACTGGTTGAGGCAATAGAACTGCTTGAGGCAATCAGGGCTGCGGAGCTGCGGAAAAAATTTGAGCTCCGGCTCCGGCTCCAGCTCCTCTTTGTATTATTTTCTAGCTCCGGTCTTCTGTCTGTAGATTTTTTGTGGCAATAAAAGGTCCATACAGGAGGTCTACCATTTCTTTGCACTGCGTCCATTGATATGCTGTTAGTGATACACTTGAATTATCAAGATCTTCTAAGACATCTTTAATTTCAACAAGTCTTTGTAGCATTAAAAAGGTGCTACCCCATCTAGTGGCCTGATCAATAATGGCCCCCTTTCCAACTCTTCTTTTTAAAATCGAATCAATTTTTGGTGTTCTTGCTGCAACCGCCACTTGACGAAATTTAGCTATCCGTTTTTCACTCAATCCATCTCTGATTGCTAATTGTAATGTATGGACTGCACAACGCATATGTTTAATTGTGGTCAACTTACAGCTTTCTTCTATGATTCCATCTAAATTGGCTTCATTCTCATTCTCAATTACAAATTCTTCTTCATTTGTTGAATCTAAAATGTTGCATGTGCTGCTATCAATTTCACGCACAGAACTGTCCTCATTCTCATTTAGTTTCTCAATAGTCTTAATCATGTTTGACGCATTATCTGTAATGATACATAGAACATGTTCTTTTTTTATTTCAAAGTCATTTAGAACATCTTCAATCAACTTCTGAAGATATTGGCTCCCATGTTCAGCATGAGTATCCTTTACTGCCAGTGTTTGAGTTTGTGTAATATTATTGTCGTCCACAAATCTTGCATTGATGGCAAAGTAGTTTGTACGATGGCGCGTACAAGCGTCCATTTTAAGGAAGATGTAACGCTCTTTCAGTTTTTTTTTTAACTGACTGTGTTGTATCATTGCTTCATTTAGTACTAATTTCCTTATATTTTCACGGTCCAAAGATACATTCAACTTTTTTGCCATTTCCCCATTGAGTCCAATAAATGCATTTTGTGAAAAGAACGACAAAGGAATGGAATTGGTCACTACCATTTCAACAATATGACCCTTGAACTTTTCTGCAGTCATACAAACCACTACTTTATTTGATGGGAAGTACTCTTTGATAGTGACAACATTTTCTGACACTTTCCTATTGTCACTTGTACCAGCTTCAGATAGTGATGTTGAGGGAGATTTTGTCTTTGGAAGTTTACTTGCTTCAATAGATTCTAAAATCTTGAAAACCTCTGGATGATGTCGCTGTATACAGGGTGGGGCAAAAGTCTGGAAACCCCTGAATAACTTTCGAATGGCTTCTTCGGTAAAATTAAAATTTTGTACGGTAAACCGAGCTAATAAGACCTTCTTTTAGAGTGGGGTCGATTTTTGTTACCGGCCCCCATGTCGGGGCCAGGGTGACCAACTTCATTTTTTCAAATACGAACCCCCACCTTGCGATACATTTTTGAAAAGGTCTTCAAATAAGAAATACATTGGTGCAAATTTTATTTTTTTAATATTATTTGTTTGCAAATGGCGTCCAACTTTGTGTGTGCAGTAAAGTCTGGAAACCCCTGAATATCTTTCGAAAGGACTTTCTCAGTAAATTTAAAATTGTGTACGGTAATCCTTGGTAATTAGACGTTACATTAGATTTGGACCGATTTTTTTTTACTGGCCCCCATGTCGGGGCCAGGGAGGTCAACTTCATTTTTTTAAATACGAAACCCCAGCTTGCGATACATTTTTGGAAAGGTCTAATTACCCCGACTTACCGTGCACAATTTTAAATTAACTGAGAAAGTCCTTTCAAAAGATATTCAGGGATTTCCAGACTTTACTGCATACACAAAGTTGGACGCCATTAGCAAACAAATAATATTAAAAAAATAAAATTTGCACCAATGTATTTCTTATTTAAAGACCTTTCCAAAAATGTATCGCAAGGTGGGGGTTCGTATTTAAAAAAATGAAGTTGGCCCCCCTGGCCCCGACATGGGGGCCGGTAACAAAAATCGACCTGACTCTAAAAGAAGGTCTTATTAGCTCGGTTTACCTTACAAAAAATTAATTTTACCGAAGAAGCCATTCGAAAGTTATTCAGGGGTTTCCAGACTTTTGCCCCACCCTGTATGTCTTTTTAGGTTTGAGGTTTTGTTAGTCATTTTTGAACCACATTCGGATTTTCTTCCTTCATTTTCTATTTCTATCTTGCATGAACATTGATCACCTAAGTTTGTGAAATACTCAGATACAACACTTGTCTTCTGTTTAGAATGTTTAGATCGGGACATTTTGAATATCTGTGGGCATACCTAAAAATGAAAAGAAAAGAAAATTAAACAATACATTTTCCCAGATTTTAAAAAAAATAGTTTTTATCCATTGGACCGTGTGTCTGTAAACCAGTGTAAACACTCTATCTCTAATCTCAAAAACGGTAAGAGCTAGACTTGAAATTTGGTACACATGTGAGGAATGTGAGTGGGATGCAACACAAAACTTTTGGATTGGGTTGGTTAAAGTTGCAACTAAAATGGAGTAATTATTGATTTGTGCTTTAATGGTTCAAGATAGAGATAAAACTGATACCTAGAACAGTGTTGCTACTTGAAAAATATTAGGGGTTTACTTAAAAAAAATAAAAAAAAAATACATTACTTTCCTTCTTATTGAGAAAAGGAAATTCTTATTGAGATAAGGAAAGTAAACTAACTGAGGCTTTGATTGGTCAGTATTGTGTGTGAATGGTTCAAAATAGAGCAAAATGTTATAGAATATGAATTTCTGAAAATAACAAAAAAAAAAAAAAAAAAAAAAAGTTTTTTTTAGACAATATTTTTTGATATGACCAATCGAGGCATCACTGTGGCCACCCTTCTTATTTAATGTATATATTATTCTATAAAGGGGCATTCCTGGGGCGATTATTCCTTTTAAATTGCTCACTTTCTATATTGTTTATTAATGGCTCATAATAGAGAAAATGTTGACATTCAGGCCTTCAGTATTTAAATAGAATAGTTGTCTACTGGACTGGACCCTTTTTGATAGAAGTGACTAGGTATCCTAGGGGCATCCCTAATTATAAAAAAAAAATCAGGCTAATAATATGATGAAAATGGAATGTAACCTTTTTATACAGGGTGTCCCACCAAACTTGGACACCTCAAATTACTCGGCCCCTGAAAGAGTTTTTGAAAAATAAAAAAATCTAGGGTACATGTGCTAATTATGCGGTTTCAGTTATGAATTTTATTTTATACAGGGTGGTTCAAAAGTCAGAAATTGAGGTGTCAACTTTCGATTTTTAAATGGATCGACCTGAATTTTATTTGATAATTTTACTTCTAAATGATTTCTGAGTACTTTTTTAAAAAAAATATTACATACAGGGTGTTTTTTTTCGACCAATTTTTTTTCTAAATCTTGAATAACTCAAGTTCGGTTAATTTTTTTGATAACAAGAAGAGAATGTGTTTGTGTAATGAATACACGCACTTTCAATTGGCATCAAAAAAATTTATACAGGGTGGTTCACAAGTGAAATAATGACTTGATTTTTTTTAAAACCGAGTTTTTTTAATTTTTTATTTAGGATTAATAATTCTCGTCTAATTTTACACATTTTTCGTTAGTCATATCGAAAAACAAAACTAAAGTGTTGTACAGGGTGAGACATAATTTTTTTGTAACACCCTGTATATGGGCAGTCAAAGAGACGCAAAATTAAACATAAAGACTAAATATACAAGAAAAACTTTGATTTTTAATTAAACTAAAAAGTTATGGTGTTTTAACTAATATTGTCGCATGGACCACCCTGTAGATATTTTCTTAAACCATCATATGGGTAGTCGAAACTGTCTAAAATTCAACGAGGAGTCCAAATCTGAAAGAAAAAAAATGAATTCAAAAAGCCATGCTCAATTTTGAGTCTACACCTACCTACTTTTTATTTCAAGTTTTAAAATCATTCAGTGTGGACACCAAATTGAAAATGGCTTCAAATTCGTGTTTTTTACTTGTTTTTCCCACATGATTCGAAGTGTTCGTTGAATTTTATACAACTTAGAGTACCTACATGATAGTTTAAGAAAATATCTACAGGGTGGTCCATGCGACAATATTAGTTAAAAAACCATAACTTTTTAGTTTAATTAAAAATCAAAGTTTTTCTTGCATATTTAGTCTTTATATTTAATTTTGCGTCTCTTTGACTGCCCATATACAGGGTGTTACAAAAAAATTATGTCTCACCCTGTACAACACTTTAGTTTTGTTTTTCGATATGACTAACGAAAAATGTGTAAAATTAGACGAGAATTATTAATCCTAAATAAAAAATTAAAAAAACTCGGTTTTAAAAAAAATCAAGTCATTATTTCACTTGTGAACTACCCTGTATAAAAATTTTTGATGCCAATTGAAAGTGCGTGTATTCATTACACAAACACATTCTCTTCTTGTTATCAAAAAAATTAACCGAACTTGAGTTATTCAAGATTTAGAAAAAAAATTGGTCAAAAAAAAACCACCCTGTATGTCATATTTTTGTTTAAAAAAGTACTCAAAAATCATTTAGAAGTAAAATTATCAAATAAAATTCAGGTCGATCCATTTAAAAATCGAAAGTTGACACCTCAATTTCTGACTTTTGAACCACCCTGTATAAAATAAAATTCATAACTGAAACCGCATAATTAGCACATGTACCCTAGATTTTTTTATTTTTCAAAAACTGTTTCAGGGGCCGAGTTATTTGAGGTGTCCAAGTTTGGTGGGACACCCTGTATATACAGTATGTTTCAGAAAAGGTGGCCACCCCCTTGTAACTTTTGAACGCGACGGAATTTTTCAATTCTGTAAAGTCCTAGGTATAGAAAGTGCCCTATGGCCCATCCTGTGGTCATATTTATTTTTGGCCCCGGTCGGCCCTTCCGGCTTTTAGGCCATATTTTTTCATTTTTCTCGAGAATTTTAAATGGAATGCTATATTTTTTATTCCTGTTAATTAAAGTCCAACTTAGGCTGAGTATAATGAGTTTTTAAAATTTTCAAAAACCTTATCAGGGGCGGAGCTAGTAGGGTGCAAGTTTCAAAATTGTTACACCCTGTATTTCAGCGTTAGTTAGATTTTTTAGTACTTTTTTTATGTTCATAGGTTCAAAATATTGTTTTACACCATATGAAATCAAAAAAATATTCTTGTTTACTTCTAATCAGGGTCATAGTAAGGTATTTGTAAAAGTACTTTTTTTTTCACCCACTTTACCGGACACTGTCGTGAAAAAACTAGCAGGTTAAAGGGCTTTTTTTTATGATTTTAATCGCTTCTCCGTTAAGTTTTCTTTCGATTTCAAGCATAAAAAACATATGTCACTGCAGACTTTCACCTCTAAAAATGCCAATTTCGAGAACACCATTAATTTACGGAAAAATTGACGTGAGAAAAAAAGTACTTTTACAAATACCTTACTATGACCCTGATTAGAAGTCAACAAGAATATTTTTTTGATTTCATATGGTATAAAACAATATTTTGAACCTATGAACATAAAAAAAGTACTAAAAAATCTAACTAACGCTGAAATACAGGGTGCAACAATTTTGAAACTTGCACTCTACTAGCTCCGCCCCTGATAAGGTTTTTGAAAATTTTAAAAGCTCATTATACTCAGCCTAAGTTGGACTTTAATTAACAGGAATAAAAAATATAGCATTCCATTTAAAATTCTCGAGAAAAATGAAAAAATATGGCCTAAAAGACGGAAGGGCCGACCGGGGCCAAAAATAAATATGACCACAGGATGGGCCATAGGGCACTTCCTATACCTAGGACTTTACAGAATTGAAAAATTCCGTCGCGTTCAAAAGTTACGAGGGGGTGGCCACCTTTTCTGAAACATAATAGCACCAAGAGGGGCGCTCCCTGGGACACTTTAATTGAAATAATAACATTATTTTTAAATTTAAAGATTATCATTACTCTCTTACTATGACAAGGAAAGTCATGTTCAGAGTTTACACAGTTTTTTTAACCTATTAAATTTAATATTTTAACAAATGTATAAATAATTCTGCAAGAAATAAATAAAGAATTAGAGCAAGTACCTATTAGATCATTTTGGACATTTTAGACAAAAATCACTTACCACTGCTTTGCCAAATATTTTAATAAAAGATTCAAGAAACAATCAAACAACAGTTATCTTTGATATAAGAAATGGATTTCTTTGATTGATAGGTACCTGCCTGGTAAAAGCATATAGATCAAAGAAAACTGAAGTAAATGAACTATACCAAAAGTCCCATGTAGGTACAATGTACAACTATTCAATAATTATTCAAGTAGAGTTAGATGTAGGTAGGTACTTACCTATAATACCACTAATTCTGATGTAATTCCTGCATAACTCGAAAAAAATTCTTATGAAGTAACAAAATGCTACCTTAAATTGAAAACTTTAGACTTTTGAAACTGTTTCCAACTTTTTTGTGACTAATCTGATTTTAAAATCTGAACTTTAAACCTCCTGTAAATAATAAACATCCAGGTTGGCACTAAAGTAAATCTAGATATCTAAATAATTTTAAATTTAATCTAGGTAAATATTTTTTTAATTTTTATCACTCAGAATTTTAGTTCACGTTTCAATTCAAAATTCATATTTTGCCGCCTACAGTTACAGACCACAGAAAGATTTATTTGTAGAGCAGTGGCTCCCAAAATGTGGTCCGCGGTAGTTTTTTAAGCGCGTGTCGCACATTGCATAGCACATTTAGGGCTTCATCAAAAATCTCATGGAACTTTTTTCAGAGAGGAAATACTAGTAATTCATTTTTAAGTCAGAGCTGGATGCGGAGCCAAGTTTTTGAAAATTTGGCTCCGACTCCGGCTCCTCTTTACTAAAATAATTGGCTCCGGCTCCAGCTCCGGCTCCTTCAGACCAAAAAATGTTAAGCTCCGGCTCCTTAGCTCCGGCTCCGACTCCGCAGCCCTGGAGGCAATAGCACTGGTTGAGGCAATAGCACTGGTTGAGGCAATAGCACTGGTTGAGGCAAGAGAATTCTCAGTTCTAGCCAGAGTAGCCAGTAAAATGGTTTTGTGTTTGGCACTGAGATGGCCCTTCAAATTTCAAGTATTACCTGATGTGAGAAGAACTTTACTACATATTTTGCACTTTGCACTTTTGGCAGATAAACTTGTGAAGTATTTCCAAACCTCACTTTTACTACTTCTTGGAGGCATTTTAAGATTAGAATATCAAAAGTCTCTATAAGTAAAAGTTCAATAATCTATAAAAGCTCTATAATCAATTCTCTATAAAAGTCAATGTTAAATTTATACTCTTATCAGCACAGAAATCAGAATTTATCAATTTAAATTAAAATTTTAAAAGTTATTATTTTGGAGTCTGTGCTTCGCTTGACCCAATGAGAACCCCCCCCCCCCCACCCCCCCCCCACTGTGTTCCCCCGACCCTTCTCCCCGAATCGCCAAAGGCGTGCGCATTCGCAGACAAGTGCGCATGCGCTCAATCAGGTTTCATCAAGCTGACGAGTTTTTAAAATTTAGTACGCCATTTTCTCTCCACCAGTGAAGTTCTCCCTGTGTTTCGAAAATTTTTGTGGCAAATTAAATAATTAATTTAGCAATCGAATTAAAATCCCTTTTCCCCAAGTTAAATAAGTGTTTATTTCTTAGGATTTCTAATTCATTTAGATCTGAATCTTTTGGAAAAAATCTTCGGAAGGAACGGAGTCTAGGTAAGACTTTCGTCGTGTTAGACATCTCTAGCTGTTTCCCTATTTTTGTTGCGTTGCCTGTCCAACATGTGCATGTCTCTGATCAATTATCCAATCCCATCGGGTTGGTTTTGTCCCTCTATTCTAAGATATTGGGACCCATCATGTTCTCTTGACTCGTCTTTCGACAGTCTTGATAAATCAGGGCTGACCCCCCTTGCCTGTTCATCCTGGAATCCTCCCCTCCGGGAACTTCCATGTCCAGGCTGTCGTCGCGCCTTCTCTGGGCCGTCGGCTAAGCGATCTGAGCCGTCGCCGTAATTTTCAACCGTCCTCAGGCTAAGTCGGCGGAGTTTTCCAACCCTTTGGCAGAACTTTTTGAGCCGTCGGCAGAATTTTTGAGCCGTCGGCAGAATTTTTTGAGCCGTCGGCAGGCCTTATACCAGCGTTCTTTTACAATACTTTTAACATTTTCCGTCTGTGGTTCTCTGTTCAACAGATGTCAAGAAATATAGATCTGGTCTCCTTGGGAAGTCTGTATGATGCCGCTCCCAATGTACCAGCTGCTGAAGGGGTAAAGAAGATTGTCTCGGAGTATTTCCCGTCGGGCTGGCGAGAATGGATGTTACGTGATGTTATCGTGTCTCCGTTGGATTTGGATTCATCATCTCTTAATAAAATTAGATTCGCGATTCCCACAGTGCGCCTAGTGGAAGCATTTTTCCCAGGAAGCAAGCATATTTCGGAGAAGAAATTCAAAGAAATTCGTGACAAGCTCCTTGCCTGGCCTTTTGGAAGAGCTCTCATTAGTTCTCCATCACAGATCTCGCTTCATTTGAGAGACTCAGAGGAACGATGGCGGCAGTTTAGACGGGGAACAGACCCCTTCCGCGAGCTCTGCACTTCCAGAACAGCAGGGTTTTGGGAGCCTTAAATGGGGAAACAGATTCATTCCGATCACCATCAGTATCTAGCAAGTTGAGTGTTCCCGAGTCCCCAGCATTCGAGCCTCTAACCCCCCCTCGACCTAAGGTGGTTCAAGAGACTTCAATCCCCATTGAGTCAGCTTCGAATGAACGCTTGTCGATATTGGAGAAATCTATGGCTTCCATTCAGTATGAGATGAAAAACTTGGTGGCAGCCTTCCACTCTGTGGCTCAACCTCACCCACAACCATTTGAACCTCAACAAGCGTCTGATCTGTCCGTCTCTGAATGTTCCGAAGACGAATGCTATTCCCCAACGGTTGACCGCTTTCATTCACCTCCTCAAGAACCTCAACAACATATCCCCTCAATCGTAGACACCGACCCGTGGGGCCAATCAGTGCTAGCTGATTCGAAAGATCCCTTGGATACTACATTTTGGGATCCAGTGACAAAGGAAAAGGAGCCAGACATTCCGGATCCAAACCCTCTACTTTTAGCACAGGGCATCCAGTGTCAACGACTAGGTGAAGCCTCGTGGGACAGGATTCGCTATGTGGAGGCGGAAAAGAAATTGAAACGTAGCGGAATGTTCCAACCGCTATTGATGAATTCAATTTTTGAGAAGAAAAATGTTCCGGTAGACTATTCCCTTCGTCAGCAAGAAAGAATCCTGGGAACTGTGTGTTATGGCCTACTAGCCCAACGCAAAGCTTTTAAAGACTCTCGCCAATCTTGCAAATCTCAAAGTCTTTGAAACTTGTCCTGAAGCAAAGAAGACCATAAAAGACTGTTTCTTTTCCGAGAACTCCGAATTTCATTCCCTGTCGGAATCGTTGCTTCAATTTGTCAGTGGCAAAAGAGCTGAAGTTATCGCAGAAAGGAGAAAGGCCGTAATTCCGCCGGATGATCAGAGAACTCTACGATCCATTCCTCCCTCATCGTCCCATTTATTCAACGAAGATGATCTTCGCACTAAGTGGACGCCAACCCCCATCCCTACTGTCCAGAGAGCTCGACCGACCTTGCCAAGGAAACGGCAAATGGCGCCTACTACATCTCTTCCGAGTAAGCGTCCCATGATGTCTTCTATTCAAGAGTCCTTTCGGTCCAATAGAGGCTCCAATTCCCGTTCCACAGTTCGGACTAAGGGAGACGGACCCAAACGCGCCGCTCCTCGACAGCCCACCAATCGGACTGGAATCTTCACCAAGTCCAAGAATCGTCATTGACGGGATCTTTGGAGAGACAATAGGGGGACAACTAAAAGCCTTCTCGAGGGAGTGGCAACAGCTAGACGCACAGCATCAACTTTACAGCATCATTCAAGGATACATCCTTCCATTTACAAGTGCCCCCCCGTTACGGAGTCTCATTCCACCTTTCCCTCCATCTCTGACAACTCCCCCGTCCCAAAAAATGGACGAGGTTATTCAGTCCTTGCTTTTGCAGAAGATGATATCAGTAACGTCAGACCTGACAGGATTTGTCTCTCCTATGTTCCTAATAACAAAGGAAGGGGGGTCAGTTCGACCTGTCTTTAACCTAAAGAAGTTAAACGAGTTTCTGTGTACCAAGAAATTCAGACTATTAAATCATCAAAAGATTCCGGCGTTTCTACAAGCCGGAGACTTCATGGCGAGTTTGGACCTGTCCCAAGCTTACTGCCATGTGCCAGTAAACCCAAGACACCAACGTTTTCTCTGCCTTGTATACAGAGGAGTCGTGTACAACTGGACGTGCCTTCCATTTGGGCTCTCAACGGCTCCACAAGTATTCTCCCCAAGTCTCAGTTGCTCCCAGTTCAATGCTTAACTTACCGCGGAATAAATTGGGATACAGCTCAACAACGTATCTCCCTCCCACTGAAAAAAGTAACAGATCTCTCGATTCGTCTTCAACAAATTTTGCGCAGACCTCGTTGGTGCCTGAAAACGGCGCAGGTAATTCTTGGAGTCCTCAATTTTGCGTGTTTCGCAATCCCCTTAGGACGGTTACACATGAGAAGAATTCAAATCGCTTCCAGGAGCTTACCTCATCATTATCCTCGTCGAGAATATCCAATCTGTGCCCAAGCAATCGCCGAGTTTCAATGGTGGATACAGAATCTGAGGACTTCAGTTCCTCTCCACCCACCAGTGGCTGCCTTTTCATGTCAACAGACGCTTCAGACGAGGGCTGGGGGGCAGAAGTTGCGGGTCACCATGTTCGGAGCGTCTGGTCTCCCTCTCAGCGACTATGGCACATCAACCTCAAAGAGCTTTTTACGGTGAGAGCAGCCATTCAATGCAATCGGAACCGTCTGGCGAATCACTCCGTCGTCTTGCAGTCAGACAACAAGACTGTAGTGGCGTATATTCGGAACCAAGGAGGCCTGCGTTCTCGCCCGCTCCTGAGAGAGACAGAACGTTTGTTTCAACTGACTTCAGCCCTGGATATTCACCTCATCCCTTACTTCATTCCAGGGAGGCTAAATTCTGTGGCCGACAGCTTATCCCGGAACTCCAAGATCCCCGAATGGCATCTACGTCCTTCAGTAACAAATCAAGTATTCCGGCGCTGGGGTGTTCCGGAGATAGACCTGTTTGCCACCTTTCAATCGAGAGTGGTCCCTCGTTATGCAACTCTGGAATCATCGGATCATCAGGCAGAATTTGTAGACGCCTTTTCCAAAATATGGAATTACAGGCTGGCCTGGATATTTCCTCCTCCTCCCATGATTCCGCAAGTTCTTCAACATCCAAACCTATCCCAGGGGGTCGGTTTCTACTGGTTGCCCCCCGTTGGGAAAAAGTATTTTGGAGAGCAGACTTGAAGTCGAGGGCCGTAGCTCCTCCATGGGTAGTTCGAGATCCCGCTTTACATCTAATAGACCTAACGACACAGTTACCTCCTCCACAAGTCGACAGCTTAGTATTGGAGATCTGGCTAATACGGGGTGGTTAGGACACATCAAGGGCTGGTCGGATAACGACAAAAGAATCCTGTCTTCTGCTTGGCGCCCCTCTACGCGAGCTACTTACCAGAAACCTTGGTCTAGGTGGATATTGTGGGCAGAGGCTAACCTAGTGGACCCTAATAACCCACGGCCGAACCAATTGGCTTTATTTTTATCTTACCTATTTCACTCGGAAAAGCTGGGACTCAAGTCGATATTGCTACACAAATCAGTGGTATCGACTTTATCAAATCCAGATAACTCTCTTTCACTGTCTTCACACCCAATTGTAACCAAAATGATAAAAGGAATTTCAGCCTCTCTTCCCCCAAAGATTACTCGAGCCATCTGGGATGTTTCGACTCTTATAAAATGGGTAGAAAACCATCCTCCTTCCATTTCCAGTTTCTTTGAAGTATCACGTCATTTAGCTCTTCTATTACTTCTGACTTCCGGGAGACGTGTTCATGACCTCACACTCCTACAAGTAGATGCGGAACATCTTCAACGTACGGACGATTTTATTGTTTTTTGGCCCAAATTTGGGTCAAAATCGGACTCATCTTCTTTCGTGCAGTCCGGATGGCAATTCAATACTTCCTCGAAAAGTTAGCAATCAGTCTCTTGAGTCTTGACATTAAGGTGCCATTGTTGCCAAGCGTAAAATAAAGACAAAAAAGTCCGGACACAGCCCTGCTAAAAAATTACCGTTATGTTTTGATTTTCATTTTTTTTTTTTCAGACATTTCAGTTTACTTTCAGTTTTCAGAATATTTTTTAGTTGTACCTAATTGTAATTTGAAGTTTAAAAAATTGGTTCTAAGAGAGAGAAGGTTCAAGATGTTGGACCCTCAAGTCCTGCCAAGTTCATTAAGAGCTGTGGTTAAAAACCTTGGTATTGAGGTAAAAAAAAGTGAGTAGACTTTTATTAAAGGATTGTGTAACTTTAAGTGAAAGATGGTAATTTTTCCCCCTTTCAATTTTCTACCAGTTAATTTTAAATTTTTCTTTGAGAGTCAACATTAAATTTCACGTTCCAAATTTGCGTAAATTATTTTCTCAAATTACCAGCCTTTTTATTATCTGTCCTTCTCCTTCCAAACCTCCTTGTATCCTTCCGATCTTATCACAAATTCAAATTTTCAGCGGTTATTGAGAATGAGAATAATTTAGCCGGACGGCAAGCACGAAAAGTCCGGCAAAACTTTGCATTCGTTTGGCAACATTGTAATCTTTTATGAAGGTAGAAGCTAGCCGCATTTTGGCATTTTTGGCAACTTTTTAACATTTAGCAGAAGCAGCGCGCCCACCTCACAAAAACATCGAACATCGAGAAAAAAACATCGATGTTAACATCGAACATCGGGAAAAAAAACATCGATGTTTTCGTTCCGATGTATCGATGTTTTTAAAACATCGATGTCGATGTCCCAACCCTACCTCCATTTAGTTCAAAAGAACTTAAAGAATTTTATTTGTCTTGGAATATTGAACAATTATGTTCTTCACCGTATTTACCGAGGTCAAACGGTCTTGCTGAACAGACTGTCAAATTAGTTAAGAATACTCTTTATAAATGTAAAGAAGATAGGACAGATCCTTACCTGGCTATGCTTCATTTAAGAAATTCATGTTCAGTCGGTAAAGAAACACCAGCAAAGCTGTTGTGCGCTAGAAATTTAAGGACAAATTTGTCCACTCATACAAGCCAGTTAAAGACCAGTCCTGTCTCCTGTAAAAAATTCAAGTCCATGAATGAAAAGAGAATTGAGTCAATGAAGTCATATTATAATAAAAATGCTCATTCATTGCCTAAGTTTAAGTTAGGTGATGAAGTCATGTTTCAAAAGAATCCTCATGATGTGTGGTTACCGGCGGTTGTGACAAAACTTCCTGGTGAACTTAAGTCTCATAGAGCTTATGAAATTAATATATTAGATGGTCAGAAATAGAATTTATTTAAGAAAACGCTATCAGCAAAATAATAATTGTCATAATCAAAACCATCTCAATTTGCCATTAGAGTCAAAGGTCAATGAACCTTGTGCAAGTTATACTCCTTTGCACATAAGATGTGATTCTTCACCTGTTGTTATGGAGGAAAATGATAATGAATCCTTCTTAACATCAGATGAAACAATATTGTTACCAATCTGAATGAGTCTGAAGTTCTAGGCTCGTCAGAATTACAATCTGAATCTGTCTTTGAAGGCTCTTGGTTGCAAGATTCTTTAAATGAGTCAGACAACAGTCTAGATGTGACTATTAATGATCCTACTTGGACTCCTAAAACTTGAAAATAAAAAATTGATTGCTTTGTCTTGTAATTAAAAATTATCATTTTATTTTTAAGTATACATTCATTAAATTTATGATTTTATTAGTCGTCTTGCGTCAACATAACCTACATTTAAAACCAGTTTTCTTGTCTCTATTTAACAACTTGTTTTGTCAAATTATTATAAAAAAAAGGATCATATTGATGTAAACGCTTCTTACGCTACTCGCGATATTGTTGTGAACCCGGCCTGATATGAAAACAATAATAAACAGTCATTCGTCTTTTGTCACCGACTTGAGTAAAACCAGAAACCTTTGTCTTCTTTAATTTATCTTCTCTAATCCTAGACATCCAATAACGTTACACCTTCAAACTTTCTAGTCAGATAAAAATAGAAATTATGCTTGGTGCAAAGTTTCCACTATTAGTGAGTTTTCTCATCAATCATTTCAACCCAGATGCACTTGTAGGTAACTTTTTTCTTTAATATTATTGTGTATTTTAGATGCCAAGAGTAAGAGTAAAGAGGCGAACCCATCGTAAATACAGGAGCTACACGGATTCGCAGTTAGAGCAATGTCTCAATAAACTCAAAATGGAACAATCACACAAAGAGAAGCAGAAGCCTGGTAAAAGATTCCAAGAAGAACTCTGAACTACAACAAATTGGGCAAGAAGCACACAAGAGAAGTAGGTCGTCCAAAAGTTTTCACAGAGGCTGAAGAACTCCACATAGTAAAATGTACAATCCAACTGTGCACTTTCGACTTCCCGATAACAAGCGATTATTTAAGAATGATTGTGAATGATTATCTACTAAAGATTGGCCGAAATGTCAAGCAGTTCACGAACGGGACGCTGCCAGGTCTCGAATGGGTCAAATCATTTTTATCAAACGTCACCCTCAACTTTCAGAAAGATTTGCCGCTAACATAAAGCAGGTTAGAGCTTCCATCAACGAAGAGACTCTAAAGAAGTACGTTTCAAACCTTGAGGTCAGCTTGGCAGGTGTCCCACTGGAGAATATATGGAACTACGATGAGACAAATCTCACCGACGATCGAGGTGCAAAAAAATGCATTGTTAAAAGAGGGATGAAATACCCCACTTTACAGAGAAACACATCAAAAAGTTCCAGTTCTTTGATGAGATGGCTGGAGCAGTTTTGCCACCATTTGTGGTGTACAAAAGCACCCGCTAATGATGTCATATGACTGCCAAAAGAATTTAGTTCTGCCTAAAATACCGGACCAGTCGGCTTGCTATAGTAAGCAGCTGTATAAATACAATTTTACGACTGTCAAAGGCACAAGTAAGGATCCTCTCACTAAAGAAAATGTGTTCATATACACATAAATCAGACCATGCCAAAGGAGCTAACGAAATATGTAGTGCTGTATATCATCGTCTTTAAAGCGTGTCAATTCCACAGAACGTAACTTGTATTCGATTGATTGCTGATGGGTGTGGTGGCCAGAATAAGAATTCCAAATGGCTGATAGATGAAGCATGTTGAAATAATAGAGTTCTACTTTCCTGTAACCGGCCACTCCTACTTACCAGCTGATCGAGTTTTCCCAAAAAATGAGAAAGAAATACGAAAACAGTGAAATCATCAACCCCTCAAACTATGATGAGATTTTCAACAACCATGGTACTATTATTAAGCTAGGTGGAACAGATTGTTCCACCTAGCTTAATGAAGTTATTGTTAAGCCCGGCAACTGGCACTTTCAATTTAAGCCATGTAAAAGAATAATACTGAAACAAAACAGATCAAAAAACTGTGTATCTTTCAGAGGAGGATTCACGTATCGAAACGACATGTGCAATTTTAGGCAGATTGTGAAGAAAGGAAGAAAGGTGAATGACATTCAACCACGAGATCAAAAAGCAGAGTAACACAGTGAAACAACTTAAATTAACTGATGTCCGAAAGTTATTGCAGAAACATTTTGGAGAGCACTGGGAGAAATTAGATCAGTTGACATACTTAAGTAATGTTATGTAGGTGTGGAGATCATGGAAACAATAACCATGATGATGAGGATGAAGATCAACCTCCCTACTGTAAAGGCTGTCCTGATGATGACAAAAAAGCATAAATAAAACAAAAGCATTAACAGAGGGCGATATTATTTTTTATTCGAGTTTTTTTTTCCTTTTTTCTCTTTTGGTACCTACTTACCTACAAAAATTCAGTAAGATCTACCTTTATTGGACATTTTTAATATCTAACTTTGTAGGTATTAATACCTACCTATATACAAAATAAACATTTTTACTACCTACCAATTTTCAATTAAAAATATCGTGTTTTGGCGTACATTTCTTTCATTATACGTACATTTAGGTGTTGCTGTTCCAAAATGAGTCTTATCCTAAACAGGACTTATCCTAGTACTCTTCCAAAACACGTCTTATCCAAACGAAAATATTTAATATTTACTTTATTTTAAGTCTCAGGCAAAATTTAGTATGTAAAAACATGTATCTTAAGGCAACTCATTAATCAAATCAAAAATTTTCATTCTCCTGTAAAAATCACGGGAATGTAGGTTTTTTGGCGTTCCTGTAAAAAACAATATGGAGAAGACACAATTTGGAACTATACCACGTGCTTGTTATATTCTTGAGGTATTATTGTAGTTCTTTAAAGATATCGTTAATGAGCATAGATAGCAGAACTTAGATGGGAGACCACCTTAGAATTGGTGTTGGTTGAAAATACCTTATGTTACGAATGATAAGAAATAACACATGGGTCAATAAGTCGTCGAACTAAATGTGAAAGGAAGCTTTTTTTGGCAAAATTTTACCTTAGTCATCAACATAGTCTCCATTAAGGGTAATACAATTATTCCAACGCTTTTCCAATTTTTCGATTCCTATTTTGTAGAAGGTTTTGTCTTTTGCCTCAAAATACGCTTGAGTGGCGACTATGACCTCATCATCGGATCAATTTTTTTTCCCTGGAGCTCTTTTTTCAGGTCTGAGACCAGGTGGTAGTCAGATGGAGCCAGGTCTGATGAATAAGGGGGATGTGGGAGCAATTCAAATCGCAAATCCTTCAATTTTGCCATCGTTTTCATTGCCTTGTGGATTGGAGCGTTGTCTTGGTGAAAGAGTGGTTTTTTCCTTACCATGTGGGGCCTTTTCTGTTTGATAACGTCATTCAACCGATCCAATAAGGCAATGTAATTGTCACTGTTTATCTTTTGACCTTTCGGGAGAAGGTCAATGAGCAAAAGTCCATTTGTGTCCCAAAATATAGAAGCCATAACCTTCCCAGCTGATTCTTGTGTCTTTGGACGCTTTGGTCGGATATCGCCCTCTCCTGTCCATTCGGCTGACGCTCTTTTCGATCCCGGAGTATAGTGGCGTATCTACGTCTCATCCATCGTTATATATCGGCGGGAAAAATCCTCTCTGTCTATGTTAAACAGCTCCAAACAATGCTCAGAATCATCAATAGGTTGTTGTTTTTGGTCAACTGTCAGTAAACGCGGCACCCACTTGGACAAAAGCTTCTGCATACCCAATTCTTCAAGTAAAATTTTAAATGCAGTATCTTTTGAAATCTCTAGAGTGTCAGCTATCTCTTGTAACTTAACTTTGCGATCAGCTCTCACGATTTTCAGCACTTTTTGAGTGTTTTCTGGTGTAGCCACCTCAATAGGACGTCCTGAGCGGTCTTTGTCTTCGGTGGATGTTCTACCACTTTTAAATTATCTAGACCACCAGCAAATTGTTCCTTTTGAAGGACAGTCATTTGAATAACACTTTATTAACCATTTTTGAGCTTCCACAGTATTTTTACCCATCAAAAAACAATGTTTGATCACGACGCGAAACTCGTTTCTTTTCCATATTTTAAAAGTAAACACTAGAAGCTTCACTAAATTTGTAATAACTTAGCGAAAAATAATTTTAAAAGCACAAAATCTCAACACATGACTGATGACCGTTAGAACTAAAAGTTTTCAAAACAAACAGCGCGCTAGTGGCTAGCTCTATTACCTAGTTCGACGACTTAATGACCCATGTAGTAACTACAAAATAAAATCCCTTTGTGACCTGAATGTATATTCAATAATATTTTTTTACAACATTACAAGGTAATTTTTTTATGATGCAATATTTTTTTTTTTTTACAACTTTCAAACGATATAATATATTTCATTCAACACGTCTTCTTTCTTCAGTGTGCTCATTACTGATGCCACATTTCCTTTTTGTACCGCGAAACTCACTCTTTGACGGAAGTACTCCCCTGCACGTCTCTCTTTCGTTTCAAGTACCAGAGACTTGGAAATAGAATTGAATAGTTCCAAGGCATCTGGTCCAAAAGATCCGAAAGTTTCGACGGCAAAGGGAGAGAAAATGAATTGGGAGTGAATTTCGCGATACTTATCTTTTTTTAATTTTTCAGCGTGTTTTGCTGCTTTTTTGTTTCTACCGGTCTAGCCATTGAAAATTTGTTCTCTGTGAAGATAGCCATATTTCATTATCTACAAGTCGCATTTACACGATGCACAAAGTGTTTTCACACGATGAATAAATCAACAATTGGCCTTAATCTGATGATTTTCCAGACACAATTTTGTGACAGAGCTACACAATCTGAAAGAAGAAAAGAATTAAAACACATTTAATTACTTCATACAGATAAATAATGGTTTGGGATTTCAAAACCGTTTATTTATGAATATTTACAAGGTTTAATGATACACCTGTTAAAAAGAAGCTTACGATGACCCTAACAGTCCATACATGACCAGTTAACCACTGACCAGTTGTATCCCCAGATTCCCCAGTTTACACGAAATGGTGTGATTGTACCAGCACAGGGTTGCCAGATGGCTTTTTCTAAAAGATCCCCCATCGCGTCCCGAAAAACGGACATTCAGAAAAAACACCCAAATGAAATGACCATAATGTTTATTATTAGTAATAGGGGAAGGTGCCCAAATTTTGTCCCCCTTAAGTTTTTCGGTAATAAAATCTTTAGTTTAATCAATGTCGATACTTTTTCTCGTCGAACTAGTTCTAGATATTGTTTATCAACGTTATATAGACGCAGGACATGATATATGGAAGAACATGAAAAATATGATGAATTTTTTGAAAATTTTCAAATTTCTATTTTTCGAAAGTTGTGCCTGAATTCCGTCCCCTCGAAAATTTGGGTATCCAAAATTCGTCCCCCGCAAGAAAAAAATATAAAGACTTGTTTTTATTTTTAATAAGTGAAAGGCTTCAACTGCTTTTAATCTTGAATTTTTAAAGGTAATAATAATACAAAAAAAGACAAAAAAGACTAATCTTTTTATCAAAAAATTTGAATTTTTTGGGCTTGAAACCAAAAATAGAAGAAACTTACTATGTATGGTACCAAGTTTCAATTGAGGTAAATGTCGCAAATTAATGGTCTTTTACTGGGCAAAGAACAACATTTTTCATGGTACCAGTTAAAACATTTTGAGCATTTTGCCCACTTTTGTCCTTCCTTGTCAGTTGAATAAAGTTTACCACAAATTTTGCACTCCGAGTCATCTTCGCTATCCTCATCATCTGTGCTGACGAGAGAATAATCTGACAAGACACCATCACTTTCATCACTGGAAAATGGATCTTGACGTTTAGACTGTTGGTTTCTATTTGCCTTCTTTTGCCTTGATTGTTTTGTTTCCACCTTCATTTTCTTTCTTGATTATTTTGTTTGTGTCCACTTTTTCTCTCTTGACTGGTCTCTTCTTTTGAAACAATGTTTTTGCTTGCAGAATCTTCTTTTTTTCCATGTCTTCTTTTCTTTTTTCCGCTGCTTTTACTTTCTCCATGTGCGGTGTCTCGTCACAATGAATGCCGAACTACGCGGCCTAGCACTTTCAGTAATTTCCATTGTTGGTATAGGTCTGATATTTTCAGGAGAAACAATAATAATTGAAGGAACAGGGCTGGTATGTTCAAGAGAAGCAATTGTAGGAACAGGGTTGGTATGTTCAGGAGACACAACTGCCATAGGTGAGTCTTCATCATTCGTATCGTTAGTTGCTTCTGTGGTTATAAAAACGCTGTCTGGAAAGCAATCACGATTGCATGGCAGAATCCCAGTTTTCGAGAACCCATTGACAGCTGTTTGCATTGTTGCAGCTTTCATGTAAGCTATTCCAAGAAGTTGTGCAATTTGCAACTTTTTCACCACTCTTCCTGGGTTGTGAGCTAGCCAATTTTCAATAGCTTGAGAGTAATAATTCTTCAATGGTCCCATGAATGAGACGTCTAGTGGCTGCATTTTTGAAGTTGAATGAGGGGAAGACATACTATCAGCACACCCATTTCTCTTGCTCTTTCAATGACGTCAATATTTCGAGTATGTGAATAATGTCCATCTAGTACTAGTACGACTGGTGATCCAATGCTCGGCTTAGTGATGTTGATAAAATGTTCCAGCCACTTTGAAAAGAGAGGCCCAGTAATCCAACCAGAGTCTGAACAACCATCAATTGATCCAGGTGGTGCTCCATCTAAAAGTTCATTTTGCCATCTTTTTTGGGGGAAAATTAAGAGTGGTGGCACGTATTGTCCAGCTGCAGTCATACAGGTGACCACAGTCACAGTAGCACCGCGCTCGGCTGATGATAATTTCGGAGCTTCTTTTTTGCCTTTTGTTGCTATAATTTTTCTTGCTTTATGCTGTACAACCGATATTCCAGTCTCGTCAACATTAAAAACTTTCACGGGGTCATTGTTCACTTTCTCCAATTGAGGATCCAGAACTTTGAAGAAGGTATCAACGTTTACTTTGGTGAAACCTTTTACCCTTGCCATTGAGAGATTTTCTGGACGCCTCATCGACAATGCAGGATGCCTTTTTAAGAACAGTCTGAGCCACTTTTTTCCAGCTGCACCACCTTTGAATGGATGTGGTAGATTATTTTGAAGTGCTAATTGATATGTCTCACATCATCAGATGTTAACCCATAGTAATGTCTTTCATTTGTTGACAATATTCTACCAGTTTGTCTTCGATTTCAGTCGGAAGAATAGTTGGTCTTCCAATTTTCTTTGCACCTACGTTCTCTATTGGCAATCCAGATTTCACATAATCTTTCAATGTTGCTCGTGGTACTTAAAATATCTTAGAAGCTCTCTTATAGTCCATCTCTTTGTTCCTTACAGCACCTTGCATACTGGTCTTTTCCCAACTTTTCCTAGGTGCCATCTGTAAAACACAGAAAAATTTCAGTTTGATTACCTATGATATACTTTTCTTTTCAATAGTAGGTAGGGTGCTGGTGTGTACCATGGTAACAAAAATTTTCTTTGATTATTCTATTTTTTTCCGTTTAAGATATTCGAATAATTCTATGTTCTGCTGAAAGCAAATTTAGTTTGTCATACAATACAATGAAATAATAAGACCGTCAAGAGATCAACGTTGTCTTCTTATTCTTGATAATCATGAGACTCATCTTTCTGTCAAGGCTGTAGAAAAGGCATCTCAAAATGGAATAGTTATGTTAACTTTCCCACCTCATACATCTGACAAGCTGCAGCCTCTTGACATTTCAGTGTTTCATCTGTTTAAACATTAGGTATTATAATAGATCCTTGGATGCATGGCATTTCAACAACCCCGGCAAGGTGTTTAACATATATGATGTAGCTCAAGCAGTAGGAGAATCGTTCCCGAAAGCTTTCACCCCTCTTAACACAATGAGTGGGTTTCGTGCACTAGGGATTCAGATATATAAGATATAAGATATGTTTTATTGATTATTAAATACAGGTTAAGTACATGAATCAAACGTCAAGTTATAATAATTATAATAAAAGAAAAAAAAAAATAATAATAATAATAATAATAATTAATTAGTGCGCGGGCGTAGTGTTGTGTTGATGAGTGTCGTGTCTTGTATTTTAGTGTTTTCGTCGTAATTTGTCAGGTATGTATCAGTTTATGATATTTTGTGTTTGTAGTATTTAGTTTATTTATCTCCTTTATTTTGCTTCTCTTTGTTGTTGTTGTTTGTCTTATTTTTTCTCTTCTTCTTCGCTCAGTTTCTTTCAGATCTGTATCACTTGGTCCAGAATTCTTTCATTGAATAAAAGCTTTTTCTTACAAGGTATTCCTTTAGTTTTATTTTAAAAAGTTCTTTTGACTGTATTTCTTTTAAAGTTTTAGGTAAGTGATTGTACATTCTGGCCCCTGATATAAATGTGCTCTTCGATAGCTTATCTGTTTTATAGTGATGTATATAGAGATCATTTTCGTTATTTCTTAGATTATAAGTATGAGGGTTTATTTCATTTTTCAGTTTAATTTTTTCACTTTCATAGTTCTTTATGAATAAAATTGATTTGAAGACATATAGTCCAAATATGGTAAGGAGCATCTCACTCGCAAATATTTCTTTACATGAATCTTTGTAATTCATGTTGAACATTATGCGTACAGCTTTCTTTTGTAGCATTAATAATTTTTCAAGATGACAGTGTGCTGCTCCTCCCCATATTTCAATGCCATACGACAAGTGTGCCATAATTGTACCATGGTATATCATTAATAATGTTTGGTTGTCAACTACTTGAGCTAGTCTTCTTAGTAAGTAAATCGCAGAACTTATTTTGGATCGTAGTTTGTTGATGTGCGATTCCCAGGTAAAGCAGTTGTCAACTGTTACCCCCAGAATTTTGGTTTCTTCGCATGGTGTTATAAAAATGTCATTGTTAATTTTTATCATCAAATCTTGTTTCTTTTTATGACCTAGACTAAAGTGTATTATTTGTGTTTTTTCGACGTTCATGATCATATTGTGATTTTCAAGATAAGATTTGAGGGTAGTTAATAGTTTTTCACTTTCCTCTTTTAGTTTATTTTGGGTTTCTCCCTGGCATTTTATTGTTGTATCATCTGCATATGCAATTGCGCTATGTTCCGTTGGAATATTGTCGGCCATGGTGTTGACATACATTATGAAGAATAGTGGCCCTAGAATGGAGCCTTGGGGGACCCCTTGGCAGACATCTTGGATTTTACCTCTTTTATGGTTTTTGTGTTCTTTTTTTGTTTTTCCTGTTCTGAAAATTTTATGCTCACGTATTGTTTTCTTTGTTTCAGATAAGTTTTAAGGAGCTCAAGAGTGTTCCCTGTTACGCCGTATTGTTCTATTTTCTTTAATAGAATGTCAATGTCAACTCTATCAAATGCTTTTGAGAGATCAATTATACAGCCTGCAACTTGCTTCCCCATATCAAGATCTTGAAGAGCATTGTGTACAAATTCAACCAATGCTGTTGTTGTTGATAGCTTTTTTCTGAAACCGTGTTGGAAAGAGTTCAGCAATTTGTGTTTTTCCAAGTGTGCTATTAATTGTTTGTATATTGTCTTCTCAAATACTTTGCTGAATGTACTGGTGAGTGTTATGGGCCGATAGTTCCCCATTTCTCTTTTGTTCCCCTTTTGTTTATATATCGGAACAACTTTACTCAGTTTTAAACATTCTGGAAATATGCCCTCTTTTATGGAATTGTTTATCAATTCTACCAATGGATCAAGGATGGTAGTCGCTGTAAGTTTAATTGTCCTGCATGAAACCTCATCCCATCCAGCAGAATCCTTGTTAGGCAGATCTTTTATTATCTTCCAGATCGTCTGATGATTGACTAATTCCATTTCAAATTTCTTGTCTGTATAGTGTGACTGCTCATTGTTATCAGGTGAGTCAATTATGGAATATGTTGGAGGTGTTGTTAGTGTATTAATATTTCACCCGTTTAACAGAGACTGTTTCACTGATGCTGACTTTGTCTTCTTACATGCTTAATGAAATGATCCAAGAATTGATCAAAGATGTGCTCGGTGGACCATCCCGATGGGTTTGCTGCCCCCATGGAACCAGGCGGGGATCCCTTCATCATGTGATTCTTGAAGAACACTCGTGGTAACACAAGTCCAGGTGGAATATGATTACCAGAAGCGTTTACACAGGCAATAACTGTGCTCTCTCTGCAGATGTTACAGCTCCTACATGTTCTGCCCCTTTCTTTGTGACTACCTTAGATGGATCTTGTACTGTTCGACATCCAGTTTCGTCAATATTCCAGATTTGGTGGGCTTCAAAGGGGCCAAGACGAGTTTGTACATCTGCTATGTTGTCATGAAATCTTTTTACATTTGTCCTATTGAAACATGCGTTTCGATGTTTGCTTCTTTTCTCAGGTTTGCGGATGGTCAATCCGCGACGTTTCATGAAGTAAGTCATCCACGTAGGTCCAGCACACCCTTCCTTAGCCCAAGAAGCGGGAACTGCCTTATTATTTGCTAGAGCAAAACTATAAGCTAACTTTCTTACACTGATCTTCGTTAGTTCATATTGCATAGCAGCAATTTTTTCTATGTAGTCACTCAGAAGCACTTCCTCCTCATCTGTGAACACCCTATGATGATCTAATTGGGGCCTGTACACAACATTTTGGACAGGTTGCTCTCGTGTCTTCTTGACAAATCTGAATAGTGTTTGGAGTGAAACTTTGTAAACTGTACATGCTTGTCTGAGTGAGAGAGTTTTCTTCAATACAGCCTCACGAACCGATACGAGGCCAACTGAGTTGATGGGGGGCTGCTTTGCCCCTGTCTTACTTCGTGGCATTTCTAAAACAAAGGAAATAAAACATTTCTCATTAGTTAGGTGCCTAGGTAAGATACTAAAAATATTACCATGTTACTATGGTACAAAGCAAAAAATGTGTTACCTGGGTACAATCAACTTTTTGTTACCATGGTACAAATCTTGAGATTTTCCAGACAAAATGAGTTTCTGACGTAAAAAATAAAGAAGACAAAATGCACTACCGATATGTATAAATATTATAATAAAAAACTGATTAAATCTTGAATTATGACTAAAAATAATGAAACAATTCTTACTTTGGGATCACGTCTTCACACTTGCGCAATTTTTTTCAAACTGATAACAGGTTTGTTTACAAACACACGCTAGACAAATGGCGCCGATTTTTTCACATCGAGTTCACTTCTGGTCCGCTAGAGTGCGCCAGCTAATAGATATTAAGGGCCGGTTCGACAGGTTCATGGCATCTTCATGTTAATCAAATGTTTAGGTCACGTGACCCCCTTAACAAACACTTTTTCTAAACATGCGTTCGACAGTGCATTTTTTGCAAATAAAATGGCGTCATTCTAGTTGTTAACAACCAGATGTTACCACGAGGAATTTCTCATGTTAGTATTATGATAATAGTTCTTTTTTTTAATAGTTACTGTTGAATACTGTTATTTCTCTCGTTTTTACGCGGTATATTTTGAATTCGGAACAGACAGAAATTGTTTTTTTAAAATTTAAATTTAAATTGACATAACTATCAAGTCTTTATTACATTGAACAAGGAGTGAAAAGTTGAGGTTTCTATTTATTTTATTTATCCTTATAAGTTTATGATTTTGGCTGTGTGTGTGTTTGTGTGTGGACAAAATATTTCAAGAATGGTAAGTGATAGTACTCTGTATAACTTGCCTTAACAAACTCCTCCTAACAGCAGACACATTTTAGATCATGGGACATTTTAATCAGTTAATTGTGGAAATTTCCACTCCTTTTGATTTCAGAAACATGGCAGCAATTAAGAAAGCACCAGCTTTTAATAAAGAAGAAGTCTCCCTTCTTGTCCAACTTGTAAAAAAACACAAACATGTTATAGAAAACAAGACAAGTGACAACGATACTTGGACAAAAAAGAGAGAGGTCTGGGACATTTTAACCCAAGAGTTTAATGCTCAAGGGTTAAGCGTCCACAGGGACACAAAAAGTCTCATGACCAAGTATCGAACACTTATCTCTATCTGTAACAAAGAGTTTGCAAAGGACAGGAAGGAGACTTACAAAACTGGAGGTGGACCAAGGGAGGCAACAATTATTTCTCACATCAGTGAAGAGCTCTCAAAGATTAGGGCAGAAATCTGCATTGTTGGAGCCCAAGGTGCACCTGAAAAGAAGAAGAAAAAAATATTGATCAAAGTTATATATAAATAAAATCAATGTCTTATTGTCAGTTACTATTGTATTTATTTATTTTCTTGTATACATACATTGTAAGTACTGAACATGTCTCCCGTGAAATGACAAAACCTAGTAACTCCAAAAATGCAAATTTTACAGGAGAGCACTTTCTTTTTTGGCATCTTCTTTTGCTGTGTGTCGTTGTGTACATAACCTGTAGCCATTTAATGTTGAATTTAAGGTATAAATAAATGGAAAAATTCATTTTTTGCACTAATTTTACTTCAAAATTATCTACTGTCCTTGCGGAGGGCAAAAAATGGTTCTTCATAGGTATTTCAACAATTTTTACCTTCCTCGTACAACAGGAAAACTTAGTATGTAATTGATATTGTTTTTCCTGTTAAAAGAATAACTCTAACACACAAGAAAAACCTAGTGAGTGAAAAACTAGGTTTTTCTACTGTAAATTGTTTTACTTTATTTTAAGATAAATGAACCAAACTACAATTTATAAACATAGCAACTCACTGAAACAAAATAAAAACCTAGCATGTTTATCGTGCAAAGTAAGAAAAGTCACATGAAGTTACCAGGTTTTTCCAGTGTTGCCAACAGATTTAAAAAAAAATGGTCATGGCGTAGCAAAAATCTCGTCAAAAAATCGTCAAGGAAGAAAAAAAATCGTTAAAAAAGTCGTCAACAATATTATACCTTATAAAAGATTGAAATAGCGGGTTACACCCGGCTTTCTTGGGGTTTTTATTGAACAGCATGCATCAGCAATCACCATGCAAAATATATTATATACAAGGAAGATCACTTACCAACCATCATAATAGATTGAACTTTGTTTATGTTGTTTTGTTGTTCATATTTGGAATTCCTCATCACTGTCCAGCTGCTCCTCTCCTTGTGATGATGCTGGTTGGGTGTCTGGAGTATTTTTCCTTGCATATGCCTCACATGTCCCAATTTTAGAAACAACACTGTCAGGCAGCTCATAATCATGACATGTATGGTTTGTCCGTTTAAGTCCAGCTCGAATTGTTAGTATTGAATTCACCATTTCAGGTTTCATCTTGTTCCTTATCTTACTCTTCACAATATTCATCTGACTAAAGACACGTTCTACATCAGCATTGGAGTGAGGTAAGACTAACATTGAGATAGCAAATTTACTTAGCTGTTCAAATGGGTTGGTATCAAGAGCATCTCTGTATTTGGAGACCTCAATCCAAAATTCTGTTGTTGTTGTTGATTTCCAATCTATAAGATTTATGGCAGTCCACTGGTATTCAATTTTTCCAATTAGTGCAGGTGGTACTAGCATGCTTTCGAGGAGAGGCGTAATCTGGTTTTTTAGTGCAGATCTTGCATATTGGACAGATAGTAGCTCAATTTTTTGAAGGGTTTCTAGATTATCAGGAAGTCTCTGTCGCAATTGACTAATCAATTTTACAATAAATGAAACACATCGTTTCCTCAGAACCTTTTCTGATTCAACATCAAGCTGTTCTGCCTGCAACATTTTTTCTACTGTTTTTTCAAATTCGTAACCGAAATAAGGTTTTGGGTCAAGGTTGGATTCTACATTCGTTTTCATAATATCCATCCTAACTGTTGGTATCACAACTTTTTTCATTATGCTCATGATGAACAATGTTATATCACTTAGAAGTTTTGTCTTGTCTACATCATTTGATTCAAATGATTTATTTACACTCTGAGCTTGTACTAAGACTGGTTTCAAAAATGACAAAAATGCATAATTCTTTTCATCTTTGTACATTTCAAAAAGGGTTTGAAATGTATAACAACTTTCTGCTGATGATGCTATCTGAAAATGTGTTTTTAACTCCAACCATTGATAAAGAATTCGGCTGACGGCAGATTCTATGGACAACCATCTGGTCTGACATGATTGTACAATTTTCAGTGGATTTTGTCCATCATTCATTGTTTGGTAAAGGAGGGCATATTTAGCTTGCCTTTGAGTTGAACGAGAGAACCAATTATAAGTTTCACTGATGAGAAATTCCAAACATCTTGGAAAAGTATCTACAGATGCAGCTGATACTGCTAGTTGTATGGAGTGACACACACAACGTACCAATATCAAGTTAGGTATGTCTTGTTTGAGACGTGCATGAACTCCATTGTTAACGCCAACCATGACACTTGCATTGTCAGTACCAATACCCTTCATATTATTCAGTGGAATTCCAAATTCTGACAAAGTAGTTTTAATCGCTTGAACTATTGCTTCAGAATTACATTCTATGATAGGTGTAAGTGACAAAAATGTTGACACAATTTTACCACTATTTACACTGAAATAAATGATGACCACACCAAGAAATTTCAACACTCCAACATCTGTAGACTCATCAATCAATAAGCTGTATGGGCTTTCACCCATGTCATCTCTTAAACTACATTTAAAGTGAGGTGCAATAACATTTTTCAGTATCTCACTACATTTTGTTCTGGCCATTTGAAAATCTTTTGCTATTTCAGAATCTGGAAACATACTTTTCACCAATTTACCCAAATGATCTGTTGCCAAGATACTACAATGTTCAGCTATGAATAATGAGGCTTTTCCTTCAGCTAATATTGATTTACAAGGTTTTAGAACAAATGTGGAACTTACAGATGGCTGCCTGCTTGGGGTCACTGTTCGGCTGGCTGAAATGTGTTTCTTGGTTTTCAGATGAGTTTTTAAGTCACCATACTTATTTGAACCAAGAGAACATACACAGAATTTACAGAATCCTATTAATTCACCATTTTCATTCTTTTTTGTGATGAGCCATTCTTCAAAGAGTTTGTCTTTCAGCCACTCTGGCCTGAACTTTTGAAGATATTGTTTGTTTGGTTTAGACATGCTGGTAAGTTATTAAAAAAGCAAAAATAAGAATGTACAGTACAACCACCAAAAAACTAGGTCTTTCTGTAAAGAAAAAATTCCAGCACCATGAAACAACAAATTAAAGTAACTAAAATTAGGTAGGTATCTACGGGTATTTACAGGTCCAGCTCAAACCTCTATCACTCAATTATTGTCAAATTTTCATTAAACAGACCAAAATGCATTAAATTGTCCCTAGAATTATTCCAGCTCTGAATTCTAGCAAAGCAATGCATTGCCCTTCTAACCTTTTTTGGTAGGCACCTAGCACTTACCTAAGAAGTGTTTGGACAATAATTGAGTGATAAGTGCACAAGACATCTTTTGGGGCTTGATCCGATTTACCACTATGAAAACTTCATGCCCAGTACCTACACCAAACCATGCTACACTATTTACAGTATTTACTCAGTTTACACTTACATTTTATCACTAAAACACATAAAAGTTTACAAGTAACCAAAGGGAAAATTAACTGAAATGAGTTTGAACTTTGAAAAAAATTAAATTTCAAAATTCATTTTACAGAGTCTAGAGTACCGGAGACCTGGCGGCTCGGTGACCGAGAAACAATGCTCACAAAATATAAAAGATCTCGATGCGCTCATAATTACATAGTACATACGCCGCATAGTGTCGCGTCTACAGGCTACACCTACGTAATACGTAACCTACACATTAAAATGTAAACAATAGGGCGTGTTCACACGAGGAAAATAACAGCGGGAACGAAAAAATCGATTCAAAAAATCCAATTTTAACGGATGGATTTATGTCCATAGCTTTCCACAGAAATCGTCAAAAAACCGTCAACTATAAGAAAATATCGTCAAAAACTATCGTCAACCGTCAAAACATTTTTTTTCCCGTCAAGAGAGTTAAAATATCGTCAAATATGACGAGAAAATCGTCATGATGGCACCACTGGGTTTTTCCTCTGTAATGTGGGTTGATAGGTTCTTCTTTTGAAATAAGCTAAAAAAGGGTGGAGTTACTAAAAATTGAATATTTAAAATCGGTTTTATTCTCTTATTTCACGGGAGATGTATGTGACCACATGATAATAAGACTGAAGGTTAGGTGGTAGAAAATAATTTTAGCATGAAGCTTCCTTGGTAGTTTTCAACTGAAGTAAGTTATTTATTATCATCATAATTATTGTTATTATTATTCAGTTATAACATGTATTTGCATACCTCATAGAAAGAGGCTGGAGGCACTGTCACAACAATATGATCTACTGGCTCTATGTAATCTGAAACAATATGGCATGATAGAAACAATAAATAGCTTAGAAAGCACAAATAACATTATGTGATAAGTATTACCTACATAAATATTTAGTGGCCCACCACACCACCTGACATGGAATGAAAAATTTGTTTTGTTTCTCAAAGCAGTTGGTCATCTTTGGTCCAAAGAATTGAAAAACTGAAAGAAGTAATGAAATGGTGATTTCTCTTATCACTCAATTGGTATTGACAATGTATATTATTTTATTTCAATACATACAGTTTACAAAATGTAAAAAATTTCCTCCATGCTAGAGGAATAAGGTATTGTGCCCATTACATAGGCGGCATTGCTTTTCTGAATTGCAATCGAGATTCTTTGTCGTAAAAACTCATGACTTCTTTTGTCGCCTGATACAGATGTGAGGAGGTTCCCGAGGTCTTGGATGAAACATTTAGCTTCCATCACTCAATAAAATGTCAAAGGAAACAAATCTTTAACTATTTTTTTACTTACCACTGTCAGGTGCACCTTGGGCTCCAACAATGCAGATTTCTGCCCTAATCTTTGAGAGCTCTTCACTGATGTGAGAAATAATTGTTGCCTCCCTTGGTCCACCTCCAGTTTTGTAAGTCTCCTTCCTGTCCTTTCCAAACTCTTTGTTACAGATAGAGATAAGTGTTCGATACTTGGTCATGAGACTTTTTGTGTCCCCGTGGACGCTTAACCCTTGAGGAAATCAATTTACGCCACTGGTGACTTCCTTTCCTTTTTGAATTATTCAATAACAAAAGAAGCTTGGTTGCTTTTGGAATTTTGTTTATTAGCTCAAAGATAATATACACAAAGATAAAAAAGAAAAACAGATAGTAACAATGATTTTTTTTTTTTAATTTAAGACTATACAGGGTCTTCATAAAGTCTCACCCAGGCCTAGGTTTCTCGAAAACCACTCAGAATATCGAAAAACGCAAAAACCCGTATTCTTTTATATTTAGGGGGATTGATTTTAAGCCAAAAAAATTTTGCCTACACGGCCCCAGTCAGGCTGGGCATGGACCAACTTTAAAATCTTAAATAGAATGGTATGTCTTGTGGCATATTGTTTTAAAGGTCTTATTAAGAGAAGTTCATTACAATAAATTTCAGTGTGCTAAAACTTACCGTTCTTGAGATACAGGGTCGGATGTCCTGCGTAATATCCCTATATTTTGACCTATAACTCGTTAACCGTAAATTATGGAGAAAATTTTTCTTGATAATAATAACTCCTTATAGCAAGAACTTTCGAACAAGTTAAAATTTGATTTGTTTTTTCGTTAAATTTTTTTCGACTGTTCGTCCGGCTGGCTGACGAAATCGACCAGAAACTAACATCAACAGAGTATGTCGAGTTATAACTTGTTCGAAAATTCTCATCATAAGGAGTTATTATTAACAAGAAAAATTTTCTCCATAATTTACGGTTATCGAGTTATAGGTCAAAATATATGGATATTACGCAGGACATTTGACCCTGTATCTCAAGAACAGTAAGATATAGCTCAATGAAATTTATTGTAATGAACTTCTCTTAATAAGACCTTTAAAACAATATGCCACAAGACATACTATTCTATTTAAGATTTTAAAGTTGGTCCATGCTCAGCCTGACTGGGGCCGTGTAGGCAAAAATTTTTTGGCTGAAAATCAATCCCCCTAAATATAAAGGAATACGGGTTTTTGCGTTTTTTGATATTCTGAGTCGTTTTGGAGAAACCTAGGCCTGGGTGAGACTTTATGAAGACCCTGTATACACAGATTAAGGACAAGAAATATAAACAGGAAAAATAGAAGAAGAAAATATTCTATACCTGAGAACATAATATATAATTCAAACTAAAGGGCTTGTATAAACAGGGTTTGTACATAATTGAATTTGCAATTTATTCGGGTAATTCGGCAAAGTAATTTATGATGAGATCCCTTGTCTGTCCTCTCAAATTACGACCAGGAGCAACAACTACTTCTTCGGGCTGTTCAGGTTCAGGTGGGAGCTCTACATTTTCTATGTCCATTTCATCTTTCTCCAAGCAACAAATATTGTGAAGGACTGCACATGCAACTATGTAGAAATCTGCTCTTTCTGGGTGAGCTCCGGATGTTCGTATTTCTGAGGAAAATTTTAGGAAAAACAGTTTGAAAGATTTAGAAAGTAATTTTTATTTAACTTAAATAATACAGTAATAAGCAAGTATCTTAGTACTGAGCACTTGAGCTCAGTGGTAAGATAATCATTTGTCCTACAGAATGTCTAAGTTTCAAATGAAAAGTAAATCATATTAGGGATTGAGTAAGAGCCATGAAACAGTATCATGTCTAGAATGAAACAGTATCATGTCTCCTGTGTCATGGCCTTTTTAAAGAAACTCATACTAAACAGAAAAAATGTTTAACTGTGCCTATATGTAGTAAAATATTTTTTCCAAGTGTAAATTTTCATCACTTTTACAGCCATGGATAACACATAGGTGGTCCATATCTGAGCCCCAGTTTTAGCATCAAGTCTAAAAAGCTATTTTCTATGACAACTCAAGCATACATACCTTTGTGTAGAATAGGGAACCGCCTTTTCCAAATACCAAAAGTCCTTTCTACAGTTTGCCGAGTTCTAATCAAACTTTCATTGTAGAGTTGTTCTGCTCTGTTTCTTGGGTTTGTGAGGGGTGTTAGTAGATACTGACGACATTCATATCCTGAATCACCCAATAAAAGGCATTTCCAAATTCATTTTGTTCAAAGCGATGGCAGATCCTAGAGTGGTCAAACATATGTTGATCATGGGTTGAACCAGGCCAACGAGTAACAATATCTAGGATCATACAATCTGGACCTGCCACTACTTGAACATTTTTAGAGAAAAATCCTTAACGATTTCTGTATGCCTCTGCATTTGGTCCACCTGGAAGTGTTGAAAGACAAAAAAATTATAGTTTTGAATATCCATGCTATCAACTAACCTCTCTTATTTAAATCAGTATAAATAGAAAAGTGAGATGTTACCTGACTTTGGTACTTGGGTATTCAATGTACCATCAATGCTGGCAGCAAATAATAATATATACACTCCTGATGAGGGAGAAATACACCCCTGACCCTGACTCTAAACTTAGAGATTGGGCACTTTACCCTATTATTTTTTTGTTTCCAGTCATGTAAAATGCAAGAAAAAGATAACACTGATCAATATTATTAGCAAGATACTCACTTTTTTATTTAAAAAAAAAAAAAATATAACATCATTCTAGACTTCAGATATATTGGAGGTCTTTGGAAGAAAGGTAATATTTCAAAAAGTTGGTTTTGAGATATATCGATTTTATGTTTTCAAAGTTACGTACAAAATTTATGAACAAACTCAGGCAATTGAAATTTCAAACCTATATAGAAAATATGGTTTTCTGTCTTTTGAATAGGTCAAATTTGGCCTTTAGGGCTTGGTTTTCAAATAAAATGAGAAATTCCAAGTATCAAAGATTGTCTTTATTCCAGAGAACAGCTAAAGTGAAAGATTGTAGAATTTTTTTCTCACAAATATGAATTATTTCCTTTATAAACATAAAAATAAACATTTGTAAAAAAATACATAAAATTAATAACAAATTGAATTGTCTCGTTTAATAAAATAATAATGAACACTTCCAGTCAATATATACATAATAGGACCTCAATTTTACTTTCTGCCTCTTTTTCGTCAATAGCTACACTATGAGTAACATTGTTGAACACGTACTGCTCGTACCACACACGTTTTGCAGGCTCAATAAAGAATAATAGATTTCTAATGTCCTTTTCCTTTTCTTTGGTTAAAGGTTTCCTATCCATTACTATCAACTGAAATGCAGTTGAAGAGCTTTCAGAACTTTAAACGGTAAATAGTTTTGAAAGTAATTTGACAATTTAATTTGACAGTTCAAAAATAATTCATTACCATATATACAAAGCATAGAAAGAAAGAAGAAAACCAACTAAATAGAAGAAAGCTAAAGAAGAATATAAGTATTGACAACAACAACAAAAAATGTACGGTAGTATTGATGATTATGCTGTGTTATAGCAACCTGACAAATGTTAGGCAGCATCGTTTGTATTTTAAATAAACTACAATACAGGGTGGGGCAAAAGTCTGGAAACCCCTTAATAACTTTCGAATGGCTTCTTCGGTAAAATTAAAATTTTGTACGGTAAACCGGGGTAATAAGACCTTCTTTTAGAGTGGGGTCGATTTTTGTTACCGGCCCCCATGTCGGGGCCAAGGGGGGCAACTTCATTTTTTTAAATACGAACCCCCAACTTGCGATACATTTTTGGAAAGGGTTTTAAACAAGAAATACTTCGGCGCAAATTTGTTTTTTTTAGAATTAAGTGTTTGCATATGGCGTCCAACTTTGTGTATGCAGTAAAGTCTGGAAACCCCTGAATATTTTTCGAAAGGGCTTTCTCAGTAAATTTAAAATTGTGTACGGTAATCCTTGGTAATTAGACCTTATTTTATAATGGGACCGAATTTTTTTACCGGCCCCCATGTCGGGGCCAGGGAGGCCAACTTAATTTTTTTAAATACGAAACCCCACCTTGCGATACATTTTTGGAAAGGCCTAACTACCCCAAATTACCGTACACAATTTTAAATTTACTAAGAAAGCCCTTTTGAAAGATATTAAGGAGTTTCCAGACTTTACTGCATACACAAAGTTGGACCCCATATGCAAACACTTAATTCTAAAAAAATAAAATTTGCACCAAAGTATTTCTTGTTTAAAACCCTTTCCAAAAATGTATCGCACGTTGGGGGTTCGTATTTAAAAAAATGAAGTTGCCCCCCCTGGCCCCGACATGGGGGCCGGTAACAAAAGTTGACCCCACTCTAAAAGAAGGTCTTATTACCCCGGTTTACCGTACAAAATTTTAATTTTATCGAAGAAGCCATTCGAAAGTTATTCAGGGGTTTCCAGACTTTTGCCCCACCCTGTATATATATTATAATATATATATTATAGTTTAGACTGTCTTGCGCTGACAGTCTAAATAAAGCACTACTTATACTTATATATGAACGAAATGTTGAATCTTGAAATTGAAGTCTTTGCTGACTGGAGTTTTTAACAAATGTTAGATAGAGCTGCTGACCATTGCTTAAGAAGTCCATCCGCTGCATTCACATAATGAATGGACTTGAGTTCTCTCTGCAACATTTGAAAATTTTCACGTACTGTTGAATTGTTTTAATACTCTGTTTTTTCTTAATAAGTTTACCATACAATCCGAAGTTACGATTACACACATTGTAGGAATGCCCTCGCACTGGATAGAGATGCAATCTAGGTAGTTCCGTTCGATCTTAGATCAATTAATCAATAGTTACGTTCGCAAAAATACTGGCAAATACATTGGCAGTAAAGTGGAAAAAAGCATTCTCACAAGTTGAAGGATGGATCAAAACAAAAATTCAGTTCGCCATCACTCGAGCGGTATCTTTGAGGCTACGGGAATCTAGATACCACCCACGCAGTTATAATTTAATCTAAGATGGAGCAGGAGTACCTTTTTAAAATATTGTTACATCTTTCATTAATTTTATTGATGTTTGAAAAAATAGAAAGTAATTGTGATATCCTTTTCCCACATTAAAAAAAAAAAAATCAATGGTTACATAACTCAATATTCGAGAGTGAATCGATCGATTCTCAGAGTGTGTACTGTACACCACCTATAACCTGTTGTTTTAGTGAGTGCACTGTCTTGATAGCTTTCTGATCTTCAAAGTTGTGGTGCTTTCATGGTGGCCTCGTAGCCACCAATAGTGGTAAGGATAATGACCCCATGCAAGGGGTCATCCACCCTGGAGCTGAAAAGACCACCACTAGTCATGAAAGATAGAGTAAGTGCCAATATCTTAGCAACTTCTGAAAAGATGGAGTCCAAAGGTTTTCCTGTTTTGTTCCGAAGTTTCTTGTTACAAAACAAGGCATCATTCGAGGTGTTTATAAGGAGTTGACTGATGAGGAGATCCTTCAGGAATGTGAGGTAGCATTTGAACTAAAGCATTTAATAAAAGTCATAGCTGTTAAACGCTTCTCTAGGAAGGAAAATGACCAGTGGCTTCCCACTGAAACTGTCCAACTTACATTTTGCGGTCAGGTACTAACTACCTCCCCATGATACCTCACTATGTGAAATGTAATGTTGAGTCTTTTGTACCTAGAGTTTTTCAATGCGCTAAATGTGTAAGGTATGGCCATACTGAAAAGTTCTGCAAGTCCACAACCGTAAGATGCTCCATCTGTGCGGATGAAAACCACCAGAGTACAGACTGTCCCCCTCCTGCTAGATGTTTCTTCTGCAAAGGTGAGCACTCGTCCCTAGTAAAGGGATTAACTGCCAACCAATGCTCGGAGTATAAAAAAACAAAAACAAATTAAAAGGATAATGACTTTTGAGAGCAAAACTTTTCTTGAAGCCAAGACTAGCCTGAAGCGAACTGAGACGTACGCCGACATGGCATTAAATAAAAACTTGAATCCTAGCAGTAATAATGTGGTTGAGCTATACCGTAGCTTTAATCAGGCCTCAAACCTCTCAATGTCACCCATCACAGATCATAATGACACACTATCGAGACTAATTGTCTCGATACCAAAAATTATTCTTAATAAACAAAATTAGAAGTCGCTACCCTCTCAGAAGAAAAAATATTAGACATAGTAAAAAAGGAATTAAATAATAAAACTCTTCATCTAAATGATGGAACTGAGTAATAAATCGCAGTTGAACATTTTGCAATGGACTGCGAGTTCAGCTATCTCACAGTGGACGACTCAAACGTACGTATGCTCATCACAGGAGAACCAACATTGGTAACAAGTATACATCACCGTAATAGTAGAGCTATTGACATTACTCTGGTTACCCCTGACATATCCTGTTTGCTAGAATGGCATCTGGACGAGGACTCTCACGGTTCAAACCACTTCCCTATTATGATATCCTCCCAAGTTATTTCACCCGAATGTCTCCTAAAACAACCCATTCGGAAATGGAAAATTAAACTGGCCGACTGGGAAATTTTCAAAATGAACTGAAGGTTCAAACAGAAAAATCCTACGCAGAAAATAAATTAAGTTATACCACATTCATGGACAAACTAAATACTGCCCAAGTTACCATGAATTTTAACATCGTCTGCTAAATGAAGGAGGTTGTGGACACTGAAGGACATGTTCCCTTCTGAATAGAGTTGTTTGAAAGTATTCAGAAAGTATTCAATAAGTTGATGTGCATATGAGATCCAATCATCTTCTTTAGATAGCAAACGAATTGCACACATGAGCACTTTAAAATTCAAATGTACTTTTTATGGACAATATTTTCAATTGTTTACAAGCCTATATACATCAAAAATTGTCTATATTCTGTGGCCTTCCATTTACAATAATGCTCAAGTGACCTGGGTTTTCTATTAAATTCTGAGGGAAAATATTCTTTGATGTTATTTAAACTGTCAGAAATACATTGAGTTTGTTGACCATTCAGGTGATACTACTTAATGCCTCAGCTGTATTAACTTTTTTGTTATACCAAGACAAACCAAATGCATGTAGTCTATTGGTATATTCTGTATAAAATGGAATCCTGTAAGTTCAGTTAAAGGCGTTGTCCTCATCTGAGAACATTCTATACTCTGCGTCTGATCTGAGTTCTACCCCAGTTAAGGTTGTACTTGGGAAAACATCCTTCTATTATTGTGAAATCCTTTGATCTTACATTTAGTACAGGAGTTAAATCCTGTGTGATGTTTAACCTGTAGAAGAAAGCTTTTGGCCGGGGTGTCACAGATGAAAGATTTTATTCTTAAACCATAGATTTTGCCTCGGTATAGGAATCCTCCATCTTGCTGAACTGTGTATTCTTCAATGAACCTTGATAAAAATTGATTTAAATATCTTGGTTTTGACATGACAAAATAGATTACAAATGGGGCAAAGTTTTAGCACAGGTGCAGTTCTCGAGTTATGGACCCCCCTTAGGTGGGCTGCTAACTTAACGTTAAGTTAGCAGCCCACCAGAACCTATCGAGTTGGGGTTTGGCTCATTGTTTTGCACTAGGTTTACACAGTTTTGCACAACTTTTACTTTTTTAACACAAGTGCCTTTCTCGAGATACAGACCCCTAGGTGGGCTGCTAACTTAACGTTAAGTTAGCAGCCCACCAGAACCAATTAGATCGGGAGATAGCTCATTGGTTTACACCAGTTTAGCACAACTTTTTTTATTTCTCTAGCTCTTTCCGTTCTTGAGATATGGCCCTGGCAGAGTTTGCAAATTTTTCGCAAAATCTAAATTGTCCAAAGTTTGCACAATTTTTACTTTTTTTTGCACAGGTGCTGTTCTCGAGTCATGTGCTGTTCTCGAGACCCCCCCCCCCCCCCTAGGTGGGCTGCTAACTTAACGTTAAGTTAGCAGCCCACCAGAACGTATCGAGTTGAGGAATGGCTCATAGAACTTTTGGCTCATGATATTTGTCCAGTATCCTTTTTTCAATGAAAGCCTTCTTCGGTATAAAAGCTTTGCGTCGTTGTAGTTTACCCTCTCAGGGCAAATTACGGACAATTCGCGTTCAGTTAATGTTAGTTCTAGGTTGGATGGGGTAGGTGGGTGGGTTGTGATGGTTTCTCTAGAAGTCCCGGGTTCAGAATGAGAAATGTGTGCTCCTTGGAGAGTGGAAGCAGGAGAATTTTGACGAGACTTTCTCTTTACTGCAAAGCGTTCTATCAGGCCCTGAAATAAAAAAGTATTTTTTTTTAATTACATACTATCTAAATATGTACATAATATAATACCTAATGTTTACAAACAACAAGAGAGTCTGTAAAACCCACCATACTAGCCCTATCATACTTTATTTTACATGGGAAAACGTTTTATTAGGAACCTAGAAACAACAATCTCAAAAGAAAACTCTAGGTACCTATTTGGAATAGATTTAGATATTAGGCTGTAAATTTTTCCAGCTTGGCAGACATACCTGTAGATAAATATCCTGTTCGTTCTTGCCATCCAACTCATAGAACTTGTTGAAAACAGTATTTGAGTCAGAGATTTTGGTGAAACATTGGAATTTACAATGACAATTTTCACCCAATTTTCGTGCCTCGACTGCCTTTCCCTTTGAGTTGACGTATGACTTCCCCTGCCATCTTGCCTTCTTCCTGATGTTCCGTTTCCACTTCTGGGGAGCCGCTTTCTTTTTACCCTGAGTTCTTTCATCTTCAGATGACTCGGAAGACGTCATGACTGCTTGATACAAAACACTCACTTTAGATATAAAAAAAACTCACAAATTTGGGTCTAATAAGCACTAGAAAAGTAACAAATTTATAAACATTAAAATGTAAACAAACCAAGGTAGGTACCTACTAACTTCATTAACATAACGACAAACTAATGATAAGAGCATGGTTTCCCCTCTCACATGAGCGCATGAGTGTTTCCCCTACATGTAGAAATGAGATTTGAGAAGAAACTTTGTAAAAACCATTCTTCTTACATATTCTAGAAATTTTGACATTGGAATACTTCTGTAGGGAGAAGTGTCACATGACTGATTTTTACATAGTTCATAGAGCTTCATAAGAGGAGTTCATTTCAACAACAAAAAAATATTTTCGAAAAAAATGTCAGATGAATGGTTTTTGCATATGCCGATTCAATTGTCACCTTCTGATGGGATCTCTGGAGATGCTGGACCAGATTTGGGTCCACTGCTACTGCGGCTCCGGGACTATGCCCCGCTGGGCCAAGCTTCTTCTCCTTAAAGAGGGAACCTACTGGGTTTCGGGGTTTGAATTTCCCATTCCCGGAGTTCTTCTTTTATAGTACAGTTCCTCTGGTTCCTCCACAAATATTCTACAATATTTGTCTAACCAAACTTTCAAATTGTAAGGTTTTATTTCCCTATGGGGACTTTTCTCCAGCAAAGTGTAGAGGGTAGTGAGTTGGAAGGAGAAGGCACTGTTTAGATTTGAATACTGATATGAGATATTGATTTAGAATTATATTTGTATATAGATTTTAGTTTCAGATTAAGATTTTGATTGTGTTAAAAGATTACTTAATGATATTTTGGTTTGGGTACTCATTACAATGTAGAGAAATGTAAAAGTGAGAAGTTCTGTACATTATTTAACAAACATGAAAAGATAATAGTACAGCACTTAGTATGACACGGCGCACGCTACAAAAGCATTTATAATTGTTTTTGAAAGTAAATTCCTCTAGCTTGGGGCTCAGTTTTCCTCCCTCTCTTTAGAAGATTTTTACCATCCACAAATTTTTCTAATATTTCTAAAACGTTATCCTCAATTATTTCATAAAAGGTTTGCGCTGGTTCGGTCACAGCTACCACTTGTATGCTTTGGCAGGTCTGGTTCTGACTGTTCTGAAAGTCCTCTTGTGTGGGTGCTGCTGTCTGAACATGAGAGGGTTCAATGGCTGGGGCGCTTTCCAGCCAGCTGTCAAGGTCAATTTGAGGGTGTACATCTACCGCCGGCGCCGTCACGACCTACAGACAAACAAACAAAGGAATTAGGGTGGATATGATGTGGTGACGCTTAAATACAGGGTGGTGTAGAGGAAACGCATATTTTTCGAACAGAAGGTACGCGGCGACGGGAGGGGTTATTGAAAAAATGTTGGCAGATGGCCCAAACAATGCCGTTTTATTCGCTAATTCGCAATAGAGCATTGGAGCGTCCAAAAGCTCACACGGCGAGAGTATCTATGGAAATGGTTCGACTAGTGTTCCCAGGACTTGTGATTTCAGGATTTGGTGATGTTCACTGGCCCCCTCGCTAACCCTATCTCGATATCTCGAAATGCGACTTCTTTTTGTGAAGATACTTGAAATCAAAAGTGTACATGAACAAGCCCCGCACACTCAATGACCTTAAGAACCATTTTTCAGGAAATTCAAGCCGTGCTTAATGAAATATTGAATAATAATAGGGGAAATGTGCCTAATATCGTCCACGCAGTTATTGGAGAGGGGGAATGCTACGTGAACCTACTCATGCAGTGAAACGATTACTTTGAACTTGAAAATCAGTCCACGCTGAAAAGTCAGAGGTTAAACGTTGTGTGTCGCGTAATTTTTTGGAAATACGAAATAATAATTTTAGAAATATTTTTTACTTGATTTTGACGAAGCCATATTTTGTGGAACGGTAAGTAATTTTATTATTATTATTTTTTTTTATTTTTTTAAGTGGGGTTTAACGTCGCTTTCAACTGCCATGGTCATATCACGACGGGGGTTTTACCCTCCATTCGCAGGAAACTCACAAACCTGCTACTCACATTGATCTCACCCAGCCTGAGTGGGGCCGGGAAAAGCCAGCGTCACGAGAATTAGAATTTGAATGGTCACCCATCCAAGTCTTAACCTCGCTGGATGTCGCTTAACTTTGGTGTTCTGAAGGGAACCGGTGTATTCAACATGCCATCGACGCTGGCTGTAATTTTATTATTCAATCACCCTCTTTTCATTGCGCATGCCTTTTTATTAAAGATATCAGTACATATATTTTTTAATTACTTTTTGTTTTATTTTTATATTTTTCTAATTTTTAACACCAAAATCCCTAATATCGTCTTGTCTGACTAGTCCAAATATCGCCCTGAACGATATTACGACTTTTATAGCATAAGTTATTGAATATTCAGACAATGTTTTGTCATGATAGAATTATGTTTCAATTTCATTATTTATCAATTATTTCAACATTCTTCATATCTGTGACATACCTACGTACGTACCTACCTATTTTAACAATAATATTTTTTTTATAGGTACCTACACATTTTATTTCTATTTTCTGTTGTGATGTTTTGTTAGATTGGATCTTACATGTATTTTATTGTTTCTTCATATAAAGGGTTCGTCCCATGTAAAATATAGAATTTAGGTACAGAGGTACTCGAGTAGGTACTCAAGTATCAAACAGAAATTTACTCGAGCGCACGAGTATTGAAAATTACTCGAGTAAAAATATACGTACTTGCCTTAGATCTTTGAGTTTTTTGTACTTATTTTAGATTTATATTTTTTTGTTATATATAGATGGGACCCAAGAAGAGGAAACTTTGGTCACCAGAGCACATGAGACGTGCAATTGAAGCAGTGAGAGCGAAACAATTGGGGACTCGCGCTGCAGCTAAGCAGTATGGTATGCCAAGGAGTACCTTGAAAGACAAGATTAATGCGGAGGGCTCTGTGGATCCTGAAACTTTGGCGAACTCCAAACTTGGTAGAAAACCTGTGCTGACTTGTGAAATAGAGGGTGCACTTGTTAAGTATTGTCTTCAAATGGAACAATTGTTTTTTGGTTTAAGAGCAAAAGACGTCATGAGAATGGCTTTTACATTAGCGGAAAAGAACAATCTCCCACATGCATTCAACAAGGACAAGCGAACGGCAGGTTGGAAATGGTTTCGTGGGTTTATGCGGAGGAACCCGTCAATCAGCCTAAGATCACCACAAGCGACTTCACTGGCAAGAGTAAAAGGATTTAACAAGGAAAGTGTGACCAAGTTCTTTAACATCTATGAGCCCCTTCTTGACAAGGTAAAAAATCAGCCTCATCGTATTTACAATGTTGATGAGACGGGCCTCACTGTCGTTCAAAATAAGACTAGCAAAGTTGTTGGCCTAAAGGGAAAGAAGCAAATTGGAGCCATTTCATCACAAGAAAGAGGTTCCCTTATCACTGTGGTCACATGTATGAGTGCAACTGGTCATTACGTTCGGCCTTTACTGGTCTTCCCTCGAGTGAACATGAAACAGGAGTTAATGGATGGAGCTCCAAATGGTTCTATTGCTGCTTGTCATAAATCAGGATGGATTCAGACAGACATATTTCTAAGATGGTTCAAGGATTTGTTCATACAGCATGCAAAACCTTCCAAAGAGGATCCGGTGTTATTGGTGTTGGATGGCCACTATACCCACACAAGAAACATTGAACTGTTAGACATGGCAAAAGAAAATGGTGTGGACATCATCTGCTTACCTCCTCATTGCACCCATAAGATGCAGCCACTTGACAGATCCTTTATGTTTCCTCTCAAGACATATTATTCACAAGCTATAGAGACATGGCTGAAACAGCACCCTGGTAGACCTGTAACCCATTACCAAGTGGCTGCATACAACAAAGCGGCCACAGTATCAAACGCTGCCGGTGGTTTCAAATGCTCGGGTCTGTTTCCCTGTGACAGGAATATCTTTCAAGATTATGAGTATTGTCAAGTTTCCAGTTCTGACCAAGAAGAGCATGCAAACGGAGAAAATGTTGGAGAAACTCCTTCACCTTCACCAACATCTTCAGCACCAGTATCATCACCTATATCTTAAGAACCATTTTTCAGGAAATTCAAGCCGTGCTTGATAAAATATTGAATAATAATACCTAATACTAATAATAATATCGACATAAAATGGTTGCCAACATCATTCATCAAGAACAGTTAAAGAAAATGATCAGCACAAACTGTACAACCGAGCCTTATTATAAATACAAACCGGCTACTGTTGAAAAAGATACCAAGTACAAATTACTGTGGGATATGTCAATTCAAACCGAGCACAATCTTCTTAGCAACAGACCAGACATTTTATTTATAAATAAAGAGAAAAAAAAGTATGATTATTGACGTGAAAATACCTCTTGATGACAACATTCATTCAGGATATACAGAGAAGATCATGAAGTACGAAGACCTAAAACAACAACTAAAAAATATGTATCAACTCAATGAAGTGTCTGTAATTCTCATTGTCATCTCTGCAAACGGTCTTGTTCACAAAAACACCGAATATAACTTGAAGAAACTCTATATCAAGAACCCACAAGCTGTCATCAAGAAAGCACCATTTTCCGTCATCCTGTCCACCACGTCAATCATCAGGAAGGTGCTGAACGAGTGAAGATCCATTATACTATAACCGATTGTAACTGTTTTTTATATTTATGCATATTATGTTGAACTTGTTTCCCATAATCATGTTTATGATGTACAGAACCTTTGAAATAAAGTGATGATTAGAGCCCGGATTTTTGCATATTGCATATTTGCATATGCAATTGCATATTTTGGCGGTTTTTTCGGAGTTTGCATATTTGAGCAAAATCCTGCATATTTCAACAATATTGGCCAAAATTTGCATATTTCGGGGTTTATTAGGGGGAAAAATTCGGTAAGTAGGTATCTACCTACTCAGAGCTACCGAAGTCCATTCAAATCTTAGGACGTAAATCGTAAAATCACATTTTGTGAATGTACCTACCTACCTTCATTGTGAAGTCATGTGAGTACCTACTGAGTACTGACAAGCAGCTAGCCTACTGAAATAAGATCAAACGTGTCTTAACGCGTCTGCAATACTCTCATCTGCACACCACGTATCAGCAGGGTAGGATAGGCAAGGAAAGGGGTAGGTACCTACATGTATTGTATTTATTTCTCTGTTCTCTTTGCTGTCTATTAGTTTTCGGCTGTTTTCTACTTGCAGTGAATTTATTGTGTTTGTAAACGATTAACTTTTCTACTGATTTTTACTCGAGAAATGTGTATGCATTTCTTTAGTTAAAGTAGTAGATTATTTTGAGTTTAAAATAAAATTTGCATTTTTGACTTAGGTAGATACTAACTTTACAATGCCAGTTGACAAAAGTACAATTAAGTCCTGGCTCAGTGAGTTTACGGGTTTACATCTTTGCATATATTGGGCTTTTTGTTTACATTTTTGCATATATTGGGCTTTTTGCTTGCATATGCAATTGCATATTTTAGCCTTTTTTTGCTGCATAAAATCCGGGCTCTAGTGATGATTAATTAAACATAATAAAAAATAGTATTATACCACAGAGGTTGATGTTTTTGAATGATTACACACATTGTCTAAATATTTCATCCCTCGCTTACATATGGCTTTCTTGTTGCCTGGATTGTCTGACAAATTTGTTTCATCATAGTTCCACACATTAGTTTTTAGAGGGTGGTATGCCTTCTAACTCAATTTTCAAGTTATCCATGTAGCTAGTTAAAGTCTCAACTGTAATACCAGCCCTTATATTTTTTAACATTATGACTGAATCGGACAGTCAACTCATGATGGTCTTTGACAAATCTCTCAACCCATTCTATTCCTGGGAGGTTATCTTGAAACTGATTTACAATTACACCTTTTTTGTCTAAATAGTTTTTCACTGAATGTCTGAAGTACATTTTGTCAACTCCACAAGCTTAATCAAATGTTGGGCAAATGATTGTTCTTCTTCAGGTGAGAATATTTTTTGACCACCAACTAATTTTCCATGCTTACATTTTAATTTGATCCCAGGGCTGTATGGTGTACATTTTTGTTCCCAGTCACCATCTCAGTGGACTTGACTGCATTTGGGGAACTCTGAAAGCAAAAGTTTATGCTACCACATTAAGGTTACTACAAGAACTGCAGGAGAGAATAATTGCATGCTGCACATAACTATGAAGCTTTCACAAGTAAAACTATCTTAGCATGAGACAAGGAGAAGGACACTTCGAAAAATTGCTCAGAACTTACTTTTGTAAAAATCTTACATTATACTGGGTGTTTTTGGAATGAGTACAAATATTGATACCATAGGTTCCTGTATAAAATGAGCATGGGTCAAATCTGTACAACTAGGGTCCGGAAATGGACTATAACAGAGATAGGCCTAAAATTAGGCCCTAAGGAGGGAGTCATTGTGAGAAGAAGAAAAAAAACATCCAACGCATCCATTTTGTTTAGTGACTGGCTAAATAAGCATAAAATAAAGCTGAATTGAAAAGAAAAATTATTGAAAATTAGTGTGGGTTCAAGGCTGGCATTGAATTTTTTTTCGAAAAGTGATTTAGCTAAGGTCTAAATGTTAGACTTGACGTACCATATTTATTTTGTTAAATACTCACTGAACAAGCATATGTACAATTTGACATGATGTGTAAAAAATGAAGTCAATCAGATAAAGCTTGGATTTTTAATAATATTGTTTTTCTAATTTTATGTACCTAGGTAACAAAATAAAACAAAATGTACTTTTTGAATAATAATTCAACTCAAGAAAAATGAAAGAACAAGGAACGAAACTAATTTTATTTCAGTGGAAAAACTACTTATTCAAGACTGAGGAAAATCTGCTTTCCCCGGTTTCTCGAAGGCTAAAAATATTAACTGACCAAAATTAATTAATACCAACTTCGCAATTCGCGACATTCCGCCACTAAGAAAAAAAAAACAAACAATAACTAAATTCAAAAAATAATGTTAAAAAATTGGTATAAAATGAGCAAATAATGAAAAGGTTGTCAAAGTAAATATGTAAACAACAAGTTGAGTAATAAAGTTGTCAATATGGGTAAATAACATAGGTTCAGTCATAAAAATAGTTCAAGTATGTTTCATGTATTAGTCAAATTCAAATGGGTATAATAAAGACACAGGTCGAATACATATTTGGATGGCTCAGAGCGAAAGGCGACCAACTCCATTTTTTGAAAAATTTCCGTTACTCATAGGACTAGATTGAGTCATGAGCTCATGAGTTATCTTTCCGTGGAACTGACGACCAACACCCTAGCTCAAATACTTTTCGATAGAGAGCAGCACAAGTGTTTGTGCACTGAAATTTTTTCAAATATTTTCGGAGCAACAACAAACCAACTCCAAAATGTGCTATTGCACGTGCAGTGATAACAAAGACTGTTGTGTTTCAGTGGTGTTTGGTCATTTTAAAGATCTTAGTAGTCTTGAGCAGGGTAAACTTTACCAAAAATGATGCCAAGAAAAAAGATATGATGGACTTTTCTAAGTTTCATTCCACCAGACCATCATCCAAATTTCAAAAGGGTACCAACTACACACACAATTAGCACTAGATCCTCTACTGAATCAAATGTTGTACCTCCTAATGTAGATGATGATGATGATAACATGATCCTAGGAAGTGACGAAATTATCTATAATGACTAGAATTCCTATCATAACCAGATGAAAATCAGCTATTTTTTGTAATTTGTTTATTTCAACAATAATGGATACAAAGTACTTACTTGTATTGTACGCCAATTAGGTATTTAACTTTCATTTGTATTATAAACCCTCTTTCATAAATAAAAGACCTTGAAAAAATACAAGAAAATTATATCTTTTTTTTCATTAAAAATTAGGACACAAACAAATCAACTCCATTATTTTCATTAAAAATAAGAGCACAAACAGACCAACTCCATTCCTTGTTTTTTAAACTCAAATTTCGTGTTCTTTTTTAATCCCTTAAGTTGTTTTGGTCATCTAGTAGACTTTCAAACACTATAATTGCTGTAAACTCGCAGATACCATGCAATTAACGTAAGTGTAGAATTAATAAACGACCCAAAACTTTAGAGCTGATTTACTCGAAATTGGGTTTTCAGGAGTTGGTCGCCTTTAGCTCTGAGCCATCCATTTGTCCATTGGACAATCGTATCTCAACAGTTCTGACTAGATTATCTCTTCTATGATTCCTTTCTCAAGTTGATCTTGAACCGTATCGTGACACTTTTCCAGCACTCCATCGTCTCGATGTCGCTTGATTAACGAACCGTCCGATTGCAAGTCCGTAATTTGACTGTACCTCAGACTTGGATTTATCGCGCCAGGGAAAACTCACGGAATATCTTTTATCTTGAAACTTCAAGTCCTTATCAAAATTCATTAAAGCTAAATCATCCTCGGAAATATTAGGATTATATTTTATACCTAATGTTTCTAAATCCCAGAAAAAAATTAGATCTTGACCAGCTTGTAATGGAACATCTGGTTTAAGAAACAGTGTAGTACCTACATAAGTCTGACTTTGACTTTCATTAACGTTACCTTCTTTATTCAAAGGAAAAACACCACTGAACACATATCCAAATAATGTATCCAAAAGAAATAGATTGTCCATTATTTTAATCCTTTGTCCTGTTACAAACTGAGAATAATAATCATTACCGATAAGTAAATCAATTTCACTTTCGTTACCAGTCTCAAAATACTCATCAGCTAATTGATATGAAGTTTTAATCTGTGTGATTAATGAACTATTATGGACATCACTATTACCATGTCCCACTATTGTAGGTGTGACTGAAAGATTAAGATTATAAAACTTACCTTGACTGTCGCAAATACCTACAGTTGTGCCTCGAACCTTAATTGACTTAGGAGCGAGCTCACCAAAAGTATAAACATTTATATTTTTTCCACTATCTGTTTTAAGTCCTAATTTATGAACTAATTTATCACTCACATAACTGGAGGTCGAACCACAATCCAGAACAGCGCGTACCATAGTACCTACTTTGGTTAAACTATTTATAACATAAATACTGGCTGTCTGTAAAAATACCTTGTTGCTTTTGTTAGAAGTGAGCGATGTAAACTCCGCCGTTTCTTTGAGACTTTTGCTTACCGCGGGATTCAAACTGGGATCCATAGCTGCAAAGGATGAAGGTCTTTTGTAAGCCGTGCTCAAATTCTGATTTTCGTTGTGAATCGGAACCAAGAAGTCACTTGCGTGATCGTGATAATTACCATCTCCGCATTGATCTGACAGCTTACTTATAAAGGTTCGATTCCCGTGAATGTCGTGTTGCTTGGTTGAGTGGTGCTGAGGACTAAATTTATAAGGACATAATGACCTGTGATGTTTACCTTTTTTTTTTTTTTTTTTTTTTTTTTTTTTTTTTTTTTTTTTTTTTTTTAAAAGATGAGTGTTTCACAGCCTTTTTTGTTTCGTAGCCATGAAACAGGAGCTACTGTAGACGCTTGTGGTCTGTGTTGTAGCCTGCCCATCCCGTAGTATGCCTCCCCTCTGATGGGCGAGAAGTGACACAATACTTCCCATTTAGGTGCTGGGTCAACACGAGCGAACCGGAAGGTATCCCTTACAAACAACTGTAACCAAATTTTGAATACAAATTTTTGTCGGCGCGGGGGTTCGAACCCGGGACCTTCCGCATGGCAAGCGAGTGCTTAACTTTACAGTGCTTTGTTTTACAGTGAAAACAAAGTTTGAATTTGTTAGGACAATCGAGAGAATAATGTCGGTCACTAAAACAAATAAAACACTTACCTTTTACTTTCTCTCTTCTATGATTCAAATCTGAAAATTGACGACATTCATCGGAATAATGATCACCTTCGCAAAATAAACACATTTTATTTGTATTCCTATAGTTATTAAATTTAGTGGTTGTAATTTCAGGTGGGGTTAGTTTTCTAGTATTATGTAAATTGTCAGTACTATGAAGATCTGTCGGTGCTAAAAATTGTAATACTCGAGCTTCACTAAGCTCCTGTTTGAGTTGAGCTCTAATATCAGAAACAGATATGACTGACCCATGTGTCTTAATCAATATCTTTTGTGTGTCAGGTGCTAGTTTAGAGAACACGATTAACTTAAGGACATTTTTCTGTTTTAGGTCATAACCCTGGTTTTCAATTAGTCTGAACTTGAGTTCCAAGTCGGAATAATATTTATTTCTACTGATTCCTGTATCTTTATTTAGTGCAAGTCATTTTTTTTTTTTTTTTTAGCATTGTTCCAACGAAGCAATTTGACAAGCTCCACAAGAACAATGAGAAGAAATTAAGATAGTGAGAGAAAAAAAAAACAAAAAAAAAAACAAAAACAAAAAAAAAAAACAATAATAACAGTAAAATCAAGTTGGTACTAATCCTAGCATCTCCTTACATAGAATTTTATAGTGAGATATATAGTCATAATTTTATTTTATTCATATTATTTTTGTGTTAGTTTTTTTTTATATTTTATTCAAATCTAGTTTCTTAGCTCAGTGAATTTGCAATTTGAGAGATGAACAATTTAAGGGATTGGGTTCCTGTGCTGGAAGAATTGAACTCATGGACAATGGCGATTGCCTTTTTCACCATACTGTGACAGGTGAGTACCAAAAACCATCTTCTACATACTTAAGAGAGAAGACTTCACGGCTCTACAGCAGCCTTTTGAACAGGAAGGCTTTTCTACAGCATTGCAGTCTATATCCTTGAGTTGATCAGAAAAGGCTCTCAAAGTGCTTCTTAGGCCATTATTTAGAGAAACTATTTAATGTGTTACGGTTGCAATGGATCCTTCCACTTATTGGAATGGTCATATATGATTTTATATTTAAGGGAAAAGATTTTTTGCTGTGAATTCAAAAAAATTGTTTATATCTCGTAATGTACATACTTACTACAGCTACTTGGTAGATTTCAACGATATAATTGCACTTGTATAGCAGACATTTTTAACAAAGCTTCATCTTAACTTCATCAACTTATATGCTTATATCCCAAGATTTGTACACCCAATTTTGATGAAATTTCATTTACAAATGTGAATTATTATTTGTCAATCAACCATTATTGGGGAAATTCTAACATATTGAAAAAATCTGAAACCCGTCGTGATATGACCATGGCAGTTGAAAGCGACGTTAAACCCCACTTAAAAAAAAAAAAAATCTGAAGGCAATAGGTTGAGCCTAAGCAGAGATACCAGTGTCATATAGTGAACTTTGCATAAAACAATACCAGTTATATTGACATGATTTCAAGGTCCCTTGGATTTTTCTATACCTTTCTATTGAAAACTTTGTTTATAGCATTCTCTGCTTAAAGCAACAAAGTTGGACATAGCAACCAAGTTTTGATGGAAAACTGAATAATGCTTAAATTATCTGTAGTCACAGTGGCAGAGTGAGTTAGCGCGCTAAGCATTGGCTGCATGGTGACCTGGGTTCAATCCCCAGTGGAGCAGGAATTTTTTCTGCTCCATACATGGATGTTTGGGGTCCCCTCATAACCTTGTGAGGAAAAATGAGTAGTTAATTGTATGAGTAACGACCAGTGGTGGCATTACCAGAGTAAATAGAATAATTCGAAAAAGTAAAGGAGGCTCTTAGTAATGCTGCACTACCCACAAAATTGTGAAGAGGCCTTGTGCTTCACCACAAATAAAACCATACTACTATTAGGATATTTCTAATTCCATTTTATGTTAGGTATTATTCTACTATTTCATGTTATCCATACATGAAATATTAAACCACACAACCACATTTTCAAGTAATACAGAAATAAGCAATATTGCCTATGACTGTATGACTCAAATACTACGGGTATATTGAACTCAGGTTATAATGACATCCACTTATACCAACGGAAACTACATGTCCCTTGATTGTTGTTGTAGACAAAGTTCTCTGTACCTAAATTCACTAGATTTTCATCACTACGTGTAGATTACATAATGTATTCACATTGTATTTTCTCCTATATCCAGGTTTGACTAATTTAGTAGGTGTTTACGCCACTTATAGAAACCTCCTGGGATTATTACTTCCTCAAGTTGGGGTTTCATTTTCTCCGTTCAGACTTTGTATCGATTAATCGATTACAAAGATGATCGTTAATTTATGTCTCTAACCTAGGATTTTTTCTTCCTTCTTCTTGCTCAACCACCGTCCCTCGAGGTTCACCTAGTTTTTCTGCCCCAGCATTGTATCAAGTTTAATAAAAAATAAATCTTAAACCATTTTCAAGTTGTGTAATTCTGTTCTTCTTATTCATCAACCCATACAGTTCATTTTTCAATAGCAAACACAACATTTTTTGGTCCTTCGGGCCGGATGATCCAGTTTCGTAGTTTCGTTTCGTAGTACATAATCAACCAACCAAAAGCCGTTCGCTTCGGGGATTTCAACATGGAGAACAAGCTGAAGGTGATGCAGGCGAGGAAGGAGCAAATATTTGCACATACAACAGCCACTTTCAACCTCTCGAAGAAATTGACTACAACTCAAGAAGGGAGTACCTTCCTGAAGAAGGCTCAGTGTATTGACGCCTACAGAACGGAGTTCCTATAGTTGGGAACAGACATAAACCTAGAAGAGCTAGAGATAAATCCACTATACAAGATAGATTTGAACTACATTGAGGCCTTTGATGATATGTATGGGGTGATTAAATATTACATGGCCAAGCTGGCAAAAGACGGACAATCTACCTCTACAACCACCATCAATGTTACTGAAACTCCACCATCAGACAGTAAAATGAAATTACAGCCCCTACAGTTACCGGAGTTCAATGGGAATCTGGAAGACTGGCCCATGTTCTACTCTCTCTTCAAGGTCAATGTGGATGACAGAACTGACATACCAACCAGTCACAAGGTTTAGAAAATGCAAGAAAATTATGACTACTATTTTTACTCACACCATGCTTAATGTATGAGCCATGTCTTGGCTTCCAGGACCGTCAATCTGATTTGACAGGAACGGGAATTATCCGAGACAGTAGTTTGGATTGACTTTGTGTGAAATCTAGGAGTTGTTTGATGGTAGGGATTTGATTGTCTTTGAGGGTGGCCTCAAATGCTCTCCTGGTTGACTCATCCAGCTTGGAGTTTCCAATGAAGAACAGGATGAACTCTGTGAGGTTGTCAAGTTTAAGATGGTGCCACCTAGTGCACCTCATATGGGTGGAATTTGGGAACGAGCAGTGAGAAGCTGTAAAACATATAGGAGAACAAATATTGACGTTTGAGGAGTTAACAACAGTGTTAACCCAAGTGGAAGCCTTACTGAACAGTCGACCTCTTTGTGTTTTGTCCAGCAATCCAAATGATTTGGAGGCGCTCACGCCAGCACATTTTCTGAAATTAACTCCACTATCTCATCTTCCAGCTGCTCCGGTCAATGAAAACAGGATTAATCGTCTCACCCGATTCAAACTTTTGGATCAATTAGTTCAAAGTTTCTGGAAGAGATGGAATGTTGAATATCTTAGTTCGTTACAAGAAAGATCCGAATGGACCAATCCATTAGTTCCAAATCTTACAGTAGGAACTGTGGTTGTCATTAAAGAGGACAATGTACCAGCCCTCAAGTGGCCTTTAGGTTTGGTAGAAGAAGTATATCCTAATCAAAAGGACAATGTTGTAAGAGAAGCTAAGGTTAGAGTACAAAATAATACTTTCAAAAGACCAGTAGTTAAATTATGTCCTCTACCCAACCAATGAGAACAACTTATTTTCTATGGTTTTTGACAATTTCAATATTTCTTGCAATGAATATACAAAAAAATTCATATATTTGTGTTTTATGACATTATAAAAAATTTATGTCCTGAGATTCAAACCTCTTTACCTTTGACCCACCATTTTGTTGATAGATTTTTTTTTGTAAGTAATTTTTAGCCCTTTTAATGTTATTTTGTGTGCTTTGTAAGAAATGGGATAATGTTAAGATTGTTGAAGTAGTGAAAAATTTTGATGCAGGTAGTGATCATAGGGCAGTAGGAACTGTATTGTTGGAGAAAAAGAGACATAAATATTTTAAACTAAAAAAAGAGAGAATGAATTTCTATTAAAAGATAAGCTAAATATGGAGGACAAAGAAAAGAATGTTGAAATTTTGAATAATAAACTAAAAGAATGCACTCTGGATATAGAAAATAAAATGACACAAACCAAATATAATTGTAGAAATTTGCCAGCACATGTAAAAAGGTTAATGGAGAAGAGGAGGAAGATTTTTTTTTTTTTTTTTTTTTTTTAGCATTGTTCCAACGAAGCAATTTGACAAGCTCCACTTACAAGAACAATGAGAAGAAGTTAAGATAGTGAGAAAAAAAAAAACAAACAAAACAAAACAAAAAAAAACAAGAATAACGATAAAATCAAGTTGGTACCACTCCTAGCATCTCCTTACATAGAATTTTATAGTGAGAGGATTTCATTGCTAGATCCAATTGTGATGAATAATGATTGAAAAGTAGCATAGCTGCAATACATGGTGAATTGAGGCTTTCGAGTAAACAGGGACAGTTTTTAATGAAAAAGAAATTTCTTTGGGGTCTAATTCTTAAGGTTTTTATAGGAACATTGATACATATATCGTCTGAGATATTAGATATTGAGATGTTATTGTTAAAAATATTGTATATAAATAATAATCTTTGGTAATCTCGACGAGCTGTTAGAGTACCAATATCGAGATGTTCCATTAAATCAGAGTAAGAGATGGCATTGGGATAACTAGGGTAAAACCCATTCATTTTTTTAAAAAGAAATCTGACAAAAAAGATGAAAAAATATGGGGGAAAAAAGGTGGAATATTCAGAAGTATCCAAGTTATTAAGAAAGGAGTTGAGAGAATGGCTAGAAGAGAGAAAAATAAAAAGAACGGTGGATGCACTAGAAAAAGGTGGAAAATTAAATGAAAAAGCAAAAGTTAGAAAAATGATTATAAGTTTGAATGATAAACAGGGAACGGAAATCAGGGATAAAGATGGATTATTAGAGAGAGTCAGAGAGTTTTACGAGGAATAAAATTATACAAAGGAGGAGAAAATGAAGAGGAGGAAGAGTCACAAGAGATAGAGAGCAGTGAAGAATGGATGGATATAATGAAAGAAGAGGTAATAAGAGCAATCAAGGATATGGGGGAGGGGAAAGCAAGTGGTATAGATGGGGTGACAATGGAAATGATAAAAGCAGGAGGAGACACAGTGGCGGAATATTTGACAGAGATTTTTAACAAGTGTGTGAGAGAAGGGAACTTACCTAGGGGATGGAATGTAGCTAGACTAGTATTGTTATTTAAGAAGGGGGACCCAAGAGAGTTAAAAAATTACCAGCCTTTGAGTCTATTGAATGTGGAGTATAAAATATTATCGAAAGTAATAACTAAGAGATTACAGAAATATTATAATAACTTTCTGTCAGTTGAGCAGGCAGGATTCAGATCAAATTTTTCAACTGTTGACCATATATTTGTATTGAATGAATTGCTTGCAAAGGCTGCAGAATACAATTTTAAACTTGTATACCTATTCATAGATTTCGAAAAGGCGTTTAATTTTATTTCAACCTGCAAAGTGTTACTAATGTTAAAACAGAGAGGAGTTGACGATAAAATTGTAAAGTATCTGGAAGAGGTCTACAGAAAGTCAAGTCTGGAATTCGAACTGGAAGCAGGGTTTAAAACGGAAATGAAAGTAAACAGTGGTGTAAAACAAGGGGACGTGGTATCGCCGACACTTTTTATAGGGGTTTTACAAACAATTATGGATCAGATAGACTGGAAAGATAGTGGAATTAAAGTGGGAGGGATGAGACTGAATAGGTTAGCATTTGCGGATGACGTAGTTCTGATAGGAAGTTGTGTGGAAGAAGTAGGAAGTATGACTGAAAGACTGTTAAATGAATGTGAAAAGTATGGTTTGAGAGTGAATGTGGATAAATGCAGATTGATGGTGACAGAGGAAAATGAAGAGGAAAAGTTGATGATAAAAGGAGAAGAAGTGAAGAGAGAGAAAAATTTCATTTATTTAGGACAGTTATTGAGTGTTGAAGGTCAGTGGGGAGAAATATGTAGAAGATGTGCAATAGGCTGGGGGACTTTGATGAAAAATAAGGAAATATATAAATCGGGAGTGAAAATAGAAATAAAAAAGAAACTCTGGGAAATGACAGTTCTACCCAGTATGACATATGGATGCGAAACATGGGTGATGAATGCAAGAGTAAGGAATAAATTGAGAGTTACAGTGAGAGCAATGGAGAGATATATATTGGGTAAGACAAGGAGAGATAGAATAAGGAATGCAAGGATAAGATATATGTCAGGATTCAGAGATATCGTAGATATAGTGATTAAAAGAAAATGGAAATGGGCGGGACATATAGCTAGGACCAAGGATGATAGATGGACAAAAAAGATAATGGAGTGGTATCCCAGAGAGTATGGACGAAAAAGAGGTAGACCAAAGGATAAATGGGATAAGGAAATGAGTTTAGTTTGTGGGGGAGTAACATGGAGGAGAGTAGCATATCTTTTAATACCATATATCCTAATATCTTATTTTATCTTTTAATATCCTAATATCTTATTTTTGCCTATAATTCCGCCACTGGTCGCTGCTCACATTAAAGCAGCTACTCATTTTTCCTCACGAGGTATGAGTGGACCCCGAACACCCAAGAACAGAGCAGAAACAATCCTGTCCCGCTGGGGATTGAACCCAGGTCACCGTGCGTGCAATGGCTAGCGCGCTAACTCACTCGGCCACGGTGACTTCTGACTACAAAATAAAAAAGACTGTTGGCATTTTTGAAACCAATGGTGACTTTAGTACCTTAGTTCTAACTCAGAACTGTAACTCTACCTTCTACCTCCTTGCCTCTCTCTCTCTCTTTTGCTCTCTCTATCTCTCTCTCTCCCTTCTCAATTCCCTCAGAGGAACTGTTGGAAGTGGCGTCCACCTTCCTGGATGCAAAGGTTGAACCTCTTCATCATGTTCCCTCGAATGATGCGGAAGATTCCAGGTTTTTCTGTCAGGTCATCTAATGCCAAAAGGATTCTTGCTACCAGATTCTGCTACTCTTGCGTCTCCACTGGTATTTCGTAAACTATGTTTTTCACGTGATCCCAAATGTTCCTGTTGGCAGCTCCATATGCTAAATGCATATCTGCCATTTCAGCATCCGAATCATAATAATTATGTAACTTGTACTTTAAAAAAACTCAAGAAGTTTAAAGATAATATTTCATAGAATGCAGAAAAATATGCTTGAAAACTATCATCGAGAAACAAACAATCATTCATTTGACTGGCCTTTAATTAATTCCAAGGAAAATAATTATCTCTATATACGAGGGCGGATCAAGAAGTACCCGTGTTTGAAAAAAGAGTGCGAGATACTTACATTTTTGGGTTCTATTTTTCGACGTAGTCTCCTTTCAAGGCTACACACTTCTTCCAGCGATCCTGCACTTTTTTAGCCCTTCCAAAAAGTAGCTCCCTTCGAACTCCTCAAAATAGCCCTTTGTCTGGCTTATGACGTCATCATTTGAGCTGAACCTCTTTCCACCGAGCCAAACTTTCAAGTTAGGAAACAAAAAATAATCGCAGGGGGCTAGGTCAGGTGAGTAAGGTGGGTGTGGCAATAATTCGTATCCAAGTTGATGGATTTTAGCAGCAACAATTCCAGATGAGTGAGCTGGTGCATTGTCATGGTGAAACAAGACTTTCTTTCTCGCCAAATGGGGGCGTGTCTCCTTCAATTTTGCATCAAATCGTGTCAATAACTCACTATAATATGCAGCAGTTATTGTTTTTCCTTTTTCCAAGAAGTCAATAAGAATAATTCCCTTTGCATCCCAAAAAACGGTAGCCATGACTTTTCCGGCCGATTGGACCGATTTCGCCTTTTTTGGGGCAGATTCTCCAACCAAAGTCCATTCTTTTGACTGCTGTTTGGTTTCTGGGGTATAGTGATGTATCCAGGTTTCATCAACGGTCACAACTCGACGCAAAAAATCATCTGGATTGCGATTGAAGAGTTCTAAACTAGCCTTTGAACAATTCAGCCGAATTCGTTTGTTGTCAATTGTGAGCAATCGCGGCACCCATCGCGCCGATAGTTTTCTCATGCCCAGCTTATCATGAAGGATTTTAAAAACAGTTCCATATGAAATGCCCACACTCTCAGCTACTTAACGCACTTTTGTTCGGCGATCTTTGAGAATCATATCATGCACTTTTTCCACGACTTCCTCGGTACACACGTCTTCTGGGCGTCCTGGGCGGTCCTCGTCAAAAATGCTTGTGCGCCCTCGTTTAAATTCATTAAACCAAAAGCGAACAGTGGTCATAGAAGGTGAAGAGCTTCCGTACACAGCATCTAACTTTAATTTTATCTCATCACATTTTTTCCCGTCCAAAAAAAGGAATCGAATAACTGCTCGGTACTGTTCTTTTTCCATATCACTCAACTATACGCAACACAACAACTTCAAGTGACCGATAAATGAAAACTAAGAGAGTAATCAGTTTCAAACTTTGGATGTGGTCATTTGAGATGTCGTTCCATCAACAAGTATCAACAAGTTTCACCAATGATGTAACATGTCCCTAAACACGGGTACTTATTGATCTACCTACGTATAAATGTCAAAGACACTCACTGACCACTGACCACTGACTGATCATCGCTCTACAGCCCAAACCGTAAGTCCTAGGAAGCTGAAATTTGGTAGGTAGCTTTGTCTTATAGTCTAGATGTGCAATAAGACGGGATTTTTTGAAACTCCCACTACAACACCTGCCATTGACGAAAAAGGATTTTTTGCTTTCACGGCCATGCCTCGGCCCGCAAAGCGGGCGACAGCCCGCTAGTCAGACATAAATTAGCTAATTACTCTTTGAGTACAAGACGACCCTACACGGTCAACACTTTTAAGATTTTGAACATCATTTTTTGAGACTTACCTGGTTCGTTTTCCCAGAAGATCACGTAATAAAAAATCGTAAAATAATTTTTTAGCATCCTTGGGTTGGCCGCCAACTTTTATCAAACTTGCCCGGGTCTGTGCCAAAATTTGCGAGGGCAAATCTTGAGTGTTTCAAAGTGTAAAAAACTTACATGAGAATTTTTTTTCTATTCAGGTGTCAAAAAAGATGCCAAACCAAACCGTAAAAAACAAAGTAGTGTAGCTAGAAACATCGAAATTTTGTTGGCTTTCTGCAGAATTGTTCAAAATCAACTCATCTTAAACAGGAAAAAAGTTCTGACCTGAAGAATAAGCCAAAGTCGGACTTTTTCAGAAAGTTGCAAAAAATCACTTTGTGCAGTTATAAAGGCGAATCCGAAAAAACGGATTGCAGATCCGGGCTGGAAATGTCGTCAGTAATCTACCATTAACGGGTGTAAACGTTTTTTTGGTCCACCCTGTATACAACGTGCTACAAATTCTAGGTTCATTGTGTTTGTATTGTAAAAATGTTAGGTTAGGATTTTTATTATTTTGTAGTAGTGTGTTTTCTTTCCAAAAAAAATATATTCATCTCGTTGCAAAATTGCCCATAATTTTCGCGAGTTTTGTCTTTTTAGATCTAGTAATACAGTCTACTATCCCGTACAAACTCTCTTCCCTTAATTAGTTTATTAACAAAGCACACCCTTGATTATTTTGAAATAAATTTACTAGAATGAATTAAAATGTATTAGGATTTGGATTAGGCACAGCAAACAATTCAACTCTAACTTATGATCATTACAGTATGAAAAACCTATCTACTCTATAATGAAATTATTATTTTTGCTTTTTTTTCCCATTTTTACAGATTCAACAAGAAGAACACAGTCAGAGATTGAAGACTACAATGGTATGTCACATAAAGTATTCACTAACTCTACCTATTAAACCTTGCATTGTAGGTACTGTGGTAGCATAGTGGAAAAAAATAAAATAACACAACAGTCAAAGAAATATTGGAATTCAGGCTTTTGAGACCCTGAAAAGTGTTTCTGCACTGATATGATTGTCAAAATATTGGGGTGATAAAATTTTCTTTTCTATAATATGAGGAAAGCAAAAATATGATAAATATTTTAGTTTCTTATAAATTATATCAAGATGAACCAATTTTAAATTTCTATACCATTTTTCTCCTACATTTTCAGATGAGGAAGCTGTAGATGATCCTCAGATCACAGGAACGGAATCTTCCACAGATTTTTGGTCGCGGCCAACTCATCTACCAGACTTCCCAGATATCACTACCTTCTTTTTGTCTGTAGTCTTCAGAGAGGACATTCAAAAAAAATTAAAGGATAAAAAAACTAAAAAAAAAGTTTGGGAAGAAATTGCAAAAATTATGGAAGAGAAAGGTTTAGGTTTAACTGGTGATTCGAAAATTGCTGGAGAGAAAGTGGATCAGAAATTTAGAAACTTGGTGAGAAGCTATAAAAATTTTATTGACAGAAGTAATAGAACTGTGTCCACCCCCACTGCACCCCCCCAATATTTTGACATTTTACATGCCAATTTGGGATCCCGAGCAGACTTGAGACCCATTCACACAATTTCTTCAATGCTGTCTCCTTCTTCTGATCATTCTTCACCTACTTCCACACTAAGCCCTCTGGCTCAGTCCCAAACTTTCACCTTTCCTTTACCTGCTGCTTCCCCTCTTTCTTCTACTTCCACACTAAGCCCTCTGGTACAGTCCCAAACTTTCACCTTTCCTTTACCTGCTGCTTCCCCTATTCCTTCTACTTCCACACTAAGCCCTCTGGCTCAGTCCCAAACTTTCACCTTTCCTTTACCTGCTGCTTCCCCTATTCCTTCTACTTCCACACTAAGCCCTCTGGTACAGTCCCAAACTTTCACCTTTCCTTTACCTGCTGCTTCCCCTATTCCTTCTACTTCCACACTAAGCCCTCTGGTACAGTCCCAAACTTTCACCTTTCCTTTACCTGCTGCTTCCCCTATTCCTTCTACTTCCACACTAAGCCCTCTGGTACAGTCCCAAACTTTCACCTTTCCTTTACCTGCTGCTTCCCCTATTCCTTCTACTTCCACACTAAGCCCTCTGGCTCAGTCCCAAACTTTCACCTTTCCTTTACCTGCTGCTTCCCCTTTACCTTCTACTTCTCCAATTCGTTCCGCTTCTCCTAGACCTTCCGCTTCTCCTCTACCTTCCACGTCTCCTCTACCATCTACTTCTCGTCATTCCTTAACGAAAAAAACAGTAAAACCACCTGGAAGAATGGAGGAGCTTCTGAACTACATAAAAGAAGCAGACAAAGCTAAAGAACTTGAAGAAATAAAGAAACAGCAGCTTGAGCTTCTCCAGACCAGCAAGAAACAAATTGAGCAGAATTCAGAAATAATATCTCTTCTCAAATCATTGGTAGAAAGGTCAAAACCCCGAAAAAGAAGGCATCACAGTTCTAGTGATGAAGATTGATAGTTTACTGTTTGTCTTTGTTTTACCTCTTTCTTTTATTGTTGAGGTTAGTTTCAGGGATATCAAATCCAAATAATATTTACCTACTTGCAGAAGCTGTTCCTCATGTACTTGTAAGTTTGGAATAGTCAAATTTTGCTTTTTAAATATTTGCTTTTTGCAAATATTTAAATTGCAAATTCTGCTTTTTTAATCAAGCAAAATTTGATAATTCTAAACTTACAAGTTCATGAGGTACAGCTTTTGCAAGTAGGTAAATAATGAACACATTATTAAAAAGGAATTCCACAACTGCTGTTAATTGAAGGATATAAGTTTGATTGATTTTTTCTCTGTAAATAAATAAGATATTGTAAATAAATTTCACAACACAATTATCCTTTTACTTTTTTTATTTTAGTTATCCTGAAAACTATAATTACAAAAATATTATTCTATTAATTACAATATTTGAATAACAGAAAAAGGCACTGTGGCTGAGTGAGTAGCATACTAGGCTTGCACCATGGCGACCTGGGTTTGATTCCCAGTAGAGTTGGAATTTTTCTGCTCCATTCTTGGATATCAGGGTTTCCAAAAACAGAGTATCTGGATGGATTGCTCAGTAATGACAATTGGGGTAGTCATATTGGGCATCGACCAGTGACAGCATTATGAGATTGATATTGGAATATGAGGGTTTGCATTACCAATGATTTTCATAGTGGTAGTTGATGCTACCCACTAAAAATTGGGACAATAACACAAATAACTATCTCTTTATCTTATTCATTAAAATAGCTATGAGGTGAGTCAGGCTCACCCTTTATAGTTAATTCTATCTTTTTATCTTATTAATTAAAATAGCTGTGAGGTGAGTTAGGCTCACCCTTTATAGTTTTCACTAAACACACACATCACATCACACCACACACATACCCACATGCACACAACCACCCACAGACACACACAAAATGTCATTTATGTTTGAAAAAAAAATCTGAATATTTTTTTTCGCCCATCTATTTTCTGTTCTTCCCCAGCGTAGCTCAAGAACGGCTCATCAGAAATTCGCGATCGATATGTCAATTGAAAGTTCAAACCCTTGCCTAAAACTTTTTCGCTTTTAGTTGATAGGTGGTCGCGACAAATTTTGAGAAAAAATGTCATTTTGGTAAAAAAAAAGTGAATATTTTTTGCGTCAGTCATCCATTTTTTATCCTTACTCATCGTAGCTTAGGGAGATATAACCTAGCCTAAAAGAATTCCCTGATCCAAACGGACCTATGGGCGAAATTTCAGGATTCTTGGTCAAACAGTGTGGATTTGTATAAAGAACATATAAAGAACAGACAGCTTTCTTTTATAGATATATTCTTACAATGAATTCGCAACTATGAAAAAAAAACATGTTATGCTTATCAGTGAGAATAAGAAAGGAACAGTACATTTGCAATTCTATCTCTCTTCTGAATGGCAATCTGATCTTCTTCTTCATGATGGACAACATTAACATTTTGATCTATTTCATATGGTTTTTCTGTGTCAAAAAAATCATCTTGTAAAAGACAAAAGTTGTGGAGGAGACAGCATGCTGCTACGATTTCAACAGCTGTTTGATTTGCTGCACATTAATAAATTGACATTTCTGCCATCGTTTAAGTAAACCAAGATGAAAATAAATAGATTGATTCAATGCAAGTGGCCCTTAATGACATGGACATGAGGTAAAAAAGTCTCAGTAGAAATATATTTGCTATTTTCTTTATTTCTAATTTTTTACTAAAAATTATGCGTCAAGGACTTTGACTTAACAAGATGTGGTTTCTGTAAACAGCTCAGAAAGCTTTTTTTTCCTTAAACTTTTGAAAAATGGCCATTTGATATAGCGGTTGAGCAAATTTCCAGCTCGATCGGACTTTCTATAGTACATTTCTAATTTTTATTATAACTATTCAAATACAAACCTTGTTTTACTATGAAGGGTATTAAAGTGTAACTTTTCTCTTGTGAGATGACCAACATCTTTATATGGAACCAACATCCATTGTTTTAGTGGGTATGCCGAATCACCTAGTAGATGTAGATCTTCATTGAAAAATTTCTGGTACCCATAATGTTCTATATTCTTTGCAAGATCTGAAATTCTGAACACCCTTGCATCATGGGTTCTACCTGATGCACCAACAAATATGTCTGAAACAAGAATGTAAAAATAACAATAATTCATTGGTCTGTGCATTCAATAATTGTTCATGGAGTATCATGTCATAATATCTTAACAACCCAACTGCTTCTGTTTAGTAGGAGTGTTATTAATGGATAGCTTCTCTCTCAAGCCATGTCACCTCCATCACATTTACTAATTACAATTCAAGGCTTGTCTAGAAGAACAACCTATGTTAATTTTTCGAGTTTTTTTTTTTTGCAGAATAACAACCTATGTGTTCTCTTTCATAGCGTAGTGTTGTCAGAATTCGGAAAAAATCGGCTTATGTCGGTCAAACTTGGAAAAAAGAGTGGGAGAAGGGATGAAAATTTTGATGTAGAACAACCTATGTTACAAAAATTTCAGCTAGTGCGTGCGCGCAAAAGGCTATAGTCTAACCCCTCGGCCGTTTGTTTTATTTTCGTCCGCCAATAAAATTATTTTCGTTTATTCTAATTAATTTTATTGTGTCAATTTTTAGGTGCATAACAATTTTGTTGAGACACCTATTTAAATTGTAAACACTAGTTACCTATGCATAATTGTAAACACTAGTTACCTAGTAATCAATATGCATAAGTTTAATGTTCAGTAACTTTTATGTTTAATTTTGCCAGTGTTTTCAGTGACTAGTAAAGTAAAGTTTCAAGTACTTAGTAAACATGAGTTTAACTCAAGGAGACATTGAGTGCTTGAACAGTGTGAAGAAGAGAAGTTTGAACACTTCCAACTGGGCAGACAAAAAATTGCAACAAAAACGCAATTCTGGCCAGGCATATGTTAACAAACGAGGAAAAGGTGTATTTGTTCCAAGGAAGAATCCACCTGTTAATCCCAGAGGATGTGGAGAAGAACATTGTTCCAAAAGAGGCTGTGAAACTCTTACACTGCAGACTGTGCATGGTTTACACAATAACTTCTACAATCTAAATTATAATGAACAAAATTTGTTTGTCATAAAGTATGTGACCATAAGAGAAGTTAAGAAAAGGAGACCTGGCAAGTATGATAATAACTCATTAAAACTAGCTGGATACGACTATGTAATCAATGGACAACCTGTATGTCGTGCTACTCTTTTGAATACTTTCTCTATTACTATCATGCGCCTTAGAAACATACAGAACAAAATGAAAACTGGTGACTTTATTGCTCATGACCAGAGAGGTACTCATGCTAATCGTCCTCTTGCCATTCGCCAAGAAGACAGAGACCGAGTGAAAGCACACATCAACAGCTTCCCTCTCATGGAAAACCATTACTCAAGACGTGAATCTGCTAAAAAGTGCTTGAACTATAATTTATCAGTGAATAAGATGCATAAACTATTTTTGACCAAGTACCCTAATAATCAAGTTTCTTACAGTTTATACAGAAAGGTGTTTATTAAAGATTTCAATCTAAGATTTGGCACACCCCGTTCTGACACCTGCAAAAAGTGTGACAAATTATTCTGTGAAATGGTTTTGGCAAATACAGATGAGGAAAGAGAAGCAATACATCAGGAAACCACTATTCACCACATGCAATCTGATGCAGCCTATAAAACACTTGCAGAAGATGGCAGGAATATTAATCTTAACGTGCTATGCATGGACTTAGAGCAAGTCATATTTACTCCAATGTTGACTCATTCAGACATGTACTATCAGAGGCAATATTCTAACTATAACTTTGCCGTGCATAATATGACAAAAAGTCAAGCACACATGTTCCTGTGGCATCAGATTATTGCAAAAAGAGGATCAAAAGAAGTTTCCTCTTGTTTGTTGAACTACATTACAACTCAATACAAGAAACTCCAACCAACAGAAGAGAGGAAACTAGTAATTTGGTCCGACAGATGTGTTGGACAAAACAATAACAAAACTGTCTTATCTTTATGTATGTTCTTCATTCGATGTGGTTATTTCACAGAGGTACATCAGAAATTCCTGGTCACAGGACACAGCTTCTTACCTTGCGATAGAGATTTTGCACTTATTGAGAAGAAGAAAAAACACACTAAACTGATGGTTCCTTCACAAATCAAACACATGATAGGTGAATCCAATGAAAAATCTCCTTTTCAAATGACAGAAATGCACCAGGAAGACTTCAAAGACATGGACAAAGTTACTGAAGCGTTATATCTCAATAACAACAAGTTCAAGATTACAAAATATGTCTGGTTTAAGATGTCCAGCGATGACATCACTACAGTTTATGCTAGAGAGTCACACAATACTATTAGGCCCTGGAAAAACTTTGTTATATTCAGAAGAGATAATCTACAAATCACAGAAGAAAATTTACCTCAACTTTACCCAGGACACATTCCAGTAGATGCCGAAAAGAGAAAAAACTTATTGAGTATGGTGCCTTACATGAGCAATCCCAGTCACAAGAGATTCTACACAAATTTACCTTCCCAGTAGAAAAGTAAGTTTCTTGGCATGTTTTTTTCTTTGTGTTTTTTGGGTTGAGTGGAATAACAACCTATGTGGCAAGAAACCTAAATTGAAATAAAATAACAGCAATTTCAACTTTAAACCTCTCTCCTGAAAAGTACCAAAAATAACATAGGTTGTTCTTCTAGACACCCCTTCAATTGTTATTTTTTTTTATTTTTTTTTTTTTTTTGTGGGGTTTAACGTCGCTTTCAACTGCCATGGTCATATCACGACGGGGGTTTTACCCTCCATTCGCAGGAAACTCACAAACCTGCTACTCACATTGACCTCACCCAGCCTGAGTGGGGCCGGGAAAAGCCAGCGTCACGAGAATTAGAATTTGAATGGTCACCCATCCAAGTCTTAACCTCGCTGGATGTCGCTTAACTTCGGTGTTCTGAAGGGAACCGGTGTATTCAACATGCCATCGACGCTGGCTATTGTTAATTTTAAGTTTGAATTCATGAATTGTAGATTGTGAATGAAGTAAATTGTTTTATTCATAATATGGTATGTACATTACATAACTTTTCCTTGTCCTCTGAAAGAAATTGAAGGAGAGCACTGTAGTCTGTCTGCAGTGCAATAGAGGGCAGATCTGGGCTTTCCACCCTAGATTTAGTATTACTTTTTGACTTTAGGGCTCTTTTATTACCCGATATTATTTCATGTAAAGTTATAGGGCATAAAATATAATGTAGGACTTTTTATAAAGGGTTCTATACATTTCTTTTCTAACATACTCATAAGTACATAACAGACCCCAAACAAAGATAATATTAATATTGCATACAAATATTGTAGTACTGATGAAAACGAAGATGCAGGTTGCAGATTTCCTACATCCACAATGCCACAGTTATCTGAAATTTTTGAAGATGAAGACGATACTGATATTATACTACCCCAGCACCATACAACCATACATGTGCCTCTCACAGCCTACCTCTACAGACCGGACGTACACATATGTGTACATTTTTTTAGAAGTGATAAAAGCCTGAAAAATTTTTTCATTTTTTTTTAAATTCTCTTTTAGGTTTCCTATTTATCCATATTCTTAGGATATAAAATCAAGATTGAGACATGTTCCACCTATTACCATTTGTCCACAGGAGCATTTTTAAAAATGTTATTTTTTGTGTACGTTCGGCCTCTATCACCAGAAAAAACTTGCTTCATACCCAGGGATGTTTTTTTTAAGGAATTTTGCTACTTAAGTTTGTTTCAACAAAAATGGACTACAGTTTTGCCATTTCACCTTGTTATGTTTAAATCTGTGCAATTACAAGCACAAAATTATCTCAGTGGTGTGAATATGGCAACATTTTATTCTTTTGGGAGACCCAATTACCTCTGTGGTCCATTTTTATTTGAATCAAACTATGCTCAAGAATTTAGATAGAAGAACAACATATTTGAATTATCATTGGGGGATATATTTTGTAGGTGTATTAATAATAAAAAGGCACAAAAAAAGAGGATATTTTTTGTAGGTGTACCTATTTAAAAAAATAACATACCTAAAAAGGCAGAAAAAAGGCACTTGCTAAAATAAAATTGTAATCTTGAAAAAGATACATTTTAATAAGGAAAATGAGTATTCAATTGTGAATTAGTTTTATTTGTTTTTTAAGAAACTTTGTGAGATTGTGAGACTCAAACCTTATGAAATTCAAAGAAACAGTTACTCTTAGATGTGCAGCACAAAATAATCTTGCACAAAGAACAAGCAATCCTAGATCTACTATTACAGGTTAGATTCCTACATCTTTGTGAAAATTTCAGATCTAGTGCAATGGGTAGATGATTTCCTCTCTGCCTGAATGACCTTGATGGAACACTGCTGTTTGGAGAGAATCTGAATTCTTCTACACTCTCTATTGGGCATGGAGGCTCATAGTCTGAGTCTCCATCTCCATCAGAATAGACATTATTTGGTTGTGACTCATTGATCAACTCCTCTGCCAGGGTAAATCTAAAATGCATAAAATCTTGAATATCTTTTGCTCTGTAACCCAAATTGACTTTGTCCCATCGGTACTGTATCCAGCTGTTTGATGCTGCAAGGTCAGTGAAATGAAGGATGCAGTGAAGCGTCCATTTATTTGTTCTGTATTTCATGTGGTACAGGGCAATCATTCTATCGGCAAGGTCAACGCCCCCCATATTCATGTTGTATTTAGCAATACATGTAGGCCTGGGAACATTGATCCTTCTTCCTTCTAATTTTGACCATCTGCTACATTCATCTCCTGGGTGCTTCCCATTTTCACTTGACAGCATTACTATGGGTGCACTATCCATCCATTGGGTACAAACAATTTTTCTGTCATCTCTGACATATTGCTTTGATGTCCCCCGTGGGTCTTTTGACCGGTTTCCAAGTTGGGGTTTTAAAGTTTTAGGAATCTGATTCTTCATAACTGTTCCAGTTGAAAATATTTTTTTTTCAGTCAATAATAAATGAACTAACTTGTGGGTAGTAAACCACCGATCAAAATAAAGGCAAGACTTAGGTGGAACAGTATGTGACAGTTTCCATACAGCTGATTCACCAATGGACAGTTGGTAATCACAATCAGTTTCCAGAAATGTTCCCTTACCCTGGTATACAACAAAATCCAGCACCAAACCATGGTTGTCAGCCAACACAAAGTTTTTAAGTCCAATTGGATTTGGCTTACCTTTGACAAATTGAATCATATGACACCGTCCCTGAAATGGGATCATCTGTTCATCGACAGAGAGCCTATTTTCTCTTGGTAACATTAGGCACCCATTTCTAACCTTTTCAAGGAAGGGGCGGACCTTCCACAAAGCATCACTTTTTTTTGTGGTACTGTCGGCACCAAGATCATCAACAATTTTCAAGAATCTGCGAATCTGAAAGAATCGATCTCGTGACATGTTGTCTGCAACTGTTGCCAATCGTGTAGCCTTTTCCCAGAACATCCTCAATCTTGGGTAGCCTATTGTAGACATATAGATACAAATGCCTAAAAATTTCTTGATTTCATTTTGAGTCACTAGAATTGACTTGCCTGTTACTTGTACACTTTTCAGGTTTGTATGAAAGGCAATCTTTTCAAAAACATCTTTATCAATGTACTGGCCAAAGTATTTGGTAATATCCCAATTTTGCCTGCTTCTTTCATTGTGATAGTTTGAGTTGGGCTGTGGATCTTCCCGTACTTGATTACAACTGTTTTTAAATCTCAAGCCTGAACTAAAATTCATTGTATTTACCCATTTCTGACGTGTAACATTGTGGTTTGAAGTAGCACCAGGGGAAACAATTTCAATTTCACTAGGAGAATCAACATCTTCAGATTCATTAGCAGCACGATTTGACTGTTCAGTCTGATTTTGTACAGCCCATTCATAGAATTCTTCTTCATCAGCCTGGCGTTCTTGTAAACTTGATCCATGATTGCTGAGCTCCTTTTCTCTTCCTCCTTGTTCATCCCCATCATCATCCCAATCAGAGACATTACCATCCTCAATGAGAGACAATATCTCATCCGCTGTTAAACACTTGAAATTGGACATGATCTGAAACAAAAGATTAATGAAATAAATTAAAATCTGTCCTTTTCTCAGCATAATCCTTGTGTAAAAAAAACACTGAACTTACAACTTATACAAGCCGAGTGTACACATAGAATAACATTTTTCAAATGCATTTTCTTTTTTTTTTTTTTTTTTTTTTCAATATAAATCCCACTTTGGGCATTTATTGATACATTACAATCTAGATTAAATCTAATAAGCAATTTTATTCTAAAAAGGTTATAGTAAAAAGTAAAATATATGTACATAAACATAAATATTCTTAAGTCTAGTTGAGGTGGTTACATTTTGCGCTGTACCGTTACGAAGTATAAAAGTAATTTATACTAAATCAAATGGTTTCTTCCTCTTTAATCTTCTAACTAGGTCTGAAACATTGAGAAGATGGACGGCCTCAATATTTTCATGTACCTCTAGCCTCTGTTGATGTTTTGAGGCATAAATTTGCATTGTTTCTCTAACTGACTCAACGCCCAAGTCGCGGTGCAGTAAGTTGTTCCTAATGTACCATGGGGCATTGACAATGTCCCTTAGCACTTTGTTCTGAAATCTCTCTATAATGAGTCTGTTGGATGCGCTGGTACAGCCCCAAAGCTGGATACCATAGGTCCAAACTGGTTTCAGGACCTGGTTGTATAGTAAAAGTTTATTCTCGATGGGAAGTGGAGAGTAGCGTCCCATTAGCCATTTCATCTTGTTGTACTTCATATCAAGTTGAGTTCTTTTCTTCTTTACGTGTTCTTTCCATTTCAGTTTTGCATCGAGAGTCATTCCCAAGTATTTCGCTTGATTCGAGAAGGGAATGATTTTGTTATTGATGTAAATCGGTATGTAGGGCTGATTTCTGTTGGTAAAATCCACATGAACCGACTTACTATCATTTAGTCTTATTCTCCATTTTGAAGTCCACCTTTGAAATCTGGAGAGGGTTTGGTTGAGTTCTGATGATGTTTCTTCGGTATTATCTCCAACTACCAAAAATGCTGTGTCATCAGCAAATGTGGCAATAGTGTTTTCTTCTTCCTCGGGCATGTCACTTGTGTACAATAGATACAAGACTGGTCCAAGTACGCTTCCTTGGGGAACGCCTGCACATATTTCTTGTAGTTCAGAATATGCATCTTCATGTTTAATTCTAAAATACCGATTTGAGAGGTATGATTCAAGAATTTTGGCAAGTTTTTCTGGCAACATTTTTTTCAACTTGAATTTCAAGCCTTCATGCCATACTTTATCAAAAGCTTTAGTTACATCTAGAAATACTGCGGAGCATACTTTCTTTTCTTCTATTGATTTTTCTATCAGATGAACAAGTCTGTGCACTTGTTCTATGGTAGAATGTTTTGTTCTGAACCCAAACTGATGGTCTGGTATGAGTTTCTTGTCAAAAATGACTGATGTTAAGCGCTTGTATAAAAGTTTTTCGAACAATTTTGATAGCACAGGGAGCAGAGAGATGGGTCTATAAGACTTCAGCTCCTCGGGTTGTTGTCCTGGTTTCTGAATCATGATTACTTCAGCAATTTTCCATAATTGCGGCACATATTGTATCTTGAAAGCTGCGTTTATTATTTGTGTTATCCTAACGCAAGCTTTCCGAGGGAGTTCCTTGAGGACTTGACCTGTTATTAAGTCATATCCAGGGGATTTTTTCGGATTAATTTCTTTATCAATTGTTCTCTGTAGCTCTCTTACTGTTATGCAAGGGATATAGTAATCCTCTTCTTGATATAGCATATGTGGAAGAGGTTGTTCATTTGAATCTGGTTCGTTAGGATTAAATATTTTTGATAAATATTTAGCAAATAGTTCACATTTATTATTATTATCACGGATCCATTTACCCTCCGAGTCTCTCAATGGTGGAGATTGATTAATGGGTCTTTTGAGTGGTTTAATGGCTTTCCATAATGAGTAGTCTGAATTTTGATCTGGGGAAAGCTCACTAAGAAAGGTATTAATCGATTCCTTTTTTAAATCTTGTATTTCTTTACGCACCTTTTCTGATAACTTATTGTAAATTGTTTTATGCAGAGGGTAGCGAGTGTTCTGCCACTTCTTCCGTGCTCTCCTTTTTTCTTTTATGAGTGTAACAATTTCTTTGGGGTAATTTATTCCATGAAGTTTCTTGGAAACTTGAGGTGTATTGTCCCACGCAGACTTTTGTATAGCATCAACAAGATCTTCAAGAGCTTGATCGATTTGGTCTTCCGTTTCCAGAGGAGAATTTAAGGTTATTCTCTTTGATAGATTTATTTTGAAGCTGTCCCAATCAGTTCTTTTGTTGACCAGAACTGGATTGTTTGGTTTTGTGATAATATTTTCGCTGATGGTAAGAACAATAGCCGAGTGATCAGAGCACAAGTCAAGATGTTCATCAATCTTCATGTAGTTAGCAGAAATATTTTTGTAGATAAAAAAATCTATTAGATCTGGTATTTTTTGAGGGTCTGTTGGCCAGTAAGTGGGTTTTCCTGTGGATACATAGTCTCCATTATTTTCTTTCAAAGTCTTAAAAAGAATTTTTCCTCTTTCAGTTGTCATGCGAGAGCCCCAATGTAGATGCTTTGCATTGAAATCTCCGCCTATGATGAATCTATTGCCAATTTCTTTGAAAATTTGATTGAGATCATTTTCTGTTAATCTTTTCCCAGGAGGACAGTAGATACTTGCAATTGTTATTGGAGCCTGCATTGTATGGACTGCAATAGATGCCAGTTGTATGCTTTCGGTTTGAAACTTGAGGTCTTCATGATGTTTTAGGTGTTCTTTAATGAATATACCACTACCCCCACGAGCATTATTACTTGGATGGATGGTATGATAAAATGTATAACCCTTTATTTGGCAAAAGTGTTGATCTGTCATGTGTGTTTCACTGATGAGGCACACGTCAATATTATTTAGTTCTAGTATCACTTGGAGCTCATTTTTTCTTGCTATGAGTCCATTAGCATTCCAGGCAAGAATAGATATACTCTTCATGATTTTTTAGGTTTTGGGCCCGGTTTTGACCGGTTTTCAATTTTTTCTACTCTTTCTTTCATATTAAGTATTTCTATCTTTAGGTCTTTTATACCAGCCAAGATTAGTTGAATATCACTTTGGCTGGTTTGTGATCCTACTACCTTTGCGTACGAAACTCCTCTTTGTACTGCTCTGAGGGGTTCTTTTTGACCTTGAGGAGGTCTTACAATGTTTTCTTGTTTACTTGGCAAGAAACTTGCCCGGATACTTTTGGACTGCATATTTTTTCTTTTTTGCAGTTCTCTGGCAACCATGCAGCCTCTATAGCTGGCTGCTTATACAAGCCGAGTGTACACATAGAATAACATTTTTCAAATGCATTTTCTGATATCATTTTTCTTTCTGATTGATACAAAACACATTTTAAATTGTTTTCCAGAGTCTAAACTTTATTTTGAATAGTGAACTTTCAACTTACCTGGCTTTCGATTAATAAATTTCTTGGAAAAACCAAACTGCTTGCTCTCCCTGGACACCTTCGAAATAAAATGAAAATTTGAAAATCAAAATGTAAACAAAAACATTCAAACTACCCATCACTCACTCTAGCGTAAACTTCTTGCACTTTTGGGATGTGGCGTCAAGTGGCGATTACTTGAGCCGCGAGCTCCCAAGATAGAAAACTAATTCACTGTGGAATTTAAAGGGAAAGCTAAAAAGAAAAGCTCTTGGTTAGCTGGGAAAGTTCTGACAAGATCAGAGTCGAGAGAGAAGTTGGAAACTTCCGTATATTATTTTCAAAACATTTCAAAAACATACAGTGTGAAGATAGTTAAAGAAGAACGATACATAGAGTAAATATGTCAGGGTTTCACAAAGGATTTTATGCGGTCAGTTCCACCACATCATTCCCCCCCTTCGAGAAAAAAATGAGGCAGGGAAGACAAGGGTTTGATTCCCTGTGGTGGAAACTGTGGAGAGAACATGATATGAACAAATTATACATGAAAGATAAAGGTTTTATCTAGAAAATGACACAAAATATATAGATATGATTAATGCTGAAATATTGTACCAATACCTGATTATTTTTTTTTTGACAAAAATATATCTGAGTAGTATACAGAGATTATGCTAACAAATTTTCTTATTTGCAATGTTACATAGGTATTTAAGATTTACAAGTTTCCATGATAGGAATAATAAGATTATTCTTGGTGAAGAAAAGCAAAAAAGCTAGGAAAACCAAAGTATGAGGGTTTGAAACTCAAATTTGAATTTGCTACAAGTAAGGACTAAGGTTAAGTGAACATGATGGGTACAATTAAAATAATGCTATACATGATCAGAATGATAAAATTGATTTAAGTTCCTTGTCAATTTAGTATTATGAGAATACTGAGATAAATCTTGCTGAGGAAATATGTAGTTTTAACAATATTATGCAGCAGGAGAAATGAAAAATAATGTAGGTGCTTAAAGAAATTATTTTACACAGTGGTAAAAATGTGGTAAAAACCAAATTTGATTGTTAATATTGTATCCAGGGGTAGATACTAGATACATGAGATATAGAATTTTAACAGATATATGATAATATGAGATTTTAACCATATAAAAGAGAAATTCTTAGGTAATCAGATAATTGTCTTAAAATAAGTACTAAGAAGGTATTCAAAGGTGAATACTGTGAGGCAATATGCATTTTTTACTAAAAATGTAATTGAACCAAATTTTGTAAGTGAACAAAGTAGAATTAATATTTTCTACAAGAGTTTGAGAGAGTTTTCAAATAGGATGGTATACCTACTTGAGATCAATTTAAATTGTTTAGGAAGCTGAATTTAGACCAAAACAATAAAAAAAATTCTTAATAATTTTCATGTTGGAAAATGACTGTACAAAGATAATACAACTGTTATTTACAAATTATAGCTGTTGATAATTGATTACAATACATAATTATCTAGGTGTGCCGGGGGTCGAACCTGGCGACCTGACCTAGTAACTATGGGACTACTTGGACAAGATGCGCTTGACCTGGGACTTGAACCAGGGGAAAAAGGCTTAGCTGCAGGGTTCAAGTTCGAATTGGCCAATGTGGCAGTGGAAGCAGAGGTATGATTACTGTTCTGAGACAGTGTCTCAGGACTGGCAAGTGGAATCCTAGGTAAACTGATGGACCTAGCGGTAGACAGAGGTCTATGCTGAGATTTCTGTGAATGTGCCAAGTTCTTCCTGGCCTGGGCAGGACATCTCTTGGAAGAATCAAAGTTGGTACGGGGTCTGAATGAAACATTCTTACCAGTGGGCCTAGGAACAACATGCTGTGGAGTGACAGGCATCTGAGTGGGAAAATCATGAGATGTGGAGGGAACAACCAGGTTGCGTTGAGGAGAGATAGGCACTTCAGTCACCGGTGTGGTAGGTACTGATGGTGTCTGAGCTGGTACTGGAACAGAGTTTTGGACAACAAAGCGTTGTACCAGTGAGTCGCTTGATGGAGGTGGATCTGGAGGAGGTACCAGTACTTGGTCTGAGGTGAAAGCTGGCTTCACCCTGTCACGTGACACAACAGCAAGGCGGTTTCCAATCTTGATAGTGAAGGTCTTACTAGTTCTAGCAATGACTAGGTGGGGGCCTGTGTAGGGACGTTGTAAACTTGACTTTACTCCATCCACGCGCAAGTATACATGGGTACACTTTTCAATGCTGGGATTGGTGTATGTCTTCTCATTCACATGCCAAGAAGTTTGCTTGGGGCGGATAGAAGCAAACACTGTGTGAAGTTTTTGCACATAATCACTTGTGCTCATTTCTGAGTGAGGAGGCTCAAAGAACTCACCAGGGAGGCGGAGGCTGGTTCCATATACCAAGTTGGCAGGGCTGGCACCAAGGTCTTCCTTGAAGGCTGTGCGTAGTCCAAGTAGAACTACGGGTAGTTCCAAGGACCAAGAAGTTGTGGAAGCTTGAAGACGGCACATCAGAGCAGCTTTGAGTGTGCGATGAGCTCTCTCAATAAGACCATTGCATTGAGGGTGGTAGGCTGTGGTGTGTTTGAGCTCTATACCCAATAGTGAGATACTTCTTTGAAAAGGTGAGAAGTGAAATTTCTTCCTTGGTCTGTCACTAAGTATACAGGAGAACCAAAGCGCACAATCCAACCGTTGAAAAACGCTTTTGCAACAGTTTCTGCAGTTTGATCTGAGATTGGGAGTGCTTCCAACCAGCGAGTGTATCTGTCAATGCAAGTTAGTAAATAAATATTACCTTGTGAAGGTGGCAGTGGCCCGACAATGTCAATATGCACATGAGAGAACCTCTCATCTGGAACTAAGTACTGCACAAGAGGGCTCTTTTCATGTCGGTTGACTTTTGAGATCTGGCACTCATGGCACTGGCGTACCCATGATTTGATACACTTGTTCATTGATGGCCACACAAACTTGTCTGAGATGAGACGGCATGTAGCACGACCACCAGGGTGAGACATGTTTTGCAGCTGCTTGAAGAGCGCATAACGTAGATCCTTGGGGACATATGGACGTGTTCTGCCAGTTGAAGTGTCACAGTACAGTTTGACATTGTCAACAGTCATTTGACAAAGGTAGAGGCTGTGTGCTTCTTTGTCCAGTAGTTCCTTGAGCTCAGGATCAGAGTTTTGAGCTTGTAACATTTCAGTAGCAGTTACAGCTTTCTTGATAATTTCTATCCTGGATAGAAAATCAGCTGGAGCATTGTCCTTGCCTTTCACAAATCTGATGTCTGTGGAGAATTGGCTAATGTAAGACAAGTGACGTACCTGTCGAGGAGAACCATTGTCTTTCACTTTGGTGAAGGCATATGTGAGAGGTCGGTGGTCAGTGAAAATGGCAAATTTCCTGCCATCTAGAAGATATGAAAACCTCTGTATGGTGGCGTATATGGCTAGAAGCTCTCGGTCATAAGTAGAGTATTTTTGTTCAGCAGTGTTCAGTTTCCGGGAAAAGAAAGCCAAAGGTTGAGCCTTACCATCGAGACATTGGTGAATGGATCCTCCAATAGCTGTACTGGAAGCATCAGTCATGATACTGATTTCCATGTCTGGATCAGGGAATGCAAGCGTGACCTGAGTGGCAAGCTTCTGTTTGCACTTATCAAATGCTTCCTCCATTGTGGGTGTCCAAGTGAGCTTGGTCTTGGGTGGAGGGTTACCACTGACATGGAGTGGTGCTTGAGTGTCAGCCATGTGGTTGTGAAAGCGGTGGTAGAAGTTTATCATACCCAAAAACCTCTTCATTTCTCCTACGGTCTCCGGCTTGGGATATGACAAGATGGCTGAAACTTTGTCTTGAGAAGGTGAGATACCATCAGCAGAGATGCTGTAGCCCAGGAAATGCACAGATTCCTGTAAGAATACACTCTTACTGACATTGATTGTGAGTCCATACTCAGCTAGTCGAGCAAACAGTTGATCAAGATGAGCAATATGTTCATCCTGAGTTCTTGAGGAGATGAGGAAGTCATCTATGTAGACAAAGACAAAGGGAAGGTCAGCGGTAATTGAATGCAGGAAGCGCTGAAGAGTCTGAGATGCACCGCATAGGCCAAAAGGCATGCGCATGAACTCAAAAAGTCCAAAAGGTGTCACAACAGCAGTTTTGGGAATGTCATCTTCATGCACTGGTATTTGAAGAAAAGCTTTCTTCATGTCAATAGTAGAGAAGATGCGAGAACCATGCAAGCTTGTTGCACAATCTTGAATGTTGGGTATGGGATACCGGTCAGCAACTGTCTGGGCATTGAGATTTCTGTAATCCCCACAGGGTCTCCAATCTCCTGACTTTTTGGGCACCATGTGCAATGGGCTGGCCCAAGGACTCTTGGAGGGTCTACAAATACCTTGTTGAATCATGAACTGAAATTCAGCTTTGGCAGCTTTCAATTTCTCAGGAGGAAGACGGCGAGCTCGAGCAAAACAAGGTTGTCCTTTTGTTTTAATGTGATGAGACACAACAGAATTTTTGATTCCAGGTGGAGAGTTGATCAGTGTCTTGGAAGCAATATTGTGTTTTAATATGAGCTTCTCAACTGATTCATGTAAGCCAGGTTGTACAGCAGTAATACTGCACTGGATTGATGAGATTGATACACCACAAGACTTCTGGTTTGTGAGAGGGTCAATCAAACATGAGTTCTTTAGATCAACATTGAGACCATATTTTAGCAGAAAGTCAGCACCTAGAATAGGACTGGACACATCAGCAATGGTGAAAATGAAGGGAAAGTTCCTTCTGAGGTTCAGGTTGAGAACAAGGAGACGCTCACCATATGTTTTGATACGGGAGTCATTAGCTGCAAACAGTTCAAAGGACTGTACATTGTTACGGTCAGCAGGGCTGGGAGGTAAGAGGCTGATGCAAGCTCCTGTGTCTATTAGGAAACGCAATCCTGTGTTGTGATCAGTTACTTGCAAGCGGGAGGTTTCGTTACCCTTCCCTACAGCCGCTAATCTGTCAGGGAGGGTTAGTAGTTTTCCGACTTCTTGTCTGCCTCAAACTTGCAGGTAGCAGGGGCAGCACAATGACGAGCTTCTGATTTGTATTTGTGATGTATATAGCAGTACCTGTGCTGAGCTGCAGGTGAACGGGTGCGGGACCTTGAGTGGCTGCGGGATGAATGTTCAGATGTGGATCTCCTTAGCAATGTTTCCAGTGATGATGAAAGCTCCTGAACTTTCTTAGACAGCTCATCTAACCGAGTCTCAATAAGAGATGTGTCATGGTTAGAAACTGTGGATATGGTGGAGGTAGGATGACTAACTGCCATAACTTTGTCTGCCACTTCTGCCTGTTGTGCCAGGGGCGTGGTCAAACTCACTGCATGTAATATTTGTTGGGTGTAGGTAGGCAGTTTTTTTAACCAAATACCACGTACAATGGATTCAGGTATCCCTGTGTCAGCAAGGCGCTGAATTTCTCTCAGGATTTGGCTGGGAGTCTTGTCACCCATTTCCATTGTGCCTAGAAGCCTGTTCAATCTTTGTTCTTCTGATTGGCCAAAGCGCATGAGGATGGCTTTCTTGAGAGCAGAATATGTTCTTGTATTTGGGTTACGAACCACATCACTGACTTCTGCCAAGATTTCGGGTTCAAGTTTAGCAGTAAGCTGTACATATCTATCATGATCAGATACAATGCCAGCCAGAGTGAATTGGGATTCCACATTGATAAAATACATGGCTGGGTCTGGCTTGTAAAAGCGAGGGATGCTTACATGAGGCATGGTGATAATGGGAACATTAGGCGTGGCGCCTAAATTTCCTGAAGTTGAGGTTAGATCCTTCCCTGTGGATCCTTTGTTCTTGGTTTCCTCTTCTCCATCACTCATGGTGAAATAGAGGAGTAATGAAAGACACGAAAAACGGACACGGCGTGGGTTTAGAGACCACGAAAACACGGTAACGGCACGGTCTACCCCGGTGGGCAGAGAAAGAGAACGAAACGGAAAAACGAACACGCGGCGCGGTCGACTACCGGTAACGAAGGTAGGTTCGGATAAAACGGCGAATGGTCACCAATCAATTTGGCACCAATCACGTCGGGGTCACCAATTTGGGATGTGGCGTCAAGTGGCGATTACTTGAGCCGCGAGCTCCCAAGATAGAAAACTAATTCACTGTGGAATTTAAAGGGAAAGCTAAAAAGAAAAGCTCTTGGTTAGCTGGGAAAGTTCTGACAAGATCAGAGTCGAGAGAGAAGTTGGAAACTTCCGTATATTATTTTCAAAACATTTCAAAAACATACAGTGTGAAGATAGTTAAAGAAGAACGATACATAGAGTAAATATGTCAGGGTTTCACAAAGGATTTTATGCGGTCAGTTCCACCACACACTGCTCAGAATTCATCTGGCGCGAAGTCTTTTACACACGATGCTGGAATTTGAATTTTGTAGCGGGAGTAAAATGTACACAAATGTGTACGCTCGGCGTTTATCGATACAATTCAAAAAAAGTGTCTCGGTTTCAGTGTTGCCAGATTCAAAGGTTTTCCGCTGATCTCAAAGGTTTTTAGAGTCGCAGCGGGAAAATCAGAGGTTTTATAATTTTAGGCTGAAAATCAAAGGTTTTCAAAGGTTTTAATAGTTTGAAGCAATATTTAAAGAATGTAACATTTATACTTTCCATTTTGTTGAAAAGTTTCAATTTCTAATAAGTACCTATCTCTTAAAATCATGAGAAAAATATGGGACCTAAATATGTAGGGATATTTTCCTTCAAGAAGGGATTTTTTTAAAAAATAGTTGATGTTGCTATGTTCACATTGGTGAATAGACACCACACCAGATTAAACTCACTTCTCTTTTCTAAATTTAAAACAAAAACAAAAAATATTCAAATTTCAAATTCATTTTAACAAAACAAAATATAATGATTCTTTTTGATTTCCTGTTCCTGTTTCCTGTAAATTCCTGTTTTATATAGTATATAGTGTTATTGTTATAGACGTTATAGTCAATAATAGTTCCGCATTATTTTAATTTAGAAACCATTATCATCACCATTTACCATGCCTAAGGCAAACAGCTCTAAAAAGAAATTTATACAAAAATATCTGAAGGATTGGGAAAGAGAAGAGATTCTCAAACCAATCGATTATTGCTTGAAAAAATAATCGATTATTATTAATCGTTGTTTATATGTTCGATGCGCATCCCTAACGGCAACGTTGTGCATATTATCCCTTCAATTTAATCAGATACTTCATCCGTATTTGTCAGAGGTTTTTATTGTAAATTCAGAGGTTTTTTTCGTGGAGCTCAGCGGATTTTTTGTCTACTATCTGGCAACACTGCTCGGTTTGTAGAGGTTAATCTTCTGTCAAGAAAAGACTCCTCAAATGATCTGAAAGATGTTTCTTTTCAGTTCGCATCTAGCGCTGCTACCATTAGGACGAGTTTTATTAAAGTTTCGTATTGCGTAGTTTTAATTTTAAAATATAGTATATTTCATACTCATTCATTTCATATTTTTTTTTTTTCGTTGTTTCTTTCAATGTCATAGTACTTTGTTTCACTCATAAATACCTAAGCTTCGTGTTTAACACTGAATCATGGCCAGCCGGGCCAATTCGGCCAAACAGAGGACTAGGACTAAAAAGAGAAAAACACTTTCTCCTGTGGGATCTCCTGGAGTGAACATTTATAACAGATTTGAGACCCTAAGCGATATAAGTTCTGAAGATGAAGAAGATCCAAGCAGACAGAATGTGAAGACACCATCTATTCCTCCCATCATCATTGATGGTCAGTTCAAGGATCACAGGAAGGTGACATCAGAGCTGAAATCCTTGCTCCAAGGCGAATTAACATCTAAAGTCTCCAGAGCAGGCAAAACTCTACTCAGGGTCAGCACCCCAGCTGACCATAAAGTAGCCATGTCGTATCTACAGTCCACCAAGCATGATTTTCTTTCATACTCTCTCCAAGAGGACCTTCAGCCTGCATGGGTTTTGAGTGGACCTTCAGCCTGCATGGGTTTCGTACCACCGATGATGATTTATCCTCGGCTTCGAATGGCCACACACCTTCAGAGAGGTGGACCCGTTGGCTCAATTTACTGCTGTTCAAAAAATGGCTGGATTAATGAAGGATTGTTTCTGGAGTGGTTAAAACATTTCAAGGTCGCTGTCAAATCTACAGTGGAAGGTCCCGTCCTTCTCGTGTGTGACAATCATTCATCTCACACAACTCTGGAGGCTTTCACATTCTGCAAAGAAAACAACAAAAGTATCACATATTGTCTTATTATGTATACTTTTTCTCTTGTCTTGTTGGTGTTGGGTGGGCTGATCTCGGGGACAAATGGTCTGATTGCAATCATGCAACTCTAAACTACACCACCATAGAGTTGAACAACGTGGAGCCATGTCGACTTGAAGATGGGCCTGAAGAGCTTATCACTGAAACAATACAACTCGTTCAACTTGCTGACACCCTTAAAGTGAGAGTTCGCTCATGCAGAGTACACTTCAATAGACGTATCAGCTACTGTGGATGGAACTCCTATTCCACTGAGGTTGAAGGAGGATTTGGGGACTATTACTTGGAGATAAGTAGAGACGAATGTATGACTATGCATGAAAGCCACTTCTTCAACTTTCAGGGGAGATTTCGTCTTGATGATATAGGTGTTAACGCAACAACTGTTAGACCAATGATTGTTGCTGGCAGCCTGACTTCTGGGAAAAATTGTGAAGGTGCATGGTACTCGGACAAGTTGGGAACATGGAATAACGTGGTTGTTCAGGGTATGCTCACTATTGACTTACATGAAAGAATTGTCGTTGCATCCCCTTTGAGAGATGAGATTCAGATAAGTTTTTCCAGTAAATGTCAGTTTGTCAAAGGTACTTGCGTTGATCAATGGACAGGATCAAACTTTTGGGACCCTTTCAACCTAGTAGGATGTGATGCCAAAACTCATGTGGTTCTTTACGAAGGGGAAGCTTCATTACAGTATCATAGTGCTGATAAGTCAGAATCTACCTACTTCGTATCGACTCAAAAATGGGCGTTTGATTGAAAACTACTAGAGTTTATCCTGATTGTACATCTGAGACCTATGTTACTGAGCACCCTAAGCTTTTGATTGTAAAGAAAGGATCACGGCCGTTCCAACTCAAGTTCACAACAGTGGATGTGTCGCAGTTAGATTTTATGGCTTATATCAACAGCAAGTTTGTGTTCATAGCTAGGGTTCAGGGAGAGGAGATGGCATCTATGTACAGAAAACTTGAATTTAGAAGATGCCAGGTAGAAAGACAGATTTTGAACTCTCAACTAGCTATCGCAAAACATCACCCTATGGAGTTTGCATACCTTCACATGGAATCTCCTGGATATACAGGCGTAGTAGCAGGAGAAGTGGTCTACAGGGTGGACCAAAAAAACGTTTACACCCGTTCATGGTAGATTTGATAAAAGTTGGCGGGCGCCCCGAGGATGCTAAAAAAAAATTACGATTTTTTATCACGTGATCTTCTGGGAAAAATTATTAGATGTTTGCCAAAAACTCTTCAAAAATCCTAAGAGTTTTCTAGCTGCAGACTGTGTAAAGTCGTCTTGTATTATTTACAAAAATTGTTTACATTGCTTTTTTTTGAATACCGCGGTCTCACATGCATCCATCAGCCAGTTTAGGAAAATTCAAATGATCATTTTCGTGGTTTTCAGATTGTCAGTGGTGTTAGCTAGATGTGGTAGTGCTAAGAGTGTTAGTCGAATGACCGAGGTTCAATTCTCGACGGTCAATATTTTTTTAATTATCAAAAAAATCTGATGGAATATTTTATTCATACCTGTATCTGACCTGTTGTAACACCAAGTTGTTGGGTTTTTTTTTTGGGTAATACCATCTGTAAATTGAGTTATATCTGATACTATTGGTATCACAATACACATAATTATTATTCATGTAAGCCCCTGAGAGACTGCCTTGATAATGTAAGGATGGTTTTTCTTATACTTCCCTACGAGAGAAAAAAAAACTAGCGAATTTTCCAAACGAAAATAGAGTTTATGAAATAAATCCAGGTAAATATATAAGTAGGTTCTTCTATCATAAACAATACACAATAGAAGTCTTGAAAAAAACAAGATTATTTTGTAAAATTAATAAGCAGTCTTTACAACAAAGAAAGTAGTCCGAATAAGTTCCAGTGATGAAGATGGTATTCAAGCATTATGTGATGATGATGAATTCGATGACATTGAGGAACCTCATGATGAGCAGAACGAGAAGTGCATATTTTGTGATGATGTATGGAGATATAATGAATAATGGTACCGCTGCATATTGTGTGGATTCTGGGCTCATGCCCTATGCAGTGGTTGGGAAAGCCCTGAAGACTATTCTTGTGACCTCTGTGTCAAGAAAGGTAAGAAATAGTAGGTTTCAACGTACACATCCAAAATTGTGGTGAATCTAACAATAATATATTTTTAGATTAAATTTTTGCATTTGTACAATCTTACAATAACATTGATCTCTTTTTGTTCCTTAAATACTGCCTTGTTTTCTTGTATTATTTTAATCTCACGGAATTACCCCACACCATGTGCGAAAATACCCCTCACCTTGGACAATTCCGCACAAAGAAGTACTTTTATAAATCACTTATTGTAGGAAAAATTTAATATTTTAATTGCATATTGGTCAGCAATATGGTAGAAAACAATATGTTAGACATAACTGGTTTCTTTTATCGGTCAAAAATTCCAATGAAACACAAGTTATAGTCAATATTCCTTAGGTGCGCGGAATTCCACGCCTCTCCCCTAACACTGTCTTCATTTTAGTTAAAAGGTTTCTTACAGTATTTTCCCTTTTATATGTTAATATTAGTGCCAGCAGACATAATAGCCAGATTACATCCATCAAGGCAATTAAAATTGTAACCATAGATTACTTGGTTGAAATAGTATACAGGGTGGGGCAAAAGTCTGGAAACCCCTGAATAACTTTCGAATGGCTTCTTCGATAAACTTAAAATTTTGTACGGTAAACCGGGCTAATAAGACCTTCTTTTAGAGTGGGCTCGATTTTTGTTACCGGCCCCCATGTCGGGGCCAGGGGGGCCAACTTCATTTTTTTAAATACGAACCCCCACCTTCCGATACATTTTTGAAAAGGTCTTCAAATAAGAAATACATTAGTGCAAATTTTATTTCTTTAATATTATTTGTTTGCAAATGGCGTCCAACTTTGTGTATGCAGTAAAGTCTGGAAACCCCTGAATATCTTTCGAAAGGACTTTCTCTGTAAATTTAAAATTGTGCACGGTAAGTCGGGGTAATTAGACCTTTCCAAAAATGTATCGCAAGGTGGGGTTTCGTATTTTTAAAAAAATGAAGTTGACCTCCCTGGCCCCGACATGGGGGCCAGTAAAAAAAAATCGGTCCAATTCTAATATAAGGTCTAATTACCAAGGATTACCGTACACAATTTTAAATTTACTGAGAAAGTCCTTTCGAAAGATATTCAGGGGTTTCCAGACTTTACTGCATACACAAAGTTGGACGCCATTTGCAAACAAATAATATTAAAAAAATAAAATTTATACCAATGTATTGCTTATTTGAAGACCTTTCTAAAAATGTATCGCAAGGTGGGGGTTCGTATTTAAAAAATGAAGTTGCCCCCCCTGGCCCCGACATGGGGGCCGGTAACAAAAATCGACCCCACTCTAAAAGAAGGTCTTATTAGCCCGGTTTACCGTACAAAATTTTAAGTTTACCGAAAAAGCCATTCGAAAGTTATTCAGGGGTTTCCAGACTTTTGCCCCACCCTGTATGTGTTATATTATAGGTACAAGTATGTAATTAATTTGTAACATGTATATATTTTGAAAAAAATAAAGAAGTCCCAACTTGTTGGGCATATCTTAAAATAAAGACATGCTTTTACAAAAGAGTGCCAGATTTTTACCCGGGAAAATTTTCTAGTAAATCAACTACAAAGTGTGGCGGAAAAACTGCAACCACCAAACTCTTGATCAGTTTGTCTCTTAGAAACAGGTAAGGGTTTATTTCTAGCATGTTGCGATGATGATTTTACGTGAAAAATATTGTGCAGATTATAAAAATAAAATCAATTTCTTTCCAAGATGTAGAGAAATAAAAGTTATTGCACTAGAACTGAGGGCAAGTCTGTTTTCTTCAAAAAAAACTACAAAATGGCGGTTATCTGCAAAACCAAGGGAGATCGACCTTTTTGTATGGGGATATTTTTTTGTTTGAAATGGTTCAATGAATCATCAGTAGGCCGTTGTCACCATGTTTCTGGACCACCCTGTATATACGGAATGCTTTACCAAAATTGCTGGCATTATCTGTCACTGTTCCAGATATGCGCTTTATATCAAGTCCATATTCTGAGTGAACGTCTGATAAAACTTTTGCAATCTCTACATTTGTGTGCCTGAACTTCATTCTTCTACATGCAAACACAAGAAACTCTATTATAATTATTGTCTAAATAATGACATGTCATAGCCATAAAACTCTTGTTGTTGGATGACCATATGTCAGCTGTTGTGCAGACATGATCTATAGTTTTCAGTGTTTCTTTAAAAGTTGTTACGAATGTTTCCCTTCTTTCTTCAATTGCATTTTTGATAGTTTGTCTACATTACGCAGAACACTATCTACCTGATAGTCCAGAAACCAACTTTTTGAATGAGGGCTTTTCAACTGTAGATAATGGTAGCATTTCTTCAATGATGTAATCAGATACCAAGTTTTTCACCTGAAACGATAGGGACTACAAAATTGATTAAAATCTGTTTTTTTTTCCAACACTTCTTAAGTTTTTATTTATATTTTTCAACTTTACTTCACGCCCTTTCAAGAGGGCAGTTACAAGGTAAAGGTACACCTATATTTAATATAATTATTTTGTTTGTAAGTAAAAGAAAATTAATTTTTAAATTAAGTTCATTTCATCTAAAATATATTTGCTGCATTCTTTCAGAACTACTACAACAAGGTAACCGCTGACCATGGTAACAGAAATATAAACCTACCTCAGCTTTTGTAATACTGGAATTGACGATTCTCATGAAGAATGAATTAATACGGCTTTGAGAATACAAAATACAAGTTCAAAACGTAAAAAGGATCAGTTTGAATTTTTTAATTCTATTTAGTAGTTTCTGAGAAAATTGCGTTTTCAATCGCTTTTTGAACCTCGGCTTTTTATCGGAATCATTTGGCGACGTCACTTTCGACAGGTTAAAATGTAAACAATGCCATTTTGAAGGAATTTTCAATATTATTATGACACTTGACAAGTTATTTTCAATTTCTTGATATTTGTGAAATTTTTAAAGTAATTTGTATTAATTTGGACCCTTCGTTTAACTTTCTATTAACAATTAACAGTTTTCATCATGGATAAAGATTTTGTGGAGTGTAATTCGACAAACTGTCCAAAGGTAGATTTCTACATGATACACCAGTTCTTGAACTCTCAGAACTTTGGTGAGATTGCTGGATCATCAAGAGATCAAAGGTAACTTGAATTTACTTTATTAAGGTAAAACCTAGTAGTGTCTTTTTATGTTTATCAGTGACAAACAATAGAAGTAGGTACCTAAGTACTTACAGACTCGAAGTGTTCTACACCTCAAAGTAGTTACAAACCTGCAATGAAATTGAGAGTAAAAAAACCTTGGTACCTACCTACCTATTGAGCTTTATTTCCTGTAAAGAGTGTTGGATCAAAGGGATAACTGTAAAGAGTGTTGGATCAAAGGGATAATCTCAAGACCTTTCAGAGTTGCATAAAATAATTACAAATAATGATATTTCTTTAATAAATAAAATGTAACTTTGTATATAAATGTTATAATATTTGTAATTATTTTATGCAACTCTGAAAGGTCTTGAGATTATCCCTTTGATTCTACATTTCTCGCGACCGCGTGACGGGACATGTCGCAGATTGCAAGACAAAGCCTACAATACTGAAGTGTTTCTCTGTAAGTTACTGTATTTGATTTTAAGATAGAGAATATGTCTCTAATGAAACTTAAAAAAGAGAGGTCAGTTTTGAGGACGTCCTTGACAAAAGGAAAATCTAATGTAGATGTGTTAAGTAATGAACAAGATCAGATTTCACTTACTGCTGAATATGAACTTCTTACCAAGAGATTTGAGGAGTTGTGTCTGATAGACAACCAGATTAGAGAGCTGTTATGCTCTGATGATGCAATAAGTGAGACAGAGTTGCAAGATGAGATAGACAAAGTTGACCACTACAATAGACTTTATTATCAAGCAAAGGTGTTAGTAGAAAGTAGTAAGGGCACTGCACATAGAGAAGAAGATGATGCTAGCAACTACAGTTCAGTATCAAGCAATCATGGTGGTGCAGCTAACATAGTATCTAAGACATATCAGTGTAGGTTACCAGAGCTCAAAATTAAGGAATTTGACGGGTCACTAAAAAATTGGTTACCATTTTGGTCATCTTTTGAGAAAATTGATAGTGATGCCCGATTGAGCCCTAGTGATAAGCTTTCTTATCTGACAATGTCCATGTCAGTTGTCAGCCCAGCTCGAAAACTCGTGGAGAGCTATCCAGCATCTACTGATATACAGTATGTTTCAGAAAAGGTGGCCACCCCCTCGTAACTTTTGAACGCGACGGAATTTTTCAATTCTGTAAAGTCCTAAGTATAGAAAATGCCCTATGGCCCATCCTATGGTCATATTTATTTTTGGCCCCGGTTGGCCCTTCCGACTTTTAGGCCATATTTTTTCATTTTTCTCGATAATTTTAAATGGAATGCTATATTTTTTATTCCTGTTAATTAAAGTCCAAGTTAGGCTGAGTATAATAAGCTTTTAAAATTTTCAAAAACCTTATCAGGGGCGGAGTTAGTAGGGTGCAAGGTTCAAAACTGTTACACACTGTATTGCAGCGTTAGTTAGATTTTTTAGTACTTTTCTTATTTTCATAGGTTCAAAATATTGTTTTACGCCATATGAAATCAAAAAAATATTCTTGTTTACATCTAATCAGGGTCATAGTAAGGTTTTTGTAAAAGTACTTTTTTTCTCACGTCAATTTTTCCGTAAATTCATGGTGTTCTCGAAATTGGCATTTTTAGACGTGAAAGTCTGCAGTGACATATATTTTTTATGCTTGAAATCGAAAGAAAACTTAACGGAGAAGCGATTAAGATCATAAAAAAAGCCATTTAACCTGCTAGTTTTTTCACGACAGTGTCCGGTAAAGTGGGTGAATTTCGTATTGGATTTTTTGTTGTTGAGGAAACACAATTGGCATAGAAAATAAATAAAACCTAATAAGGGAATAATACTTTAATAAACATAACTAAATGCGAATATAAATGAAGATTATTTCTTCTAAATCAGTGCCGGATATATTTTTTTTCTCTCTCTATCTTCTCCTCTTTAAAATAATTGAATTGGTTTAATTTGCACCCTCAAGAGTTTGGTACTAGACCAGGTATTTTTTTTTTCTTAAATTTCGAGATAATTAGATTTTTGTTGTTGTTGAGAAAACACAATTTTTTGAAACAAGAAAACTAGTTTTTCCAAACTGAGTCCTGTGAAACGTGTAAATTACGAAATTACTGGGATTTTTTTTTCGGTTTTTTTACTAGTTTTTTTTTTGGGATACACCATTGGTATACAGAATAAATAATACCTTATAAAAAAATATTAATCTTCACAAAACAGAAATACAAACGAAATTAAATAAAAAATCTTCTGAAAAAATCTTTCTTGCTAAAAAAAAAAGAGTTTGGTAATCAACCTGGAAAAATGGCCCTTTATTTAGAGACCTGGTATTCATTACTAGCAACACCAGTATGATTTTTTTTTTTTTTTTTTTAATTTTGGTTTCATATCGCGTTTCAACTGCATGGTCATATCATAACGGGGGTGTTACCCTCCATTCGCAGAAAACTCACCAACCTGCTAAACACATTTATCTCACCCAGCCTGGGTTAGGCCGGAGTGCCAGCATCACGAAGTCTTCACCTCGCTGGACGTTGCTTAACTTCAGTGATCCTACAAGAATTGTTGCATTCAAAGCGCCATCGAACTGACTCCAGAATGATTGAAAATGTGTTTCCTACAGATTTTACCAACTTACCAACTAAAATTGTCTCAAGAGGGGACCCCTAGGCCGACTTTAGAAGTAACATTATCCGATAATTATTTTTGATACAACTTGAACTTTGAAAAGTGAAAAAAAGAGAGAGAGAGAGAGAGAGAGAGAGAGAAAAAAAAAATATCCGCCACTGATTTAGAAGAAATTATTTTCATATAAATTCGCATTTAGTTATGTTTATTGAAGTATTATTCCCTTAAAAGGTATTATTTATTTTCTATGCCAATGGTGTTTCCTCAACAACAAAAAATCAAATACGAAATTCACCCACTTTACCGGACACTGTCGTGAAAAAACTAGCAGGTTAAATGGCTTTTTTTATGATCTTAATCGCTTCTCCGTTAAGTTTTCTTTCGATTTCAAGCATAAAAAAACATATGTCACTGCAGACTTTCACGTCTAAAAATGCCAATTTCGAGAACACCATGAATTTACGGAAAAATTGACGTGAGAAAAAAAGTACTTTTACAAAAACCTTACTATGACCCTGATTAGATGTAAACAAGAATATTTTTTTGATGTCATATGGTGTAAAACAATATTTTGAACCTATGAAAATAAAAAAAAGTACTAAAAAATCTAACTAACGCTGAAATACAGCGTGTAATAGTTTTGAACCTTGCACCCTACTAGCTCCGCCCCTGATAAGTTTTTTGAAAATTTTAAAAGCTTATTATACTCAGCCTAACTTGGACTTTAATTAACAGGAATAAAAAATATAGCATTCCATTTAAAATCCTCGAGAAAAATGAAAAAATATGGCCTAAAAGTCGGAAGGGCCAACCGGGGCCAAAAATAAATATGACCACAGGATGGGCCATAGGGCACTTCCTATACTTAGGACTTTACAGAATTGAAAAATTCCGTCGCGTTCAAAAGTTACGGGGGGGTGGCCACCTTTTCTGAAACATACTGTATATCCTGTAGTTATCGAAGCTCTGAAATCAAGGTTCGGACGCAAAGATCTTTTGACTGAGTGCTATATAAGAGAGCTATTGAAGATTATTTTACACAATCTAAGCTCATCAATGTCAACTTGTGTGCTATATGACACTTTACAGTGCCACCTTAAGAACCTTGAGTTGTTAGGAGTTACAGCTTCAAATTATGCATCAATTCTAATGCCTTTGGTATCTTCTTGTATGCCACAAGATTTGTTAAAAATTTGGGAACGAAGTATCATGAGTGAAGTGGACTGTAAAAATCCTAAATCGTCTCAAGATTTTTTTACAGAGTTTGATGAAGTTTCTCAAAGCTGAAGTGGAAACAGCACAGAAGATGGTTTTAGCCAAGGATGCTTTTGGTTTAGCAGACCAGCAAGATAGTGTTTCATATGACAGTACGTATGAGAGAAAGCCAACCGCCTGTAGTTTGGTGAGTAATATTAATAACACTAAAATAGTGTGTATATTTTGCACAGGAGGTCATAAGTCCTCAGATTGTAAAAAGAGCATGACTATAAAAGAGCGCCCAGAAATTGTTAGAAAAATAGGGCACGCGGATGTCATTGTGCTATGATTTGTAAGTTTTAGAACTTTTGCTGCTTATAATTTTGACTTTACTTTCTTGATAATAAAATGTAACTTTGTATATAAATGTTATAATATTTGTAATTATTTTATGCAACTCTGAAAGGTTGCATAAAAAATGCAACTCTGAAAGGTTGCATAAAAAATACAATGGGAGAATCTGCAGTGCTGAGACATGTTATGACATCAACATGTTTAGTTTCCCCTTGATATATGGGTCAAGTGTCTGCTTCCAAGATGGTGAAGTAACAACTCAGTTCAAGATATCAGAATCGACCATGCGCCACAGGTACTCTCTCAACTATCTAGCATGTTCATATGGCCTTGATATAAGCAAGTATGGGAGTGTGAGGGCACTAACGGGTGCGGGAAAAATGAGTGTCGTATGGGTGTGATGCATCAGAGCTTTTCTAAAAAGCCTAACACCTTCTTCAATTGTCAGACATCATCATCTCCATGCGACACTTATTGCTTCTGGGGCAGCACATGTGTCTACTCATCAGTAAGTATTGGGAAGAAGGATCCGTGTTACAAGGTATATAGACAGGTGTCAAGCATATGGGAAGTTGTGGTTAAAATAGCTACCAACAATGTGACTAAGATAGCAACTATGAATGTCAACAATCCATCTGTCCTAATGCAGTTCACTACCCTCAGAACTACAGATATGCCTATATACATCACTAATTACCAATCTGAGATCATACACACACCTGAGTATGTCATAAATGTGGACAATGTTATGTATCCTGTCACAGCTAGTAGCCTTAACTTCCCAATGAAGGGTGAAGTGGGTGAGTTCCAGCTTAGCACTAAGAGGACTACAGAGACAGTGGATCCAGACATTATGAAGTGCCAGGTTGACAACTGTGAAGTTGTATGTGAGCGTAGGGAGTCAGCGGTGGACATATTTAAAGCTATGGTAACTTCAGGCAAGATTAGCAAGGTGGATAGACACTTGAGCTTGAATAATGGTGAGACTACTGATGTGATAATACCAGTAAAACCTGTGCTGACAATGACTGTTGGTAATGTCAACTTTAAAAACCTACTTGTTAGTGACTCCAAGTGCAAGCTTAGAGTAGCTATGACATTCGGATGTAAGTCATGCGGTATCAAGCCATACATAATCATAACATCATATGATATCAAAGTTGAAGGCATCCTGGACTATCAATCTAACTGTACCTTTGAGAAGAAATACCTGTCCTGCAATAGTGAACCATATCAGGTAACACTAGATGAAGATTATACATCATGCTTGATAACAGTCCCTAGATTGAACCAGACTTTGAGTGCCAATATTCAGTACAACTTCATGGGTGATGTTAGCCCTGTCAACATAGTCATAGAGCGTGAGACAATGACAACTATAGCAAGATCAATTGTAACAAGCACTGACATCATAACAAGCTTGACCAACACCATCACACTGTGTGCAATAGGCAGCACACTTGTCACGCTGGTTATGAAGGGTTATCAAATATACACTGCCCATGAGATACAAGATCATACAGAGGAATGTGAGACTGACCAAGGAAAATGAAAGACTGCGTAAAGCAATGAACAAGTACAGGGAACGATGGGTTCGAGCAAAAAAGACAACTTCAACATCAACTGATGTTGGTGAGAATAATCCGCAGCTAGAAACACCAAGATCATCTGTGAGAAAACTTATGATGAAACAGAAGGATAAACAAAATATAGAAGTAAAACAAAAATTGCTCTTTGGTGAAGCTTTAAAGGCTCAAATAAAGCGAAACTTGACAAAGATTTCTTGCCCACAGAAGAAATATGCGTACATTTCTTCGATGATTGGAGACAGAGTTATATTAAAAAAATGCAAAGTGATGAAAGATATTGTCCAAACTTTTCCAAGTAAGAGACTGAAATATTCAAATAAGCCACAGTCAAAGAAAACAAACCAAGTTCTATCAGAATTGAAGATTGCTGTAAAACTGTTTTTAGAAGATGAAGAAAACACAAGAATGTCTCCAGGAAAAAAGGACACTATAACCTTTAAAAAGAAGAAAAGGCAAAAGCGATATTTGAATGACACGTTGAAATCACTCCACAAGAAATTTAATTCTACTACATGTCATAACATAAGTTATGCATTATTTTGTAGACTTAGACCATTTTATGTAGTTTACCAAAAACATGATGCTCGTGACACATGCATGTGCAAATTGTGCACAAATACTTTTAATTGTACATGCATTACTCAAAAAGAAAGTTGTAAGTCAAGTGAGCGTTAAAAACTTAGCAAAAACACTGTGTTGTGATGGGGATTTTGTGGCTGTTAATTGCTTACAAAGAAAACGTAAAACATGTGCAGAGAAACAATTAGTATTTGTGGGTCAATTTGATGGAGATGAAATCGTCAAATATGAGCAGTGGGAAATGAGCAAAGCAACCTACAAAGACAAAAGCGGTAAAATGAAAATGGTCAAAGTAGTGGCAAAACTTATTAAGAAAGAGAAATTAATCAACTTGGTAAAGAAACTACAAGATGTTCTCCTGATTTTTATGAGTCACGAGGCAAATTTTACTAACCAATTTGCATTTGCAAAGAAAATAAAATATTCTTTGAAGCCAAACGAAGTGTTATTGCATATAGATTTCAGTGAAAATTATTCAATGAAATATGCTCAGGAAATACAAAGCTTTCATTTTGGAGGGAGTCGTAAGCAAGTTGAGGCCTTCCACAGAAAAACTCGCTCATGACCACCCTAGACTTTTTTTTAGTTATGGGTATCAAGAGCGCGCTGAGGGCTACAAGGAAATGAAAGAATAACGTGGAAAAAATCATTCGATGCCATAAAAGAACTGCGTAGAAATAACGTGTTTGCTGCAAAACTTGTTCATTCCATCCACAGTTCCGTGTAAAAACTAGCTCATTCCAAACAACCAATCAGAATGCAGCATTACATCACGTGACCTCCATTTGTTTACATCGCAGAGTGGAGCTAAATTTTGAATTTTATGGAAAGAAAAATGAGGAAGCAGACGTGTAATTTGTGAAATTTGTTGAGTTTCGTAATTATTTTGTTGAAAATGGATCAATATTCGAGAATAAAACCTTCCCCAGAAGGCAAAGGGAGAAAAAGAACATCAAATCCGGGCCAATGGTCAAGGAACGTAGCCCAAAAGGAGAGGTAAGCAAATCCACCTACTTCTTGCTTAAAATTTGAAACCCATAGTCTTTGTACATGCACAGTGTGCTCAGCATGCTGAAGTTGATTGAATTTATTTGAGTATAAAAAAAACCTAGATATAATTTAATTGAAGTCTAGAAAAACCTCAGTAATTCGATTCATAGTTAAGATTTTAAACATTGAATAATATTAGAATTCAAATCAAAACTTTTCTTTCTATTCTGTTTAGGCATAGACCAAAGGGGTTGCCAAAGTATCCCAAGTGTAAACATTCAAGAAAGAAAGGATGCTCTTTCAAATGCAACTTCTATGAAAACCAATCAAAAGTTGATCAAGACCATTGTATCCTGAAATTCATATCTGTTTCTTCAACAAAACGTACCAGACCTGGTGCAAAGACCACCAGAAAGCAGGGTGTTTCAATCATGTACTATGTAAAGGTCCATAGAGCTAAAACATTTCAAGTGAAAGTCTGTCAAAAAGCTTTTTTGGGCATTTTGAACATATCCAAAGCCAGAGTGCAGCTGATTGCCCGGAAATTTCTAGAATCTGGTGAAATGCCAACAGAAAGAAGAGGGAGAGGGATATCTAAACTGACTCCTCTGTTCCAGACAAAACGTGAAACCATAAAAGCTTTCATTGAACAGTTCAAGTGTTTAGAGAGTCATTATTGTCGGCACAAATCTACTCGACAGTACCTTTCAAGTGATTTATCAATATCCAAAATGTGGAGGATGTATAATAACCAAGTAGATTCACCAGACATGAGAACAAGAAAGACATTCTTCTTCAAGATATTCAACAGAGATTATAACATAGGATTTGGTGCTCCAGTGACAGATGCATGTTCCTACTGTATTGAGTTGACTCAAAGAATTCAACTGGAAACTGATAATCAAAAAAGAGTCAGGTCATGATTGAGAAAACAATACACAAAACTAGAGCTAAGGCATTCTCTAGAAAGCTAAGTACAGATGAGCCTGATACTTTGACCATTTCATATGACTGCCAGAAAAACTTAGTATGTCCCAAAGTCCCAGACCAAATTGCCTACTATAGCAGGCAATTGTATCTATATAACTTCACTATTGTGCAAGGTATGTATTTATATTAATTTTATTATTATTATTATTTAAGAGAGCTCTTATACAGTCTGTCACAAAACTGTTAGGTGGTGTGTTTCCATTGAATAAAGTTATTTTGCTTAGAATTTTATTCATAAAACTAACATCTCTGTATTGTCTTTTTACAGGTTCATCTCACAGTTCTCTAATGAGTGAAAATGTGTTTTCATATGTATGGATGGAACATGAATTTCAGAAAGGATCCAATCAAATTGCATCTGCTATTTTTGATTATCTATCACTACCAACTACCAACTTGACTCATATTAGGAAAATGAGATTCTTTGCTGATGGATGCGGTGGCCAGAACAGAAATTCATCAATTATTTTCATGTGTATGTTCTATTTGGCAAGACATGCTCCTGAAAATATAAAGGAAATAGAACTTTTCTTTCCCATTACTGGACATTCATACCTACCAGCTGATAGGGTTTTTGGTGTATCCGAGAAGAAATTTAGGAAACTCTCTGTTATTGTTGATCCTCAAGAATACACCAACATCATTGGTGAAATTGCTACCGTAAAAAAGCTGACAAGTTGTGTTGTAAGTGACTGGAAGGGAGCAGCCAAGGAATACATAAAGCTACCACAGTCGTGGCATTTCAAGTTTGCTACAGCAAAGAGGTTTGTTATCACAAAAACAAAGAACAATGTCATTGTGCGTGGAGAACCACATTACAATAATGATGTTGGCCAGGGAAAATCTGTCATGAAACAAGGGAAAAAAATGGAAAATGTTTGCCTTGATAACATTCGGGAGGGAGTTCTTGTGAAAAAAGTCAAACTTGATGATGTCAAAAAGTTGCTCACAAAACACTTTGGTGAAAAGTGGGTCGAAAATCCTGAGTGTTTGTTCTACAAAAACTTGTTTGACAAATTGTATTCTCAGGGAATAGAAAATGAAAATGAAGATCCTGATGACCCTGATGATTATTGTGAGCCACATGACAATGCAGTCGACACCTTGATTTAAGCTCATACTAATCTTCTTGGGAGTGAGCTTTGAGATAGTATAACAGGTTCAATTTACATTATTTGGTATCATTTCAAAATTTGGTATCAGTTCAAAATTTGGTAGAGCAAATTTTATTTTATTAACAAAGTCTCCAATATTTTTCTTTTTATCCCATGTAACTCTTAAAGTTTCCCTTTTTGTTTTCATTTCATGGATCTAAAATCATAATAATGATAATAAAAAATACCCAATTTTACTTTTTGTTTTGGCATCAATTAAAATAAAATTTGTCTTATTTTCTATTCTTTTTTATTCAATTTCAGCCTACTATAATGCAAACCTTTTTCAAATTTAGATAGGTCACCCACCTATGTGTCTATAGACCTTTAATGTTGCTTTACTTTAATGGTACGCTATACAATACAAGCGTAAAATCTGGTTTGTATATCAGGTGAAAATTAGAGTGTTTGTGTAAAAACTGATTCATTCCAAAAGCTTCCGTTGCAAAACTTGCTCATTTCCAAATTCCGCGTCAAAACTCACTCATTCCAAAATTGAACTTAAAAAAAACTCATTTAAGGTAGAAAAAAACTTTGTGGAACCTGTTACAGCAATTTTCTTATAATCATAGCTTTCATTTTTTAAAAAAATAATGGAAAAATATTAATTCCTTCAATAGTTATTGGTTTTTTTTTAGTTCCTGAAAAATCATCTTACATGGAATGAACCAGTTTTTCAGGCGAACGCCTCAGTTAGTCTCCACACAAGTTCACTTTATTTGAGACCAACGGTGTACGAAGAAGTGCAAACAAAATCATTTGGTACACTATCATTTAATTTGAACCATGGTCCAGTTGGAATAGTGGCCCACCTATTACCAATTCTAAATTACATAAAGGACAGAATGCCTGACATAGCTACGTTACATTTCCTGTCTGATGGACCAAGTAGCCAATACCGAAACCAACTCATGTTTTATTGGTTTAAGAAAATGGTAGACCAGTTCTTCTTACCCACTGTTCACTTCAGTACATGGAGTTATCAAGAAGCTGGCCATGGCAAAGGTGCACCTGATGGCATAGGGGGCACTATCAAGCGAACAGCTGACAGACTTGTAGGGGAAGGTAAGGACATGAATACCTTCGAAGTTCTCATTGACCAGTTGAAATTAAACTTACGAAAAGTTGAAATTGCTGTCATTCCTGAGGATAGCTTTGAACGCATTCAAAAGATGGTTGTTAAAGAAGACGTGGTATCATTCAAAGGAACCATGAAGGTCCACCAAGTAGTCTATGACAAGAAGAAGAATCAGAAGAAGCTTCAAATGAAATCTTTGAGTTGTTTGAAATGTGATTCAATGTGCTCTCATTTTGAACTTGGTTCAATTTTGTACAAAACAATCATTCAAAACGAGTCCCATGTTGAGATTGAGGACAGCAACAAGGAACAAGAAGTGATCAGCAACAAGGATCAAGAAAAAATAAATTTCACTTGGAATGATTTACGTGTGGGACAATATATATTGGTGAAGTTCCAGTCAACAGGCAAAACACAGGCTGAATACAGGTATGTAAGTGATGTAAGGAAAAAAAGTGCTGTAAAATAAAGTATTCTTATTCTTATGTTAAAAACCAAAATGTTATAGTGACCTCAGAACAAATTTTAAAGTAATCAACACAGATTTTATCTAAAAACTGGTGGTTTGAACAAATTATTTTATTCAACTGTCCTTTTTTACACATAATATTACATTATTCTTATAATATCTTTTTTTTCTTCAGGTACGTCTGTTCAATCAGAAACATAGATGAAGATGATCGAGACATCATGATCCAAGAATTTCGATTGATCAATGAAGAAGGCACTGAATTTGTCACTGATGAGAAAGTTTCAACCATCACATGGGAATCACAAACTATTTTGGAAATACTGAGAGAACCTACAGTTGTAATTAAAAAGAGGAATGTTATATATAGATTCCTACAACCAGTTGATGTACCTATACGAGAAAAAATGAAAGCTCTTTACATTTCCTTTACATTAGATTTCATTTCCTTTTTTTTTTTTTGTATTTTATAATAAAATAAAAGTAGAGATCTAATGGTCTCTCTCTTCCATTATTAAGAAATTGACACAATTTTGCATTTTACATTTTTAGTGTTTCCTGACAGGGAAGTGAGGATTCAATTTTTATCACTTCCCTGACAGTATGAAATTTCTTTCTTAATTAGTACAATTATTTTCCCAAGAAACATTTTTATCCATGTATTTAGCATTTTACTGAGTTTTATGCTCTACTACATCTTCAAAATGACAGTTAGCATATTAACTGTCAAGAGAAACAATGTTTTCTTATTCTTATTCTCACTTCCCTGTCTTATATATCACTCCCCTGCAAGCCAAAAAACAAAATGGCCACTTTTTGGCCACTTAGGCCATGCAAACTGATTGAATAATGCTATGATGATATTAAGTAGGACATACTTTAATATCTCTGAGGTAACTAGCAAACATAAATAAAGATTTTTTTCGGAAAAAATGGTTCACCAAAAGTGCTACTTTTCTGTAGATTTGCCCAAAAATCCTGCTGCCATCAAGTAACACATCTGATGCATTAACTGAATGAACATAATCTTTCAAATCTTTGAACCATGTTCTAATATTATCTTCGGTTAGGGAGGCTTTTCCCTTAGAAATATACTCGGCATTCCTTTTTGTTATCTCTGGATGTCGTTTGAGAAATAAGTTCATCCACTTATCTCCGGGCCTATTGTTGGTAAATGGATTTTTTCTATTTGTGTCTTGTAATATATGTTGAACTGTATCCAACATCATCCGGATGCATAGGGAAACCAATCTTTGATTTGTTCAAGATCCATTCTTTTATCATTGTTTCTTCAGTAACACTTAAAACTGGCAAAGGTCCCATGCGTCTTCCGTCTATAGTTTTTCCATTCACTTTGTTCGATAATGTGGATTTAGGAACTTTGTAAATCTTAGAAGCTTTATTAATGCTTAATGTTTTGCTTCGCACAGCTTCAATAGCATTATTTAAATCTACTTCTGAATATTGAAATCTATGGTAGTCTTTTTTTTTCATTCTCTTCATTGGCAAGTGGTTGTTCTTGGTTTCTATTCTCAGGCAGTTCATCTGTCTCACCCCCATTGTTTAAATTGGCCATAGGTATGAGCTGAAACAGAGGCAGTTCATATGTTTGTGTTAAATGAAACAAAAGAAATCCACACGATAAATAGCCTACTCATTTAAAAAACATTCCAGTATTCATCTCATAAGCTGTTCATTCACTAAATTTTACATTCCAGTGAATGAACAATTGTTTTTAAGAGTGTTCAGTTACTGGTTCCAATCTATATTTCTTCTTTCCAGTCAGTGTTAATATTTAGTAGGCCATTCATCTTATCACTGTGCACACATCTGCATTGATTTCTTACATTTACAAAAAGTCCCAGTAAATGAACAAGTGTTCAATCACTAGAATCAACTCCAGTGTGTGAACAACCCCTCTAACTTGAAACAGAGATTTAAAAAAGTGCTACTTCTTGTAAGAAATCATTGTTCAATCTCTAAAATGACATACCTACACATTTTTTTAAAATATAGATTAAAAAGAGAGCAATTTTATAAGTATTCAGAAACACAGCCTAAAGACTTACTTACCTTAATCTTTTGTTCCGCAACAATTGCACATTCATCTAAACATGGGGACACTCTTTTTAAAAATGAAAAATTTAAAATGAAAACAATGATGGATGTCAACAAAGATCAGCTGAAAAAAAAAGAATAATGTGTGAAGATAGCAGTGGTATCAACCTAAAAATTGGCGGGAATTTTAAAAACTTGTTACTAAAATTTAAAATGCAAGTGTTCATTCACTGGACAGGTTACCCTACACATATTCTACATTCTGATAGTGTCTACTTCACCTTGAATTCATATGAAGTGGGCAGTCAAGCCCAGGCTAAAAGAAATCAACATTTTTTTCTTTTATAGCCAGGGTCAATATAAAAAAAAGAAGAAGAAGTGTAACCATGGCTTGTGAACAACCAAATTCAATTTCCAGTTCTCTTCTTGGTTGATGGTCATAAGTCTCACATCAATCTAGAACTAGCAAAGTTTTGTGAGGAAAAGAAAATCATTCTCTACAGTTTTCTCCCTAATGCCACAAAAGTGCTCCAGCCATGTGATGTAGGGGTATTTCGACCGTTGAAATGCTCTTGGAGAAAGAATGTTCGAGAAAGCCAACAGCAGAGCGGAAAAACAATAACAAAAGTGAACTTTGCACCTCTATTTAAGAAAGCACTGGATGGAGCTATTGACTCTGGTAAAATCAAAAGTGCCTTCAAGAAAACAGGGTTGTTTCCTTTCTCACCAGATAGTGTTGATTATAACAAGTGTTTGCAAACCAGACACAGAGACATTCAACGACAAGCAGTAGTTAGAAAATCAGCTGAGGATAGACAATTTTTAACCAGATTGGAGAGAGAAATGCCTTCTTCATTACTGTTGGAATTTCGTGCTGCATTAGATAACGATGCTGATGTGGAAGAGGATAAAGCTCTCTATGAAATGTGGAAAAGGTTCAAAGAGTCTGATCAAAATGAAAGTGTCAATACCAGTCAAAATGAATCTATTGCTGATATTGAGGCAAGTGAAGTTTTGACTATGCCTTGTCCTCTACCCTCTACACCTTCTCCAACAGCCTCTGAATCTATGCCAGCAACAGCAGTTCCTCAGTCTCAGTCTCCACCAGTCCCTCAGTCTCAGTCTACACCAGTCCCTCAGTCTCAGTCCACACCAGTCCCTCAGTCTCAGTCTACACCAGTCCCTCAGTCTCCACCAGTCCCTCAGTCTCAGTCTACACCAGTCCCTCAGTCTCAGTCTACACCAGTCCCTCAGTCTCAGTCTACACCAGTCCCTCAGTCTCAGTCTACACCAGTCCCTCAGTCTCAGTCCACACCAGTCCCTCAGTCTCAGTCCACACCAGTCCCTCAGTCTCAGTCTACACCAGTCCCTCAGTCTCAGTCTACACCAGTCCCTCAGTCTCAGTCTACACCAGTCCCTCAGTCTCAGTCTACACCAGTCCCTCAGTCTCAGTCTACACCAGTCCCTCAGTCTCAGTCTACACCAGTCCCTCAGTCTCAGTCTACACCAGTCCCTCAGTCTCAGTCTACACCAGTCCCTCAGTCTCCACCAGTCCCTCAGTCTCAGTCTACACCAGTCCCTCAGTCTCAGTCTACACCAGTCCCTCAGTCTCAGTCCACACCAGTCCCTCAGTCTCAGTCTACACCAGTCCCTCAGTCTCCACCAGTCCCTCAGTCTCAGTCTACACCAGTCCCTCAGTCTCAGTCTACACCAGTCCCTCAGTCTACACCAGTCCCTCAGTCTCAGTCTACACCAGTCCCTCAGTCTACACCAGTCCCTCAGTCTCAGTCTACACCAGTCCCTCAGTCTCAGTCTACACCAGTCCCTCAGTCTCAGTCTACACCAGTCCCTCAGTCTACACCAGTCCCTCAGTCTCAGTCTACACCAGTCCCTCAGTCTCAGTCTACACCAGTCCCTCAGTCTCAGTCTACACCAGTCCCTCAGTCTCAGTCTACACCAGTCCCTCAGTCTACACCAGTCCCTCAGTCTCAGTCTACACCAGTCCCTCAGTCTACACCAGTCCCTCAGTCTCAGTCTACACCAGTCCCTCAGTCTCAGTCTACACCAGTCCCTCAGTCTCAGTCCACACCAGTCCCTCAGTCTCAGTCTACACCAGTCCCTCAGTCTCAGTCTACACCAGTCCCTCAGTCTCAGTCTACACCAGTCCCTCAGTCTCAGTCTACACCAGTCCCTCAGTCTCAGTCTACACCAGTCCCTCAGTCTCAGTCCACAGCTACACCAACAACACCTTCAATAACCAAAAGGATAAGGAACAAATACTTGCACTATCCTCCACTCCCTGACTATCCTAAAAAAAAGAGAAATGTCAAAATCAAACGACATGATATTAGTTCAAGATTTTTTATTGAATCAAAAGAAGCTAAACAGCTAGAAAAAACACAAAAAGTGGAGGAAAAAAAGAAAGAAAAAACAAGAAAGAGACAAAAAAAAAGAACGGATATCCAACAAATTTACAAAGAGTAGCAAAAAGACAAAAGTTATATATTTCTCTGAAGATGATGATGATGAGGAAGCTATTATGACGTTGAAATGATGTCTCTGCATGATTCTGATAGTAGCTTTGGGCTTTCTCCTGACTCAAGTGATGAAGAGAGTAACCCCATGTTTCAAAAATTAAAACCAAATAGAACATTTGTTATTGTTGAATATGAAGGAGAATTCTTTCCTGGTCTAGTGAAAAACAAAAAACAGAATATGTGTGAAGTAAGCACAATGAGTATGTATTTAGAAAACTGGAAATGGCCAGAGAGAGATGACAAAATTTGGTATTGTAGTAATCAAATCAAGGAGATCATCAAAACACCTGAAATTGCTAGTGTTTCATCTTCATCTAGAGCTCCCTTATATAGTGTAGAGCTCCCTTATATAGTGTACCAGAGCTAAAGAAATATAAATGTAAGAAGGTTCATTAAGGGAAGGTACCTCAATATCTTATGTAATAATCCCTTTTGATGTTTTCAAGAAATAAAGTTGAACCTTTTCATTTACTGGAAAATAATAAGTTCATTCATTGGTTGTTTTTGTTCATTTACTAGGTATCTTAAATGTTCATTAATTGGAATCTAGTGTTCATTCACTTCAGAAATATTCTTATAAATGAAAGAGTAAATAAAATTGAAACTTGTGATAGTAGGTAATTTTTAGCAATTCCTAATGAAAGCCCAAGTTCTAAGGAGCATTTTGCTGTATGACCTCAATGAAAATGTAGTAAGCATTATTGTGAGAGTTGAATTTTTCAATATACGTAAGACCTTAAGAGTTCATTCACTGGACAGGTTACCCTATTATGTGTAAGTATATTAAAAAAGTAGTTTCAAATTTTTTGTTTCTTTTTCTTCAGGTGGTTGTAAGCACAGGATTGCATTCATTATGTGGCGTCATAGGAGATCAGAGGAGCCTTCTCCAACAGAAGTAACATCCTATTGGAAGAAGTCCATCCTGTCTTCAGCAGGGATTGTTCCCATTGAATTGAATTGAATTTTTATTGAAATAAAGAAACTTAGTGGCAGAGGAGCAGACACATACTACATGCCAAGAACTAGTGTCATTGAAACGTTCAAAACTAAAGTCAAGGCACAGTCATCATCATGGTCTGTATGTAATGTATTTAACACGAACATTAATGTATGTGATATACATACACTTGTGAAAGAGAGTTTTGACGACTTCCAGTCTTCAATCAGGGAGGAGTTGACAGATGAAGCTATCAAAAAGTTGGAAAAAGAAACAAGAGGTCAGGCTTCTTCTGAGAAATGGCATTTAGCCCATTATGGACGTATAACAGCTTCAAAGTTCTACAATGCTGCTCATTGAAGAACAGCTGAAGGTACTCTGGTAAATACTATTCTAGGTAGGAAAATCCCACAAACTGCATCAATGAAGAGAGGATCTGAGCTGGAGGATGATGCTTACCTATTGGTTAAGAACAAGTTGAAAGATGTGAGGAAATGTGGCTTATTTTTCAGTAAAAAATACCCTCTGTTTGGCGCTTCACCTGATGGTATAGGTAAGGAATATGTCCTTGAAATTAAGTGTCCATCTTCAGAGAAAACTGTAAATAATTATCACAAGGATGAAAAACTCAATCCCAAGTATGAGTTGCAAATTCAACTCCAAATGGCCATGACAGGGAGAAAGAAAGGATACTTCATCATTGCAGATCCTCAGTTTGAGAAAAAAATTTAATGTACAATGATTGAAGTGTCCTTTAATGCCAAACTTCTGAACGAGAATGTCGACAAGGCTATTGTATTTTATAGGGAAAAGGTTTTTCCCCATCTTCACTGATATTATTTCCAATCCTTGATCGAACCTTGTAAATAAAAAGAGAGAAAAAAATTGTGATCAATTTTTTTTGTAAATAACTAAAATGAAGTATTTGTATTATTTTCTACTACTTTAATTAGGTCTTTTTATCCATAAATATTATCATATAGGTATATATTATTTATATTTTTTCATAATTTTCCATCAGAAGATACAATAACGTCCCAGTATGCCAACAGGTACCAGTCAAATCTAAAATTTCTTTCGAACAGAATATTGCAGATTGATCTGAATATTCTACCTGAATAGCATAATTAAATTGGTCCAAGTTTTTAATAGGCACTCCAGAATGTGGAGCTAAAAGCTTAAATAATGCGACCTTTTTTTTCTAAGAGGTTGGAAATCTTCGATAAGACCCCCAAAGCGAGTATTTCTTTGGGGAGTGTGGGATTCATATCATGGCACGCGGATATCCGAACCCACTAAAACCCTACGTCTTACACCACACACTTATGACCCCGGAACCGTATGACATTACTTCGGGGTCATGAATGCTGGCTCTCTGCTCTCACAGGGCCATCCTCCTATCATTTTCTTTTATTTTTAAAATTTTATAAATCAATTGATGTATTTCATTCCATTGAACTTGGTTTTCCAACATTTCTTCAACAATATTTGATGGTGTTAATGTTTTCCCTATTTTTTGGTAGCACTGTATTCTCTCATGATTGAATCTTGTGCATATAAAAACTGTGTGCTCTGGGTCATCATGTGAGTACTGACAGTATCTACAGTTTGAGCTACTCACTTTTTTCTTTCGATGGAGGTAAGTACCAAAATGTTCATGGCATGTAAGGAACTGACTCAGCTCATATGTAAATTCCCCATGGCCCCTAGATATCCAGCTTTGTAAGTATGGTATTAGGCGTTTAGTCCTCGTCATCTGTTCTTTCATATCCTTTATTCTGTCTTCTCTCTCGTTTTTATCTTGCCAAGCTTCCGACTGTCGTAAATCATACACCATCATTTTTTCCTCCACTATCAACTCTATGGGAAGGTTCCCGGATAACACTTGCAGGGCTGGAGTGGATTCTGTCCTGTATGATCTGAACAGTCTCAGCATCACTCTCCTCTGTACTTGTTCCAGCAGGTTTACGTATTTCTTCCACTTTATCACAGAACCCCATGCTGGTGCGCCATACAGGAGTGTTGAGTACACAACTGAGGACAGTATTCGCCTCTTAGCATTTACCAGTCCTCTTTTATTTGGTAATAATCTGTCTAGACTTAAAGCCACTCTGCCTGCCTTCTCAACTGCCCACTTCACGTGTTCCACCATCCTGAGGTTAGTATCCATCCAGACCCCCAGATACTTTGCCGATGGTTTTGATTTCACTGTTGTGCCTTCCACATCAACCTGTACTTCCTTACAAACTCTTTTACTTGACAGCAACACAACTTCTGTCTAATGCGACCTATTACATTTTCTATAATAACTCTTAAACTTGCAATCCTCTTTGTTTCCTTGACTTCTTCTTTTGTTGGTTTTACAGTGGCATAAACAGAGGGAGGACGAACAAGTGTACATTCCTTTTAAACAAGAAGTGAGTCTACATTTTTGAATCCCCTATCGGCCATTATTGCCATACCTGGTTTGAGGTAATCTAGAAATCCACTGAGTTCAATCATTTTGGCATCTGTGATACGCCCTCCATAGCCAGATGAAATAAAGTTTATAAATCCTTGGGGAGTACAAGCTACCAAATACTTGTCAGTATTGCATTTTTTATATTCACTCCAAGTAGCAGATTGATATTGGGGATCAATGGGTTTTGAATTTCAATTTCCAAAGTATCTATTATGCAGTAAATATTTTTGTATTTAAATATGTAAGGTATAGGAATATTGATTATAACTAGTTCCATGGTTGGCCACTCAATCAATGAATTCAGTAGTGCAGCTATTCTTCTAATGTATTTATTGAAGGTGCGAGAAATGTGGCTAGAACTGTAAGCAAAAAGAACAACTAGTACATGAAAAGACAAGTCTAATCTAATTTTCCTAAAGCACATATATATTATATCGTCGCTCCGAACACGAAGTGACGTATGTGCAAAAATTGCGATTTTGAGTTAAGACTACATAGCATTAAAAAACGTGCTTTTTGTCATAACGAATAGACGTAATTGAATCTCTAACCATTCTAAGGATATTGTAGATTTCATGCTTTGACGTAAATGAATTTGGGGGTTTTGAATAAAACACGAACTGACGTATCTTATTTACGCCAGTTCGTGATTGGAAAATTTGAATCGTCTCTGTCTCATTAATAATTCCACTAGTGACAACACGAAGTGACGTAACTGCTTTAATTGTGTATGTTATAAAGCACGCAGCCTAAAATTAAACTTTTCCTCTCTGTTTCAGATGCAGATCTCTGGGGGATTCAAGATACCTTTCTTTCTGTTATCTTTGTATCCCCCATTACCATTATTATTATTTTTTTTTTTCAGATGCAAAAACATAGTTTAAAAAATCTTTTGACATTGTAAATATTTTTATTTTTTTTAATGTCACGTAAGCTCTCAGATAAGGAAATCAAAGATTTATTAACAGACAGTTCTAGTGACAGTAGTGACAATTACAATAGCGAAGAAGACCCGGAGTTTTTCTTCTGTGCAAGTGATAAATGTGGAAGAGAAGGCATGAAAGCTTATTTTGCCTGCAAGATAAAATTATGTGGGATACATAAAAAAGATCACTCCTGCGCTAACAGGATCGTGGAAGTGATATATTACATATATTTAGTAATCAAAATTGATAAAAGAAATCCAACAACTACTTAATTGCCATTCCTTATCAGTTTGTTTACCTTTTTGGGGAATTCAAAAAATTACCGCCACTATTTAGAAGCCAGACCATAAACAGAGCCGGCAACTTTCAATAATAATTTTTACTTTCCTTTTTAATATTTAATAAGTAAAAACAAAAATTTTACCAATAAAATAAAAGCATTATTTTAAACTAATCGGCTCTCAATACTACTATTTCTATTTAACATTATATCTGAACTTTTTCCCTTAAACTTTACCTTGATTTCAATTATTTTAAAATACCTTAAGTTGGTAGAATTGTTATTTGATGCTACCTCGGTTTAAATTTATCATTGCAGCATCAAGGAAAATAGAGATGAAATTTTGTGTCGAGATAATCTCAACAAAACAGAAATCACAAAATGTTGACACAATTGCAAACATGATGGCTTCAATTCCTTTCCATTTGCCCAATGGAACTTACTTCACAGAAAAGGTCATTCAGAATTGTAAAGCAGATTACAATTCTACAATAGAAGACCCAATTGCCATGAATCATCGAACTAAAGCAGTTCAGATAGTTTCTTCAGAATCAGAATCCAGAGGTTACACAAAAGAAACTCAACTCAATGAGACAGGTGAACCTGAAAGTGTCACAACTTTTAGAACTGAAGAGTTGATAGAAAAAAGATTGAATGATGTAAAAACTTTCAGAGACAATATTCCTTCTCTCCAGGGTTCAGAAGTTAGGATGAGTCACAAGGCGATTATACAATTTCCTTATGTTGTATTAAAAAGACTAGATCAAGGGAACGCTCAGCCAACAAATGATCTCAATCTCAAAGATGTTGGAAACAGTTCTGAAAGCCTATTTTCATTTATCAAGACATGTGTAGATAAGATTCTGAATGGTCAAGTTATCATTTCAGAAGTAAATATTGAGGAGAAAATTGCTGAGATTATGAGGCCAGAATCTGATAAGATGAAAGAATACGTACAATCAAAAGAGAAACAGAAGAACTACGTGAAACTAACTGAAGAAGAGCGCAATGAATACGATAAACAAAATCATAGAATGAAATACCATAGAATTGAACCTTTGCCAAATGAAGATGACGCAAGAATAGCAGCTGTTCTTGGCGTCAGATGGAAGAAATATGAAAACCAAATTCTAAAGTTAGAAAGATTCGAGAAGAAAAAGAGCTTTTCCATAAATTGTGTGACTGATGATTTAGATGAATTCTTTAATTCACCTGAACATTTCCGAGTCTGTGAGGATTATAATTCAGATGAACCCTCGAAAACTGACAATCTAATTAAAACCACCATAATGATTTCAGAAAATTTTACTGATCAGACTGCTAGGCTAATATATGAGAATCATATCAGGAAATGCATGAATACTAAAATTGGTCGACTTTCTAAGTTGATATCTGACGTTGCATTCGAGCTTTGCATCTCTCTTAAACAGCATTGCAAACCTCGTCAGTGGATTATCAAAAAATTGACAGATTTCAACATGTACCTCCTTATCAAACCGACATCCTCTTCTAGTCATGTATTTTATATACCATTTTGGTATAACGAAGATGTCATTTGTTCTAAGTCCTGGGAGCCAACTACAAAAGCGATTCACACCAATGGCATTATATCTTGGTGTGATGTTTTGTCTGTGAACTCTTCCAAATTGGTCAATTTGGCTAAGTGTGAATCACAAATGATTTCCAACATTGGTTTTGAGTGCTCTAATTTTAACATATGCATTCCAGTAGGGGAAAGTATACTGGATGATGATGTCAACTCAGTTTGCAAAGCACGAGCTAGTGTTCTTTTGACTTTTGCATGCATGATTAATGACAAAGGTAGTCTGGATGAACTGATGTCTAATATCAGGTTTTCTTCTCTAGAAGGCTTCGTGGCCTATCCATTGGTTCCCAATCCAGGTAAAATGATGAAGAAATTGCCAATGATTCTAAGGTCCAGACTGGAGTCCTGGATAGTCAACAGGGTCCTCACCTCGTATGAAATGATTCTGAAAGATAGATACACTTGTGATAATGTTAGTGCTAAGGCTAATCTAGTCGTGTGGAATAATCTGATAGATCCATTATTCCATTTCAAGCTAACAAATCCAGATCAATTAGTTAGTACTTTTTACACTAACTATGCAAAAAATAAAGATGAGACACCAGAAGGAAATAGTCAAGGGAAAATTCTGAATAAAATTCTGTGTAAAGAGGATGAAATGAAGAAGGCAGATCGTAGATACCTTGGTGAGGAAGACAACCCAGAATGTGAGTATAAGTTTCATGAATTTAGTCCAACTCTAGTTAGATATTGTTGCAATCAACTAAAGGAGAAATTCAAAAGAGAGAGAGGCCTTGACTGGCAAAATGAACTGGATGTTGGAATCAGTGCTGAATTGGTTAATCTAGATTTAGAATCCTTATCAACTCTCAAGGCTTCTTCTGCTTTTAAAGAGGATTTAAGTAGAGTTCCTCACAGACCAAAGGCAATGGAAGCCATGATGGATGAATTCAGAAAAAATGATTGTAAATATTCCAAGGTCTACGAGATGATACCTAAATCATTAAGAACATTGCAAGAGTCTGGGGGTTTGGTCATTGACATATTCAGGAAGCAACAACACGGTGGAGTGAGAGAAATCTATGTTTTAAGCCCAAACAGCAGAATTGTACAATCCTTTGTTGAGTGCATTTCAAGGCATATTTGCAAACAAATTCCATCTGAAATTATGACTCATCCTTCGAATAAGATGTCTCTCCCTTCAATGCATACATCTAAAGTCAACAAGTGCAATGATGAGGGAAACACTATGGTCACATTCTGCACTAGTGATGATGCAACAAAGTGGAGTCAAGGAAACTTTGTTACAAAATTTGGAATTATGTTGTGTCAGCTTCTACCTTCCAAGTATCATAACTTGATTATCATGGCCCTAGACTTGTGGACTAGGAAAAGGATTGCAATTCCAAGAAAACTCCTTGATATGTGCGACAACTACAATGAGAGGGAATTTGAGGAGCTAAATCTTTCAGATGAATATTTAGTTAGACTTTTCAGAGCTTATAAAGGTTTGACTCAGGAAAGGTGGATGAAAATGGGTGCTGACTACATTCTAGTTGAATCTGGCATGATGCAGGGCATACTCCATTACACAAGCTCTGCTTTCCATAGCATATTACAAGAAACTTGTAGAATTCTGTTTATCTTACTTCTTCACTTATGGTTCAAGTTATGCTTAATCATAATAACAGTAATGGAATCATCAGATGATAGTGGCATGCTTCTATCGATACCATATGTCTCATCAGCGGATTTGGCTATTATGACAGTCATAGCATGTGAATTATTTCTCATCAAACATAAGATGGGTATCATGATGGGAATTTATCCATCTGAAAAATGTACTGTTGGAACTAGGCTCATGTTTGAGTTTAATTCCGAATTCTTCATAAATGGTAGTTTGATTAGACCAACGAAAAAATGGGTCATTGCATCAACACACATTGGTGAGACAGAATCACTAATTTCTAGACAAGAGAGCTTCTATGGACTTTCTTCTCAAGTCCTTGAAGGAGGTGGAGCTACAATCTTGGCATGGATTTGTCAAATTAGTCAAGCTTATTTGCATTATAGATTGTTGGGTTCATCAGTTTCATCAGTTTGGAGAAATTATGTTGATGAGATCATGGTTCAACTAGATCCGACTTTAGGTTTCTTTTGCATTGATAGCTATAAGTACGCTGGTATGGCCAGTGTCAGATTTAACATATATCTTCTTCTGGATGCTTCACCTATCTTGGCAAAGAAGATGAAACACATTCTGGAATACACAGCGGCCAGAAAATCTGAGTCCTCTGGAGTCAGCCTGCAAGACATGATGGACTTGCTAGGTGCTGGCACTATGCTCCAACAGAGTCTTATTGAATTTAGAGACAAAAAGAAATGGAAAGCTATGCTTGAAAATCTGAGTCTTCCAGAAGATTGGTTGGATCAGATAAATCTTTCTCCAAAAATACTCTATGATAGAGCTGGCTCCACTCCTGATGAGTATCCTCTACGATTGGCAATAAAAGCTATGACTCCTAGTGCATCAAACTCCTTTTATTCTGGCAACATTATCACTAGAATCATATCAGCATCAGTCTACATACTTGAAAAATCAGTTGTATCAGTAATGGGAGGATGGAAAGATCCCATAACTGATGAAATCTGCAACAAAGTCAACCTTCTGAAGAAGACAATTCGAGAAGCAATTAGATTTAGGGGTCCAAATATAGAACTGTCTGAATCTGACAAAGATTTTTTGTTCCCACAGTGGAAATCCTATGAATCTCTGAAAGCAATAAGTGAGGCTATTCCAGGTACTGGTGGCAAGGTCCCTTCCTCTCTCAAAAAGAAGAGAGTTGATGTACGAGTTTTTGAGTCTGTTGGAAAAGAAGATTATTCTCTGCTGAAATTAGTTGCCAACAAATGGTTTAATTTGCCTGTCTCCTTAACAGAAAGACAAGCCAACGAGCACTTCCAGAGACACAAAAATTCGATCAAATGGCTGAAAGACACACCAGAGGAAACACTAGAGTCATCCCCTTTGAATGATCATGTTAGTATAAAGAACTTCTTCATGAACATTGATCAAGAGGCAAAGATACTGCATTTGACAGCTGCACCAGTGAAGAGCCTACGAGGTGTAAGCAAAGTAAGCACTGTAATGCTCCAAAACATGTGGGTCAACTACCAAACTGGTGATCTGCAAGAACCAGAAATCTCTATTGTTAAAGGGGATTCAAAAATTCTCTCTCAATTACTATTCAAGACATGTACACTCGGCACAAGTGTCAAAAACTCATCAATGCTGGCCAGGGAAATTCTATCTCAAATGCCACCTGTCTCAATTGAAACTGGAGTCAATGCTAGAACTAATAAGCAGACATTAGCATTGATTCAGGATGCAGTAAAAAGATTCAAGCCAACAAAAAATGGTTGTGTAATGGACAGGAAAGATTACATTGAATGGTACAAACTTTGCAGTGACTCAGGAACTGGAACTTTTGGAGCATACATACAAAGGCAAACCATCAATAAGCAAGGAAACTATGTGGGGCCATTTAGATGGGTTGGATTCTTTGATAAATGCCCTGTTGTTTTAGTTGGTGACACTATCAATGGGAAAACGGTGTTAAAAGCAATATACACTCCATCAAATGACATACACAATTGTGGGCTTCTAATCAAAAATTGGCTTGATGACAACAATGTCACAACTATAAAGACTTTACATCATGGCTCGGGCACAGCATTCGCAAGATACTGGGACTCCAGAGTCAAATTGGAACAAAACAAAGGGAAAGATTGTGTTCCAATTTTCAGAAATGGACCATACAGGTTTTTGGATTCAATTGCAGATTACAAGAATATCGATAAGTTTGATATTGTTGCAGATGTGAACGCCGTTCGGTTGGTCCTATATGTTGTAGTTTCTGATGACAATGTTAGATCCAAAGGAATAACCAGAGTCAGAACAGAAAAGATGACCATTCTATCGCTTTCAACTCAATACCTTGAGAACTTTGTTAGCCAGATTGCTCCAGCTGATCTGCCTGCATTCATAAAGAATGAACATCCATTCTTGATTCACTGGCTATCAAATACTCCTCTGTCTGCTGCCGCATGTCACAGAATGCTAGAAGCATTAAGAACCAATGATGTTACATACATCACAACTCTTATTCGCAAAACTGGATTGAGTTTGCCTCGTGTGATGGAAATTGTTAGATCATCCTTCATATCTTCATTGGGACAGATTGGTTTTTCGACTGATGTTGCATCACCCAACTTGATTGATACTAGAGAAGTAACCATTGGTGAACTTTTGAATGATCCTGAAATGGCAGAGATTTTTAGAAAGGATCTGATTGAAGAAAAGGGCAAAGAAATTCATGATGACCTCTCATGGGCTGTTGAAGCTGTCAAAGGAATAAAAGAAGCTGCACTGGACTTAATGCCTATGATACATGATGCTTACAGTGTAATAAATAGAGATGATGAAAAGAAATCAAGAATGTCTAACAGTTCTATACTTCTTCTTGGTTTGTGGATCAAATCATTGACTTTGATGGTTCCAAAGAAAAGATTAGGAGACTCACTGAGAAAAGGCCAATGTCCTGATGGTTTGTTAACTTACAAACCAATACTGGATTTCATCATGGGCATCAATCTGGACAATGAGGAATATGAAACACTTGATGAGGACACGGATGATCCTTCTGCCTGGGTTTTGGATGTTCCAGAAATCAACTTGGAAATTCCTGTAGTTGCAAAACCTAGTACATCAGAAGGTACTTGTGGTGGAAGACCAGCCTCAGAAGTATACAAAGAGCTATTACTGAATCCTCCACCAATTGGTTTGGAAGGTGATGATAGTGATGAGGATAGTGAGATTGAGGAGTAATCTCATGGTCACACAGTGCCAGCATGCATTTCTACTTTTCTATTTTATTCTCAATTATTTAATGTATGTCGGTCACTGTGTTCTGATTGGTTAATTTTGAAAAACAAAAAAAAAATGCGGGTAAGATTTTGCATTGTTTTTTTTTTGCTTCTTTTTCTTTTTCTGGAACTTTCAGAATTCAGAAAAACTTTTCCGACAGGATTGTCTCATTAATTTTTTTTTTTTGATATTTTAAAAATCTAATTAGGTAGTAGGAAATAGTTTAATCCTCAAGATGACTCTTCACACACCTCATATCCACAAGATGTGTGGCTGAACCGGAGGGATGGAGGAGGGAGAGGAGTACGAACCCATGTAGGAGTCCCCAGAACCAACCCCAGAGGCCAAAGATCTACCTCATGGCCTGAGCCTAAGGAGTCCAGGATGTCTACCCAACTGTAAGAATGTTCATTGTCCATTTCTTATGCTATACAACACTTAGAAACAGACCTATTCCTGTATTCCATCCAGAAATGTAGTTCTAAACTCCAAGCCTTGGAATTCAGCAGAATGTGCTGAAGCTACAATTTCAGAACCTGAACCACAGGAAATCCTTAAGTAACAAATGTGTTACCTGTCTCAAAGTCTTGCTAGCAAGTGAAGATACAATATTTGGAAATATCAATTAGGTAGATCTGGATTCTTACTCCTTGATAATTTTTAATGGCCAAAGATTTTTTTTTTCTATGGTACCATAGCTTAATGTCAATTTACGCCTATTTAGCCTTTTTTTTATATCATGTATATTAAGTAACTGTTGTGAAACCCTAATCTAAGAATATATACTTTTGACCCTCCTCTTAACCCCGAGAAAATATAAATATGTAAATAATTGAAATATTCTGTAGTCCTGTCTTGTGCTTTTATATTAGTAGGGAGAAGGTGATGTCACAACCTAAACCTCTAATTAATACAGCGTATTTCAGAAGAAAGTGAACAACATGTGATGAGTCATGGAGTTCAGGCAGAGAACGTAGAAGAAAATGGACAACAGGTGAAGAGTGATGCAATAGAAGTAGAGAACGCGGAAGAAAGTGGACGACAGGTGATGGGTGATGGAGTTCAGGCAGAGAACTTGGAAGAAAATGGACAACAGGTGATGAGTGATACAATGGAAGCAGAGAACTCGGAAGAAAGTGGGCGACAGGTGATGAGTGATGGAATGCAAGCACAGATCGTGTAAGAAACTGGACGACAGGTGATGAGAGATGGAATTCAGGCAGAGATCGTGTAAGAAACTGGACGACAGGTGATGAGTGATGGAATGCAAGCACAGATCGTGTAAGAAACTGGACGACAGGTGATGAGTGATGGAATGCAAGCACAGATCGTGTAAGAAACTGGACGACAGGTGATGAGAGATGGAATGCAAGCACAGATCGTGTAAGAAACTGGACGACAGGTGATGAGAGATGGAATGCAAGCACAGATCGTGTAAGAAACTGGACGACAGGTGATGAGAGATGGAATTCAGGCAGAGATCGTGTAAGAAACTGGACGACAGGTGATGAGAGATGGAATTCAGGCAGAGATCGTGTAAGAAACTAGACGACAGGTGATGAGTGATGGAATTCAGGCAGAGATCGTGTAAGAAACTGGACGACAGGTGATGAGTGATGGAATTCAGGGAGAGAACGTGGAAGAAAGTGGGCGACAGGTGATGAGTGACATTTACATTGGAAAGGATGACAGTAAAGCACAACTTGAAGGAGGACTGGGCTATGCAGTTGTAATGAATTTGTGTGAGAATGTGGTTCCTGATACTCTAGTAGCCTTTGACAACTTCTTTACTGGTATTCCCCTAATGAGAGATTTATATGATAAGCAAATCTACTCTAATGGAACAGTTCGCTTGAACTGCAAAGGTCTACCAGAATCAGCCACACCAGCTAAGAAGAAGAAGGAGAAAAAATTGAAGAAACATGAATTTACCTTTGCAAGTCAAGGGCATGTGTCACTTGTTCAATGGATGGACTCTCAAGTTGTTTCTGTTCTTTCCACAGCCCATGATCCAAAATCGGCCAGTACAGTAAAAAGAACCCAGAAGGATGGAATCAGGATAATACCAACAGCTATTTCAGAATACACCTTGAATATGTGTGGAGTAGATAGATTTGACCACTATCGTTCATCTTACCCTCATGGAAGAAAATCCAGACGCAACTGGCTGCGATTGTTTTATTTCATGTTTGATTCATCCATTATAAATTCTTTCTTGACATACATGCTCATATTGCTCATCCATAAGCAGACAAATACTTCCCGTAGAGACTTTCGTCTACGATTGGCACGAGCTCTAGTTGATGGATATTCAAATAGAAAAAGAACCGCAAACATCACTTTCAAGAATAAGAAGGGTGGGAACCTTGGTGTACCAGAGGAGATCAGATTATCTACAGTAGTCCAGCATTATCCTGAAGATCAAAGTTCATACACAAGATGCCGATTCTGTAGCACCAAGAAAGAACAAAAGAGGACCAAAGTAGTTTGTGATGTTTGTTATATTGCACTCTGTGCAACCCCCTGCTTCAAATTCTTCCACAAAGCCTCAGAATAAGAGGACCAAAGTACTTAGTTTGTGAAATTTTTCATGTTGCAATTTAGAACAACTAATCCCTGCTTCTAATGATAGGTACTTATCATTTTTTCTCAGCCAGGTTGGCAACGTAGCCTGAAGTTGAATGGTTAAAAAAATTTTGCTCGTCAATTTTTAAGTAATTTAACTGTTTAAATTTGTGTTTTGCAGTGAAATTTGTGCACAATTTATAAATTACAACTCAGTTATACTAGTATTGGTGTTGATTATTCCTTAGCTCGTGATTTGGTGAATTAATTCAAGAATATTTTTTGTGATGTTCAAAGCTCTTTCTTACAAAGCAAAATGGCCATTGTGTGCCTCACATAACAAAGCTTAAACGTTATGATGTGAATACAAAATCAATTTAGAACTCTTAGTAATGATTAAATCAAATAAAATTCTGAAAATTAAATACCAAGTCTGAAAAACATTAAAATATGAGAACATAATCATTTTAAAATAATTAATTTTTCTAAAATAAATCGTAAACCAAAACAAAGAAGAAATCAAACTAAACATTTGTAGTGCAATACAACTGATGCTTGTTGAAGTTCACATTTGATTTTGGATTATTACCATTATTATTAGTGGCACTGGCAGAGGCTGCACTTGAAATTTGGTTTGTGCATGACAACATCTTCATCCACAGATATTTGCTTTGCATAACTTTCAAGTGTTGATTAAACGCTTTTGATGCTTTGAAATTTCCCATCTGCCGCAACCTCATAGCCCATACTGCGTTTACCATGTGTTAGGGCTTCACTTTTATTGCTATGAATGACCACTTATATCTACCTCCATGAGCGATTGCGTGCGCAATTGGTTGTCTCCAACTCGATGGAAAATCTCACGTCGGACTCTTCGTGAGGGAAGTTCTTTCTTACCTTAATCAACTCTTGACCAGCACACATCGCAACTATCCACCGTATCATCTTGCTCCGCTAGCCGCTTTCGCCAGGCCTGGCGACTTACCATCTTGATCAGCGGCCCCAGCGTAGAGCAGAAGAAGATTGACGAACGACAACCGTAAGCTCATTTTCCATTAACTATTGGAAAAGCCATCTGCTCTCCAATACATAAGTTGGTCCTTCGAGCCGGATCGTAATTTGCCAGTTTTATGGGTCTATAGTTTAACTTAATCTTTGTACTTGCTTCTGGCCTCGTGTCTCGCGTTCGCACCATTAAGTCTTTCTCAAAGCAGTAGACAGTAGTTAGCGTGAGTCAATGTTCTATCTGTAGCGTTTGTCATCTTCATTACCTATTTCACAATCATTTCATCTTAAAATCTTAAAATTTCAATCTAAGTGAAATATTACTCTTGATTGCCTTCTTCCTATCTGGATTACTGGCATTGAAAATTGAGTAAAGTTGGGGGTTTAATCAGTGTTTAGAATCATAATCAAGTGAAAAAGAATTGCTTTTACCTTATTTTTATCTTATTAATACTCAATCTTTGTTACCCTTTGTAATAATCTTGTTATCTGATCCTGTGTCACAACTGTCAATTTACCTTACATTTGTGCATAATACTAAAGTATCATTATCTTCTAAAGTTTACTAGCCAAAGCTCAGTTTCCAAGATTTTTTTTGCATTCTGTGAATAAGTCTGGTTTCTAATTGTTCATATCTCCACAAAAACCTCATTTTTCTACATTAATTTACCGATTTCAGCAACCTAGAGTAATTTTTAGTTCTGTATTTTGATCTTATTTGGTTATTGGAAAATTTAGCTACATTTGTTGACCTCATGGGTTTTTGATCTTGCATTTTCTGCATATTATCTTATTTTAATGAAACCTTGATATTGCTATTTACCTGCATTCATTTCATTACAATCTAATCTTATAAAGTTGCATAATTAATAATTCTCACCCACCGAGATTTTGTTGCAGTTAAAGCAACTAATTATCTCATCTCCTTATATTTGCTAACCTATAACACTTACCTGTAGTTATTTCTATAACAAACCTCAGTTTAAAGAGTTATTATATCTGAGTTTACTGAGTAAAGTGTGCTCAAGGGGATATTTTTTGTATTATCCAAAATTTAATGATCTTGTTCTGTGCTATTATCTGCATAAGGAATTACCCACCTAACTAATCTTACCAAGTGATTTTTAATAATTAAATTTTGTCACAATTATCAGCTAAACCCATTTAAATATTTGCAGTGATTTTTTTTACACGAGAGTTCTAGTGGTTATATAATCCAAGTGATATTTTTTGGATTAAAATTTTCCATTTAAAAATTTTCAAGTGTGTTTTTTTGCATCTATTAAATAATTTGCTCACTTTCTAAAGTTATCACATTTTTTTTGTGAAAATTTCACCTAAATTTAACTAAAAACTAGTCAATAATCTAACAAAAAGAAGAAATATTGGTTTCTACAGAATACTTACCGGTTTTTAGTTACCTAGTGCTTTCTACATTCAATAATAAACATGTCTTCTCCAGCTGACCAAATGAAAATTGCATCAGACTACAGAAATAGGCTGTATCGGCGAATGCAAGAGTGTTATAATGCTAGCTTAGATGCAAATAAGGTCAGTGATTTTAAAGTGAGAGTTGCAAAGGCTGATGAAACGTTGGACAAATTTGAGAAAATCTTAGGTACAATGGATACTTTGAATGTAAAGTTGGATGAGGCTGACCGCATTGACTGTGATCAAACTTTATCTAGTTTTGAGGCCATGTACTTCAAGGTCAAGGCTAAAGAAGCCGTTTTGAAGGCTGAAATGGCTTCACCGGTTTCTCCTGCCCCTCAAGCACCCAAAATTCACCTTCCAACCATAAATGTACCAATATTTAGTGGTGAAATTTCTGCTTTTCCTGCTTTCAAATCTTTGTGTGACCAGTTAATCCATACCAATACCGACCTTTCTGATATTCAAAAATTCAGTTATCTTAAATCCTACCTAAGCAGCCATGCAGCTTTTATTTATTTTATTTATTTATTTATTTATTTATTATATTTTTTTGTACAAATTATACATTATTGTACGTGTACAACGTCAAGGGTACTTAAAATTAAATATAATATATGTATATATAATATAATTAAATATAATATATGTACAGCTAGTTGCATTGATCATATATCTTTCTTGGCTCAAAATTATCCATTAGCTTATGAAAGCTTGGTTGATCGCTATGGAAAAAAGCGGGTTTTAGCCAATAACTATCTCTCAAAAATCTTAAAATTTTCACCTTTACAAAGTGATCACATAAAAGGATTGAGGAATTTCTTGGATATTTTCCATATCAATGTAGAATCTTTGAGAGGTCTAAACATTGAAAACCTAGGAGAATTTATCCTTCTTCAGTTGGGATTAAAAGCCCTTGATGAAAAAACCCGTCAAGACTTTGAAACCGAGCAGATTCAGAATAATTTTCCCAAATTTGAGGATCTAGTTAAATTTGTGCGTCACAAATGTTCTATTCTGGATCTTACCCATGACAACTCAGTGAATAACCACAAATCTCAATTACCTATTAGCCAATCTAATCGCAAAACCTATCAAGTTACTGCTCAACCAGGAGATAATCAATTTTCTTCATTTCAACCTCAACAACCTTATCAAGTTAAGCAGTTTCAAAAATCAAAGTTCACATGTTCAGTATGTAATTCTGGTGATCATAGGATTGCATCATGTACCAAATTTTTAAAGATGGATGTTACCAAGCGCTATGCTCAAGTCAAAGAATTAAAATTATGCTTTGCTTGTTTGAGTTCCAAACACTCCCGTCCAGAGTGTCAATCTATGTATCAATGCAAATATTGTCAGAGCAAAAATCACCATTCCTTGCTACATCAATCTGAACCAGGTGGAAGTCAACAGAAGTCAGGTTACCAATATCAAGGACACACTAAGGAACAAACTCATCCCTCAACCTCCAGTTCACACAAGGATAGGTTTCCTGCTCAAGGACAATCTTCCTCAACCAATCTATTTTCAGGAAATCATGCTGTTGAAACCTCAACCACTTCAAACTCAACGGTACTTCTGGGAACTGCAGTGGTGCAACTCCAAGACAGATTTGGGATGTGGTATTCTGTTCGTTGTCTCCTTGATTCAGGTAGTCAAATCTCTATAATCTCGCATCGCTTAGCTCAACAACTCAAGCTTGGATGGAAAGCATCGAACCTTCACATCTCGGGTATTGATACGTCCAATCCAGTAAAAGCCAAAGGGGAGTTGTGTGTTCAACTTTTACCTCATAAACATATTATAAAATCAGATAGTAGACCTTTGAATATTCAAGCCGTCATCTTACCGAAGATTACCAGTAATCTATCAAACACTATTAACAATGATGTTATTAAAATGTATTCCCACTTACCTTTAGCTGATTTAACTTATGTGGATCCAAAACTAGATTCTACCATTGAACTTCTAATTGGAGCAGAGTATTACTGTCAACTTCTTGATCATTCATCAAAGACAATTTTAGGTAATCCATCAGCTGTACCATCTATTTTGGGTTGGCTGTTGCTGGGCAAGTGTCCTAACCAACTAAAACCTCAGTCCTACCATACCTTCTTTGTCAAAGAGGATCCAATTGCCATGGAATTACAAAAATTCTGGGAGAGCGAAGAGCTGCCATACATCCATTCTCCAAATCCAGAAGAAGTTGCCTGTGAACAACACTTCATTGACACCCATCAGAGAGACTCAAATGGAAGATATGTGCTGCGTCTTCCCTTCAAGGACCTCATACGACCTGATCTTGGATCAACTAGAAAAATAGCACTAAAACGGCTGGAATCTCTCGACAATAAGCTGTCCCGTGATCCAGAACAAAAGAAGCTGTATTATGACAACTTGGAATCTTATCTTGAACCTGGACATATGACTATTGCTCGACACCGTTCAGACTATCTTTTACTGCATTTTGGCATCTATAAACCAACATCATCTTCTACACCCCTACGTGTTGTCTTTGATCCGAACATTTCCAGTAATAATGGAAACAATCTTGCAAAAAATCTTTTAGTTGGTCCTAAGCTCCAGAAGGACATTAGCGACTTACTTACTCAGTGGAGACTTCATCCTGTTGTTCTTCTTTGTGATATACAAGCCATGTACAGAAACATATTAATCCATCCTGACGACCGTCAGTTTCAGCATATCCTGTGGCACGAGAAGGGTTCTATGGAGGTCACAGAATTTGAACTCACCACCTGCACCTTTGGATTACCGGGGAGTCCCTATCAGGCTCAACGTGTCTTAAAACAGTTGGCCCTAGATGAGGGTGAAAAGTTCCCGAAAGCAGCAAATGCCCTGCAAAATGAAGCCTATGTGGATGATTTGATTACGGGATCATCAACCGTAAAAGATGCTATTGCATTGAGAAATGACATTATTTCTCTCTTAGCAAAGGGTGGCTTTTCTGTGAGAAAATGGGCCTCATCTAACTCCACTGTCCTTGAAGGTATAGCTGAAGATCTTTGTGAAAAACCTAAATGTTTTTCAGAGGGGGGAGAGGAGTCTATAAAAGTACTAGGCATGCAATGGTGCCCTAAATCTGATGCATTTTTTTATGTAGTGAATAATCAATCCTTTCCACCCACTCTTTCTAAAAGACAAGTTTTGGCATTTGTCGCTAAATTATATGACTGTAATGGCTATCTAAGTCCAGTAATCATTTGGATGAAGATTTTTCTCCAAAAATTGTGGCTTGATAATAGTTTATCTTGGGACACACCGCTCTCAGATAACTTACGTGAAATGTGGCAAGCATTCACAACTGAACTTACCTTGTTATCTACCTTTAAAATACCCCGTTACATCAATAGAGAAAAGTGTCAATCCATGGATCTTGTGGGATTTGCAGATGCATCCAAGTCTGCTTATGCTGCAGTGGTGTATCTCCGAGTGTGTAATTTGGAAGGCAAAGTTAAAAATTACCTTCTTCGTGCAAAAACCAAAGTTGCACCACTCAAAGTGCAAACCATTAATCGATTAGAACTGTGCGCAGCTTTATTATTGACAAAAATAGTCAAATCACTCGATTTTTTATCATTTGATAATGTTTATCTCTTTTCTGATAGTTGTGTTGTTCTATCTTGGCTAAAAACCCCACCCTATCAACTTAAAATATATGTAGCAAATCGTGTATCTCAAATCTTGGAAACTACTAAACCCACTCAGTGGCAATATGTCACTTCTGAATTAAATAGTGCAGACTCAGCAAGTCGGGGTTTAACCCCGTCTCAATTTTTGAAAAATGGACTTTGGTTGAGGGGACCATCTTTTCTAAAATTACCCGTTGAGAGCTGGCCACTCAAAGTAATTGACATGGATAAACCATGTCCTGAGACAAAGCCTGTCACAGCTTTACTCACTAACATTGATATCAATCCTTTACTCCAGATAGTGGAGAAATTTTCTTCCTTAAGGAAGCTAAAGAGAATCTTTGGATTTGTGCTTCGGTTTATTAACTGTTGTCGCAAGCAAAAATCAAACTTCAAACCTGAGTTATCGGTGACTGAAAATGACCAAGCTCTTGAAGTTATCATTCGTATCACTCAACAATGCTACCTGAAGGATGAGGTAAAAGCTGTCAAGAGTGGACAACTGGTTGGAAACAACTTACGCTCTCTATCTCCCATCTTAAACTCTGTCGGACTTTTGGCTGTGGGGGGGAGACTCTCCCAATCTCCTCTGCCTGAGAGTTCAAAGCATCCAGTTCTCCTTCCAAAGACAGCACATCTAACCAAACTTCTTATTGATCATTATCACCAACTGACTCTCCATGGAGGACCTAAAGTAGTTCAATCCCTACTACAAAGGTTCTATTGGATCATTGGAGCTCGTAACCTCATCCGGAATCATCTATCAAAATGTATCAAGTGCATTAGGATGAAACCATTCTTCCATCAACCCATGATGGCTGACCTACCAGTATCTCGTTTTGCCCAAGGTCGTGCATTTCTAAATGTAGGAGTGGATCTAGCAGGTCCTTTCTCCTTGAAATCTGGACCACGTCGCAATTCTCCAATTGTAAAATCATATTTTGCTATCTTTATCTGCATGTCAGTCAAAGCAATTCATCTTGAGTTATTATCCTCATTATCTACCCCTTGTTTTCTGGCTGCATTAGATCGGTTCATCGGAAGACGCGGACTTCCTTCTAATATCTTTTCAGACAATGGAACTAACTTTCAAGGAGCATCCCGTCACATCTCTGAAACTCAACAGTTTCTTTCCTCATCACAAGGTCAGATTGCATCTCATCTTCTATCACGTGAAATTCAATGGAACTTTAATCCTCCATCTGCTCCCAACTTTGGTGGACTCTGGGAAGCGGGTGTGAAATCTGTCAAGAAACATCTCAAACATGTGTTGAATAATCAAACCTTCAACTTTGAAGAGTTTTCAACCATCCTGGTATCATGTGAGGCTATCTGCAATTCCAGACCCTTGTGCGCCATCAGTGTAGATCCCAACGACGGAGTGGATGTCTTGACTCCTGGACACTTCTTGACAGGAGCGCCTTTGTTAGCTCGTGCTGAGAAAGATACCTCAACAGATTATATCCCACCTTTGAAGCGCTGGCTTCTTGTCACACAGGTAACACAGTGTTTCTGGAAGCGATGGAAATCTGATTACCTTAACACATTGATCCAAAGGAAACAAATGGACCTCCTCTAATGATAATGTCAAGATCAACGATGTTGTGATTCTTCATACTCCAAATTGTCCACCTCAACAGTGGCCCATTGGAATTGTAATCAATGTGATGCCCGGCAAGGATAATGTTGTCCGTGTTGCAACGGTTCGAACATCTCATGGTGTGCTGACACGACCAGCCTCCAAACTTGCCCTTCTACCCGTGGGCGATCCCCGCGACTAACCTTTAAGCAGCCAAGCTTAAATTTGTAAATAGGAAGCTAAAACTTATTTATTTTCATTTTTTCCTATTGGAATTTTTTCACTATTTTTTTTTATTATCAATTTAACCATTAACCAATTAACCCTTTTCTTCCATAATAATTTGTAAAAGTATTACTGATCATTTAACTTTGTGGTTGCTGTCTGAGGTACTTTAATTTTAATCCTAGCTTCAGGTTGAGCAATTAATTTTCATTTAATTTTTATATAGATTCTCAGGGGAGAAATTTCAATTTTCAATATCTTCCAAATAAGTTGGTTATCATAATTTTATCACCCTTTTATCATTCATCACCTCCATGCCCATACCATATTCACCGTTCATTTCTTGCTGCAGGAAGAACATTGACCATTAGATAATCCTGTTGGATTCTATGGGGGGGAAATGTTAGGGCTTCACTTTTATTGCTATGAATGACCACTTATATCTACCTCCATGAGCGATTGCGTGCGCAATTGGTTGTCTCCAACTCGATGGAAAATCTCACGTCGGACTCTTCGTGAGGGAAGTTCTTTCTTACCTTAATCAACTCTTGACCAGCACACATCGCAACTATCCACCGTATCATCTTGCTCCGCTAGCCGCTTTCGCCAGGCCTGGCGACTTACCATCTTGATCAGCGGCCCCAGCGTAGAGCAGAAGAAGATTGACGAACGACAACCGTAAGCTCATTTTCCATTAACTATTGGAAAAGCCATCTGCTCTCCAATACACCATGTCCTCATTCTTCCACTTCTTCCTTGGAGACATCTAAACGAACAAACACACAAACAAACGACCGAAGATCAGAAATCTCATTCAAAAAATTATTTGCTAATAAAACTACCTTTTTAATTTGGGGATATTTAACCTATTATAATGCAATCACCGCATGCAAAGATTTCTCCTAATTTGGGGAAGTCCATAGAATTGATTAAAACATGTAAATCATGAAAAAGTAAGTTTATTATTATTTTATTTTCTTTAGGCTTTAATGCCAGGATTTTCAAACTGCTTGAGCTCTTCCACCCAACCATTTGTTGCTGACTAGTAGTCAGCAACAATAGAAACAGAAGGAAGAGAAGCAGTATAGGATAGGAATGAGAAAATGAAATAATGTTATTTAATGAGTCTTTTTTCACTATTAAATAAATTATAAATAAAGAAAATTACTTTAAACACAAAAGAAATTGTAGCACTTTCCTATATTGGGGATTTTTTTATAGTTTCAATATGATTACTATAAAAAAGAAAACCTTCCTAATTTGGGGAGGTTTTATTGTAAAAGGGTTATAAATCTCCACAAATTAGGAAACTAGCACATTTATTTTTCAAAAAAAAAAATAATTAAAAATACTTCTTGTTGGTAATACTAAAAAATTTAAATAACCGCCACTGCTATTCCACTGGGGTGGAAGCTCCTTGATAGTCATGAGAATAGCCACTGATGGCAGCACCTTACGGTGGTATTAAATTTTGAGCTCGTTGTTTTTTTGTTTGTAAAAAGAAGCGGTTCTCTTTGTTTTATCCAGAGTTCTTTTTCAGGTTTTTCCAGACAGTTTTCTCTCGTGGAGTTTTTCTTTATTTTATAAGAATTTGATGTCAATAAAAACCTTTTTGTAGTGTTTTTTGTACAGTACCAAGCAAATGTGCTGTCAATTTATAACACTTCTACTGCCATTTTAACACTGAAAGCTAGCACAAATAAAAAAAACAATTGAATCTTAACTAATTCGTATACATATAATGAAACAATAGAAAACTTACCGTGAACAGCGGTATCCAAAATTTTCACCACATGAATTAATTTTTAAACTAGAAAAACACAATCTTGTTGAGCGCGTCTCCAAAAATTCAAAATTTCCTAGATTTCCAATTTTTAAAATTTACAATAATGATTGTTTCTGTAGAAGATATAAGAAAAGTGATGGAGGATTTTTTTAAAAGTGAACCATTTACAATGTTAATAGAAAATGCCGTAACCAATGCAGTAGACAAGAAGATCAAAGAGATGGAGGAGCAAGTAGAAGAATTAAAAGAAGAGAATGAAAGACTGAAAGAGGCGGTGAATGACATTGAACAATACGGAAGAAGAATAACCTGAGAATATATGGAATAAATAAGAATATAAACAAGAACATATATCAGAAAATATTACGGTTATTGAATCTCTAGAACTTCAAATCATTAATTCATGTGATCATATAAAAATTAAATGCATGATTAACAAAATTAGATATGATCTTATTTGTATCTATAGGTCACCTTCTAATAGAGATATTGATATATTTCTCAATGATCTAGAATTATTATTACATCATGGTAATAATAATAATAGACCAATTCTGAGAAAATTTGGATATCTTAGGGCAACTGGGATGATCCACTGCCACCACACATACTCACCACCTGCAAAGACTTTGTACGAGAAGTGCCACTCCTCACTGATCTGAAGATCCCTCACTACCTGTCACATACTAATGCTGTCACTTACCAAGTTGTTGCCTTTGCAGATGCTCCAACTGCTGCCTATGCTGCCATGGTATATCTTCATACCACATGTGATGATGGAAATGTCACTATCAATCTTCTGTGTGCTAAAAGTAAAGTAGCACCACTAAAAACCATATTTGTTCCCCGCCTTGAGTTCTCAGCAGCTCATCAAACTAATTGATAGTCTTGAATCATTTCTCAAGTCTATAAACATTGAAAATATTCTCTGTTTCACCGATTCTACCACCGTTCTTGCTTGGTTCTAAACCCCACCTTACCAGCTCAACACATTGATGTCACTGACCATGCTGATAACACACTCACCTGATGGAGACTTCTGTCCAAAACCATTCAGCAGTTCTGGAAACGGCTGTCAGAATACCTCCACACTCTTATGCAACGAACGAAGTGGCATCAAAAGCAACCTAATCTAAAGGTCAATGACATTGTTTATGTCTTGAGTATTTCTCAAGGGTTTCCTGACTTTCCTGGTGCAGATAACATTGTTAGGGTGGCTGAGGTTCGAACCCCCCACGGAATACTATCTCGCCCAGTTAACAAATTATTGCCGCTTCCATTAGAAGAATAAAAATTATTATTATTGAATTAGCCTTTAGGTTATAATCATTGACACTAAGCTGTCTTTCCGCCATACAGTCCACTTGCTTTCTCCCCATTATTATTATTATATTTTTGTTTGGTAGCCATTTTCTAACGCTATTTTCCATTTATTAATTAGCATTTTTTTTAAAATTAATTGTATAATTTTGCTATTGAATTCCTTTTTGTTGTTGTTGTTGTTAATAAATTCCACTTATCATTACTACCTGATTGTTCTTTGTATTACTTTACCTTTTTTTTAATAAATGTAAACACATCTAGTAGAGACTCTTCGCTCAAATCGAAAAAATAAACCAAAGGAAGTAGTCAACAAGAAATTACAGAAAGGAGAGTTCATAGCAAACAAAAACTCAAATAATGTAATGGTTTGCAAATGGAAAGACAAGAGGGATCTGCTAATGATAAGCACAGTTGACTCTTCAGACCTGTCCAAAAATGTGCTCCAGTCTAGATCTAGTAAAACCACTTAACTCTAGTCCCCAAACGAAGAGGTGAAGTAATGAAGCCAAAAGTAGTTGTAAATTAAAACTCTGGGAAAGCAGCAATTGACTTATTGGACCAGCTTGCCAGCTACAGTTCTCTCCACAGATCAATAAAATGGTTTCGCAAAGTAAGTATCTTTTGACTTGATCTGTAACACAGCTGTTATCAATGCTCTTTGTTTGTACAATTTAGTAAATCCGGAAAGAAAAATGTCCATCACTGATTTCCGAACATGTTTAGTAGTAGCTTAGTAAAAAATCATACTAACATCCAGGCGGTAAACTTGAATGAAAATTTGGAGCATAAGTTGGAACCAGCACCAAAGGGGCGTCTTTGAATTTTCGATAAAATAAGTTCACTACAGGTCTTCTTGCGAAATTGTAATGTGATTTGATATGCTACACTTCGGTGTTTAAAGTGACTGCAAGCGTTCGCGCTAAATTCGCGAATGTTCGAGGAATTTGCGAAATGAAAACTAATGTGTGAATATGAGTTAAAAAGTAAAATTTAACGCTGATTTCAAAAATGAAATAAACATTAGGGGTTCTCATTTAATAATCAAAGATTGGTGCCAAAATTTGCAACATTGCGAATTTTTTTTGCAAATTTTGACAACGCCAAAATACTCACCAGTTAATGCGTTGAAAAAAACCTTTTAGATTTTTTCGTTATCTCAAGCCGTTCTTCAGATATTGGAGTGGTTCACAAATTCTCGACCACCCTGTATATCTAAAATGTACCTACCTACACTTGCAACGAATAAAAAACTCAAAAAACTGGGTGATTTCAACGCTCACCATGAGTTATGGTACTCCAAACATCCACCAGATCAAAGGGGTGAAGACCTTGCATCTCAAATAGACAACACTGAATTTGGTGTATCGAATGAAAATACACCCACCAGAACTGTCAGCAACTCTGAATCCTCACCCGACATCACACTTGCAACGTCATCACTGCTCTCAATCATGGAGTGGAGAACAGAATGCACATTGAGCTCTGACCATCGGCCTATGATTGTTTCTATGGAACATACCACTTCTAGTCAAACTCCTAGTCAGAATAAGAAGTATATTAATTTTAAGAAGGCAAGATTTCATATTCTACTGAAAAACGGAAAAATTAAAGTACTAATAGACTCAGGTTTTGAAAAATCCTATACTTCCTCTGATATCGCATACAATCACTATTCTCATAAAATTTTCGACTCCCCTTTGAATATTCGCACAGCAACAGGTACTTCTTCCCTACAACACGCTGTATACGTCCCAGCACCTAAACTCTTTTGCGTAAAAACCAATTTACTTTTACATATATTCGATTTTAATCCCAAGTATGATATTCTCTTTGGTATGGACACCCTTCGAAAATTAGACCTAAATGCGTTCTGGAATAATAAAACTCTCCAAAACCAATATACCTCAATTCCGTTACAGTTCATGAACCCCTCAAGAAATAACCTTTTGAATATTGAAATTACACCTTTTTCAGAACAAATTATAGAAGTGGAAATCCCAAATGCTAAAACTGGACAGGTCATTATCCCTCAAATTCAAGTTGAGCCTAATTTGTTTATTCAAGCAGGAATAACAAACGTTAATGAGCATAGAGCCCTCTGTTCTATTTCCAACCTTTCCTCACGGTCATATACCTTAGAACAAATTAATTTTAAGAAGGCAAGATGGCCCGACTCCACCAAATATCTAGAAGAGAGAGTCACTAAACTAACACCACCGACTGATGTTAATCAAGGAGAGAAAGTTTTCAGAAATCTCATGAACAAAGCACGAGTTATGTATGTATAAACCATCCATGACCCTTCTCCCCACTAATTACCTTTTACTTTCTCTTGATAGTATAAAAGGACGATACACAGGTATCATCCTCAGTTATTATCCTGTGTAGCAATCTAGTGTCAAGTCATAGTTTGTACCTACCATTTCTTATATCATATTTTATTAAACGTATTTTACTTGTAACTTTTATTTCGTTGATTAAATAAATAAATGATGTTTTTTTTTAATCACGTTCTATAATAAATAACGTAATTGGCGCAGTCGGCAGTTTTGAAGTAAAATTTCAAGTTTTTAGTGACTACTTAGTGACTTTTCCGTGTAATTTTTCTTCAAACACATATGCAGCTTGATACTTTGGTTGCACACTCCAGCTAATAACTCAACCTGACGGATTACTGGTATCGTATCAGTCTCAAGCCACAAGCACCTGGTCGATAACTATTTTTCGCCCTTTCGTTTAGAGAAGATTTCAAGCCAAAAGCGTTCTTTCTCTAGACAAACCCTGTCATTTTGAAGCCCCACGCTACCAGCTGTTTTCAATTGACATCTTTCTTTGACAGTCGCCCCAAGCTTCAAGCAGCGTCCTTGTCAAACCTTTCGACTCAGCATCCCTACAAGCCCCAAGCAGTGATCAAGTCCCTTCAACATACCAAACATTTCAATGTGTAACTTGAATCTCTTTGTATTGATCTTACTGTAAGTGACATACCAATCATATTATTTTATTTTTCGTTATATCTACTTAAACTGTGGAATAACATATTTTGCATATTTTTTTTTAAAAGTTTTTAGATAAAAAACAATTTAAATCTTCTAAATATTTCCAAAAATCCTCTAAAACTCTAATTTTACCTCTAGTTCTTCGTCCTCTTTTTCTCCAAAATGAGTAACCACTTAGAACAAATCTTAGCATCCCTTGTACATCACCAACAACAGGAGATAGCACGAGTTGCATTTAAAGATGCCCTCGATGACATAGGCACCTTTGATGGTAATCCATCTATGGTACATGAATTTGTAACATTTATCACTACTTTTCATGACGAATTAATAACTCAAAACCAACAAGCTTTTGTACCAAAATTTATCAGTGCCCTTAAAAATTCCAAAATCCTTGGCAAAGCTTCCTTGAGAATCAAACAGTCAAACTGTCAGACTTTCGCAGAAATTAAAGCTACTTTACTCGAAACTTACACCGACAATAGACCAATTGAATCTTACATCCTTAATTTAGCAGATGCCAAACCGCTGGGTAAAACTCCATTCGAATTCCTTGAGTATTTAGACAAGATAAAAATTCAAGCCACTAACCAAGTACGCATAGTAGACCCAGATCACCCAGAAACTCTCTCTAAAGTAATAGAAGGCGTAGCTGTGAAGAGTTTCCAAAGGTCTATCCCTGACCCCTTAAAAACTCACGTCTATGCCGGTAAACCCAAAAAATTATCTGAAATTAAAGCACTACTTAGAGACCATTTCTTTTATGAAGCTTCCCAAACGATTGGAAAGTACGAAGCTAAAACTTCCTCAAAAACCCCATTCAAACCATTTTTAAGACAGGAAGAAACCCCGCATCAAATTAAAAATAATCCTTCTACTTCATTTCATCAGAAATCCCCACATTTCAAAGCCAATTCAAACGCTATGAGTACCCGTACTACTAATACAGTTAGGACCTTACATAATACTGAAGAAGACAATAACTTTACAGATAATTCGACATTAAATTCTGAAGATCTTGTTGATCCCAATCCCACGGATTTTCTCGACATAGCCTCAGACCCCGAGACAGGACCCCCCCAAATATTCCCACACTAGAATTACACCACATCGATCAATCTAGCCTTCCTTACATTCTACTGAAAAACGGAAAAATTAAAGTACTAATAGACTCAGGTTCTGAAAAATCCTATATTTCCTCTGATATCGCATACAATCACTATTCTCATAAAATTTTCGACTCCCCTTTGAATATTCGCACAGCAACAGGTACTTCTTCCCTACAACACGCTGTATACGTCCCAGCACCTAAACTCTTTTGCGTAAAAACCAATTTACTTTTACATATATTCGATTTTAATCCCAAGTATGATATTCTCTTTGGTATGGACACCCTTCGAAAATTAGACCTAAATGCGTTCTGGAATAATAAAACTCTCCAAAACCAATATACCTCAATTCCGTTACAGTTCATGAACCCCTCAAGAAATAACCTTTTGAATATTGAAATTACACCTTTTTCAGAACAAATTATAGAAGTGGAAATCCCAAATGCTAAAACTGGACAGGTCATTATCCCTCAAATTCAAGTTGAGCCTAATTTGTTTATTCAAGCAGGAATAACAAACGTTAATGAGCATAGAGCCCTCTGTTCTATTTCCAACCTTTCCTCACGGTCATATACCTTAGAACAAATTCCCCAGATTATATCACATGACCCTAATGAGACCCACTTCACTGACGTATTTCCCATATCGGACTTGCATTCTATTTCTACAGAAAAAGAAATACCCATTGGTCACCTTATTAGATCTGACCATATGAATACAGAACAACTAAGTTATGTAATTCATTTTCGTCACTATTTCACAAAGATTCTCAGAATCTGACATTTTCTAACGTAATAAAACACACAATACCAACCTCCGACAAGAATCCAGTTTATACTAAGACTTACCGTTACCCCCAAATACATAAAGAGGAAGTACAACGACAAATGCAGGAATTATTGAAAAATAAAATTATTAGACCATCTTATTCCCCGTGGTCATCCCCAGTTTGGATTGTCCCTAAAAAATTAGATGCTTCTGGTAAGAAAAAATGGCGCATAGTAATAGACTATAGAAAACTTAACGAAAAAACTATCGGAGATCGCTATCCCCTTCCAAATATTACAGATATCTTAGATAAGTTAGGTAAATGCCATCATTTTTCAACTCTTGATTTAGCTTCAGGTTTTCATCAAATAGAACTTGACGAGGAATCTATCCCTAAAACTGCCTTTAATACTGAACATGGTCATTATGAATTCGTTCGGATGCCGTTTTGGACTCAAAAACGCCCCCGCAACATTTCAACGCGTTATGGAAATTGTACTTAAAGGACTAATTAATAAAATTTGCGTTGTGTACTTAGATGATAATTTAATATTTTCCACCTCTCTTGAAGAACATATACAGGGTGGACCAAAAAAAACGTTTACACCCGTTAATGGTAGATTACTGACGACATTTCTAGGACGGATCTGCAATCCGTTTTTTCGGATTCGCCTTTATAACTGCACAAAGTGATTTTTTGCAACTTTCTGAAAAAGTCCGACTTTGGCTTATTCTTCAGGTCAGAACTTTTTTCCTGTTTAAGATGAGTTGATTCTGAACATTTCTGCGAAAAGCCAACAAAATTTCGATGTTTCTAGCTACACTACTTTGTTTTTTAGGGTTTGGTTTGGCATCTTTTTTGACACCTGAATAGAAAAAAAATACTCATGTAAATTTTTTACACTTTGAAACACTCAAGATTTGCCCGAGCAAATTTTGGCACAGACATGGGCAAGTTTGATAAAAGTTGGCGGTCAACCCAAGGATGCTAAAAAATAATTTTAAGATTTTTTATCACGTGATCTTCTGGGTAAACAAACCAGGTTAGTCTCAAAAAATGATGTTCAAAATCTTAAAAGTGTTGACCGTGTAGGGTCGTCTTGTACAGAAAGAGTAATTAGCTATTTATGTCTGATAATTATTTTCCTTGGAATTAATTAAAGGCCAGTCAAATGAATGATTGTTTGTTTCTCGATGATAGTTTTCAAGCATATTTTTCTGCATTCTATGAAATATTATCTTTAAACTTCTTGAGTTTTTTTTAGTACAAGTTACATTATTATAATTCGGATGCTGAAATGGCAGATACGCATTTAGCATATGGAGTTGCCAACAGGAACATTTGGGATCACGTGAAAAACATAGTTTACGAAATGTGGTAGCAAGAATCCTGTTGGCATTTGATGACCTGACAGAAAAACCTGGAATCTTCCGCAACATTCGACGGAACATGATGAAGAGGTTCAACCTTTGCATCCAGGAAGGTGGACGCCACTTCCAACAGTTCCTCTAAGGGAATTGAGAAGGGAGGGAGGGAGGGAGAGAGAGAGAGAGAAAGGCAAGAAGGTAGAGGGACAGTTCTGAGTTAGAACTAAGGTACTAAAGTCACCATTGGTTTCAAAAATTTGTGTGAGGAGAATCCATAGTGTGTACTATGGCTAAATAAAAAATGGCAACAGTCTTTTTTATTTTGTAGTCATGAATTTTTTGCTGGCTCTGGCGTTCGGACCGGGTGGACTAGCTTACCACTGAGCTAATCGTGCGCGTCTAATCGTTTCTCATTGAACATACTAACACAAAATGTTTTTTTAAATGCCTTTTTGTTTGTATCAAAATAGTATAAAACATAATAAAGACTGCAAAAGTTTATTAATTTTTCAAAATATTATCTTGTTTTTTTCAAGACTTCTATTAAGAGTTGGCATTCGGTAAATATTTGTTATTTAATTAGTATTGTTTATGATAGAAGAACCTACCTACATATTTACCTGGATTTATTTCATAAGCTCTATTTTCGTTTGGAAAATTCGCTAGTTTTTATTTCTCTCGTAGGGAAACATAAGAAAAAACCATCCTTACATTATCAAGGCAGTCTCTCAGGGGCTTACATGAATAATAATTATGTGTATTGTGATACCAATAGTATCTGATATAACTCAATTTACAGATGGTATTACCCCCAAAAAAACCATGAGTTGTTGGTGTTACAACAGGTCAGATACAGGTATGAATAAAATATTCCATCAGATTTTTTTGATAATTAAAATAATATTGACCGTCGAGAATTGAACCTCAGTCATGCGACTAACACTCTTAGCACTACCACATCTAGCTAACACCACTGACAATCTGAGAAGCACGAAATTTATCATTTGAATTTTCCTAAACTGGCTGATGTCGTGATGAAGGCATGTGAGACCGCGATATTCAAAAAAAGCAATGTAAACAATTTTTGTAAACAATACAAGACGCCCTTACACAGTCTACAGCTAGAAAACTCTTAGGGTTTTTGAAGAGTTTTTGGCAAACATCTAATAATTTTTCCCAGACGATCACGTGATAAAAAATCGTAAAATTATTTTTTAGCATCCTCGGGGCGGCCGCCAACTTTTATCAAACTTGCCCATGTCTGTGCCAAAATTTGTTCGGACAAATGTCGAGTGTTTTATTTAGTAAAAAAGTTTTTTTGGGTGTTTTTTTTCTGTTCAGGTGTAAAAAAATATGACAAACCAAATCTTAAAAAACAAAGTAGTGTAGCTAGAAACATCGAAATTTTGTTGGCTTTCTGCAAAATTGTTCAGAATCAACTCATCTTAAACAGGAAAAAAGTACTGACCTGAAGAATAAGCCAAAGTCGGACTTTTTCGGAAAGTTGCAAAAAATCACTTTGTGCAGTTACGAAGGCGAATCCGAAAAAACGGATTGCAGATCCGGCCTGGAAATGTCGTCAGTAATCTACCATTAACGGGTGTAAACGTTTTTTTGGTCCACCCTGTAGAACATTTAACATTAGTTTTCCAAAGATTAAAAGAGGCAAATTTAAAAATTCAATTAGATAAATCTGAATTTATTAAACATGACGTTGAATTCCTAGGACATATTATAACCGCTGAAGGAATTAAGCCAAATAAAAAGAAAATTGATGCTATTACAAGATTTCCTATCCCTCGTACCCAGACCCAAATTAAAAGCTTCTTAGGCCTTCTAGGATATTACAGGAAATTTATTCCCCATTTTTCAGAGATAACCCACGAATTTACAAAAAGGTTAAAAAAGAATTGTCCTATGAACTTGAATGACCCAAATTACCTTACAGCATTTGAAACTTGTAAACAATTACTGTGCAATGACCCAATCCTACAGTATCCTGACTTCACTAAAGAATTTGAACTTACTTGTGATTCTAGTAATTTTGCTATAGGATCAGTCCTTTCCCAAAATGATAAACCTGTAGCTTATGCCTCACGTACGCTAACAGATGCCGAGAAACGATACTCAACAATTGAACGAGAAACCCTCGCAATTGTATGGTCATGCAAAAATTTCAGACCCTATCTTTATGGAAGAAAGTTCAAAATCTTTTCTGACCACAAACCTTTACAATGGTTGTTTTCTCTTAAGGATCCTTCTTCAAAACTTACTAGATGGAGACTTAAACTTGAGGAATATGACTATGAACTAATTTATAAACGAGGAAAATCCAACACAAACGCTGACGCACTTTCCCGTGTAGAGATTAATCAGATAGAGCAAAATGACTTGGAAAGAGAAATTGATGAACTAATGTCTCTTTATCCTAACTCTGACCCCCAAGACTTTGACGACATAGATCTAGACTTACCTAATATTGACGAGCTAGAACTACCTAATCTTGACTTACTCGACAATGTGTCGACGGCTCACTCAAATCAATCAGACCCTATACCGGGTATTCCTATCAAACAAACTGCTATTAACTACAGCAAAAACCAAATTGTCTTTTGTTTAGCGAAAGAAACTTCTCCTACGCCGGAAATCAAAACTCTTTTTGGTACCAAACAACGATATACTTTCAAAATCTCACCTCAAGCTACAACAGACACTTTCGTATCAATTATCAAGGATTTTATAGTTCTAGATAAAAAATATTCAGTCTATTTTTCTACATCAGATGATGAAACTCCTATCAATTCTGATACCACACCTATTCCCCAAGATCCTGAAATTCTCTATGTACTATTTTCGAAAACACTACAAACTTATTTCCGTGATACTTTAGCTTTTGATATCACTCGTTGTACTCAAATACTTAAAGATATTGAAGACAAAGAGGAACAAATGAAAATTATTGTCTCCTATCATAATGGCTCTAATAATCATAGAGGAATAGCAGAAACAGACTTGCACCTAAAACGTAAATACTATTGGCCAAAAATGCGTGAACAAATCTCGAAAGTAATAAATAACTGTCAAAATTGCCTTAAAGTGAAATACGATCGATCACCAATTAACCCTCCAATGTGCCATACCCAAACTCCTAAAAGTCCCTTTGAAACCTTACATATTGATACCTATACAGTAGAAAAGACAAAATTCCTTTCAGTTATCGACTCTTTTTCAAAATTTGCCCAAATGTATTTATTAACACATGTCACAGCCCAAACTGTTAGCTCTAAACTTTTAGATTTTTTCAACACCTTCGGTGTTCCCACAAATATCATTGCTGATGCAGGGACCGAACTAAAGAATAAAGTTATTCAGGAAACCCTTCAGTCCAAAAACATTTTGATTCACTATACAAGCGTTAATCACCCTCAGTCTAACGGAATCGTTGAAAGATTTCACTCTACATTGTTAGAACATATTAAATTACTTCGAAACCAATTTCCGAAAATAAAAATTGAAGAAGTCATTAAACTGTCATTAATAGCCTATAATAATTCCATACATAGCTGTACAAAATTTACACCATTTGAAATTATATTTAACAAACCTTTTTATTTTGATGTAAAATCAATTACAAATCCTACAGACTATGTTACTCAAATCCAAGAACTTTCTCAAAAATTTAAAGAGTTGGGGCTCAATCATTTGAATAAATAACAGTTGTTTCTTGAGGGATTTACATGAAACTTTCACAATAATACGTAGAATCTTAATAGGAAACGATTTCACGTCGAAATAATCACAAATTTACACCTTAAATTACTTAAAACACGTTTTATTAAAATCACTTATTTGGAATTCACTCGATTTTGAAAATGTTTTGAAAATTTTACTTTCAATTTCCTTTGGAATATTTCACACCGCCATTTTGTTTTGAAAGAAGGGGAATTGGAGAACCAATCAGAGAACCATCGACATGTATACCAACAGAAGTAAAAAAAAAACAATTTTTTTTCATCATATATTTTTACATCCTATTTTTTTACGTATTTTGTCCGTTTTATTCTTTCACATATAAAAGACGAATGATTATTGTCAATTGGAATTTGATGCGTAAGTCATTTTTGGTAAGAGGATTTTTTTTGTTAAGAAGAATTTTGTAGTTATATAGGGTTAGGTAAAGTTAACGAGGTGAAATTGCACGATAGATCACTGACTTCAGTTTGTTGGGTAGGATGGTTGGGTGAGGGGCTTAGGTTAGGTTGAAATTAGTGCAGGTGGTTAGGCCGGGTCGCGCAGCGACCCGGTCTAACCACCTGCACTAATTTCAACCTAACCTAAGCCCCTCACCCAAGCTATCCTAGCTGGCTAACGAAACACAACATTTAGACTGACAACCGTTTGTTGGGTATCAAATGTAAACATAAACGTAAATATATCAAAACAGAAAATAAATAGATCGCGAGAAATATTCTACGACTTAGCGATGGTGTCGCGCGTCGCGCTATGTGGCGTTTCCATGCAACTGGGATTCGTTTACACTAAATATATTTGCGGTTGTCTAACCTGCATTCTTTGTTTTTGTTTACAAGTATTTAAAAATGGCGAAAGTAGTTTTAAAATTCACGATAAAAAAAAAAAAAAATTCACGATAAGAAGTAAAAAAAAAACAATTTTTTTTCATCATATATTTTTACATCCTATTTTTTACGTATTTTGTCCGTTTTATTCTTTCACATATAAAAGACGAATGATTATTGTCAATTGGAATTTGATGCGTAAGTCATTTTTGGTAAGAGGATTTTTTTTGTTAAGAAGAATTTTGTAGTTATATAGGGTTAGGTAAAGTTAACGAGGTGAAATTGCACGATAGATCACTGACTTCAGTTTGTTGGGTAGGATGGTTGGGTGAGGGGCTTAGGTTAGGTTGAAATTAGTGCAGGTGGTTAGGCCGGGTCGCGCAGCGACCCGGTCTAACCACCTGCACTAATTTCAACCTAACCTAAGCCCCTCACCCAAGCTATCCTAGCTGGCTAACGAAACACAACATTTAGACTGACAACCGTTTGTTGGGTATCAAATGTAAACATAAACGTAAATATATCAAAACAGAAAATAAATAGATCGCGAGAAATATTCTACGACTTAGCGATGGTGTCGCGCGTCGCGCTATGTGGCGTTTCCATGCAACTGGGATTCGTTTACACTAAATATATTTGCGGTTGTCTAACCTGCATTCTTTGTTTTTGTTTACAAGTATTTAAAAATGGCGAAAGTAGTTTTAAAATTCACGATAAAAAAAAAAAAAAATTCACGATAAGAAGTAAAAAAAAAACAATTTTTTTTCATCAATATTTTTACATCCTATTTTTTACGTATTTTGTCCGTTTTATTCTTTCACATATAAAAGACGAATGATTATTGTCAATTGGAATTTGATGCGTAAGTCATTTTTGGTAAGAGGATTTTTTTTGTTAAGAAGAATTTTGTAGTTATATAGGGTTAGGTAAAGTTAACGAGGTGAAATTGCACGATAGATCACTGACTTCAGTTTGTTGGGTAGGATGGTTGGGTGAGGGGCTTAGGTTAGGTTGAAATTAGTGCAGGTGGTTAGGCCGGGTCGCGCAGCGACCCGGTCTAACCACCTGCACTAATTTCAACCTAACCTAAGCCCCTCACCCAAGCTATCCTAGCTGGCTAACGAAACACAACATTTAGACTGACAACCGTTTGTTGGGTATCAAATGTAAACATAAACGTAAATATATCAAAACAGAAAATAAATAGATCGCGAGAAATATTCTACGACTTAGCGATGGTGTCGCGCGTCGCGCTATGTGGCGTTTCCATGCAACTGGGATTCGTTTACACTAAATATATTTGCGGTTGTCTAACCTGCATTCTTTGTTTTTGTTTACAAGTATTTAAAAATGGCGAAAGTAGTTTTAAAATTCACGATAAAACTTCATAAAATAGTTCAAATTTTAATCAAAATTAAAATAATTTAAAGTGTAAATTTGTGGTTTTCTTGGTGTGAAATCATTTTCTAATGAGATTTTAATTATTCTGTGAAAGGTTCATAAAAATCCTTCAAAAATAAGAAATTTCGTAACCATGTGATTGACCCATCCAAAAATACATACTTCATGTATAAAACAACCAAGAAAATTTTCCTCTTTGGTTACAGATGCTCAAGCATCCAGGCTCGAATCCAATTAACAAACATCACCCAGAATGTTGGCATTCTCCCCATCAATCTTGGAGAAGCTGTTATTCAGGATTCTTATTTCACAAATGTTCATACCTATAATTATTCTAAATTCCCCTCTCAATTCAACTCTCTGACAATGCTGACTAACAAACTGACTAAAAATATTGAAAATAATACCCATTACAACAACATGATTATATTAATGGAAATCCAATCCGAAATCCAAAATAAAATCTCACTATTAGAATTTCATTCAAAACGTAACAAACGCTCTATTTTACCTGCCCTAGGTAAGGCCATCAAATTTATAACAGGAAACCTTGACAGCGATGATGCCGAAAAGTTCAATGAGATTATTAGTGACATACGAAAAGACCAAGACCGACTACAAAGACAATCAGAATTACAGTATTCATTCAGCAAGTCAACTTCAGAAAAATATGACACATTAACTCAACAATTAGTTCATAATGAAGAAATTCTATCCAAAAAAATTAATACACTGGTATCCTCATATAATAGTAATCAAAATATTGACACCCAACTTGGACAACTGATTTATTTATTTAGCGTATGGCTCTTTATTATTACACAATTTGGTAAGAGAAAAACAAAGTTTACAAAATTAATATTGTACTAGGTAAAGGAAAAATAATAATAACTAAAATCAAACTAAATAGGTAATACTTCTGGTCTTATATACTAATATTTGTGTTATTTATGTATGCAATAGCATCTTCGGTGGCAAACAGGAAATGGTCAAAGTCTCCAGGATATGATGTTGCAGGACACTCCTGCACAATGTGCTTCACGGTCTGATGAGCTGCTCCACAATGATTGCATTCTGGGGTAGGATGTATGCCCCACTTATGCAACATATCTCCACATTTGCCGAATCCAGTTCGTATCCGAGTTAGTGTTACCCAGGTTTTGCGGGGTAAACTGTGGCCAGGTGGTTCCATCTCAATACACGGTAGATTCCTTGCTGTTTCACTAGCTTTCTCTTCCCAAGATTGTTTCCAAACATCAATGATTGAAAAATCCGCATTTTTTAGGCATTTAGCAGTAGATATAGGTGGATGTCTGGATTTTAAGCGGTTGGACTCAAGTACACGCATATCATCATGGATGGGCAGGTTTTGGTTTTCCATCAGCTTACCATACTCTCTTAAAAGGTTGACTTTTCTTTTCAGGTCTGGTGGAGGAATGTGGCAGAGTACTGGGAGCCATTCGGTTGGTGTAGGTCTGATGGCGCCTGCTATCATGCGCATGGTGTTGTTAAGCTGCACATCTATTAGTTTGGTATGTGCACTGTTCAGCCAAACTGGGCTACAGTACTCCGCTGCTGAGTATACAAGTCCAAGTGATGTGATCCTTAGTACTGGTGTATGAGAACCCCATGATGTGCCGCACAATTTTTGTATGATGTTATTTCTGGTCTTTATTTTACTAGCAGTATTTGACAAGTGCTGTCTATAGGTCAATGCCCTGTCTAGGGTAACCCCCAGATATTTTGGATGGAAGTTGTGCTTCAAGACTTGATTTTGGAAGTTTACTTTGAGTTGGGTATTGGCTTGTGCATTATTCAGATGGAAACAAGACACTTCTGTTTTATTGGCATTGGGCTTTAATCTCCATTGAGCGAAATAGTTTCCTAGTGTTTCAAGATCAGATGTTAGGATTGGTTCCGTTTCTAGGATGTCTTTTCTTCTGATGGCCAGTGCCCAATCGTCTGCATATCCGAATTTTCTTGAGATTGTCTGGGGCATGTCATGGATGTACAAACTAAAGAGCAATGGTGCCATGACGGATCCTTGGGGCAATCCGTTGTTTAAAGTTTTAGTATTGCTCAGTTTTGTGCCAAAAACAACCCGAAACTGTCTGTTTGCTAGCATGTTATTTATTAGTTTTAACATCTTGAGGCATGGTATGACCTTTAGAAACTTGTAGAGTACGCCCTCTCTCCACACGGTGTCATATGCTGCTGACAGGTCTATGAACGCTACAGAAGTTTTCAAGTTGTTCTGGAAACCAGCTTCCACATGTGTAGTGAGTGCCAACACTTGGTCTGCAGAATTTCTATTCGGACGAAATCCGGCTTGTTCAATTGGAATTTCATCGAAGATTTTGACACTAACTCGGTTATAGATAAGTCTTTCTAACAGTTTATACAGTATATTCAGCAGTGATATCGGTCTATAGTTCTGAGGTACATCAGCTGGCTTACCAGGTTTTAGTATGGCAATGATTTCGGCTTGCTTTAGTTTGCTTGGCAGATGCCCAGTTTCCAATATATCAGAGAAAAACAGTGTCAACCACTTAACTGCATACTTTCCACAATGTTTGAGGAACTCGGTGTGTAATCCATCTGATCCAGGTGCTTTATTGATCTTCATTTCATGTATTGCAATATTTATTTCTGTTTCGTCAAATGGGACAGATATTTCTTCATTGTTGGAACAGGTAGCCTTCATTTCTTTAAACTTCTTCTTGATGTGTATTGTATGCTTCCGATCACTCGGTGCTCGTGATGTGTTCAGAATATGAGCAGATATTTGATTAGCTGTGATGGTGCTGTTTCTACGTTCTGGCTTATTGCTGCCTCCAAGTCTACCCAAGAGGGACCAGGCTTCTCTGCTTGATTTTTTGAAGTCCAACTTTTCAACAGTCTCAATCCACTTCTCACATCTCGCCGCATCCAAACTATGTAAGAGTTCATTCCCAACTTCTTGATCTTCGCTTTCTTCGTACTGCTGATATAGTTCTTCACTTCTTTCGCTCCAACCAGGTATGTAGCTTTTCCTGTATCCTCTTGGAATGAACTTTTTGGCTGTTTCCAGAACGGCTCCAACAAAACGATGATAGTTGTTGGCTGTAGGTGGAATCCATCCCAAACATTTATCGAGTTGAACAGTGAAATCGTCCCAATTGGCTTTTTTAAAATTCCAACGAGGTCTTGGTATTGAAGTCACCAGTGGTATTGATATGCCAACTGTAATGATGATTGGACGGTGTTGGCTCCGGGGAAAGTGTGGTATAACTTTTCGTGTGGCTAGCAAGGGTTGGCCATTGTTATTGGTTGTCACGAAACACAAGTCAGGATTGGACTCTCTCCTCCAAGCTGCTGAGAAGAATGTACCGATATCTTTTGCGTCAAAGATAAGATGATTATGATGAAGATCACACCATTCTACAAGTCGGGTACCATTGGAGTCGTTTTCAACATATCTCCATGTTTCATAGTGGCTATTGAAGTCTCCCAAGTATATAGTTGGGTGAGAGTAAGTGTCAAGTACTTGATCGGGCCATTCCACAGCTGGGGGTTTGTAGATGTTAACAATAGTTGTCTCATCTACCTTGACTGCTACTTCATGAATATCATCAATTGTTCTAGTTGAGATCAGAGTTACATTTTCTAAATTATTTCTACTGTAAGTTATAACACCATAATATTTACTGTAAGTTGCTCCTACCACATCATATCCTGTTATATAACCTCTTAAGGAAAGATCATTTTCATTTTCAATGTGGGATTCTTGTATTGCTAATACATCAATCCTATGTTCTGACAAAAACTTCTCTAAAAATTGACATTTTGATTTACTAAAACCTTCAACATTTATTTGACATACTCTAAGAACAGGACCTACATTTCTAAAAATAGGACTCTCCTCTAGTGGGGAAGCATTATTTTGTGGCATTTTAGTAATACCAAGTAAGTACCTACGTGAACAATATAATCGTACAGTAAGGAAAAGAAGAAAAGCTAAAACAAAATGTGTAATAATCAGATATAATCAGGAGATCTGTTCGTGTTGATTGTCTGATTGCCTAGTGTGTCAGTACTTTACGAACATATTTTACGAGCCCTAGAAAAATTAGAAACCATGATCTCATACTGTTCGCAAGGTAAATACCATCCTTCCATCCTTTCCTATGATGAGCTTTCCCAAACTTACTCTATTATACAAAAGACCTACCCTAACAAATTTCATCACTCTCCGGATAATATGATTGATATGGAAAAGACCATTAAGACTTCTTGTGTTAGTATTGATTATGCAGTTTATTTTCTCGTATCTATTCCTTTGTTTACAGAAGATGTATTCGAATATTATTATTTATTACCTATACCTGTTCTACGTAATAACCAAATTCTATCTATGATTCCAGAACATAGAATTATTTAAAAGGAACCAACCAAACATATTCAACCAATAAAGACTGTATTTTTGGAAACAAATATCAATGTTACCAGAATGATTTGGAACTAGGAAATTCCTGTGAAAACCATATTTTATCTTTACATTTAGAACATTGCATATTTACTAAGCTGAACATAAAAAATCAAATTGAATTTGTACCATTGTTAAATGCTTACTTGATTTCATTGTTTAACCCCTCTGTTATTCACATTCAAGGACCTGAAGGAGAGATATTAGATTACCTTTCAGGAATACTGCTTTTAAATGCCACTGATGTTACTCTCAAAATTTTTAACAAAACATATAGAAATTCCATTTCTTCCCAAGGTAAAATGTTAATGATACCCAGTCCCGACAATTTCACCATAGAACCTAATCAAATATCTCCTATTGCCATCGACACTGGATTTTCGTCATTTCAAAACCTAGATCTAAATAAATTGATACCATCTACACTTAATCATCAATTGTTTTTGAAGGAGGAAAACTTTATTTGGAAAAATTTATCTATTGTTATTTTAATATTCCTTGTTACTTGTATTTGTATTCATTACATTTTGAAATGTATAAAGTTGATAAATAAAGATAAGGCTACCATTAAAAAAATAATTTATAAACCATTACCTGTCCAGGAACCTTCAGTTCCACCACCAAATGCTTTTACATTTAACCCTACACCTCAACAATTGGCTAACAATAGACCACACCATTTTCCTATTGGCCCATATTATACGCCAGATAAAAATTAATTCAAAATGTGTTACTATTTCTTAACCTACGAATTTATTAGGTTAGCTTTATCATTTATATTTACATTGTATCATGTTTTATCTTTTATATTTACTTATCTTATGCTTTATCATTTGTATCCCATACTTTATTAATATCGTTTTTCAAAACTGAAAGTAGAAATAATAATTATCAGTCTTTTATTTCTACCTTACAGTTCTGTCAAAGGGTGGAGGAGTTATGTATGTATAAACCATCCATGACCCTTCTCCCCACTAATTACCTTTTACTTTCTCTTGATAGTATAAAAGGACGATACACAGGTATCATCCTCAGTTATTATCCTATGTAGCAATCTAGTGTCAAGTCATAGTTTGTACCTACCATTTCTTATATCATATTTTATTAAACGTATTTTACTTGTAACTTTTATTTCGTTGATTAAATAAATAAATGTTGTTTTTTTTTTAATCACGTTCTATAATAAATAACGTAATTCACGCAAATTATTCATTCCATGCGGACGCATCCCATTGATCCGACCAAACTTTCCCTCAGAGGCAGCTGTACTTGCTGATGAAAGAGATGAAATCAGAAAAAATAACCCCAGTGATCCCAAAATTAGAGATCTTAACATACTAATAAACAAACTTGTGTATGAAAACAAAAGGTAAAAATGGCTAGACTATTTGAAAGAAGCATCTTTCAAAAACTCTCACAAAAACTTGTGGTCCACACTAAAATCACTCACCAAGGGTAAAACTGAAAGGCACAACCCAATCACATTTGAAGGAATGCCTGAACATAACAACAAAAAGTGCGCAACCAAATTTAACAGACAGTTCAACATCCATCCCCAAAGCTCTAATAACAACAAACGAAACATCAAAAGGCAATTCAACAATTACTCAAAGATCGGCAAACAATCAAGCGAAGATATGAACATTACAAGTCAAGACACAACAAAAGTAATCAAAAATATAAAAAACTCAAAAGCAATGGGCCCAGATAGAATTTCCCCTATTATGCTTAGAAACCTGGGACCAGCAGCAATAGAATACCTGACACAGATCCTAAACTTATCCCTATCAACACTGATCATTCCAGATATATGGAATGTAGCACGCATCATCCCGCTCCCTAAACCAGGTAAAGATCCAAACCATTCTGACTCTTATCGACCAATATCTCTACTCTCTCCAATAGCAAAACTGTTAGAATCACTCATACTACCACATATAAATAACAACATAGAACTGCAAGATCACCAACATGGCTTCCGGAAAACTAGAAGTACCACCACAGCACTCCATCTTGTACATGAACAAATCAGTCGTGGTTTAAACCAAAAGAGACCATGTGAACGCACAATCTTAGTGGCACTAGATCTATCGAAAGCATTTGATACCGTCAGTACAGAAATTCTTCTTCAAGATGTACTAGACAGTAACATAAATTCCAAAATAAAAAGATGGTTATCTGGATACCTTGGTGGAAGACTTAGCTATGTAGAGTTCCGGAATGTGAAATCAAGCTACAGAAGAATGAAACAAGGAGTTCCTCAAGGTGGGGTTATATCCCCAACACTGTTCAATCTCTATATGAGTAAAATGCCCAAACCACCTGAGGACCTCACCCTGATTACTTACGCAGATGACTGCACTGTGATAGCAACAGGCACAAACATTGAATGCATGACCAATAAACTGAACGCATACCTTCAGACACTCAATGAATGGCTCCTGCAAAGAAAGCTCATACTGTCCATACCAAAGTCCACAGCCACATTATTTACTTCGTGGACAAAAGAAGTAAAAACAAAGTTAAATAATTATGTGATGTCAAAATATAATCTAACTCCAATTGACTTACTTAAAGTACACTGTATAAAATCTTCACTGAAAGTAAGACTCGAACTCAGGACAACCAGCACAGGAGTCCAGCGCTTTAGTGACCAATCTATTGTGCTGGTTTAGTTATATGAGCGAATTCTATTATTCGAGGTTTTAAATAGAACGTGAGAGTTAATCTGTTTTGATTTCATCTGTAATTTGATTATCCCCATCCTATTTCTTTATAATACAAATTATTAAAAATAATTAAAAACAGCTAAGGCACCGGACCCCTGGGCTGGTAGTCGTGAGTTCGAGTCCTACCTAGTCGAGTTTTTTCAGTGAAGACAGGCATTTTTTAACACAAATAAAATTCCTCATATTAAAAATAATTAATTCATATAGATGTAGGATTGTAGGACTGTATTAGGTACCTACACAAATTTATTATTACAATCTTTTTTTCTTCTTTTTTTTTCAGGTTTAATCAATAGGAGCCCGGGAAAGATGGCTCACTACCGCCAATCGGATTCTCAGATTGTATGTGTCAACCACCATTCCCAGCGAAGGACTAAAACTACTTTCCAAATACGTTATGAAAGTGTACGCTCCATCTTGGTTCGAGATCAAGAAGAAGTCCCAAGCTACCCGCGGACCTCGTCATTTGCATTCCATGATTAAGAAGTGTTCGTTTCTGCCACAAGAATACAAAACTCTCGTATATGATGTTATTCAGAGAAATTCCTATTTTGCCCACTCTGAGAACATTTTGCTGGCAATGCTCGAAGACTCCCGACCATACGTCAGAGAACTGGCACTCAGAAGAGTTCTCAAAGCTAGGAGCTCCGGGCCAGACCGAACTATTCGGCGATTTGACTTATCTCCGCTCAACTTTGAAGCTGATGAGTACTACAACCTCGTTAGTTGGGAATCGCCCATGGAACCGGCAGCAACAATCTGTCTGAGCGAAGAGGAGATAATAACTTTCATTAAAAGCAAGGCTGAATTCGAAGCGTTGAAACTCCCTTGCCATACTCAAGCTGTTGAGAGAGGTATAAAACTCGTCACAGAAGCATCAGTGGCTGTCTGTGGCGAGGTGGCAAGGGACGGGTTTATTCGCACGCGTCAGAAGAGCCGCCAAAATTTGCCAACCTACGAAAACAAACAAGAATTCTTCAAGACAGTAAGACAATAGTAATATCTCTCGTGGCGAAGCATGCGTTACCTGGGTAGTTTATCAATCTTATTACTGCCATACTGCCCTTTGAGTACCTACTTTTACCTTTCCCCAATGTATATTTTACATAGGTAATAAAGCTATGTTTTGATAAAAATAATGTATTGTGTATTTATTACTTTAAATATAGGTAAGTAAGGGTAATTGGTAGATTCTATTACCAGTTTTGACAAGATTTTAGAAAAATTAACGTTTTATCCTAAAAACGGTACATCCAGGCAAAATGTGTATAGCATAAATTATTGAGATAATATTGTTTTAAACATACTAAATAAGATCTTTGTACAACTGCCCAGATATTGTGGCCACAATAAAGTTTCGACGACTCCAATGGTATGGTCATGTTATGCGTGGAAGCAACGCACTGGCAAGAGATATTTTATTAGAAGAAGGTGAGGGCAGGAGATTGCCAGGCCGGCCTAGGTTAAGATGGATTGACTCAATCAAGAAGGATATGCAAGTACTGGGATGTGGAGATAATGATTGGGAGGACCGTTACATATGGAGGCAGAAGATTGGCGAGGCAATGGATCGGCTACGGTTCGCGATGCCACGGCAGTAAGTAAGTATACTTTATTTTATACATTATTTCGTGAGATGAACGTTTTTCACGTTATTGTTGATTGAACGAAGAAAAACTAGTTTGCCCCTTCAAATTGCATACTCTAAATGACTCGAAACTTTAAGCTAAATGTGGAGACTGAAGATGTTGAAAAAAATTCTCGAAACTTTCAGAGAATGTTCTCCTCATCAATACGCAACTTTTGAGATGTCAGCTGTTTCGAAATTCCAAAATCATTTTTTTCGGCCCGGCCTAATGCCCAATCCCTGGTACTCGGATTTAAGACTAATCCACTGACATTAAAAAGAAAAATCATTAATTTGACTTGTATATGAAATAAGCAGAATAAGGAAAATTCTAATTCATATTAAGAACCGAATTAGACGTTTTTGAACTCCATGGCACCATGTCTAGATTTTGTGTATTATTTTCAATGAGAAAATTCATTGGAGTCATGACTCAATATCTCGGTTCTGTCTCTTAATTTTGCCTGATGACTCCTTTTCCGCAGCTCTGGTATGATCATAGTAAAGCTATGATACTCACAAAAGTTCTGAAGCACTTCTCAAAACCAGACTTTATAACAAAACTTCACATGGGCATTTTTCTTTTAAATTTATTTCTTTGTTCTTCATTACAAAATTTTACTATAAATAAGTTTAAAGGCAAAGATTATCGCCAGTCAGTTGGAAACGTTCTAAAGTTTTTACTGTCAAATGAACTTGCCGCCAATTTTGCGTGGTCTGGAACATGTGAAAAAGCCACCCTCAAACCTTCAGTAATGTCACGGCGATTATATTCGGTATGTTTTACTTTCATTAACATGAATAGTTGTCATCATTTTAAGAATGAGCATTTTTTCATTCAAAACCTTTTATTTTATTCTTTCTCTGTCTCGTCAGATATCTGCAATAATTCGACGCAGGACGTGTTAGACATCATCAACAACTGGCTGCGAAATTCAAACAAAAGAAGGCCCAGTGCCGTGGCCCATGTACAGTGGCGTAGCTAGACCTACATTTCGGGTGCGGTTTTGAGGACGAAAGAGACTACGTATATTTCATCGTATTTATTTTTCAGGGGTTTAAAATTTGGGGGGGGGGGGTTGTCTCTAAAACCACCCCCTTCCTACGCCACTGCCCATGTAGTCTAGTTATATAAACGTTTGATCATACCTCTGTGGCATTAGGTTTTACTTTTTTTTATTTCACAAATGGTCTTGACATAAATTATGAATGACCCGTCATAAAAAATAATCAAATAAACGATTAGATATATTTAATATTAAGGGGGAAAAAATGAGTTAATGATTATTCGAATTTTCTAGGTATGTTATTAAACTACGTGAAATTATTTCTTTGTTAATTTCTAGTATTTTTTTCAGCTGATGTTGAAAGAACCTTTTTTAAGATGAAATATCTCTTTAGTGACACCAGACTCAGTTTCAAAATTATCAGGAAGTGTACGAGCCTGATGTTGATGGACCAGAGGAAGAAGAACTTAACTCTAAAGTTGATGGGTGATCGTTATGGACTAAGCACGCGCGTTGGTAATGTTTACACGCGTGAAAAATACGTAAAGTGGTAGTGATGAATACCTAACTTAAATTATATTGGATTTTATTTTTAATAGTTAAAATTTAAATTTGTTTGCTTTTGTTCTTCTTTCTAAATTTAAATAATTTTTCATATTTTTGGTGTAAATTATAACTTTTCAACTCGTGCTTTATTAAGCACGAAATAAATAAGCAAGAATTATGTCCACAGACAATCTGATGAGAAAGTTGTGACTGAAACCCCGGAAAGTGAAAGGAAAAGGAAGGCAGCTTCCTCTCCAAGCTCCCTAATGATGGATGAGGAAAAAAGCGATATTTTTTCTTTCTGGAAGAAATATGAAGAGCTCAAAAAATTGACGGAAGTATTACAGTCTAAGACTATTGAACATGTAAGCACTAAAGTAGAAATAAAGAAGGCTGGCAAAAATATTTTCAAAATTATGACTGACATGGTACTTGTGAAGAATGAAGCATTTAAAGAAATAGAAATTATTGAGGTAACAGAACAGAAGGAGACATGTCAGAGATGCAAAAAAGTCATTCACGAAGAAGAGAGAAAAGATGATTACTGAAATAGAAAATATATGGAGGGACAAGAGCAAGGAAAAACAAAAGGAAAGAATAGAAATAATAGTGAAGAAAAAATGGGAGGAAAATGTCTACCAGGAAAATTTCTGGAATCAAGAAAGGAGTGGCTGACAGCCTGAAAACACCCTGGCTGTCATAACTGTGGAGAAAGATATCTCATCACCCTTTTTTGGAGTCATTAAGGCAAGGTACCCGGAGGTGGAAAGAGCTGCTTCAGGAGAAGGAACAGGAGATCCAAATCCTGGAGTGCAACTCAAGGAGAAAGGAGGCCCAGAACACGTAAGAAGGTTGTATTTGGTACACCTAGGTGAGAACGAGGAAACAAAGATGTATGAGGTCACCGAGACTTCTGAGATCAGAGAATGAAGGCACCCTGAACATTGCATTCACTGAAAGCATTAACTGGAGCCAAGTCAGGAAAATAGTTGAATTAGTGAGAAGATTCGAGATAGAGAAAACGAGAGAGATCAATACTGTGGTCCCCACAAACCACAGCCTAAAAAGAAACAGAGAGAGGTAAAGAGAGAGAGAGTAAGCATCATCCAATTGCAATTGAACAAGGAAGGAGAAAACAAATACCTAGACCTAGTGCTGAGGGATCTAAGATGCAAGCTTAAACTAGAAAACACTGGTGTAGAGATCGAAGACATTAGGAAAAACAAGCAATAAAAGATCGAGATCAGAGCCAGGGAAAAAGTAGAGGGACAGTGCTATATCCATCGAATAGTTGCACTTGTGAACATATCTTAAAACACGCTCATCAGAACCGAACGTCTAAATAGTATATCGTGTGAACTTGCCCTTAACCTATATTGTGAATAAAAAGTCACGCTATCGAGTGGTAGCTTTTTCCAGAATCAATTTCAGCTTACATCAAGAGTTTTTCCTTTTCCATTTCTTTCTAAGACCTTTTCAATAGTTAAAATACATAGCAAATTGGCGACGAGGATTGAAACATGGATGAGAAACAATTCACAGAGTTCATTAGCGTCATGAAGTCGATGCTGGCCCCAACTACAGCAAACCCAGTAAGCAGCACCTTTGACAACTAACTTTGACAACAACAGTGAGGATGAGAGATTTGATCAGTACATAGAACGTTTTGAGAACTTTGGCGCCCTCAAAAAGGTGGATACCACAGACAAGAAAAACACATTATTAAACTGTTTAGGTTCAAAATTCTATGAATTGGCAAAAGTTGTAATTGCCCCTAAACAGCTTTTCAAGTTCCTCGAAAATGTGAAGGAGACTGTAAAAGAAAAGGCCACAGCCACAGAAGTCTCAAGGGGAGCTGGAGCCAAGCTCATCGTCCGAAATCTAGATAGATTTTAATATTGATCAACCTAGTACGTCACATTATCAACTTTATGTTGACAAAGGTATCCAAGTGAAGCTACATTGTAGAAGTAAGGAGACTTACTGTTGTTTAAAACCAGACATGGTAACAACTGGTATAATGGCTATTAGTATTACAGCAGATGTTTCGACAAACACCACTGACATTAAAACAAAATTGAGAGTAGAAGATATATTCACTGACACAGACATTGAAAGCTCATCAGTGTCGTCTGTGAGTAATTTTCAACCCACGTCTACTGATGTATCCAGTCCATCAACTGAATCCTTAGGAACTAATTATCCAAATACAAAGAGGAATGATTTAACGGAAGTTATAGAAGTTTACAACTTCTTTTGTTAAAATGTTGCACATAGAACCACTGTCTAAAATGAACCTTAAAATGTGAGGTTTGCAGTTTCTGTCATTGACCACCACTTTGACAGTACTTAAAAGAACACTACTTTCAGACATACTAGAATTGCCGGAACACAATGAAACACACAGATTATTATGATTAGAAGAAGAAACCCTGGTGACCTCAACCTGTTTGGATTAAAAATGTAATAGAGAATTATGTTTCAATTTACAAACTGAACAGGATAATTTGGAACTACATTCGTATGCTCTATGGCTAGAAGAAAGGCAATTCACACACAAAGCATGTTGTTTCACAATGACATACTTGGGGAGAGTGAAAAAAAATTGTCACACTTTAACAGAATATGATTTTTATTACAAAAAATACATTTTCACTATTTATTTTAATATTGTACTATTATGATCTACTATGATCATTAAAATTATTGTTATAAAAAAAAAGTGCGGAGTCACTCCGCGCTTTCAGGAACAGGGCACTGATAGAAAGTAGTGTTGAAGAAGTAGGAAATATGACTGAAAGACTGATAAAGAGTGTGAGAAGTATGGCTTGAGAGTGAATGTGGATAAATGCAGATTGATGGTGACAGAGGATAATGAAGAGGAAATGTTGATGATCAAAGGAGAAGAAGTGAAGAGAGAAAAATTTCATATATTTGGGATAGTTATTGTGTGTAGTGTAGAAGGTCAGTGGGCAAAAATTTGTAGAAGATGTGCAATAGGTATAGGATCGGCAGAATTTGAAATATCATCAGCTAGGAAGTTGAGTGAAGATGGAAGATCTATTCTGAGAGTACGGTGCAGTTTTGGAAGCGGTGGAACAGAACGTAGCAGACGATGCGGTTCGCGGAGGAATCCTGGCTGAGGCAGATAAAAGAGAGTTAAACTGGCAGATTTGACTTTGAATGATGTTCAGATTGATGTAGCTGAGAATGAAGAAAAGAAGAAATAAGAACGAAGAACGAGAGAAATCGCAGAGGGACTATGAACATGAGTGACTGAAACTAGAACTTGCAAAGAAGAAGATGGACTTCGAAGTGGAACTGAAGAAGTACGAGGCCGAGATGATACTGCGTGAGTTGCAAGTCAAAGAAACTGCTCTTCACTGTGAGGTCAACATCGAGGAATTGAAGGCGAAGGTAGTATATAGTAGTAAATCTGTCTACCGACAGGTATCAACATAATGTTCTCCATTTTACACGATCTTGGGCATCCTCTTTCATTTCTTCATATGTTCGTCCATTCATTATATCAGTTAGCATTCCAAATTTTCTTCTTCCCATACTTCTTTTACCATCAATTTTACCCTCCATTATCTTCGTTTGTAGGCAATCTCTGCTCAATATATGCCCTATCCAGTTACTTTTTCTTTCCCTTATTGTCTTTAAAATTGTTCTTGTTTCCCCTACTATTCTCAGCACTTCTTCGTTTCTTACGTGATCTGATCACTTGATGTTCTCCATTCTTCTCCACAACCACATTTCAAAGCTTTCCAAGTATTTCTCTTCTTTCTTTCTCAATGTCCATGTTTCTGATCCATATAATACCACACTCCAAATGAAACAATTTGCAAATCGTTTTCTGATTTTGATAGGTATTTTTCTTGCTGTAAGTAGATCTTTCACTTTTATAAATGCTGTTTTTCCCATTGCTATTCTGCTTTTGATTTCTGAAGTGCATGTTCCATTTGAATATATCATTCCTCCCAAATATTTAAAATGATTTACTTGTTCCAGCTCTTGTCCTTCTAGTATTAATTTTACTCTCTCTTCAGTTTTTCCTATTCTTATCACTTTTGTTTTACCAACATTTATCTTCATTCCAAACTTTTTACCTGTCTCACTAATTTTCATTACCATATCTTGAAGGTCGTTTTCATTTTCTGCCAAAACAGCTTGATCATCTGCATATTTTATGTTCATCACTTTTTCATTACCAATAGAGATTCCTTTACAGGTATGCAATGCTTCATCTAAGAGTTTTTCAGCATACAAATTGAACAAAGCTGGTGACATATTACATCCTTGTCTCACTCCTCTCCCGATCAGAATTTCCTTTGTTTCTTCATCCTCAACTCTCACAACTACTTTCTGACCTTTGTACAGTTCTCTAATCATTCGTCTGTCTTTCCAATCTACATCAATCTTCTTCAGTACATCTAAGAGAATATTCCAATTCACTCGGTCGAATGCCTTTTCCCAATCTATAAAGCAAACATACATTGTTTTGTTAACTTCTAAGAGTCTTTCAGCAAGCATCCTTACACATCCCATGGCATCTCTTGTTCCTTTTTCTTTCCTGAATCCAAATTGGTCATCTCCCAAATTTTGTTCAATTTTATTCTCAATTCTCTTCATTACAATTCTAGTTATCGCTTTTGTTAAATGGCAGATGAAGCTAATTGTTCTAAAATCCTTACATTGGGTAGCATTATTTTTCTTAGGTAGAGGTATCAGAATCGTTTTTAGTATATCTTCTGGCCATTTTCCTGTGTTGTATATGTTATTTATCAGATGGGTAATTCTAGACAAGGCGTGAGGTCCAAGTATCTTGTAAGTTTCAGATGGAATATTATCGCTACCCAATGCTTTGTTGTATTTCAACTCTTTAAAGGCTTTGATAACTTCTGTTCCTTCTATTGATGCTCCAATTTTGTCCTGATTGCATTCCTCTTCTTTTTCTAATTCATTCATTGATTTATTTGCACTTGCATCATACAGGTCCTCAATATATTCAGTCCAAATGTCTTTGCATTCTTCAATATTTTCTGTTATGTTGCCATCTTTCTTCATCATTCCCGTCTTTCTTATTGTTTTCGTTTTCTTTTGAGTTAATAATTTTGCAGTTTTGTACAATTCCTCAGTTTTATTATATTTTTCTAATTCCTCTATTTTCTCACACTGTTCCTCCATCTATTTTTCTCTTGCTCTTTCAGTTTCTCTTCTTAGTTCATTGTTAAGCCTTCTATATTGTGTTTTAGCATCTCTGCTAAAACACAATATAGAAGGCTTAAGGTTTTTTCATTTTCTTCTTTCTTCCATTTTGCACAGCATTTCTTCAGTAATCCATTCTTTCCTTATAATTTTTGTTGTTATACCAATGTTTTCATTTAAATGATTTAAAGCACTTGTAATTGTATCTTTCAAATATAGCCATTCTTCTTTTACATCATCCTTTGGTGAATTGTTCTTTAGATTCTCTTCAATCTTCTTGATGAAAGGTTCTGCATCTTTAGTCTTTAATTTCTTTAAATTCCATTTTGATAATTTATGTTTCCTTCTTAGATGTTTCAGTTTCGTTTTTATTTCTGCTACCAGTAGATTATGATCTGAAAATATATCTGCACCAGGATATGTCTTGCAGATGTTCACGCTATTCTTAAATCTCTGGTTCATAAGAATGAAATCGATTTGAAATCTTTTTGTATCGCCAGGGTTTTTCCAAGTATAAAGTCTGCGTTTTGGTTGTTCAAACCAGGTGTTGGCAATCCAGAAATCGTATTGTTCGCAGAATTCAACTAGTTTATCCCCTCTTTCATTTCTTTTTCCATATCCATATTTTCCCACAGTTTTGCCTTCTTGTCCTTCCCCCACCACACTGTTCCAGTCTCCAACAATCAAACATCTTACTTTTCCTCTTCCATTCTCTTGTAACACCTCCTCAATAGAGGAGGTGTTACAAGAGGTAGAGGTATCTAAAAATAATTGTAAGGCATCAGGAAATTTTAAAGTAGGTCAGTTACTTAAAATTAATCTAATGAAATTTGGAGGTGAGATTAGAATACAGTGAAGTGAGTTCATAAATAACTTCAAGTCTCACATTTGCTACATGGCTTCACAGAAGGACCCATCGGTAACTGAAACGGTTTGTTATCGGAGAAAATCAAAATTGTCAACAGTTGGATCAACAATGAAAATTATCAAAGCTAACGACATTCCTCCTCAAACTTCTGACATGGTTACACAAGCTGAAAAGGCAAGTTTTTTTTTTCATTCATCATCCAGCATTTTATTTTCAACTCTACTCATCATGAAACATGTGGAAATAACTCAAAAACTGTACTCTGTTTCTCATGCACAGGATGACTGGTAAGGAAACTGCTGACGAATTCCACAATTTTATGTTCAATCCGCTGAGAGGTTTATCTCTATCAGATTCTGCATTGAAATCTAAGCACTTGTCAGGTTCTCTTTGTGGCGGCATGCCCTACGATTTGGACGAATTACCACCTCAAAACATTTTGAAGCAGTACACTGTACCACGGTGAGTGGTTCATTTGTTAATACCTTATTAGGTGCCTCAAAATTTCAACCCACTGCTGCAATGCAGAGAGGCATTGCTCGAGAAAGAAATTTCGAACACTGTTCAAATTATTATGACATCAAGCTGTAGCCAAGCTGGCTACAACAACAACAACATTATGACATCAAAACTAGTGAAGAAGGCCTTGTCAGCAAGGCTGAGCATCCTATATTTGGTGCTTCACCTGATGGAGTCTCAGTGAATCAAATCTGGGAATTCAAGGCACCATCAACTGACAAATCAAACCTATATTTTACTGAGGACCAAGAGAGACCAGCACCTAAATATAATGCTCAGTTGCAACTACACATGTACTTGCTTGTGAAGTGGGGAGTTTCCTGTGGCAAAACCTGACTTTGAAAGTAGTAGAGAAGATTTTGTATTGTTTTTTTTTTATGGATAAAGATGTTATCTTTGATGTAATGAATAAGGCCCAGGAATTCTGGAAGCCGGCAATATTTCCAAATTTATTTACTTCAGTTAGTTGAAAAAGTAATCAAGTACGGTGACCTGAGTTCGATTCCCAACAGTATAGGATTTTTTCTTCTTTATACATGGATGTATGGGGTTCACTCACAACTCGTGAGAAAAATGAGTAGCTACTTGTATGTATTACCTGAGTGTATAGTGTCCAGACTCCAGTGGCAATATTACAAGAATATTTTAATTGGAAGAAAAATAAATTAAAATTAAAAAAATAAAATTTAACTCTGCTGTGTCCGGGGTACTTCACATGATAGGTGCCCTGGCTGCTTCAGGGAATGTTAGTACGCCTTTCACAGTACGAGGAAGCTCCCTGGACGGGGTATCTTCATTTATGAAGCTGCCAAGGTTGAGGAGGCCTCCAGTCATCAGGGAGCGATATGATTTTTTCAACAATCTTAGCAATGACCAATTCAAACTGAGGTTTAGGTTGGAAAAAAGAACAGTGCTAATAATCCTAGCTAAGATTGCTGATAAAATCAGACCAAACTAAGATAGGTAAGTCACTGTAGGTTATTAGCAAAGTACTGGAATGTTTTGAAAATTATTTTTTATCTTAATCACATCTTAGCAAGTGGTACAACTTACATTCACTTTGAAATTACATTACCTACCTGGGACCATTACCACCCATTAGTGAATATGGATGACAGTTGGCATTAAAAATAATGTACTCAAAATCAGTATATCACCTGGTGATTCTCAATAATCCATCTATTTTATAGGAGGTAAAAAACCCTCTACGGAGTTCTCAAAATGGCCTGCATCTAAAGACTGTCTACCTGAACTGTTTCAAAAGAAATGCTATCATAAGGTTATGTTTTCAGGAATAATGCAATTAGCCCAATGAATAGACTCCTCCTCACTCTCAGATTCTTGGCCACTGGTTACTTTTTCATATGTGCTGGGGATACCATGGGTAGGGTGGTCCATGCGACAAAATTAGTTAAAACACCATAACTTTTTAATTTCATTAAAAATCGAAGTTTTTCTGGCACATTTTGTTTTTCTATCTAATTTTACGTCTCTTTGACTGCCAATATACAGGGTGTTACAAAAAAATTATGTCTCACCCTGTACAACACTTTAGTTTTATTTTTCGATTTGACTAACAAAAAATGTGTAAAATTAGGCGAGAATTATTAATCTCAAATAAAAAAATAAAAAAAATCGGTTTAAAAAAAAATCAAGTCATTATTTCACTTTGAAACACCCTGTATAAATTTTTTTGATGCCAATTAAAAGTGCATGTACTCATTACACAAACACTCTCTATTCTTGTCATCGAAAAAAGTAAACGAACTTGAGTTATTCGAGATTTTAAAAAAAAATTGGTCGAAAAAAAACCATCCTGTATGTAAAATTTTTGTTTAAAAAAGTACTCAGGAACCATTTAGAAGTAAAATTATCAAATAAAATTCAGGTCGATCCATTTAAAAATCGAAAGTTGACACCTCAATTTCTGACTTTTGAACCACCCTGTATAAAAAAAATTCCATGGCTAAAACCGCATAATTAGGACATGTATCCGAGGATTTTTTATTTTTCTAAAACTCTTTCAGGGGCCGAGTAATTTGAGGTGTCCAACTTTGGTGGGACAGCCTGTATATACAGGGTGGGGCAAAAGTCTGGAAACCCCTGAATAACATTCGAATGGCTTATTCGGTAAAGATAAAATTTTGTCTGGTATAAAAAAAGGGCCAAGTTCCAGAACTCCTATCCAAAAAGGTTTCGCCAATGAATGCAGTGATATCTTGTTTGCGGCCAAGTTATCTTGGTACTAAACTATTTCTTTTATTAAACCCCGTTTTCTGAGTTCCTCATTTGGTATGTTTTTAAATGCAAAATATCCTCTAACTTGGCCAGTTTTATGACAACCGATGTCGACTATATGTATAGGTACAGAATAACAATATAACCATCACAAGGAGCGACACTGGCCAAGTTAGAGCATAGTTTGCAGTTAAAAACATACCAAATGAGGAACTCAGAAAACGGGGTTTAATAAAAGAAATAGTTTAGTACCAAGATAACTTGGCCGCAAACAAGATATCACTGCATTCATTGGCGAAACCTTTTTGGATAGGAGTTCTGGAACTTGGCCCTTTTTTTAACGGTAGTTTTTTTGTGGGATATCATTACTTTTTGTAAATGGTTCGTTTCACAGCACGTTTCATTATTTTTTATTAAAAATTTCAGGATTTTTCACTTTAATATGCTCCCTAAAACGACACCGTTTAGTTAGCAGAAATAGTGCAAAAGTGCCGGTTTTCAGATTTTTTCCTGTACTTTTACAATGAACCCTAGTAACATACAAAATTTCATCTTTGTAGGTAGTAGGGAAGTGCCTCATAATTTATATGCATAATCGAGTATACTTCCTCCCTAAAATAACACAGTTTGACAGCATGATAAGTGCGAAAGTTTCGGTTTTCAGATTTTTCCCTGTACTTTTACAATAAACCCTACCATCATGCAAAATTTCAGCTTTGTAGGTAGCAGGGAAGTGCCTCATAATTTATATGCATAATCGAGTATACTTCCTCCCTAAAATAACACAGTTTAACAGCATGATAAGTGCGAAAGCTTCGGTTTTCAGATTTTTCCCAGTACTTTTATAATGAACCCTAGCACCATACAAAATTTCAGCTTTCTAGGTAGTCGGGAAGTGCTTCATAATTTAGATCCATAATCGATTATATATTTTCTCCCTAAAACGACACCGTGTTACACCATGATAAGTGAAAAATTTCCTGTTTTCAGATTTTTCCCTTTACTTTTACAATAAACCCTACCATCATGCAAAATTTCAGCTTCCTAGGTAGTCGGGAAGTGCTTCATAATTTTGATGATCTGTCAGTCAGTCAGTCAGTATCAAAATCGCAAATTTCAAAATTACATTCCTCTGAAGTTTTTTGCATAGAGTCTTTAAATTTTCAATGTCTTTGTAATGATATTAGGACAATCTCTGTTCCAAATTTCATATGTCTATGATCAATTGAACCGAAGATATGAGGGTGTGAAAAACCGGGTGAATCGGTTCGTGTAAAGATACACTGCCGTGCTTGCTGGAACTTGGCCTGGCGCACTGCCGTGCGCTCAGAAACCGGGGTAGTAAGACCTTCTTTTATAGTGTAGCCGATTTTTGGCCGTGTTGGCCAAAAGTCGAAGTTGGCCCCCCATGTCGGGGCCAGGGGGGCCAACTTCATTTTTTCAAATACGAACCTCTACTTTGCGCTACATTTTTGGAAAGGTCTTTAAATAAGAAATACTTTAGTGCAAATTTTATTTTTAAAATATTAACTGTTTGCAAATGGCGTCTAACTTTGTGTATGTAGTGTAAAGTCTGGAAACCCCTGAATATCTTTTGAAAGGCCTTTTTCAGTAAAAATTAGGTTCGGTAATCCGTGGTTATCAGACTTTATTTTAGAATTGGGACGATTTTTTTACCGGCCCCCATGTCTAGGACAGGGGGGCCAAATTCATTTTTTTAAATACGAAACCACACCTTGCGATACATTTTTGGAATTAAGCACCAAAGTATTTCTTATTTAAAGACCTTTCCAAAAATGTATCGCAAGGTGGGGGTTCGTATTCAAAAAAAGGAAGTTAGCCCGCTGGCCCCGACATGGGGGCCGGTACCAAAAATCGGCCCCCCCCCCCACGTTGCAGCTAGGACTGCTACGCAGTGAGTTCGGGGACGCAAGGCCCTGCTGGTGAAAGAAAAATATTTGTTAGTCATGGATTGATAGTTAATTTTATTCACTACTTTTTTCACTTCATATTAAATAAATAGTAAATAGGTAGGTAGGTGCATTTGTTTTGTTCTCTTTTTCTTTTTTATAGCTGTAAGTTTTTTTTATGTATAGATTTAAGTGTCGTTGTAGGTCGTTAATAGGTGGGGACTCCTCCTCGTCAATTCATAAAATAAATAAATAAATAATAATGACCATAAAATACACAAATATGTATGATGATTGTGTAATCATTTGTCTGTTGCGACACGAAAGTTTGAATTGAGGATAATCACAGTGTAAAAAACATTTCTAAGAATGAAGCTGCGAGGCGAGGCGAGCGCGAGTTGGGCAAAAACTCGCCTCGCACCTAAAAAAGTTCGCGCGGGGCGAGGCGAACTAGTTCGCGCGAGCGGTTCGCAGTTCGCGCTAAATACTATGTTAATCCCATAGGGAAACTTTTGCAATGCAACACAGATATTATGACTTTGTGAAAACTCAATCAACAAGAATATCCTACACTCAACAAGATTGCAAGGGATGTACTTGCCATTCAGGCGACATCTGTGCCTGCAGAGAGATTTTTTCAAAGGCAGCTTTGGTATTGAGAAAACACAGAAATCGCCTGAGTGATGTCTCAGTTCGTAGCCTTTTGTGCCTAAATTCATGGACACAATGTAAATACTTTAACCTTTAAACTCAAGAGATTTCCGCGTTAGATACCATAAGGTGGGTTGGTTACATTTACTTATTTCCGCTCCAAAAAAGTTGAATTTCAATATTTGCAGTGATGACACATTATTACATGATAATAATAATAATAATCCAAAATTAGAGGAAACCCTCATATATTATATGTTCAATTGTTCATACTAAGTAAATACATCCATACTAAGCAACACAATGTAAATACATTGTATATTTTTGAGTAATGTCTCAGTTCGTAGCCTTTTGTGCCTTAATTCATGGACACAATGTAAATACTTTAACACTTAAACTCAAGAGATTCCCGCGTTAGATACCTTAAGGTGGGGTGGTTACATTTTATATTTTACAGAAACCCTCGTATATTTTTCATATTTTTATGAGTATATTTTTTTATAATATATGTTCAATTGTTCATACTATGTACCTATGTTTTTTTCAATAATTTTTTTACACCTGATGTTCAAACGTTTTCAACTGACTACAACAGCATAATTTTCTTACACTCTGGAAGCGCGAGGCGAACTAAAAATTTTGAGAGCGCGAGTTACAAAAAAGTTTGAATTTTTCTTTTTAACTGTTTGAGTTGTTTTAATTCATTGTTCAAGACTTTTGATCTCCAAGAAATGACCTCTACCCAATTCCGGAAATTTCGGAATGAAGTGGTGAATTTAGTGGATCGAACTTTAGCATGCAATGATGTACCAACTCCTAGACCCAGTCCAATCTCTTCGAACTCATCGTTGGGTGATTTTTCGTCATCTTACAGTGACTATCAGCGTCCATTTTCTACGGAGCCCCACCCCCCTCGCCGGTCACTAGACGATGATTCCAGTAGTTTCTATCAAGAGCTCTCCCCTTATTTGACACCCAAACCCTAAATTTCGTTATGTATAAATCCTACCCACAGATCGAGAAGGGGAAGGATTTTTTTTAAAAGAAATTAACAATAAAATCATTATTAATGGTAAATAAATTTTTCTCTTACCTCAAAGTTATAATGAGTTTTTCTTCAGCACATAGGGACAGTGATGATAATAAACCAAGATTAACATCTCAAATTTGCAATGAAGATGTTGATACTGCTCAAAAATATCATATCCTCCTGAGACCTGGGCATGTTTTCCCGAAAGTATTGATTAAGACCTGGCGTACTTTTAAAAGTACATGGAATTTTCAAAAATTCCCAACGGTTTTTGAGAGAAGTTAGTGGTGTGAAGTTGGTCGGAATATTTTATTCAGCTGTTTTAAATTGTAAACAAAACAATTTTGTGGAAAAAATCTTTTCATTTATAGTTATGATTTAGAGCTAAAAACATGTCCAAGCGTCGCCAGAAAACGTCAACCCCTATGAAAAGCAGTAAGTGAATATTATTGAATTTTTTAACACATTTTAAATTAAATATATATTTCTTTCACTTTGGACCTTATCCTGAAGTTACCTCATGGTTTTGTTTCCTTTGCAATAACAACGACCAAAGTTGGGTGTGCTTTTTAAAGTACATTGGGATTCAATCTAGTAATCAGTAAAGAAAGAGTGGAGCCAAACATTTGCCTATTGTTGAAGACGAACAACACAGGTGCCGTGGGGAAAAATGCAATCAAAGAACAAAAATCTAATGTACTCAGTGCAATATCTTTCTGTGCTTAACAAAAAAGCACAATTGCTTTCTAACATTCCATCAAAATTGATGTCAGTTCCCACCTAATGATTATTTAGAAAACTACTTCTATACTTTGTAGTTCTAAGTACTGATATGTTTATTAACAAAGTTCTTAAACTTTAAGGATAGGTATGGAAAAAAATCTATAATTTTTCTATGAAAAAATCTACAAAAAAATCAAAATTTATTGTTTCTCACTGTTTCAGTAAGTAGATTCATTTAAAGTTTAAATCTTGTCAAAAACTTAAGTTCAAATAAAAGGCCAAACCCTTTTTTTAATGAAAATTTGTGTTTTTCTTTACTCAACTGTGAGAGTAATAGTAGAAAAAAACACTGCATTAAGTCCTTATGTACTTTATAAAGTACATTGATATCTCTTATTTCAGGCCGTATTTGCTAATTTTCTTTGTACTTGTACACTTATAATGACTTCCTTAATCATTATGAACAGGAATAAAAAATAAAAAAAAATTAAAAAAATCTCAGGACTCAAGCAGTACCTGCCTCATGTACTTTTAAAAGTACATCTAGGTCTCAGGAGGATATAGATAGTGAGGGGAAACGTGATAGTGACGGCAAAATTATTAGTGACAGGAAACGTGATAGTGATCGGAACCGTGAGTGATAGTGATGGGAAATGTGATAGTGATGGGAAACGTAATAGTGATGGAAAACGTGATAGTGATGGGAAATGTGAAAGTGATAGTAATGGCAAAAGTAATCGAAAATTTGAAAGTGATATAACAAGTGATAGTGATTTAACAAGTGATAGTGATGACACTGATGACCAAGGTGATATTTGTGAAAGTGATGGTGATAGTGATACTGACAGTGAACACATATATCTGAGTGACTCAGAGCATTACTGTCTGTTTTGCCGTAAAAATGTAATTAAGATGTAATTAGGTATGATCATAAGGTTCTGTAAGCATATAAAAGACATAGATACAATTACACTTCTTTATAAAAGCTTAGTACTCTCCACCATAGAATACGGATCAATATTATGGACTCCAAGAACCCAAACAGACACAAAAACAATAGAAAGAATACAAGCATGCTTTGTAAGATATCTCTTTCAAAAAGCTAATGGTTTCTATCCCAAATATCCCCAATACATTGAATACAAAACATTAATAGAAAACTTACCAATGCACTCCATCGAAGAAAGATTTTTCAACAATTTAATAAACTACCTAAAAAATATTATAAATTACAACGTAAACAGCCCATATATCCTAAGTGAATTACAATTTAAAATACCCCACCAAAGATTAAGAACAAACCCCGCACAAATAATAAGAACTAACATACCTCAATTATTCTATATTGCGAATATGCCCAGTCATAAAATCGGTAAATTATTAAAATCCCCATTAACATACACAATGCAAAAATACAACACTTCTAATGACCCAATAGACATATTCATTAAATGATTATATTTGTGTGTATGTGTGTGTGTACCAGTCATTGCTCCTGTGCTTGCATCTTGTAACACAGAAGTGTAGGTGCTTTCTAAAAAAAAAAAAAGATGAAACGTCACTTGATAGCGGTGCACCAACAAGAAGCAGAAGTTAAAGAAGCAATAGCATCCGAAAGACAAGAAAAAAATTGATGCAATACTAAGAAATGGAGATTTTTTCAATAACTAAATACAATGAAGGAAAAATAGGGGCCATTCAAGGTAGTTCGTATTCAAACAGAACATACTTTCTCTGAAGCCCATGTCCGAATTGTCTAGGATTTTGTTTGACAAAAAATATGCATATGCATGTGAAAAATTGCAAACAATCGATTGACGATTGATGTCACTTGATAGCGCCGCACCAACGAGAAGCAATAGCATCCGAAAGACAGGAAAAAATTTGATGCATTACTAAGAAATGGAGATTTTTTCAATAATTTGAATACAATGAAGGAAAAAAAGGCCATTCAAGGTAATTCATATTCAAACAGGACATACTTCCTCTGACTATGGCCCATGTCCGAATTGTCGGATTTTGTTTGACAAAAAATATGCATATGGATGTGAAAAATTGCAAACAACCGAGTGATGATGACCAAGGTGATAATTGTGAAAGTGATGGTGATAGTGATACTGACAGTGACAGTGAAAATATATATCTGAGTGACTCAGGGCATCACTGCTTATTTTACCGTAAAAATGTAATTAAGATGAAACGTCACTTGATAGCAGCGCACCAACAAGAAGCAAAAGTTAAAGAAGCAATAGCATCCGAAAGACAAGAAAAAAATTGATGAAATACTAAGAAATGGAGATTATTTCAAAAACTTGAATACAATGAAGGAAAAAAGGGGGCCATTCAAGGTAGCTCGTATTCAAACAGGACATACTTTCTCTGACTATGGTGCTACAGGAAACGATTTAACGCGTTGCCACTGTTCTACGGCCTGATTACAGAAATTGTTCTCCGGTCCCATTTTTTTTTTTTATTTATCTTTGTAAATTATGTAAAAGACCTTTAGGAATCATTATGTACCTGTTTGAATGAATGAAAATAATCCTTATTAATTTTATTTGAATTTTCCTTTGTCACCCTTATAAGGGTGACAGCCTTCTTTTGCTTTCTTTTCTGTTTCAGGGAGAATGAAAACCTTAATTGAAGTTTGAGGGGACAAATAACCTGCTGCAAAGAATATTAATGTGTCAAAATGTCCAGGTCAAGACAAAAAAAACCATTTTTATTTATTTTTCCAGATGATTGTGACAAGGGCTCAGATATTCAGCCCTCTACATCTCACCAATTTAATCCTCGTCAATTTCCATTCAGGGATGATGTCCTTCAGTCACCTCAGAACAATGGTAAGTATACAGTAGGTTCATAAGTTTTATTTTTCATTTCTTTCTGAGATGTGATGTAAAAATGAAAAAAAAAAAAAAAAAAAAAAAATAATTTTCCGGAGCTAGATCACTATTAATTATCAACTAAACATTTAGGACCCTGCCTAAATTATTATCTAGGTACCTAATCATATTATTAAATTAGTCTCTTTTTTCCTCTTATTTTAGATGCTGGAGGTCCATCAAATTATGAAATTGCTTCACCAAGATGCAGAAAACGAACAAGGAATCCTAAGAGATGGAGAGGACAAGTAGCTAAGATGAAGAGGAACGTTGGAGAGGAATACATTGACAGAAAGAAAAAGTGTCATGCTGGTAAAAGAGTGAAAGCCATTACTCATGACTGCAGATACAGTTGCCATGAAATTTCTGATGAGAGAAGGCAAGATATTATTTTGTAATGAATACTGGCAATTGGGTGATTGGAGTCTCCAATCAACAGATAATAATCAATGAACTAAAGAGGAACAGGTCGGGTATAGGGTATAGTATACATGAAAACAGTTACATGTGGCTTCTACTTGTGTGAACTAAGAGTGTGCAAGGCATTTTTCTAAAAGACTTTAGACATTTCAAATAAGAGGGTGACACACATCTCGTCGGGACCCTCCGCAAGAACCGAAAAAAAATCCCAAAAAACTATCAAAAGGACAGACAGTAGCTGAACAGAGTAACACAAATCTATTGGTTCTGAAATGGCAAGACCAGCGAGAGGTTCTTATGCTTAGCACGTACCACTCAGATAATATGGTTCAGGTTGAGAGGTGACAGAGAGTGGTTGCAGAAAAGCCGGAAATTATTGTTGATTATAACAAATGTAAATCGTTTATCGATATTTCAGAACAAATGACCGCGTACTCCCCGTATCTAAGAAAAACAATCAAATGGTATAAGAGAACTATTGACAGGGACATGCACTGTTAATGCATTGATACTGCACAATAGCGTGAACAATAATTAACTATCAATTGAGGAGGAGTTTGGAAAAAGGGCCTCCGGGCCCACAGGCCCTTTTTCCGTTCTCTCCATTTTTAGCTTCCTTATACTCTTGAGAATGTGCGTACAAATTTTCATGTTGCTATCTTCATCCTAGTGGTCAGGACAGCCATTTTTGTAAAGTCATATTAGCTGTTTTTTGCTGATCAACAATAAAATTTTATTGAAACAATTTCATCATTTTGTAGGTACCCTCATCGTTGTTTTGTTCAACAGGTGTCATATTCGTATTTTAATGTTATTCATTATTCTAATTCAATTAAAATGTCTTCAGAGTCAGAGCTGAGTGATTTTGTTGTATTTGAATCTTCAGAATCTAGTGATAGTGATATCTTACCAAGATCAAGGCAAGAAAATCAAGTGTTGAGGCATAGTGGCAGTGTTCTTCTTCAGTGGTATTTTTATACCGAAAAAGGGATTTTTGGGGGTGGTCTGGGATAAAAAGGGATTAAGGGAATTTAAGGGATTTTTGAAAAAGCATTCTGTTTGTTTATTGTTGAAAATGATTTGCCACTATCATTTGTTGATAAACTTGGAGATTTTTGTAAAAGTTTACCTGAGAAAGAGGTTGTACAGCAAGTGACACTGGGAGCATTGAAAACTACAAATATTATCAGACAAGGCTTGCGTCCTTTTTTCAATGAGAGCCTTCGTAAAACGCTAGAGAAAGTGTCCTTTTCCTTGTTTATTGATGAAACAACCGACATTGCTACTAAAACTCAAATGACTTTTTTCTCACTAGCACATTGCGTACGGGAGCAGTTTTCGTCGATTTACGCTTGGGCCGGTTGAGATTTGCATGGAACACTCTGGTCACTCTCTAGCGATGCACGCCGGCCCTGCGGAAACTACTGTGTTGAAAAATTGGTTCCCCTGGGCCGGCGTGCATCTCCAGTGAGTGCCAGTTTCCTGTGGGACGGCGTGCATCGCTAGAGTCTGACACATTTTTTTTTTTTTTTTTTTTTTTTTTTTTTTCATGAGTACTTAAAGTTGATTAATTTTTAGAATATTGTAAATTAATTCACTACTGCCCTATAAAAGACCGTGCTGCACTTGATTCTTGAGAAAAAACCCTTTCTTTCTTTTTCTTTCTGTGAAAATTTGATTTTTTTCTTTGAATTACGTGAAGGATATTCTTTTCCCGCCTATATCAACGATCTGTTCCAGAAAATTTCCCTGGAGAATAACATCTCAATCGACGACGGACTCGAACACATAACGATCGACGTCCAGCCCCATTATAGAAATATCTTCCTGGCTCTTCAATACCACGTCACCAAGGTATACCAAGATCTTAGCCTCAAAGATAATCCTCTCCTCACCCCAACCTCCCTCATCGCTTACCTCCTGTCCCTAGTGTATGGTCATGCTTTAATTTGCGACACTGCAAATATTCGCAATTCACGTTCCGCCTTCACCTCTGAAGACTCACGACGTGATTACCTACACATTCTCGAACAAAGTCCTGTCCCTGATTTCCTCAGCGAAATCCTCGCCTCCTTAGCTCCTGTAACCGACCCAAGACGTCCTGGCATCCAATACGTTCACTCCCTGGCCGCATTCCTATTTAACTACGACTCAGGCAGAGCCTACCCTATAACTGCCTTCTTACGTGCCCACAATCTGATCGCATCCCGTCAAGCCAACGTCCCAATCGATGATACCATGTCCTTATGGCTGAATTCTAGTCTCATCTCCCTGAATCAGGCCTCCTTTAACGTCCGCCACCTAATCGGTGCGCTACTGCAGAATGGAACATATGAACACCACATTTACCGTGCTTGTTCATCTCTATTCAATCCCGTTACACAACGGCAGAACACGCAGCGCCCGACTTTCTCTCGGCTCACCACTTTCGCATACGAACACGCGCTAGACGATACGTTGAATCCCTACACCTGCTTGGTGCAGACGAAGATAACATACAAACTGTCTCGTCTTTCATCCAATCAATGGGATCCGTACTCTCATCGCAGCTCACATGCTCGAAAGTACTTATGGCTCTTGCATTGACTCACTTAACCAAAAATATGAGAAAGAATTTGGGAGAAGAGATTTTGAGGTTTATGGCTTATGGTTTGGTAGTCGCGGAGCTGTTGGCAGGAAAGTAATACAATTTTTCGAAGATTTCAACATTGAAAAAGGAAAATTAAAAGAAATGGCCGAGAATATCATATCAGATAGTATTAAAATTATTAACTATCATATTTACTCAAGATACTGAACTGAAATCATAACATCATACCTAGTTAAAAAGTATAAAATATGTTAGAAAATTGTCTGATAGATTTGATGGATATGCTGTGCGGAATGGCAACCAGTCAAAGACTGGCAGCTCCTGTTGTAATTTAATAAAAATTATAATTTGTTTCTCTCTCTGATGACGAACATTATGATTCAGTCAGAGACCCAGCCTGGACTTCGGGTCCAACCGCCTCACGAGCTTCATTCTTGGGTCCATCCGTTACTGGTCCTCCACCTTACAAAATCAAGCGTTTGGCTCAAAATGCAACCCAGCGAAAACATTCACCATCGCTGAGCCAACAAGAACCACGACCGTCCACGTCATCTGACCAACAAGAACCACGACCGTCCACGTCATCTGACCAACAAGAACCACGACCGTCCACGTCATCTGACCAACAAGAACCACGACCGTCCACGTCATCTGACTAACAAGAACCACGACCGTCCACGTCATCTGACCAACAAGAACCACGACCGTCCACGTCATCTGACCAACAAGAACCACGACCGTCCACGTCATCTGATCAACAAGAACCACGACCGTCCACGTCATCTGATCAAATAGATGAGACATATGACTCACCTGACGACACAGCGGACGACGAAGGGGACGCGTATGATATCATTCTACAGCAAACAATCAACAACTTGGCGTTGGAGGAGGAGCAAGGGGACAACATAGATGATGACTTTGATTTGGATGATGGAGACAGAGAGCTATGGAACGAATATCACGGGAATCATAAAGAGTTTGACTTCAATGGGAACTCGGGCATACAAAAAGAGCTGGATCCACAAATAACACCATTTGAAACATTCAGTTTAATCATGGACAATGAAGTTATCCAACTGGTGGTAGAAGTAACCAACCGGTATGCTGAGCAATGTATACAATAGGGAGACAGAAGGTTTGTGGGCAAGTGGAAACCTACAAATAGAGAGGAATTATTGAAGTTTTTGATGCTTATTGTCTGGATGGGACTGGTCCCTATTGGGTCTATGAAGGATTATTGGGCTTCAAAGTCCTTGGTGTACAATTTTGATTTCCCAAAGCGAATGATGTCAAGAGATCGATTCCAAGCCCTTTTGGCTAGTCTACACTTTTCTGACAATGAAAATAATCAAGCAGACGATAGATTAGCAAAAGTAAGGAACTTTATAACTTTGATGCATAGAAAATTTCAAGAACTATTCATACCAGGGGAGGATATTGTCATCGACGAAAGCCTCATACCGTTCAGAGGACGCCTCATTTTTAGGCAATACATACCCAATAAAGCCCATAAATACGGCATTGAATTATTCAAGCTTTGTTCCAACGAGGGATTCACCTATTCCGTGAAAGTTTACTCGGGAAAATCTTCAACGGGGGTTTGAGAAGTTGGGCTTGCTCACAACGTATGTTCTTAACTAGCCCAAAATTTGCTAAACCGTACATTATTTGTAGATAATTTTTACACCAGCTACGAACTAGCCAAGGATCTCTTAGCAAAAAACACACACCTGGTTGGTACATTGCAAGCAAATAAGAAGAATCTACCCCCAGACGTACTAGGAGCGAAACTGAAGAAGGGAGAGATCATTGCAAAAGAAGACATGAATGGAATTGTTGTATTGAAATGGCGCGACACTCGGGATGTTAGGCTTTTAACAACAAAGCATGCACCTACAATGGTTAGTGTGGAAAGAAGAAGAAGAAGTGCAAATCGAGAAGTGAATCAAGTACAGAAGAGCAGGATGAAGAAATGCAACTGAAAGAAGGAGAACAAGAAGATAGAAGTCAAAGACAACAAGTAAACCCCAGAGCAAAGAAGAAACCGTTGGCCATAGTGGCTTACAACAAAGGTAAATGCGGAATTGATCTTTCCGATCAAATGACATCGTACGGGAACGTCAACCGCAAGGGTGTAAAGTGGTATCGGAAATTGGCACTCGAGATGCTCTTGGGGATGGCTATTGTCAACTCCTGGGTAATATATAAGAAAGTGCACGGCCGGACAATACCGATAAGAAAATTCCGAGAAAAACTTGTAACTGAAGTATACGACAAATTCATCAATGCGCCAACGCTGCATCGGCAACTCCCCCAACTGGGACCAAATGGACACGAATTGGTCGAAAGAAGAGATGACCGTGGAAAACTAATTCGTAGAAGATGTAAATTCTGCTACGCCCAGATGCAAACTACACACGGGCGGGATCATGCTAGAAAAAAATGCAAGCAAGTGGGGACCTACTGTCCACTCTCTTCTGACCAACCCCACCTATGCCGTCCTTGCTTCAACCAAAACTATAAAATTTTCCAGCGATAGGAATTGTCAACCGAATGAAAGTGTAACTGTCACACTATGCAATAAAGAAGAGCAATAAGAAGTATTTTGAAAATCCCAATTTAACAGTCAAGAAACTATTCAATCTTTTCAAAGAAAATCTGTCAATATGGGTTACCGATCAAATTGTAAGTTTTTCAAAAAGAGTGGTTTCTCTATCAGGCAACCTAGGAGTGATGTATGTGACAAATGTACTGAAAGTTCGATCAAGCTGAAGTCAAACCCTAGTGATCCATGTAGAGTCATGTATGCTGTTCATCAAAGGAAGATTGAAGCATATAAAGTCAAGAAAAATGAGTACATTGAAAAAGCCAAAGAAGAAGGGAGCAAAATATTAGTACTCGAGTTTGATTATACACAAAATCTCCCCTTGCCAAAGATTACTGCTACTGCTCAGTTCTACAAACGTTTGTTGTGGTTGTACCTCTTTAATGTCCACTGTCATAATGATGGAACAAGCAATTTTTATCATTTTTTAGAAACAGAAGGAAAGAAAGATCCATCCAGTGTGTGTTCATTTCTCAATGATTATATTACACACAAAATAGAAACTGAAGACTTTGAAGTAAAGGAAATCATTTTGCTCTCTGATGGAGCTGGTGGACAGAATAAGAATAAGGTCTTTGTTTCATTTTGCACTTGGCTTGCTATGAAATTCAAGGTAAATGTGATGCACATGTTCCCAGTAAGAGGACACTCGTACAACCAATGTGACAGAAACTTTGGTTTATACAGTCAGAAGTTAAAAAAAATGGAAAATATTTACACTGTTAATGAATATCTTCAGGTATTCCAGACATGTAGGGAAAACCCTCTACCATTCAAGGTTGTCCATGGAGCAAATCTATTGAAGGCATGGGCTAGTGCTTTGGGGAGTGCATTTGATAAGTTGAAACCAGTTGAAAAAGGAGGTACCTTTAAAATCCAGTCTTACTGTAGGCTTAGGTACAAACAGATAGGAACAGTTTCAGCATCTCAAACCTACAATCACTATTTTACAAATTTTAGATTTGCAAAGATACTAGACCTTTCTCTCAATGATCTCTCTTTAACACCTGCTATCCCAAACAGAATGACAATTCCTTGAACTTTGAAAAGTGAAAAAAGAGAGAGAAAAAAAAAAAAAAAAAAAAAAATATCCGGCACTGATTTAGAAAAAATAATTTTCATTTAATTTCGCATTTAGTTATGTTTATAGAAGTATTATTCCCTTATTAGATATTATTTATTTTCTATGCCAATTGTGTTTCCTCAACAACAAAAAAATCCAATACGAAATTCACCCACTTTACCGGACACTGTCGTGAAAAAACTAGCAGGTTAAATGGCTTTTTTTATATCTTAATCGCTTCTCCGTTAAGTTTTCTTTCGATTTCAAGCATAAAAAAAATATGTCACAGCAGACTTTCACCTTTAAAAATGGCAATTTCGAGAACACCATTAATTTACGGAAAAATTGACGTGAGAAAAAAAGTACTTTTACAAAAACCTTACTATGACCCTGATTAGATGTGAACAAAAATATTTTTTGATTTCATATGGTGTAAAACAATATTTTGAACCTATGAAAATAAAAATTATACTAAAAAATCCAACTAACGCTGAAATACAGCATGTAACAGTTTTGAATCTTCCACCCTACTAGCTCCGCTCATTATACTCAGCCTAACTTGGACTTTAATTAACAGGAATAAAAAATATAGCATTCCATTTAAAATTCGCGAGAAAAATGAAAAAAAAATGGCCTAAAAGCCGGAAGGGCCGACCGGGGCCAAAAATAAATATGACCACAGGATGGGCCATAGGGCACTTCCTATACTTAGGACTTCACAGAATTGAAAAATTCCGTCGAGTTCAAAAGTTCAAACCTTTTCTGAAACATAATGTATAAGAAATTTACTTTAACTGTTTTCTACTTTATTATCTTTATGATGTATGGTTCATTTTGTTAAAATTAAGCGGCAATTTTATCATCCGTGTTTAATCTGCTACTGACAATGTTGTAACACTTGTAACTTCTTTTTCTTACAAATAAAACAAAAACGATTTTTTTTTTCTTTCAAAATATGACCAAAAATGTTTTATTTTATCATCTTTTTAGTACCGCTTCTTATGGCCCATTCATAAGTATACGTAAAGTAAATTCTGGGTACCAAGGCAAGAGCAAGTGCTCTATGTTCCATCTGAACACATGCCCCATAAGAGAAACATCTCGTGTCACCCTTACGAGGGTGACAGGAACATGAGGCACAATGAGCTGTCACCCTTATAAGGGTGACAGGAACATGGAGTCACTATAAGAAATTTTGATCGGATCTCAACGTGCGATTTAAAGAAAAAAAAGTGACGCTCTAATGTTCATAGCTGGGTCACAAGAAGTTTCATCAAGGTTTAAAAAAAAAAAAACAATGAAAAAGGACAATATTTATCAAGTAATCGAAGCAAGTGCAGCAATTCAAAAGCTTGTTTTCTTGTTAGGGATTTTCTTGTTTGAAAAACATGGCCCTAAAAAACCGGAGGAAATCGGATAATTCAATAGAGAAACTGCTGAATCCCATGAGATTTGATCGAATCATTACAGTGCATTAGCAATGCACCTTCAGTTGAGCTGTAATCCTTATAAGGGTGACGCTGACATCCAATTTCAATTGGATGTCAACGTGTGATTTAAAGAAAAAATGTGCCGCTCTAATGTTCATAGCTGGGTCACAAGAAGAGTTTCATCGGGTTATTTTAAAAACAATGAAAATGGAAAATATTTATCAAGTAATCGAAGCAAGTGCAGCAATTCAAAAGCTAGGGATTTTCTTTTCTTATTTGAAAAACATGGCTCTAAAAAACCGGAAGAAACAAAACAGTCAATGAGGATAGTGGCAAGATTACTACTAGAAGAGAGGAATTCGGATATTTCAATTGAGAAACTGCTGAATCCCAAGAATTTCGATCTAATCATTAGAGGTACGAGGAATATTTCAAACCTTAGCAATGCACCTTCAGTTGGGGTATTACCTGAAAAAACTATTGAACGTATTGAGAGGACAAGCCATTAGAAGGATGAAAACAAAGCAAGCGGAGATTAACAAGAACACCTTTTGATAAATATAAAATGGTCAACAAGATTAAATTGCCTTGCAAATACAAGAATAATGTATAGTAAGAAAAACAAGATCTTGCCGGTCACGAAAGATAGTTATTATAGAACAAACGAATTTCATTACAAGTAAAATGGACTTAAAAGTAAAACTTGATGAAAAATTTAGCAAAGGAACATGAACACTCGTGAGAATATTATTGTTCAATCGCAAGAATACAGGATAGATAAGCAAAATGACGGTGAGAGATTTTACAAGTTGTGTCTTGAGAGGTGGAATAAAGTGACGAGTGAAAAAAGTCTTTGTCACAATCAAAGCAATTTTTGGCCGACGTGTTGAGAGTCATACAGATAACTGGTGAAAGAGTGAATGTTCCTGTGATACTAACTAAAGCTATGTATTGAGGACTTTACAGCTGCTAAAAACCAGAAAAAGTAAGAGGTTAAAAAATCCATAGCTGAATTTTCTCTTGATTTTATCTAACCTACGCATTCGCTTTGAGCTTCAATTACTGAAAATTAAGTTCTTGTCACTTATACCTCTTGGCTTCTGACCCCCTAATTTGGTGTACAAGCATGAGTCTGGCAACATGGGGCACAATGAGCTGTCACCCTTATAAGGGTGACAGGAACTTGGAGTAACTATAAGAAATTTCAATCGGATGTCAACGTGCTATTTAAAGAAAAAAGTGCCGCTCTAATGTTCATAGCTGGGTCACAAGAAGACTTTCATTGAGTTATTTTAAAAACAATGAAAAAGGAAAATATTTATCAAGTAATCGAAGCAAGTGCAGCAGTTCAAAAACTAGGGATTTTCTTGATTGAAAAACATGGCCCTAAAATACCGGAGGAAACTAAACAGTCAATGAGGATGGTGGCAAGATTACTACTAGAAGAGAGGAAATTGTTAAAATCGGATATTTCAATAGAGAAACTGCTGAATCCCAAGAATTTCGATCTAATCATTACAGAAACGAAGAATATCTCAAACCTTAGGAATGCACCTTCAGTTGCGAAGAGAGTGGGGTAATGCCTGAAAAAACTATTGAACGTATAAGCCATTAGAAGGATGAAAACAAAGCAAGCGGGGAACACCTTTAACGCCAGGTATATGATGAAGATCAGTTTGGACCAATGATAATTTCGTTTTTTCATGAACAGGATCAACTTTTTTTTTATTCGGTTATATAATAGATTTGGTAATAAAAACACATTATATCTCACAGGTATCGATGTACTGCATGTAGTTTTCTTGTTTTTTTAGTTTCTCTGTGAGGGCCACATATGTCCCTCGTACCAGTTTTACTGCCTGGAACCATGAGGTACTTATGTGTAACTCGCAGATTTTTCTTTGTACTCTTTTGTATTACTAATAATAGTACCTATTGCTTTTTTTCTTAATTTCTGAAGATGTAAAGATGTCAGAACACTTATTACCCACTAATATTAGTATCTCTTAGCAAAGGATATCACACTGGGTTGGATAAAAAAGTTTCATGGCTGGTTTTAAATAGCTTTTTGAATAGTATTTCACAAAGAAATATGTAGATACCTACATTTTCATTTTGATCTATAACATTGTCTTTTATTCATTTGGTTAGAAACAATAAATCTTCATTTTTTATTATATCTATAATTCTTTAAATACACTTTGAATACCTATTACAATACCTAATGATTTTTTATTTTCTTTGCCCCTTCCCAAAAAAAGGACCTAATTCAAATTGATCATATTTTTTGTAATATTATACATAGCTAAAACCCAAGTAAACCAAAAAACTCCCTGGGACCAGAGCTATCAGTCCCTCATAAGAAATACATTGCAGCGAGTTGTAGTAGTGTACCTCATGTCTTCAATGCTAGACATGTGATGAGGTACGCATATGTACCTCATGTCTGGAATAGCTATCCCACTGAGGTACGTATGTGTACCTCATGTCGTGAGAGATCTGACTGATGAGGTACATATATGTACCTCTGGAGCTAAAGGTGTTAAAACAAGAGCACATTTTGATAAATATAAAAAGGTCAACAAATATAAATTGCCTTGCAAATACAAGAGTAACGGATAATAAGAAAAAGGAAGAGATCTTGCTGATCACAGAATATATTATAGAACAAATGAATTTCATTACAAGTAAAATGAAGGACTGCAAAGTAAAACTTGAAGAAAAATTTAGCTAAGGCACATGAACACTTTGAGAGGGACATACAGATAACTGGTAAAAGGGGGAGTGTTCCTGTTTAACTAACTAAAGATATGAAGGTATTGAGCACGTTACAGCTGCTAAAAACCAGGAAAATGAGGTTAAAAAAATTCCATGGCTGAATTTTCTGTTTACTTTCTCTAACCTATCGCATTATGACCCAGGTGTCGAGAAAGGTCCTAGAGGGCTGTAGCCAAAAGAAACCTATTGGATCATGACCCACGGGAACGCAAATCTTGATGGAATGAGGATAACATATCCCAAAGTCTAATAAAAAACCCAAAAGAAAGAAAGATATAAGAAACGAAAAGAACGCAGATGAAAAATAAAAAGGAAGAGAATGCCGTTGGCATTAGCACCGCCCTTGATCAAGTTTTATTTTATAAATGTCAATTTCTATGTATGTAAAAGTAAAGTTCCTAATCAACAATGTAATTAAAACATTGATTCATTGTGATGAAAATGACATCAAGCAGAAACTGAAACTCTTCAAATACCGATTTGAAGCAAGATGGATTAGTGTTCAGAGAAATGAAAAGTCTTTCTTCACTATGAATCAGAACTGGTTGAATCAATGCATTGAGTTCAAGGTCTTAAAATCTTCATTTTTCAACAACATCAGGGTCTTGTGTGCATGCGGGTCAACCAAAAAACACCCTTTGATAAATTGAGCAAAAGCAGTAAACGGAAAAAGAGCACCCACACTCTATTTAATTGTTTAAAAAAATCTCAAAAATGTGTCAGTAAATTTACTGAATAGCATATTATACAGAGCACCCACACTCTTGTTTTTTTTTTTAAATACATTCTCATAGAACTAAATCACTAAATAGACTGAATACTAAATTATATCAACAGAACATCCAATCTAAAAAATTTTTAACCCTCTCTGGGATGTGGCACAAATTTGTCCAACCCTAGAAAAGTTTCAATAAAATGACTCTAGAGTGTTTCAATAAAATGACCCAGCAAATTTTGTTTTTGACAAATGGTTTTGACATATAATAATGAATGACCCATCATAAGAAAGAATTAAAGAAACAATTAGAAATTTAATATTAGGGGGGAAAATGAGTTTATGGTTATTCAAATTTACTAGGTACCTATGTTTTTTCCTGAGGAAAACATATAAAGTATATTTATATATGAATATTAGGAGGCAAAATATGATTAAATTCCCCTAACTTGTATTTTCTCAAAATTTCAAGGTCGGCACCCACAAGGGTTGAAAAAATGTTCCCATAAAACTATACCAGTAAAATTACTGAATACTAAATTATATCAACAGAGCACCCACACTCTTTAAATTTATTACAGAACTATGTCGGTAAAATTTCTCGATATTAAAGTTATATCAACAGAGCTAATCCTGCTAATATTTTCAATTATTATAAAACAAAAATTTCTTGATATTAAAGTTATATCAACAGAGCTAATCCTGCTAATATTTTTAATTATTACAAAACAGGATTAACAGAAGATCAGCACAAATCATCAAAAGTTAATGCACTGAAGGGAAATGACAGATTGGTAGCATCTCTTCTTTTCAAAGTTCATAACTTGCTTTATACCTACAAAATTGTTATAGTACATTTTGTTTGTCTTTCACTAACAAATTAATAGATTTCTGTATTATATGATTGGTCCCTTACCCCTGCAGTGCATATAGAGCCAGATCTGGCACAAATTCTTTCCCACACCTGGAGGCAGAGGGGAAAAGGAATCAGGTGTTTCTTGTTTAACAAAGGGAACCTAATTGCCAGAGTACAAAATCACGCAGACAGTACTCTTTGTTCTACTTTCTTAAATACAATGATTCTGAGTACGCTGTTTGTAAGAAGATGCTTTTATCCACCTTGGCTGTAACTGAAAATGAAGTATGTTACTGTATTGCTAGCTTCTTCCCAAGGTCATCCAGTCCAGATGGTTCTCACAATGATCTCAATTCTAGTAATAATGTTTCTGAAGTTTTTTTTTTTTTTTTTTTACATTTTATTTTCACTAATATTATTATTTTATTTATTTCATTTGTTTTTTTTTTATGCACATTGTAATGTACTTTACTTATTTACTTACTTATTTTTAAGTTTTAATTTTACTTTTAGTTTTAAGTGAGTTTGTATACATGACATAATATGGTGTAAAATGTACAGTAAAATAAATTTATTATTATTATTATTATTAATATTTCTATTTCAGAAACCAATAATAATGAAAGCGTACAAGAAGACGGACATATTCATGCTCAGTCTGGAAGGGCTAGGAAGCACAAGAACGAGTTCTTAAAATCATGATCAATTAAATAAATAAAATGTGTTTCTCACAAGAATTTGTTCTGCATACTTTAAAAAAAAAGTTAAGATGTGTTGTGAGGAGAATGGAGAGAGCAATTCTAGGGATAACATTAAAAGACAGGAAAAGGAACAGCTGGGTAAGAGGAAAAACTAAAATAGAAGATATAGGAGGAAAAATATGGGGTCTTAAATGTAAGTGGGCAGGACATATTTTAAGACGAGAAGATAATAGATGGACTAAAGAAGTACAGTTTTGGACAGTTAGAGAAAAAAGGCAGAAAGGTCGACCAAGGAAAAAATGGGATGAAGAATTTAAAGTATTGTTAGGGTCAAACTGCACAGAAGAAAAACTCCGGGTCTTCTTCGCTATTGTAATTGTCACTACTGTCACTAGAACTGTCTGACCATATTTAATAAGGAAAAACAAAAATTTTACCAATAAAATAAAAGCATTATTTTAAACTAATCGGCTCTCAATACTACTATTTCTATTTAACATTATATCTGAACTTTTTCCCTTAAACTTTACCTTGATTTCAATTATTTTAAAATACCTTAAGTTGGTAGAATTGTTATTTGATGCTACCTCGGTTCTGATTGGTTAATTTTGAAAAACAAGAAAAAATGCGGGTAAGATTTTGCATTGTTTTTTTTTTTTGGCTTCTTTTTTTCTGGAACTTTCAGAATTCAAAAAAACTTTTCCGACAGAATTGTCTCATTATTTTTTTCTTTTTGATATTATAAAATTCTAATTAGTAGGAAATAGTTTAATCCTCAAGATGACTCTTCACACACCTCATATCCACAAGATGTGTGGCTGAACCGGAGGGATGGAGGAGGGAGAGGAGTACGAACCCATGTAGGAGTCCCCAGAACCAACCACAGAGGCCAAAGATCTACCTCATGGCCTGAGCCTAAGGAGTCCAGGATGTCTACCCAACTGTAAGAATGTTCATTGTCCATTTCTTATGCTATACAACACTTAGAAACAGACCTATTCCTGTATTCCGTCCAGAAATGTAGTTCTAAACTCCAAGCCTTGGAATTCAGCAGAATGTGCTGAAGCTACAATTTCAGAACCTGAACCACAGGAATTCCTTAAGTAACAAATGTGTTACCTGTCTCAAAGTCTTGCTAGCAAGTGAAGATACAATATTTGGAAATATCAATTAGGTAGATCTGGATTCTTACTCCTTGATAATTTTTAATGGCCAAAGATTTTTTTTCTATGGTACCATAGCTTAATGTCAATTTACCCCTGTTTAGCCTTTTTTTTATATCATGTATATTAAGTAACTGTTGTGAAACCCTAATCTAAGAATATGTACTTTTGACCCTCCTCTTAACCCCGAGAAAATATAAATATGTAAATAATTGAAATATTCTGTAGTCCTGTCTTGTGCTTTTATATTAGTAGGGAGAAGGTGATGTCACTACCTAAACCTCTAATTAATACAGCATATTTCACTCTGAAAGGTCTTGAGATTATCCCTTTGATCCAACAGTGGTCTCAGAGACCAATAGCAACATCAAAAGGGATGTTTCATCTCCTGCGAGTGAACCCTATATGAGTTAAATCAATATACTGGTCTCTCAGACCGATACTACATTTAATGGGTGTATTTTACTGGTGGTCCAAGAGATTGGTACTACCATTAATGTATTAAAAAAGGATCATGCCAGTTGAGGGTTAATTTTGATACTTCAACTGACATTATCTCATTCCACTGTTTGTATATAAACAAAATTGTCGCTTTTTGACACTTGCAAAGACTTGAATGATTTCTTATGTATTGTATAGAATACATTATAGGTATAAAAAGAAAAGAGACCAAAAAGAGCTGTTACCAACAAAAAAAATATAATAAAGGTAAACAAAAGGGCATAACAAAAGTACCTACCACCATTCTGTAGAAATACCCACAAACTGTTACATACACGGTAAATCGGAGAACCGTTAAAATAAAATTAGAAAGATAAAAAATACATACCTGTGTACAATATTTATACTCTTGCGACATTTTAGTCATTAGATCGGATAAACTCATCACAATTCACAAAGTGCATTAGTGCATCCAGTTGATATGGAATGGATTATGGATGGACGTTGAATATTTCAAATTTGGAACACATTTTTTATGATTTTCGTGGAAATTGCTATTCAAATCGTATGTTCATTATGTACAGTTATTTCTATAAAAATGTACGGTATTTCAATATGAGTCATTTGCAACACTCCACAGATGTTTGGAATGATTCAGTTCTATTGCATAGTCAGCCGTAATGCTCATTCCATATAGCCAAGTCTCCTTATAGGTTTGGGTTGCCCATACACCTCAGCCACATTGGGCCCTTTGTGGGTGTGTCTGTTCTGTATTGATTGAACGATTGAGATTCTACTTGAGCGTTAAATTTTGAATTGACAATCCATAGTTGAAACAATTTAATATTGTCCTTTATTATTGGTTGAATCAACATTAAAGTCCAAATATAAAGTTACGTCTCATGGGAACCATTACATCTCATATTGAAAAATTCTCAACTGAATTCAACATGCCTGAATCTTGTCTCAAGAATACATCATAATCAGTTTTACGACCCGTTACACTAATCCTCCGAATTCATATTTATAGCTTCTAATAAAATTAGAACTACAATTTTTCTTATTTAAAATCCATAGACCTTTTTATTCTTCTTAAGTAGGTATCCAAATTATAAATATTGTTAAAATTATATCTCTATGAACCTGGTTTGCATTTCCATATTCATTGTTATTTCTAATAGACATGTTGTACCTTTTGTCATCTTGGCAACCTTCTGGACGCTGATTCCAACAGCTGATTCTGGAATCCCGTTAGCAGCCTTGTTTCTTGTGTCCATATTTGAATCAAACCAATCATAGAGCTTGTAATATCAAAAGAAACTTCTCCATTGGACTAATAGGATCTCTCTAATAGTTAACACTCCGATGAGCGTTTAACTAAGCATCAACTCCGTTTTTTGTCAATATCGGTTAGCTCTTAATTGAAGTTTTCGCAAGTGATATGAAAAATATAACCTCTATGACTCTAGGGTCAGAGAGCTCTAACAGATGCCGTATTTTTTCTTTCTAACCAAACGCTAAGTCAGCCAGCGTCGATGGCATGTTGAATACACCGGTTCCCTTCAGAACACCGAAGTTAAGCGACATCCAGCGAGGTTAAGACTTGGATGGGTGACCATTCAAATTCTCGTGACGCTGGCTTTTCCCGGCCCCACTCAGGCTGGGTGAGGTCAATGTGAGTAGCAGGTTTGTGAGTTTCCTCCGAATGGAGGGTAAAACCCCCGTCGTGATATGACCATGGCAGTTGAAAGCGACGTTAAAACCCTACTTTAAAAAAAAAAAAAAAAACGCAAAGTCACGGATTGCGTACTATGTAAGATAGGGAAAATCGACACTTACCAACGACTTAAGTTATTGATGTTGTCTATAAATTCCGTCCTTAGAGTTTGCCATATTTAGGGCGGAATTAATAGACAACATCAATAACTTAAGTCGTTGGTAAGTGTCGGTTTTCCCTATCTTACACAGTACGCAATCGGTGACTTAGCGCCACAGAGGTATTACAAAAACGTCTATTAATTCCGCCCTTAGGAACCCAAATCATTGAGAACTGGAGAATAAACTGTCCATGCTTATGAAAAATCGTATGTCCTGTTTGATCGTAAGTCCTGTAGTTAGTGGTATTCTTAAAGGAAAGATACCAGGGGACTTGCATATTTTCCAAATATAATGTCATGTATGAGTATTGGCACTTGGAGTAATATTATTGATCAAAAATTGAATAGAGTGTGGGTGCTCTGTTAGTAGAATATTACATCATCTAAATGAAAAGTAGATATTTCAGAAATTTTGTTAATTATAAATTGAATCTAAACAAGATAGGTATTTCAACCTTAACCTTGAAGACTTTGGAATAAAATGGAAGTATGTATTTGGAAGAAACCTAACCTGGAATTTTTTCTTGGTTAGAAAGAAAAATACGACTAGAGTTCTGCGTCTAGCGTCGTGCGAATATATCATTGTTTACGAAGTAATTTTATGGAGTTAGATGGAAACATAAATTTTAGTTTTGACGCTCTCATCGCAGCCGAGGCAGGCCTGTGCATACATAGATTTAATGGTTTAGCAAAGTATTGATTGACCGATTAAACTCCTACTCAAGGAAATAATTTTGATTTTGTGTTGCGTTGGTGAAATAATTTTTGTTGGTCTTTTAATGTTGCAATGAAAAATTGAAATTCGTATGATTCTAATGAAACTCTCTTTTCTCTCATAATAAGTTATAAAGAAAAAAGTACGGTAATTCAATATGAGTCAATTGGCAACACTCCACAGATGGTTGGATTTTTAAGAGTGCCTGAGTGCTATTGCATAGTCAGACGTAATGGTCTCCACATAATTATGGATTGAACGATTGAGCTTCTACTCTAGTAAAATTCTGAACAATTCATAGTTGAAATAATTTTAATTTGTAATTTAATATTGGTTGGCGGTCATCAAGCAAATTAAAACAGAAAAGGGAATGTGTTGCAAACATATGAGAATATCAGAGGAAGATGGAAGGAATACTATACACGACTATCTACTAAATGAGGAGAATCCGAGAGAGGTATTTGAAGATGGTATTAAGAACAAGGTCTCACAATTACAGGATTTCAATAGTAAAGAGTACATTTTGCTTAATTTTCTATTATTTCCAGCTCAATTGAATAAGTAAGCACATAAGAATTTAAATATGAATAATATAGATGAAAACCAACTACTTTCAAAAATTGGTGTATTGTTTGATGAAAAGATGAATGCACACAGTCAGGGCATCAAGACAGAAATAGAATCAATACGCTCCGAAATGGGTAAGTTTAAAAACCAAGTATTAGACATGGTGTCCACAACATCAGAGAGTAATAGAGAGATAATAAAGGAAGAGGTATGTGTACAAGTAAGAGAGGTAATAGGAGAATCAGAAAGAAAATTTGAGGAGAAGCTTACTAAATTTAATGAAAAATTAGAGAGTCTAGAATATTTCAAGAGGAAGCGGAACATAATAATATGGGGACTTGGAAAACTACCAGAGTATGAAGATAGAGTAAATGCTATATGCAGGCTTTTTAGAGATAAATTAGGAGTAGCTTTCTCAAGAGATGATATTGAGTTTATAACAAAACTAAATAAAAATAAAGATGATGGAGGAATTCTTATTGGGTTTGTATCTTATCAAAAGAAGGGAGAAATTTTAAGAAACAGGACTAAACTAAAAGGAACAAAAATTTTCATTGATCAAGATTACTCCAAGGAGATGGTTGAAAAGAGAAAGGAATTAATAGATATTATGATCAGACTTCGGAAAATAGAAGAAAAAGTATACATCCAGCATGATAAAATTATGATCAATGGAAAAGCTTTCTCCAAAGATGAGGCTTTACAGTTTGAAAAAGATAGACATAACTTAAAGAATACTGAAGAGATGGAAATCTCACAAGAAATACCAAGGAACAACAAGAGAAATCATGAAGAAGCTGATCTTGATGGAACTAATTCAAATTTAGAAAAAATGGATACTAGTGATAAAACTCCATACCACAGTCCACAAGGCACACCAGTGTTAAAGAAAGGTAAGCTAGGTGGAGTAGTCCAAAGCAGACTAGACCAACTGTGGAATAAGGCTGGAAAGGGAACCGACACAGAAAAAGACACAAACAAGGAAACAGCATAGCAAACACTGAAGTCAAAAAATAGCACCCCAAACTACACTTTTTTTACTTTCAACTGTAATACTCTCAGGCTAGATCATAAATTGCAGGAATTATTAGAAGAGATAGACACACTAGAGTGGCATCTGATAGGATTAGGAGAAGTAAGAAGACAAGGTGAAGAGCTTATAGACTTAAATGATGGCCACGTCTTTTATTACAATGGAGAAAGTTCAGATGGAGGTACGGGTTTTTTAATAAACAGAAAAATAAAAGACTGGGTTGTCAAAGTAAAAAGCTATTCACATAGAATTTCAAAAATAATATTGAAACCTCATAAGCTACAGGAAGGTGGTAGGATAGTTGTATTACAAATATATGCTCCAACCTCAAATTCATCTGAATTTGAAATAGAAAACTTCTACAGCTTACTTAAACAGGCCCTGGACGACGACCAAGGAAGATTCAAATTGGTAATGGGGGACTTTAATTCAAAGATTGGAGCCAGAGAAGATGAAAATTATGTAGGTGATTTCTGTGTTGGTCAAAGAAATGAAAGAGGAAGAAGATTACTAGAGTTCACTGAGGGAAGAAAATTATATATTATGAACACATTTTTCAAAAAGGATTTCGAAAGAAAATGGACATGGTTTCACCCTAATGGTCAACATAAAAACGAGATAGACTTTATCATTTGCAATAGAAAAGAACTTATAGAAGACGTAGAAGCAGGAGATTATATGAACATAGGAAGTGACCATAGACCAGTGAAGGCAGTCATAAAACTTGACGTAGGAAAAAGAAAATGGAAAGAAAAAGCAACAAAACGAATTAGTAGCCAGGTAATGAAGGAGATGAAATATGAAGAACTTCTAAAAATAAGACTAGCAAATCAAAACATAGAATATGAAAAAGAACTTGAGGGAAGCATTGAAAAATTTGTGAAGATAATGAAAGAAACTACCAAAGAACTAAGCATTGATATGAATAATAAAAAATCAGGAAAGAACAGATTTCCAAAAGAAATTAGAAGATTACTTGAAAAAAGAAGGAGATTAAAAAGAAATGATCAAGATTATTCAAAAACATCAAAAACTTTAAGATCAAAGATTAAGGAATGGGCAGAAAACAAAAAGATAGAAGATCTAAACAACGTCCTTTTAGAAGGAGGAAGTGTAAAAAAATGTATACAAAAAATGAGTATAGGAAAAAACCTCCTTACAGCTATAAAAGATAGTAGTGGAAAACTGATTGAAGAAAGAACAGAAATACCAGAAATAATCTCTAAATTCTATTGTGATTTGTATAGTGACCCTACAAAAGAAGCCCAACAGAATAAAGATTTCACAGAAGAAGAAATAGAAACATCAAACAACACTGAAGAAGGAGAAATACCTGAAATACTGGAATCGGAAATAAGATATACTATAGAAAAACTGAAGGAAGGAAAAGCTGGAGGTTTGGATGGTATAGTGAATGAAGAAGTAAAAGCAGGAGGAAGAACAATAGTGAAAGAACTAAGTAAAATCTACAATATATGTTTAAAAACTAAGAAAACGCCAAAAATATGGCTAAAGGCACTACTTATACTGCTTTTTAAGAAAAATGATAAGCACGAGCTAAAAAATTATAGACCGCTAAGTATGCTATGTGTACTGTACAAAATATATATGGGAGTAATAACATCAAGGATTGACAAAAAACTCGAAAATGACCAAAATGTTGAACAAACAGGCTTCAGGCGAAATTTTTCAACTTGTGATAACATCTTTACCCTGAAACAACTACTCCATCAGGCAACAGTTTACAATTTCAGCCTATACTACCTGTTCCTTGACTTTGAAAAGGCTTTTGATTCTGTACAAACATGGGCAATACTAGCAGCACTAAATGAAGCAGGAATAGAGAAACAGTACATAGATGTCATTAGGAACATATACGAGGAATCAGAGATGATATTTAGAATGGAAGGTATAGAATGCAGAATCAAACTAGAAAAAGGCCTGAAACAAGGTGATATTTCCTCTGCTAAACTTTTCAATGCAATTATTCAAATGGTTTTTAGGAAGCTTTGTTGGGAAAATTATGGAATACAAATGAATGGAAAAAGAATGAATGAGCTCCGATTTGCTGATGATGTTGTTTTGGTCGGAAATAATCAAAGAGAGATGGAAATAATGCTGAAAGATTTGATTAAAGAAACAAGCAAAGTAGGACTGAAACTGAACATTGGAAAGTGCAAACTAATGAGAATAGACAATCAAGGACATGAATCAAGAATAGAAATAGGAAATGAGACTATAGAAGAGGTAGAAAACATGGTGTACCTTGGACACAAACTATCAATACATGGACAAAATAAAGAAATATCAAGAAGAATAAGTTTAGGGTGGAACACCTTCAACAAATATAGATATCTATTTAGATCAAAAGTCAGCATGATAGAGAAAAGAAAACTATGGAATATGTGTGTTCTTCCAAGCCTAATATATGCCTGTGAAACGTGGACATTGGACAAAGAAACAATCCAAAGACTTAGAGTAACAGTGAGAAGTATGGAGAGGGCTATGACGGGAATATCTAAAAGAGAAAGAAAAACCAATATATACATAAATAGAATCACAGGAATAACAGACATAGCAGACACGATGTTCAGTCGAAAATGGAAATGGGTAGGGCACATAATAAGATGCAAAGATGAAAGATGGTCAAAACAGATGATGGAATGGTGGCCAATTAACATGAAAAGAAAAGTGGGAAGACCAGCCACAAGATGGGATGAAGAAATGAGAAAAGTATGTGGAGAAGCAACTTGGAAAAGAGTTGTATGGGATAGAAGAGAATGGAGAAGAATGGAAAATGTATTCATTGCTGCTTGGATAAATAAATGAAATAATGAGAAAAGAAGATCCAAAAACAGTTTTTTATATTGTAACAGGTATATTATAATAATTTATTAAAAAGGCTATGTATTTAATTTTTTTTTTCATCAATTAACCACATATTTTTGGAAACCTCTTAATTTTGGTATATAAAAAAAAGGAAAAAAAGAAAAAAAAAAAAAAAAAAAAAAAAAAAAAAAAAACAGGAAGTATTTTAACGTTATTAAATTCATTGTTGGAAACTTTTAATTTTTATATTTATATAAAAAAAAAGTACCTCAGCAAATAAGCTGAATTGGAACCAGTTGTTCTGATATATGTATTAATTTTGATGTATGTAATATTTCTGTTCCAAATAAAGGTTTATTTATTTATTTTATTAAGAACAAGGGAATGGTAAAAGAAGTGTTTTCTGACAGCAATGACAGCAAAAGAGAGGAAAGGATCAGAACTTAAACTTGAGGACTTGCAATGGACAAATTCATGTACCTGGGGTCGGCCCTGGAAAAGAATGGAGATCTAATGAGTGAGATAAATCATAGGGTGAATTATGGATACATGAATTGGAGAAAATTTAGTGGAGTGTTGTGTGATAAGAGAGTAGTTAGACCAGCGTTGATGTACAGCGCAGAAACCTGGTCTATAACAAAGACGCAAGAGAGAAAGTTGGAGGTTGCTCAGCGTACTGGGGGTACCATGAAAGTGGGGCTTTGATTATGCTGAGATGGTTCGGCGAGAGAGAAAATGCTTGTTAGCCGCCTTCCTGTTCACCAGGAGGTTGCCAAGATGACAAAGGGTACCCGATCGTGTAATAATAATAATAATAATGTTTATTATGTATTAAATAACATGTTCGTCCATCGTGTTCCTCTATAAGTACGGGGTGTACTTTTCAGGGACCTGTAGGCTTCTTCTTTTTATTTTCTATTTTCTTAAGTTGTAACTAAATATTTTGTTGTTGGTTTTCATTTATTCGTTGTTCTCCTTAATGTTCTTTAAATGTCATTGTTTTTTAATAGGTGTTTTTGTATTTCTTTTTTCATTCATGTTTTATGTTCTAATTCTCTAAGGTTTTCAGGTAATTTATTTAATAATGTTGGTACTTGATCTTTGAGGGTTGTTTTTCCATATTTATTATTTATGTTTGGTACTATAAAGTTATGATTTCTTATTGCATACGGTGTTTCAATTTTTTGTCTATATTTTTCTTCGTAATAATGATTTATAATCATAATATACATGTGAAGATTTTCGAAGTTCAAAATTTTGTACTCTAGCATTTTTTCTCTTCTTTTCTCTTCGGTTGTATAGGGATGTAATGTTGCTTTGATTATTCGTTTATGTGCTGATTTAATAGGTCTTAGATTTTCTTCTGACGTATATGCAACACACTCAATGTCATACCGTAGTATGGATTCACACAATGTTTTGTATATGATATTTTTGATTCTAATGGGTATTATTTTTTCTAAGTGGTGGATTTGATATGATATTGTGTTTAGTTTATTTTTCATATAATTACATTGTAGGTATATGCAAAGATATTTTAGGTGAAGTGTTAATAGAAAGTTGTCTTGAGCTGTTTAATCAGAGTTGAATTCAGGGGAAGTTTTAGTATGTGCAGGTAGATTTGAATAAAAATTTATTGTTGAAATATTCGAGAGTAATGAATATAGGGTCGATGACGATACTAAGAGAAGAGAGAAAAACTATGTGAGTATGAGAATACAGGATCTTGAGATGGGCGGTAAAAGAAACAAAGAAAGACCAAAGATGAGATGCAGAGACAAAGTTGAAAGACCCTAGAGAGAAAAACTGTATAAAAGGGGACGCACTAAATAGAAAATGGAAGGAAAGGATTCATGGAACGAAAGTTAGGGAAATGCCAAAGTATAAAAAGAAGAATATTGTACATTGGTTGGATCGACATTAAGGTCCAAAATTAAAATTTAAACAGCTGATTCTAGAATCTCGTTTGTAGCATTCATATTTGTGACCATTTTCAAATCAAACCATTCATAGAGCTCGTACTATCCAAAGGAAACAACAACAGTGTACCTACCATTAAAAAATAAGTAAAATGTATGGTAATTCAATATGAGTCATTTGGCAACACTCCACAGATGAATGCAAGGAAATCGGTTCATTGCATAATCAGACGTAAACAAATATTGGTGTGCGTTCGTTCAACACAAGTTCATACAGCATAATAATCGAAATCGATTATGTTGTGCGACCGTTATGCTGAGTGAATTTGTGTTGAAAGAACATTATGTCCTGCGAAATTGTGTTGTACGAACGTTTGAAATGAAGTGTATTTTCTGTACTTAATCTCCCCCAATCTCGCATCAGCTGATCACAGATTAAGGATTTCTCCTCACGGCTTGTTCTTATTTCTCCTCCAATCTTAACCCGACGTTTTCGAGTGAGGATCTTTGGGGCAAATACCATTGGATCAAAAAGAAAGATGGCCGCCAGGGTTTCTCAAACTGTTAAAATGTGTAGTTTATCAATATTTTACATATTGTCCTTCGCGATTTCTACCTTTATTGTTATTTTGTTTACTTTTTGTGATATTTTTTTTCTTCACTTTTCTGTTTTTCATTTCTTTTTCTCTACAATACTATCAATTTTATTGATGAAAATAGAATGTCCTGATACCAATTCGCCGGTCGATGCCTGTGTTATAGTCATTGGAAATTTGAGTAGTGAAGTTTTTGATGAAAGGAAGTGTAGAATTCTTGCCAAAACACACAAATTCTTCAAACTGGAAAAAGTTCATTTATTTTTCTCAGTGTAGTTTTATTCAGAGATTTTCTGGATTGATCAGTTTGATGTCACCATGAGCAATGAAAATGCTCTCTGAATACAATTTCAGGAATACTAACAGAGGCCAAGGAAATCACTGCATAACTTAACTCTTTGACTGCCATGGCACAACTCGAGTTGTGCCAGTACACTTTCCCACCCGGCCATGGCACAACTCGAGTTGTGCCAGTACACTTAGGGGAAGTGTACACGTATTTGGTTTGGCCGGGTAGGAAACATGTCAAGATTAGCTCTGGCAGTCAAAGAGTTAAAATAACTCACCCTGTATAAGAGTACTTCCATTCGCTGGAAACTTACAAACCTGCTACCCTCATTAAGCTCACCCAGCCTGGATTGGGCCGGAATGCTAGTATCACGAAGTCTTCACCTCGCTAGGTGTTGCTTAACTTCGGTGCTCCTACGAGAACTGGTGCATTCAACTGACGCTGGTGAAACCAGCCTTCAATGTTAAGATTATTAAAAAGCATTTACACTGAGGCAACTTCCAAAGCAACCTGCGGCGTGCGACCTTGCTCCGTGATTGATTTTATGATTACTACCTATTGTTTTCTCAAAATCGCAAGCCTTTCTCCATCACTGATTAGATCAGTTGCATTCTGGCTTGAGTGGCCGCACGCTACAGGTTGCTTTGAAAGTTTCCCCAGCGTATTTTTTTTTTATTTCATTGCTATAAAGAGTGAGAAGAGTAGCTCCTGACTGCATACGTTTGAGGTCTATGTTGTAGCCTGACCACTGAGACACAATACTTCCCTTTAGACTGTGAGAGTAAAGGGACTCTTCAGTCTCATTCTTGCAGAATAAATCGAGTATTGTATTTAATTTATGTGCTGTTGACAAGTGGATCGGATGGTCTCTTATACAAAAAAGTACCTAGTTATTATGAATACATTTTTTTTGTAGATTCTAGGGATCAAACCCGGGACCTACCACATGTTAAGCGGAGTGCTCTTATCTTTGAGATAAAGTTATCATAACAAAATAATAGGGTTGGTTTTGTCGAGGGGTTGGTCACGAGACCTCTAACAATCAACTGTTTCGTACATATGTCGATCTTCCATACAAATTGAAAGACTCAGCAATATAATTGCTTCCTAAATAGTCACCTTGGCCAAAATAGCATGCTCGGCTTGCACTCCAGGTGACTCGGGTTAGAAACATTTTCGGCCCTGTACCTACTCTGTCCACCCTAGAGACTATAAATAGTCTCGTGAGGACAAGTCCACAACAATCAGTGGCGGCATTACGAGATTGATTGCTTGGAATAAATATGACGGTTGGTTGGAGATATTAGCAATAGTTCTCGTAATGTCGATGTTACCCACTACATCTTGTGACATAAAAATAATAACATAAATAACAGCTGTCTCTACTTAAATCTTCCAAAGATGATAATTGTTGCTTTCTTAAAAATATGTTTTCTCCTGTTTTCATGGTGCAGGTCATGAGCCACAGCCACTCAGATAGTAAAATTTTGAATTGTATTACTTTTAGTAGGTATGTATTATTTTGGCTATTAGACAAAAAAGATTTGGTCAATCTCGGCTTGATTCCCACCTCAAGTTGCCTTCTCCCAACCTAAACCATAGCTATCTACACATTAATGAATTGTTCTATGAATATTTTTATTTATACGTGTAGAGTAAAGAAGGCTAGCGAAATGTAAAGCTTTACTGCCCACTATTCATTACCTAAAAAGTATATTTATGTATAGAAAGTATTATTGTTTTTAACTCGTTAATCGTGTAAAGTGTTTAGCGCATTGCGTAACAGGAAGGTTGAATGCATTTTGGCGAGAAAGAAATGTAATGCTTATTGCTTATATTTTTTTTTCCAGGAGTAATACAGAGAAGAATATTCTAAAGCGGGAAATTTTGAGAAAAAAAATCATTAAAAGAAGACAAATACACCAGTACTCGTAGGATCACCAAAGTTAAGCAACGTCCAGCGAGGTGAAGACTTCGTGATGCTGGCACTTCGGCCCGCTTTGATACAGATGAAGGGGGGAATGATGGTATCATTTCAAAGTTTGCTAGTTCTTAACCACATAATTCTATGTGTGATCTGATCAACCATCTTGTAGACTTGGACTTTTTCTTTACAAAAACCTATAGGTAGGAACTGCAAGCTAGCCTGGCTTGAAAGGGTTGGCTAGTCAGTTCTCTGTTTATAGTCCTCAAGCAAGATACTAGTCTTCTCCCTGTTTAACATCCCCCAGCTAGACTGATAGTACATCATGGGTACACTGTGCTTCAAATTTGCTAATAGAAAATTCTCAGTCACTTCACCTTTTGTGTACAACACCTTACTATTTAAATCAATTGCCAAACCTTGTGCATCAAAGGGCAATCTGATCAATAATATCCTTGTTAATCTTAATATATAAATGTCAAAGTCACTGACCACTCACTGACTGATCATCACTCTACAGCCCAAACCGTAAGTCCTAGGAAGCTGAAATTTGGTAGGTAGCTTTGTCTTATAGTCTAGATGTGCAATAAGACGGGTTTTTTCGAAACTCCCACTACAACACCTGCCATTGGCGAAAAAGGATTTTTTGCTTTCATGGCCATGCCTCGGCCCACAAAGCGGGCGACAGCCCGCTTGTAATTAATACAGTCTAAAAAATGTTCCTGAAGATATATATAATTATATAGAAAAATCTACATTTTGCAGGGATACATTTTAGAAAAATCTACATTATTTTGATGTGGATTCTCAGCCATTGTAATTTATCTCCAAATTTTATTAGTAGAATTAGTGCTTCTTTGTGCAATGGCCCATGGTGCAAAGAAATCAAGATTCATAAAAACCATATGTGAGTGACTAAAAAATATAACAGGCACCACAACAGCTACAGCTGGATGGTATCTCCGCTGAAGATTGTCTCAATGCAGAGAGACAAAAGGGTTGGGTGGAAGAGTTTGCCATAGGTAATAACCCCGCCCCTTAGTTAGGACTTGTTTTTATATATTTTCTATTCTTTTTCATTTTTTATTGTATATTTATATACAATAAAAATATTGTTTCCATTTTTTTTAATTGTTAAAATATTTATTTGTATGTACATATTGTCCATTTACACCTAACAAAGCATTGTATAATAATAATGCAACCTCCATGTTAGGATCCCTCCCAGTTCATAAAGAGAAAGAAGAAATTTTTGTTTAAAATAAATAACTTTCATTTCATGAGAGCTCAATACTGTTATATTTGCTTAGTTATTTAACTTTCAACAGGCATTAGGTTGTAGGCCAGTACAGGAATAAGTTGTAAGTGCGTGATAGGTGACAGAGCCAATTACTTCTGGTACTTGTTTAGGAAAGGGGTGAGCTAGTAAACATACTACAGTCCTGACATGACATTGAAAGGGGGTAAAAGTAGGTCCTATTCTTGAATTCTCACTCATATCTCAAGAATTATTCATTATTTTAATATCATTATATGTACCTACTGAAATTGAAGCAAATAAAATTTGATAATTTATCCTACTTTGAAAAACTTCCCAACAGCTTTCAAGATAATTATATTAAATTTATTCTTCAAGAAAAATAACTGTTTTCAACAACAAAAACAACCATAACACACTTCAATGACAGTTCAAGAACTGGTGTATTCCACTGATACTGGCTTTACATTTTCTTTGTGAAGGGTTGAAAAATTTAAAAGTTTCTTTTGTATCCATGGCAACTATACCTCTATTGAACCTTACCACCACCAGCCTTGAATGCTCAAATAATCAAGTAATTTTCACTAATTGAGTAATTTTCTGATTTTCTCTAATTGAGTAATTTTTTGTTTGATACTCAAGGACCTGAGTACTTGATTAAAATCATGAGCCCTAAAACTAATAATTAAAGGTATATTAGTGACCACACAATAACACAGCTCATGGGCATAGCCAGGATTATGGCTAGGGGGGGGGGGGGGGCTAACACAATACTTCCAATTTCTATTATTAGAAACTTAAATCATAATTTATTTAAAAATAATTACAAATGGCCTATGTAAAACACTAATATACGTGTATACATACAAAGATTTGTCTAAATCAGATGTGATGACTTTTTTTTTATTATGCTTTATTAGGACAGAGTACAATGGTAACAGTATAAAATTAAGAAAAAACAAACAAATGACAAAATAAATAAGTAAAAAAAGAAAATAACAATAATGTCCTACATAAAGTCCTACCACAAGATCAATAAGATTTGTGCAACAAAATAAACAATTTACCTAATCATATGAAGTTAATAAAATTAAAAGACACTAAAATATGATAATGCTTTTTATCAATAAGAAATTTACTATCATAATACAGACTTGATTTTGATGTGAAATAGAGACTTAAAATAAATCTTTGATTTTGACTTAATAAAGAAAACAATTTATCCAGACTGGATTTACGTCCTAGTCAAACTAAATGTTTGATTAATTTCAACCTCTTTCTGAACTTACTCTAAGCTTAATGTTTGAAAAAGAAAACATTTTTTACATTTACTTTTTTAATGTAAAAAATCCTTTATTTCTGTCTTTATTTATTCATACTTAATTTTTTTAACAAAACAAATAACTCAACAATTTATAACAAAATAATTAAGAAGACCAACAAAAAGAAAAAACAAAAATAAAGGTTGATAATGTGAGTGCTGTACTTTAATGCCAACTTTTTATAATAATAATATTTTTATTTTTATTGTTTAATTACATTACCATGTACACAATTTCTTATTCTAGTCTTGAAACTAACTTAGATATTTATATTTACTTATTTTAAAAACAAATAATAAAAAGAGGAGAAAAATGCTAAGAATTGAGATATAGCAGAAGGATGACAAGGTAGAAAGACAGAGGAAAATGTTGACTAATTGATGAGAATGATACATACATTTATATAAATAAAAAAACAGTGGTGAGGTATAGTGATAAGACTGTATGGTAGCCAGGTCACACTGAAATCTCAGAAAAAGAATACAACATAAGATCAAAAAGTTTTTCTTTTAAAGAATTTCAGGGTGGAGGGATTTTAGATCAATAGGGAGGCTGTTGTAAAATTTAATACCCTCTGTAAGGAATGATCCAAACATGATTGAGTTAGAGCTGAGAATGATATTTTTTGGTGCAAGTACTTGCGAGTTAAGATTTAAAAGCAACCTTAAAAGTTGATTCACACACACCTGTGACATGGCAGTTCCATAACCAGAATGTGATTATCCCGGCTGTGAACACAGTGATTGCTATTCACACTGGTCAGTGCTCCAACCATGCAGTGGCAGTGCACTTGCATGAAAACACTGGTAATTGCAGAGAAACACTGGTAAAATCAAAATCACCGGCCGTGAAAAATATTGTCCGTTATTAATGTGCCAGATCACAGTACAAGCACTATTTGCACTGTCATGGTCACCTGCCGGGCAAGTGGGAATAGGGCCCTTCAAATTCCTACAAGAATCTGATTTTCCTTGCCGGAGGGATCACGTCATAGACGTGACACTGTCATGTCACAGGTGTATGTGAATCAACCTTAATGGGGTACTGTGGGTATATTTTTTCTCTATTTCTAAAACATAGCCCCAAAGACATAGAGGTAAAAGGGTTTTAGAGTTTCTTGACATATTAAACTGTTAGCGTAATGGGACTTCCTGTCTCGAGCCGACAGTCTAAATAAAGCACTACTATAGTACTATACTATACTATTAAGTAGTTTCCCAATAACTTGGACCTTGGTGAGACTTTGTTCAGCCCCTGCTTTAAGTACAGTTAACTCTTGATATTTCCAAGTTGGAAGGACATAAAAAAACTTTTTATTTATAAAGAGTTGGAATTATTTAGAGTGGACTGTACTAGTGACCACAAAATAATGAAGCTTTCAAAACCACAAGTAAGAGAGTCTCTTCAAAAATACCATTCCTTAGCTAGCTGTAAACAGTTACAAAATACAAACAATAATGAGAAATAAACTGGTGTGACACCCCAACAACTGCAGTTAACAATTTTTCTTCTTTGAGTTTTTGTAGTTCTTTAATATATAGCTTTAATGAGCATAAATAGCAGAACTTAGATGAGAGACCATCTGAGTATTGGCCTTAATCTGATGATTTTCCAGCTTTTTTTAGTTAATGGGTTCTGATCACTTTTTTGGTAGTAGCTACAATCTGAAAAAAAAAAACACATTTAACTACATCATAGAGACATGCTGACAATCCATCTCATGTTTTTATTGGGAAGAAAGCTCAGTGGTATTTCATTGTTTTGTCTCCAAATACAATAACAGAGTGTCTTGCTATTGGTAATAGAAAAATGTCTTAAGAAATCTTTTGAAACATTAGTTTTCCGGCTTATTTAAATACGGGTCAATAATGACCTGAATACCAGTCTGACATAACAGGGCTAAATAATGGTTTGGGTTTTGAAAACTGAATTCTATATTCATGTACCCACCAACCTCTTAATAGAAGCTTCTTGGACCTTAGCAATACATGCACCAGCTATATCACCAGTAGGATAAATGAGATTGCAAGCTGGAATATTCAAAATACATTTATGACACATTACTTTCTCCTTGTTGTTGGCATTGTTCAATTTCATGGTTGGTTGGTTGTAGCTCATATTTACCCACTGAATGCCCTTCCTAATCCCAACAATTCTACTTGGAGAGTAAAGGGACTCTTTAGTCTCATCCTAGTAGCATAAACAGAGAATTTTATTGTATTAATCTCACCTAGACTGGGTTGGGTTGGATTTTTTCATTTGCAATCTAATACTTACAGAATATGAAGATTACATTTTTATCCTTTTCCTAGTTTCTAACCAAACAACAAAAGCATGTACTGCATGTAGGAAAAAATAAACAAAAGCTATCACGAATTCTACCTTTCGCGGTCATCTTTAAAATTTTTGAGAAGCATGAAAAAATATTGTTTATTTACGTTTGCTTCATTGGGATTTGCCCCAAAGGGCAAGGCCCGACGTTTTCGTCAGATCGAGATCAACGCCATTTTGAAATCAATTTGACTTTGAGGTTGACCTTCAGCAGATTATTATTTGTTTATGTTTTCATAAATTTACATTGAATAAACTTTTTTGATTTTCTATCGATGACTAGGTTACTTTAAACCAGTTTAGGTATTAGGTTCTAGTTTGAATTTTGAGCCAGATTTAAGATTAGGAATTGTACAGGTATCAAAGTTCATTGTTGATAATGAAAGTACCTTTTATTAACATCCTCAATTTACATATTTCGCCGAAAATGAATGCATAATGTACAGAATGCTAGCTCGAGTTTCCCTTTTGCATTACCTTTATAAATCTCAAGTGTACATTTGTTCTACATCTGGAAAGCAAGACGCTGTGTAGTATAAGGATAATCACGTCTGAGAAATTCTCATGAAAAAAATCAAGGCAGTTTTCAATTTACAAAAGAGCACTGGTTCAAGCTGCAATGATCGTTAACTCTGCTGTTTGTTGAATGCACCAAATTTTCTGAACAGTCTATGGAATAGTAACTTGATTTACATCAAAATTTGAGAAAAAGTAGGTAATGAAACTCTCGCAGAAATCTAAATAGTCATAATGAGGTATTCAGATAGTTCAAATTTCCAATTCTATGAAATATTCTTATCAATCCTTATCAGTAATCTTATTTACATTTCACTGTGAGAAGCTAGCCCTTAATTTAAGTTTCTCTGATATTATCGCTAGAGCGCGTCGAGGCGTTCTGATCTCTACAGATCGAGATTGGGGGAGATTAAGTACAGAAAATACACTTATGGTTAAAATCCATGAAACTCTTTCCATTTCCCCACCCAGAGCTCAAAAGTTTCCCTTCAGAAGAGAATAGAGAAATTTTATCTATGAAATAGGGAATTTTTCACCGTGGAATAATGGAATAACCTTAACTCAATTATTATTTTTTACTTTTCTAGTTATCTTTTTTGCAGTTAAGAGGAGTGTATTATTAAAATACAGTGAACTAACAATCAAAGGATTGGAAATTTATTTAAAAAAATAATATTAATGTATATAGAAAAGTTTTATTTGAACGACAACAAGCATCGACAGCTGTACTAGTGTACTCACATTACTGAAGTCCACAAGGTTGAACTATGGAAACTAGAGTGTCACTAGCCTTTGATTGAATCTATTGTAATCTATAGATATGGGGATATGAAAAGAATATTGACTGCCACTGTGGACAGGTGCAGACAAATGAACATCTCCTTGTCTGTAATCAATTGGATGAACCCTGTACCCAACAAGATCTAACCCTGGCCAATCTAAGATATGAAAGATATGTTGTTCCGGACATGAAAAGTAAAGTAAGTAATGTAATAAGCATGAATGGTTTTATGATCATCACTATTGTGAGACAGCAAGCCTGTCTAGTTAAAAGCTTGTTTATCCCAAAAAATTTCAGTTCTTTTCTTTGCCACTACTATATCATTGTGCTATTTGTGCTTGTATCACTATATGAAATTTGTGTCATCTGACCCTCATCTTTTCTCTGGTGTTAGCCCTGCAAGACAAAACAGCTCCTATGTACTTCTCTCATATTTCCTTTGATTGAATACTGGAGCTGCTATGTCAAACATCAAAGGGAATTTACTTCAAACATTTCAGAATGCTTGTGTTGTGTTTCACTCATTTGATCATGTTTTAGCTAAATGAAAAAATCTTCAATGGTTACAAATTGATAAGAGATTAAAACATCTGAGATTGGGCTTACTGTGGAGAATTTTGAATGAGGCTTCACCTCCATATCTTCACTCATCATTTCATACACTCTTCATTCCACAGTCATAATACTCGCTTCACTTATCTCTCTATTCCACCTCACAATACAGTAGAACCTTCATTATCTGAGGATTAATGTCTACTAGGGGTATGCCCGTATGCTGGATAGTCGAGGTCCTATATAAAAGTCTGGATAATTGAGAGGACCCTAAAAAACCAAATAATAAAGAAGAATTTTGATTTTGTGTAAAAGCAGATGTATTTTGATATATTTTATTATAACAAGAAATTTTGTCCCCTCCTAGTTTCTTATTAGTCTTCAATGTCTTTTCACACATCAACAGGTCATTGATAGGTTGTCCGGTAGATTTTGCTTGCAAAAACCACTTGAAAACTGCCTGATCCAAGGAATCATAAGAAGAAGTCTTCATGCATGTATGCTTGGAGCTCTGATTATCAGTAGCAGCGTTGCTATGCACCTATTCAATAACAGCGTGTTTTTTTTTTAATCTGGATAATCAAGTATCCGCATGGTTGAGGACGGGATAATCAAGGTTCTACTGTACTAACCATATGGGGAATAGTTTTACTGTTAATGCTATAAGATCATGGAATCAATTGCCTGATGAACTATGGAGAATCAAGTTTCTCATAGAAACATTTCTTGGAAAATATAAATTAATTTTAATCTTTTTTTTTAACATGTTCTTTCTATGTATTTTTATTTATTTAGCTTCTTTTTACTTTCCTTATCCTATAATAAGGAAAGTATTGTATTCGTCTAAAATTTGACCTACCCAGCTTTTCACATTTCTGGACGAATCATAGCCTCAGGATACCAAAAAAGTGGTTTTCAGCCATTGGTCCGTGCGTCTGTCTGTGTGTGTGTCTGTGTGTCTGTGTGTGTGTGAACAGGATATCTCAAGAACGGTAAGAGCTAGAGACTTGAAATTTGGTATGGTAATTAATTTTATACACCAGACGAACCATGAAACTTTTGGTTGAAATCGGCCGCATTCTGCGGCCGCAGGGCCGCAAATATTGGCTGCAAGCACCGCTTCTTTGAATTGGTTAAAGATACAAAAAAAGTTAGAGAACAACATTTTCTCAAATTAAAAAAATAAAAGGGGTTCACTCTGATCATTTTTTTGATATCTTTAACTTTTTGGAAACCGGCCCCAATTTACCGGTATTGTAGGGGGACCCGATTGGACTAACTTTTTTATTATTCATCCTAGATGGGGGTTGTGACATATCAAATTAAATGATTTTGAAGTGCTGATCACGAATTTGGCATTGATTTTTAGTTATCTGTTACCGTTCAGTCACCAGTGGCGGAATTCGACTCCTTTTTGGGAGATAAGGAAAGTCGTGTGATGTTTACACCAGATTTTTTATATTATTATTGAAATATCTAGATAGGGAACTCCAAGGGTAGGGTGGAAGAGATTGGCATAGGCAATAACCCCTCCCTTTAGTTAGGACACATGTTTATATATTTTTTTCTGTTCTTTTCCCTTTTTATTGTATATTAGAGTGGATCAAAAAATCATTTTATTTTATTTAATTAACGCTATACCTCGGAAAAGTTGTGGCTGTTCAAGGTAAGACTTGTGAGCTAAAAAAATTTTGGACCACGTCTTCCGGTCGCGCAAAGGCTTTCTTTCAAAATGGCGAAAATCCAAAAAAAAAAATAATAATAAGAAATTAAAAAAAAAAAAAATGTAAAAAAATTGATAGGTAATCAATTTTTTTGGTTTGCTATAGAATATACTAGTTATAAAAAAGACTAGTATAAAGAGTTCAAAAAAACACCAATGAAAACACCTTTACCAGTCGCGCAAAGGCCTTGAAATTTGTGAATTTCACGAAAATTCACTATAATTTGCCCTTTTTCAAGGAATTGAAAAATATAGGTAATTTTTTTTTAATCTGACTCCCCATAGAAATTATTACTTGCATGAAGGTCCGAAGAATCCGCAGAGACCAAAAAAAAAATATAATCGGACCAACCCTTCCGGTTGTGCAAAGGCCTTGAATAGTTATCCTCTAAATCTATGTACCTACTTACTTTATGTATATCATTCAGACCAGCTTAAAAATTGACACAGAACTCACGAAGAAAAGTTATAGGTACGAGTATACGACGAATTCCATCCAGACCCTACCCGTATCTCAGTAGTCAAGACGTCTACTGGTAATCCAGAGGTCGCGGGTTCGAAAGGTGACCGGTAAAGGCGGTTTCATTGGTGTTTTTTTTTTAAACTCTTTATACTAGTCTGGTCTTTTTATAACTAGTATATGCTATAGCAAACCAAAAAATCGATTATAATTTTTTTTACATTTTTTTAAATTTTCTTTTTTTTTTTGGATTTTCGTCATTTTGAAAGCCTTTGCGCGACCGGAACGTGGTCCAAAAAGTTTTTTTGCTCAAAAGTCTTATCTCGATAAGCCACTACTTTTCCGGGGTATAGCGTTAATTAAATAAAATAAAATGATTTATTGACCCACTCTATTATATTCATTATTTTTTTCCTTTCCATTATTGTTTCCATTATTTGATTCTTATAATAATTATTTGTACTGTACATACCTAATTATGTCTATGTATATCCAATAAAGTGTTTAATAATATTAATTATCTATCTTTTTGCTTTCAGAGACTTGCCGTGCAGATCTTTAAGTGACTCCCACTGCCTCTGGACATCTGGCTTTTCTGCTGCCTCAGGCCATCCGTCTCTTCTGTTGCCTCCGGCTATCTGGCTCTTCAGCTGCCTCCGGCTTTTCTCCTGCCTGCCTGTATTATTATTCATTTATTTATTTACACGCTGATTAAGATTGTCTAGGCAACCATGTTTCATGTCAACCCACTTCTAAACAATGTAAACTTAATTATTACAATAAAAGAAAAAAAAAAAAAAAAAAATGAAATTCTGATGTTCTCTATTTCCCAGACAAAACAAATAGCCACCACTTATAGCTTGTAAAAATACAGCTGTTGCATTTTTGTATTCAACGTTTCATAGGTGGAGAAAATAACCTGGTTCCCAACTTCATTTGTCTGTCACTGTTAATGTCAATTTTACAGTTACCAGAGCAGCCGGAAAGATAAAATGGCCAAGCAGTGGTTCTTAACATTTTTAGCATCGCGGCACACTTAGCATGAAGATCAAAGATATTGGACTTAGCCGCAGACAAAATTTTGAAGATGTTTATAAAAAGAAAGAGATTTTGTATTGAACCCAACTAATATTGAGGGCTTTTTTTATCTTCAGAAATTTTATAGCACATCAGCATTATAGGATGGGAATCACTGTGCTTACTTTATTAAGTAGTCACTGTGGCCGAGTGGAGTAGGCTAGCAAGCAGGGTGACCTGGGTTCGATTCCCGGCAGCGCAGAAATTTTCTGCGTGGATGTCCGGGGTCCACTCATACCTCATGAGGAATAAGCGACCTCACTAGAGACGAGGTTCTGTTTTAACTTGGGTACTGGACGATTTGGCTTTCGTTTGTCTGTCTGTTAAGCGATAGCACCCGACCGGATTCTTCAAAATTGTTATTAGTATGTATACATGTTCATTGGGGTCTTAGAATTTTACCTATTGTTTTTAGGCCGGCTAGGAAGGAACACTCGACCGCAGCGCAGGCTCCTACCTAGTAGAGGCAGACCTCAACTCAACCAGGAAAAATCTATCCTGCTTGGTAGAATACCTCGATACTGGGCAAGCTAAAGACGACTCTAGGCGGGAACCTCAATTATCCATCACTATACCTCCTAACCTCCATTCGTCACACCAGAAAGCCTTAAGTCTGGACGGCAGTCCATAACTTCGGCTATGCCTTTGATGACTTTTTGAAATAGTGTGATCGGTTAAGGGGGAGGGGGGTCGACAAGAGTCAGATTTTGCCCATCTCACCCATCTGTTACCGTTTCGGCTGTAGAAACATTTTACGCCTGAACCTTCGACTCTCACCCGAAATACGGACAAATGTCACTCGAGTTGACATTACTTACTTGTAAATTAGGGACGGGTTCTAAAAAGCTCGAGATATACAGAGTGTCCCACCAAAGTTGGACACCTCAAATTACCCGGCCCATGAAAGAGTTTTTGAAAAATAAAAAATTCAAGGGTACATGTTTCAATTATGCGGTTTCAGTCATGAATTTTTTTTTATACAGGGTGGTTCGAAAGTCAAAAATTGAGGTGTCAACTTTCGATTTTTAAATGAATCGACCTGAATTTTATTTGATAATTCAACTTCTAAATGGTTTCTGAGTACTTTTTTGAACTAAAATATTACATACAGGGTAGGTTTTTTGACCATTTTACTTCCAAGAAATTTCTAATATTAGAAATCGGAGAAGTATTATTGTGTTCGTTTTTGTAAAAAAAAAAAAGAAATATTTTTTGCTCCGATTTCTGGACGTTTCATAACCTCCTGAGCAACTTTGGTTTTGTGTCCGTCTGTCGATCCGTCGGTCTGTTAAAAATATTCCTTGTAACGCGCAAATCTCAGAAACTACTGAACGGATTTTGATGAAATTTTGCACACATATAGGAGACGTTCTGTAGATGGTCCCATTTAAAACAAATTTGAAGAAAATCGGTTAAGCGGTTTGGAGATACAAGTGATTTAGTAGAAAATCTCAAAATTGGCACGTGGTCGTGTATACAATGTGAAACAATCACGAGGAAGTATTGTGTCCATGATTGGCAGTGTTTTTTTTTTTTTTTTTTTCTTCTAAATCACGAATAATGATTTCGTTTAATTTTTTCGATAACAAGAATAGAAAGTGTTTGTGTAATGAAAACACGCATTTTCAATTGTCAGCAAAAATTTTCATACAGGGTGTAAAATAATTTTACTTGGTTTTTTTTTTTTTAAACCGAGTTTATTTTACAAAAAACTCTTTCAGGGTCCGAGTAATTTGAGGTGTCCAACTTTGGTGGGACACCCTGTATATACATAATTATATCTATTTATAAAATGCTTGAAGGTAACCTCTGTCATTTTTTTACTTTCCTTATCTTATAATAATAATTTAAATAAATGTGTATAATAAAAGAGCAGAATTATAGGACTTTTTCGTATCCGGTATAATCCTTATCTTATTTCTGCTTATAATTTCGCCTCTCTACGCTGCTCATATTAAAGCAGCTACTCATGTTTCCTCACGAGGTATGATTGGACCCCGGACATGCAAGTACAGACCCGAAAAAATCCAGCCCTGCTGGAGATCGAACCCAGGTCACCGTGCACGCTGCACGCAAGCCAAGAGCGGTAACCCACTGGACAACCGTGACTACCCTTATCTTACAGAAAGGACAATTTTTGCATATTTGTAGACTTCTTTTAGGAAGAGGATGTAAAGAAAAGACCCAATAAAGGAAAGAAAAGACCCAATTTACCCGTCTTTCAAAAATTATTCCACGAAATCAATTCAAAACCAAAACCACTTTAATATGCTCTGAATTTCTAATGGGTTATTCAATCATTCTTTCTCCTTATCATTCTCTCTTTCGCTCACTTACTCTCTGTCAGGTCGTCTTTTTAATTTTCTCTCTCTCGCACACACATAAAATTTAAAAACTCAAATTTTCTTTTTCTCAGGGTCGGACTTAAGTCCTGTAGCCCTAGCGTCAAGGGTACGTTGAATAAACCAGTACTCGTTTTGTCTCTAAAGTTAAGCAACGTGCAGCGAGGTTAGGACATGGGTGAGTGACCATTCAATTTAGAACCCTCCTGATATTGGCTATTCCCGACCTCACTGAAGCTGGGTGAAGTTAATTTGCATTGCTGGTTTGTGAGTTTCAAGCGAATGGAGGGTGAACCCCCGTGTGATATGACCATGCAGTTGAAAGCCATATTAAACTCAAATTTAAAAAAAAGATCCTGAAATTAAGCAATGAAGTTAAAAAAAAGTCCAAGACTTGGATAAGTCACCATTCGAATTCAAATGCTCGTGTTGCTGACTATTCCCGCCCCACAGTAGTCACCGTGGCCGAGTGAGTTAGCGCGCTAGGCATTGCACGCACGGTGATCTGGGTTCAATCCCCAGCGGAGCAGGATTTTAGCTGCTTTAATGTTAGCAGCGACCAGTGTCAGGATTATAGGCAAAAATAAGATACTGGGTTATTAAAGATATGGAAAAGTCCTATAATTCTGCGCTACCCACTAAAATTGTGATTTAATAACATAAAGAAACACATTATTATTATTCCCGCCCACTCAGACTGTGTGAGGTTTATTTGAATAGCTGTTTTGTGAATACCCCTTTATAAGTGCCGCACGCTACAGAAATGAATAATATTAATTTTATTTATTTTAACTGGGGTTTTTTTTTTTTTTTTTTTAAGTGGGGTTTAACGTCGCTTTCAACTGCCATGGTCATATCACGACGGGGGTTTTACCCTCCATTCGCAGGAAACTCACAAACCTGCTACTCACATTGACCTCACCCAGCCTGAGTGGGGCCGGGAAAAGCCAGCGTCACGAGAATTAGAATTTGAATGGTCACCCATCCAAGTCTTAACCTCGCTGGATGTCGCTTAACTTCGGTGTTCTGAAGGGAACCGGTGTATTCAACATGCCATCGACGCTGGCTTTAACTGGCGTTTAATATCTATAATTTTGGGGTTCCATATCTTTAAGGTCGTTGCTCACAGTAAAGAAGCTACGAGTGAAAAAAAATCCTGTCCTGCGGTGATCGAACTCAAGTCACCGTGCGTGCAAGTCTAGTGCGTTACCCACTCGGCCACGGTGACAAATGTATCCATCTCGATTTTAAACCCTTAAAATTAGTTAAATAATTAATAAAATAAACATGTTCCAGGTCTTATTAAGCTTTTGCGATATTTACTTTTAAAGGATTTTTTAAAAATATCGTGGGATATTTTACTAGAGATTTGGGAAAAATCCCGTATGTCTACTTCCCCTACATCCATAGTCTATACAATGAAGTTTTTTTCGATTAATCGGTTATGCTGTGCGTTCATTGTGCTGTACGAACTTATGCTGTGTAACCGTTGTGTTGGATGTGATTGTGTTGTACGAACCATAGATTTAGAATAATAGATATCGCACAGTTGACACAAAAGTGAAGTCGATTTTGAGAGAGAGATTGAGAGCACTCTAGTGAGCATTTTGGGCGCTATAAAGGCAAAACATTTGAAATTTTACATTGGTTCTTATGGAGAAACCCGACCCTTTTGTAGTTTCCGAATTTATTAATTTTCTTTTCTCTCTATAATTTTGCGCGAGTTTATTTATTGAAATCTCCACCTTCTAATCTTCAAGATGGTAAACTTCTGCTGCGCGTATGGCTGTAATAGCCGATATTATAAGAATTCTGAAATACACTTCCACAAGTATTTTTGATTATTCCCAAGGAAACACAATAAATTGAACTTAATTTACCTTTCAATGTATTTTAATCATAGTTTGGGGTATCAAATAGTCATAAAACGATTTATAAGCATAATAATATCCAGAAGCTATCTTGTTAGAGGATTTTAAGCACCCTCTGGAGTGGTATGAACGTCTTTTTCCATTGTAAAGGTCTCAGGTAGTATAATAATAGAGTAAATCCTTCTTAAAAATATCGTGGACTGATAACGATAGCTGATAGTGATAAAAGTAAAACGTAAAAATCAGTTTCAATTGCTATTATTTAAATTTTCCCGCGAGAAAATATCGAAAAAGAGAGGCTTAAACATTTGGCAATAATTCGACAATGAAAATATTAAACGACGAAAAAAACACTGAAAAAGGCGTAGAAAAGACTATATAACCGAATTTGTTTCGAGAAGTTTTCATGAAATTGTATGGTTTGATCAGTAATCAAAGACGAAAATCGCTAAAATTACATTGCGAGCATAGGGAATTCTGTTTTTTTTTCCCTTACGGGCTCACGGCAACGCTGTGAGCCTTGGCTTCAGCCGTGATTACACAGGGAACATAGGGAGTTGTTTATCTATTATTTTAAATCTATGGTACGAACACGATTTTTAAAATATGAATTCGATTATGGATATTTTATGCTGAAAGACCATTATGCTGTGCGAACTTGTGTTGTGTGACGCCGCACCCAAATATTAACCTACTCGCGCGTGAATTTTGAATTAGCAGTGCATCGTTGAAACATGAAACGATCTGAGGAGAAATGCACGGTACATACGGCTCACATTGAGATCAGGTGATAAGTACAGGTACAATGTACAGTGTGATACTCACAGTACAGTGATTCTTTTTTTAATTTCTTTAGTACACTCCCTAAACGTTTCCAAGACAGCTGGTAATTATCTTATCTGATAGCGGTGGATGATCTGCAATCCAAGGAAGGTCTACTTCAAAACGATGATCTTCTCTGATCTTCACTGTATCCAGAAAATGCTTACGTGCTGCTAATTCCATTTCTTCACGACACAGCCTTTCTGTGGGATCAGTGATACCTAAAATATCAAGAGACCATAGATCAGACACTTGTGCTTAATAGTAAGGTTGTCACTAGGGTAGCGTTTGTTTCATTACACTGTTTCACTTCATTTGGAAGTCGCCGTTAAAGACCAACCTAAACGGGTTTCAATTGCAACCAATCCAGACTTGAGCTGTCTGAACTCACCAGTGTACAATTTCCCTGCTACGTCAGCTCCAACTAAAATTTCTATGACTGTAGTGGGATATTTTAAATCATTTAACTGAATTTTACTTTGATTGAGCTCTTTCATCCATCTACCTCTAGGTATGGTAGATACAGCACTACATATAGTATCTTGGCATCAAAGTCACAAGAATAAGATTTATCTAGCTTGGATATGTGAAGCTTATACATATTGTATTCTGCTAATTCTGTCACACCACCACCAAACAGTGCATGCTGGATCTTTTCTGTACTCTTGGGTTTATAACCCATCTCTAAGGCACAACTACTAAGCATGTAGGAGCGCTGAGATCCAGTGTCTATTAATAAACGTGCTAATTTAGTCTTACCATCAGGTCCATGTACATTTACCACAAGTGTCTGCAGCAACACACTACTCTGCATGGTTGAAGATGCCAGGATGTGATGCTTTGATGAGTCTCCTGTTTCTTAGGACTGTATGTGTGATTCTGTAGACTTGTCACACATAACAAAATGAGTCTTTCCGCATGAAGAACACTTAGGTCGTTTTCTGCAATGAGCTGCTCTGTGACCTGGTTTAAGACAGCAATAACATACATGACTGGATTTGACATGTTTCTGCCTCTCTTCTAGTGACATTTTAGACTTGCAGTCTTGTGTTTTATGTTGGCCTCTACAAAAGAAACAGATACTTTTATTAGACACATTAATAAGACCTGCAATGAAAGGTGCATTCACACTATGAGTTCTAACAGTCTCTCTGTACTTATAGGTCTAGCATAATGACTCTCTACCACTGAGATCATTTTATATGATCTCAGCATGCTCTCTACAGATGGGAAGCTTTCAATGTGTTCAATGATTCGTTTTGTCCATTCAACTGTGCGTTCGTTAGTCCGTTGACTTCCACGTGCATCTCCTACGCCCATCTTACCTGCCAAGATCTTTTCTCCTAACAGCTGTACCCGTCTTGGAGTGATGCCAAATGTACACATAATGTGCCACGACAAACTCTTACATCCACTGAGATCATATGACATATGATCTCAGTGCTTTGGTACATCCGACCCGCAAGGAAGAATCAAATGGTAGCTGAATGAATGTTGCTGTTTGCTGTCACTAGGATGGTCATAGTTTCTATGTCTTCTTCTCTTTATTAACTGTGGGTGAATCAGTCTTAGTAGGTAACTCTGTTGAGTATCATGTTATTTGAGATCATAAAACTGTTTGAACAATTTGTGTCTGTACTCTAATCTCATTTGTGTCTGTACTTGGTTGAAAGTGTTGACTGCACCTTTTGTTTCATTGTATGACATGATTATATCTGGCTTTCTAGTCTTCTTGTCAATAATACTGCCACTGTGCATTGTAGATATCAGTGTTACCAATTTGTTTTTCTTGGTTTATAGGACAACGCAGTGATATCTTTATGAAACATGAACAAGCTTGTGGCTATGTTTTGGTTCATGATTAGTAAAACACCTTATTACTATAAAAGTAAGTATTTTTACTTTTAGAGTAATAAGTACTAAGATAACACTGTTTTTTTTTTCTCAGAAAACATCACTCAACACTAGAAATATGAATTTTGGCGTATATTATATTGACTTCTAACACTAGGTACACATACAATTTAAGTACTATGTTTAAGAAAAACTGTCAACTCAAATAGAAAAAAACAAGCTACAGAACTCACTCTACTAGTATCACAACACAAACTAATTGTTCAAGGCACTCTCGAAATAAAAGTAAACTGACATGTAGGGGATAAGAAACAATTTACGATACACTTAAATTTTACGTATACTATTGTTCTAGGGTTAACCTGTTGAACTTGCACTCTGGTACTTAGAACCTTAGAACGTTACAAGTTGCACAACTCTTATTGTTTTGCTATGTCCTCATCAGAGTGACACTAACTCCCAGAGATGAGTTCACATAAAGACTACAGGCATTATTTAGAACAGGGGTCTTCAACCTTTTTCAGACTCTGGGCCACATTTCTTTTCCAGAAAAGTCTGCGGGCCACTATTAGGAACATAAATTAAGGGGGGGGGGGGGTTGAAAAAATTCAGAAAACTATTTTTAATTTCAGGAACAAGTGTTGGTATTTTTATTTGCAAAAAAAAAAATAAAAATTGTTTCACTCATTTTTTTTATACAAAAACTAGAAAATTTAAAATAAAAAAAATTGTACAGCAGGGAAAAATCTCTGATCAGTTTCTGATTAGAAAAAAATCAACTCTGTGAGGGATCGAACCTAGGTCTTCAATGGAATGGTTGGCATTGCATGGCATCCACCAATTTGACAATATTGGGTTGAAGTTTTGTAGTTGCAATCCAGAAGGAGAGATAAAGAGCCTTGTCCTTATCTTTGATTTTGTAATCTTCATCTGGGAAAACAATTGCTCGCAGATATAAGTACTGCCATATTTACCTTACGAGTTTTATGATATTTTATTTAAACCAGCTCCCATGGCTGAGTGTTGTTCAATGCACTAGTCTTGTAGGTGGGAGACCCGGGTTCTAATCCCGGCGGATTTGTCACTACTCGTAACTTTTGCATTAAAAAAAGAAAATCGTGGCCGGCTAGTGCTGGAAGAAATAGGAAATAGCATGAATGAGCTCGCGGGCCACCAAAAATGACTCGGCGGGACACAGGTTGAAGACCCCTGATTTAGAAAGTATTAAGCACAAAAAAAGCATTTCGACTGGGGGTCATGTATTAGTATTGGCAATTGGAGTAATACTATTGATCAAAAATTGAATAGAGTGTGGGTGCTCTGTTGGTAGAATTTTACATCATCTAAATGAGAAGTAGATATTTCAGAAATATTGCTAATTAGCAATTGAATCTAAACAAGAAGTAGGTATTTCAGAAATATTACTAATCATACAATGAATAGAGTGTTGGTGCTCTGTGTATAGAATTTTACATCATCTAAATGAGAAGTAGGTTTTCAGGAATATTAGTAATTATAAATTGAATAGAGTGTGGGTACTCTGTTTATAGAAATTTACATCATAAAATTTGGTGTATCATAAAATTAATTAGAGACAAAGTGTTGAGCAGCAATGTGAAACAGAAAAATGTGTAAGGAGTAAGGGGGCCTTGTTTCCATGGAAACCAAAACACAACATTGGGTTTTGTTTACATCTGCTGTGATGGTGGAGGTTGAACAAATAGAATAGAAATGGTGAGGCATAGTTTCTGTGAACAGTTCTCTAGGTTAATAAAAATAATTTGTAAAGTGACAATAAACTAAAATTTGTTAAAAGTGTGTGATTTAAGATTTAGGTGTGTGCTTACATAGCTAAATCTTCAATACAATTTTTCAAGTTATACTATACATTTTTTAATTTATTAATTAAAAACCATTTTCAATTTATAATTTAAACAACCAACAATAAAAATAATAATATGTATATGTATAACAAAAAACACAAATTAAATCAATTTGAAATTTTAAATAGTTTAAAATGTGTTAATTAATGCTCATTTTATGCGTACATATACAATATACAGGGTGGGGCAAAAGTCTGGAAACCCCTGAATAACTTTCGAATGGCTTCTTCTGTAAAATTAAAATTTTGTAAGGTAAATTGGGCTAATACAACCTTCATTTAGAGGGGGGTTGCTTTTTGTTACCGGCCCCCATGTTGGGGCCAGGGGGGCCAACTTCATTTTTTACTTTCCTTATCCTATAATAAGGAAAGTATTGTATTCGTCGAAAATTTGACCTACCCAGTTTTTCACATTTCTGGACGAATCATAGCCTCAGGATATCAAAAAAGTTGTTTTCAGCCATTGGTCCGTGTGTCTGTCTGTCTGTGTGTAAACAGGATATCTCGAGAACGGTAAGAGCTACAGACTTGAAATTTGGTATACAAATTAATTTTATACACCAGATGGACCACAAAACTTTTGGTTGAAATCGGCCGCAAGATGCGGCCGCAGGGCCGCAAATATTGGCCGCAACCGCCGCTTCTTTGAATTGGTTAAAGATACAAAAAAAGTTAGAGAACAACATTTTCTCGGATTAAAAAAATAATAGGGCTTTACTCTGATCACTTTTTTGATATCTTGAACTTTTTGGAACCCGGCCCCAATTTACCGGTATTTTGGGGGGACCCGCTTGGACTAACTTTTTATTATTCACCCTAGATGGGGGTTGCGACATATCAAATCCAATGATTTTGAGGTGCTGATTACGAATTAGACACTGATTTTTAACTATCTGTTACGGTCTAGTCACCAGTGGCGGAATTCGACTTCTTTTTGGGGGATAAGGAAAGTCGTGTGATGTTTACACCAAAAATTTTAAATACGAACCCCCACCTTGCGATACATTTTTGGAAAGGTCTTTAAATAAAAAATACATTGGTACAAATTTTATTTATATTTTTAAAATAATAACTGTTTGCAAATGGCGTCCAACTTTGTGTATGCAGTAAAGCCCTGAATATCTTTTGAAAGGGCTCCCTGGCCCCGACATGGGAGCCGGTAAAAAAAATCGGTCCCATTCTAATATAAGGTCTAATTACCAAGGATTACCGTACACAATTTTAAATTTACTGAGAAAGCCCTTTCGAAAGATATTCAGGGGTTTCCAGACTTTACTGCATACACAAAGTTGGACGCCATTTGCAAACAGTTAATATTAAAAAAATAAAATTTGCACCATTGTATTTCTTATTTAAAGACCTTCCCAAAAATGTATCGCAAGGTGGGGGTTTGTATTTAAAAAAATGAAGTTGGCCCCCCTGGCCCCGACATGGAGGCCGGTAACAAAAATCGACTCCCCTCTAAAAGAAGGGTCTTATTAGCCCGGTTTACCGCACAAAATTTCAATTTTACCGAAGAAGCCATTCGAAAGTTATTAAGGGGTTTCCAGACTTTTGCCCCACCCTGTATACATACATACATACAGGGTGTCCTACCAAAGTTGGACACCTCAAATTACTCGGCCCCTGAAAAGTTTTTGAAAAATAAAAAAACCTAGGGTACATATCCTAATTATGCGGATTCAGCCATGAATTATTTTTTATACAGGGTGGTTCAAAAGTCAGAAATTGAGGTGTCAACTTTCGATTTTTATATGCAACCTGAATTTTATTTGATAATTTTACTTCTAAATGGTCTCTAAGTACTTTATTAAACAAAAATTTTACATGCAGGGGTTTTTTTCGACCAATTTTTTTTCTAAATATCGAATAACTCAAGGTTCGTTTAATTTTTTCGATAACAAGAATAGAGAGTGCATCAATTTTTCGTTTAACAACAAAAAATTGATGACAACTTTTAATTGTCATCAATTTTTTTTATACAGGGTGGTTCACAAGTGAAATAATGACTTGATTTTTTTTAAAACCAAGTTTTTTTAATTTTTTATTTGGGATTAATAATTTTCGCCTAATTTTAAGCATTATTTGTTAGTCATATCGAAAACCAAAACTAAAGTGTTGGACAGGGTGAGACATAATTTTTTTGTAACACACTGTATATGGGCAGTCAAAGAGACGTAAAATTAAATAGAAAAACTAAATGTGCAAGAAAAACTTCGATTTTTAATTAAATTAAAAAATTATGGTGTTTTAACTGATATGGTCGCATGGACCACCCTGTAGATATTCTCTTAACTATAAGTGGGTACTCGAAGTTGTATAAAATTCAATGAAGACTTCGAATCGTGGGGAAAAACAAGTAAAAAAACAAGAATTTTGAAGCCATTTTCAATTTGGTGTCCACACTGAATTATTTTAAAACTTAAAATAAAAAGTGGGTAGAGGTGGAGACACAAAATTGAAAATAGCTTTTTGAATTCATTTTTTTTTTTTTTCAGATTTGAACTCCTTGTTGAATTTTAGACAACTTCAACTACCCATATGATGGTTTAAGAAAATATATACAGGGTTGTCCATGCGACAATATTAGTTAAAACACCATAACTCTTTAATATCATTATAAATCGAAGTTTTTCTTGCACATATAGTTTTTCTATTCAATTTTACGTCTCTTTGACTGCCAATATACAGGGTGTTACAAAAAAAATTATCTCACCCTGTCCAACACTTTAGTTTTGGTTTTCGATATGACTAACAAAAAATGCTTAAAATTAGGAGAGAATTATTAATCCCAAACAAAAAATTAAAAAAACTCGGTTTTAAAAAATATCAAGTCATTATTTCACTTGTGAACCACCCTGTAGGGCAGTGTGCTGTACCTTTTTTTGTTTTTTTTTTTTTTGTTTTGTTTAAAGATGAGTGTTTCACAGCCTTTTTTGTTTCGTAGCCATGAAACAGGAGCTACTATAGACGCTTGTGGTCTGTGTTGTAGCCTGCTCATCCCGTAGTATGCCTCCCCTCTGATGGGCGAGAAGTGACACAATACTTCCCATTTTGGTGCTGGGTCAACACGAGCGCACCGGAAGGTATCCCTTACAAACAACTGTAACCAAATTTTGAATACAAATTTTTGTCGGCGCGGGGGTTCGAACCCGGGACCTTCCGCATGGCAAGCGAGTGCTTAACCACTGAGCTATTCATGCGCTCTTGAATCACTCTTTTGAAAATAATTTTTCTTTTATTCATTGTTGAAAATATAAATCCAAATTTAACATGAGTGAAAAGTGAAGTGTGTTTCTGAAACTTTGCATTTTAAAATAAGCGTTTCAGACAAATATTGTAGAACGTAGAGCAATTTTTCGGTCTCAGTTTTTTTTGATCCAAGGTACATTATGATAATGCACCTTGGATCACTACGTAATGTACCTTGAATCAAAAGAAAATAGGCACACAAGTAGACAGTTCTTTAAAAAAAAAATGTTACTTTTTACTTTTAATTAAGGAACACCAATGTGAATCAATCTAGATGAGTAATTCAAGATTTTACAGCTAGTTTGAAAATAGTGTCAGTGTCAAACATGCAATCATCGTTAATGTCGTCATCATCTAACTCACTTAAGTCACTTAAAATGTTCTTTTTCTTGCAGGCCTCACACATAAACTCATCATCTTCATGATCCCCTAACATATCATAGTTTTGAGGCAAACAGTTCTTGTGGATGTTGTTTTTACACTTCATGCATGTAATCATTGGCTTTTGAGTTTTCCCACTCCCAAGCCTAGATTGCACTTCTTACAAACCATCTGCTTTCTTTTATTGTTTTCTTGTTTTATTTGTTGGATTTCATCAAACAGTGCCTTGGGTTTTAATTTTGTTTTTTCTTTGACTTGTCTTGATTTCTTTTTATTTTTGATGGCGACTCGTTCTGGAGTGTCAGTAACAATTCGAGTAGATCCTTTTCTACACGAATAGTTACGGACTTTTCGTGGTGGTGCTTTAGGATAGGGCTGAATATCTTCTGGAGATACTAGGTGATTGCTGGGTCCGACGACAGCTACTGGTTGATTGCTGAGTCTGGCGACAGCCACTGGTTGATTGCTGGGTCCGGTGACAGCCACTGGTTGATTGCTGGGTCCGGTGACAGCCACTGGTTGATTGCTGGGTCCGGCGACAGCTACTGGTTGATTGCTGGGTCCGGTGACAGCCACTGGTTGATTGCTGAGTCCGGCGACAGCCACTGCTTGATTGCTGGGTCCAGTGACAGAAACAGCAGCTGGTCTATCTGTTGGATAAGAAGGTAGAAAGTCACTTTCGTCCCAAACGTTTGGATCAAATGGTACAATTCCGGGTTTCTTGAAGCCACTGATGATATTTGTAGGCGAGAATGCTTTAGAAAAAACATTTTGTCCAACAACTTCTGCAATGTTATGGATTGTGAATGATATCCCAGGATTATTAAACAGCCAACCATCAACACCTTGATTGTAGTATTGCTTCAGCGGGCCATACACACTCACGTCTAGTGGTTGTACTTAATCTGAAGTGTGGGGAGGGAAAGTCACCATAACAATCCCATTGCTTGCGGCAAGTTCGAGTCCTTCAAAACTCAAGTGAGTTTCGTGATTGTCCATCAACAGGAAAACTCGATCTTCTTTACTAGGCTTGACATGCTTGCTGAAGTGGTGCAAGAATTCAATAAAGATTTTCTCAGTTGACCAACCAGATGGATTTGAAACACCCTTTGACCCAGGGGGGGCTCCACGCAGCATGGTTTCCTTAAAATGTACTCTTGGAAATAAAAAAAGAGGTGATATATGATTGCCAATAGCATTTATACAACCAATCATTGTCACCAGTTCTTCACATTCTGCTGTAGTAGCACTGGCAACCCCCTTTGAGTTGGTAGGGACCACAACTTTGGCAGGATTTTGAACCATTGTAAGACCAGTTGAAAATTTTCTCTGGGGAAAAGGACCAAATCTTTTATGAACATGTACAATGTTTTCATAAAATTTCTTCATATTGGCTTCATTGAAGCTGGCACATCGAGCAACACTGATTTTCTCAGATTTCCTAACCGAGAGTTTATTCCTTTTCATGAAACATGTCATCCATGATACACCAGCCATTTCATTTTCTTTCCATTGAACAGGGCATGTTTTGTTGTTAGACAATGCAAACTTGTAAGCTAGCTGTCTTACTTTTTTTTTGCTAAGACCATATCTCATTTTGGCAACTTTTTCAATGTAACTTACAAGAGTTTTCTCCTTCTCAGCAGTGAATACCTGTCTTGTGTTGTTGTTAGCTTTGTAGTTGTAATGATCGTCCCCTGATTCCTTGAATTTTTTGGAGTGACGGACAAGTGTGGCAATGCTTACATTGAACAGTTTACACGCTTCTCCCATTGTAATTCTCGTGTCTGCTGGAGCATGGGCAGCTACAATAGCTTTTTCAAGAGCAGCAGCATCAACTGGACCACGTTTCACTCCTGTCTTGCTCCTGGGCATCTTTAGTTTAGTACCTATGAACAGAGAAACAAACATTATTTTAAAAAAATTTAACATAACGTACCTTGAATCATGATTCAAGGTACGTAACTTTCTTTGTCATCAAGGTACGTAATGATGAGCTTTTGTGAAAACAGTCATATTAGTTGTACATGAAATAAGAAAATACAAATGAATTTGACACATTTCAACTTACCAGAGTATCTCGGGGCCAGTCTTGACTATCACATTCATGTATTTGAAAGGAGATTAATTAAAAAATTTCAAAACCGCATCACAAAAAAATTACTTTCAGCTGCTAAAATTCTGATTTCAAAATATTTTCATAACGTAAACAGATTGAGGTTAGGTTTTCACTGTAGACTGTAGAGCCTAGCGGCGAGTAGTTGCATCGAGAGTTTCAATCTCAGTTTGCTAGAGGGCAGCATATGATAGATATTTAAAGTGATTCAAGGTACGTTATGCTCAAGGTACAGCACACTGCCCTATAAAAATTTTTGATGCCAATTAAAAGTGCGTGTATTCATTACACAAACACTTTGTATTCTTTCTATCGAAAAAATTAAACGAACTTGAGTTATTCGAGAGTTAGAAAAAAAATTGGTCGGAAAAAAAACCACCCTGTATGTAAATTTTTTGTTTAAAAAAGTACTTAGAAACTATTTAGAAGTAAAATTATTAAATAAAATTCAGGTCGATCCATTTAAAAATCGACAGTTGACACCTCAATTTCTGACTTTTGAACCACCCTGTATAAAAAAAAAATCATGGCTGAAACCGCATAATTAGGAAATGTACCCTAGGATTTTTTATTTTTCAAAAACTCTTTCTGGGGCCGAGTAATTTGAGATGTCCAACTTTGATGGCACACCCTGTATATACCTAAATCTTCAGTAGAGTTTTTTGAGTTGAATGATATTTCTTTTGATTTTTGTTCTTAGTTTATTTATCATAAGGTCAAAATGTTATCAATTTAATATCCATGAAAAATAATTTTAATTTGTGTAAGGTGTTTCATAATGATATGTACTAATGTACATAATTCCTTAATTTACTGTTTGAGTCCCAATAATGTTAATTTTTAAATTAGAACTCAAAAGTCACAGTTTGACTTTTTTTAATTTGAAAGTTTTGTAACCCAACATTAAAATATTCTATAAATTTAATTATCAAGCCTTCAGAGAGTTGCTAAGAAGTAGTATTATTTGATTCTTTTCTATTGCAAGATCTTTTACTTATAAATTGATTTATTCACAGGTCACTTTATATAAATGCCCATGCCTTCGAACTTAAAAATTTGAATAAAGGGTTTCCTTGGTGTCTAAATGTGCAATAAGAATTTTGAAACTAGATCAGGCCTGAGGCAAATTGTCAATTTTGGAATAAGTACTTCTATAAAACGCCTGTCTTAACTATAATCATATGAAACATGTCGTACTCTAGCAAGGAACTGGATCCTCTGTTCTTTGCTGTCGATCACTTTCACAAGCGAAACTTCGAGAAGTGCGCGGACATTTGCACTGAACTCCTCGCTAAGAATTCTTATGATAAGGTAGGCACAGTTCTCTCATAAGTGCAATTGAATTAGTTTTTTTTTTTTTTTTAATCATGATATCTTTGGACTTCGACTTTGAAAAGATAATTCTTATCCCTTCTATTTCAACATTATTTACCTTTATTAAAAACACCTATTTTTTTAATGTAGAGTTATTTTGTAAAATTCTGATTACTATTTTGTAAAATTCTGATTACTACTTCTGTGATCAACATGAAAGGCAGACATATCAGTCTTAGTTGGAGGAGTTTTACTGATGGATTGTCTACTCATCTCCTCATATAACAACTTTCTCTTGACCATGCTCACATTTAAATGCTGTTAAGGCATGCTTTCAATTACAATTACTACAGTGTTATACTCTGGAGGTAAGGCGAGCAAAAGATGACAAATGATGTCTGTATCATGAAGTTTTCCACCTCTTTCATTCAATTCCCTGACAACTTTGTCGAATAGGAGAAAATGTTTTTCAAGACTACCTCTAATAACAAGCTTCATGTTTAACAATTGTTTCCTGAGGAATAGTTGGCTTTTAAGACCACTCTTTCTAAACACTTGTTTAACAGTTAACCAAATGCTATAACTTGTCTCTTGGTCTTTTACATACTCTAATTGTTCATCTGCTATATGATCTATTAGGAGGCTTTTGCACTGCCTATACTTTTTAACTACCTTTTCAATTGCTGTGCTGCTGAGTTCCTCTTCTATACAAAACTGCAGATCCTTCTCTTCAATGCATACTTTCATCCTGAAGGCCCAATCTGAGTAGTTGTTCCCATTGAAGAAGTGCCTTTGAAAGAAAAACTTTTCATAGCACAGTCCAGTATCCATTGAACCAACAAGGTTTCTTCTGTGTCCATCAAAATGGGAGTTGGGCCCATTGATGACTCTCTGGGATGCTAAATTATGAAAGAGATTTTGAAATATATTTTTTTTTTTTTTTAATGAAACTGTTCCTAGTCCGTTTTTTAACGCTCTGGAGCTGAATGCCACATTTCATCACTCTACAACTTACAGTTCTTGGGACACACACACACACATACCTACATACGAACGGACCATTTGATAGAAACCACTCTTTTGGAATCAGAAGTATCTAATTCGTCTAACCTGAGAAAGTGTTATTTTCTGAGAAAACTTCCTCAACCGTAATAGAAAGTCGTGTGATATTCACACGACATGGTTTTTTTTTTCAATCAGAACTACTTGAAAGTTCTGCCGCAGCAATCTCCTCGACTTTGGCTATCTGGCTCCCCCACCAGACTGAAGCTAAAGCTCGCGTACACCGACTCCTCCTCAGAGTCCTGGGTGCTGCACAATGTGCTGGCGACAGCAGTGGTAGGAGCTGAAACAGTGAGGAAGCAATATTCATTTCATGGAGACATCACCACCACTACTGAAACATCTTTCCCAAGAAAAAACTCAATCTGATTGAGACTTGTCAGTGTGATCATTTATAATTATGTATAAAAGATTTTAAATACATAACAATTTGTCCCAAAAAAAGTAACTGTTTGTGAGGAAAATCAGTAGTTCATTGTATGAGCAACGATCAGAAGTAGCATTATTAGAGTAAGAAAATAATGTAAAAAGAGTTTGGAAATGTAAAGGAAACTCTTGGTAATGTTCTGCTAGTTTCAGAAAATGTGAATAAGACTTTTTGGGAAAGGTAAATGCCCCTTTAGGGGGTTAAAAGGCACAATTCGAATAAAGGAAAAAAAGAGCAAAAGGGTTCTTACCGTGAGTTGATGAAATTGATGAGTGAGGTTATAATTATCCTGTTGTGTGAGAAGATGGCAATCTGGGGATATCGGCCTGAGAGAGCTTATTTCAAAACAGCTGATTCCCCCAAATGCAGTGGTGCCAGTTGATCTGGCACAGACTTTTTGAAAGTGGGAACTTTAACTTTTGGGAGGGTTTCAAATATTTCCCTCCAAACAACCAACTCAAGTAAGAAAGGATCAAGAGAGGAAACAGGAGCGGCAACTCAAACATTCATAAGAATTGTACACTTTTGCTTCACCAAAAATAAAATTACAATTCTCAACTTGAAGTTCTGGTCAAACTAATAAAATAATGAAACTTGTTTTAGCCAGTTTGGCTGCAGCTGGAGAGGGAATGATGGTCACCACCGAACTTTATTTCAATGTTGGCTCGTCCTGAACATGTCGTATTTTCGCGTGGTCGGTTGCCTTTTAACTTAACTTTAAAGACGAGATAAGCCAGCGTCGATGGCATGTTGAATACACCGGTTCCCTTCAGAACACCGAAGTTAAGCGACATCCAGCGAGGTTAAGACTTGGATGGGTGACCATTCAAATTCTAATTCTCGTGACGCTGGCTTTTCCCGGCCCCACTCAGGCTGGGTGAGGTCAATGTGAGTAGCAGGTTTGTGAGTTTCCTGCGAATGGAGGGTGAAACCCCCGTCGTGATATGACCATGGCAGTTGAAAGCGACGTTAAACCCCACTTAAAAAAAAAAAAAAAGACGAGATAAAATGAGAAGACTGCACGTGTGGTTAGAATCCGTTACGCAATCATAAATTTTATTAACCCTTACATTCTGTACGTCGCTAAAAGGGGGAGATGTTGTGTACCTCGAAGTTGTATGTTTTTGCAACAATGTAAAATGTAAATAAAAGTTATGATTGCGTAACGACCACACCGTTCGGATTCTAACCACACGTGCAGTTTTCTTATCCTTGATTCCAATTATTATTCTAGTTTTCATGATGGATTTCTCAACATCTTTAAATTCACAGTCCTTAGCAAGTTTTGTCAATTTAGCATAATAGGACATGAAATCTTCACTGCCTTGTTCAGCTTTGAAAAACTGGTACTGTGACATAGTTACATTCTTCTTGGGTTGATAATGTTCCTCAAGGGCTTTCAATATTTTATCAACAGTAACATTTTCCAAATTTAATGATTCTATCAGTTCATCACACTCTAGATCAATAGCACTTTTCAAATGAGCGACTTTTATAGACTCTTGTTCTCCACTTATTTTTTTCGCTTGGAGATAGCACTTGAATTTTCGGCTAAACTCCTTTATTGTTCTTGAGGACAATTCACTGTACACAAGCGAGGGTAGTGGGACAGCCATTAGGTACTTTCTCAGATGACGGCTTGGGCTTTGGAGTTTGAACTTTAGAATTAAATGTTAATTTTGTGAATTGAAGTTACCTGATGTTGTGTGAGTTGTGTGACCGATTCGGAATCCCATCCTCGTCGCCATGTCGTATTTTCGCGTGGCCGGTTGCCTTTTAATTTAACTTTTTAAAATAGACCAGATAAAATGAGAAGACTGCACGTGTGGTTAGAATCCGAATGGTGTGGTCGTTACGCAATCATAACTTTTATTTACATTTTACATTGTTGGCAATACATACAACTTAGAGGTACACAACAGAAAACCACATATTTTTATGTACGATCAACCGTCGTTAGGACTATTCATTTAGAAGCCAATAATTTTTTTTTTTTTTTCAAAATCTACGGAGACATCCATAATACATTGTTTCTAGCTTAACTTATGATTAAAATTATAATTATAAAAAACTTATGACCAACTTAAAATCTTAATGACTAAGAAAATGTTACCTAGGTACTCAATTAAATTGAAAATGACAGTACTTTTAATTTAATAATTTTAGAGGTCGAAATAATTTGGAGATAGAATACACTTGGCTTTTTTCAGATGGCCATTTCGCCAGTTACGGCTTCGTCAGTTCACTGACGATGCCGTAATGGCCATCTGAAAATAAATAATTAAGTAAAACAAAAAAAGCCAAGTGTTTTCTATCTCCAAATTATTTCGATGTTTATTTGTTTTACCAAGAGTTGTGTATATCTATAAGTTTTTCCTAAGAACTTATAAATTTCATAATTTTAGAGGCACTATCAGAAAAAATGTCTATGTCTGCATCTCCGGCTAAGTTCCAAATTTTCTGACATGCTGTCTCTTTTTTTTGTATTGGCGTTCTTCATACCTCAATTCTTTCATGAGTTCTTCTTTAGTGGTTATTTTGGCAGTGTGTGCCAGCCGCAATATTCGCTTGTCGAATTTAGCCATGTGAACAAGAACATGCGTGACTGACATTTCTTGCACACTAGATTCACTTAATTGGGAATTCAGTGAACCTAGCATTTTACTGGCAAATGCTACATAGTTTTTCGGTCCATCCGGTTGTTTACTAAGGAGGTTGAAAACTGTAGTTGCGGGAGTATCCAGTCTGTCATATTCTGATATGAATGCTGTAGAAAACTCTTCCCAAGTTAGTTCCGGGTTGGTGATTTGTGAAAACCAATTTGCCGATGGGCCTCGCATGACGAGACTCAATGCTAATATGAGCTCATGCCCGTTTCTCTGATTTCCTTATAGATCTACAGTGTTGAGCCATGCCCGAGCATTTGATTTACTTTGATGTGGATCAAATATCGGAAGCTGGACAACATGAGGCGATTTAAACTGTGCACAATCTGTCAATTTAGAAATGATATCTTTAGATGCACTTTCAGAAACGTTTTTTTTTTTAAGGTTTAAAACGTTTTTGGCAGGCATTTAATACAATGATACAAAATTAACAAAAATATCGTAAGACAAAAATAAGTAAAGTGAGAATTGAATTGAATTGAATTGAATTTGTTTTATTTGAGTGTAATACAATACAGTTAAATAAATTAACCTATTACATTATATCACACTATGAACTAAAGTAAAGAGAAAGTAATAATAATAATAATAAAGAATTGAACTGAAACAAATATTTAAAACAATAGGCTACACTAATTCCAAATCAGTTTATACACATGATGATACTGACATAATATATTCAAAACTGACAGTTACCACGGAAAGAAAAAGAGTAGAAAACTGGGAAGAAAGTTTCTTACCGGCAATAGATTGAAGACTGATGAAGTGTTTGAGGAAATTCATTTATGAGCTTGTTTTTGATGGCCAGCATTTCGTCGGACACCGTTCACACGATTACGCGGTACCAAACAGCTTTCTTGCCACCATGTTGCAGTGATGGAGATGTCCCTGCCTTCTGCCAGAGGTATATTGGTCCGTCGATCCCCCCCTCCGTAGAACAGCGTCTCAGCGTAGCGATCGCTCTGGGGGGATCATAATACGGGAGGAAGCCACCAGCTTTCTCGCCACCATGTTGCAGTGATGGAGATGTCCCTGCCTTCTGCTTCTTCTTAGACTGCACACACAGAGTGTGAGCAGAAGTTATTGATGTCGAAGTGGACGCCACAGGAGACATGTCCGCCTTCCTCTTCTGGGCCTGCAAATTAGAGTTGTCTATTAATAAAATTATTCAATTCATTAGCAATAAGACACAAAAATGTAATCCTCTCACAGATAACATTGTCAAACTATAAATGTCATGCTGCCTCCAGAGTCCCTAATCGTTCCAAAAATAATAGGTAAAATTTAAGGACCCCAATGAACATGTAGAATAAATTTCAACAATATTGAAAAATTCGGTCTGGAGTTATCGCAGAACAGACAGAAAAACGAAAGCCAAATCGACCAGTACCCAACATAACCTCACTTAGTAAAGTCTCTTCGAGGGGCAAGGACTCTGAATGTTACAGACCTCTCTTTAAATAAATAGTCAATTAAAAAAAAAGTCTCTTCACTCCCTCACTGCGTTTGGTTAGTTACTAACCCTAGGATTTTTTATTTTTCAAAAACTCTTTCAGGGGCCGAGTAATTTGAGGTGTCCAACTTTGGTGGGACTCCCTGTATAAACAAAAATAAAAGGTTTGCTTTTAAAACTATTCGTTTAATGTCTACAGCTGAACTTATTATACCTAAAATCACAAATTTGATGGTAAATATTATTTTATTTTCAAAATAAATTTAAATTGATAACTTTAAAAAAATAACTTACCACATGTTTGACTCTGTTGAAGGTCGCAACTAAACTGATTTTTGCTCACGTATTTGTTTACTGAATATCAAATGTAGTTTCTCAAGGTTAACTGAGCTAAGGTCCGTTTACACCATCAAAAGTGGAATGATTACTCCTTCCCTATAAGTCCTCTTACCCCCACCTACCCTATAACCTCCTGAGAATACATTCTATTATTAAGTTGGCAAGTTTGTTTCTCTCCGGTTCAGTGAGAAGTTTGCTCCGTTTGGACAATATAACTCCCCCTTTTGTCGATTCGCTGAGAAGAGAATGGACAAATTCTGAGGAAATATCATCTATTGGTCCACTGGCTGTGGAAACGACACTGGAGCTTGGGACTGGTGACAAAAATGGTAACCTTGAGGAAGATTCCACACCGGTTAATGGGGTACTTGACTGTTGGTCTGATGTGGTCCTTACTGGCGTTACAGAGTAAAGTTGCGAAAAAGACATTGACGGGTAAGGTTCTGAGGTGTACACTTCATTTGTTGACGGGTTTTCATTTGAACTCTGGAGGAAAGATAAGAATTCGAAGTTTGTGCTGCTTGTTTCAGGTTGGCTGTCGCGGGACGGGAGGGCATCCAGATTTCTGATGAGAATCGCCTCATTAGCTTTTGTTCTTGCAAGGTAGTCAGTCAGGTGCTTCCTAAATTTGGAACGCTGTCCAATTTCATTGGGGAAGAGTCCCCCTACGTCGTCGTTGCTCAATGCGTGCAGTGAGTCTAAATCAATTTTCTGACCTGAAACAGACAATATCAGTACATGTCAGTCGTTGAGAAAAGGCACAGCATATATTATGGTGTGTGTGTATTTCTCTTGGGCTATCATAAGACATGGTAAATGTACAGTTGACACGGTAAGCTTAATACTACGATTTTTAACCGGACAAACGTATAATTCACCTTTTAATGTGCTCAGAATCCGGTGGTCAAAATGCAAAAAGAAAAACATATGTACACATTTTGGAGACTTTCTTGATTTCTCAAAACCTACAAAGTCAACTGTCGTGTAAACCGTAAAATAAATATTGTAAACCGAAAAAGTTCTTATAGTTTTAGAAATTGCAGTTTTAAGCTTGCCGTGTTAATGATATTGGGAAAAAGCTCAAAATCTCTTTTAAGTACTGGTTATTTTAAAAAAATATTAAAATAGTGGAAAACTTAGTGTAACCAATCAATATTTCAGCTCAATCCGACTTGTGGTTCTCGAGTTTTAGGTATTTACACATTCATACACAAACAAATCTTTTTTAAGATAAGATATTTACCAACAATAGCAGCCGAGAAGCCAAAAAACACAACAAAACAAAAATATGTTTGACGAATTAGAAGAGTAATTTAATGCCAATTTTAAATCTCGACAATTCAAAGAACCCCCTCCTCCACAATTCCTCCAATTTTTGTAACCCTGATAGACAGCCATACAGAAAACAGAAGGAACAATAAAATAAAAAAGAAACAAACTCACTTTTAAAAAACTCGACATATTCTGCGAAACCCCAATGGGTCAACAGATTTCTTGTTTCTTCATCCAATGCTTGCCTCTCAAGAGATTTCCAGGGACTGATGAGTGTTTCCGAAGGAACTCCCAAAGAAGTCTCTTTACGCTGCAGAAATGAAAGCTGACCTTTGAACACGCCACATGGTTTGGTTCACTGGGAAACTGGTTTTGGATGTGAAATATAAGGAGTCACTGTACGGAATGTGATTTTTTTATAACATTTTCATTACAGAAATAAATGAGAATTAATGATATCTTACAGGCAAGTGAGAATCGCCAGTGATTTATGATATTCAGTGTCCGCTTTTTTGTTTGTTAGGTATTTAGTTATGGTATTATTTTATCAGGTTACTTGAAAATAATTATTATGCTCATTGAAAAATGGAAAATAAAAAATTAAATTAATGGTTCTCTTATACTATTACCGTAGAATGAGCCAACTTTGCACCAGATTTTCATTTTTTTTTAGAAAATTTGTCATAACTCTGGAGCAAATGACCACAGCTTGTTCTGGATACTTTTAAATAGTAGCCAAAGGGATTTAAAGCTATTTTGGGAATGATTTTGGGTCTTAAGTATTACCCTAGAGCCAATTTTTATTGACAAACTTTGGTGCAATGTTTCCTATAGGCAAGACATACTTGCCTATAGGAAACATTGCACCAGAAAAAATAATTGCCATAAAAGCTTATTAAATCAAATGCTTGTGCAAAGATAGACACTTAGATATGTAGAGTGTGTTGTTCTGCACCTGAGAAGCTTTAAATCATCAAAATTCAGTCTAGTAGGGGGGAAAAAAAAAACTAATGGAAAACACGAAATTTTCGGAATTTATCAAATGACTGGGATTTTCTTCCTTTATTTTTCAAAGTTTCAAAAGGGTATAAAGTAAAATATAAAGAAAAATGAAACAAAATTGAACACAAAACTAAACAAAATTGAACACTTCTGGTGGGTGACTTAATAATTATGTTGTTCCATAGGTTACCTACTAACTAGTTGTTAATCAAAATCGGATTCTGAGGTAAATAAAGCCCCCTCAAGATCCGAAGAACCAACAATAGTATCCCTGCAATCAGTGCACAGGTAAGACATTTCCCCCTCACTGTCATCTGCATCGTACCAATCATAGGATTTGGGTAAGCAAACAAGGTGACACAACTTGTGACAATGATCACATTCTAGGAACTTTTCTGATTTCCTTGTGGGAAGCGAGCATTTGAAACATGGTTTGACTTTTTCTACCTTTTTTCTTTTCACCTTTTTTGATTGTTTTAATTCATGCTTGATTATTTTTCTTTTGAACTTCTTCGGGGGGTCCGAGTCGGGCACGCCATCTCGCCTGATCTCCGGGTCATCTCGCCTGATCTCCGGGGCATCTCGCCTGATCTCCGGGGCATCTTGTCTGATCTCCGGGGCATCTTGTCTGATCTCCGGGTCATCTTGTTTGATCTCCGGGGCATCTTGTCTGATCTCCGGGGCATCTTGTCTGATCTCCGGGTCATCTTGTCTGATCTCCGGGTCATCTCGCCTGATCTCCGGGGCATCTTGTCTGATCTCCGGGGCATCTTGTCTGATATCCAGGGCATCTTGTCTGATCTCCGGGGCATCTCGCCTGATCTCTGGGGCATCTTCTCTGATCTCCGGGGCATCTTGTCTGATCTCCGGGGCATCTTGTCTGATCTCCGGGCCATCTTGTCTGATCTCCGGGGCATCTTGTCTGATCTCCGGGGCATCTCGCCTGATCTCCGGGGCATCTCGCCTGATCTCCGGGGCATCTTGTCTGATCTCCGGGGCATCTTGTCTGATCTCCGGGGCATCTCGCCTGATCTCCGGGGCATCTTGTCTGATCTCGGGGGGATCCGAGTCCGGCACGCTATCTCGCCTGACCTCATGGAGTACTAAGTTTTCTTCACTTTCTCTGTTATTTTGCAGGTTCATGACTGTTACCTCATCGTCCTGGAGGATGAAGAGTACATCATCTAACTCTTGGTTGTCCTGAAACTCGTTCAAAAACAGTGCATCACAGGGTTCATCATCAAACTTGTTGTTCTGAATTGTCAAGTTTTCTTTTAGTTTCTTGTTGCTCTCATTTTGGTTTTGTATTTCTTTGATTTTATCGTGCAAACTAATTTTCGTTTTATTGTTTGAGTCTGGTTTTTTGCCAATTAAACGAGGTTTTCTTTTTTCCTTCTTGATTTTCGTTGTTATTGTAATTTTCTCATTTTTTGTTTTGGTTCTTTCAATTTCAAGATTGGCAGGTTCGGCAAATAATATCTCATCTTCGCTAGTTTCCATATTGTCTGGATTGTCTGTCCTACTGGTGCTTGCTCCCTCGTTTACGTGTTTGTTGAGAATACTTTTTCCTGGTGATATATTGAGCTTCTTTCTCTTGTTGGGTTTCCTCGTCTCAATAGGCTTTGTTTTGTCGTCCAAATATTTTTTGAAGCTGTCATCAAGGGCTTCGTGATCATATAATGATCAATCTGCAAAACTTTTGAGCAACTCATCCAGACAAATTGGGTAGATACTACATCTTCTAAAACCTGTTGTCAGGTTTGAAGCAGCGTTTTCTTCAATAGCAGTCATAAGTTTCTTCAATAGCCCAGGAAAGTCTTGTTTGTCCAATCCTGATTTGTTTCGCCCTTCAGAATCTTTGTATTTTGATAATATTGCTCTCCAAGCCTGTTTGAAGGGCCGGAAGAACGCAACATCGAAGGGTTGCGTTAAGTGGGTGCTGTTAGGGGGGAGGCAGATGAACTTAATTCCATTGTTTTCACATAGTTCCAAAACTTTTGGCGATATATGTGACGACAAATTGTCGCCAATCACAACTTTTTCACCCTGTTGCTTCTTAAGTTGAGGCATCATGTGATTTATGAACCATTCTTCAAAGGTATTCGCATCAAACCAACCGCTAGGCGAGTTTGCATACCTAGTTCCATTGGGGCCTCCTTCGGTCCACGTTGACCAAAGGCGGGTGCTTTTGTACACCACAAACGGTGGCAAAACTGCTCCAGCTGCATTTCCGGCCATCATCAACGAAATGGAACTCTTTGATGTGTTTCTTTGTAAAGTGGGGTATTTCATCCCTCTTTTAACAATGCATTTTTTTGCACCTGGATCGTCGGTGAGATTTGTTTCATCGTAGTTCCATATATTTTCCGGTGAGACACCAGCCAAGCTGACCTCAACGTTTGAAACATACTTTTTTAAAGTCTCTTCGTTGATGGAAGCTCTAACTCGCTTTATGTTAGCGACAAATCTTTCTGAAAGTTGAGGGTGACGTTTGATAAATGATTTGACCCATTCGAGACCTGGCAGCGTCCCGTTCGTGAACTGCTTGACATTTCAGCCAATCTTTAGTAGATAGTCATTCACAATCATTCTTAAATAATCGCTTGTTATCGGGAAGTCGAAGGCGCACAGTTGGATTGTACATTTTACTATGTGGAGCTCTTCAGCCTCTGTGAAAACTTTTGGACGACCTACTTCTCTTGTGTGCTTCTTGCCCAATTTGGAGTTCAGGGTTCTTCTTGGAATCTTATACCGGGCTTCTGCTTCTCTTTGTGTGATTGTTCCATTTTTAAGTTCATTCAGACATTGCTCTAACTGTGAATCCGTGTAGTTCCTGTATTTACGATTGGTTCGCCTCTTTACTCTTACTCTCGGCATCTAAAACACACAATAAAATTAAAGAAAAAAGTTACCTACAAGTGCATCTCGGTTGAAATTATTGATGAGAAAACTCATTAATAGTGGTAACTTTGCACTAAGCATAATTTCTATTTTTATTTGACTAGAAACCAGTCAGTTTGAAGGGAAAACATTGCACCAAAAGCTCATTGACATGGTTTTTTTTTCTCAAGATTTCTATGTGATGCTTAAAGATTATGGTTAAAAAACTCAAATGAATAGGTTCAATAATAGCACTAAGAACAATTAAATATACTCTCAAACACTCTAATAATAAATCTAAGGTCATAAAAATTGATTATATTTGGTGTTAATACAGATTTTTATCTCAAGGTAACTTTGCACCAACGATTATCTGTATTAGGATTACCCACATAAGTTGAAATAAAAAAATCACTGTTTGGTGAAAACTTTGCACCAGGTGCAAAGTTACACTAAAATGGTAAAAATTGACATGCTCACCGAATTTTTTAAAATATCTTGCTTGGTTGTTAAGTAAACGTGGTAAACTAAAAAGAAACGGGTTAGGACGAGAAAGAGGATCATAAAAAACATATTGTTTCTTACCTTAGCAGCTAGTTTGTATCCTTTACATGAGAAATTTTGGAGACTTCAAAAATGACGCTCGTTACACACTTTCAGATTTTGAAAAATATCAAAAAAATAAATGTAAACATAACCTCACTTTTCATAACACGTGATTGAAAAAAGAATCAGCTGTTTATCAGTACAGGTTTCCATGAGCAAAGGGTTTATCACTTTCTCACTAGAGCGCTGCAACACTTAGACACAGTCTGGTGCAAAGTTATATAGCCTGGTGCAATCTTAGCTCATTTTACGGTACTTGAAATAAAAACAATGGTTCTGTTGCATTTTAACTGAGAACCGCCCGTGTACAGTTAAATTGTACACGGGCGGTAAAATTAATTCCTTCCAATCACGCGCACTTAATAAATTTTCTAGGTCTTGAAGCGTTCGGAGGTGTGCAAGAAATGAATTTAGTTTCCGATATTTGTCCGGATCGATCGAGAAGGAATACCTAAACCTTCTAGATAAATCATCCAGATACCTAGATAATATTTCTAGAAAAATTGATAAATCATCAGTTTTCACGATGATTTGTTAAAAAGACTAGATATGTTTTCCGTAATTTTAATAAATCAACCAGATACTACACTTGAGAGCAACAAAAGCGAATCAAACTTTCTCCTCCACCAAATCTGTGATATCTTCGAAATTACTATTTCTATCGAGTCGTAAGATGTCTCAAAATGTTGTAAATTTTGTTTTCTACAATTTCATAATTCGATTGTTAAAAAAAACCTACCAGAAGCCATCAAAATGCAGTTTTACTACAGGGTGTCAAAAAAGAAGAAAATCATGATTTTTTATTTTTAACAAAAGAAGTCATAACATGAGAAATCAAAAAGATTCATTCATAACAATGGTGAATCAGTATTTTGTGTTGCCTCCCTGAGCTCTGATCACAGCATTCATTCGATTTGGTATTGACTGGATCAAAGTAACCACAATTTTTTGAGGCAACCTCTCCCATTCTTCGGTGAGGGCGATCTTGAGCTCTGCTACAGTCTGGAGAGCCGGTATTCTACCTGGAACACTTTGTTTGAGTTAGTTCCATAGATTTTCGATCGGTTTGAGGTCGGGACTAAGAAAGGGCCAGTCCAAAGTGTCAATATTCTCCTCACACAAGAACTTTTGAACACAGTTAGCCACATGTGGGCGGACATTGTCGTGCATGAGGAGGAACTGGTCGCCCATAAGTTGATCGAGAAGAACCACATGGGTCTGCAGGACTTCAAGAAGCTGGAATTTAACTAAAGAGAGCTTCAACTGGACCCAAACTCTCCAGAGAGCAAAGGGAAAGGAGACTCAGATTCGCCATAGAACACGTGGATTGGACATCCGAGCAATGGCGCTCTGTTCTCTTCACTGATGAATGCCAGGTGTGTTTGTTTGGTAGTGACAGAAGGAAAAGAGTCTATCAAAGAGCGGGAGATAGGTATGCTGAGTGATGCATCACAGAAACTGTTAGTTTCGGCGGTGGTTCCTGTATGGTGTGGGGTGGGATTTCAACTGAAAGAAAGACTGAATTGGTTTTCATCACATGCGGTGCGGGAGGTGGCCTGAACAGTTAGCGATACAATAATAACATCCTGCAGACCCATGTGGTTCCTCTCGCTCAAATTATGGGCCACCAGTTCCTCCTCATGCACGACAACGTCCGCCCACATGTGGCTAACTGTGTTCGGGAGTTCTTGGGTGAGGAGAATATTGACACTTTGGACTGGCCCTTTCTTAGTCCCGACCTCAAACCGATCGAAAATCTATGGAACTAACTCAAACAAAGTGTTCCAGGTAGAATACCGGCTCTCCAGACTGTAGCAGAGCTCAAGATCGCCCTCACCGAAGAATGGGAGAGGTTGCCTCAAAAAATTGTGGTTACTTTGATCCAGTCAATACCAAATCGAATGAATGCTGTGATCAGAGCTCAGGGAGGCAACACAAAATACTGATTCACCATTGTTATGAATGAATCTTTTTGATTTCTCATGTTATGACTTCTTTTGTTAAAAATAAAAAATCATGATTTTCTTCTTTTTTGACACCCTGTAGTAAAACTGCATTTTGATGGCTTCTGGTAGGTTTTTTTTAACAATCGAATTATGAAATTGTAGAAAACAAAATTTACAACATTTTGAGACATCTTACGACTCGATAGAAATAGTAATTTCGAAGATATCACAGATTTGGTGGAGGAGAAAGTTTGATTCGCTTTTGTTGCTCTCAAGTGTAGATACATTATCCATTTTCTCTGGAAAATTCATCTAGACGGAATATGCTAGATATCTTTTCTAGACTGTCTTGGTAAAATGTACAGAAAACGAACAAATCATCGATTGTCACGTTAAGTTACTGAGAAGAGTAGGTATTATTTCCAGAATTTTAGTAAGTCAACCAGATACATTATCCATTTTCTCTGGAAAATTCATCTAGACGGAATATTCTGGATATCTTTTCTAGACTGTCTTGGTAAAATGTACAGAAAACGAACAAATCATCGATTGTCACGTTAAGTTACTGAGAAGAGTAGATATTATTTCCAGAATTTTAGTAAGTCAACCAGATACTGGATATATTGTCCATTTTCTCTGGAAAATTTATCTAGACGGAATATTCTGGATATCTTTTCGACACTTGAGAGCAGAAAAAGCGAATCAAACTTTTTCCTCCACCAAATCTGCGATGTCTTTGAAATTACTATGTCTATCGAGTCGTATGATATCTCAAAAAGTTGTAAATTTTGTTTTCTACAATTTCTTAATTTGATTGTCAAAAAAACCTACCAGAAGCCGTCAAAATTAAATTTTACTTCAGGATGTCAAAAAAGAAGAAAATCATGATTTTTTTATTTTTAACAAAAGACGTTATAACCTGAGAAATCAACAAGATTCATTCATAACAATCAATGGTGAATCAGTATTTTGTGTTGCCTCCCCAAGCTTTGATCACAGCATTCATTCGATTTGGTATTGACTGGATCAAAGTAACCACAATTTCTTGGGGCAACTTCGGTGAGGGCGATCTTGAGCTCTGCTAAGGTCTAGGGAACACTTCTGCCTCGAACACTTCGTTTGAGTTGGTCCCACAGATTTTCAATCGGATTGAGGTCGGCACTAAGAAGGGGCTATTCTAATATTCTCCTCACCTAAGAACTCCCGAACACAGTTAGCCGCATGTGGGCGGGCATTGTCATACATGATTTACCATACAACATTATTGGTAACATATCCAGACTATCTGGAAAATACATCTATATTATTTATGAGTGATGTTTTCAGCTATCTAGTTTATGAGTGATGTTTTCAGCTATTCTGTTCTGGAAGGATTTTTTTATACTTCCATATTGTACTTATAATCCCTCAATCATTCTGAAAAATGTATCTAGAATTTGTGTTTTATAATTTAGAAATATTTTTTCCATCCGGTTCTAGATGTTTTGTATATTGTCACACTTTTTTCCTAGATAAATCATCTAGAATTCTGATGAACCTACCAAGGGTTCCAATTGATTCATCTAGATGAGCTTTTACCTAGTCTTTCTAGACAAAAAAAGCGAATTTTTCTCTGAGTGCAGTTACAAGTATGAACGTTAAGTCAAATGAGACCTGTTGTAGAGGTAAATTGCATTCTCTATCATTAGATCAATAAGCCAAGTGAGAATTGGCCAATACCAATTTTTTTGCTCGAACTCCAATTCTGTAACATGCAATATTCGGGTCCATCTGATCAGTTCCGCCCATATTTTAAATATATTGTCCAACAACAATGGGGCAGTTGGCTTTGACAATCTTGCGTTGTTCTTTGGAATAGCGCGATACTTTCGTCACTCTCTGAGCACCATACTGGGTAGATAGCATCACAACTGGAGTATTGTCCATCCACTGGGTATAAACAACACCATTGTCCCATTCCACACAAGTTTCAAAAGTACCACGCTTTTGCTTCATGAACTGTTTCTTTGGCGTCAGAGGACATGGGACGTGGATCCGGTTTCGTCGTAATGTTCCAACTGCTTCATAGTTTATCATTTTGGAGAACGAGAATAACTGAGGACTTGAAAATAAATTGTCCATACTTGTGAAGTACAGTATAGTAGTATTAGTAGTGCTTTATTTAGACTGTCAGCTCGAGTTAAGAAGTCCCATTACGCGAACAGTTTAATATAGCACCTCTTTATTTATTGTAAATTTTTACCGTACATCCCGTTTAGTAGGTGGTAGTTCCTCAATCAAAGGTACAAGTTTAGTGGACTTGCAGCCTTACCAAATAGAAGGTCATACTGATGGGCGTTTGAATTGGCACTTGCACCTTGATAGACCTCGAAATTCACCTGGTACCCATTTCTTTTTTATACAGGGTGTCCCACCAAACTTGGACACCTCAAATTACTCGGCCCCTGAAAGAGTTTTTGAAAAATAAAAAAATCTAGGGTACATGTGCTAATTATGCGGTTTCAGTAATGAAATTTTTTTTATACAGGGTGGTCCAAAAGTCAGAAATTGAGGTGTCAACTTTCGATTTTTAAATGGATCGACCTGAATTTTATTTGATAATTTTACTTCTAAATGATTCTTGAGTACTTTTTTAAACAAAAAAATTACATACAGGGTGGTTTTTTTTCGACCAATTTTTTTTCTAAATCTTGAATAACTCAAGTTTGGTTAATTTTTTCGATAACAAGAAGAGAATGTGTTTGTGTAATGTTAACACGCACTTTCAATTGGCATCAAAAATTTTTATACAGGGTGGTTCACAAGTGAAATAATGACTTGATTTTTTTTAAAACCGAGTTTTTTTAATTTTTTATTAAGAATTAATAATTTTCGTCTAATTTTACACATTTTTCGTTAGTCATATCGAAAAACAAAACTAAAGTGTTGTACAGGGTGAGACATAATTTTTTTGTAACACCCTGTATATGGGCAGTCAAAGAGACGCAAAATTAAATATAGAGACTAAATATGCAAGAAAAACTTTGATTTTTAATTAAACTAAAAAGTTATGGTGTTTTAACTAATATTGTCGCATGGACCACCCTGTAGATATTTTCTTAAACCATCATATGGGTAGTCGAAACTGTCTAAAATTCAACGAGGAGTCCAAATCTGAAAGAAAAAAAATGAATTCAAAAAGCCATGCTTAATTTTGTGTCTACACCTACCTACTTTTTATTTCAAGTTTTAAAATCATTCAGTGTGGACACCAAATTGAAAATGGCTTCAAATTCGTGTTTTTTACTTGTTTTTCCCACATGATTCGAAGTGTTCGTTGAATTTTATACAACTTAGAGTACCTACATGATAGTTTAAGAAAATATCTACAGGGTGATCCATGCGACAATATTAGTTAAAACACCATAACTTTTTAGTTTAATTAAAAATCAAAGTTTTTCTTGCATATTTAGTCTTCATATTTCATTTTGCGTCTCTTTGACTGCCCATATACAGGGTGTTACAAAAAAATTATGTCTCACCCTGTACAACACTTTAGTTTTGTTTTTCGATATGACTAACGAAAAATGTGTAAAATTAGACGGGAATTATTAATACTAAATAAAAAATTAAAAAAACTCGGTTTTAAAAGAAATCAAGTCATTATTTCACTTGTGAACCACCCTGTATAAAATTTTTTGATGCCAATTGAAAGTGCGGGTATTCATTACACAAACACATTCTCATTTTGTTATCGAAAAAATTAACCGAACTTGAGTTATTCAAGATTTAGAAAAAAAATTGGTCGAAAAAAAACCACCCTGTATGTAATATTTTTGTTTAAAAAAGTACTCAAGAATCATTTAGAAGTAAAATTATCAAATAAAATTCAGGTCGATCCATTTAAAAATCGAAAGTTGACACCTCAATTTCTGACTTTTGGACCACCCTGTATAAAAAAAAATTCATAACTGAAACCGCATAATTAGCACATGTACCCTAGATTTTTTTATTTTTCAAAAACTCTTTCAGGGGCCGAGTAATTTGAGGTGTCCAAGTTTGGTGGGACACCCTGTATATATTTGATCTTCATGACGACATTTGTGTAATATTTTTTTATTTATTTTATTTTACAGATAATAAATTTCTGCCATTTGCAATCCAGAGGGCAAAGTACTCAGAATACTTGAGCAATTTCCTCTCTGGATTACAAGTGACATTTTTTGGAATAAATATGATCGAGCCTTTGGTTCTCCGGTATTTCGTTTACAGATGTTGCCAACTTTGTTTATAAATCCCATTGTTTCTTCTGCCCAAGGTCCGAGTGTTTCTACAGAGACAGCCACGAAGATGAAATTATTCTTGATCTGGGAATATACTCGATGTTTCTTTTTTACAGCCTTCTCAGAAGCAAAACCAGGACCCGCGTTCTCGTTTATATTACTTGGAGCGAGAGAGTCAGCGCAAGTAGCATCCCATACTAAGGCACGTCCCCGCTCCCAAGCCGTGTTTGTTATGCCGTCGGGTCTTTTGCCATCTTCTCTAGAAATTCCTGTTGGCTCAAGTTGCGAACCAATATTGGCAGACTGGAGAGCTCTTTTAATGAGTGAATTTAGCTCAGCATGTCTTGAGTATGTGCCAGGATTTTTCTGACAACTTAGCCCATGATGGCCCAGAGCATCAACCTTGTCTCCACATTGACATTCGTGAGGGACACATATATTACAACCAAGTCGTAGACCCACGCATATTTTCATTGTATTGTTGTCAAGGAAAGTACCCAAACTGGGACAGGGTATAGCATTGAGCCATGCTCCGGAGACGGGGTTTTGTAGCATAGATATGTTTTTTTGTTAAAGCGCCAACCATATAGGCTAGTGCACAAGGTCCCTACGACTATCCAAGAAAGTTGCTTCAGTCCAACCAATAGTATTCCGAAGCCAGCCAAGTGCAGCACATGTGGTAAAAATAAGTGTCGCGGCATACGCATTATCGGCCATGACAAGTTGCATCTTGGATGAAAATGCGGTGTCCCATTTGGATGGATTCAGTTCGATGGCAGAGTAATTGAATTCCCACGCTTCGGCTATAGATTTCTTGATGTCTGTTTTTGTGTTAGTCTGTTTTTGTGTTTTTGTGATTGTGTGGTGTATAATATAATGATAAAAATTATAAATTTCAACATTCTAAATTAGGTCAAATGAACTAATTTCTCTTTTCCAATATTAAGTCTTTAAAATGTCAGATAAAATTCGCTTGACACTTTTATTTGGAGGCACAGGTTCTACTGATTTATTTCGAAACTTAGAAAATTACAATTAGTATAATAAAACTTAAAACTATGGGTGAGAACCTGACTTGCTCGATGCAGGTAACAGAACTGAGGTGTCTGGCTGTCCTGAGGAGCTATCAGGAGAAAATAGTGGTCAGCATTTAATATGACAATATGAGCAAATTCGAATACATAACTCCTCCATTCCTAGAATTTGGCAGCACCCAGAAGAGGAATTTTTGGGTACACCGAATCGACCCTTGGTTGGACTTCAATATTGTTTGGAGTTGGACTTGAACCAACTACTATGTTACTGGATGTATCATTGGGATGCTTCAAAGTCCATGTGATTGTGTGGTGTATAATATAATGATAAAAATTATAAATTTCAACATTCTAAATTAGGTCAAATGAACTAATTTCTCTTTTCCAATATTAAGTCTTTAAAATGTCAGATAAAATTCGCTTGACACTTTTATTTGGAGGCACAGGTTCTACTGAGCTGGTTGAAGGTTCTACTGAGCGATTTGTCTCAAATTATTATCTTAGCGAAAAAGTAAACAACACGATTCGTCTCAGTACGACAGTTAAATACGGTACATATTGAGGGATTTTTATTACATCTTTGTTAAAACTATACGGAAAACATAAAACGGTACATAATGAGGGAGTTTATTCATGTTTATAAAACAACTCATTTTTTACTTAAACCATAAGTGGATGTAAGTTTTACAAAATCCGAACGACTGAGTGTGCCATTCTTATAATTTTTTATTTGTTCATTTAAATATTTCATTTTTCTCATTGATCTAGCAGAATATTTTTTTTTCTGTTGCAAGCTGTTCAATTTCACAAATGTTTCCATCTGAATACCTATGAGTGCCTCTATGAAAATAGCAATGGACGGATGAGCCGAATAAATTTGTTGTTCTTGTGAGTTCTGCTGAGTGTTCTGCCCAAACTTCAGGAGGAATTCTGCGAGATATAAACATCTACCAAATAGTCAGCGAACTTTGTTAGGCGCTCATCATCAGGAGCTTCGGACATTAAATCAAATGCAAATCAATCCTCTATGGCATTAGGATTCAAGAATATCATTCCAAAGCACCACTTCAACCAAATTCCTACATCTGTTTCCTCTTTATATTCGTTGGCTAAACCCAAATTTTGTATTTTACGCCACCAACTTTGGCTTAAATGGAATCGACAGCCGAAAATTTTGGCATGTGGCCATATTTCTGTTATAGCATTATGAATAGCTCTTTCGTAGTCAACTACTCAGATGGGTTCAAAATCAAACTAATTCCTGCTCATGCTTCAGAAATAGCAATGAGACAACGTTTATACACTCCTTCTTCTTTATTTTTCAAAAGGCACCATACCAACGGCACATATGACAAATTAAAAAAACCCAAGTACAGTGAACAGCTGATACAATATTCGAATGTCCCATCTACATATAATTTAGGAGCCTCGCAAAGGTATTCTAAATTCTTTGAAGTGGAAAATATAATTAAATTATCACTAGCAGAGTTCAAAATTACAAATGGTTCTTTCTTTTTAGTCATTGGACACCTTGAGGCCACAACATCATGGACTTCTTGAATGTTTGCAGGTAACTTTGGGTAATATGAGGTAATATACAGGGTGGGGCAAAAGTCTGGAAACCCCTGAATAACTTTCGAATAGCTTCTTCGGTGAAATTAAAATTTAGTAAGGTAAACCGGGCTAATAAGACCTTCTTTTAGAGTGGGGTCGATTTTTGTTACCGGCCCCCATGTCGGGGCCAGGGGGGCCAACTTCATTTTTTTAAATACGAACCCCCACCTTGCGATACATTTTTAAAAAGGTCTTTAAATAAGAAATACATTGGTGCAAATTTTATTTTTTAAATATTAACTGTTTGCAAATGGCGTCCAACTTTGTATATGCAGTAAAGTCTGCAAACCCCTGAATATCTTTTGAAAGGGCTTTCTCAGTAAATTTAAAATTGTGCACGGTAAGTCGGGGTAATTAGACCTTTCCAAAAATGTATCGCAAGGTGGGGTTTCGTATTTTAAAAAATGAAGTTGGCCTCCCAGGGCCCGACATGGGGGGCCGGTAAAAAAAATCGGTCCCATTCTAATAAAAGGTCTAATTACCAAGGATTACCGTACACAATTTTAAATTTACTGAGAAAGCCCTTTCGAAAGATATTCAGGGGTTTCCAGACTTTTCTGCATACACAAAGTTGGACGCCATTTGCAAACAGTCAACATTTAAAAAATAAAATTTGCACCAATGTATTTCTTATTTAAAGCCCTCTTCAAAAATGTATCGCAAGGTGGGGGTTCGTATTTAAAAAAATGAAGTTGGCCCCCCTGGCCCCGACATGGGGGCCGGTAGCAAAAATCGACCCCACTCTAAAGGAAGGTCTTATTAGCCCGTTTTACCATACAAAATTTTAATTTTACAGAAGAAGCCATTCGAAAGTTATTCAGGGGTTTCCAGACTTTTGCCCCACCCTGTATAAATGAGGAAATACTTACCAGTCGTGCAACTTCGATTTATACAACGCCATTTCGTTTCATCGCTTGCCATTATTCTGTAAAAATTGTATCTATAATTGTTCAGCACCAACATAAACTTTCCACGCTCGCTAGTTGTTTCTATGATGCCGTTCGGATCCATGATCAAATTACTACTGATAAAAAAGTTCAAAACAATAACAGTACCTACCATAATTATGACTTGTCAAGGCCATCACTTGTTAATGTTGGTATCCCACGTATTTCAACAGAATCTGAGGGAAACACAAAAATTATAAGGAGATTTATATTTATAAAATAATAGTAATAGTGTTAAGGCGAGGTGGTAGGCCGCGGAGGCGTCTCTTACCTGGTCAGTGTGGTTAGTGAATATAAAGGCTGGTGATGAATTACTGATTATGAAGTCCGTGATGATAATGATGAAGGAGTCTCTGGTTGGCGATGAGTAGTCCTCAGGTGGCGATCTTGGATGACGGGACACTCGAAAACTAATAATTAACGCGAGAAGTATTGAACGCGCGATAAGAAAGGTATGAGCTTTTACGGATGAGTCGGTGACGATGTTGACTATTATTAAAACCGGACAAGACTGAGGTCATAGGTGATACCAGTTCAGATGATAGGTGATATACAGGGAGTGCCAGAAGACATGCACCCAACAAATAGTATAATTAATTAATAAAATTATTTGTATACCTACAGTAATAGTAATACAATTATAGTATAGTAAATTGGACCAACCCCAGTAGCTTACCGGTACTTAGTTACATACTAAGCTTCAAACACTTCAAAGCTTGACATCAGGCTTGATGGTGTAGAAGATCCGGTTGGCTACCTTGAAGAAGATATGGTTGTGGTTGTCCATCAGTTTCTCCAGCATTCCAATTTTCATCTGCCTCGACATCTGAATTCAACTCCGAATTCAACGAATCTAAAAATATTTATTTAGCACTATCATTAAATAGTTAACGTAATTGTTAGAGACAGACTACAAGTTTAAAAGTGTTGAAACTTAAAAAAAAACACTCTCGAAAATCCTCTGACAGTGTACAATAGCTTTGGACGATACTATTATCGCCACTCTTATACTAAGCAACACTTGTGTGTAAAGGTATTTGTTTTTTCGACCCACCAAAATGGTCAGATTGTATTTCTTCTAAATATTTGTAATTATACACTGAGCGTCAAAATAAGAGGAACGCTAAAATGATCTTAAATATTTTCGAGACAGATTTCCTTAGGAAACTGTTTCCTTTCCAAATATAAGTATAATACTAAAACTTTTAAAGCTACAATAATGTCTTTTGGTCACAAACAAAACTGATAATCAGGCAAAAAATGCAATAAACGGGTTAAAATTTTCTATCCTACGAAAAAAAGCTATGCAAATTTTCTTACCTCGTGTGGAAATAACAAAAATTCAAAGAAAAACGCAGATCATCTTGTTGCTGACTCGATATGATGCAACGAAATCGAAAAAGAGTGAGAGAGGGGGAACTTGGAGTTTTTTTTCCGACATTATACTGGCAGCACCAGTGAGATACATCCTTTAGTAACCGAGATAATATCGATAGGCTTTGTTGGGTAATAGGGCTTAATCCGTCCTGTGACAATATATAATTTGTATAAAGGTTACGCCAGCCTCCGTGGGGTAAGGGTTATGATTACTGCCCGTAGTCCTGAGATCGATTCCCGGTCGGAGCAGATTTTTCACACCGAAAATTCTGTTCCCTCCGTACACGTGAGGCTGTCAATTCTGGCCCTACCCAGGCTGGGTGAGGTTAATATGGGTAGCTGGTACGATTCCCAGCGAATGGAGGGTAAAGTCCTAATTCAGGATGTTAAATAAAATTGAATCGTTGCCGTTAGGCAGGGCATCCAGCTGTAAAAATGTGCCCAAACCAACCAACCTCAACCATGAGGTTGAACAACGTCGACCCTGCTTAAGCGGGATAAGACAGAGTAAAAGAAGATTCAATTCAATTCAATTCATATATTTATTGTGTTGTTTAACATAACATTATACACAATTTACAAAACATTAGATTTAGATTATTTTTTTATACTATACATACAATGTACCTAAAACTTAAAAACTAGCACTATCTAATAACATTATTTATGCTAACTAATTACTAAGATAAAGGTATTGTTCCAATAATTATTATTATTATTATTAATGACGTGTCTCCCCCTCCAGGCAGTGTGGACTCTGAAGATGCGTTGCCTGACTCAGCAGCTGGTAGTGGATGACCTGGAGGCGGAGGAGGAGGGCATTGTGGACTCTGTGCTGGACACGGACACAATAGCCACCGCCGCTAGGCCTGGCACCTCTCTCAAGACAGCAGGCGTGGCCGCCCCTGCTCACATGTCCAGGTGATACAGGCGAACCTCGCTCGATTTTTCTTTCATTAACACTTTGTACGCCACGTCGCTCAATATGAGCGACAGTGTTAATATAAAGTCAACTAAAATACAAAAACAGAGGTAACAAAGTGTCTCTCAATATGAGCGACGTGGCCCCCCATGAAAAACAAACTTGCTGGGGGCCACGTCGCACATATTAAGAGACAATCCTTTGTATCGTGGCCTCAGGGGAAAATCACGATTTTGGGCTTTGCGTACAAAGTGTTAAATAATAAATAAATAAAATAAATAAATGTGTTTCTTTGTGTTATTATATCACAATTTTAGTGTGTAGCACAGAATTATAGGACTTTTCCATATCTTTGTTATTCTAATATCTTATTTTTGCCTGTAATTCCACCACTGGTCGCTGCTCACATTAAAGCAGCTACTCATTTTGCCTCACGAGGTATGAGTGGACCCCGAAGAAAATCATTAAAGAAAAGAAAAGAAAAATCCCCCTAGCAGTACAACGTGGCAACGCATGCAGTGTATTGTCATCGCTGCCTGCAGAGAAGACATTTTCTGAAACATACACAGATAGTCATTATTATTTTTCATAGCTCATGTCATCCACACAGAGAAACACAATTATTTTTTATAGCTCATGTCATCCAGACAGACAAACACAATTACTTTTCTTTATTCATGTCAATATACATGTACAATGTATTTTTGTAATGCCATTTACCTCAATTATGTCATATCTCCTTAGAAACCTGAGATCATTACTTTCCTTTTTTGCTGCAACTTTCAGACACTTCACTTTTTGAATGAAACTATCGTATCTTAGCTTTCTAAGTGTTATCGAATTCAACTTGCAAACTTTACGATTTAATATTAACTTCTCGCGAAAAATGTCTGCGTTAGATTGGGACATGATGAAACTACTTTAGCTCAAAAGAAAAAAAAAACATTGAAATTAAAAAAAAAAAATCTTCAATAGAGAGAGCTCTGATTTACAGAAACTAATAACACAGACTGCTACATGAGTATTTAAAAACTAACAAATCAAAACAAAACGGTGCTCGGGCATAATCATAATCAACTTTGACTGAAGAATGTTAGGCACAGACTATGCCTAGGCAAAGCTGATCTTATCTTTTGTAAATAATCAACTTCGCCTGATTTGAGTTAGGCATAGTTGACTATGCCTAGGCAAAGCAGATTATATTTTTTCAAATCAACTTTGCCTGCTCATTTTAGGCATAGTATACTATGCCTAGGCATAGTCAACTGTGCCTGAGAATCAACATTGCCGCTAACATATACATAAGTAAACAAGTACTTATAGGGCGAAAAAGTAACCAGAGTTAGAATGTATTTGATTTCAAATGAAACTTATTACTCTCCACCAGACCCCGCACAGAGTCCGGGCGGCCCATCAGCGGCGTGGCGCGGCCCGGTACACAGGCGGCCAGGGGCGGCTCACTGCAACAGAGCCTGAGCACACCGCGCACCGCCCACTCTGCGCGGCCCCTCACCTCACAAGCCGCCCGCACCATACGCCTGGGCACCGCCAGTATACTATCCCAGCCCGACGGACCGTTCATCCAGGTGTCGCGGCTCAATCTCAGCAAGTACGCGGCGGATCGGACAGCCGCCAAGTATTTGTTCCAGTACTTGTACCACCATGAGAACGATGTGTCCACAGTAAGTCTTTTTTCAATTGAAGTCACTTTATTTTTTCTCAATAAGTCAGGTAGAGAAGAGAAGAGAGGGACTAGAGAGAGGAAGAAGAATAGACGAAATAAAAGAGAGATAGGAAGGAAGAAAAAGGGGGAGGACTGGTTTTTGATCAACAATTTTGATCAATCTTTATTTACAATTTTTTATATACAGGTGCAGTCAAAAGGTATAGTTAATAAAAGATAAACAAAGCTTGATCAAGGGTGGTGATAATGCCTTTGGCATTCTCTTCATTACAGATCTGGCAGTGATCGGGGGTTTGTGGATTTATAGAAACCACTGAAGGGCCCAGTCGGAGGGTAGCCACCCACCACAAGTCCTGATTCAGGGGCTTGGGGGGCTCCGAAACTGGTACAACCTTGTTCCGAACCCAAAAATGACAACCCCACCATACTTGGGAGAGGGTATTTTTTTAATGTCGAGGGAGTGTTACAAAAAAGGTCAGTCTGAAAAGAGAAAACGAAGCAAAATTAGTAATTTGTTAAAAACAAATTACTAATTTTGCTTCGTTTATTTGTTAAAAACAAATTACTAATTTTGCTTCGTTTAAATGATTAAAAAATTCTACTCAAATTATATAAAATTGTACTTTAAGAAAATAATATGTGTTTTAATACATTCTAAGAAATCAGCATTTGCCCGTCAAGATAGTGGGAACGCGACAATCAGTAGACTAATAATCAGTGAGTCTGCATATTTACTACAGACGTCATTATCAACATTCCAAAATACTGTTTGTATTCTTCAGCTGTGGAGTTCAAAATAACACCATTGGTAGTGTGAGCGTATGTATTACTCTCAATCGAAATCTATTCAAATACTTCATTCCCAAGAAATTTATAAAAATATCACATTCAGGTCTCGTATTGCCAAGAAAAGTAGTGCACATGGTCTCAAAAGTTCTCTTACGGAATCGAAAATCTTGATTTTTTTGAAGCTGGGGTACATTTACTTTTAATTGAGGTAGCTGCTCCACTTAGGCCTTCTTTTAGCAGGCTGTCCCTCAGCAGACTGTGCCTCAGCAGGTTGTTATTATTATTATTATTATTATAAAACGCTTTATTAGGTATAAATGGACATTATGTACATAGAAATAATTAATTTAACAATGAAAAAAATGGAAACAATATATACAATGAAAATGAAAAAGAATAGAAAATATATAAAAACATAAGTCCTAACTAAAGGGCGGGGTTATTGCCTATGGCAATCTCTCCCACCCAACCCTTGTCGCGCGGGACCAGCAAAGTACCTTCAACCGTGACAAATCCAAGTGAGTCGATAATCTTGGCAAGTGGAGTCGGGAGGTACGTAAAGCATGATCGAACTGTGTTGCACTGTTCGAATGTGAGGAGCTCTCTGTCTGGAGGTGCGCCAGAGAGACTAGCTAATGCAAGTTGGGCGTGCATTATCTTAAGTTCACACTTAAGATTTGAAGAGAATGCCGGAGGTATTATCACCACCCTTGATCAGGCTTTGTTTATATTTATTTCTTAACTTCCATGTTCATTGTATATAAAAAAAAATGTAAATAAAGCTCGATCCAATTGTTTATAAATAAATAAAATTAACTACAGCGGGTGAAAACTTTATGACCCCATTTGTGGAGTTTGTTTTTGATGTACATTTTCAAGTTAGACCGACCCTTGAATCGGATTATCTGCTCATCAGTACTGCGTTTCTCACCTCGATCAAATCTGAGTAATTATTTCTAAGATGGTCTAGGAAAGTTCTAACTTTGAATAGTTTGTCTGGGTTGTTACCATTGTATGAACTATTTCGTACAATGTGAAGATACCTCTTTATTTGGAAGAATTTGGTTCGGCTCATAATATCAGCCACAGGACTGTAACGGGTTTCAGTCTGCCAGTACATTGGAAGCTGAGACATTGGGACAGCAGTCATGTGGGGAAAATTCCTATGTACTTTTCAAGATCAGCCTTTGTCAATTGCAAATTAGTGCCATCTTTTTCATGGGCATAGAGGAGAAGGTTATAATATGGCCACAATATTTGTTTTTGACGTATAAATCAAGTAAAAAACACCAGTTTTAAAAACCAAAAGATAAAAACAATTATTTATTAAGTTTGTAATACAGTAAATGGGTACAAGACCTGATAAAATTTAAAGACTGTGTTTGTGAATAAAAAAAGTCAAAACTCAAATCTGAACTTAGGTGAAGGTAATATGGCTACGGGTGGCCATATTTATTACTCATGGAGTTTTCTCAACCATCTACATAATCTACAATGATTGAGTTATTGTTCTCATTTGTACTCATGGTGCTTTAACCTTTTACGGTCCAGTGCATGTCCCACATGCAACCATAGAAACGCTGCTAAACTCCAGTATAAAATTCACTAGAACAGTCCTTAAGGCCCAGTGCATTTATTTATTTACACTTTATTTTTTTTTTACAATACAAACAACACTTAATTATTAACAAAGATAAAAAAAATTAACAATATTTACAAAAAAAAAAGATATAGAAAAAAAAATAATTAAATGTACAATGTATTGTAATCCGGGGCGAAGTTAATGCCTTAGGCATTCTCTGCCACTTAACCCCGTTTTTTTTTTTTTCCTAAAAACAATATAGAAAACATGATTAAATACTCGACTTGTCAGAACCTCCTTGCCTCTGGGTTCAGTTGTCACCTTGAAGACGCTCATCAGCCTCTCGTTGGACTCGTGCAGCTTGAAGCTCTTGCAAGATCCTATCTGTTGACGCAGGGTCATGGACAGCAATTCCAAGTCTCTTGCAAGATCCTATCTGTTGACGCAGGGTCATGGACAGCAATTCCAAGTCTCTTGCAAGATCCTATCTTTTGACGCAGGGTCATGGACAGCAATTCCAAGTCTCTTGCAAGATCCTATCTGTTGACGCAGGGTCATGGACAGCAATTCCAAGTCTCTTGCAAGATCCTATCTGTTGACGCAGGGTCATGGACAGCAATTCCAAGTCTCTTGCAAGATCCTATCTGTTGACGCAGGGTCATGGACAGCAATTCCAAGTCTCTTGCAAGATCCTATCTTTTGACGCAGGGTCATGGACAGCAATTCCAAGTCTCTTGCAAGATCCTATCTTTTGACGCAGGGTCATGGACAGCAATTCCAAGTCTCTCAAGGTCTGCTCTGTGACGAACGAGATCTCTCTGGATGCCCATTTCCTCCAAGATGGCTTCCGTCTCATCTACTGTTAGTATATCGGCCTGGTTTGTGTAGGTATACTCAGGGTTTATTCTTGTGCATGCTTTAGTGATCATGCCATGGGAAATGGTTCTTGACTGTTCCATTCGCCATAGGCTAGTCTTTCCATGGGCTATGTGGAACGCCAGTGCAGCTTCCCTGAGTCTAGGCCACTTGTTGTTTTGAATCATGATTCCGTTGGGCCCAAGGAGTTTGTACAGACCGTAGGCCTCTCCATATCTCATCTTGAGACGTGCCATAGTTGCGAGGAACCTTTTGGTCTCACTCAACACAACAGGGTCCAGGTGGGCCATGGTTTTTTCTTCACTAGTCACAAACTTGTGGATTAGTGAAAACAGCGACATCTGTGTATCTTCCAATATGACAAGGAAGTGAGTTTTCAAGGTTGTCGCCGCAGAAGTTATTCGTGAGACCAGCATTGCGGCTCAGACGGGCAGGGTCAGGAAGCTCTTGGCCAGGCATATCTGGCAGGTCTGGTGCTGCATCATCAGTTCGCACCCCCTGATCTGGATCTATCATGTAGGCTCTTAAAATTTGGGATATGCAAGGAATGACATTAGGAGCCGTGTGAAAAGTTATAAAGAGTATTTAACAGCATGACTTTATTACTGCACTTTTTGAGATTTGAAATTAAAAAAAAATAAAGCACCTATTTGTGAAATAATACTGTGAGCAGATATTTAAGGTATTTGTAACACAAAGAAAACAATTATTTAAAAATTTCATGCAAACTCATGCAATAAGAAAATAGATCGGTAAATTTATTTATGACTTATCATTTTAATAATATTTATCAGCAGAGCAAATTTTCTTGAGTAATTCAGGGCATGTCTTCAGATAAGTGTGAAATTGGACACAACTTTTATCCACGTTCATTTTTATGATGCTGATCATTTTTATGAGCTTTCCGAACTTCCACACTTAGTTGACTTTTCTCCGTTGTCCAGAGATTCTTCATCATAGAAAACACTCTTTCTACAGGGGCGTTTGATCCCGGTAAACACAGCACAAACTGGATAACAACAGAGAGGATTTCATGGCTGAGGTTCTCATTTTTCAAGAACTTGAATATGTCTACCCAACGTTGTTCTATAGACAATTTCGATTCATTCCAATTTGCGATTTTTTCATCCGTTAAATACTTTGTCATCAAATTGAACTCTTCGAATAATTTAGTATCAACATCTGGTTTTACTACTTTGTTTGTAATCAAGGTATTCAAACATGGTTCTACATCTGACCAGGATGGAGCTCTGATAAGAGTGGCCCAATCAAAAAGTTCTATCTGTCTGTCATTGATAGCCGACCAACTCTCTAAGTATTCAAAGCTGGTTTTATAGAAATTGGCAGCTTTGTTCTTGAAGCTATTTTTTTCTTCTCCTTCTTCTAATTTCTCTAGAATGCTATGCGGAAGGAACTTACTCTCATACTTTGCCTTAAGATTCTCCTTCAATTGGTTTATTTCCCTATTCGTTTCAAGAGCAGTAACGTTTTGTCCCTCTATTTTGAGAACTGTACTATGAAATGATGCAACTTGTGACTGTAGAAACATCAACCAGACTTCAGATAATGGGTTTTCAAAAAAAACCTGTATAATTGTTGGACATCTCTCCAAGCTCAAGAAGTAGCTCTTTAAGGGTTTGAACAGTTTCAGAAGTCTTTCAACAGCAGGTAGTAGTGAAAGCCATCTGGTTTTACCATAAGCCAAAAGTGCACTGCCGTGCGCTCAGATTAATATGTTTTAAAATCACAAATTATCATCCCTCTTTTAAAAACTTAATAGAGAGATTAACTGTGCTCACTGTGTACTCAGTATTGAAGCTTGTCACGAATTATTCTACTCAGAAAATGGGATTCGAACCGACAACCTCCGAAATCTCTCGCGCTAACACAGGGCACCACTGAGATTACTTTTGTAAAAATTGATTAGAATCCGTTAGTGTAGATAATTTTCTAAATTACTTGGCTGGAATCGATTTCCGACCTCCTGTCTGCAGACAGACGACAGTTAACTCTGTAATGTCACTAAGGAGGAATGATACATGAATAATTATTTGTGATTTCTATAACACAGTTAATAAAATACTGCATATCATAATCACGGACACTTTGTAAAATAAAATATATTATCAGAAAAGGGAAATGAAATCCTGAAGGGATAAGATTAATTGTTAGTTGTTAGGTAAGTAGGTACTTGACACGAATAATATTAGGTAAGTACCTATTCTTAAAATTCTTATTTACTTTACGCAACAGTAACAGCTACTGTAAAACTTCCAATACACTTCACAGGATACGGAAATTGGTCATACTATTAATTAAATTTAATCTTCATAATTAAAACAAAAGACAGAAACTAAAAAGCACAGCAGCACGCGTAAATTCAGAAAACTGAGAGAATTGACGAGGGGTAGAGGGGGGAGGGTGAAACACACAGCGCGGCGCCTAAGGCATAGTAGGAGTATTTGTTCAAGTTTTAACTTGTCTCCTGAGTAGAGTGAAGAACTATATTACTATAGACGAAATTGCGCTACGTGTGGGTGGTACTCGGAAAAAAAAGAAAAAATACTAGCTTACGAATTATGCTCGATCTTCTCTAGGTATTTAATAAATATTTCTTTATGGTAAAATAAGGAAAGTAAAAAGCGGGACATTTTAATGCATTTGGTCAAAAGTGGGACATTTTAGCGTCCCGAAGAGATCGCTTGGGGCAGACGGCTCCAAAGCGGGATTGTCCCGCCGAAAGCGGGACGCACCCTATGCATGACCCATATGCATTGTTTTGTTTGTTCATCAGGTCGAGTTGTTTCGGAAAGAAACGAAGCGCTAGGGTCCAGTAGATTTTTTCTTTCAAATTACAGACCTCGTATACAGGGTGTTTGTAGACGACTCAAACTTTTTTTTTTTAAGTGGGATTTAACGTCGCTTTCAACTGCCATGGTCATATCACGACGGGGGTTTTACCCTCCATTCGCAGGAAACTCACAAACTTGCTACTCACATTGACCTCACCCAGCCTGAGTGGGGCCGGGAAAAGCCAGCGTCACGAGAATTAGAATTTGAATGGTCACCCATCCAAGTCTTAACCTCGCTGGATGTCGCTTAACTTCGGTGTTCTGAAGGGAACCGGTGTATTCAACATGCCATCGACGCTGGCTTTGTAAAAAGAACAATAGATCCCCAATTAGCGATATGGGAACTAAAAATGGGTAAATAATTAGGTATAAAACACTGTTAAAAAAAGGTAGGTAGTGGAAATACAAAAAGACAATGTGTTGAAGAGGGTCGTGAAATCAATGCTAACAACGCCACCCTGTATCACACATCAGCCTTCTTTGTCTAACTCATGTCAACAAGTGTGCTAGAAAGAGACAAATGTTGATCTATTGAATGGATATATTCCAGTCACTCGAAATCCACTGACAGCTATGGTGCCAGTGGTGCATTTCAAATAAGCATTTCCAAATAGTTCTGCAATGTCGTAGGATTTCAGGAGTCTGTCAGAGTGCAGAAAGAACTTGCGAATTTCTTCACTATAATAAGCCTTGAGCGCTCCCATAAATGTCCGATCTAGAGGCTGGAGCTTGTGAGTGGTATGGGGCGGCAAGCTTATTATTGAAACATGGTTCTCACGGGCGAGCTGCAAAACATCTAGGTTCCTAGTATGGCTGTAGTGTCCATCTAAAACTAATAGTACTGGAGAATTTTCAGTAGGATTTGTCTTCTGCAGAAAATGTCGAAACCAATCCGTAAACAGATTGGCTTGAATCCACCCTGAAGGATGGCGCCAGGAGGTCCTCCTTTCATTAGGAGATCAGAGTAATTCTTCCTCGGAAAAATCATTATTGGCGGAATAAAATGTCCAGATGCGCTCATGCAACACACTATTGTCACCAAAGATCCACGCTCAGCAGCTGTCAATACACCAATCTGATGCTTTCCCTTCTTACCGACAACTTCAGGGATTTTCGATTGAACAATGATCAACCCAGTCTCGTCGACATTGTAAATAATACGATCAGGTGTAAAGTGCTGCTTTTCGTATTCACTTTCGAGAATATCATAGAAATCTTTGACTGATGCTTCATTGAACCCTGGTACACGAGCTTGGGATGTTCCGGAGGGTTTTCTCATCGAGAGCTGGGCTTTGTGTCTCCTCATAAAATGATCAAACCATAACCTTCCAGCTTTTCCATTAACGAAGGGATGGCGAATGTTGTTCTGGTTCGCCAATTGATATGCCATCTGCCTGACGTCCGTCCGAGTTAGGCCATAATACTTTGTCTCCATGAATAGCAAGTATTCAAACAGATTTTTTTCCAGTGCCAATGGGAGAATTGGTTTCCTCTCAGTTTTTTTCCTACAGCTTCTTCAGGAGCTTCTCCAGAATCTCCTCAAAGTGGTTCTTGGAACGCTGAATATTTTGGCCGCCATTTTGCAGCTCAAAGCTTTTGATCTGACTGCATTTACTGCTTTTGTCATTTGCTCTGAATCCCAAACTTTCCTCTTCTTCTTGGTGTCTTGCGTTGTGTCTAAAACAGAAGGGGGAAAAACGCTAACGGTAATATGGCCACCCCTAATATCTTGGATAAATTTCTGAAATATGCAAGTGCATATCAGAAGAAGAAAGCAATTACTTTAAGACTTTATAATAAAACCCATTATTTGATTCACAATAGTGCCTGTATTAACAAAACTCATAATGATAAAAGAACAAAATGTATAATTACATTTACATGAAGAACATGCTAATGGTAATATGGCCACCCTATGACCATATCACCCACACCCTAAGCTGGCAATACTAGAAACACACAGATCATAATTATAATCAATAATTAATCGATATAATAAATAAATAAAAAACTTACCGTAATGCCAAGGAAGAACTACTAGTAATCCTTTATTGATTGGTATAACTGAATTCAAGAACAGACAATCAGAAATATTTTTCAAATTTATTCAAAATTTCACTGCGAAGAGATCAAATCCACTCTAAAATTGCATCATGAACAAATAAAAGTTCCAAAATATCTTTGCAAATACAATAGAATTGCAGACTGAATTGTTCTGCGCTGTTTTATTCTTTGGCAAAAGCTCTTTAATAACTCAGAACTGAAACTGAAAAATGGATTTTTCAATTTGCAATTTCTGCAGGATGAATCTCAAAGTGGTTTCTGCTGTAATGAGAGTCGCATCTCTACGACAGAGTACTTCAACGGCTAACTTCAGAGGTTTGAGAGACCTCCTTAACTTAGCAATGGTTTCCCAATCATGCTCAGTGAATTGTATGTTTGATTTTAGATCTATTAAAGATTTGCTTATGAGAGCTCTTACACTGTAAAACCGATCTAACATGTCAACCAAACTATTCCACCTTGTCTTACAATCAAGAACCAATTCTAATATTTTGCACTTTTCTTCCACGATGTATTTTTGTAAAATTATATCATTTTTTGTAGGGGAGTTTTTAAATGTCAAAACAGTTTTCCTAATTTTTTGATGAGATCTTTATAATTTATGGATAACTCGACCCTCTGACGATTTTTTTCAACTTCAAATACACTTGAATCCTCATCAAGGTTATCATCATTATCACTGTCATCCAAAACTATCTGTTGATCTTCAGATTCTTCAACTGCTTCAGTGGCATCACTTGTTTGTTTTTGGTACAGTACATCAATGACAGCTAGTTGTAGAAATGTAGACCATGAGCATATCGGAACTGTTGTAAACAGGGTACGATTCGTCCGAGTTTTTTCATTACATTGGGCCCATCGGTTGTTATTGCAACAATATCGTTGTCCATGTTTAAATCAGACTTATTTAAATGTTCAGAAATCAACCTCACTAGACTTTCAGATGAAGCCGATGCATGCATATTATACAGGAGGGTGATCGAAACCACCCAGCCACTATCTTTTTCTCGAGAACGGTTTGTGTTAGGATCTTGAAACAAAAAATTAGTCCCCAATATGGAGTCTGAAGTTTTATGGGAAAATATTTTGAACCTCCGCCCACCGCCCCTAAGGGTGTTTTCAGGGGGGCACATGTCCGTTTCTCTCGAATTTTAAATGGAATGCATATTTTTTTATTTTACATTCAAAACATCCAAAGCAAGTTAGTAACACTAGTAAAAAGAAAAAAAAATATTCCTTGGTTCGAGTCCCGAAAAAACACGGTTTTTAAAGATCTAGCATACCGAACCAGGCCAACAGATGTGGAAAATATGAAGCTGCGTATCATTGAGATCTGCCGCAACAGCACACCTGAGGAGCTAGAGAGAGTTCATGCCACCTATCCTGGCAGACTCAGGAAATGTATTGCAGCAGAGGGTGGTGTTTTTGAACATCTGTAGAGGTGAGTCATCTACATCGTACATACAAACTTCAGGCACGGACTCGTGTCATGACTCACGCGCACGGAAATGAACGCTTTTCAGAGTTTATTCGTCTGCCATTTTGAGGAAAAAAATTGCAGAGAGTTAATTTTTATTGCATTGTATGCTACTTATTTTCTACTATTATGTTAAAGAAAAAAAAATAGGGGGTCAAATTTAAATTTCTGGACTTTTGGTCTTTTGAACCTGAAAAAAGTTTATGACCAATTTAAGGACCTATGACTTACTTGAAGAATAAAAGTAAGTACATTTAATTAAAGAGGAGAACTTTACCTATTTTTTGACATTTTTAGTTTTTTTACAACGTTTACCGGGTGCCCGTAATGACTTCCGGAACCTGGGTCTATTTTCTTCTAAAACCCGTGTTTTTTCGGGACTCGAACCAAGGAATATTTTTTTTCTTTTTACTAGTGTTACTAACTTGCTTTGGATGTTTTGAATGTAAAATAAAAAAATATGCATTCCATTTAAAATTCGAGAGAAACGGACATGTGCTCCCCTGAAAACACCCTTAGGGGCGGTGGGCGGAGGTTCAAAATATTTTCCCATGAAACTTCAGACTCCATATTGGGGACTAATTTTTTGTTTCAAGATCCTAACTCAAACCGTTCTCGAGAAAAAGATAGTGGCTGGGTGGTTTCGATCACCCTGTATATTATCATTATTTATATGATAAAGTAGTTCCTTTGTGTGTATACAGAGTGAACGAAAAGTCCCGGAACTAATTTTTATCTTTTTAACGACTCAAGATAGGGACTTGCATTTTTGTATGAAGTTCTAACGCAAGATTTCCCACTTTTTGTCCGGGGAATGGGACCAAATCTGGAATGTATATCTCCTAAGTTGTCAAAGAAACATTGAACATTATGCGTGTTGGAACTTGTACTCCGTGCCACGCTCGTTGATTCCGGTTTTCTGATTGAGAAAAACTTTTACTCCGTGCCACGCTCCTTGATTCCGGTTTTCCGATTGACAAAACGTTTTCATGTCTGCTCATAAATCCTCGCATCCATTCTTCCCCCGCCATCTGATCTGCGGACATATCTTGTTATTTGCCTTGGAAAATGAGTATGCAAGTTCTGGAACACCTTTTTAGGTCAAACCATATTGCATTTTGGCCACAGTAGTTATGTATCTAACTAGACTATTTTCTTCAAATAGTGAATTTTTTTGCAATCATAGTTTGCTTTGTAGGCTGGGTGAGGTTAATGTGGTTAGCTGGTACGATTCCTAGCAAATGGAGGGTAAAACCCCCGTCCTAATCCAAGACGTTAAATCAAATAGAATCGTTGGCGTTAAAAAGGGCATCCAGCCGTAAAAAATGTGTCAAAACCAATCAACCTCAACCATGAGGTTGAACAACGGCGACCCTGCTTGAGCGGGATAAGACAGAGTAAAAGAAGAAGAGTAAAAATTTGCTTTGTAGGTAAAATTGTTGCTAGTTTCTTTGAAATTTGGAACTGAGATTGTCCTAATATCATTAAAAAGACATTGAAAATTTCAAGACCATGTAAAAAACTTTCAGAGGCATGTAATTTTGAAATTGCAATTTTGATACTGACTGACTGATGGTAGGGTTTGTTGTAAAAGTACAGGGAAAAATCTGAAAACCGGAACTTTCGCACTTATCATGCTGTTAAACGGTGTTATTTTAGGGAGGAAATATACTCGATTATGCATATAAATTATGAGGCACTTCTCTACTACCTAGAAAGCTGAAATTTTGCATGATGGTAGGGTTTATTGTAAAACCGGCACTTTCACATTATTTCTGCTGTTAAACGGTGTCGTTTTAGGGAGCTATGTAACGAACCATTTACAAAAAATTAATGATATCCCACAAAAAAACTACCGTTGAAAAACGGGCCAAGTTCCAGAACTCCTATCCAAAAAGGTTTCGCCAATGAATGCAGTGATATCTTGTTTGCGGCCAAGTTATCTTGGTACTAAACTATTTCTTTTATTAAAACCCGTTTTCTGAGTTCCTCATTTTGTATGTTTTTAACTGCAAACTATCCTCTAACTTGGCCAGTTTTATGCCATCGGTTGTATGGAATAATACGATTATATGTATAGATACAAAATGACAATATAACCATCACAAGGAGCGAAACTAGCCAAGTTAAAGGACAGTTTGCAGTTAAAAACATACAAAATGATTAACTCAGAAAACGGGTTTTAATAAAAGAAATAGTTTAGTACCAAGATAACTTGGCCGCAAACAAGATATCACTGCATTCATTGGCGAAACCTTTTTGGATAGGAGTACTACAACTTGGCCCGTTTTTTAACGGTAGTTTTTTGTGGGACGAAAAATAAATAATAAAAAATATCACAATAAATAAGTTGAATCGAATTGAATTGACTCCAGGCCATGGACCTGGCAGTGGAAGGGACGAAGGCTTGCGAGTTCAAGGACTGGTGGTGGAAGCTGCAACTGGGCAAGTGCTACTTCACGCTGGGTCTTCCTCGCGAGGCCCAGGCTCAGCTCAACTCTGCTCTCAAACAGTTCACCGACATCGAGACGTTCATCCGGATGATGAGGCTCTATGTGCGGCTGGATCAACCCATCCGGGCCTTGGACATCGGGCGGAACGCACTGGACTGCTTTCCCCAGGAAGTGACGATCCTGACGGAAATGGCGCGGTATGTAGAATTATTTTCCCATTTTTCTATCGAACTAATGAGGGTCCACCTGTTTTTGAACAATCAATAAATATGTTTCGAGTGCCCAGCACTTGCACTCATAAGAATCCAAATTCTGGGAAACCCATGCGGAAGGTCCCGGGTTCGAACCCCCGCGCCGACAAAAATTTGTATTCTTAATTTGGTTACAGTTGTTTGTAAGGGATACCTTCCGGTGCGCTCGTGTTGACCCAGCACCTAATTGGGAAGTATTGTGTCACTTCTCGCCCATCAGAGGGGAGGCATACTACGGGATGGGCAGGCTACAACACAGACCACAAGCGTCTACAGTAGCTACTGTTTCATGGCTACGAAATAAAAACGGCTATGAAACACTCATCTTTAAAAAAAAAAAACCATAAAACACCTCCTAGACTTTCCAAGGGCAGCAGATAGCTGTGTTTGAAAGTGTGAAAGTGAAGAGTGAGCCAACTGGGGTGCAATAGTTCTAAATAATGGACTCAGCACATGCGAATTTTTTTTAGAAAAGACCACTAGAAATACTATAATGTAATGTTGTGTTATAATATCGCAAATTTAGTGGGTAGCGCAGAACTTTAGAACTTTTCTTTTTCTTGAATAAAAATTATTTTCCTAATCTTTGCGCTAATTCCGTCACATGAAAGAATCTATTTATTTTGTCTTACGAGGTATGAGGGGACCCCTAACATCCCAAAGCACGGAGCCGCCGAAATTCGACTTCTCCGGGATTCGAACCCTGGTCACGGTGCGTGCAAGCCTAGCGCGCTAGCTACTCGACCACGGTACACGTTTTTATTAGTACTATTTACTACGATTAAAACTATAGATGGAACACATCAAGTTTAACCAATGATAGTAATATTGAAGAAAGAAAAGAAAAAAAAAAAAAAAAAAAAAAAAAAACGGTAGAAGCAAGTTACCCAACTTAAAGAAAGACATTCCATGATGAAGTAGAAGTAGTATTAAAAAATCTGGTGTTAACACCACACGTTTTTCCTTATCATATTAGGAATGGGAACAAGACCAAATGCCACTGGTGACTCAAAAGTAACAGTTAGCTAAAAAATAATGTCAAATTCGTTATCAGTACCTCAAAATCATTGGATTTGATATGCCACAACCCCCTCCTACGATAAATAATAAAAAAAGTTGGTCTAATGGGGACCCTCGAAAATACCGGTAAATTGTGGGCTGGGTTTCAAAAAATTCAAAATATCAAAAAAATGATCTGGGTAAACCCCTATTATTTTTTATTTTAAGGAAGTGTTGGTGTCTAACTTTTTTGTATCTTTAACCAATTCAAAGAAAAGGCTTTTGCGGCCGACAGATGCACGGACCAATGGCTGAAAACAACTTTTTTGGTATCCTGAGGCTATGATTTGTCCAGAAATGTGAAAAACTGGCTCCCCTCTGATGGGAGAGAAGTGACACAATACTTGCAATTTAGGTGCTGGGTCAACATGAGAGCACCGGAAGGTATCCCTTAAGCAACAACTGTAACCAAATTTTGAATATAATTTTTTTGGGTCTGGGTATTGAACCCTGGATCTTTCGCATCTTCACACTGAAATAATCATTCGTAATATATACAAAAAAAACTGTTAAGTAATGCTGTTGAAGGGTGGCAAAAGAAAAAAAAAGAATGCGTATCTTACCTTTAGTCATTCTGGTAGAGATTTAATGAAAAAAAAAGGCGCGATTGCGGTTTGAAGTTTTTCCGGCACGTTTCGATTTGGCAGTTGGAGACGGTAGACTGTTTTTGTTTTTAAAAATTGGCAAATTGTGGCCATGATGGTTGACCACAGATTCAGGTGCTCGGACACAGATTTTGAAATACTTGAAAGGATACACATTATAGGAGAGGAGGGAATTTAAATAATTGATGCATCCAACAGCTGTAGAAATTGAAAATGTTTTACTTCCTTCATCGCCAGAATATTCGAGGGTCTCAACAACATGCTGATGTCTGTGAAATACTATAAGCAGATTCTAAAGAGGGATGCCACTTGCATGGAAGCGATAGCTTGTATCGCAGTCAATCACTTCTACAATGATCAGCCGGAAGTAGCCCTGCTTTTTTACAGGTAATTATTACAGTCACACCTGAATAGAAAAGAACTAAATCTATAAGAAACCTCGATACAATTTTCAGGTTCAATTTAACTATTTTTATGGTAAAATAACTTCTTTATTAGAGAAACATTGATTTAGAATCATTAGTGATGATATATAATTAAAAATAAGATAAAGTTTGGTTTGAGTCTTTAAGTTTGTAGTCCCTTCGGTTTCATAGTTTTCTGAGCACAATGCAGGAGAGGGTGTAACATAATTCCACTGAAAAAAAAAAAACAAAAAAATGGTTAGAATAAATTATTTAACATGAAGAAGAAAAAAACATGTTAATAATATTGGCATTTACATAAGGATCTTGATGAAGAAATATTTCTTGGAAAATAACACTTGATTTTTTTCTTTATATTATTATTAAAATGTATATTCAGATATTTACATAACGACGACGTTCCTTCATTTTTTTTTCAATTAATTTTCAAAAAAATTTCAACTTTTCAGACGTCTCTTACAGATGGGTCTCTACAATGCAGAGCTCTTCAATAACCTGGCTCTTTGCTGTTTCTACTCTCAACAGTATGATATGGTAATCACTTGTTTTGAGAGAGCTCTCAGTTTGGCTCAGGATGATAATGCGGCTGATGTCTGGTACAATATTTCTCATGTTGCAATCGTAAGTTATTTTCTATCCTAGCTGATTGAAACTTCTGTCGCATTTCCAGGGCCTAATTATGAAACAGGCTTGGATTTTCATCGAAGCCTGGCACGCCCTATAGTGGGAATTTAGTGCGATGTTATAGTTTGAAATTCCTTCTAGAGGGCTTCAATTAAAATCCCGAGTATAATTCGGACCTCAACGATTTTTTTTTTCTTCGATCAATTACTTTTTTCTTTTCTTTACAAAACATAAAAATCAACGAAATAGGTAAAATAAAATCAGATAATGTATGTGAAAAAATAATGAAATTTCGTCAAATTGCTTTTTAAGTTTAAAAACAAAGTGTATAATGTCTAGCCCTGTGTGTCGTTTATAAAATATGTAGGGCTTTAATGATAGTATTTTTTAAAAAAAATTGTTGTTTCAATTAAGTAATTATTAATTAAAATCAGAAAATCATTAGGGGTTAAAAAAAAAATCATAATAAATCTACTATACGCATAATGTGTGTAAAAGTCACGCACATTATGCGTATAGTATTTTTCTATTGTTCAATTCAATTTGAGTTGGCTTTGTCCCGAGAAGAAAATATAATTAATATTCATTACAGAAGCTGTCAGTCAGTCTTTGACTGGTTGTCTTTGACTGGTTGCTAAAAGAGCAGAACCTGATTTCTGACATTCTTAAAAACGGGGTGTGCTCCTTTCACTGTGGAGATAATTTAGACTAACACTGATTTAGGTGGCTCAAGGGTTCAAGTTTTCGATAGCACTGTTAATTTATAATACCTACAAGATATACTTCCGATTTCTAATAATATTAATAGGAAGTAATATCTGATTAAATTTCAAATGGTCATTTATAGATTTGGCAAATGAATGCACAAGGATGAACAATCAGTACGAGGATAGATGTTTTTGTTCAGCATCCTCTTTAATAATAAGAGAAAGGTCACTTAACTCTGACTGTTTTCCTGTATTTTTTTACGACAGGGTGTTTCAGACTCCCGCCTCGCAACACAAAGCTTACACCTCGCCCTGTCTATCAACCCATCGCATGGCCTGAGCCAGAACAACTTGGCCGTTCTGGAGGCCAGGGAAGGTCATGTACATCGCGCTGCAAACTACCTGCAAGCTGCAGCCTCCTCGTGTCCCTACCTCTATGAGACCTGCTACAACCAGGCCGTCATTAGCAACATGGTTAGTACAATTTCTATTTAGATGAAGGACTGAATTGAATTGAATTGAATTGAATTTTTTTTTATTGAATTGAATTGAATTTTATTGTGATAATATACAATATTGTATGAACACAATTGCTTAAATCTAATATAATAATAACATTCCAATATAATTTGCTTAATACTAATATTATGATGATAAATTAAAAATTAAAAATTTGAGCGGTAGAGAAAAAGTAGAGAGAAAGAGTAGGAGGGGGATGTAGGATTGGTCACTCTTAATTGAAACAAGACTGGTAACGCGACTCCGTCTACCAATTCACTCCACTCCTGAAAATTTAGCCCAAAGAATCGGACACTTCCTGTAGGCTGTAGGGAGACAAATCAAGAAGAAATTTCTTGATTGCAGTTTTAAACTGCTCGGCATGTTCAATTTGTCGGATTTGGTTGGGTAATTTGTTGAACAGTTTTATTCCTGCACTCAAGTAAGACCTACAGAATAGTCTCACCCCACTAGCCACAATATCGTCCCTTCCCCTGGTGTTGTACCCATGGATGTCCCTGTTTCTTTTTAGACTGTCCTGTTTTTTGTGTATTAGGACGCAAGTATCTAGCACCAATTGTCCATAAAAAGTAAGGATGTTATTTTCCTTAAATAAGGATCTACAGGATTCATCCCTCCTCATACCATAGATTGCTCTAAGAGAACGCTTCTGCAGAAGGAAGATTTCAGAAGAATAGGAAGAAAACCCCCAGTACACGATACCATAGCTCATCACACTGTGAAAATAGGCAAAATAAGCAAGGAGGGCAGGCCGAGAACCAACATTTTTACTTATAGAGAGGATAGCAAATATAGAAAAAGATAATCTAGTCTTAATATACTCAACATGTGCTTTCCATTTTAGTTTTTCATCAACAATCATTCCCAAGAATTTGACTTCTTGAGAGTAGGAAACAGTAAGGTCAGTACAGTTGATGGAGCTAACACTATTTGGAGCATGTGGGTTGAAGTATATGTATGTGGTCTTGCCAGAGTTTAACTTCAGTCTGTTTGCTGAGAACCAGGCTTGAATACCATTAATTGTATTTTTACAGTTTTCAAAGACATGGTCTTTGGTTTTACCAGTTATAAGTATGGTGGTATCATCAGCAAACATTGTGAAACAACCCTGACAAGATGAAAGGACTAGATCATTTACATAAAGAAGAAAGAGAAGTGGCCCAAGTACCGATCCCTGAGGGACTCCGGATCTAACCTCCAACGTGCTAGAATATTCAAAAGATTTAGTTCCATGCATTAAACATGGGACCTTAGTCCTTTGAAATCTGCACGAAAGATATGACTCAAACCAGTTTAGATCAGAACCTATGACCCCATATGAAGGAAGTTTAGAAAGAAGGACTGAAGAGTCACAGCAATCAAAAGCCCGCGATAGATCGCAAAATAGGCCAATCACGTGCTTTTTCTCTGAAAGAGCACCATCAAGATGAGTGAGGAAATGTGCCACTGCATCAGCAGTTGACCTACCAGGTCTAAAACCAAATTGCTCATTAGCAAGCATATTGCTTCTTTCCAAATACAATGAAAGCCTGAAATGAACAATTTTTTCCAGGATTTTTGAGAAATTATTTAACAGAGATATCGGTCTGTAGTTTCCCACATCACTAACAGAACCTTTCTTGTGAAGAGGAATTATGACAGAAGACTTGAAACATTGAGGAAATTGTCCAGATGATAAAGACTGATTGAATATGTGAGCTAGATGAGCTGCTATTAATGGAATCACAGATTTTATGAGAGTAAGCGGTACAGTGTCTTCTCCACTAGACATTTTGTTTTCCATATTGGCAACTAGTTTGATAATTTCTGTAGCGTTAGTGGGAGATAGCGTTAACTTCTGGTTTGAAGATCTTGAGACAGAAGAAGATGCTAGTGGTGATGATGGAGGAACTGAAGAGCCTAGTGATGACGAAGGATGAACTGAAGAGGCAAGTGTTGACGATGGAGGAACTGAAGAGGCTAGTGGTGACGAGGGAAGAACTAAAGAGGCAAGTGTTGACGATGGAGGAACTGAAGAGGCTAGTGTTGACGACGGAGGAACTGAAGAGACTAGTGGTGACGACGGAAGAACTGAAGAGGCTAGTGGTGACGAGGGAAGAACTGAAGAGGCTTGTGGTGACGAGGGAAGAACTGAAGAGGCTAGTGGTGACGAGGGAAGAACTAAAGAGGCTAGTGTTGACGAGGGAAGAACTGAAGACGCTAGTGGTGACGAGGGAAGAACTGAAGACGCTAATGGTGACGAGGAAAGAACTGAAGAGGCTAGTGGTGACGATGGAGGAACTGAAGAGACTAGTGGTGAGGACGGTAGAACTGAAGAGGCTAGTGGTGACGAGGGAAGAACTGAAGAGGCTAGTGGTGACGAGGGAAGAACTGAAGAGGCTAGTGGTGACGAGGAAAGAACTGAAGAGGCTAGTGGTGACGAGGGAAGAACTGAAGAGGCTAGTGGTGACGAGGGAAGAACTGAAGAATTGGGAAGAATGTGGGTCAAAGGTTGAGCTCTGAGGGTTAGCGGCACTTGATTAAAATAAGAGTTAAAAGTCTCCGCCACCTCCCCCCCCTCGCTCACCAGCCGGAGGTCCACTTGTTGCCTATTACTCGACTTGCTATAGTCGCGAACAATTTTCCAAATGGTTTTCACTTTTTTATGTTTAGGAGCTGAATCAATTTGATCTACTGTGTAATTAATTTTAGCTGCTCTTACCACTTTGGCTAACGTTTTAGAGTACTGCTTGTAATGAGCATGAAGAGCAGGATCACGAGAGTACTTACACAACTGGTGGAGGGAACGTTTTTTATTACTAGAAACTGCAATGCCTCGTGTTATCCATGCCTTTTTTTTCAATTGAGATATTTTTATTGTTTTTAATGGAAAGCAATCGTTGAATAGGAGCGAGAAAGTGCTATAGAAAGATAACATCTTATCATGTACGTTGTCTAACAAGTAAATGGCAGAGAAGTCGGCACTGGTTAATTCTCTTTTGAATTTTTCTAACTGATTATGTTTGTAAGTTCGAGTTATTACTCTTTTTGCCTCATTTGTTTCATTTACTAGAAAAGATATAATTTGGCCATATTTGTGATCGCCTAAGCCACTAAACAGGTTTGTCTCACAGTTAAGAATATTATCAAGGGGAAAATTAATAATTATGTTATCCACGCAAGAGCTTGAGCCATTAGCAACTCGAGTGGGAGTGTGAACAACTTCCTTCATGTTAAACATATTTAGTAGAGAAAGAAACTGAGACTTTTCATTAGAATTACTAAGGATATCTATGTTGAAGTCACCACACAAAATCAGGTACTTTAAATGGTATAACTTTTGCAACACTAGTTCCAGGTAATGAAAGAACACGTTAAAGTCTGAACTCACATTATTTGATCTATATATACATAGAATAGCAATGTCTAGGGAAGAAGAAGTGACTGCAGAAAATTCAAAAGATAATTCAGTGGACTTTAATCCGATGTCAAGAGGCTTAAAATCTAAGTTGTCTTTAACAAAAATGGTAGTTCCTCCACCAGCACGGTTTGACCTATAATAACTAGAAACATTACTATAATCTGGTAAATTAATACATTGATGATTGAGAGGTGTTAACCAGGTTTCTGTAACACAGAAAATGTCAGGTATCAAATCATAGTAGTCCAGCAACATATGAAGGAAGACTTCTATAGATGGAATTTTATTTCTAATGCTCTGTACGTTATGATGCATTATTGTGAGATTTCGTAACTTAGAGGTATGACTTAAATTTCCTCCATTGTGGATATGTAGGAAATCTTTTGGAAAGAAAGGGCTTGCTAGGGCGGATAAGTTTGTTCTGGGCAAAGGCAAGCTGTGCGACGAGTCATGGGAATTATCAATTGTAAGAGAATCAGGAAAGAAAGGGAGCGCATATGGTGAAAGTGACGAATAATTTAAAACATTTGGAACTTCCTTCGATGTTGAGGGGATTCCAGGGGGAAAAGCGGGCAAGAATGAATTCAAGGATGTATGAGTCGATAGGGGAGGGGCAGAAGTCAAGCCAGCGTCTTTGAAAGAGTTTAGTGGTGCATCCAAGAATCGATCATACCCTGAGTAAGAAGTAGAGAGAAAGGAGGAGGGAGAAAAGGAAGAGTAAATACTTTGATTTCTGCTCATGTTAGAAAAACTTATACCCTGAGATAGTTTGATAAAAAGTATAAAACATAATGATACAATAAATTGATTAAAAACTAACATATACGATGGTAAATTTAAAAACAGTGAGGATCGGTTGACATTCAAACAAAAAAATATTTTGGACAGACTAGAATAATTATTAAGGTAAGACCATAAAACGTTATAGTTGTTATGTTCATTAAATAAATATGTGAGATTGTGTCTAGCTGCTAACATACATGAAAATACTTTGGAATCTGAAAGACTAAAACAATTAATGAGGTAAATCAAAAAAGTAGCATGAAACATACGGTCATCAAGGAAAATTGTAAAAAATTGACTAGGCTTCAAATTAGAAATCGTCACGAAAAAACTGACTTTGACTATCATTATTAGTAAAACTCATATCTTCTTTAGCATAAGGTATATTAGTAACCTCAGGATGAATTTTCATAGGTGATTCACTAGGGGTTTCCAGGTTAATAACAGAAATATCAGATAAGACGTTTGGGCAAGAGATATCAATAAGATTTTCATTTTTACTGTCCCTAACAACAGCAAAATTATTGACTTTAAATCTTGGCGTAAATGTCTGAGAAGAACCTGATTTACAGAAAAGTGAATTTATATCTAATGCAATTAAATGGGATAAGGCACGTTTGCCGTTATTCCTCAGATGCAGCCCATGTGAAGTATAATGTGATCTTCTCAGTATTGATTGAAAGCGCATGAACTTAATACCTAAAATATTGCATTTTTGATCTAGATAGTTGTTAAGGTGAAGATATTGTTGTTCTGGTAGATATCATATCGATATGGTATGGCGCATAGAATAAAATTTGTTTTTTGACTTAGCAGCTTCATTTTATTATGTATAGCAAAGCATGGGTCCTGCGAAATATCAGCAACATTGCCATAGGGTAGACAACAGAGAGGACAGGTGTTAGGTGAAAATTGAGAGGCATTGTTTGTACCAGCAAGTACAATAAGACAATCATCATGAGACAAATCAGCACTGAGGTCATAAGCACACTGCATGACGTCGTTAAATTTCGCATTTGGGTAGATGAATCCTGACACGCTGGAAGATGGAAACATGGAAGTAAGTAACGGCGCAAGTCCTCTACCCTGACTATCACTTACAAGCAATACCTTACGTGCGGACGATACATTGCCTTGACTGGTCTGCTGTGATTGCTTTGAAGTGGAAAACTCTTGAGGTGGACGATCCTTCTGTCCTTGGTTGCGTATAAAGGCTGGCTTAGATAGAGCGTTATCTTTGCTAAGGCAGAGAGAAGAAGAAGAAGAAGTCTGGGCATTGTCGTGAGTTTCCATAGAACGTAAATTTTCAATATGGGGAGTTGAGTGTGAACTCGGAATAGATTTAGGTGTATTTAAATCGTAAGTAACGACTTTGCCATTCCCCAAATTGTTAGTCAGGCTGGAGATTGTCGCCTCATACCTCTTAGACTTTTCCGTCATGTCTTCAATAATAATTTGTTTTTCTAAAATCTCCTGTGCTAGAGCTCGAACTTGGGATTTTAGTTCAACAATGGTGCTGATGGTCACTGGTGTTTTATCCCAATCAATAGTCCGTGCTACTTCATCCAGGAATGTACTAAGGGGTGTTTCACAGTTAACTGTTTCATTAGTATTCAGCATTTTAGGAACTATTCCAGCCTCATTGCTAGAATGCTGTGTTGCAGACTTATTTGGAGTTTGGTCTGAGGGTTTTTCAGATTTTGGGTTAGCATTAGAGTTTGAGTCAAGGGGCTGAGGAGAAACTGAAGAAGAGTTATTATAAGAAGTATGATTGTGCTCAGTCTTTAGGATCAGTTTCATTTCACCAGATGACATTTCTGATTTTAAGGTACCTGTACATTTTTTTGTGGTGCAACTCCACAATTTACCGCTGGTAATATTGAGAGGGTTGGAATAGTTAATACGGTACTTGTAACCTTCGTACTCAAGGTAATCTCTTCCGCCAACTCTTGACTTGGTATATTTTGTTTTTGAAATAGGTGTCATGACTAATCAAATAGTAAAAGAATAGAATAGAATAATTAAAGAATAGAAATAATTATAATCAGAAAATTATACTTCTGTCCAGATTTTCGCGGTATACTGCGGCTTTGTGAATCTCAGTAGTGTGAAAGAGGCTTGACGTGGGTATCTGTGTTCCTGTGCTTCTCAGTGGTGTGAAAGAGGCTTGACGCGGAAATATGTCTTCCTGCGATACCAGTGGTGTGAAAGAAGCTTGAAGCTTGACGCGGATATGTGTGGTCCAGTGATTCTCAGTGGTGTGAAAGGGGCCTGATCCGGTTGCTACCGTAGCGATGATGCGCTATGCGCATGTGTGTTTCCTTATCACGGTTATCAGTGTTATCTTATCACTGTCTGGGATTTTTTGTGGACTTCATGGGATAAAGACTGATGTTTACGTAAATTCTCTCAACCGTTTTCTTTGTTATCAGTAGAGATTTCTATACTACAATTCATTAATTACTTACATTATTCGTGGACTCTTGATGAATCAGTGCACTTTTTTTGATTTACACTGTTCATTTTTGGTTTAAATCACAAAAAGTACTTAAAAACTTCGTTATTTGTATTTTCTTAGACCAAATAAATAGGAGAGAAAAGATAAACGTGCGACACTTTTGAATGTGGGAAATATATGCACTCCCTGAGACTGTTTGCACTCCCAGAGAGAGAAACAATTAAAATTTATTATTTTAACGGACTGCTACAAAATTGTAGTTGCCTTTCGGACACAGCATAACAATCAATCGAGGACATTGTATTCATAGATTTTTTTTTTTTTTTTTTCTTTCTTCTTTCTGATGAGGTTTATTCTTTCTAGTATTCTTTAGGTTTATTCTTTATTCTTTCGAGTTCAACTTTGGTTTGAATATAAATGTTTTTGTATGATATGAAGTGTATCTTTCATAACTGTTAAACAGAGTTCTTCGAGTCTTCGCCTTTGTATATTATTGGTTATGAAAAATTGTTTTAGGTGCGGTAATGCTGTTCCTCGCACGCCAAACCACAATCCAGACACGATCCAGTGTTCAATTCCGTACTTTTCACGGAAATAGGGAATTGTGGGAACATAGATGGATCTCTTTTCTTCGTTTATGTCAATATCTTGAGACTCATTGTTAGTTTCCCATCGAAGGGTCGGGTCTAAAATCATGCCACGATTTTTCTGTCTGTCTAGGGCAACAATATCAGCTCTACGATTTTGTTTACTTCCGTCCTCCGTTATAGCTTCACAATGAACTTCCTCGTATACTTCCCAATTCTGTTCTTTAAGGAAATTTGCCAATGAACTTCTGATCTTGTGGTGAGCATTATTTCTAAGATTCTCAGATCGAGGACAGACGCCGCGGATATGGGGAATGGTTTCCATGAGTTTCATCTCTCTGCAGGTAGGGTTCCTACAGAGGGGATTCCCCGCACTACGGCCTCCTGTTGCTCGATTGGACATTGAGTTCATTGACAATTTTATGGCATTTGTCCATTCACTGCTCGTAAGTCCTTTTTTATTTGATATCCAATTATTTGTTGCTGGGCAGGATTGAAACCACTTGACACCAATGCCTCTTTGAGGCATTTCGGTCCATTTTCTAAACTCTCCCAGTCTCAATTCCGTGCGGATGGAGCGAACTGACACATCAGCGTCTGACGTCACAGCTAGGCGTTCTTTACACATTGAAATCTCTGCTTCGAAATTTCGAGCAACATGAAGATGACTGTCATTGTGTTTCATAAGCGTTTGACAGATGTTGATGTGTTGTAATGGTGCTTCCCATGATGTACGTACAAGACCTAAGCCTCTGACGTTTCGACGCGAGTAGTACACAGGAATTGGTGTGTCTGAAGGAAGCCCAACAACTTCACGGACACCTTGACGAATGAGTGAGTCTACGTCATTGAGAAATGTTGTTTGCAAGAGGTCAACAGGAGTTGTTTGCATAGGGTATACCAACTTGGGGAAAACATATTGGTTAATAATATTCATTTTTTGATCACCTCTCAATAAAGGAGATGTTACCAACTGTCTGAAATCTTTTTCCAGTTCTATTAGAAAGCTTTTCTTGTCAAAAACAATTCCATCTGAAAAGTTTATTCCGAGGTAACGAATTTTTTGATCTTTTGTGATTGATGTGATCGTTGAACTGTCTGCAAGAATAAGTTGGCTACTGTGTAAATTGTCTTTAATGACATTGATGGCGACTGATTTTGTAGCATTGATTGACATTCCGACTTGTTGAAAGGCAGATATGGCTAATTCTACAAGTGCAAGTGCGCTATTTTCATTATTTGCTATTATAGCTGTGTCGTCAGCAAATGCAAGAGCTACTATTTCTTCCAAGTCTGGGTCCATTTTGAAGCCATACTCAGCTGCAACAGAAGGGTCCGTTATCAGTTTCAACACAAAGTCTTGACAGAGGTTGAAGAGGGTCGGTGATAATGGCGCCCCTTGACAGACGCCCCGTTTCAAATTAATTAGTTTGGAAGCTTGTTTATTGTTCTCGATTTTGGTTGAATTTCCTGTGGCTAGAGAAATCACAAGATCACACAGGTTGTTGGGTATGTTGAGTGACTTCAGAGTGTTTTGCATATGCTGATGGCCACAAACGTCAAATGCCTTGGATATGTCAAGCATTACGATACAACAATCCTTTTTCTTTTCTTTAGCTATCCGCAAGCAGCCTTCAACAATTGATGCATTTATATGTGTACCAGCCATGCCTACAACAAATCCCCGCTGATGTTGACTGAATCTTACACGTTCGCGAAGAGACTGGTCTAAACTTCTTTCAATGATTCTGCGCAGGACATTAAATATTGTAATGGGCCTCCAATTCTGGATATCTTGATCATCACCTTTTCCTTTGTAAATTAATATTGTTCGACCAACACGAAATGATTGAGGGACATAATTCCAAGACAACATTATTTTGGCAATTCCAAGAATAGCACTATCACATTTGATACTTCTTACTGTTCGAAGTACAACACCATCTGGTCCAGGGGAGGTGTCGATGGATATCTTCTTTATTGCACGGGTTATTGCTTCGAGTGTAATTTCAAACATGTCATCTTCCACAAAAGTACTGGATTTCTTTTCGTACGCATCTCTAACCATGTTGTTCGGGGTTTCATACAACGATTTGAAATGTAATTCGATGTCAGACATGCTTCGTTTTAATTTCACAGTTTTAGTTGCATTAAGTACGGAATGTGCAACTTTTCGACGCTGGTTTGCATATTGCCACTGTGCAAGATCATATTTGTATTGATCGCTTAATCTTTTCTTTCGTCTTTGTGAACTTCTTTGAGGGTTAGAACTTTTACTGTAACCTTTATCATTATTTATATCGTTCCCTTTTTTTCTTTTTCTAAAGTACGCAACAGTGGGGTGAACTGGCCCAGGGAGGTGACTATTAGCTTCAAAGAGAAAAGTCACGAAACTAGACATTTCCTTTTCAAATTCCATTCTATTCTCGTCAGAAAAAGGCAGTACAATATACTTGTTGAATTGGTCGGCATAACAAGAAGCTTGATCTATCAATTTCTTAATCTTTTCTTCTTCAACATTACCAGTGTTAACTTCAATCCTTTGATCAGAGGGTGACTGCAGAGCTGGCGGAGTAGACGCAGGCTGAGAACTTGAGAAACCAGATGTTGAATGAATAAGATTTTGCGCTCTTATTTCTGCACACTTGCCGGAACCTTTTTTTTTGTTCAGATGTACAAAACTTCTGCCACAACCCGCGCAAGTTTTCTTTTCTTTATCGGTGGATACATCTGTGACGACTGTGGCAAGTGAGGTGGAATGGGTTGAATTTACATTTTGGAATGATTTGAGTGATTGGCAAAATTTTTGATGAATCTTAACACCTTTGTTATTCTTGAATGTTTTTGTACAGTAATTGCATACATTAGAGTCAATCTGTTCAGAACTAGGATGGCATTTTTTTCTCGAGTTCTGAAAATCGGTCTTCTCAGAGGGAGGTTCATTATTGTGTGATGTTGAAGTATCGCCTTTGGTCTTTTCGAGAACATCAGTATAAATAGGAGACTGCGGAGGTGTTGCAAACTCATCCGGTTCAACCAGACCATTGTCTGATGATTCGTCAAAGGATGAGTCATATTTGTAACGGGGTCTGCAATACCGGGGGTCGCGGTTGTACTGTATACCCCTATTTCCATCCGACGTTGATTGGGACATTGTCACATTTTCAGATTGAAGAAACTTTTGAGATTAGGTCTATAAAACGGGGCAAGATAAAAACAACAAGAATTTGGAAAAAAAGAGTATGTGAAAATTAGAATTGGAAAATTGTGTAGGAATTTAGAATTCAGAAATTTTCAGATTTCACGAGAGCAGTTCGATTTTCGTGGTAGCTCGTTGGCTGATGAAACAGATGCCTGATGACATTGCTGTAAGCTTGTCCTTCGAATGTCACATCACCTCCAGAACATTTGCCGTCTGTGTCTAAGAATCCTACATCAATATCTTGGAAGTTCATCGTAGAGTTCATCAACACACCTCTATTCGTCTGCCACTCTGTGTGATATAGACATTACGACGGCGAATCACATTCCTCAGCAGATAATCTAACATCTTCATTTATTCTAAATCCGTCTCGTACACTAGAAATATGTGACCACATGCCACACCGGGTTATCAAAGTGTGACGTTTGAGTGTGCATATATAGACCGGGATGTAAGAGTAATCGTTTCTGTAGAGTATGTATACTGGTGATTCCGTCTTGTCACTCATCAATGTGTCATCTTTGCACTCTTTGACCTCGTGTGTAGAGATGGCCGTGTAGTTTGTTAGAGGATCTGTGCAGTCATATCCGGTCAGGTTGTAGGTACACACGTGTACCACATAGAAGAGCAAGAGTAGAAAGGCATACTTTACTGTCGTCGCCATGATTAGTAAGTTAAGCAGAATTCACACAAGAAAATATCTAAGTCACCAAAGCGCTTATCAATCTTTTACCTCAAGAGGCAATTTTGTTGTGTTTTAATACAATATATACAAAGGGTTATATACAAGTTATAAAACTAGACTTAGCTTCTCAGGTGTGCTTAAAATACTGATTGCAATGCTTACAACTTGGCTCAAATCTCAATTCATAGTGAGGATTATTTATTCAAATGTCTTGGAATTCCAGTAGGTTCTTTACCAACATGACTTAATTAAAAAATTAATTTTTTTTTTTTTTTTTCAGATGGGAGATCTTCAAGGCAGTTTCAATATTGTGAACAAATCACTGAAAATATATCCTAGTCATTCATACTCATTAGACATCCTAAGAACATTGGAGCAACATTTTCGGAACTTGTAAATTGTGTTATTCTTTCTTGATTAAAATAATGACCATGAGATTTTTATGTACGGATACAGGGTGTCCCACCAAAGTTGGACACCTCAAATTACTCAGCTCCTGATAGAGTTTTTTTTTTTTTAAATAAAAAATTCAAAGGTACAAGTCCTAATTATGCGCTTTCAGTCATGATTCTTTTTATATACAGGGTGGTTTACCTTTGTAAAATCATATTACAATAAAATAAAATTGAATATACAGGGTGGTTTAAAAGTCAGAAAGTGATGCGTAAACTTTCGATTTTTAATCCTTGTCATTTTTCGTTTTTGGGCGTGGCACATAGAAATTTATGTACACAATTTACCTATTTACTTAACGCTATGTATGAGAGAATCTATACCCTACTGAATCAGATAGCAGTGGTAGCTAAAATATTTTCTCTCTAAAATCTTACTCACAAACATGATAAAAGATAAAATTTCTATAAAAGATAAAATTATTTGTAATAATTTTACTAATTTACACTGTGAAACAAAACCTTAATACAAAATAATTTTACTAAACTCCAAGGAAAATTATGAAATAAAACATTAAAATTAAACTAGGTAGATAGAATAAACAAATAATGAAAGAAAAGAAAAATAAATAAAAATATTCTGATCCAGAAGTATTTTCTCCTCAAATGATTCCACGTAGAACCAGCAGCTGGTTTTGGTTTCCCCAAAACATCACGGTAGAAAAGCTTCAGGATACAGATCGGTAGGCCTTCCGGAGTTGTAGCTTACGCAAGGATTCAGTAAGCACTAGAAAACTCTTAGGAAGAGAATGATAAAATCCAACGACCTTGTCCTGAAGACCAATAGTCTATCACGTTCCACTGGATTTAGGCCTGTACTGGCGTACTGGAAATGCCTTAGTTCAGGCCCTTGGGAACCGCTACTCCCGAGTATGTACTTAACAATCTCTGTTATTTGCAGAGCTTGCCAAATATGATGTTCATTTTTCTTAAAATATGACTATATGACGTTTATTTTTCGTGAAGTATGACTCTTATTTTGTGAAATATGACGTTTATTTTTTGAAAATACCTACACATAACCCAATACTGCATATTATAACAGCCATAATAAGAATTTTAAAGAACAAGTGGGTATTAAATTGGTACAGATTGAGGTAGATTTTATTGATTGTTAAAGAATAAAATGAGATTGTGACCAAAGTTGTCCACAGTAAAACACAATCTGCGGTCACTTAGGAGATATTTCATTTTCGAGAATGTTCTCTCGACTTCAGACGAAGTACTGAGGGCAAATTTCATTTGAAGAATATTTTGCATTGTCCAGCCTTCCTTCCTCTCTGCCTCTAAGCCATTGAGTAAATTTGTGATGTTCTTGAGGTCGTTCCACCAGCAGTATCTATCCAAAACTGCGCGTACTTTGTTTTTAGCTTTTTCCCCCTTGGGACCAGGGAAGTCGCATTCGCTCAGCTGTTGCATTTTTGAGACAGCTGTGGTAAGAGGTATTGTGTGAGATTGAAGCTCTTCGATGATTTTGGGGATACTTTTAAAATGTGCTTCAATGTAAATGAGCTGTGGCATGAGACTGGGATTTTTCATAAGATCCTTGGCTGTTCTAATGGAGGAGGCATCCTCTTCTAGTTCCTCAATTACCAGTTTTAACTCTTCAAAATGATTGAAGTAATATCCTGCTGCCGTGAGCCAGGTTCCCCAACGCGTGATTACTGGCTCTGGAGGGAGTGGCACAGCAGGCAGTATCCTTTTGAACACCTGTACTCTCTTTGGAGCCTTGAGGAAGATTTTTTTGCCCACTGATATCAACTTCTTTAAGTCATACCAGAAAGCTTTACTTACGTTCGCTTGATAATTAAATCTTTATTTGGTGAGAAGTACCTTCAATGTAACTACATTTTTTGTATGAGTAGTTTTAATGTAAGTATGTACAATTGTACCTAGTATGTAGGTACCTACATTAGTTTTTTTTCCTTCCAAATTCAGCTTTTATTGCTGAGGTACATACCTACCTATAGCGGTACCTACCTAGATTTTAAAACGTTGAAACGATATCGGAAAGAAGAAAAACAAAACACTTACCGATTTCGAGCATACTTTGCAAAATAATTTGTCACCCTCAATTGCAAAATCTGCATCTCCTTGTATCCACTTTTTGTACAACATCGGCTTTGGTACACATACTTTAGGCATGGTAGAAAATGAATCTATTACAGTTAGTTAGGTTCAGAGTTTTCTTGTAGATAAAGATATTTTACCGATTTTATATTTTCAAGTTCTTGAGGGATCTGTTCTTCTGAGGCACAAGCAATTCCCAAGGTCTTCTCTTTGATAACCTTCCTTAACAATCTCCTAATTGTGTCTAATGGGTCGTTTTCAGCTACTAAGCCACCTCTTAATTTTAATTCATAAGGTAGCCTCAACTTTCGATAACCTATATATGTCGAACTTAGTTTCCCAGCTCAGAATTTACAAAAGATATAAAAATAAAATATTCTCACTAATACCTTGAAATATGAATCTACGGATGTATTGAAATTAATTTCCCTAAAAAAATAATTATTAGAAAAGTCGTTTAAGAAAATCACTAATTAATTCAAATAAGGATAAGGGAAATAAATATAAGTATTTCTTACCTTGAGTAGGTTTAACCCTTTGTAGGGCAAAACTCTTAATCGTGATTTTTTCAATTTTTTTTTTCTGACACACTATCAAAATAGGCTCAACTTTATTATTGAATTCTCAAATTAGTCAACTTTTAGGGTTTTATAGGGTGGGAAATTGTTATCCCAGTGAGTATTTAGGTAAATGACTATCACTATGTGCTCACAGGGATAATAATTTCCCACCGACTAGAATTTAACATTTTGGAGGGAATTGAACCCTCTCACTTGAGGTATAATTACCAAAAACTGTTTCCTACCTCTTCTGCAAATTGTAGAACTTTTGAGACTACTTGTAAAAAAATATAAGAAGACGAGCAATTTTTTCAGGCAAGAAAATTGGTTTTTATTATTGTAACGTAGGTGTACAAGTTTAGTATTCTCATTATCAGATAATACACTGTAAGATACATACATAGATATTAATAAAAGAATCAATCAATAGTAAACAGTACCTACTGAGTTCAGTTGGGTTTGTGTTCCTTATGTGTGGAAGGACAGGAAGCAACCTTTGGGAAGGGCTACCTGGCATTCAGTACATACAAGATTACTTCTCTTTTCCTTAGTTGAACAGTGAGCACACCGGCGGTACTTTTCTACTTTTTGTGGTAGATGTGACCCAACATTCCGTTTTCTAACATTACCTTGCAAAGGTGGACCTCTGCGTTTTCGAGAACAATATGTACCAATCAAGTTATTCACCAAACGTGATCGATACTTCAGTTGAGTCATTGGTTTCCTTTTTTGGTCTTTACACATTTGTCCGTACATTATGTAGCTGTTCACAACTGCAGAATCTAGGAAGTAGTAGAATAATTTCATCCACCACCGTCTTGACTTTTGTGCAATAGAATAATAGGACATTCTAACACTTCAACATAAAATGAAGAATACAAACTCTGATATCTAGACTTAATCTTGGAAACTGAAAGTTGGGATAAACTTACATTCCTTTGTACAATTTCCTTTATCTGTTGGGAAGACACATGGGGTGAGAAGCGCGAGACAAAGAGTGCTCTTGTTCTCTTCCTAGTAACAACTTTCCTAACCAGAGTAGAAACAGAACCACTCTGACTAGTATCTGTAGTCATTGACCTAGTTCCAATCTTTGGGGTAAACTTTTGTCTCTTCTTCTTGTAAATGACCTCATGGCAGCACCCGTCTGCGCCTTGACGTGAGAGTGTAACGTTCGCTTCTCGTCCCAGATGACAACCAGGTACAGCATCTCGGTGGACCTGCCAATCCTCTCGCCTTGGATGAGGATGCGCGGGCTGGTGTAACGGTGGAAGGTTCCGCGGAACATAACGTACTTGCATTTCTCAGAGGAGACCGTGAGCTGGTTAAGGTCCAGCCACGCCCCGAGAATTGTAGTTGCGCCCTCCGCTTTCCTTTCCAGGTCCGCCCGTGATCTGCCTTGGATGGTGATGGCAATATCATCCGCGTAGCCAATGGAGTGGACACCGTCCGGCCATGCAGATTCCAGGAGGTCGCCTACAACCAGGTTCCAGCAGTCCGGCCCCAAGATGGATCATTGGGGGCAGCCCTTGGTCGCCTGTTTGCGGACACAGACCCCTTCCGCAGTCAGCTGCACCTGTCTCTCGTTAAAATAACTCGAGAACAGGTTTACCAACTTCGGGGGAATCTGTTTCTCCTGCAGCCGCTGAATGATCCTCGGCCACCGCACGTTATCAAAAGCTCCGCGGATGTCCACGAAGAGGGTCAGCAAGTAAGGCACCCGTCAATGAGCGAGCTCAAACGCTCTATGGCCTTCACGGTTCCCGAACCGAGAGTGAACCCATACTGGTTCGGGGGTGAAATAGGGCCAGGAGAAGTTGAGTGTAACAGAGCCTTCATCATCCTCTCCAGCACCTTGGAAAACTCCGTCAACAGGGTGAGCGGCCGGTAAGACTTAAGGAGGCTGGGGTCCTTGTCGGGTCCCTTGGGGATGTGCTTTAAGTTGCCGATCTTCCAGGCGTTGGGGAAGTAACCGTTGTCCAGGCAGAGGTTGGCGATCTCGGTGAAGACCTGCTCGATGGAATTGCAGGTCTTCTTGATCGCCATGCCAGGGATGTCATCGAGGCCTGGTGCTTTCCGCGACTTGATCGCCTTGATGGCTCTCCTGGTCATCACCACATTGAAGCTGGGAACTGCATCAGCTTGCTGTGGGACGGGGAGATCCGGCGCAGTGTCATCGCTAGGCACCAGTCCGTCCAGGTATGCCTTCAGAGTGGACTCGATGGTGGTGGGGGCGTCCATGGAGTTGTTGGCTAATGCTGCCAACATCCGGCGGGAGGTGAACTTCCTCGCCGACACTCTGTACAGCATACCGAATGGCTTCTCCGCGAGGTCCTCGAAGGCGCATCGCTCGTAGGATGACTGACGAGTGGTGTGGATCGCCTTCTTATACTCCGCGAAGTGGGATTGCCAAACGGTCTTCCTGGTCTCCCTGGTGACGGGGTCTCTGGTCCTCTGGAACAGGCGCCTGAGGATGGTAGCGCGCCTCTTCATCTGCTCGAGTCGCCTCGACCACCAGATGGTGCGCTTGTACTTGGGGGGGCGGCAGGCTTGGAGGACTTCCTCGCATGACTTTTGGTAGATGTGGGTAATCTCCTCGGTCATGCGGTCTATCCTCCGTACCGGATCCTCAGGAAGGGGGGTGTTGGGGCCTCGGCTCAGCTTTGACTCCACGCAGCGCTGGAACCTTCTCCAGTTTGCGTCTCTGAGGTTGTATCTCCGGGATGGGCTGGAGATGGTGTCCTCAGGAACGGTGAGCTGGAAAGTGATCGTGCGGTGGAGGCTGGTCGTCACGTCCGGGTGCACTTTCCATCGATGGATCTCCAGCGGGAAGTCTGGAGTGGAGAGCGTCACGTCGATGTTGGTGCTCCCGAGATGGTTCTGGAAGGTGGGCGGCTGGTCAGGCTGATTGTGAATAGTCAGCCCGAATTCAGCCACAACTCTCTCCAGCAGGTCCCCCCTTCTCCGGTGGATCGGTCCTAGGTCCCCCAGGTTGTGCCACAGCACCGATCTGGCATTGGCATCTGCCCCCAGGAGTAGCTGCCCATCGCAGGTCGAGTGCAGCAGTGTCTCCAGCTTGGCTGCCATGACCTCCATCACTACGTTGTAACGGAAATATCCGCTAACAACGTAGATGTTGTGACCAACGTGCGGCACATTCAACAGAATAGTACTGAAGTGCTCGCACGTTAGCCCCGGGATAGCCATGACCCCGATGCTGGGGTTGAACACTGCTACGGCTGCGAGGACTCTCCCATCCGTGTCCGCTTGGCTGAAGTGCACCCGTGCGCTCTGCTGAAGCACGGGCATTTTTCGTCCGGTTGGCAGATCCAGGGTGTAGGGTTCCTGGATCAAGGCAACATCTGCCCCGTGTTGGTGAATAAAAGCCGCCAACTCGGCTGTCGCCGCCTTGGCGTTGTCCAGGTTGACCTGAACGAAATTAAGGCTGAGGGTACTGCTCATCAGCCGTAATTTATGGTCTGCCTGAACAGCGCCAATTTCTTGGCGTAGCATGGGCATTCCTTAGTACCCGGCATATGCTTCACGGGCTTGATTTTTGCGGCAAGGCAGCTATGGCACTTTTGTGTTGCCGTGTCCTCTTTAGTAGGGCAATCCGTCCGCTGGTGGTCACCCGCGCACCTCATGCATCGGGGGGGGTTGGTACAGGCTGTGCCAGTGTGGCCATACTGCAAGCATCGAAAACAGAGTGTTAACTTGCAGTAATCGGCCAGTCGGCAGGACCTCCACCCGATGTAGACCCTTTTAGATCTTAGAAGGGTATGCCGGAGGGTGGGAGGGACCTCGATGATATAGTTCGAGAGTCCCTCTCTGCCCTTGAATCCGCCTACCATCTTGATGGTTTCTGAGGCCAGCTCGTTTTGTGATTTTAGGGCCGCGAGCACTCGGTCCTTGTCTTTCTCATCCACGTCGTAGATAAGCAGACGTGGATTTCGATGGTCAGCTATGTCAACGCATCGGAAGCCTCTTCCCTCTGCTGCAGCTTTGATAGCAGGGACATCCTTCTCCGTGGTTTCCACGCGAATGCCTTCGCGGTAAGTGATGAGGCGTTTGATGCCTATCCCCAGCTGCCCCGGGTTCAGCTCTGTCTGAAGGTTTGATTTCAGATCTTCGACAGTCTGGCTCGTGCACGGCTTTATCAAAATGCCCTTGCGTGGCGAGGCGGGCTTCTTTCGGGGCCCCCGTTTCCGTTTGCGCTTGGGCCTCTCAGCGGGGTCCTTGGCGCTTCCAGCTTGTCCCTGAGTCAAAGCCGCCGCATAGGATAGCGTGGTCTTGGGCCTGGCCATCTTCCGCTTAACCACAGTGAAGTCGGAGTCGGATTCCGACTCACGACCTGTGGTTGTCTCGGTTGTGGCCAAGTGCGGTGCGCCCGGCCCCTTCCGGGTAGGCGGTCTTTGTCTAGGTGGGTTAGTCCTGGACTTGGGCAACTGTACTTTCGCCTGTTTGGATTTTGGTGTCTTCGGGGTGGAAACCCCAGCAGGTGTGGACACCGCAGAGGACGCCAGGGCAGGGCGTAGGGAGCGAGCCTCCAGCGCGCGGCTCGCTTGTGTCTTCGGAGCCATAGCTCTATTCACTGCCTTCTCAATTTCGGGCAGGAGCCGCTCCATCATCCTATCCTCCATGCTGTTGCGGATGGATAGGAGATCATGGCGGATATTGGAGAATAGCTTGCGGCAAGCACTGGTGACCTTGACAATTAGTCGGTCACCGTGCTTCTTCGCCAAGACTATCTCCTCCAACTGTTGAAGGGCCTCCTCGATACTCTCAAAACCCTTGTCCGCGCCTTGGGCATTTTCGGACAGGGTTGAGGTCTTGAGGCGGTCCTTCCTCTGGGGTGCATCAATCGGGTTGGTGCTGCTCCTGTGCGACTTGGCGTCGCGAAGCAGATCAGCCTCAGCCTCGTCAGTGGGGCTTCGTTGCCGCTTATTAGTAGTCGAGTCCTCGGTCTCCATCGATTCAGTCGGTGGCGGCTCAAGGACCTTCGGCGGGCTTACATGCACGATATTCACATCGTGCGTGTGGGTTGCCAGTGGAGATCTTGTTGTTATAACAGTCGACGCTGCTTTAATGTTTTCCACTGGCGTTATGTTTTGGCGTGGTGGGGGGGTTAGAGAATTGAGGCTTAAAGAAGCCATGGCGGGAAAAGGGTTCCAATGTAGTGGGCGGTCTCCGAACGCCGTGCTGTTGGTTGGGTGGTGGCAGGGGTTACCATCGCAGCTACCTCCCAATCAGCCGCGATGGATTAGGGCCAAGGTACACCGCCCGGTGTGCAGTGACCCCACACCATGCCACCCCAGCATCCCACTACATCCTCGGGCAGCGGCACGTTGATGCCGGGAACCTGCGTTCACGGTGCGCTGCATAAGATCATTTCTCGCAGTCAGTCTACTTACCGCGTAGCCTGCCGGAGATCACCGTACCCGCTTTCCTAGAACGTCCCATTCGGGAGGGGAAGGTTGAATCGTGTTCAATAGGAAGGTCAGAGGAGGGCCAGGGCATGGGGGGGGGGGGTTAGTACCCAAGTGCGCGAGACGAGGTTCACGGTTCAGCCGAAGTTTAGCCGTGATTCGCCTCCGCAGCCTGGGCTGGTCAGGAGTAGGATGGGTCAGGGACCCGGTGGAATAGGAGCCAATACGCCCCGCGGCGTCACGGCCTCCGCGGGGAACCGGACCAGACTGTGCTCCATACATGCTACGCACTTAGGGGCATGGCGTCTGGCCGGCGGGGGGGAAGGTCGGCGTCCGGGTTAGCGTCTGGCCGTTGGGCAAGTCCTGCCTAAGTATTTCCACCCCCGTCCATCACGTTTACCCCGGATTGTTAGGTTACCAACTGTGTGTTAACGCCTTGCGGCGTCACGGCCTCCGCAAGGAACTGGCCTGGACTGCGCCCCCTCTATGCTACGCACTTTGGGGACTGGCGCCCGGCCAGCAGTGAGTGGAATTGCAACAATAGGTTTTCCATCACGGGAGCACACTAGTTTGGATAATCTCTGACTTAGAAAAGTCAGAGACAGACCAGGAATTTAGTACAGTGTAGCACCAAATTTCTGGACTCTAACAAATTTTTGCAAATAGGATATCTAATATAAAATTAGTACTCTGTAGCAGCCGAAAAATTGGAGTTTGCAAATAAAAGGAACAGTTTTTCCCCGCAACGCCAGACCGTTCGACCGTGGGTGGATCCAACACCCTCCAGCCGGCGGCCCGGCGCGCTAGGTAGTCCTGCTCCTTCACTGCGTCCGCCGAGTTTACGACAAACTGCGCAACCGTCGGGTTACATGGGGGAACCCTACTCGTCATTAGGGTTGCAGTGTGCCGATAGCCCATTGGGCTAGTAGTGCGTTCAATACCCAGGAGGATGGGGGGACGTGCACCGCACCACCTTGACGACGGGACCGTGTTTGTCCCCCGCCGTCACTGGGTTTTAGACAGGAGTCCGGAGTAAACTGCAAGTCCGTTTAGCTGGTCAGTACCCTGTAGCAGCCCCCGAAATGACCCGAGCAAAATCGCGGCTCTCACCCCCAAACACGTGCAAAAATCACCGGCTAACCGGCGAGCGCACGGAAAGGAGATGAGAGGCCGCGAAGATAACCCAGGCAAGAGGAAACCACCTGATCAGGGTAGAGAACTCAGCTAGTTGTGTCGTTTAGTTAGTCCCCAGAACGCTTCAGCGCTACCAAGAGGGTCCCCATGTCTACTCCTCTGGGCTCCACGTTACTGGCTCAAGCCCCCGGGCCACGCGCAAGGCCACGACACCCACCGGGGGGTCGACCGCCTCGGAGAACAAACCTGTCTGGACTTGGTGTTGCCACCGGCGCCCGGGCTTCCGCCCTTATCCCGTCCAGGTCGTCTCGTCGACGCTCACCGGAGTGACGTTGTTATCTAGAAATCGACACCACCGCCCAGAACCAGCACCCACCGTGCACCATCCGCCCCCATGGCAGGCTAAGCGCACATTCCAGCAACCAATCGACGAGCCATCTACGCACGGGACGGGCTATGTTTTATGGAAGGAAGGTCGTACACTGGGTGTACCCCTTTATATCGTGCTATCTTGCATCTCTGTTGGCAGCCGTGCCCCGACCCTTTCAGGGTTCGCCACACTTCGTCTTGTCGTAAGATCTCAAATCAGTCCTCCTCAGGACTTAACACTAAGTATTTGACACTCAAACATAGAGCGAAAACACTTAACAATAAACGTGAAACATTTAAACATGTATTTCGATATATAAATCTCTATACATTAAAACGTTACACTAATTCGACATATAATAAATATATATATCTCTATTCGACACTAAGCGTACATAAATGTTACATTTAAACATGCAACATATACAACACTTATTCGTTAGCGGCTGTGAATAACTCGAGACTTCTCCAGGCGTTGATTCTCTTAGGAATTTCGCCTGGGTCTATATCATCCCCTTCCTCTAATTCAAGAGTTTGCCTGAGGTGGGATCTGGCCTCAGCAAATACGGTGCACTCCATAAGCCTGTGCTGTATGGTATCGGGTTCATTGCACTGAGTACAATTCCCGTCTTCGTCTTCCAGTCGTAAAATACGCTGTCTATAATCACCGCATGCTAGGAAATGTCCTGTAAGCATTCGGGTGATTTTGCGATTAAGCGGTAGGTGTAGTAAACCTAGTCGGGACATCACATTGGGGAAAAACATGTAAGTGTTTCTCCCTGTGGTGCTGACGTCCCAATCCGCTTGCCATTTCTCCAGGGTCTTGTCTCTGAGAGCCTTTTTCAGATGCGGGCTCAAGGTGTATCGCTCACCTAAGTGTGTTTCTTCTGCGGAGAAGCCAGTTACCAGTCTTTCCCTGGCGCATATTTCACTTACCACATAGTTTAGCGGTGGCTCGGCTGCCATATCTGCGTGGCCGTATGGCTGACAGTGCCTGACGATGCACTTATCGCTATTGTACAAAATCGCTGACATGTCAGCAGTTTTCGTCGACAGAAGTCGTTTCTTTGAACGCTTCCGCCCCAAACTGCTGCTGCGTAAGTGACTTTCGGAACGATCGCCCCACGATATATCTTTGTGAGTGCACCGGGCCTATCTCCCCAGTTATTGAAGAAAAATCTTCTCAACATGGAGAAATTTCTGATGGCCGCGGCAGTCACGTTTATTACGTGCTGCTTGAAAGTCCTCTTTTCATCGAAGGTGACTCCCAGATATTTAACGTCGTAAACGCGTTTTAATCTGGAGTCGGCTAGCATGACTCTGGGGCCTGCCCATCTGTGGAAAGTACCCTTGAACATGATATAACAGCACTTGTCGATCGAGACCGACAAGTGGTTCAGGGTCATCCACTCCTCGATTTGCGTCAGCGCCAGTCTGGCCTTGGACTCGAGTTGCGTCCGAGAGTTGCCCTCTATAGTGATAGCTATGTCATCGGCATACGCTAACAAATTGGTTCCTTCGGGTTGCGGTCTTCGGAGCAAGTCCGGAACCACGAGGTTCCAAAATTCAGGCCCCAGTATGCTGCCTTGAGGACATCCCATGTTGGCTGACTTGCGAACGGTCTCACCCTCGGCGTCCAGGACTATTAGCCGGTTGCTAAAATAGCTGGCCACTAGCTTTGTCAGCTTGGCAGGCATGTTGATCTCTATTAGTCTTTGCAGGACCCTGTCCCATTTGACATTGTCGAAGGCTCCCTTGATGTCAAGGAAGACTGCCATAACATATTGCTGATCCGAGTCCTCAATTATTTTGGTGAGTTTCAACATTGCATGGATGGTGCTCGATCCTCTCACGAAACCATATTGGTTTTCGGGGTAGATGGGCACCTCCGCGGCCTCGTGTATTTTGGCCTTAATAACTCTTTCCAGAATCTTCGAGAACTCAGTGAGCATCGTCAGTGGCCTGTACGATGTCAAGAGGTTAGGATCCTTGCCAGGCCCCTTAGGAATGTGTTTCAGCATTCCTATTTTCCAGGAGTCGGGGAAGTACCCCTCCTCCAGGCATAAATTGCCTAACTCCAGGAGAGCACCACCAACTAGGTCCAGGGACTTCGCGATGGTCTCGCCCGGAATCCGGTCACGACCAGGGTCTGCACAGCTAGGGCTATATCTCCTTCCGTGATCTCAATAGGGTTTCCAGCCCTGATAGAGTTGAGATCAGGGAACACGGGATCTTGGTGGTCGCTAGGCACCAGGGTGTTCAAATAGGCTTCAATAGTTTCCTTTATGCCGAGAGTGCCGGTTTCATCGCTATTTTTAACAGCCGTTAGCATTCGTCTCGAGTTAAACTTTCCAGCCGCCAACTTATACAGCATGCCAAACGTATTGGTCTCGAGATCGTCTAGGGTAACCCTTTCATAGGATTTTCTCTTGGCTTCCTTTATTTCGGCCTTGTAAAGGTTTCTGAAGCCCTGCAAGTTCGCCAACCTCGTGCTTCTCAGAGTCGGGTCTCTCGCTCTTTGGAAAGATTTCCTAAGTCGAAGACACGTCTTCTTCATCCGCTCGAGCTTACGGTTCCACCAAATGGTTCGCCGGTGCTTTGGTGGATTTGCCAGGGGAAGCGACTCCTCACAGGCTGCCTTATAGGCCTCCGTAAGCTTATCAGTGATGTAATCAACCTTTTGGCGGCGAGATAGATCATTGTTCATCGCAGGAATTGATCGCATCTTTTCCATAAGAGCGGACCGAAAGGATCGCCAATTTGCGTCTCTGAGATTATAGCTTCTAGAGGTGGAGCCGCCGTCCTCGCAGGGTTCAATCACTAGATCGTAGGTGATAAGCCTGTGGTGACTGGTAAGCGCGTGATCGTGCACTTTCCAGTTCGCCACTGTCAGAGGAAAATTCCGGGAGGTGAGGGACACGTCTATGTTCGACATTCCATTGTGGTTTTGGAAAGTCGCCGCGTGTCCTGGTAGGTTCAGAACAGCAAGATCATGTGCTGATATAAATCTCTCGACCTTTTGGCCTCTAGGACAGGCAATGCCAGTCGGACTCATCCCCCTATTTGGGTCGTGCCAAAGGGGGGATCTGGCATTTGTATCCGCCACTATCAGATAGTGGTCCTGTCCTATGGTCTCCAAGATGACTTCCAGTCTTGCGAGTACTTCTTCAGTTGGCGTGCTGAATTTGAAGTACACGCAAATTAAATAGAATTTGACTGGGTTCGCAGAAGGCGTATTTACCTGCGTAACCACAACAAGGTCATCAGAGAGTTCGGGTATGTCCAACATTCCTATTTCCCGATTCTGAACTAGTATCGCTACATATACTCTATTGTCGTTACTCACTCTCCCAAGGGCTACCCTGGCATTTCGTTGTAACAACGGAATCCGCCTTCCATTCGGATTTGCCGTCGTGTATGCCTCGTTTATGCATATTATATCGAGGTCAAGTTGCCTGCTCACCTCCGCCAGTTCAGCGGTCGGAGTTCGTGAGTTGTCAATGTTTATTTGACCAATACGTATTCGGCGCTCACTGCCTGAGGAGGGTGGACGATCAACCATAGTTGATCGTCTGTTTGAACAACATCACTTTCTTTGCATGAGTCTGGCAGCCGGCGCTGCCTGGCTCGTGCTTTATGTTTTTCTTGATGCCAGCATCAGTACATACTGCGCATCTTTGTCTTTCCTTGGGGATCTTACAGACCTTTCGGTCGTGGTTCCCGGCACAACGAGAGCAACGCCCCGAGCTATGAGAGCATTTAGTCGCAATGTGACCGTACTTCAGACACTTGTAACAAAGTGTCAGACGCACACGGTCTGCGACCCTGCAACTACTCCACCCGATGAATATCCGGCCTCGGCTCCGGATATTTTTTTCGGGTCTCGGGGTCCACCTCTATGACCCAGTTAGAGGTGTCATTGCGCCCTTTGTAACGGCCAACCACCTTAATATCTGTTACGCCGTTCTGTTTACGAACGGCGTCGATCACACAACGTTCATCTACCGTCTTAGCGACGTCGTAGATGACCATCCTCGGATGGCGGTGATCCCCAAGGTCACCGCAGACCAATTTGGCCTTCTTTGTGACTTCTTCTCTGAGGATGCTCACATGATCCTCAGTTCCCTTTACCTCCACTCGGATCCCCTCCTTCGAGGATATAAGGCGGTTAACCTTAATACCCAGTTCAGAGGGGTTTACCGAGGCGCAGAGGGACTCCTTTAGTTCCTCAATTGTCTGACCCGAGTTGGGTCGGACAAGGAATCCCTTGCGAGGCGAGGTGGGGACCGGCGGGAGGGGTCTTCCATCCGGGCCCTTGGGTCCAGACTTACCCCCTCTCCGTTTGTTCTTCCCCTTCTTCTTTGGCTCCTTGCTAACCGTTGTTTTAGCAGGCTTAGATACGTGGCGGGTAATACTCAAACCCGCCTCATTAGGCTGCTTAGCCAAGGAGGCGAACGTCTCGACCTGGATGGGTGCGAGAAGCTCCACCTCCATGGCCTCTACCCCCTGTGAGGACGATTTTTTTTTTTTTTTTTTTTGATTTTAACATATTAACGGGGTTAACCCATGTTTATTTTTTGTAAATTAATTACAAACAAAAAACTTATACTAAGATATAATATAAATACTTAGAATAAACTTAATTAAAAAATTGATAATTGAACAATATTGATATTTTTGTTTAGGTATTATTCAGTTGGAATAGTTTATTTTTTATACCTTCATAACTATCAAAGAAAAGATCGATTGAAGTGTCTTTCTTGCAAGCTTCATTAAAAAGGCGAATATAAAGATTGAAGGGCTTGAAAAAAGAATAGTTTTTTGTACAAGATTTTTCATATAATAGATTTTTGTTTCTAGTATTCTTAGGATTTGTCCTAAATGAAAGTTCCTCCAGTAATTCTTGTAAAACAGTTCTATTATTCAATATTTTAAAAAGTAACAAAACATCATTTGTGTCACGCCTGTGTTCTAGACTAATCACATTATTTGCTTTCATTATTTCCGAATAATTATGGTCTGTTATGCTCATAGGTTTGTTTTGTTTGAAGGCAAGGCTCCTTAGGAATCTGTGTTGTACTGATTCGATTTTTGATTTATGTTTTTCATAGTAAGGAGACCACACAGGTGAGGCATATTCAAGTATGGATCGAACAAATGAATAATATAGTATGGTGTAAGTTTTTGGATTTTTAAAGTCTCGACTGTTTCTATTAATGAAGCCAAGAAGTTTGAAAGCTTTCTTGGTTATTATGGAATAATGTTCATTATATGACAATTGGTAATCAAAAGTGACTCCTAGGTCTTTGACTTGATACACTCTTTCAAGAGGAATATTATTAATAGAGTATTGGAAGATATACGGGGATTTCTTACGATGAAAGGACATTACTTTACATTTGTTGACGTTTAATTCCATTCTATTAATCTGACACCATTCATAAAGAGAGTTGAGAGCTGATTGTTATTGTATAGAGTCAGAAAGTCCATTGATACTCATTCCGGTTCGTTTATCGTCAGCAAATAACCAGAAAGTTGTTGGCAGGTAAAAGTAAATGTCATTAATGTAAAGGTTGAAAGTGAGACCTGATAAATGTCCACCCTGAATACAGCCAGATAAAACATCAAAAGGTTCAGATAAGTATGTGAGATAGTTGTTTATCTTTTTATCTTGATAACACTGACAGTTATTGTTGTCCGTTTTCATCATTTTTAGTTTTACTATCTGTGTACGGTTGGAGAAATAGCTGTAGAAAAAGGAAAGCATAGGATCTAAAATACCATATGCACGGAGTTTTGCACATAGAATATTTGTATTTATTTTATCAAATGCCTTAGAGTAATCTGTCATTATACAGTCAAACTGATCTCCTTTGTCAATGATATTACATACATGGTCAGTAAATGATAAAAGGTTAGTGGTTGTCGATTTTTTTACTACAAACCCATGTTGTTGGTTGATTAAAAGTGGAGTTAAGATTGGTTGTATTTGTTTGTAAATAAGTTGTTCCATTAATTTTGGGATAGTTGATATTTTGCTGATAGGTCTATAATTGGACGATGCGGGGATAGGAGGAAATTCGGTCCGGGAGATCAACCCCGGTCCATTCTCCTTGGGCCTTTTATGTGGGACCTTCGGGGAGGCGGAGTTGACTCTCGCCACTGCCTGCTCCATGGCCTTTGCGAAAGCCGCAGCCTGGGCGTTCTGCCTCTGGTCAAACATCTCCGCCTGTTTGGCCATGGCTTTCGCATTCTCCTCCCTCTGGTCCTTTATGGCCCTCAGGAGAGTCTTATTGACGAGTCTTTCGAACTTCTGTTCTAGACTCGCCTCTATTTCTTTGCGCATGTTTGCAACTGTACTACGCAAACGGTTAGCAAGGTCGGCATACCGGTCCCTCTCAGCCTGGGGCAGGTCGAACTTCCCTCTTTTTCTGCGGGAGACAATCTCCTGCATGGACGCTAGAATTTCGTCCATGTCCTCTGGGTTCGCCAGCTTCCCAGAGGCAGGCCCGGACTCGTCGTCGGATTCCGAGGTTGAGCCATCCATCTCAACATCCGACCGGCTCAGAGACTCCGCGTTCGTGTCAGTCTCGTCAGTCTTGGCGTTTTGTATTGTTCGAGGCTTCTTAGAATCCTGAACAGGGACAATTCGGTTCTCAGGATTGTCTTTCCTGAGACTCACGCCATTAGCGCCTGGATCGAGAGGCGGGCTATCCGGGTTAAACTTACGCTTCGGACCCGAATCGCTCTCGGACCCCGCATTTTCCAATCGCGCGGTTCCTGACGACGCCACCAGGGTGGTGTCGGCATTTGCCACGTGACCAGTACTCTGCGGGGTCGTAAGGTCTACCAAGCTCCCCCACCAGGGGGGGTTCTGGTGACCCTGGGACTGCTGGAAAAAGGATTTCCAGTAGTCGGTATTGGGGTGAGGACAAAGCCCTCACACCCCAAGGTGTTTGGTGTGTGGGTGAAAGGGACTCCTTCCCCCACATGTTGGATACCAGTGCTCAAAGAGCTCTGGTTTCCGGAAGCCAAGGCTTCTACGCCCCCCGAAAGGGGTAACTCCGAAGAGTTCTCCGAAGATAGGTGGCTTTGCAGCCCCCCATCAACTACGTCATCGTTAGTGAGGTTAAGAGTCATATGTTGTTCCCACGTAAACGAGCGCTCTGGTTAAGCCCCACACCGGCGGCGCTCTTGCAAGGTGTGGGGTCTCTCTGCGTTTTACCGCATTTGGGGAACACTTGTGGTCCGGTATTCGCCCCGGTCCCCTCTGGGCCTGAGACATGACCAAACCCAGAGGTTTCGTTCCGCCGGTTCCCCTCGGCGGTGTCTGTCTTTGGCGCCCTACATCGCCAGCTCGACAACTCCTCAAGGCAGTAGGGAAACCCTGAGGAGGGGGATAGCACCCCAGTGACCAAAAAGCGGCCGATCAAAGTATGGTATAGTTCTTTTTCGGGCGGTTTCAACTTGGATCCCCTGGGACGGTCTTCCCTCCCTTATCCCAGGGGAGATCCCTGTCTTGGTGACAGATCGAATGAAGGCAATATACTTAGCAACACTACTCTGGTGGTGAATCCTACTGAGCAAGTCAGCAGATCGTTGTTCCTGCTGATCTGTAGATCAGCAGATCGTTTGACAGTGCGTCCTCGGTCTCGGGGGCATAGCTGTCCCAATCGCAGTTTTAGATCTAGGAGGTTTCGCCCAGACCGTGGGTGATACCTCCGACAGTTATCAGACCCCGTCAGCTACAGCCTTCAGGTTCTGAAGTGCGAAGGGCCAGGTGCACGCTTTTAAGATTTCGCCAGAAAAACATCTGCTGAGTTATTATGCTGATCTGCATCTCGACTTTATTCCATGTGCATTGCTGCCTGCTCTTAACCTCGCCATCAAGGATGTGGGTGGGAGCAGGCAGGTGCGGGACCGAGCCCAGGAATGTTGTCCAGTTACTTTTCAGCGGCCGCAAGATTCGCAAACTCCCAAATTTCAGATTGGTCTGCTGACTCCGTGAGGGTCAGCGGCTGACTCAAGTGGTAACTCTTGAGTCAGCCGACTTCAGACAGACGTGGTCTGCTGACTCAAAACGAGTCAGCAGCTGACTTGGATGATTAGCCCAGTCAGCCGTTCTGTGCAACGGACCATGTCGTGCTGACTCAACTTCGTAAAGTTGGGTCAGCCGCTGACTCAGTTGCCAGCTGAGTCAGCTGCCCTTGGACAGACTCCGGGCTCCATGGGGGTTTGCAAGTTTGAGCTTGCAAACCCCATTCACACACGTTCACACACGTGTGGACTGGTGGGGGTTCTAGACAAGTCTGTCCCCCCCATCAGCCCAGCCCCGCCCACAGGTCCCGACCCGAGGATCGGGTTGTGGGCGGTTATCCGTAAAAACCTAAGTCCAGACTTTGTAGGGTGTGGCATACTAATTTCGGACTCAGAAAAATTTCGAGAAGAATCCCGAAAATATCTCCAAGTCCGAAAGAAAACACATCACCCCCCAAAATTCTAAGTCCCAGGTTAGTACGGTGTAGCAGCTCCTTTTTAGTGGGTGGGCAAAAAGAACGAGACCTACGCTACACCAAGCGTGGCCATCTTAGGGAGAAGAAAGCCAGCCGGTGAAAACGTAGATCTCGCTCAATTTGCCAACTCCAAAGGACGTGCTCGACACAGTCGGGTTCCTTCTGCGCCCGACTGTAAATGTGTGCAGATTAGTTAGCCGCTACGCTTCCCAGCCCGAGAGTACCACCAAGTTCTCGGCTCCACGCAACGTTTCGACCCTGGGCCACGTCGAGGCCTCTGCACCCATCAGGGCTTCGACCGCCTTCAAATGATGGTTTCGCATAATTTACACAGGACAGATTAAGGTCTGAAAGAATACCCTCTATTGAATTATAAATAGTTTTAACCCACCATATTAAATTATTAAGATATAATATTTTTACGATGAATACAGAGAATTCAGTAAGATATATTTTTTATTACGATGGAAAAGGCACAGTTAAAATTGGTTTCTGAAATGTGAAAAAAAAAATACGTATAAACTCTGTTTCGTGTTAATATAGGCCGGTTGGCTGGCGCTACTTGACGAGCGCTCGGCTCCCGGCGAGCTTGATTCTAGTCTGGGAGATTTTCCAATGGCAATTAATATTCACTGGCTGAATGAAAACTTGGAACATTACAAAACACAAAGATAATCTCTATATATAAAACAGAAAAAAGGACTACCTACCTACCTATGTTTGTTTGTTTGTTTGTTTGTCCGGAGTTGTTTAGCCAAAACGGTAAGAGATAGCGAAAAATGTCTCAGAATTGACCCCCCCAAAACCATTATCGCTTTGTCCAGAAAAATTATAAAAAGTTCAAAAAGGCATTGCTGTCCAGCAGTACGGCCATGCCTTAGTAAATTTGAAATTTAGTCCCGTTGCAAAGCACGGGCAAACGGCTAGTTTATTATATTTTGTTTCTTTTTGCCATATAATAATACTGGGAATCAATTTCAACCATCAAAATATTTTCTGGCCAACGAAAACAGAAATTATGTGTGATGATAAAGGCAGTTTTATATGTATTATTTATTGAAAAAAGTTACCATGATGGAAACATTGAAGAACTTTTTGAAAAAATCACCCCGATGTGACGAAATTATTGTGAAATCCAACAAATTCTATGTTCGAGGCAATGACACTGCTTCGGAAAGAAAAGATTGTGGGGCGGTAGAAATGGAAAATGATTTGACCAACAGTGTCGAGGACAGCTTCAAGTCCCTTTTCAGTTTCAACACATGTAATGATAGCCGTGCCAAATTGATTCCACTGGCTTTACAAAAGACTGCTTCTCCAAGAAAATCACAGGGTAAGGAAAAAAGCAATTACTCTTTTAATTGCCTTGGATTATTTTTTTATTGCCCTGCCTTGGATTAATTTATAGAACTATTGAATGCTTGTCTCGAAATACGATCTATGTTGCAAATTTTGGAAATGTGTTGTACCCGAATAGAATGATCGAAGGAGGGGATTTATAATACATAGCATCAAATTTTCGTTTCGAAAAAATGTTTTCAAGATAGGGTCTCGTAAACATTTATCGAAAATTCGTATTATAAACCCCCCTTACCCTTAGATCATTAATTCAAGTTAAACCTATTTCCAAATTTTATAACATAGATCTTTTTTTCGAGACTCGCATTCAATTTTTTTTTTATTATTATTATTATGTTTATTTATAAAATATTATGATGGTTTATAACTTTATATTTTACTATGGATTCCATTGATTTTCTCTCACCGACTCGAGTTTCGCCTAGGCTAGTAGGCAATTTAATTATTACGAGTCGAGGCGAAACTCGAGTCGGCGAGTGAGAATTAAAAGTAATAAAATCCATAGTAAAATATAAAATTATGAACTATTAGAATAATAATTATGATGAGTTTAATTTTGATTTGACTTTTAAACGAAATTTTATTTCTATTTCAATGTCTTAGTTGAGTTTTAAGAAGTTAAGGGACTAAAAATATGCAGCTTCTGTTAATTTCTCAAAGAAGTTAAGGGACATTGATCAGATATGAGACAAAATTAATGAAAACTTAGAGTAAATATACTTATAAGCATCAAACTGAACATACTACACATATTCACTTTAGGAGTTTTTTTTTCACATCTTCCCCTTGACGAGTCTCATTACTGAAAACACTAATACTGAAAACACTAACGATGTAACAAAGTATCTCCTTAAAATTTATCTGAGGATCACTAGAAAATGTTTCATCTTGTTTACCCTATATTATGTCCATTTTAGATCATAGTTGTGAAAATGAAGCTATGAAAACATGGAGCCCAAGTATGAACGACATTGAAAAAGACAAACATAAGAACAATACGAAGAGCGATGATAAAGTAAAGAAGTCAGAAAAAATGTCCGTAGTAGATAATGAATTTTATCATGATCTAAAGAAATTTGTTATGCTTACAAAAAACCTGGAGGCACAATTAGGAGACAATAGAAAAAAAGTAGAAAGCGAAACGATGAATCGACGCCCAGTTGAAAAATTAAAAGAAAATTCAAGAAATCTATCTGACGACAGAGTAACCAGCACGGAAATTATATTTCAAAACTCTACCATCTCAAGGTGGTCGGACTGCGCCTTACAAGTATTGAATCTCTACAGGAATGATCGAAACATTGTAATTACTTCCTCCGATACATTTCACAGCATGACTAACAATTATAATCAGTTTGAAAAAGTACAAGGCGTGTTGAATTCTCAAAATTGTGATCAAAATGAAGAGTCACCCAAAAAAGTAGTTTCCAGCTCAGCCCAAATTACCAAGGACAAAACCTTAAATAAAACCAGGCAGAAAAAGCAAGATCAAACAAAATGCAAAAGAAACTTCATCCAAATGAACAAAAACCTTACGAAATTTACTCTCAGGGGTAAGCAAAAGGTTAATACCATCGATCGATTAATGTGTAGAAGAAAAACTAAACGGAAAACCAAAAAAGTCATACAAAAATATAAAAGCGAGGAATTTGAGGTACAAAATTTAAAAGAATATGATTACCAATATATTGACGATATAAGGTACAACAAGCAACGATTTGGTGAAATTCGCCAACCAGAGAATATCATGATAACAGATGTTTTGTATTTAGTTTAGATTAAATCATTGCCAAGAGATCTGAATGCGACGTTGTTTTCATATTTCTTTGTAAATTGCTTTAGAGTTGGCCACCCACATACACTAAGCCCGTCAACATACGAGCTGATAACAAACCCCTTGGTAACTGGTTTTACCTGTAACTGGTTACTAATTCTAATTCATTTGCAACTTTTTTGTTGAATCAAGTGATAACAGCGACTCCAGTGATGAGGAAATTACATTTGCATATTACTTAACTACTAGCAAAGGAGAAAACACAAAGGAGGTTGTGGATTCATCCATACCTTTAGAGGAATTTTCTTCGTCGTGTCTGCTTTTCGATGCTACCAAAGAACTACAATAACTATCTGATGGTAAGTATTCAACATTCAAAAGAATGACGAGAGACTGGTAAGGATCCCATTGATCCAGAAATAGGATACCAATATGATAGAATCCATGGAAGCTAAAGAACAGTTATTAATCAGGTGAGGGACCGAACTTTTTTAGAACATTTTTGATGGTGGGTATAAATTAATAAGTAATTCTCAGATACATTGCGTGCCAAGGGGTAAAAGACATACCCAATTGGCCCACAATGCCAGCCCACACAACGTGCAAAAACGCCGTCAGGCCAAAGCGTCTGACGTGGCCGTATTGGATAAAATTCGTCATGCGTTTTCGCCTGACACTCACTTAATCGTAAGTACTACTGTCAGGCGAAAACGCTTGACGTGGCATGGAATACTCGTATGTTAAGTATATCCTAAATATTCTCACGACCTGTTCTTCACAGGCCAGTTTTTTTCTTGTCATATCAAATTCATCCAGATGGTCCAAAGTGATTCTCCCTCCCTGTTGTAGCTTCAGGAGTGTTCATCAGTTGAATATCGGTTGCTTTTAGGCCTGTCGGACCATATATGTAACTTGCTTAGCAATCTTCATTTCAGTCCTTGTTGACAGAAAAGTAAGTGAGCTTAACTCCGGTGTGCTTCTCCGAAAGAAGTGATTTTTCTCTCTCTTTTCAATTGCTCTGAAGTGTGTCATGTGAAGTTGACGCTTAACTTTCCAATTGGTAACTAGTAACCCAAGTAAACTCTCCGAGTAGATTAGCAGCTTCAAAAGTAGAAAAGACGTCGCCATGGGCAACATATCGATTCAAAGTCCTTATTTTAAAACATACAGCCTCCTGTGCCTCTTCGCTAAGCTGGCCTATGAGCAAAGGTAGACTTGATTATTTCTGGGCCATAAATCAAATACTTTAGGCGGTATACAATACCAGAGATATAGTTCCACGCAATACCTGTCAGTTTCATGGGTGAATTTTCTAAATTCAGGGACATTGATTTCATAACCCGAGGAATCGACTATCATGATACTCGTAGTATGGATTCTTTCTACTAGTTGCAACTTGCGGACTGTGTTTCTATAGCAACTGTTTCAAAGCCGGGTTTCAAGTGTCTGTTCTCCTGACATCATGTGTGGTAAAGTGTCCCGTAACAAACTCCAACTTATTTATTTATAAACAATTGGATCAAGCTTTATTTACATTTTTTTAAATACAATGAACATAATAATAAGTTATGAAATAAATATAAACAAAGCGTTCACACTTAAGTTGTGAATATGTTTCAAATTAAAAAAGTGTCATTCCTAGAGTTGCAAACCAGGTATTCAAAAAGAGAATAATATAATAATGCACATATTTATCTAGGTTCTAGTACAGTGTGGCGCAGCTATGCCTCGTGAATTTGAAACAGTCGTCAAATCGTCAATGTTGAAGACATACCATTCTATTTAAGATTTTAAAGTTGGTCCATGCCCAGCCTGACTGGGGCCGTGTAGGCAAATTTTTTTTGGCTGAAAATTAATCCTCCTAAAATCGAAGGGATACGTGTTTTTGCGTTTTCTTGTATTTTCAGCCATTTCGAGATACGGGGGGGTGGGGTGAGACTTTATGCTCACCCTGTATACAGTATGTTAAGCCGGAATGCCAGCATCACGAAGTCTTCACCTCGCTGGACGTTGCTTAACTTCGGTGATCCTACAAGAATCGTTGCATTCAACGCACCATCGGACGAGCTCCAGAATGATTGACAATGTGTTTTCTACAGACTTTACCAACTTACCAACTAAAATTGTCTCAAGATGGGACCTTTATTATTTTTGATACAACTTGAACTTTGAAAAATGAAAAAAAGAGAGAGAAAAAAAATAAAAAAATATCCGGCACTGATTTAGAAAAAATAATTTTCATTTAATTTCGCATTTAGTTATGTTTATTGAAGTATTATTCCCTTATTAGGTATTATTTATTTTCTATGCCAATTGTGTTGCTTCAACAAACAAAAAATCAATAATTTCCAAATTCACCCACTTTACCGGACACTGTTGTGAAAAAACTAGCAGGTTAAATGACTTTTTTTATGATCTTATCGCTTCTCCGTTAAGTTTTCTTTCGATTTTAAGCATAAAAAACATACGTCACAGCAGACTTTCACCTCTAAAAATGCCAATTTCGAAAACACCATTTAGTCTAGTACCGCAAGCCCAAAAATAGCGAAATAAATGCAAGTTTTGGTGTAGTTTTGATTTTTTGTACCATAGTGTATTTTGAGCTGCTGAACACGAATCTGAGGTTTGCCAACAAAAATTTTACCGGCAAATTTTTTTACAGGCAAAAAACAGGCAAAAAATTGGACTATTTTTAGTTTTTTCTGAAATATCTCCCAAGTGATTTAATAAACGCCAACACTAACTCTATACAAAGTTGTTCACAACTAAATTCCCTACATTTTATATTCTACAAAAAAAATTGTGCGACCAACCTTTGAGCTTTGAGGGCGCCCTCAAAATGCAGGCAAAAAATCAAAAGTGGCCACATTTGCGATTTTTTAAAATTTTACTTCAAAATAACGCTCCTGACAATATTTTTGGCAGTTAAAGACGTCATTGATGGCTTACAGGCTAAAGTTTCAGACTTTTTCAGCCTTTTAGAAGGACCTTTGCAGCCTTTTGGAGTGATCACAGTCACCTGTGTCTATCTAGAACCCTGGTTTTAAAACAAAAAGTTTTGCTGTACTTGTGATTTTTGGTAATATAGTGTACTTATAGCTGCAAAGTATGAATTTGACGTTTGCCAACAAAAAAAATGCCGTCATTTTTTTAACAGGCAAAAACGGCCTGAATGGAGCTTTTTTCAGTTTTTAACAATATCTCCGAAACTGTGCATTTCAAAGCAACGTTGGGTGAATACTAAGTTCAACATAACTGAATTTCCTACATATTATGTTCCCAATATTTTTTTGTGCAACCAACCTTTGAGCTTTGAGAGCGTCCTCAAAGCCCAGGCAAAAAATCAGGAAAGGCAAATTTGGACTATTTGAAGTTTTACCTCGACATAACCTACTTGGCAGTGTGTATGATATTGTTTAGTTTAGACTCTAAAGGTCTAAACTTTAGAAGCTAAATTTCGTGACCTTTGCAGATTTTTTGTAATACCTGGATCTAGATCAGGATCACTTGCATCAATCTAGGACTGTGGTGTTTCGCTTTCTAGCTCTGATCAACACGTTGCTTTGAAGGATGCAGGAGTAAAAAGAGACAACAAAAATAGAATGGAGATGTTCGAATGGTCCCCGTGAATCCCACAACTTTATTCCAACGGATTTCATTTGCTAAGCATTCGAATGAAAAACTCGAAAACTTTTTGAGCTACGATCTAGGACCTTATTCTCTGTCACTTTTTGACAAAGGATGCATGAGAAAAGGAACAAAATCCTCTCTATACAAAGATCTTAAGCCCCTGACGAACAAGCACTTTACTGGTCAGGTGCAATATGTAATTTTTTTTTTTTTTTTTTTTTTTTTTTTTTTATTAAGAACATAACATTGTTTCAAAAATAATTCTTATAACTATAAATTGAAACAACAATACCAATGTTCACATTAAAATTAAATAATTAATTAAGAACTTAAAACTATAGCGAACTAAAAACTAATTGTCTTACATTTGCTTTAAAAGCTTCCTTAGACAGTAAAAAGTCGTCTGTGCTTAAGTGTACTTCATTACATAGAGTCATTGCTCTGTTCAGTGGCGATTCATGAAGTTTAGTAAGTCTAGGATGAGGGACTGTGAAGGTTTCAATATTTGTATTTCTTAAAATGGGGTTTGGTGTTTTTTCCACTATTTTTTCTTTGAGTTCTAGACATGTAATATTATTGTTTACAAGATTATAAATTAACATCACTAGGTCTACTTTACGTCTTAATTCAAGAGAATTAATATCAAGCATTTCTAGAAGAGTGTTGTAGGAAATAGCTTCCGGGTATTTTGGATAAAACCCGTTTTCTTTTTTAAATAGGTATCTAACAAATGTGGACTGAATTTTTTCAATTGTTTTTGATTCTAATTTCGAGTTTGGATCCCATAATATTGATCCATACTCCACAGTAGATCTCACTAGTGATAAAAATAGCGTTCTTAAAACATCAATATCCTTAACGTGTTTTCCGAATCGATGGGGAATTTCTGTTACACAGAGTTGTCTGGCCTACAAATGCATCATTCTCTTCAAACTGTGACAGATACATGCAGTATGTCATCTCCAAATATCCTGGGGCAGTAGTTGTCTTCGATGGCTAGCCTGAAGATATTCAAAGAGGAACAAAGACAGCTGAGCGTATGAGGAGAACGAGGACTCTCTCATCTGCAGACATGCTTTTTGATGACACCATGACACCAACAATGTCAAAAGATAATTTTCTAGCAAATCCAAGAAATAAGAGTCGTCTCATTGACTTACTTGCTACCAAACTTTCAGAAGCAGGTTTGCAATATAAGCAGGTAGAAGAAGATGCAGGCGTACTGATTGTTACGACCGCACTCAAATGAGACTGTTACTATAGTAGGGGAATATTAGTAATCTTGATTGTGCTCTGTGAAGTTGACAATGTCTTCTATTTAAAACCTGGAAAGCAGACCATTTGTCCAGCTTTGTATTCACCCCTTGAAGCTGCAAATTCCTCATTCGTGAAAGAACACATCCTCTTTCTACATGCAATGAGCAGGTGCGATAAGACGTCGGCTCTCTTTAAACAAGGAAATAGGGAAAATTTTAAAAACCCTTGTAAAAAGTCCTAGTCTTGGAAAAGTTATAGACGTCTTCAAAGACTCTAAAGCGTCCCAAGACTCTGTAGCGGCAGCAGGAGAACGCTTCTTAATACATTTGTATGCGTCCAGTGGAAAAAGTCCGTCTTCACTTAACCATCTGCGATACATATGTTATACCAAGGTAGCCTTTAGAATCAACTCCAACATTGCTGCGTTACCACCGTGTGCACTCCCTCAGGGTGTACCCTGTACCATCAAGTGCAACAATGGTTGGGAGTAAGTAAAGCTCCTGAAGAATGGGGATGGAAGCAAACTCAAACAGGTCTAGAACCTATATTAAATCTCTCTGCCCCCGCTCCCCCCGAATTGCTGAAGCTCGTTTCCTGCAAATGTACAGGAAACTGTGGCTGCAGGAAAGCAAGACTCTCCTGCTCCGCTCTATGCTTGCATTGCGATATCATGCCATCAATGGAGGACCCTGATCCAAGTCCCTCACAAAGATGTACTGTAAATGTCAAAAAATTTAGCCTTTAAACCATTATTAATATCATTCACACTGCCAAGAAGTTTATGTCGAGGTAAACTTCAAAAATTTCAAATTTTGCCTTTTCTGACTTTTTGCCTGGGCTTTGAGGACGCTCTCAAAGCTCAAAGGTTGGTTGCACAAAAAAATATTGGGAACATAATATGTAGGAAATTCAGTTATGTTGAACTTAGTATTCACCCAACGTTGCTTTGAAATGCACAGTTTCGGAGATATTGTTAAAAACTGAAAAAAGCTCCATTCAGGCCGTTTTTGCCTGTTAAAAAAATGACGGCATTTTTTTTGTTGGCAAACGTCAAATTCATACTTTGCAGCTATAAGTACACTATATTACCAAAAATCACAAGTACAGCAAAACTTTTTGTTTTAAAACCAGGGTTCTAGATAGACACAGGTGACTGTGATCACTCCAAAAGGCTGCAAAGGTCCTTCTAAAAGGCTGAAAAAGTCTGAAACTTTAGCCTGTAAGCCATCAATGACGTCTTTAACTGCCAAAAATATTGTCAGGAGCGTTATTTTGAAGTAAAATTTTAAAAAATCGCAAATGTGGCCACTTTTGATTTTTTGCCTGCATTTTGAGGGCGCCCTCAAAGCTCAAAGGTTGGTCGCACAATTTTTTTTGTAGAATATAAAATGTAGGGAATTTAGTTGTGAACAACTTTGTATAGAGTTAGTGTTGGCGTTTATTAAATCACTTGGGAGATATTTCAGAAAAACTAAAAATAGTCCAATTTTTTGCCTGTAAAAAAATTTGCCGGTAAAATTTTTGTTGGCAAACCTCAGATTCGTGTTCAGCAGCTCAAAATACACTATGGTACAAAAAATCAAAACTACACCAAAACTTGCATTTTTAAAAGCCAGGATTACTAGACTAATTAAAAAAAAAAAGTACTTTTACAAAAACCTTACTATGACCCTGATTAGATGTAAACAAACATATATTTTTTTGATTTCATATGGTGTAAAACAATATTTTGAACCTATGTAAATAAAAATTGTACTAAAAAATCTAACTAACACTGAAATACAGCGTGTTTGAACCTTGCACCGTACTAGCTCCGCCCCTGATAAGTTTTTTGAAAATTTTAAAAGCTCATTATACTCAGCCTAACTTGGACTTTAATTAACAGCAATAAAAAAAATAAGCATTCTATTTAAAATTCGCCAGAAAAATAAAAAAATATGGCCTAAAAGCCGGAAGGGCCGACCGGGGCCAAAAATAAATATGACCACAGGATGGGCCATAGGGCTTTTCCTATACTTAGGACTTTACAGAATTGAAAAATTCCGTCGCGTTCAAAAGTTACGAGGGGGTGGCCACCTTTTCTGAAACATACTGTATATTTTCTTGATACTGATAGACTGACTGACTGAACTATGTGTTTATCTTGAAATTTAGGATGTTTTTTTTTTCATTATAATTTTACTAGCTACTAAGATAAATTAATGCTTCAAAAAAGATAGACCTTGATTGTTTGTAATTCTAAATTGCAAGATTACCAGACTAGAATTTTTGTAACCAACAAAAAATATCTTGCTCATCATGGGCCCGAAAACACAGGAACCGGAAATGCAGGAAGAAGAAAACTACATTCCTGCCATTCAAGAAGCTCCATCTCAGATTAATGATGCGTCAGAATTAATCTCACACATCCGAAGAGTGAAACAAATGATACAATCGGGAACGGATGGAAATGAGATAGCTGTAAAGGATCTAGAGATAGCAAAATCATTACACGAGCTGGATCTTGAACATTGGAGAAAATTGATTCTGAAAAGGGAAAACTTTTACACAGAAAACAAATTGCAGAAATATTCCAATGATGCTGAGCTCAGAGATAGAGAAGAGAAAATCCGCAATGTACAATACGAGAGAGCTTGTTCATTAGGATTACTGTGGAAGAGATTTTATCAAAAATCTCGTAGAAAGTATTTTAATGGAGATAAGGTTAAAGTAATGGAACTGTTAGATATGCTAGACAGAAAAAACAAACTTATTGAGATTAACAGCCTTAATGAGGATGCTATTCATTATAAATTGAGTTACAAAATGACCTCTTCAGGCAATGAGGATTTTCAGGGACAATTCGATCGTTATAACGAACAGAGATTTTATACTATTGCTAAGAAAGTTGATATTTGTGAAAATAATGACGAAGGGTTCCAATCTCGCGCTCCTAACTGTGCTAGTGTGAACGATAATAAAACTGACTTTGAACTTTTGAAAAATCAATTAATGACACTTGAATTTGAGAAAATAAACGCCCAAGCAGACTTTGTTGACTCTTTAGTACAAGAAAATGTAGTTCAAATAGAGTTTCTGCAAAATGAGCTGAGGAAAATGCAACCAGCGAAATTAAAAAAGAGAACTAAAGAGAAACCACCAGTCATACAAATTGATGCGAGAGGGAGATTCTTAGAAGAACTGAAAAAAGAGCGCCAGTACAATGCTCTGAAAAGAGATATTGGAACATTGCATACAACTTTAATAATTCTGGAGCACTTGGAAGATGTATTGTCAGCGAGGATCTGATACCAGAAAAGCGACTTTTGAATATTTTTTCAACACATTAAAATTATATTGCCGTAATAATTATTGTATTAAATGATGGAAACCGACCTCAGTAGCTTAATCGATAAGGCGGGTGGGGGGTGGGGACTTGTAACCTGGGATTTTGTAGTTCTAGTCCCGGGTTCAGCAAAGATTTATTAAAGCGAGTTTGAGTAGTTGTGACATCACGAAGTTGATATTATTCAACCAATAAAGTAAACTTTGTAATTTTTGTATTTATTTAAATATAAAACAGCTCTTCGAAACGCAAGCCATCAGGGATGGTTCCCATAATGCTCACAGCATTTCCTCGTTGAATGGCGATTGATATTTTTTGGATTAAAAAGCATTTGGAACGTTGATCGCCATTCAAACGAGATAGTTTTTCACCAATCTTCTTTACGAAATGCTGTGATTCCAGTGACCACTAATAACGAAGTTGATTAACACAAATATGATAACTATTAAATGATGGAAATAGTCAAAAATCTTGTAAAGCATTATTTTTTAAAAAATAGACTCTCTTAAGAATTCCATACAAAATATCTCCCAAAAGCAAAACCCCATAAACTACTACGAGACATGTCCAGACATCTAGATATAATAGTTCATTTGACGTAAGCTTTTTGGGAAACAGAAGCAGTAGCCCCACTGATCTTTCAAATCTACAATCAGAAATTGATTTAAGTAACAAAAAGCACCTCAATAATGATATCCAAGTCAACACTACCCTTCCAAAAACCGACACAAGAACGGAAAAAAAAAGATATTGACGATGAACCATACAAAATTGAGAGTGAGAACACAAATGCTAATCATCATCATCTTCACCACAACTCCGCCTCAAATGCTAATCATCATCATCATCTTCACCACAACTCCACCTCAAATGCTAATCATCATCATCATCTTCACCACAACTCCACCTCAAATGCTAATCATCATCATCTTCACCACAACTCCACCTCAAATGCTAATCATCATCATCATCTTCACCACAACTCCACCTCAAATGCCGATCTAATAATGAAGGCATATTGAAGTGGACATCGGCCCCGATTTCAAAGTTCTAGTTATCTGTTTTTCAATCACGGAGTGGATATTATCCCCCTCATTTTGTGTATGTCCAACGATTAGAAATTTATGTTCGATGGAGTCAATATTATTCAAAGTGTTTACAGCATAAATATAGTTCGAAATGGTGAACTTATTTTTTTGTTGCCCACAACAATTATCTGAATAAAAAACTAGGTTTAATTTTTCATCAACGCAATTTTTAGAGATTTTTTGTATAAAATCCAAAACACATGACTTTATCTCATTGGCGCCTCTTGAAGCTTCTCCTTCGTGCCAAAAATAACATTCGACATTTTCACACCTTAAGTCTGTGATTGTGAAATTATAACAATTGATTTTAGATTTGTAGTAAAAGAGTGAAACATCTCCACGAGGGGAGGGAAGTACGGCTTGTAGATCGTATACTGACACAACGTAGTTTTGGAAAAGTATTCTCTCTTTGGAGTATTCTCTCTTTGTGTCGAACTACATATTCGCGCTGTCTGTTGATATCACCCAATCCCCAGTAAGCTTTGTGTATCACACCCCTTTCCTAATCACTAATAAAATTAGGACACTTATTTCTACAAATAGAATGGACGCGTACAGTATTTCCGTCTTTAGTTTCTTTGTTTTCCCACTTTTCCAAGTAGGGCCTAGTTTTCTCTTTTTTGTACGATCTTTCTTTTTTTTTCCCACAGACGTGTAAGCTGTGTAAGTGTCTTGGAAGCATACGCTATGAGCTTACCATCTTGTAAGATAGCTGCCCCACAAGCATCTTTTGAACTATCAGAAGTTAATACAATTGGTTTATTTATATTGTAGTATGAAAGAACAGGAGAATTGGACAATATAATTTTTAAATTAGAAAATTCATCATTGTGACCTCTTTCCCAAGACCAAACATTCTCCTTTTTTAACAATAATCTCAAATTTTGGGTTTTACTTGACAAATTTGGGATATATGAGCCCAAATAATTTACCATACCCAACTCAACAACTGAAGTTGGTGCAGGAATTTTCTGGATAGCTTCTACTTTGCTCTTATCAGGAGACATGCCTGTCTTTTCGAAACAATGAACTAAAAAATTGACAGAATCAAGGCCAATTTTACATTTCTCTTTGTTCAATTTTAACTTAATTTCTCTAATTTTGTTTAAAACTTGTTTTACTCTAGAATCATGTTCTTCTTTATTTTTTCCATATACCAGAATATCATCAATGTAGACTAGAACACCCGGTATATCTGCCATAAAATCAAAAACTTTTTGGTGAAATTTTTCAGAAGCACACGAAATACCATAGGGCATTCTTAAAAATTTGTACCTTCCATAAGGCGTATTGAATGTACAGAGTTTAGAACTCTCTTTATCCAGCTTTACAGCCCAAAATGCTGTACTGGCATCCAAACATGAAAATTTTGTTGCACCATGAAGCTTGGACCTTATGTCTTCAATTGTGGGCAAGATAAATCTTGACCTAATAATTTCATTATTTAAAGGTTTTGGGTCTAAACAAACCCGCAGACCCCCAGATGGTTTTTCAATAATTACCGCAGAATTTACCCATTCTGTTGGCTCTGTCACTTTTTCAATGACTTTTTGTTTAACCATCTGTTTTAATTCTAGCTTATATTTATCTAGTAATTTGTATGGCACTCTTCTAGGTAGGTCTACTTTTGGAACTGCATTATCTTTCAGTTCAATATGACAATATCCTGGTAAATTTCCTAAGCCTTGAAATATATCCCGATAGGAATTCAACAACATGTAGTTCTACATGTGAGATTCCTTTTATTTCTACATTGAAACTCTTGAATATGTAGAGAACTTCTGTACCAAGTGAATGTAATAAAATTGCATTCTTTCTTTCATCAGTTTCCTTCTGAAAATCCTGTGCAGTCATGTAAACTTCAAACATTAGAGACCAGTCTCTCCATCTGTCTGCAGAGTTAGAAGCATCATTTATGATCAAAGGCAAAGGGCTATTGTAGTTTCTTACCATTTGGCTTGACGACTGATTCGAGGTCGGTTGATCACCTGTAGGCGTGACTCCATTCTTCTCATCCTTCGTTTCCGTCTTTGGTCCCATCTTGAACTAGGTATGAAATTCAGCTGTCTTGTACTGTTAAAATTAACCTGACACCATGTTGTATGAATGATTTCCTTAATAAATTGATATTTAAATGAAAATTAATAAAGATCGGATACCAGGAGAGCTGCTGAAAATGAGGTGATGATATTTTTATTTTTCCAATCATTTGCAGGTTATGTTTACATTTACATATTCAAAAGGTAGGTATGCAATAGGTATGCAATGTGCCATAGATCATGACAATACACACACGTCTGGATGCAGCACTCATTATTTGATGGATCTCGGCAATATCCCTCAGTTACTTTTGTATTTAAAACTTCTTCTACTTTTGACTGCAAACTGACAACTCTTTCTTCTACTCTTTCTTGAACATGAATTGCAACAATAGGTGTTATGAAGGATCTCGAACACCTTCCCATGCTGCATGTGCGAATTTCCCAAATAGAGGGATGCTCTTGAAAAAGATGACCTGCTAATTGTGAAACATTGTTTCCAATGTCAACTTTAAAGACCCCTGAAAGACCGAAAGAAAAAATTGTTTAAAAAAACGATTTTGTGAATTTTTTATGTTCTCATGAGTCTATTGAGCATCCTAAATTTATCCATTTCGACCACCCAATCCGCCCAAAAGCGACCCTCACAATCAAGAGGGTTAGGCTTTTTCAAATATTTAAGTACCCTCACAATTGTGATGGTTAGGTTTTAATTACAAAATAAAAAGAACGGGTTTTGAATGAACAAAATGAACATATTTACATTTTTTTTTATTTACATGGTTTAGTTTCTCTCGTGGAAAGCCTGGAAACAATTTTTACCTTTAATGAGGCATAAGTACGTGTCACACTTCATAGAACGGATTTTGCTCCGACTGCGGCAGCCTTCCTGTCTGCAAGCACGCGGATGTGCAATGTCATCTACATAGGGTAAGTGGTTACAGCCATCATAGCGCTTGTCATTGCAGGGTAGTTTCGCTGGAGGGTTGAAGAACTTAGACCTTGGTGTCCCATCTGCTTGACCCGCTTCAGCAGACCCGTCTTGGTTTGTTTGGCACATATACTTTCAGGGCACATCTACCAGAAAATGGGATCATTTGTTCATCTATGCTATAGTATGAAGTATGATTGCGTTCAATGTTTAAACAAACATCCCTTTTAAACAAGCGCACCATTCTCCAGAGCTTGTCATCTTGAGGTTGTTCTTCAAAGAACAACCTCAAGATGACAAGCTCTGCTTACATTCTTGGTTGTCACAAAAAGCATATGCAAGACTTTGAATCAGTGCGTCTAAAGAACAACTACTATTTTTTTAAAGGTAAGTGTGCCCCAGAACCGCTTTCGCATTACATCAGGGCACTTTACCATTACATCCATGCCTTTCCGAAACTGGAATATTTCGGTTAGAACCCGCAACCTCCGGGTCAGTAACCAATGCTCTTAACCACTGAGCCACGGAGGTCGTCGGCTCAGTGCGCAACTATTTGATGGTATAATTTGCCTTCCTTCTAGAGTAACGGGTTTTAGCTCCCTTTCACGTAGCCCGTTTTTTAGAAGGGCAATGGGGTAGTGATCAGCTTGTGATGTAAAATCTACATGTTCCAATTCCTTGTTAGAAACCAAGTAGGACTTCCTTTGTTTGAGAACAGTCTTATTTGGTAAACCCATACCCATCCAATTTTCATGGGCGTCTTTTTCATTTCTTTCGGAACACTCTCTACATAGGGCTCCTTGTCCATGGCCTTCGTCTGTACCCTCTACAGGAATGGAAGATTGTGGAAAACATGTCTTTCTCTTTGAAAGAATTAAATTTTCATACCTTTTTGATATCATTAGTTTTACCAGGGGAGGTGTCTAGGGGTCATATTTTTTTTTATTGTGCAAAAACTATTTTTTAATATAATCTGTGCTAAATAACTGCACTGAGTGTTGTTGTTTAATCTAAATTTAAGATACCCTTGAAAACAGGGCCGGAGACTCCTTCAAGCGCAGTAGTTTTCTGAAATAAACATCTAGGGACTGGTTTGTCACCTGGTTAATGAAAACTGAACGGTGTATAATTTCGTTTATATCAATAAGTAATAATTTATTCAGGCATACAAGTTTCATGCTGGTCTGCAACATAAGTTTAGATTTTGGCCGATCCAGTCTGATATACAGACACCTCTTTCAGAAGTGACACCTTTTTCAGACAAATCACAAGCTCAGAAGAAATTTTGGCCATTTATTTGAGGAAAGTACATCGGTATACAGAGCGTTTATAAAAGTCTGGAGAGGAAGACACCCAAACATAGTATGATAAGACTGCGTCGTGGCTCGTTGAGTGCACCAGTTCTCGTCAGATCACTGAAGTTAAGCAATGTACCGCGTAGTATGTACTTGGACGGGTGACCGTTTTGGTACTTCTCACGTGATGCTGGCTACCGGCCATAGGCTGGGTGAGTTAATGTGAGTAGTTGGTAATAACCTTCATTGCAGTTGACGGGGACGTTAAACCAAAGATAGTATGGTGGATAATGTGGATACAGAGGTATACAAGGTAATAAATCTTTGTTTTTTTAATATCTGTTTTTATTATTATTAATTAACCAAAATTATCTTGTGATATTATTCTACATTCTTCAAACCAATTTTGTAAGTAGGTAAATTTCTGAGTCATAGATTAAAAAAAACTCAGGTCCGAATCATTTGAAAGATTTGAATAAGGAGATGGAGTGCTGCTGATAGGTGTTGGGATGTACTGTTCATGCTGATGAACAACATTACTGTTTAATCGTGTTTTATTCATTTTTTTCTGTATTAAACTTATGACACCCGCTTGAAATTCTAGACTCTGATCATCATCAAACAGATGGTAGGAGACCTTTAAAAAAGCGAAGTGGCGATTTTCTTCTTTAGTGTTGATCTTTGAGGGTATGTTCATTTGATGGTCAATGAACTTCATCATTTTGTTATACAGCTTGTTCCTCACAGGAAGTTTCCTTTTGTTCACGGTAGCTGGTTTCTGCACTCCGGAATCGAGATTGTGTTGATCATGTTCAACAAGAGTGATGTCTCTATCAATGGAGTCAACATCTTCATCAATAACAATACTGTCAACAACACTAGAGGATTCCGAGTAGACTTCTCTTAGGAACGATAGTTGTTGATCGTAGATGTACGGCCTAGTCTTCCTAGCTCCAGAGCCTGAAGATTTTCCCTCGCTTTGTTCTTTTCTTCTCCTCACCCAAGTGTCTCTTATGCCAGCCCACTTATGCTGGATCTGTTTGCCTGGAATATAAAGATAAAGAAGTTATTTAACTGAAGTATCCGCCAATGTTTGTGCTAAATTAACATTTACGTAAAACTGTATTGGTAGCAGATTACATTAATTGTATAATTTTCACAAAAAAAAAATTACAGGTACCGCCATCAGGATGCTCCTTTAAAAACCTGCATTACTCATATCGAGTCGGTATCTCAACTATTTGAAAAAAGTCATTATTGAAGTGACAGAGAGTATTTGGAAAAATCTTCAACCAGACTACATGAAACCTTTTTTTTTTTTTTTTCCGGTTTAACGGCGCTTTAACTAGGCGGTAGGCCTGTCGTTCACGCCGGATCCTCGAGTTATATTTTGGGGAATATGTTGGTGGCTTTGAGGAATGCTATGAGGGAGTCATTTCCCGACTGGTCGTCTAGCAAGGAGGGTATAGAAGGGAGAGAGACTCGATGGTGCTGAAGGTCCGGGCAAGCCATAATGTGTGAGGCGGATAGAATGTCACCACATTGGCAAGAAGGTCAGGGGGACTTAGTAAATAGGTAACTGTGTGTGAACATAGTATGCCCTATCCTCATTCTAGTAAGGACTATTTCTTCATGAAACCTTTGCTTTGGCCATGTCGTTGTAATTTTCCCAGTTTCGATAGATTCGTTTAAATAAGCTATTGTAATGACCTAGTGATCTCCACATACTTGCCCCCGGTAAACTTGCGGCTGGCATGGATATAACAGCACGTAGATGGTATTCTCAATTGGGCCGCTGCCCACCGGTTGGGAACCGCTGATCTAGACGAATTATGTTTGGTAGATCTTCTAACTTCAACATAGACATTGATCCAAGATCAGAGATATGGGGGTTTTCAGAATTGGATTCCAACACAGATTGATATTTAGAATCGTCGCGTGGTTCAATTCCAACAGAATGTGTTTCTGGGAAAGGTTATACATGTTGTATGAATGATTTTCTTATAATAAATTGATATTTAAATGAAAATTAATAAAGATCGGATTCCAGGAGAGCTGCTGAAAATGAAGTGCATCAAATTGCATTGTGCTCCAATATCCATCATCATTGGTATAATTTTGTTATTAATCGTAGCCATCATGTTCCAACTCTCTGAACAACCTTCATAATCCATGGAACCAACTATTGATCCTACGTGAAATTCTTGCTGCTACTCATTTTCTACTGCTACATATGCTGCTTCTCGTTGATGGCGCCTTGAAAATGTTTTGTGGGGTTTAACTCGACAACAATTTGCAAAATGGTTTAAAATACCACATTTCAAACATTTTGAACCATATGCAGGACATTTGTTCTTCTGGTGGGACCTTCCACATCTGGTACAATTACTTATTTCAAATTTATTTATTTGAAATAAGTAATATAAAAAAAAATAATTATTTATTGAATTATCAAAATGTTGCTTCTTTGCATTATTGAATTTGTTTCTTGTCTTAATTTGCAAACACTCTGCTTCACTTGAGCTTGTTTCATTTCTGGGACTTTCAGTGTTTAACTTTGAAAGTTCCAAGCTTTTAGCACTGGCGAATACCTTAGACAGGTCCTTTTCCCCGTCCTGGAGAAGTTGCTGCTGCACAAATTCCTCCTTCAACCCAGCAATGAACAAATCTCTAACCAATGACTCTCTGAGATGCTTGAATTCACAGGTCAGAGACAAGTTAGTAAGTTCTTTGAAAAATTTGTCCAGTGCCTCATCAGACTTTAGACGTCTGGTGAAAAATTTGTGACGCTCTATACAAATGTTTTTCTTAGGAAGGAAATACTCCTCATATTTCTTGAGCAGTTCTACATGTGAGATTCCTTTTATTTCTACAATGAAATTCTTGAATATGTAGAGAACTTCTGGACCAAGTGAATGTAATAAAATTGCTTTCTTTCTTTCATCAGTTTCCTTCTGCAAATCCTGTGCAGTCATGTAAACTTCAAACATTAGAGAACAATCTCTCCAACTGTCTGCAGAGTTAGAAGCATCATTTATGATCAAAGGCAAAGGGCTATTGTAGTTTCTTACCCTTTGGCTTGACGACTGACTCAAGGTCGGTTGATCACCTGTTGGCGTGACTCCATTCTTCTCATCCTTCGTTTCCGTCTTTGGTCCCATCTTGAACTAGGTATGAAATTCACCTGTCTTGTATTGAATTTTTTTTATTGTTATTGTACCTTTCGGTGTTTACAATTTCCTTAATGCTAGATTAAAGCTAATTTAGATAAATTAAAACTAATTCTAATTAACTATAATATTTAAAACTCATGCATATTAGGGAGGGAAGATGGAATGAGGTGAAAATGAAGAGAGACATGGATGAGATGGAAAAAAAAAAGTGAGTACTGTTAAAATTAACCTGACACCATGTTGTATGTATGATTTCCTTAATAAATTGATATTTAAATGAAAATTAATAAAAATCGGATTCCAGGAGAGCTGCTGAAAATGAAGTGATGATATTTTTATTTTTCTAATCATTTGCAGGTTATGTTTACATTTACATATTCAAAAGGTAGGTATGCAATAGGTATGCAATGTGCCATAGATCATGACAGTACACACACGTCTGGATGCAGCTCTCATTATTTGATGGATCTCGGCAATATCACTCAGTTACTTTAGTATTTAAAACCTCTTCTACTTTTGACTGCAAACTGACAATGTTTCTTTCTTGAACATGAAGGTCTTGAGGTTGTTCTTCAACGAACTGCTTATATTCTTGGTTGTCACAAAAAGCATATGCAAGACTTTGAATCAGTGCATCTAAAGAGCAACTATTTTTTTTTTTTTTTTTTTTAAGGTAAGTGTGCCCCGGAACCGCTTTCGCATTACATCAGGGCACTTTACCTTTACATCCATGCCTTCCCGGAACTGGAAAATTTCGGTTATTCAATACATATTCAAAAGGTAGGTATGCAAATGTGCCATAGGGCCGCGGCCCACCGGTTGGGAACCGCTTATCTAGACGAATTATGTTTGGTAGATCTTTGGTCTACTCCCTGTTTATAGTCCCCCAGCCAGACTTTATAGTCCCCCAGCCAGACTTAAAATATACAGCAAAAAAAACACATACTTTAATAAGTTTAATAGGAGGTAGGTAAAGTTGAGGAACACCTGTTTCCTCGATTTCACTCTGTTTTTTGTGTTATATACTATGTGTTCAGCATGTCGTATACAGAGTGAACTAAAATATTTTTGAAAAGTCAAAAATGAACCCTGTATATTTTTTCCTTATCTTTTGGGATAGTGCACATTATGTGACAGGGAAAATTCAATAGTTATTTTTTAAATTTGGTTTGATGTTTTCATCTACATGGTCATGTCACAATTGGTGTTATATCCTCCATTCACAGCACACTAACAAAACCTGCTACCCACATGAACCTCACCCAGCCTGGGTTGGTTGGGGAATGGCCAGCAGAACGAGGATATTAGGCTTAATTTGAAACCACAGTAGGTCACCAATCTAAGTATTCACCACGCTGGAAGTTATTGTTGCTTAACATCAGTGATTGGTGAAGAACTTGTCTATTCCACATGCAATCTTCACTGGCTACATTTTTTTATAGTGTAAAACTTATGTGCAAAAACATTATGATAATTTTATATTTTATAAAGTTCAAATACCTATTTTTACAAGTTATTGCAATGTTTATATGAGGCAAACCTATACATCTATCTAGCATACAGTCAGATAAAATAAAAATAGGTAGTAATGCTGCAGGAGCTTAAACTGCTGCAACTTTGCATATGAATATAATAAAAGTTGTGTGATGTTCCCATTAATTTTTTTTACTAAAAATAATATTCAGTGTCCCTGAATGCTTTTAACCACAATTAAGATTCGACCCCAAGAAGATTTTTTTTTATATATTCTTTTTTTTGTAATGTTATGTTTTATTCTTCTCTTATTTTAGAGGCCATTGAAGGCAGCACATTTGTCATAAGCAATAGGCTTGAATATGTACGGGTGATCCGAGACTACCTATCTCAAGCCCAAAACCGGATCAACAACAGACAAAAATCGGCCATGTTCAAAAAACACATGAAGACATCATCTGGAAGTAACATCCATATACAAACCGATGGAAGTTCCACAGCATCAATCAGAAATACTCTAAACTCTTAGATGCGAAAAACTTTAATAGGTTATATTCTTTGTAGTTCGGGAGAAGTAATGGAAATCCATAATATCATTAAACCAATTGAAGGCGATCCGATTCTTTTTGGTTTAATGGTTAAGGAAAAGAAAGACTTTTTCAAGTATCCTATACCATCTTCCATTCTACACATTTACGAATTAGTAACAATATTAAATAAATTAGCTTCTATAAAATTAACTTCTGTGTCTAAAAAAATGTTTCTGCTATAACTAAATGATAAACGTGTTGTAATTCCAATATTGCATACAAATACAATTTGAATATGTTTAAATGGTACCTATTTATATGCAATTTCAACTTCAACTGGGGTCTTCAACGGCAAATTTTTCAGTAAATCTTCTAATTCTGTTGAACTTGTCACAGCTTCACATCTTGTTGTGAGAATGTTTTGTGAGTTTTCCTCGAAAATGCAGAGGATTGTCTGAAGTAAAAAGATTACAACATGTTGTATCATATCATTTAGTTTTAGCAGAAACATTTTTTTTAGAAAAAGAAACTATCGGTTGTTAACGTGTGACGAGCAATTGCACCACTGATAGAAATGTGTAAAAAATTTACTTTTCAGGAGAGCCAAAATAATTTTTTCGACCATTACTTTTTGATCAATTATAAAAAAATTATAAAAAAACATCCACAACTATAAAATATTCCACAATTATTGCAAAATTTAGCTGTCTTTCATAACGTTAACTTTATAATTGTCTGTCATTTACAATAATTAGGGAAGGGAAAAAAGAGGAAAAAATGTGAAAGTTACTCTTTCCTTCAACCAGAGTCACTCTTTTCTTACCTAAGCTTATTGTAAATTTAGATGTGAGTTTGTTTCCCATGTAAAAAAGATTGTTGTATTTTGTTTCTTTTAAATAAAATCAGGCTGTGGCATGTACAATAATTTATCTTTTTACTTTCTATTACCTATCCACATGTGGCTATATGAAACAAATAATCTCAGCAATGTGAATCTGTTCACCACGTTACATCAATTTACACTGTTTGACAAAATTAGAGAAACACAAGCTGTTTTTTTCCCTTTCACGCTATATACAGGGTGAGCATAAAGTCTCACCCCATCCCCCGTATCTCGAGAATGGCTGAAAATACAAGAAAACGCAAAAACCCGTATTCCTTAATTTTTGGGGGGATTAATTTTCAGCCAAAATTTTTTTGCCTACACGGCCCCAGTCAGGCTGGGCATGGACCAAATTTAAAATCTTAAATAGAATGGTATGTCTTGTGGCATATTGTTTTAAAGGTCTGACAGAGATAATTTCATTACATTAAATTTCAGTGAGCTACGACTTACCGTTCTCGAGATACAGGGTCGGACGTCCTGCGTAATATCCATATATTTTGACCTATAACTCGTTGACCGTAAATTTCAGAAAAATGAAATTTGTTGATAATAACTCCTTATGGCAAGAACTTTCGAACAAGTCAAAACTTGATTTGTTTTTTCGTTAAATTTTTTCGGACTGTTCGTCCGGCTGTCTGACGAAACCGACCAGAAACTAATATCAACAGAGTATGTCGAGTTATAACTTTTTCGACAGGGCTTGTCATAAGGAGTTATTATCAACAAATTTCATTTTTCTATAATTTACGGTTAACGAGTTATAGGTCAAAATATATGGATATTACGCAGGACGTTCGACCCTGTATCTCAAGAACGGTAAGTCGTAGCTCACTGAAATTTCTTGTAATGAAATTCTTTCTATGAGACCTTTAAAACAATATGCCACAAGACATACTATTATTTTTAATATTTTAAAGTTGGTCCATGCCCAGCCTGACTGGGGCCCTGTAGGCAAATTTTTTTTGGCTGAAAGTTAATCCCCCAAAAAATTAAGGAATACGGGTTTTTGCGTTTTCTTGTATTTTCAGCCATTCTCGAGATACGGGGGGTGGGGTGAGACTTTATGCTCACCCTGTATGTATTTCTATGCAGCTTTAGTGTTGTAACTTCTGTTGTAGATAACATTTTTAAATAATTTTTGTTTTCCATAAAAGAATGAGAAAACAGATTAAGAGCTTTAGGTACTTGTATTTCAAAGAAAAATCTAAAGAAAATTAATAGGGACAGTAAAATGAGAATGCTTTAAAACACCTATGAAATCCTTTGCTTTCCAAGTTTATTTTCTTTCCATCAGTGGCAGTGATTTTTTTTTTTTCTTGTATTGAGTGTAAATCCTTAATCTGTTTTCTTTTATCAAAAACAAAAATCATTTGAAAATGTTATCTACAACAAGAGTACAACACCACAGTCGCATTGAAATACATGGCGTTAAAAAGGAAAAACAGCGTGGGTTCCTATAATTTTGTCACCCAGTTTATTTAGAAAATTGTAATACTGTTGGAAAACTACGAGCTGGACAGTGCACGATGTATTATATATGGTGTATAAACAATGTTTAGATAAAAACGCATTACGTAGGTTAAAAAAATGTGGTATTATGGTTGGATAATTACAACATTTTCATTGAACAAATAGATTAAACACACAATACAAATGGACTAATCTTCGTCAACGACCGTGTGTTATAATTATGGATTACACTTTTTTCATATTTTATTAACAGTTTAATCCGAGTGTAATGGGGTTGGAAAAAAAAATCCAATATGGCGGAACTGATATTTTAATTGGAAATTCTGGTACGCCATCTTAGATTTTTTTCCCTGTACTCTATTACACTTGGATTAAACAGTATGTTTAAAAAAACAAGACTATAACAACGAGAGTCACGTTGGAAAAATACATCTCTCGCGCATGCGCAAAAACACCTGCAGTGAATTTTGCGTGCATTGGATTATTACAATATTAAAACAATGTTTCTGTGTTTCATCGAAATGTTTATAAACATTGTAATACATTTAAACGTTGGATTTATCCAATTCTATTCAAATTGTTCATTGTTTTTTTATCAGGCTTAATAAAGAGCTATTACAATGTTTTGTGCTGTATGGGATAGAACATTCATTAAGTTTGAACACATAAGCACTAGTTGATTTACGAGATGATTTGTCCCCACCCCAGTCTGCATCAGCATAACATTTTAGCTCCATAACATTTTCACTTGGTTCAGGATACATCAAACTCATATGTGCTGTTCCTTTGAGATATCTCAAAATTCGCTTTTGAGCTGTCCACAATTGAACATTGGCCTTGTGTTGAAATCTGGACAAAATATTTACAGCCACTGTAATATCAGGTCTGCTACACATTGATAGGTAAAGTAAGGCTCCATTGATGCTTCTACACAAATGTTCATACTGTTCATCTGCTTCCCCTTCATGCTCAAAATTTGGTTCCATGGGAGTCGAAACTGGTTTACAATCTTTCATATTGTATTTTGTCAACAAGTTCATTACATAATCAGTCTGGTTGATGCATAAGCTTCCACCTTCTTGACTAATCTTCATTCCAAGAAACTTTGATACCTCTCCCAAATCTTTCATTTTGAACTGAAGCTGGAACTTCACTTTCAACTCATCAATCTTGCTATGATCTGATGAAATTATCAAAATGTCATCAACATATATAAGAATGTATGAAAGGTCCTTAACATACAAACACATGTCATTTTGTGATCTGGTAAATCCTTCATTTACAATGAACATATTCAGTTTTTCATACCAATACTTTGGGGATTTTTTCAACCCATAAATTGATTTTTGGAGTTTTAAAGAAACCTTGTTTTTATCAAGCTGCATACCTTCTGGAACTTCCATAAATACTTCTTCATCAATCTCTCCATGTAGAAAAGCTCCTACGACATCCATTTGATAAACTTTCAACTTTTTAGCTACAGCAACAGCTAACAAAATTCTCAATGTCTGAAGTTTTCCAACAGGTGCATAGAGGTCATTGAACTCAAAATCTTCACATTATTGAAAGCCGCGGGCAACAAGCCTAGCTTTGTAAACGGGTTCTTTTCCATCAAATTTTTTCTTGAACACCCATTTTGAACTTACGATGTTCATGTCCTTGGTTTTGATTACTTGTTTTCAGGTATTATTTGATTTTAGTTCATTTAACTCCTTTTCCATTGCAATTTTCCAGTTTTCTTTTTCATTTGAATTCATGGCTTCAGTGTATGATTTTGGTTCATTTTCAAATGTTATCAAAGCATAATCTTTGTATTTTTCAGGCATCATGATACTTCTTCTGTCTCTCAATCTGTTTATAAGATTTTCCTCATTATTATTGTTGGTCAATTGTACATCTTCATGATTTGCATAAGATTGTGATTCATCCTGTTGTGAATTATTTTGTAGGTCATAAGTCTCATCTTCAATAATATTATCAATTATTTGAACATTATCATCACTGTCCTGTTCTTGTACAAATGTGGATTCATTAGATTGTCCAATATTTGCAATATTGTTTGTGAGATCATGAACTACAACATCACTATTTAGAAAAACAGTACCTGACTCACTTTGATTGTGATAAGAGAGTGTTGGAATATCAATTTGTCCATTTTCATCACTCCTGTTGGAATTAGGCAAACTATTTTCAATGCCATATTCCAGTGGGCCAAACATAATATCTCTAGATATTTCAATTTTGTTTTTACTATAAGAATAAACTCGGTATCCTTTCACATTTGTATCATATCCCATGAATATACCACAGTCACTTTTGCTGTCCCACTTCTTCCGTTTTACTTTAGGTACCTATGTGGACAAATGCAGTACTTCCAAATGGATGAAAACGGCTAATATCTGTTTTTGGAACACCGCTAAAAATTTCAATTGGGATGCCATTATTTGTACAGACTGAATTGTTTAGGGTAAACACCATGTAATTTATAGCTTCAGCCCAGAACTTCTTTTCCAGTTTTGCGGCAAACAATAATGTCCGAGCTCCTTCAACAATGGTTCTAATATCCCTCTCAGCTTTCCCGTTTTGCTGTGGTGTAAAGGGGCAAGATTTCTGATGGGTAATCCCAAGAGAATCTGTCACTTCTTTCACTTCTCTGTTTACTTCTTCCAATCCGTTATCTGTTCTTAATATCTTTATTTTTCTGCCAGTTAGGTTTTCAATTTTTTTCAAGTAAGAAGTAATATTATGTTTAGATTCTCCTTTATTTTTCATAAAGAACACTGTCCTATGTTTTGAGTAATCATCTTTAATCAAAAGAAAATATCTGGAACCAGCAATGGAATTCTCCTCCATTGGTCCACATACATCTGCTACAACAAGGTCTCCAACATCCTTTGAAACTGTAGTACTATTTTTGAATGGTAAACGATGCTGTTTACCATGAATACATGCAGCACAGAAAAATGTTTCAGAGTTATTTATAGAAATATTGTTCTCTTTCAAAATTTGCTTTACCATATCAATATTCTGATGTCCAAGTATGGTGTGCCATTCATAGAGTGAGTGTTTTGACATACTCACTTTGCTTACATAGGCTTGTTCATTTGTATTATTTAACTTTTTAATTCTCAATTTCATTTTGAACATCTTACCTTGTCTGATTCCAATGGCACGTACTTCACCATTGAGCGTGAATGACCATTTGTCAAAATTCACTTTCATATCATATCCTTTTAGTAAAGTTGCATTTGTGCTAAAAAGATTGTACTCCATTTCTGGTACATAATTGACATTGGTTAAGGTTGTATGAATCCATGACTCACCATCATAAGTTTCAGCAATAATGGTACCTATTCCAACCACTTTTAACTGTTGACCATTTCCTATGGATACATATTTACCCTCTGTTTGCAGCATATCCTTGAAATAGTCAATATTTTTGCAAATGTGAGCTGTAGCACCACTATCAATGAACCAATCGTCACAGACTTCATTATGTGCAGAAACAACCATGGCGTTTTCTCTCTTGTTTGATTTTGAAAACCAACAATCCTGGTTTGTATGTCCTTTTCTTTTACACATGGTGCAAAACTTAGAACTAGGACCACGACTTGCACTTGGGTTCAACTTATTTACATTACAGTTTTTCTTTAAGTGACCCTTTATTCCGCACTTGAAACACTTGACATTTGAGTAGAGAGCAACATCTTCAGATTTGATGGGATCTTGTTGTTTGTACATATTAACTCTGCCTTCCTCTGAACACAAGCGTTGTGTTAGATTTTTCATGTTTCTGTCCTTGCTTGGAACAGCCTCCCAACCTGTCTGGAAATTTGCATATTTTTGAGGTAAAGTCATTAATATCTTGGTCATTTTCAGCTCTTCAGATATTTTGTCGCCCTTCTGTTCAAGGCTTAGGGCCAAGTTTTCAATTTCTGATATGTGGTATGCCATACCTAAGTTTTCCCATTTCTAATTGAAAAATTTCTGTTGAATAACATGGGTTTTGATCATGTCATCTTGCTCAAACACCTGATTCAATTTGTCCCATATTTCTTTGGCTGATTTACAGTTGATAACATATCTGAGCACCTTTGCATCCAATGACCCGATTAGAATCTCCTGGGCTTTGTATTGTTCCGTGTCCGTCTTTGATGGGTCCTCCTCTCCCTCTACAAATTTGTAAAGGTTTTTAGCCTTCAGGATGATAGACACCTGGAATTTCCAAGTTTGGAAGTCTTCCTGGCACTTCAATAGTTTCACCAGACTTCCAACTTGATTCCTGTCCATGGCCATCTGAAGAACTCAAACGTTTATCACTCAAGAACTTGGGTCTGCTGGGCCCATAACCTGTTGCAGAATTTGGTGGTTGAGTGACTTAAATAAAACGACTGACATTTATTTTTAATCAGGATGGAAAACTTTTATTATATTCAATCAGAGCAAAATCAATTTTAACAGAACTTTCAGGAAAAAAACAGGAACACATTTTTAACAACATTTTAAACTACCGCCTAAAACAGTATGGTGGCGCTTGATGCTAGTAGTGGTCAACTCCCACATTATTCTCCAGTGTCGGAGGCGCGTGTTTAATTTTATTTCAACAGTACCGAAACGCATTTTTCTTTCACGAATGTGTTGAAGTTGACCTTGGAATAAAATGGATTTTTTTTTTTTTGTAATTTATTTAAGGGAAGAAACCTAACCTGGAATTTTTTTGGTAGAAAGAAAAATACAGCTACAGATTGATATTTAGAATCGTCGTTCAATTCCAACAGAATGTGTTTCTGGGAAAGGTTATACACACACGTCTGGATGCAGCACTCATTATTTGATGGATCTCGGAAATGTCCCTCAGTTACTTTTATGTTTAAAACCTCTTCTACTTTTGACTGCAAACTGACAATGTTTCTTTCTTGAACATGAATTGCACCAATAGGTGTTATGAAGGATCTCGAACACGTTCCCATGCTGCATGTGCGAATTTCCCTAATAGAGGGATGCTCTTGAAAAAGATGACCTGCTAATTGTGAAACATTGGTTCCAATGTCAACTTTAAAGACATTGGCAGCCGTTGCAGTGGGCTCAGCTACACCCAGCTCAAGCACTAACTGGACACGCCATTGATATAAGTAGTGTATAAAGGAAGGGTCTAGCAGGATAAGCAAGATTTTGCTCTAGCGTCGCAATGAAAGGTTGTAGGTTCGATTGTGGGTAGTCAAAAGATGCGTATTGAGCTCCAAAATCTTTTGATATAACGTTTAGCTTTCTACTCCCCCCCTAGCCCCCCCTAGATCAAATTTAGGTGGTCCATTTTTTAATTTCTATATTTTGCGGTTCCTACGATATGGTTATTTTTTTTTTGTAGTTGTTAGGGTGTCGTTTATATATTTTATCAATAAATACATTTTTTTTGACAATATAATAGATGAAAAATTTCGAGTGAGCGCTGGATTCGTACGTACAGAGACATTGTGTGTTCAATTCTAACCAAGGTGCATGTAGGTAATTTGTTATCAGTTCGTTGCAATGTGTGTTGCCTCGCTCATATAGTTGAGTAATTAAAAACTCTTGAAATCGAGGCAAAGTCACGAAACCAATTTTAGATTTAAAAAACTAATTTGGGCTAGACCAATTCCAGTTGGAGATTTAATGTTTCAATTTAAAAACTTATTATTTTAGATAACGGAAGCATTGTGTGTTCGTTGTTTTTATTATTATTTTTTGTGCTATAATTAATTTTAAAAGTACAAAGAAGAAATTTGTTTGTTCTAACAGAGTACCGTTAGGAGAGGTAGATTCTAATACCTGGTAATTTAATTGTTATTACAAAATATAATTTTCAGGGGACAAGTATTAACCTTACGAGCACGGGTAACGGGTATGTAGCACATGATTGCGCATTGCATAACAATTAAGATACCGGGCGTGCATAATTCGTACGAACAGAGACATTGTGTGTTCAATTCTAACCAAGGTGCATGTAGGCAATTTGTTATCGTTGCAATGCAGTGGCTCATATAGTAATTAAAAACTCTTGAAAAGTCACGAAACCAATTTTAGATTTTAAAACTAATTAGACCAATTTCAGTTGAAGATTTAATGTTTCAATTTAAAAAACTAATTATTTCAGTTTGAGTAATTAAAAACTATTGAATATTGAGGCAAAGTCACGAAACCAATTTTAGATTTAAAAACTAATTAGCAGGCTAGACCAATTTCAGTTGGAGATTTAATGTTTCAATTTAAAAAGTTTGAGTAATTAAAAACTATTGAATATTGAGGCAAAGTCATGAAACCAATTTTAGATTTAAAAACTAATTATTTGAAGCAGGCTGCTAGACCGTTAAACATATTTTTTTTTTTTAACAAGCAAAACTTGGTATAGGCTCGACGTGTATGGTCAAATATACAAGGTGTGTTGTCATAAAATATTACAAACATTTATTTTATTTCATTTTTTTTCTTACGTTAATTAAAACAATGGATAGGATACTAAATACTATTAATGAAAAAATCCAATACATACATGTGTTAGATGTAGGAGCCGGTTTGATGGTTTCACATAGTGAATTCAAAGCAGACAAAAAGTTCACAGCGTATTCATTCAACATTGTGGAATTTTTGCAATTGAATATATTGGAAGATGTAATTTCAGAACATTCATCGTAGGTTAAATTTAATTTTCTTGCTTTTGAATCCCAGCCATGTACATCATAACTATCCAGGAAAGATTGGTTTTGGTAAATCAAACACATTCTAATCAAGTACATTGCATATTCGCGAGCACCGAGCAATAATTGGGTAGCATTATCACTGTTCTCATGTTGAATCATGTTTGCGTTATGAAGGAGTATGCGCTTAGAATATTGGTATTTATAGATGAACCTCTCAGTATTATAACCGCTACGTGAGATTGAGAATATTTGAGAACAAGCAAATCAGTTCCATTTCTTCTCTTGTGGTGTTCGTATCGTGTTTAATACGTGCATTAAAAAAAAAAATAAAAAATATATAATAATGGTTTGTAAAATTGAGGGTTGTCAGTGTCAAAAACAAGAAATACCTATTCACCTAATGTACTGGCTTACACATCATGGCATTGATATTCGTCCTCTCTTCCAAAAGCCTTATATTAGTAAGAAAAAGAAACCAGTCGCTGTTTCAAATGAAGGCAATATCGTCACTGAAGCGACCTACAACTTTGTACCGGTAGAACATAATGGAGGAAATGTTTTGGAAGAATTTTTGTTTGAAATGCCAAACTTGGAACAGGAAACAAGCAATGCTCAACCAAACAATAGCAGTAACGTCAAAAGAAGTATTCCCTACAAAGTTCCACCCACAAGAAGAAGGATATAAATAGTTTTCAAATCGGAAACAAACAGTTAGTTATGAAGAATCATTCGGTAAACTATTTTGGTGAGAGTGAACTTCACCACGCCTTAAGACGAGCATTGAAAAGACATCACAAAGAAGAACAACCTGAACAGAAAAATAAAAATGAAATTGAAAGTCAAACTGAAAAAGAAGTCAAAAAATTCATGAAAGAATTCCCTCGCCAGTCGCATGTTCAAAAGTTACTGTCCTACTTTGTAGAAAGAAGAACGTTTGATAATTTATCAAATCACATCAGCAAAAATAATTTTGTACCAACACGTGTGGCTAATAGCACTTATTTGGAGCAAAAATCTTTTACTGAATACAAAGCAAACAATGAAAAAAATGTGAACGATGTGAAATTATCAATAGACGAATTGAAACACAATAGAAAACAGGATAATGAGATTTATAATTCTAAATTTATGTTGAAAAAAGCGTTTGATGACTACATTGTTGAGGCTGGAGAAAAAGAACAAAAAATCACCGAGGACTTGAACAAAGTGAAAGAAGATCTTTCCAACAGGATACATGAATTGGACAATAAGTTCACACCTCTTTTAGAAATAAAAAATACAGTAGATCAACACTATAAACAACATGTGCATGCAACCACAGCTTTAAGAAAAGATATCGCTGCTTTGGACAAAAAAGCTCTCTATGGAACAACATTTTACAATTATAAAAAAAATCACGAGTCTGATTTCAAGGAGATTGTTACTGAAAAAGAGAAAAAATTGAAAACCGAAGTAACAAATATGTTAACTTCATTGCTGTCAACTCATGAGACTGATTTCAAAAGAAAAGTTGAGGAAGAAAAAATAAAAATTCGAAGTGATCTGTCAAGAATGTTTACTCAAAATTTAAATAATTTTCTTCTTGAAGAGTCCAACAAAAAGAAATTCTTACAACAATTGCGTTCTAATTTACTCGTCAGAATAAATACTGACAAGATACTGTCAGCATTTCTATCGTGTTGGAGTGAAGGTGAAATTACGGATGACGTTTTAGAAAAAGTTGTAACTCAACTTAGCAAAGAAATAATGGAGAAATTGGATGTGGAAATAATCACTATAAAAGAACAAATTAATATCTCTAATGAAACAATTGAAAACTATATCAAGTTGAATGTAGTCGATGAGTTGAAAACTGATATAAGTTTAAAAATTAGGAATCTGATATTTGAACCTCTCTTGTATGAAAAATTGGAGCCTCTTGTAAAATCTAAATCATCAAAGAAAACCACCATCGGAGAAGTTGAAGAACGAGCAACCCGACTTCCCGTTCCAATAGAATAATGTCAAAGCGTGATTTGGTTTTGGAGCTACATCGTCCTGCTAGAAAATTATTTCCCCACCGGAGAACTCTACTTCGCAATGTTCATGATCTTTTCCAAGCTGATCTAGTGGAAATGATTCCATATGCCAATGAAAATGATGGTTATAAATACATACTTACCTGCATCAACTGCTTCTCCAAGTTTTCTTACTGTGCGCCGTTGAAAAACAAAACGAGTGCTGAAGTTGCCAAGCAGATGGAAAAATATGTTCTAGAAAAGTTGAAACCTACCATGATCCCAACCCACTTGCAAACGGATGCTGGCAAAGAGTTTTTTGGCCAACCATTCCGCAAACTAATGCAAAAATATAACATTACCCATTACAGTACATTTTCTCCCATGAAAGCTGCTATTGTAGAGCGGTTTAATCGAACTTTGAAAAGTAAAATGTGGATTGAATTTAATTTACTTGGTTCGTACAGATGGTTGGATATTTTACCAAATCTTGTGTCTACCTACAATGCCAGCAAACATCGCTCTATTGGTATGGCACCCAAAGATGTAAACTCTAAAAATCAAAGTCTTGTAGCTCTTCGTTTGAACAAACCCAAGCAAGTCCTAGATAGAACTGGTAAATTTAAACTAGGTGATCTTGTACGAATTTCCAAAGTTAAACATTTGTTTCAAAAAGGTTATGAGGCCAACTGGAGTTATGAAGTTTTTCGAGTGGTTAAGGTAGGTCATACTTTTCCTAGGGTATTTCACTTAGAAGATTTAAACGGGAAACCAATCCATGGTTGTTTCTACGAGCAAGAGTTACTCAAGACCTCATATCCAGATGTCTATCTCGTAGAAAAGATACTCCAACGTAAAGGTGATAAGGTTTTAGTAAAATATTTAGGTTTTGGACCTGAAGAAAACCAATGGGTCCCTATTTCTTCCCTAATTGAGAAATAGAAAATGAAAACAAGTAGATGTAAGAATAAAATGCATGATTTTTCTCTTATATATTTTAAATTGTAATAAAATACATAGTGAAATACTTAATAAAATCAAAATACTTTATTGTTCTTATTTAAAAAAATCAATTTAGGATACTTTAAAACTGTACTATACAAAAAAAAAAAAAAATGAAATAGTGGATATAAATTATCTTAGAGTAAAGAAATAATTACTTAAAACTATCAATGTGAACAACTTAGGGTAAGCATAATTTCACTTAGCTAGCATTGTGAAAAATAAATTAAAAAAAAAAAAAACATTGTGTACCTACTATAAAAATATAATTAAAAAAATATGAAAATCAAATCTTGGAATATACATATTAGTGCAAACATATTTAACAATAGTAACTTTTAAAATATTATTTCAAAGTAAGTGGGTTCTGTACAAAATACCAACTCTAAGTTTATAATCCGTGAACTTTTCGTGAAAAATCATTTTTTTTTTTTTTTTTATCTTTTACTCTACGGTATCATATCCACTGTCAGTACTAAGAGAATTCTTAAAGTATGGGTTCTGTACAATATGTGGAGGCAAAAGATAAGATATACTATTTAGAAAATCAATATCAAAAGCATAAAGAAGAAAATTTACAGGTAAAAAATATAGGTCTCTGGGTTTCAATGAGAAAAAATCATTGGTTTCATTAAAGATGCCAATCGCTTCGTTGGTTAAGATTAAACTACTTTTCATTAGCTCACACAACCATTGTTTCATAACAATTACATTTAAACTTGAAACCGGAGAAATAGAATTTTGTGGACACAATTTCAATTTTAAAGACTTAAAGTTAGGACAGTTTAAATTTTCAATATTGTAACATGTTTTAATAGGTAAAATAGAATTTAAAAACTTTTCCTTTTCTAATCCTTTTACAATTATTTCGCTTGCTTTAGAGAGACACGATCGAATGATTTGCACTGCTTGATCGTACTCAACAAAGCCATCATCCCAATCCAAGTGATGATAATTTAATGTAACGATAGCAGCTTCTCGTCGACGGAGTAAATTTAATTTTTGAAAATCATAGGGTGGTTTGAATACAAAATGTTGCACAAAGTTATCGTCAAAAAGTTTCGAGAATGAGAAACTTTTTAAAATTATTTGTTTTTCATTGTCGCGAAAAAATTGAATATCTGCTACAAAAGTATTTTCCATTTTAAGATAACAGTTAACACTTGTTTCAAGAGACAGATAAACAAGTACTGACCATAAGGACTACATGCTAGTTGAATTTATACTTTTTTTTATAAACACAATCAAAAAATCGAAAACCTATTCCAAATCCATTTCTGAAGACTCATTTTTTAACTTGTAGTGACCGAATGGCAGGGTGTTGATTTTATCGGTCATGAGAACTCGTTTGTCATCAAAGTTGTTCAGAACAAGTTTGTTTTGTTTCACAGTCGTCAAACAATGATTTTTAGAGACGATGTTGTGAAAAGATTTGTAAAGTTCAATATTTTCACGCATACATCTTTCAAAATCTTCAAACTTGATCTGTCGTTCTGTAACATGTTTCTTAACACCCTTAGCCTTCTTTACTATTTTACCCTCATGCTCTTGATATGAATAAAGTTTACTCGCAATGCCCACAAATTTTTTCAAAATTTTACCATCCAACTCATCTTTGAACTTTCCAAGTACCTTTTTATTTTGAAGAGAGAATAATTCGTGATTCTTCGGGTATGCACTTGTATCCAAGTGTTCCAAAAGGTTCGAAAAGTCTCGGTATAAGTCAGTGGTAAAAATTTGATAAAAAAATGAATCTGTGTCCATATAGAGTAACCTAACATTTTCAGGACCAAACTTTGGTTGCACAATATCATAGTGAAATTGATACATCAAAGTTTTACTGAGGTCGAGAACACAAACGCCTGCAAAAATGGCTTTGTTGAATTGAATTTTAGTTTTCTTCATAGTAAAGAGCACGAGATTTTCTTTGAATATTTTGAAGTCTTCGAAAAATGGACTAGAAATACGTTTTCTAGCTAATTTCCAATTTGTTTCTAACTGTACATTAACCCTTTTACGCACACCTTCAATGAGCTTACCATACAAACTGTTATTGACTTGTTTAAAGAAAGCCTTTGCAAAATCATTGGTTGCATTTTTCCTGTGCTCAGTATTAAGATTAATGTACGGAGCTAGATAATTGCTTTGGATGAATTTTATTCCTCTATGAATTTTTACAAGTCTGAGTCCATGTTCAAGAGCTTGTTTTAGCGTTAGACAATGTACAATATATTTATGTTTGTTTTCCAATGTGGTCATAAGTTTTTGAGCGTTAGACAATGGAGATTTCTTTCTCTCACAGAGGAAGGGTAAATTCGAATGTAAATCGTGTAATTCCTTGGGATATTCCACGTCTACCTCGAAAAAATATCCAACATCATCTTGTGGAGTCAGATCTAAAACAGAAATACTGTTGATTTCTTCTTCGCTCAACCACTTGAAATCTTTCAAAGGAACTCTCTGAACCATGCTGTAACCGTAAAGATTATTAGCATCTAGATAAGTAAGATAGGAGGATTTTTCAGATGAAATAAAATCGCTTCCCATGTGTTTATTATTTGCCTCTGCGTACTTTTGAATACATTGGCAAATACCTCCCCTAACTGCTTGCTCAAAAAAGAGGTACATGTCATATTCTAACAAAAGTTCTATTTCAACTTTTGTTTTCTTAAGCATAGCATCCAGGGTAAGACCCGGCAAAGAGTAGTACCATACAGGATCTAAGCTGTATATACTTAGGGAGAGGTTTCGGAAGGATTCGAAAATATCTGCCAACAATAGAACGTCAGTTTTCAGATAAATTTCCGAATATTCTTTCAAGTTTTGACACTTGAAATGTGTCCACACTTTTTGAGCGTGAACATAATCTTCCTGAGTAACTGAACTATTTGTTAAAGAGGAATAAAATTCATCAAGAGGTGGCAGATTAGTATCGAACAATTTACTATAACTATCAAGGTATTCGTAACAAAAAATTCCTTTTCTAGTCAGTAATTCAAAATCAATATCGGACTGAATATGTTTCCTAGTATGATAAAATTTTTCTTTTGGCAATGTTTTGCTCAATTTATCAAGGCTGCTTGACAAAAACCTGAATGAATCTATAAAACGAACACTCAGGTTGTCGGTAACCTTTTTTGAAAAGGAAACATATTTTTCTGTTGAATTTGGAATTATTTCTATTTTTTTATCATCATAATTCAAACCTTTAATAATCAAATGACTGTCGTAGCCTGAAAAATTATGTGCTACAACAGGAACAAATTTTTCTTTTTTAAATTTTAAATTGCATCTATTGCAAAGTACCCTTCGAAGGCTTCCATCACCATAATGATAATGATCCCTCACTTTTTTTAGAATGTTTGAAAAAGGTAATTTACAATGCTCACACTCTTTAGTTTCATGAAAACGTTTCCAATCATCGGGTGAAAGGTCGAGTGGAACTTGTTTCTTATAAAATTCATCTATTTTTTTCACGTCATCAATTAACATTTTAAAAAATATCTCAACAACATCTTCATTCTCATTTTTAGCCGTATATGTAATCAACTTGTTTGTGTTGGGGCCAACCACATAGTAAGAAAAAGAAAAAGGAACATGTTGTTGAGTGGTCAAAGTGTACGAGTCAAGTGCTGATGGTTCACAAGAGCTGACTTTTTTCAATATGGATTCGAAATCAGTGAAAATTACAAAAGGAATTTTTTGTTCAAATTGAAAATGCTCAAACTTTAAAATATTTTTACCTGGTTCCGGCATAATGGCAACACAAGGATTTTGTTTACCGCATAGTTCTTTATGTTTGAACAACCTTGTCTCATCTTCAAATGCAGTAAAACACATTTTGCAGAAAAACCGGCTAATGTATTTTTTTTTTGCTTTTATAATAAAATCTTGTTATGAATCTATTGAAATTTTTAATGAGAGAATAATGGTATAATCCTTTATCGTTACTTGTTAAAAGTAAATCAATATGAAATGGCTTTTCTTCTTTACAAACTTTAAGAATATAAACACTCTTATTCTTTTCCTCTTCTACCGCGCCAAGTACATTGATGGATATGTTAGAATTATTCTTCTCAAAACAAGTTACTTGTTTTAAACACGTGTTCTCATGTATATCGTTAAAATTAAAAGTTTGAACATTTTCATTAGCAAACTCAATACATTTTTTAAAACTACCAAGTCCATGCTCAAAGGTATGTAAATATTTACTCTTCCTTAGAAATGATGGGACACTATAGAGGGTGAAAGTTAACTTTTCCGGGGTCTCTCTATCACAATGGTGCTCGTGAAAATGTTTTTCAACGATAAACACAGACAGACAGATTTTACAAACATTGAATTTTATAGTAGACTTTTGCAATGATGCTGGGAGTCTATGACGCATTAATTCATTAAAATTATTTATATATACAAAGTGTGAAACGTTACCATTTCTAAGCAAAAGTAAATCATTCGAGCTCTGCACGTTATCAATTCGGGAAATGCGGAACGGTTGGATCAGGTTGTTTCTTTCCACGATGTAAACATTTACTGCTACACCCGGATTGTTACTTTCGAAAATGTCTAGCTCGTCAATTTTAACTGGCCATGACAATCCCGACCAATTGTATTTGCTTTCGAGATCACTATAGTTTTTCTTAAAATTGCGTTTTTTCCAATCGGAAATAAACTTTACCAACATTGAATATTTGAAGCAATAGTTGTCATTGATTTTGACATTAAATACAGTTAGTCTTTTTTTCTCAAGAAAATCCGGAGTCTTAATAAAAGTACCACACCGAATTGGTTGATATTTTAGAAAGGAGAGTTGAACTCCTCCGATAGACTTCATTGTCCAACCGCTTCCTTTTAATTCAAAATCAAGCATCTCCGATTGTAAACTCTCTACAGCTTCCTGCCACACATTAAGAAAGTCAACACTTTCACACACTGTAAAATTTTTGGTTTTAAAAGATGCTAGTTTGATGTCTTCTTCTTTGGTGAGTTGTTTGAAAAAAACAAATAATCGAGCTGACAGTTTGAAACTCTGATAGTTTATCAAAATTTCTTCCTTCAACTCCATCACTTTATCCTTTACATACTCCTGAAGAAATGTTTCTATGTTTTTATAATTTTTATTTTTTATGAAATACGTTCTTATTTTATTTTTAAAGGCAGACTCTAGTAATGTGACATTATCAGGATAGCTGTTGAAGAGATTTCTTTGATGTTGTGCAGAGTTAAAATGTTCATTTTTTTGAGCATCACTTGTAAAACTATAATGTTCATTGCATATATTACATAGTGCTATTCTTACTCTGGGGATATCCATGATGCCTTCACAAGAAAAAATAAATAAAATAAAAATTAATCAACTTATAATTGTATATTCACTTATTCTATAAAAATAATTGCCATGATTATGGATGGAACATAAGGACTAATCGAACAATTCCCACACAGACTTTTCAGGATACCGATAGTAACGACATCGGTCTACACGGTGACTGGGTATTTCATCTTTCCATAATTTAATAAATAAATTGAAATTTGTGAAAGTATCTTTTATGGTAGAGAGAAATTTTATTCTTATATTTTCATGGTAACAGTCCTTATGCTCATGTTCCACATACTTATAATTATTACATCTACAATTACGATATAAGTTATTTGAATACCCTTGTAATCTAATTAAATATAGTAAATCTTCAAAACGATGAAGAAAACAATGAGTAGTGAACGGTGGTAGACCTAGTTTAACTACTTGAGGTTTAATGTAACAAAAGAAGAAATAGGCAGGTAAACGATCAGTATAAGAGTTTTCGAAAAATTTTACAATTTCATCAACATGTCTGTTGGAAAAATCATATACTGCTTGTCTGAATGCCAAGTCTTCTAATGTTTGCATAGTTTTCAAATAACTTAGATCGCAACTATTTCTTCTGACATACGTGTATACATATCCAACAAGATATCAGAACATAAATCATCAAATTTTTTGGATATAACAAAATCATCACAAATATAATTAAAAAATGAGATATCCTCTATCATAATGGGTATAATGTGACACACAAAAGAATAAATGTCAACATGTGCACATTCGCCATATTCTGGCAGACAGTATTGGTTATTTTCTAGAGTAAGGTGCATCACAGTACCCTCAAAGTCCAATATATTACTATAAAATTTTTGAAAAAGATCTTCTTGGATATGTTTTGGTAAATTTTCCTGAGCAATTGTTGCTAGTATTTTATTTTTATATCCCCTATCAAATAAAATTATCTCTGCTATACCTTGAAAACGTGGTTCTAAATGTTTTTCCTGTATCTCTTCTGCAATTAAATAAAAAAGGCCTGAATATTCTTGAAAAAGTAAATGGCAATTATTAATTAAAGAAATAGAGTATAAGGAAGGAGACATTACATACCAATTTTAAATAATAAAATTTATAGCAGGTTTCACTTCTTCAGAAGGTCGCTCTTAGCTCTCCGTCGTCGTCGTCGTCTTGTTCTCCAATGAGCTGAATTGCTACTGAGTTCAGGACATCTTCCTTCTCTTCTCCAGAAGACTATTTAATTCTTCTTCTTCTTCTTCTTTTAGCTTTGGCCACAAAATACGTTCAATTTCAAAATCACCTTCCAATTCTTCTAATTTTTCTTGGACTTTTTTTGGTCCAATTCTATATTTTAATTTAATGATAATTATATTATTTTCTTTATAGTCAATATCTTTACCATCTATATTAAAGTTTTTCTTTATTAAAAGTTCAAAAATTCTTCTGTCCTCCTTCTTTTTAATTCTTAGTGCAACAACTGAAGACATAATAATTATGACAATAAAATTGGTTTTTTTAAGTTCACAATATCTTGAGTTAAATAATAAAAATTAATAGTAAATTATAAATTAAACTGTTCACGAATAAAGGAAACACCTTTTTTTTTATTTTATTAGGTAAATAATCAAAAAACTGTTCACAAATAAATTACACAAAATGCAAAAAAAAAGTAAATAGACAACAACAACAAAAAAAATTCACGATTAAATCTGACAAATTTTTCACGTAAAGTTCACGGGTTATAAACTTAGAGTTGGTATTATAACAGAACAACACACTTATTCGCTTCAAGTTATAGTATACTGTTCTAGTGCTGGAATGAGTATGACTATGTCCCGCTCTCGCTTTAAATACAACTACTTATCTCCTTTTAGCCCAGGTAACCGTTTCTCATTCTCAACTGTCGTTCTTTCTAATTAAAAGAAAATAATTAGAAGTTTGAGCGAGTATTCTTTTATCGTCTACATTATTTTTTGTAATGTATTTGTCAACGGGTACAGTCTTACAAGGGCATCATGTATTATTAGAGCATACAAAGTTGTTTTGTCTGGAACATTTTCAGCTAGTTCGTATTCGATACGAATGTCTACTGTAGAACTATGTTTCCATAGCTCGGACTGTTTTGAGCAATCAATCACTATAATAGGAGCTTTCGCTAAATATTCTTTATAGCTAAGGTAAGGTTCACCAACTTTTCCATAATAACTCTCTTGGAAATCACAATACATAAGGTAAAGTGGAATATATTTTTTTTGTTCAAAGTCAATATTTAAAGACTCATAGGGGAAACAAACCGAGTTGAGATATATTTTTATATTCTTGAGTTTCACATGATCAAACTGAGATGGATTCTTTGTCAAACTGTTGTCACGGTCTGTTTGGAAGCCCAAAATCAAATAACGCGGAGACTCAGTTTGGGTACTTGTCTTAACTGTCCAGTTTATCTCCTTACTTGAAGGTAAATTTGGATAGTAATTCAAATTCCATTTTCTAAAACTCATATCAATCGGAACATTTCTTTTATATTGTGAGAGCAACTCTAAACGAATAGGATCACTGACTTGAACATGTGGTACCTTCCATATTACTTTTGTCAGTTGAACTTTTGCATCAGTTACAGCCGTGGTACCCGTAGACAAAAGAGCATCCTTGGAACTCTTGGATCTCATTAAAATCAAATCAAGACGTTGATTGAGGAGTATTTTATCATAATTCTCAGCGAAACCCAACAGATATTTCAGTTTTAAATATCCACAAAATGTATAACTTGATGTAATCTCAATTGCTTGACCTGTTGTCTCATATTTTTTCAGTTCGTCACTCGAGTAAGATGGAAGAGATTTAAGTAAACTTGTAACGCCAACGTTTTTAATGCAATCGATTTCAACACTATTCATTTCCAAGCGAATTTCATCAAACAGGAAGCATAGTCCATTGTTTACGAACTGAATGCTTTTATTGGCATCCAGATTGCTTCCATCCTCTTTCACAATTTTCCCTTCAATGTAGATTCCCGATTCACTTACAAGTAGGTATGAACTTTCCTGGTTGATACTGATGATAATGTTGTCCGTAGAATCCAAACTGATACTTGTGTACGGTCCGTATGAATGTGTTTCGTAACGAATTATATTTTCGTCATAGGTTACACGATTGTTTACATTCAAAATACTGTCTTCTTTGTTCATTTTTGGACCACCTGATAGCCTAAACTTTGCAATATTTTTACACTTTTTTTAGTTAGTTTCTTTAATTTTCTTTTTTTCTTTTTCTTAATACTTTTCACTTGTATGTCACTTGTTGGAATGATCTTAAGGTAGGCGAGTGCTCTCTTTTTATTGCTTTTCATCCGTTTCATCACAATCATGTTTTCAAATGTAATTCCAAAGATATTTCTTCACCTCGAAAATTTATTAAATTATGTCTTTCGTCAACAAGCTTCACAATCAATCTGTCGATCTCGTCCGTATTGAGTGGTAAATATATAACATTGTTAGGAATTTCTGTGATTCGAAAACCAGGTGGTACATTCAGGAAACATTTGTACAAACAATTACTGGGCACACCATCTTGGTAGGATCCACTAACTATGTTTATATCGACTTGTATAGAATTTATTTTGGAAATTTCCAAATTTTTTGTTGAAGTCAACATAGTATAGGCAGCGTAATTTTCTTTTGGTAGACCAAGCATATCAGCAAGTGAACGCTCCTCCTTGAAATCAACATTATACTTACACCAAAAAGTACATTTCAAAGTGTTTACATTAGGTTTAATGGATATTGCGTTTTCGCCCAACTTGGATTTTAAATAGTTTTCAATATCAAGTAATTCATACGTTCCTTCGTCTATTTCAATTTCAGTCCACTCTTTATTTTCATCCTGATATTTAAAAATATTGTTTGACTGATCAATGTTTGGGATACTATTGTAAGTTTGAAACTGTGTCAAACCAATCACAGCATCCGGGGAAACTTTTAAAGGAGGAAATATTGAACACACAATTTCAGATTTTCTAGAAGTTATATGAAAAATTCTGCTCGACATTTTTTATTTTTATTTTTTTCTTATTATTTGTTAAACAATTCAATACTTTTTTGTACAATATACTTCAAACACAAGTGACCACAATTAACTGATCTGTATTGTTGATCTCGTTCATAATTATATAAAATTTTACAACCTGCAAGATAATCTCTTATTTCTACAGGTGGACGCAAGTTGCCAAAACTATCATAATAAAATGCAGAATTTTTTTTCTTCAATACAGCTGTCCAATGGCTCCCAGGTCCACTTGAAATATCGAGATTAACAATAATCACTTCATTTCTTCTTGGTTTAGACGGTAAAACATCCAAACTGTATACGCCTCGAAAATGTGGAACATTGATTTCACGAACCTTTTTTAAAATATCAAAGTTTGTCAATGCTCTTCGAGGCAAATCATTTAGTTTTTTGACAAAACGTTGAAATAGTTTGAGTAGGGCTTTATGTACAATCCTTGTCCAGTCTTAATGGGGGTGACAGCACCCGAAGCACTAGCAGCTTTGAAATCTGCAATTGCTTTTGCGATACCACTTACACCACCAACAATTGATCCGAGAGCACTTAAACCAGCAAGTAACGGAATAGCAGCCGGCAAGAATCCACCCGATATTGTCTTGGGTACTCTAAGTGTTCTCGGTATTTTCTTGTTTATTTTCTTTCCGCGCATAGCTTTACGTGCAGCCATCAGAGCATGTTTACTAATCAACTTGAGATTATCACTTTCGCCAGCAGACTTCATTCCTTCTGTAGCAGCTTTAGATAGTTTTCGAAAAGTAATTGTTGTCTTTTTTTTGCGACGAAGACCTGCACCCATTTTTCTTTTCACTTTCATAGCGTTCGTGACAAACCAAGCAGCAGCTCTTTCGGGTAACTTTGTATCTTTAGCTTTGAATCTCTGCCAGGCTTTGTTTTCCAACTCCCAATCGGCTTGTTTGCGATCAGCGTTTTTGTTGGCGTACTTGAGATCGTGTTCTTTGCAGGCCGAATCCAATGGATTGATACCCTTCTGATCAATTCTCTGATCTAATTTTGTTCCTGGTCCACAGAATCTATAGGTCGGAATGTGTACTTCGAAAGGTAATTTATCAATCAAAGTATTTAGGAGACCTTTTCCACGTCTGCTTAACATTAATAATAAAGTGATCACTATGAAAACATCGCTTTATATAGAAAATGAAAACAATTAATTTTAAACAAAAATTGAATGTTGAAAACTTTGATTTTGTCAGCAACGTGAGTGTACATTCAAAATTTAAGAGGCATGGAAACTTTTTTCCAAACAGTGTACGAGCTTTAATTGTTGGTCCAAGCGGATCGGGCAAAACAAACCTCCTGCTGGCTCTCTTGTTACATCCCAACGGATTACGTTTTGAAAATGTTTACATTTACTCAAAATCAATTCACCAACCCAAATACAAATTTCTGGAGAATGTGCTGAAAGGAATTAAAGAAGTTGAATACAAAGTGTTTACAAACAATGAAGAAGTGAATCCACCATGCGAAACAAAGACAAATAGTGTTTTTGTAATGGATGATATTGCGTTCGAGAAACAAAATAATATCAAACAATATTTTTCTCAAGGGCGACATTTTCTCATCGATACTATTCTTTTGGCACAAACCTACTCAGCTATTGGTAAACAATTGATTCGGGACAATGCAAACTTCCTTTGTATCTTTCAACAAGATCCACTCAACTTGAAACATATCTATTCCGATCATGTGTCTGATATATCTTTTGAAAAGTTCAAACAAATGTGTCAGTATTGTTGGAAAAAAAAACATGGATTTCTTGTGTTGGACAAAGAATCAGTTCAATCTGGGCGCTTTCGTTGTGGTTTAGATACATATTTTGTGGATATATAAGACATTACTTGCCAGGTTTAGCTTATTTAGACATGAGTCTTTCAAAAGAACTTAGTGATGCTAAAATTGTCGCGAAAAAAATTAGTGACGCACAGAAAGATATACGAGCAAAAACATTATCCCTTAAAATCGGACAGGACGAGCAAACAAGCAGTATCCGCAATTTATTAAAACCAGTAGCAGAACCGTTGACGAAAATTGTTCAACTGAAAGAAAAAAAAGTTAATTTCCTGAAAAAGTTGAGAGAAAAACAACCCGTTTCCATTAAAAGAGAACCAACAGCTTCTCTGCGACTTTTACCTTCACTTTTGAAAAAATTTGAGAGTCCGTCTGGAAGATCTGCTGGAACACCTGAAACAGAATATGCAAGTCCACTAGAAAACTGGAATTTTGAATCAACTGTTCAATCGCCAGAATCAATTTATCCAAATACTTCGTATCAGAATAGTCCTATTCAATATGATAGAAATTTGTTGCAGAAACAATACAACCAGACAGTCTTTCATAGCCCGAGTGACTCTTCTCCTTTAAGAGAAAGTTCTCAACATAAACGTCACAGTATTTCAATGCCCAATTCACCACAACCTTCAACTGAAGCTTTGCAAAAAATAAAATTCTTAGAACGTAAGATACCAATGTCACCACCACCACCTATTGCAACGAGTGAATGGAATGAAGAAAATATACAAACTATGAAACCTGCGAGCGTGAATAAAACCTCTTTAATTGATCATTTTCTAAAACAACAACAAACCAATGCAATTGAAATTGACAAAGTAACAGGAGTAAAATCAAAGAACGGAAAATATTACGTGGGGAAAAAAGAGATTCACTTTTCTAAAACACCCACCGAACAATTTCATATTGATGGTAAAGTTTATCCAGTAACGCGTGGTCTTATGGAACTTTTGTTTCTCAAACAACCCAATCATTCAAATCTTAGCACATTAGATGAAAGAAACTATAAATATATCATAGAGAGTACAAGTCTGGACCCTATAACAACAAAAGTAATCCAATATGGAAAAGGAATGATGTTGGAGAGCAATCGAGACAAGGAGTTTGTTTATTTTGACAACCCAAATGAACTAGTCGAAAGGCTTTTATTACTCAAGAGATCACAATCTGCAGGCAATCTTGCTCATAATAATGAAATATTATCCATCGAAAGTGAACTCAAAGAATTGAATTTGATTTATTAGAAGAATAATAAATAAATAAAAATCAAGAACATTATTCAAATAAATAAATTATTTTGAAAATATAAATGTTTGTAATATGACAACACACCTTGTATATTTGACCATACACGTCGAGCCTATACCAAGTTTTGCTTATTAAAAAAAAAATATGTTTAACGGTCTAGCAGCCTGCTTCAAATAATTAGTTTTTAAATCTAAAATTGGTTTCATGACTTTGCCTCAATATTCAATAGTTTTTAATTACTCAAACTTTTTAAATTGAAACATTAAATCTCCAACTGAAATTGGTCTAGCCTGCTAATTAGTTTTTAAATCTAAAATTGGTTTCGTGACTTTGCCTCAATATTCAATAGTTTTTAATTACTCAAACTGAAATAATTAGTTTTTTAAATTGAAACATTAAATCTTCAACTGAAATTGGTCTAATTAGTTTTAAAATCTAAAATTGGTTTCGTGACTTTTCAAGAGTTTTTAATTACTATATGAGCCACTGCATTGCAACGATAACAAATTGCCTACATGCACCTTGGTTAGAATTGAACACACAATGTCTCTGTTCGTACGAATTATGCACGCCCGGTATCTTAATTGTTATGCAATGCGCAATCATGTGCTACATACCCGTTACCCGTGCTCGTAAGGTTAATACTTGTCCCCTGAAAATTATATTTTGTAATAACAATTAAATTACCAGGTATTAGAATCTACCTCTCCTAACGGTACTCTGTTAGAACAAACAAATTTCTTCTTTGTACTTTTAAAATTAATTATAGCACAAAAAATAATAATAAAAACAACGAACACACAATGCTTCCGTTATCTAAAATAATAAGTTTTTAAATTGAAACATTAAATCTCCAACTGGAATTGGTCTAGCCCAAATTAGTTTTTTAAATCTAAAATTGGTTTCGTGACTTTGCCTCGATTTCAAGAGTTTTTAATTACTCAACTATATGAGCGAGGCAACACACATTGCAACGAACTGATAACAAATTACCTACATGCACCTTGGTTAGAATTGAACACACAATGTCTCTGTACGTACGAATCCAGCGCTCACTCGAAATTTTTCATCTATTATATTGTCAAAAAAAATGTATTTATTGATAAAATATATAAACGACACCCTAACAACTACAAAAAAAAAAATAACCATATCGTAGGAACCGCAAAATATAGAAATTAAAAAATGGACCACCTAAATTTGATCTAGGGGGGGCTAGGGGGGGAGTAGAAAGCTAAACGTTATATCAAAAGATTTTGGAGCTCAATACGCATCTTTTGACTACCCACAATCGAACCTACGACCTTTCATTGCGACGCTAGAGCAAAATCTTGCTTATCCTGCTAGACCCTTCCTTTATACACTACTGATATAGCCATTTCGTACCACCAATCACCATCTTCCAGAGCTTGTCATCTTGAGGTTGTTCTTCAACGAACTGCTTATATTCTTGGTTGTCACATAAAGCATATGCAAGACTTTGAATCAGTGCATCTAAAGAGCAACTATTTTTTGTAAAAAGGTAAGTGTGCCCCGGAACCGCTTTCGCATTACATCAGGGCACTTTACCATTACATCCATGCCTTTCCGGAACTGGAAAATTTCGGTTAGAAATTTCCACTCCGGCCGGGATTCGAACCCGCAACCTCCGGGTCAGTAACCAATGCTCTTAACCACTGAGCCACGGAGGTCGTCGGCTCAGTGCGCAACTATTTGATAGTATAATTTGCCTTCCTTCTAGAGTAACGGGTTTTAGCTCCCTTTCACGTAGCCCGTTTTTTAGAAGGGCAATGGGGTAGTGATCAGCTTGTGATGTAAAATCTACATGTTCCAATTCCTTGTTAGAAACCAAGTAGGACTTCCTTTGTTTGAGAACAGTCTTATTTGGTAAACCCATACCCATCCAATTTTCATGGGCGTCTACTTCATTTCTTTCGGAACACTCTCTACATAGGGCTCCTTGTCCATGGCCTTCGTCTGTACTCTCTACAGGAATGGAAGATTGTGGAAAACATGTCTTTCTCTTTGAAAGAATTAAATTTTCATACCTTTTTGATATCATTAGTTTTACTAGGGGAGGTGTCTAGGGGTCATATTTTTTTTTATTGTGCAAAAAAGTATTTTTTAATATAATCTGTGCTAAATAACTGCACTGAGTGTTGTTGTTTAATCTAAATTTAAGATACCCTTGAAAACAGGGCCGGAGACTCCTTCAAGCGCAGTAGTTTTCTGAAATAAACATCTAGGGACTTGTTTGTCACCTGGTTTATGAAAACTGAACGGTGTATAATTTCGTTTCCATATATCAATAAGTAATAATTTATTCAGGCATACAAGTTCCATGCTGGTCTGCAACATAAGTTTAGATTTCGGCCGATCCAGTCTGATGTACAGACACCTCTTTCAGAAGTGACACCTTTTTCAGACAAATCGCAAGCTCAGAAGAAATTTTGGCCATTTATTTGAGGAAAGTACATAGGTATACAGAGCGTTTATAAAAGTCTGGAGAGGAAGACACCCAAACATAGTATGATAAGACTGCGTCGTGGCTCGTTGAGTGCACCAGTTCTCGTCAGATCACTGAAGTTAAGCAATGTAGCGCGTAGTATGTACTTGGACGGGTGACTGTTTTGGTACTTCTCACGTGATGCTGGCAACCGGCCCTAGGCTGGGTGAGTTAATGTGAGTAGTTGGTAATAACCTTCATTGCAGTTGACGGGGACGTTAAACCAAAGATAGTATGGTGGATAATGTGGATACAGAGGTATACAAGGTAATAAATCTTTGTTTTTTTAATATCTGTTTTTATTATTATTATTTAACCAAAATTATCTTGTGATATTATTCTACATTCTTCAAACCAATTTTGTAAGTAGGTAAATTTCTGAGTCATAGATTAAAAAAACCCAGGTCCGAATCATTTGAAAGATTTGAATAAGGAGATGGAGTGCTGCTGATAGGTGTTGGGATGTACTGTTCATGCTGATGAACAACATTACTGTTTAATCGTGTTTTATTCATTTTTTTCTGGATTAATATTATGACACCCGCTTGAAATTCTAGACTCTGGTCATCATCTAACTTATTGACAGATGGTAGGAGACCTTTAAAAAAGCGAAGTGGCGATTTTCTTCTTTAGTGTTGATCTTTGAGGGTATGTTCATTTGATGGTCAATGAACTTCATCATTTTGTTATCCAGGTCGTTCCTCACAGGAAGTTTCCTTTTGTTCACGGTAGCTGGTTTTGGACTCCGGAATCGAGATTGTGTTGATCATGTTCAACAAGAGTGATGTCTCTATCAATGGAGTCAACATCTTCATCAATAACAATACTGTCAACAATACTAGAGGATTCCGAGTAGACTTCTCTTAGGAACGATAGTTGTTGATCGTAGATGTACGGTTGTACGGCCTAGTCTTCCTAGCTGCAGAGCCTGAAGATATTCTCTCGCTTTGTTCTTTTCTTCTCCTCACCCAAGTGCCTCTCATGCCAGCCCACTTATGCTGGATCTGTTTGCCTGGAATATAAAGATAAAGAAGTTATTTAAATTTAAAGTATCCGCCAATGTTTGTGCTAAATTAACATTTAGGTACGTAACAACTGTATTGGTAGCAGATTTCATAAATTGTATAATTAAAAAAAAAAAAATTACAGGTACCGCCATCAGGATGCTCCTTTAAAAACCTGCATTACTCATATCGAGTCGGTATCTCAACTATTTGAAAAAAGTCATTATTGAAGTGACAGAGAGTATTTGGAAAAATCTTCAACCAGACTACATGAAACCTTTGCTTTGGCCATGTCGTTGTAATTTTCTCAGTTTCCATAGAATCGTTTACATAAGCTAATGTAATGACCTAGTGATCTCCACATACTTGCCCCTGGTAAATTTGCGCCTGGCATGGATATTATAACAGCACGTAGATGGTATTCTCAATTGGGCCGCGGCCCACCGGTTGGGAACCGCTGATCTAGACGAATTATGTTTGGTAGATCTTCTAACTTCAACATAGACATTGATCCAAGATCAGAGTTACGTGGGTTTTCAGAATTGGATTCCAACACAGATTGATAGACGAATTATGTTTGGTAGATCTTCTAACTTCAACATAGACATTGATCCAAGATCAGAGTTACGTGGGTTTTCAGAATTGGATTCCAACACAGATTGATAGACGAATTATGTTTGGTAGATCTTCTAACTTCAACATAGACATTGATCCAAGATCAGAGTTATGGGGGTTTTCAGAATTGGATTCCAACACAGATTGATATTTAGAATCGTCGTTCAATTCCAACAGAATGTGTTTCTTTGAAAGGTTATACACACATGTCTGGATGCACTCATTATTTGATGTCCCTCAGTTACTTTTATGTTTAAAACCTCTTCTACTTTTGACTGCAAACTGACAATGTTTCTTTCTTGAACATGAATTGCACCAATAGCAGTTATGAAGGATCTCGAACACGTTCCCATGCTGCATGTGCGAATTTCCCTAATAGAGGGATGCTCTTGAAAAAGATGACCTGCTAACTGTGAAACATTGGTTTCAATGTCAACTTTAAAGACATTGGCAGTCATTGCAGTGGGCTCAGCTACACCCAGCTCAAGCACTAACTGGACACGCCATTGATATATCCATTTCGTACCACCAATCTCGTTCATACGGCGCACCATCCTCCAGAGCTTGTCATCTTGAGGTTGTTCTTCAACGAAGTGCTTATATTCTTGGCTGTTACAAAAAGCACATGCAAGACTGTGAATGAGTGCATCTAAAGAGCAATTATTATTTTTAAAGGTAAGTGTGCCCCGGAACCGCTTTCGCATTACATCAGGGCACTTTACCATTACATCCATGCCTTTCTGGAACTGGAATATTTCGGTTAGAAATTTCCACTCCGGCCGGGATTCGAACCCGCAACCTCCGGGTCAGTAACCAATGCTCTTAACCACTGAGCCACGGAGGTCGTCGGCTTAGTGCGCAACTATTTGATAGTATAATTTGCCTTCCTTCTAGAGTAACGGGTTTTAGCTCCCTTTCACGTAGCCCGTTTTTTAGGAGGGCAATGGGGTAGTGATCAGCTTGTGATGTAAAATCTACATGTTCCAATTCCTTGTTAGAAACCAAGTAGGACTTCCTTTGTTTGAGAACAGTCTTATTTGGTAAACCCATACCCATCCAATTTTCATGGGCGTCTTCTTTATTTCTTTCGGAACACTCTACTTAGGGCTCCTTGTACCCTCCTTCGTCTGTACCCTCTATAGAGTCTACAGGAATGGAAGATTGTGGAAAACATGTCTTCCTATTTGAAATAATTAAATTTTCATACCTTTTTGATACCATTAGCTTTACCAGGGGAGGTGTCAAGGCGTCATATTTTTTTTTACTGTACAAAAACTATTTTTTTATGTCATCTGTGCTAAATAATTGCACTGAGTGTTGTTGTTTAATGTAAATTTAAGATACCCTTTTAAACAGGGCCGGAGACTAGGACTGCACGCGGGTTTAGATTTTTTCACATTAATTTGAAGTAAATCCGGCCCTGTTTTTATTTTAAATTGAACAACATGAATCATTGCATTTATTTAGCACAAATTTATCTCGAAAAAGGCTGTTTTTTACATTAATTAAAAAAAGTTGACCCCATGGCACTTCCCCTGGAAAATCGTTCGATTTTTTTCACCCTAGATCTTTACATTGAAGTAAAAATTTTACTTACGTTTTTCAGACAGTCTAAAATCGCCTAGGCTGAGTGAGAATGGCGCAGATGACAGATGTTAATTCTTGATATCTTTAATGTAAATTAATAAAGGAAGTAATTTGTTCAAACTTTTTTTTTTTTTGGGTGGGGATGCCCGGGAGCTAAAATCCTCTCTTACTCCCAACATTAAAACTCCCACTCTTATTGGAGTGTGAGTGTCAATGCTGAGATTAGGACGAATATTGTCGTAGTGACAATAGACAGTGTGGGGATGATGTACACCACTCGGAGAGGGTAGAGGACCCTCTTAGGATGATGCAAACCGACCCACTAAAAACCCCCCTCATCATCCATCATACACACGAAAGAGGCTGCCCCGGCACCATACAAGATATTACTTCAGGGCAATTTGTTCAAACTGGCAAAATATTTTTTCGAATTTTGAAAGGAGTTATAGTTTGTTTATGAATCACAACTTTTAGGATTATCAAAATAATACAAGCTCTCAAGAAATCAACAATTTATTTTTTACACGCTAAAAAACCATTACAAATCTAATTCTATTAGAATAGTTATACATTGTAATTTGTTTATATCAATTTGTTTAAGTCATTTGATTAATTAGTTTTTCATCAATTGATTTCAACAAAGTACATATCATTTCATTTCCTTTGATTATATCATTTTCAAATTTGGACTTCAGTTTTGTGAATATTGTGTTCTGCACTACGCAATTCTCTTTGGAAGAAATATTTTTATTTAACTGTGCAATTTCCTTCTGACGTGCTGAAATTTTTTTCTTTGTCAATGTGACCTCATTTGAGTATTTCATCTCTCGTTTTTTCCCGAGTGAAGTGATCGGGCATATATTTTTAAATATATGCAATTTCTGTAAACGCAAATATTTCTCAACAGTTACTCTGTGGTACTCATTAGTTGTTATATTTTGTTCAGAAGTTATACCAGAAAAATCTTCTGCTGCGTTGGTCTCAATTATGGTTCTTAAATCTTCATATGAGATGTTGAACATTATTTTATATTGAGCGAGTATGCAATCAAAAATGACTTCTATCATACAAGATTCAATGAAGTTGCGGATGTAAGTTTGTATTTCTTCTTTCCTAGATTTACCATCAGTCGTGAGGACGCTAATTTTGTTTTTATTTGTCAAATTAGAATTCAGAACGACTGATAACGTGTTGTACTCTTCCTTTAGCTGTTTCAGTCTCGGCTCAAACTCGTCTTTTATTGTGTTCATCCACGATGTATAATCTAATATCATATCTTCAATCTCCTTCAAGCGCAGTAGTTTTCTGAAATAAACTTCCAGGGACTGGTTTGTCACCTGGTTTATGAAAACTGAACGGTGTAAAATTTCGTTTATATCAACAAGTAATAATTTATTCAGGCATACAAGTTCCATGTTGGTCTGCAAATTACTCGTTACAATCTGAATAAGTAGAGAGCGACTCGGATCATGTGTTCCGTGGACTTCACTGTCCTCACTTCCCTTCTTGACTACTATTGAGGATTTACCTTGCATTTTTGGGATGTCTGTTTCTGTTACAATATCTGTTACACTCATTTCTGCATCAAAAAATGACATAAAGGACAGTCTAGCATGAAAGGTTTTGTCTTCTGTATTTGATTCTGTGTTCATATCACCAGGCATAGTCCCTACGGAGAATGAATCTAAGTTTTCGCCTCCTTCCCAGATAGTGGAAATTTCCATCATCATCGATTCCTCCATATTTGTAGATATTGAGAAATTCTAGTTATGAGTTTACAAAATTAATTGAATTTTGATTTGAGCTTGTGAAAATGACATATTTGCTTTTTGCATTTTTTAGTGACCACTCATTGGAAAAGTATTATAATTAAATAATAATTAGTAAAATAAAATCATACGTTTGTACAAACTTTATAATTATTATTATTATTATACAAAATTTATCTTCAGAAAGTAAGGTATTCATTAAAATAACAATAATGGACGGAGAAGTAGTTGAAAATCAAGGCCCTACTGTCTCACTATCGTGGACAGAGCCACCGTCACCAGAATCTTTATCTCTCACAGATGAAACAGGCAGTAATGAAATTACACCAGATTATCAGGATACCAAAGCAGTACATAGAGAGTTCAAACCATCTGCAACTCCTCCGTCATATTTTACGAATATCTCTGAGAATTCATCTATTCAAAAAGAAAGCATTCCATCAAGCGAGAATCTCCCTCGTTCTTACTTTGAAAATAACATGAAAGAGACAATTCTGATAAATTACTTCTGTCGCAAATTCAAACATCAGTGCATTCGAAGATTTCCGTTAAGAAAACCTCCGCTGCTAGTACTACCCAATGATCTTGGAATCCCTAAAATGTTATGCACATCGATACACATGTCCAAGATTCCGTTACCTGATTTCAACACCTGTCAAAATATCGCTCAATTTCTCTCGCAACACATCACTATCCTGCAAACTCTAAATCAACCTCCTACGATATTACGTGCTCCCAATACAGTACTTGCTTCTCAGAAAGCTAATTGTTTAGAAATGAGCAATCTTTTGGTGTCCTTATTGAATGGAATCAATATCAATGCGTATGTTGTGTGGGGATACGCAACTCATCAGGTTTGTGCCAATGATCAGACTGCTAGACCGTGTCCTGTGACTATTGATGTACCAGAGATGGATAAAAGAGTTAGCATAAAAAATATACATCTCGACAAAGAAACAATCAACAACAGGTATTTAATTGATTTGCATGATTCTAAATATAAATATGATCCTGACAAGAATCGAAATTATGAGTCAAGAACAGATAAGAAGAATAGACTTAAACAACAAAATGAGGTTTTAGAAAAGGAAAACATTGAACGGAGAAAAAAAATTCAGAAGGAACTATTAAAAAAGAAACGTCCTAGTCCAGTACAGCCATTTGGTTTACACAGTTGGGTGTTAATTTTCGAGGACTTAATCTCTGATTCTAAAAATCATAGTTCCACAAGACCCCAGCTTCCTTATGTGCGAGCTACATCCCAGAAAAAAATTACAGTGACTTCTAGCAATAAGCCTATTGAAGAAAAAAGTAAGAACAAATTACCATGTTTCCCTTATTTTATCGAACCTAGCACTGGTATGAGACACGAGGTTGACGATGAAAACTATATTGGAATCGAAGCTGTATACAATCATAATAATTATTGGTTTAACAGACAAAGCTCTCAAATAGGTTTCAGTGACCATCGCTCAGACAGACAAGGTGAGCGATTTTCCGAACTAACGTTCAATTTTAATAATAAGAGTGCCTGGAAGTCCCTCCTTAAAGCGAAATGGCCACATATTACATTCGACACCTACACAAAGAAAAGAATACGTAGATTAAGAAAAGAAAAAGACGTTGACAACAGAAAGGACATATCTTTGATAAGACCCAGACCATTCGTAATATTCAAGATGCCATATACGTGGACCGAGAGTGTTACAATGAAAGCATGCAAATATCTAGGCGAGACCTATGGAGAAAAAAAAGACAAGAGGATGAAGTACCATAAGACCATTTTAGAACAATTTGAAGAATTAAGTCATCCGGAAGGAATAGTCAAAAGACTGAGCTATTACTTGGATGTCCAGTACAAATTTCTTAACAAGCTGATAGAAGAGTACAAAAATAGAATAGATAAAATAAGATATCGCCAAGTGAACTACTCCGAGCAAATATTAGAGGAATATTTCTATAAAGGCAGAAGAGATGCATTAAAGGCTTACCATTTTAAACATACCAAGCAAGAGTATGAAGTTCGGTTAGAATTTTCCGCAAATGACAGAGCAGATGGAATGAAGACTTTTTACGTCCGTGGCAGTTATGATAGAATTGACATCAAATTTGAAAACAGGAAAGATTTTATCAAAGAAATTTATGGTGAAGCATTTCAAGCTCAAGAGAGAACGAAAGATGAATCAAATGTAATAACAAAAAAAAATCACTCAAACGATCAAAAAGATATCACATCTATTACACAGTTTGTATCTGGTAGCAAAGAAAAATGTACACTAGCTACCAACCCAGCCACTCATACAGATAATTCTATTGTATTTGCCTACGTTTGTTTTTAATAGAAATTCTATCATCCCTTGTGATGAAGACATTGAGAAAATGACATTCTTCCCAACTCTAGATCAGATTGAAGTTGAATACCACTCAGATCCATTAGATATTGTGCCATTGCGTAAAGTTATTACCAAAACACAATCTTTTGACCAAGGTGAAGCTGAGGTTTTGAAGATATATCCCAAAAATTCTTATGTCCTTCCTAGTTTACATTCTAGCCATTGTATAGAAAATATAAAAAGATTTAAAGACCTTAAGGACAATGTTTTCACAATTCTCAACCAAAGTAAGGATCTAATGGAGAAAATAATCAATGACAGAACAGAAGAGAGAAAAAATAATGAAATGATACCAAGAAAAATGCATGTAGAACCAAATCCAGTACACAAGGTGGAGGAGAAAGTGAAAAACCTCAAGAGAGATTTTCGAGAAAAACTAATAAGTTTGTATCACTAATAAAAATCATAATAAAAAAATTGCTTGACGTCTCTTGACTATTCTCCTCTCCTTAGTAATTCCCTTGTCTATTGCAGTTCTCCTCTCCTTAGTCATTCCCTTGGCTATTGCAGTTCTCTTCTCCTTTGTCATTCCCTTGGCTATTGCAGTTCTCATCTCCTTTGTCATTCCCTTGGCTATTGCAGTTCTCCTCTCTTTAGTCATTCCCTTGGCTATTGCAATTCTCCTCTCCTAAGTCATTCTCTTGTCTATTGCAGTTCTCCTCTCCTAAGTCATTCTCTTGTCTATTGCAGTTCTCTTCTCCTTGGTCATTCCCTTGGCTATTGCAGTTCTCCTCTCTTTCTATTGCAGTTCTCTTCTCCTTAGTCATTCCCTCCCTTGGCTATTGCAGTTCTCCTCTCTTTAGTCATTCCCTTGGCTATTGCAATTCTCCTCTCCTAAGTCATTCTCTTGTCTATTGCAGTTCTCCTCTCCTAAGTCATTCTCTTGTCTATTGCAGTTCTCTTCTCCTTGGTCATTCCCTTGGCTATTGCAGTTCTCCTCTCCTTTGTCATTCTCTTATGTATTTCATGAAAACTATGGGACACTTCCCGAGTACCTAGAATGCTGAAATTGTTCATATTAGGAGGGTTTAACCCTTCAAAAGCAAATTATGAAAGAAAAACGACATGATTATTTTCACGCACATTTCTTTATTACTTGTCATAAAAAAAATAGGTTTTCGAAAAGAAAAAACTGTTAATAATTAAAAGATGCCACCGCCAAGGGTTTTTAGACGGGTAAATAGGAAGAACTTTATTTAGTTGTAAGAGAAAATGCAATATAGACAACCTTATTTTAAAAGTGAAAATTCGAAAAATTCCAACAGTGATCTCAGAAAATAAAATGGCTGGCTGATTAGCCAATAATGGCAACGAAAGTTACAACTGTTAACCAAAGATTGTGTTTTTTTTTTTTTTTTTAAGTGGGATTTAACGTCGCTTTCAACTGCCATGGTCATATCACGACGGGGGTTTTACCCTCCATTCGCAGGAAACTCACAAACCTGCTACTCACATTGACCTCACCCAGCCTGAGTGGGGCCGGGAAAAGCCAGCGTCACGAGAATTAGAATTTGAATGGTCACCCATCCAAGTCTTAACCTCGCTGGATGTCGCTTAACTTCGGTGTTCTGAAGGGAACCGGTGTATTCAACATGCCATCGACGCGCGACGCTGGCTTAAAGATTGTGTAGATATTTTATCTGTGATGGCTTGGTTCCTCTTTCAGACGATTTCTTTGGCGATCCAACGAGGTAATGCTACCTGCATGTTAGGTACATTGCCTCATGCAAGTGGGATAGATCAAGTGTATCTCCTGTGATTTTAAAATTAATCACAGTAACTTTATTTTATTTTTATTTTTTAAAGGGAGTGTTTCACAGCCGTTTTTATTTCGTAGACATGAAACAGGAGCTACTGTAGACGCTTGTGGTGTGTGTTGTAACTTTTGTAGCCTACCCATCCCATAGTATGCCTCCCCTCTGATGGGCAAGAAGTGACACAATACTTCCTAATACAACACTTTTATATTTTAAATAAATAAAAAATTGTTGTTTTGATCAGGAAGCTGAGATAGTAAACATACTAAAACTACTGACGTCTAGGATGGGAGGAAACGGAGTAAAGTGGGGTAAAGGTGGTTCAAAGTAGTTAAAAAGGGGGATTTCACGATTCGTCTCAAACTACCTGAGGTGGCCTTTTTCACAACACGATTCGTCTCAAGAAAAACAAAACACGATTAGTCTCATAACACGATTCGTCTCAAATACTCAAAAAACGAAAATATATAATATCCCTTTCAAACTATCCCCATAAGAAAAAATTCCCTCTCGCACCAAAAAAAAATCCCTATAAAATGGCGATGTTCACGATGTTATTGTTTTGAACCAGTAACAGTCATCTTTGTTATCAGTGTTAATTTGAGTGTTTGACAGTAGGGTTAAGTAAAATACATAGAAGGCCATGCCTCAAGTATATATTACGGTTAGGTAAAATACATAGAAGGCCATGCCTCAAGAATATAGTAGGATTAGGGATAATACATAGAAGGCAATGCCTTAGGTTTAAAGTAGGGTTAGGTAAAATGCATAGAAGGCCATGCCTCAAGAATATAGTAGGGTTAGGTAAAATGCATAGAAGGCCATGCCTCAAGAATATAGTTGGGTTAGGTAAAATACATAGAAGGCCATGCCTCAAGAATATAGTAGGGTTAGGTAAAATGCATAGAAGGCCATGCCTCAAGAATATAGTTGGGTTAGGTAAAATGCATAGAAGGCCATGCCTCAAGAATATAGTTGGGTTAGGTAAAATACATAGAAGGCCATGCCTCAAGAATATAGTAGGGTTAGGTAAAATGCATAGAAGGCCATGCCTCAAGAATATAGTTGGGTTAGGTAAAATACATAGAAGGCCATGCCTCAAGAATATAGTAGGGTTAGGTAAAATGCATAGAAGGCCATGCCTCAAGAATATAGTTGGGTTAGGTAAAATACATAGAAGGCCATGCCTCAAGAATATAGTAGGGTTAGGTAAAATGCATAGAAGGCCATGCCTCAAGAATATAGTTGGGTTAGGTAAAATACATAGAAGGCCAAAGCCTGATATACATAGAAGGTAATTCCGTAATTTAATGTTGATTAATAAAAAATCCCTCAATATGTACCGTATTTTCTTGTCGTACTGAGACGAATCGTGTTGTTTACTTTTTCGCCAAAAAAAATATTTTGAGACGAATCGTGTGATCATTTTTATACCTGAAATTCCAACCTTTTTAAAAAACCCTTTTTGAGACGAATCGTGATGCGCCCTTAAAAAGAATCCCATCTTCGGATTTTCGCTTATATATCAAGAAAGATACATTTTTGTAGAAGAAAATTGTATAAATTCCTAGATTGAAATTGCCATAAAAAAACTGGAAATATAAAGAAACTAATATAAACCTACCTTGAAAAATCACCAAACCGCTTTCTTAACATAAAAAAAGCATCGAAAACTTTAATTAAATTAACTAATCAAGACGAAATCATACAGTCACCTGTTTTATGTCTCAAAATTATTGTTTTAAAAAACTTGCAAAACGTGCTCAGAAAAATTCAAGAAATAATGCCGATAGGTTGCGTCTGTGATGAGATGCCCGGAGCTCTGAAATGAACGAGTAAACTTTAACCATTGGTCCCCAAAGGATTAAATGGACTAAAGGAATTAAATCTACATAAATGGAAAAATATGAAAACCGAAATTTTTGAACCTTATCTCTCGTAAAACGTTGTCATTTGAGGAAAATTGTAGCCAAGCCACCCTTTTCATTAGGAAAAAATAAAATAAATGGATTGAAAAGAAACAAGAAACTAAAGGTAATGTCATACCTAAAGGGCGGGGTTATTGCCTGGTGTTCAGAAATAGTCCAACTTGATTTACTAAAAAAAATTCCTACGTAGAGATTAGTGAATATTAAAAAGAAATTGTAAATAAAGCCAATATTTAATTTGATTTTTTCTCATGAAAATCACTGCGCAAACTAGTAGATACATAAGATCTTGAAATTGCTAAATTATCGTACAGACAAAAGCACACAGTAAATGTCTGATAAAGTAAATAACTTGGGAGACGAAGAAAATGATACGTCGGAGGCAGGGAATAATGACATTCCAGAAATTTCTCTTTACGAAGCTGCAGAAGGATGTTCTGAAGTAGAAAACAATATGGACATACTGTCTCAAAGGACGGATGCAAGCATAACTAATTTGCATCAAAATATTACACCAAAATATAATGTGGGAAGTAACACCTCTGGAGAATCAGAAAGTGTCATCACTGTTTCCCATCTTTCAGCTGTAATGGGTCAGAAAATTACATTTCATGCAGCTGATTCCACTAGTAAAGAAGGGAAAAACAGTTTTGACACAGAGACTACTTCCAGTGCTAGGTACTGAAAACATAGGTTGTGTTAATTTTCTTAGACACAATAATTTAAGTGAATTTTTTAGAAAATGATTGTTGCACTTTAGTTAGTATAAGTAAAAAAGGTAGAGAACGCATTTTGATCTAATATAAAGGGTGTAAATAAATGTATGGACGATAATTCAGTTATTGGCCTTCATGTCTTACCTCTGTACCAAATTTTGTGTGATTGCCTACATTAGAAAAAATATGAAAAATGTTTTCGTCCAACAAGAAACACACGTTATATGAGAAAAAATCTATTCCACTAAATTTGTCACTCAGTGTATGTTTGCCAGTGAAATAATTTATAGTATTATTGAAGTGCATGGAATTTTCTGGATATTGTATCCAAAATAATGTTCTTTTCAAACTTGTACACAGGCTTAACATTGATCCAGAAATATCTACTAAAGCCTTAGAAGTTGACAATGACGTTTCCATATGTGAGGAAGAGTGTCAAGAGATGGATCTGGAGTTTCCTCTCTATTTAGAAGAACTCAAGAACGAGATCATGCAGAAAGTTATCACCATGAGTAGTGTGCGAGCTCTTGATAGTGGGCGAGATTTGAGTGAGATCATCTGCAGGTAAGACTCAGTGTATATTTCCAACAGTTGAAAATTTTGAACTTGCTGTTAAGATTCAGTATTTTAAGGAAAACAGGTGTAATCAAAAGCATGTTACATATTGACTAGGACTTTTCAATGATGAAGGCTTTAATTAAGAGGATGATTCGCTGATAATTTATTCAAATGCCTTATTTCAGAAGTTTATGATCTGCATTCCAAAACTCAATGCTTTTTGAATCCTAGTCACATGTAAGTTCTTTTTTACATGTATTTTTTAAAATCACATTAACCTCAGATCAAGCCTGCTATGTATGTATAGGCCCTGGATAATTAGATGAGTTCTCAAATTTTAACAGTCACTTACGAAGTCCGGAGTTGGTGAACTTTATCAATTAAGTACTTCTTTCCCTTTGCCATTTCTGAAACTTGGGGTCGGCATTGGCCAACCTATTCCACATGGTTGAAGTTGGTTGATTCTGGAACTCATTTCATCATTTTACGGCTCGATGCTCTTCCTAACGCCAACAATGTGAAGGGTGCCAACAATTTGTGTTGTCTCTTGGCCTGACATGGCTTGCACTGAATCTGTTTAATGTCCCCCAGTGAGAGACACATTTCATCAAACAAGTACAAATGTATTTAAAGTATCTTTTTTTTATTATTTATTTATTTATTTACACTTTATTTTTTTTACAAAACAATCATCAACAACAAACAAAGAAATAACAATAAATTAAAAAAAAACTTTTAGAAGTATGTACAAAAAGAAAGCAAGATCAATATTTTTAATTACAATTGTTTTGTAATCCGGGGCGAAGTTAATGCCTTAGGCATTCTCTGCCACTTAACTTCGGATACAAAAAAAAGAAGAAAAAAAAAAATGATGTATTTTATTTGTTTCATTAACTGATATACAATTTTATTATACATAGATAGGTTTAGACTAGCTAGGACTTGTCCATGTAAAACCTCTATCCATATTGCAGAATTTGTTACGATGATAGCGATGACGTCAGTCACCCCGCCATGACGATGTGTAACTGTAGAGGAAGCGTTGGACTCGTTCACGTTCACTGCTTGGAGAAGTGGCTAAACCAGAAAACAACAGACACTTGTGAACTGTGCCAACACAAGTTCAATACCAAGTTCCAAGCAACCGAACCCAGCATCATCAGGTAGATTTAAAATCTCAAAGCTGATGCGGTGAACGTTTCATAAGTAGCTCAGCTTATTTATAAAAAATCTAGTATTTTTAGTTAAGTGGGAGCCTTATTCTAGTCGTTTCTTTAATATTTCAACTAATCGTGGAAAACTTGAACCAGTTAAAAGTAATAATACCACAAAAATAAATAAAAATAAGAACAAAAATTATGGAAGGTAAAGATTGCCTTAGGCAATAATAAAAAAAACATGTGAGTACACAATTCAGGAAAGCTGTCGAGTCAAATAGTAGAATCATGAAACTTTTTTGAAAAAAACCGAATGGTTTTCAAGTTATTTGAGTGTATCCTTTATCTTTCGTAGGCCTGTTAGCCAATAGTTTGAAAAACGACTAACACCTTTTCACTTCACCTCTGGCAGGTCTATGCTGAAATTCATCTTCCTCACGGATCGCAGTCGTACGTTCGTAGCCCCCAGCTGTTTTCTGTTCATCGCGCAAGCGCTGACGGTCACATTCTTACTAGTTAGTTTCCATCTGTTTGCCCTGTCCTTCGTCAGCTTGCTTCTGACGCAACCTCAGCAGGATTCTTTGTACAGCCGTTACACGTCCAACGTCTGCGTGCTTCTCCTGATAATTCTTATCAACTGGCTCTACTCAACGCTACTCATTCGGGAAACTCTGACACAGTACTGGATCTGGTACCACTGGTGGCTGAAAACGTTTACAGTGAAGCTGATTCTATCAAAAAATACAACAGAATAATTAATTTGAGCGAGTTTGAACTTTTTTTGTTTTTTTTTTTATGTATGAGAGCATTGAGACATGGCTGATTTGTACATATTTAAAACAACATATTTGTATTTATTAATTAAAACAACGCAATAGTCCAATTTAAGCCCCACGGATAGTACAGTTCAAAAGTTAAACACACAGCCAGCGTTGTTGAATGCACCGGTTCTCGTAGGATCACCGAAGTTAAGCAATTTCCAGTGAAGTGAAGACTTCGTGATGCTGGCATTCCGGTCCAACCCAAGCTGGGTAAGGTTAATGTGGGTAGTAAATTTGTAAGGTTCCTTCAAATGGAGGGTAACACCTCCGTCGTGATATGACCATGCAGTTGAAAGTTGCGTTAAATCCAAATTAAAAAAAAAGTTTAACTAATAATTTATTGTACTTAAAATTGAAAAAAATATTGGAGCTAAGTTGAAGATGAAAACGGGCGAGTTTGAATATGAAAACGGGAGCAATACAGCTGGTGGCACTGAGAAGTGTTTGAGGTAGAAGCAAGCTAGCAGTTCATCAACATCTGAAATCATAAAAAAAGAATTATTCTTTTTGTTAGAATTTTGATTTTTATTTCCATAGTTATATGGTAATGTGTATTTTCAATGTCTCAAAAAAAATTTAGCTCCGCGTAAATTCAGAACTCCTTAACCTAATTCAATTCATGTTTTATTGATGTTTTTCAATATAAAATACTTGTTAAACACAAGTCAAGAAGAAAATAAAATAATACATACATAAATCCTATAATTATAGGAAGAGAAATCACTTCTGAAGAGAATGACTTGTTTTCTTTACCGGCAAGATGTGGAGGATTAGCCATAAATGAATGACCCTGTTAGAAGCAACAAAACATCATATGCCACATCCATTCGAGCAAATGAGATTCTCATTGAAAGTATTTGTTCTGGAAGTGAATTAAATATCAATGACCACTTCAAACATGTTAAAGAAATTACATCAGAAGAGAGAAAAAAAAAGAAACAGATGAATAAAAAAGATATATTGAAACAATAGCAAAGTTACCAGATAAAACAAAAAGAAGTGTACAAAGAGCAAAAGACAATAAATCATCCCAATGGCTTACAATCATACCAAGAGCATCAGATAATAATGATCTAACTGCTTCTCAATTTCGGGATGGTTTAGCAATTCGATACGGTCATGAACCCATAAATCTACCAACCAAATGTGATGGATGTGGTGATGACAACTTCAACTTGAACCATGCTCTGAACTGTAAGAAAGGCGGACTAGTGAAACACGGGCATGACCAACACCGTGATGATATAAAAGATTGGGCACAACTAGCCTGGGGTCCAGCCACAGTGGAGCCAGTCATGCAGGAAGCCACCCCCAATAATCCTGCACTGATTGGTGATCTCATGATGAGTGGAGTTTGGGAAACAGCAAGGAAGGCGTTCTTTGATGTACGCATTGTAAATGCCGACGCCTCCTCGTATGTGACCAGACCCTGGAAATCTATTGAGAATAACCACTCACATGAAAAACATAACAAATACAATCGTGCTGCAGAAGATTTGCGTGCATCATTTACCCCATTAACCCTTTCAGTCATGATGTCCTATATATAGTGCGATTTTTAAAATGCCCCCTATAACTAAGGAGGGTATGAAATGTGCGTTATTTCTTATAAAAGTGATAGCCAGTGTTGCCACCTACAAATCTAAACCATTTTTATCATCCTCTTTTTTTTTGTTTCAATGGAACAGATGTTTTCTTATCAGTAGATTGTAGATTTGGAAAAGTGTCAAAGTTGGTCATTTAAATCAATTAGAATTAGTGGTTTATAATTAATTAGAGTGCCTGAGTATTTTTTTTCTTATTATTTACACATTTTAGAACATTTCCGTGAAAGCCCCAGAAACATATCTGGTATAGAGTTTGGAAAATGGCGCTTTGAAAAATCGTACCATATACAGGGTGTCCCGTATACAGATGCAAATATTTTGAGGGTAGGTTCAGCCCACCGTGGACTATCATATGAGCGAAACTTGCAGTGGGGCATTTTGCTTCGTTAAAGAGTTATGGCCAAATCCCTGTTTTTCCCACAGGTCTAGAGGTCACTTAGATCGATGCACGTTTTTAAAGAAATGGTAGCCAGTAAGTAATTTTTGACTTCATGTATGGATAGTCATGCATATTTCCCTTGAAATGCAGTTGGTTGCATGAAAAAATATTGAAAGACCAGAGAGATATTTAATCATAAGTTCAATATTTTTCTAAAATTCGATTTTTCCCTGTTTTCCCTTTCGTGAATTTAGAGTACTTCTACAATTGCAATTCTGGGTATCACTAGGTAAAAAAATACCCTTTGCTATTTTGTTTCAATAAATACAAAGTTCTTTCAGACGCGTGAAGGAACGAATGAGATACGCCTTATCAAACGGCACCAGAAGGAGAGAAACACATCTTTCAAATTTTGAATCTGGGCGCTATTGCATTTTGAAGAACACTCGATGCCTGAAGCGGTCTGTGTGACTATTTTTGTGCCAACTGCAAGTTATAAATGAAAATTTTCTGAGTACAATTAGTTCTAACCAACTATAACAATCAAATCTAATAGTTAAAATAACAAGGCGATCAATTTGTTCGGTGGAAGAGAAAGCCACAAGCTTTAAACCTCGCCCTTGGTTCGCTACATATTCTTTTGGGTTCTTTTCATTTCATATCCTGTGTTGCAGAATGTATCATGTTTGTAGTTTATCAATAAACTACAAACATGTATCACTGTATCACCACCCTTGATCAGTCTTTGTTTATATTTTTACTCACAAATTGTTACCATGTTCATTGTAAAAAAAAATGTAAATAAAGCTTGGTCCAATCGTTTATAAAATAAAAATAAAGTATTAATAATAATAGTAACCTTAAGGTTGGATGTTCGAGTTTTACCCAAGGTTAATTTTCGGCACTATTTGTTATGTTTTTGATATCATGATTGTGATAAACACAAAAATGATATTTTTAATTTTACTTCTAAAAATAAAATCATAATTTTTGTTGGTAGCGCAGAGTCTTTCTCCATGTGTATTCTTTTTCCATAATTACACCACTGGTTGCTGCTTTCATTTTTCTGGTTGCTCTCTCATTTTTCTTCATGATAACCCTGTGATTCCGTAACCCCATTCACATAAAAGTTCACACCGACCGACCACTGTGAATGATCAATTTCCCTCTGTTAAACATCCCAGAGCAGTGTATTTATACCTCAAATTACGCGCCAATTCTGTTAAAATTCAGCCAACTTTGAATTTTCCATCATGATTCAGAAGTGTTTTTTGAGCTTTGTGTGTACTGCGTTCCATGATCTTTAAAGTAATATAAATGAGCTTTCTTTTTTATAAAATTAAACATAATAGGGTATTTTTTTAACTAGTGATACGCAGAATTGCAATTGTAGAAGTACTCTAAATTCACGAAAGGGAAAACAGGGAAAAATCAAATTTTAGAAAAGTATTGAACTTATGATTAAATATCTCTCTGGTCTTTCAATATTTTTTTATGCAACCAACTGCATATCAAGGGAAATATGCATGACTATCCATACATGAAGTCAAAAATTACTTACTGGCTATCATTTCTTTAAAAACGTGCATCGATCCAAGTGACCTCTAGACCTGTGGGAAAAACAGGGATTTGGCCATAACTCTTTAACGAAGCAAAATGCCCCACTGCAAGTTTCGCTCATATGATAGTCCACGGTGGGCTGAACCTACCCTCAAAATATTTGCATCTGTATACGGGACACCCTGTATAGGACTCTGTGACTGAAGGTACCAAATCATCAACATTTAAAAAAAAAAATATTTTAGCATTCTGATCACCTTTTCAAGTGTACTTAGCAGATTTTGCCTGAATTTTAATTTATTACAAAGTCAAATTTAAAATGTTCTTGTCTGAGTTAATCTAGGCTGTCTAAAATAACTGAAATTCAAATATAACATGTCTTGTCAGCCTTCACATTTGTCAGAAGATGAAATTTTTCTCTATCTTTTTGGCAATGGAGATGATTCTGAAAATGAAGACTTGTGTGACAATGAAGATGTTTTAGGAAGTGAAATGATGAGTGAAGAACTAGTAGTACCAAATCAAAGTTGTGACATCAATATAGATGATCTGAGAAACAACCCCGAGGATTTTCCTGACCCTGAAACATACCAGATAGTTGACCCACCTGTGGAAGAGTTTGTTGATCCAAACCATATTGTAGTTATACCCCAAGAAGTTATACCCCTAGAAGATAGTGGTGAGTCTGTTATAGTTGAACCTGAGATAGTAGAAGTATCCACACACGTAAGAAATATATCAGAGGAAGCCAATTTGACACCCAGGGAACAAGTAGACTGGATCAAAGGTACATATGAAACTGCCAAGGGAAATAACTACACACCATTTTCCAATGAAATCACTAGCTTACCAACACCTTTGAAATACTTTGAGAAGTATATTTCTAATGAACTATTGGAAACTATGGTAACTAAACTGTGGAAAAACATGTAAAGTTTCAACCCACTGATGTAAAAGAAATAAAAAAATTCATTGGTATAAATCTTCTTATGGGCATTTTGAGTTATCCTAGAGTTAGACTTTATTGGGATCCCAAGTTTACCATTCCTCTGATCTCTTGTAATATGACAATGAATAGATTTTTCAAACTACGTCAGAATATTCACATTACTGTTGAGAATGACAAACCTACTATGGATGATAGATTCTGGAAAGTTCGGCCACTTTACAATGCAGTAAGAAATCGCTGTTTGGAGTTGGAACTAGAAGAAAACATGGCAATTGACGAACAAATGGTTCCATTCAAAGGTCAACTGAATGTAAAACAATATATAAAGAACAAACCTACTAAATGGGGTGTAAAAATATTTGCACTCTGTGGAGCTAGTGGTCTAATGTATGATTTCATGTTGTACCAAGGTGCTACTACTGAATTAGAATCTCATTACAAACCATTTGGTCTTGGGGGAGCAACTGTTATGCAACTCAGTGATAGAATAAATAAACCCAATTGCTCATTGTACTTTGACAATTATTTCTCAACCTATCATTTGTTTCAATTCCTAAAAAGCAAGAGTATCAAAGCTGCTGGAACTGTGCGGATAAATCGTTTCTGCAAACCTCCATTCATTCCAGAGAAAGAGTTCAAGAGAGAATCACGAGGTCATATGGAGGAGGTGATCAGTAAAGATGGTGCTGTGATACTCACCAGATGGTTGGACGATAGTAGTGTTACAATGGGATCAAACTTTGTGGGAAGTGGAACAACAGATACGTGTAAGAGATGGGACAAAAAAGAACATAAATACATCACAGTGAAGAGACCTGAAGTAATATCTCTCTACAATACTAATATGGGTGGAGTGGACAAGTTTGACTTCCTCTTAGCACTCTACAGGACATTCATAAGATCTCGCAAATGGACACTCAGAATGATCAATCATGCTTTAGACATGGCTGTTGTTAACTCGTGGTTTGAATATCGAAGGGATGCTGATGCTCTTGGTGTACTAGCAAAGGATCAATTTGATCTCATTCACTTTCGTCAGGCAATAGCGGAGGCTCTGATTTTGGCAGGGCAAATTCCAGAATCTAGAAGGCGAGGACGACCATCTTCTGAAGGTGCTCAGGCTCCAATACCAGCTAAACGAATGTTACAACTGAGACCACTTGAAGACATAAGGTATGATGACATTGGACATCTGCCTGAATTTCAGGATTTGAAGAACCAACAAAGGTGTAAAAATGAAGGTTGCACAAGAAAGAGCTATGTTGTATGTATCAAGTGTCAGGTTGCCCTATGTGTCAGCCGAGGAGCTAATTGTTTCAAAGATTTTCATACAAATTAGTAATATCTAGCATCTTTATTTAATGTTTCTTACTTTCTCTTCTTTTGATTTTTTTGTTTATTTTTACCTAAAGAAGAATAAATAATAAAAATAAACCTTGCCTTGTGAAATACCCATCTTTTTGTTTTTATATTTATACATTTTATACATATAAGTAGGTACCTTTACCATTATATAGTTTTATAAAGACCATTATAGGCCAAAATGATAGAGACTAGAAAATGGATAATTCTTAGCTCCCTCAGTCACCATGTCCTATATATAGGACGATCCGTAACTCAAAAACGATAAGTGATAGAGTGACGATTTTTTTTTTCTTTTGAATCTAAAATCAGAACTAAACTACAGACCAAAGCTTGATTTTTTTCCTCAAGCGGATCATAATTCGTGACTGAAAGGGTTAATAATTTCATGCGACGGTGCAATGGGTATTGAATACACCAACTTTATAAGACAAACAGCAAGCAAACTAAGCGACCGCTGGAATAAATCATATTCCCAAACACTAGGATGGCTCAGGGTCAAAGTAGAGATTTCAATCATCAGAGCTGTAAATATAAGAATGAGGGGGATGAGAAAGAAAGTGCGAGGTGTTGAATGTGAAGATGGGGCGGGAATGTTTGAGAGTTTATAAAAAAAAAAATAAAACAATATTATGATGATTATATAAAAAATACATAAATCTATCTATATCTATAAAATGTCTGCAAACCGTGTGTGTGTGGTGTATATGCATGTGTGTGGTGGTGTGTGTGTCTGTGTGTTCGTGCGCGTGCGTGTGTCAGTGTGTGTGTGGTGGTGTGTGTGCGTGTGTGGCTGTGTGTTCGTGCGCGTGCATGTGTCAGTGTGCGTGTGTGTTCGTGCGCGTGCGTGTGTAGTGGTGTGTGTGCGTGTGTTCGTGCGCGTGCGTGTGTCAGTGTGCGTGTGTGTCTGTGTTTTCGTGCGCGTGTGTGTGTGTGTGTGGTGGTGTGTGTGCGTGTGTTCGTGCGCGTGTGTGGTGGTGTGTGTGCGTGTGTGTCTGTGTTTTCGTGCGCGTGCATGTGTCAGTGTGCGTGTGTGTGTGTGTGGTGGTGTGTGTGTGTGCGTGTGTTCGTGCGCGTGCGTGTGTCAGTGTGTGTGGTGGTGTGTGTGCGTGTGTGTCTGTGTTTTCGTGCGCGTGCATGTGTCAGTGTGCGTGTGTGTCTGTGTGTTCGTGCGCGTGCGTGCGTGTGTCAGTGTGTGTGTGTGTGTGTGTGTGTTCGTGTGGGCTAGGGAAGAGGTAGTAGATAAAAAAGGCCGGAGACTTCTCCTGTCAAAGATATTATTATTATACAACGCTTTATTAGGTACTAGCGGGCTGTCGCCCGCTTTGCGGGCCGAGGCATGGCCGTAATGTATTGAGGCATGACCGTAGTGTATTGAGGCATGGCCGTAGTGTATTGAGGCATGAACGTAGTGTATTGAGGCATGAACGTAGTGTATTGAGGCATGAACGTAGTGTATTGAGGCATGACCGTAGTGTATTGAGGCATGGACGTAATGTATTGAGGCATGACCGTAGTGTATTGAGGCATGACCGTAGTGTATTGAGGTCCGTCTAATTGAAAATCTAGAGCGTAAAAAAAAAACCTACACACCAAATTTGAAAATTTTTGGACTTACCAATACGGAGTAACAGGCAGTTGTTGTAGTGGGAATTTCGAAAAAATTCTGTCTAATTTCTCATCTAGACCGTAAAACGAACCTACACACCAAATTTGAACTTTTTAGGGCTTACCAATATGGAGTAATAGGCAGGTGTTGTAGTGGGAGTTTTAAAAAAATCGCATCCAAATGCACATCTAGACTGTAAAAAAACCTACATACCAAATTTGGACTTCTTCGGACTTACCAGTGCAGAGAAAAGTAGTGGAAGTAAATTTTCCTTTTTCGCCAATGGCAGATGTTGTAGTGGGAGTTTCGAAAAGCCCAATTTTGCAGATTCAGACAATAAGACAAACATAAATATCAAATTCGGAGAAATAGCGGTGAAAGTAAAAAGTCTTTTTTCGCCAATGGCCGGTGTTGTAGTGGGAATTTCAAAAAATCCCGTCTAATTGCACATCTAAACTATAAGACAAAGCTACCTACCGAATTTGAACTTTCTCGGATTTATCAATGCGGAGAAATAGCGGTGAAAGTAAAAAGTCCTTTTTCGCTAATGAGAGGTGTTGTAGTGGGAATTTCGAGAAATCCCGTCTAATCGCACATCTAAACTATAAGACTAAGCTACCTACCAAATTTGAACTTTCTCAGATTTATCAATGCGGTGAAAACAAAAAATCCTTTTTCGCCAATGGCAGGTGTTGTAGTGGGAATTTCAAAAAATCCCGTCTTATAGCACATCTAGACTATAAGACAAAGCTACCTACCAAATTTGAACTTTCTCGGATTTAGCAATGCGGAGAAATAGCGGTGAAAGTAAAAAGTTCTTTTTCGCTAATGAGAGGTGTTGTAGTGGGAATTTCGAAAAATCCCGTCTTATTGCACATCTAAACTATAAGACTAAGCTACCTACCGAATTTGAATGTTCTCGGATTTATCAATGCGGAGAAATAGCGGTGAAAGTAAAAAGTCCTTTTTCGCTAATGAGAGGTGTTGTAGTGGGAATTTCAAAAAATCCCGTCTTATTGCACATCTAAACTATAAGACTAAGCTTTCTACCAAATTTGAACTTTCTCGGATTTATCAATGCGGAGAAATAGCGGTGAAAGTAAAAAGTCTTTTTCGCCAATGGCCGGTGTTGTAGTGGGAATTTCGAAAAATCCCGTCTAATTCCACATCTAAACTATCAGACAAAGCTACCTACCGAATTTGAATGTTCTCGGATTTATTAATGCGGAGAAATAGCGGTGAAAGTAAAAAGTCCTTTTTCGCTAATGAGAGGTGTTGTAGTGGGAATTTCGAAAAATCCCGTCTTATTGCACATCTAAACTATAAGACTAAGCTACCTACCAAATTTGAACTTTCTCGGATTTATCAATGCGGAGAAATAGCGGTGAAAGTAAAAAGTCCTTTTTCGCCAATGGCAGGTGTTGTAGTGGGAATTTCGAAAAATCCCGTCTTATTGCACATCTAGACTGTAAGACAAAGCTACCTACCAAATTTCAGCTTCCTAGGACTTACCAATTCGGAGAAACAGTGATGAATCAGTGAGTCAGTCAGTCAGTCAGTCAGTCAGTCAGTCAGTGAGTGAAACTCTCTTTTATAATTAGGTATAAATGGACATTATGTACATACAAATAATTAATTTAACAATGAAAAAAATGGAAACAATATATACAATGAAAAAGAATAGAAAATATAAAAACATAAGTCCTAACTAAAGGGCGGGGTTATTGTCTATGGCAATATGGGTGGAAGAGTTACTGGAAGATGTAGAGCTGCTGGAAGATGTAGAGCTGCTGGAAGATGTAGAGCTGCTGGAAGATGTAGAGCTGCTAGAAGATGTAGAGCTGCTGGAAGATGTAGAGCTACTGGAAGAAGATGTAGAGCTGCTGGAAGATGTAGAGCTGCTGGAAGATGTAGAGCTGCTGGAAGATGTAGAGCTACTGGAAGAAGATGTAGAGCTGCTGGAAGATGTAGAGCTACTGGAAGATGTAGAGCTGCTGGAAGATGTAGAGCTACTGGAAGATGTAGAGCTGCTGGAAGATGTAGAGCTACTGGAAGATGTAGAGCTACTGGAAGATGTAGAGCTGCTGGAAGATGTAGAGCTGCTGGAAGATGTAGAGCTACTGGAAGATGAGAAACTACTTGAAGAATTACTTTGTTTCTTTTGTTTGAATACAACTTGCAATTTTTTCTTCTTCTTCAATGTAAACTCTGAATCTTTGTCAGAGTCAAACCCACTGCCAGATGTGCTACTGGTACCTGAGGAGAGAAGAAACAAACAGGATTGTGGTCAAATGGATATTTAGTTTTAATTGCGCTTAGACACAAACACATACAACTATTCACAATAACCTCACCCAGCCTGAGAGTAGTACTGAGACGCTCGACGTTGCTGTTCTTCAGTGTAATCTTATGTCCTGCTGAAATAATTAGCTTACCATTTTTTTTTTTTTTATACATGGAAATTATAATTTATTTAAAAATAATTACATTCATTTCTATCTTCAAATTTGAAATTCAAATTCTATCTAAATTAGCTTACCATTGATTTCAAGAATTGTGCCAGATGTGGACTGTGATGAATACAGCGTTGTAGAGGCATCAGCTGAGGAGTCAGTTGGACACAGCATGGTAGAGACATCAGCTGAGGAGTCAGTTGGACACAGCATGGTAGAGATACAGCTGAGGAGTCAGTTGGACACAGCATGGTAGAGACATCAGCTGAGGAGTCAGTTGGACACAGCATGGTAGAGACATCAGCTGAGGAGTCAGTTGGACACAGCATGGTAGAGATACAGCTGAGGAGTCAGTTGGGCATAGCATGGTAGAGACATCAGCTGAGGAGTCAGTTGAACATAGTATTGTAGGGCATAATCATTTAGATATAATTTACAGATATAATTTTGTACCACGCATAACACAACCAACAAGAGTACAGACAAATCTAAGACATGACACACAACAATATTACACTTCAGTTTCATGTATTGATCATACGAGAAATAATGCACAAAGAAATAAATAAGAACAATAATATCGACTCAGCTATTATAAAAACACATAATACATTATACCACACCACACCACACCACACCACACCACACCACACACACACACACACACACACACACACACACACACACCACACCACACCACACCAAACCACCAAAGTCCTCCCATATTTCTCATTTATATATTAAAATTACAAAAGTAACTTACTATAGAATTGTTCTTTTGCCCTTCTCAGGTTACCAATCTTCTGAGAGGCTGTTTGGAGGGAGTCAATTCTGGATAAGGCCAAACAAAATCCAGCAGAGTCTCTTGACGAACAATACTGTTGGGTGAGAAATTGCTTGAATAATTAAGAGAGCAAGAGTTGTGATGTTCAACTACCATAGAATAGTATTTCGACCACCGTGCATCGGTGTATAGGAGAATCACAACTCTTGGTCTGACAGACCTCCTATCAGTTTGGGAAGCAGCGATGTAACCCGATATTTTTAAGAAACTAGCCACCCAACAATAGTAATTCCTGGGAAACTTAGGACAGTAGAGTTCACCTTAAGAAGGCTAAGTCAGCGGGAGAGTTCCACTGTTAGCCTTACGGTTAGGACCTTTTCCCCTCCGATGGTCATAGCCAATCGGAATAGACACGTGTCACTAAACCAAGCCCTTTAAGTGGCTAATTGGACAGTTTGGAAAAATAGGGGAGAAAGGCCCAATCGGTTGCGTTAGAGTTAGAAAACCAAATAGGCAACCGAGGAGAAAGTTACTTCCCTCCTCAGGAAGGAGGAGAGGGGTTTCTGACGGCATGGGACTGGAAAGCCAAAGTCGTCAGTCCTACCTAAACCAAGTACCGAAATACATAATTGTATACCCCATAATTGTAATCATAAATAATCGTCTAAAACTTAATATTGTGAATCTTAAATAATCGTTTGTCTAATAATATAATATCCAATATCTAATACTTAAGTTTAATAATAACTATTGGAATTTCATTATTTGTATCATCCTTGCTTTCAGATTAATTTATATAGGTAGTGAAGTTAGTGTTAGGAGATTTAATAATCTCCCCAAACTGGTACTCGGACTGTTCGATTGTTCATGGGATCAACTGTTTCGGTCTTCATAGAAGATTCAAATGTTGACGGGATCATTCTCAGGTTCGATTCCTGAATGAGCCCGATTTCCCCAAACAATTCGAACCGCAGGACCCACGGAGTACAATTCGTACTGTAGGACCTAAGAAGTACAATGGATTTATTTTTCGGTACTATGTAGGACTCAATCCATCAATATAAGAAATAAAATTAAAGTTTTAGAGTGTTGGATACCTTTTCTATTTCAAAGTGAATTTTTTTACTAGTTTTTTAGTACCTATATAACATTGAGTTAAGAAAAAGTGATTTTTTTGTAAAAGGCAAAATGTTTGCGAAAAAATATAATAATAATAACATTCATCAAAGTGTTTTTTTTTTTTTTTTTTTTTTTTTTAAGTGGGGTTTAACGTCGCTTTCAACTGCCATGGTCATATCACGACGGGGGTTTTACCCTCCATTCGCAGGAAACTCACAAACCTGCTACTCACATTGACCTCACCCAGCCTGAGTGGGGCCGGGAAAAGCCAGCGTCACGAGAATTAGAATTTGAATGGTCACCCATCCAAGTCTTAACCTCGCTGGATGTCGCTTAACTTCGGTGTACTGAAGGGAACCGGTGTATTCAACATGCCATCAACGCTGGCTTCAAAGTGTTTTAAAGATATTATAATTTTTCATTTCTTTATGGTGTAAAAATAAATTTTGTGTGTTCCGAATATCATCTTTGGATTACCCATACAGCACACACGGCAGGTAGCGGAAATAGTACCTAAAGGAAAGTATAATTCTGTGTTCATTATTTTGGGCAGCATCCTTTTGCTCCGATTTAATGAGGTACCTATTGCTCCGGAAAAAAATTTAGGTGACCCAACTTCCGCATACCTATTCCTCCGATTTCATGTTGCAGGTAGTAAACTATGATGTATACCTATTGTATACCTTTCCGATTACCTATCGTTCATTTCAAAGTTTAATGCTATCAATCATCTGATCAGTTTGTTTTTGTTTATCAATTAGTCCAGTTGTTTTATTTTGTGTCAGTTTTCAAATTAATTTTCAAATTATGTCTACATCAAACTTAAAATTCATAACGAGTGAAAGAGGGAAATCATTATTATTGTATCAGAACTATAAATTTTTTAAGCATAGTGAACTGCAGTCTGGTGAGGTTAAGTGGCGTTGTAGCAATAAAAAATGTTCATCATTTGTAAAAACTGTATGTGATTCGGAAATAACACAGGAAAATATAGTTCATCAACATTCACCTCCCAGTGATAAAGACATATTAAGGCAAGAGTTGAGAGATTGTGCTAAAAGAAAAGCGTCGGAAGACGCATATGAACTTCCAAGTAAAGTCATAAAAAAAGCTTTGATCGATGTTGACCCAGAAAGTAAGACATTAGATCTGAAGGATGTACATTTGGTCAAGCGAAGTATTTACAAGGCCAGGCGCAAAGTTTTACCAAGATTACCAAGGGATCGAGACGAAACATATTCAATGCTTGCAAGTTCTGAGTATACCACCAACCGGAATGAACCTTTTTTACTCAAATCTAGTGAAGGATATATTATTTTTAGTTGTAAAAGTAATCTGCAAGCTCTCTGTTCTTCGGATTTTATTTACATGGACGGTACATTTAAATTTTGTGTTCCTTTTTTTTATCAGTTATTTACAATATTTTCTTATACATCAGATCAATACATACCTTTGGTTTATTGTTTACTGGAAAACAAAACTAAAATCAGCTATGTGCAATGTTTAAAATTCATTAAAGAGGAATGCGCTCAAATTAATCTGTGTTTTGAACCGAAGAATATTGTTGTTGACTTTGAAAAAGCAATACACGCAGCTTGTGTTGACATTTGGCCAAATTCTGATATTGTAGGATGCCGTTTTCACCTTGCTCAGGCATGGATAAGAAATATTCAGAAGTATCAACTGAATAAGGATTACGAAGGTAAAACTGAGATTGGAAAATGGCTAGGCTTGTGTTTTGGTTTGACTTTTTTCAGTCCCGAAGAAGTATCTGATGTATTTGTGGATGAGCTAATGAGTATTGTCCCAGACAATCCGAATGTTACGAAATTTGCACGCTGCTCGGCTGAGATAAATTTAACAACAAATGCGTGTGAATCTTTTCACGCGCATCTGGCGAAGTGTTTTCATGCACCTCATCCTAATATCCATTTATTTATTGACGCTTTATTAGGTATTCAGAGAATATCTTATCTTCAAATGAACAGTAGATCTGATAGAGTCAGAGCCAGATCAGGCAAAACAAAGAAATATTTCCTTATGAAGTCTACAGTTGAGCAATACAAGGAAGGTAAAATATCCAAATTTGATTACTTAGAAAGTGTTTCTTGGCACTATAGAAAATCCAAGAAGTGAGTATTTTATTTTTATTTTGTGTATTTTGTATTCATAACAAAAAAAAAAAAAAATGTATTTTGTATTTAAAAATATTTTAAAAATAAAGATAAAAAACGTTTAAATTCAATTTTTGTCTTTTCTTTTCCATTTTCTTTATCGGAGGAATAGGACTATACCTTTTTGGCAGTTTTCGGAGCAATAGGTATGTACCTTTTTGATATCCGATTTCAATTTTGAACAGAAAGTCATTAAATCGGAGCAATAGGTAACCGCCCATTATTTTTTGGGTGTTTTGGTAACAATTGTTTTTTTTTTTTTTCCTCTTTCTTTTTCCCCCTTTTCATTTTCTCTCTTATTCAGGTACCCCATTGGAGTACAGTAAGGCTACTAGATTTTAAGAATATAGGAGAGCAAGTATGTAGGTATCATTCATTGTGAAGAAGAAAAAAATTGCTGAGTTATAAATAATATTTTTTCTCGTAGTAGGTACCTGTACATAATATCTTGAGTGTATAATAATTCTTTTTGTCTGTGTTTAATACATGTAGGTATGTACCTATTGATGTCACTGCTCCTACATATTTTTTTCTGAACGAAACTCCGATTACAAACATAGATTAGCTAAGATTAATAACAATGTGGAAAAATAAATTTGATATAAACCGGTTATTGAAAGAGGAACTGATGTATGAACTCAGAGCTAGAGGTGAAAAAGTGGAAGAAAGCGAAAAGGTAGATCAGCTTAGGAAAAGGCTAAGAAAAGTTGGTCTAGGTAAGGTTTCAGCATCTAAGGTAATTAACGTAGTGTCTACAGAAGATAAAGCAAATGAGGATTTAAACAATATTGCGGCTGCATTTGACAATGTGGAAGCTTTGCTGCAGTCATGTCAGACAGATACTTCAAATAATTGGGAGACGGTAATTACTAAATTCCTTCACTACAAACTAGAAGTTCAACTATTATCTCTTAAAGATACGCTGCAACAGAATTCGGTAAATCTAGAAAAAATCCTGGAGGACTTGAAGCATAGGTACTATTACAACAGATGGCTACACTCCAAGCTTTTTAGTTTAAATAGTTGGACTTGTACATGATCATATTCATTCCAACACAAGAGACGCAGTGAACATTATCACTTTTCTTTAAGTTGGTGAAGTGTTAAACTCTAATTTTTAACCTAACCTTATATAAATATAGATACATTTTCTTTTTTATATTGTGAATAATTATTTTGTGAACATTATTGTATTATTTTTTAAGTTATAATTATTTCTTTTAACATTGTTTTTATATATATATACAATTTATTTTTTACAACATTATAATCATTAAACCCTGCTGTTTTTTAAAAAATAATGAGTGCCACCATAACACTTAAAATTTTAAAAAACCATAGACTATTAGAATTATTAGTACGAAAAGTTTTTAACATTGCTTCGAAAGACATAGTGAAGCCGGAGTCAAATATATTAGTGTTTAAAACCGCTTATAAAATTGGAAAAGGTAAAATTCTTGAAAAATTGGAACTGGCTGCTGGAGATTTTGAAATTGTCAAAGTGACGTGGACTCAATTGGATGAATGTGAAGAACAAGAACTAACTAGACTAATCAACAATAGGAAGTGATTGTTGTATCGTGTCCACCATTCAATATCTTCAGCACGCACTCAAATATTCTTTATTTAATGGTATGTTATAGATTTTTTTTTTAATGTATATACAATCTTTATATTCATTATCATTAAACAGTATAAGTCATCAACTCTTTCAACAACATGAAGACTTTTTTATTTAATCTTTGAGGATGTGCATGAAAAACATGCAGATCGACATTTTTACTCTGTAATAGATACATTTATGACCGAAAAAGGTTATAAAAATAAGATTACAGAAACAATTAAACAATTTCAAGTACCTCTAAATATACAAGAAGATATTTTTAAATTTTTTTATAATGATATAGTAAATATTGAGCGTTATGTGCTGGAATTTGTTCTAGAATATAGTCCAAAATGTGTTCAAGGTGAGCCTTGTCAACATATGAGAATATATTCTTTTGCAGAATCTCTTATACCTCATATTAGTGAAAATATAACAATGTTTAATTGTGTTACAACACATGCACATTATTTTCCAAAAGATTGTGATGATATCATGTGTGATATAATGGAGGAACTTGAAAGAGACGAAATTGAATTAGCCAACATGTATTCAAAAAAACATTGAAAGAGTTGAAAAATTTACATACTGTTTCTTTACCTATTGATTTTTTCTTTTTTTTTTTTTTTGTTTCTTTTTATCAATATCCACTCAATTCATCAATTATTTTTACAAATGGATTCCTTGAGAAACATCATTCTATGTGAAATTTGTTTTATATATTTAAAAAATAATATTGAATTAATCATAGAAATAATTGATAGGGAATTACGTTTTTATGAAAATTTGAAATATAAAACTAAGACAACAGAAAAAAAAGATGCTTTGTTTTTAAAAATTGTGCAGAATATTCTTGAATTTGATATACCAAAAACATTAATTCATGAAATACAAAATAAATTAATGGATATTATAATAATAATTACACTTGAAGGGCATGGAATAGTATATTGTGACAATGTTCGGGAAAAATATGTTGAGACAATTAAACATATTTTGTCACATAATTCATCCAATTTATTTAAAAAATATATATTTTCAAATCAAATAAAAAAAATTGAACTTTCCTAAATTGAATATATACATTTGGGTAGTCACTGTGGCAGAGCGAGTTAGCGCGCTAGGCATTGCACACATGGTGACCTGGGTTCGATTCCCAGCGGGGGAGGATTTTTTCTGCTCTGTACTTGGATGTTCGGGGTCCACTCATACCTCGTGAGGAAAAATGAGTAGTTACTTGTATGAGTAACGACCAGTGGCGGCATTACCAGAGTAAAAAGAAATTAATGTAATAGAATAATTCGAAATGTGAAGGAGGCTCTTAGTAATGCTGCGCTACCCACAAAAATTGTGAAGAGGCCTTGTGCTTCACCACAAAGAAATTCGTACATACATTTGGAAAGAATATAATTGGAATGTTGGACAGATTTAAGATTGAGTGTAAATAATAATATCAGTAATATTGTTTAATATAACTCATTAGTTAATTTTATTGGTATTGATATTATTTTTTAATAAAAAGAATCTTTTTCTCTCTACTGTCATTCTTCACCTTCTTTTTTTATTTTCTTAAGGTTCAATATGGATATTCCCAGAGTACGCATAGCCCTGTGTAATATATGTAATGAACATTATAGTTTTACAAGTGATGCTCAAAAAAGGGAACATGATAACTCTGTACAGCATCAAAGAAACACTTTCAACAGCTATCCTGACAATGTTACATTAGTAGAGTCTGCCTATGGGAATAGAATGAGAGTATATTTTGTTAAAAATTACACCTATAAAAATTCAAATCAATTTCTTCAAGAGTTTGTAAAAGACAAATTCTTACAACTTTAGAAACTTCTTACAACTTTAGAAAATAAACAAAATTACATTGTTCATTATCTATTGTTGAAGCAGGCTTTGGAGCATGGACTTAAACTAATCAAAATACATAGAGGAATAAAATTCACTCAGAGGAATTATCTAGCTCCGTACATTAATCTTAATACTGAGCACAGGAAAAATGCAACCAATGACTTTGCAAAGGACTTCTTTAAATTAGCCAACAACGCTTTGTATGGAAAGCTCATTGAAGGTGTGCGTAAGAGGATTAATGTACAGCTAGAAACAAATTGGAAACTAGCTAGGAAACGTATTTCAAGTCCATTTTTCGATGACTTTAAAATACTGAAAGAAAATCTTGTTTTGTTTACATTGAAGAAGAAGCAAATTCAATTCAACAAAGCAATTTTTGCAGGAGTTTGCGTCCTCGACCTCAGTAAAACCTTGATGTATCAATTTCATTATGATATTGTACAGCCAAGGTTTGGTCCTGATAATGTAAGGTTACTCTATATGGACACTGATTCATTTTTTTATCAAATTTTTACATCTGATTTATACGAGGACTTTTCGAACCTTTCAGAACATTTAGATACTAGTGCATACCCGGCGAATCACCGGTTGTTTTCTCTTCAAAATAAAAAGGTACTCGGAAAGTTCAAAGATGAATTGGATGGTAAAATTTTGAAAAAATTTGTGGGCATTGCGAGTAAACTCTATTCGTATCAAGTTCATGAGGGTAAAATTGTTAAGAAAGCAAAGGGTGTTAAAAAACATATCACAGAACGTGAAATTATGTTTGAAGATTTTGAAAGATGTATGCATGAAAACATACAACTTTACAAATCTTTTCACAACATAGTTTCAAAAAATCATTGTCTCACAACTGTGAAGCAGAACAAACTTGTTCTGAATAATTTCGATGATAAACGTGTTCTTATGAGTGATAAAATTAATACCCTTCCCTTTGGTCACTACAAGTTAGAGAATGAGTCTTCAGAAATGGATTTGGAATAAAAAAAGAGTTGGATTATAAAACTGTATAAATATATGCATAAATGGTTATTCCTTGATTGTCACTCAAACCATTAACATCAATATTTTTTACCATTTTTTTGTTGTTGTTTTTTTCCTTGATAAATATGGAAAATACATTTATTGCTGACATTCAGTTTTTTCGTGGTAATGAAAAAGAAGTTATTGTGAAGAGTTTTTCATTTTGTAAACTTTTTGACAACGACTTTGTGCAACATTTTGTGTTCAAACCACCCTTTGACTTTCAAAAGTTAAATTTACTCCGTCGACGAGAAGCTGCTAATGTTACATTAAATTTTCATCACATGGAGTGGGATGTTGGTTATATAGAGTATGATCAAGTAGTGAATATCATTCAATCATCTCTTTCTAACGCAACTGAAGTCATTGTAAAAGGACTTGAAAAGGAGAGATATTTGAATTCTATTTTGTCTAGAAAAACCTGTTACAACATTGAAAATTTAGACTGTCCGAACTTGAAATCTTTGAAAGTTAATTTATCTTTGCAAAACCCCTCTCCTCCAGTATCAAGTATAAATGTAATCGTCATGAAACATTGGTTTTGTGAGTTATTGAAAAATACATTAACCTTGACTAATGAATCGATTAAAAAATTTCACGATTATGGCTTTTTCTTTTTACAACCAAGAGATTTGTACTTTCTACCTGTAAGTTTTTTAATTTACGCTCTAAGTAGTGATAGTTTAGAAAACAATTCTTACCGACTAGCACCTCATATTGTACATAATCCTTATTTTAAGAAGTATATCTGTAATGATAATGGCTATGATACTGTAAATTAATTTTTGTTTAATGTATAACCCATATTTTATTTTGTATCCTACTTTGTTTAATGTGTAACCCTTATTTTATTTTGTATAGATATAAATAATAACAACATTTTTTACTCTGTATTTTCTTATTTATTTTAATAAACAACTTAATAATATAAATACATACAGTTGATGTTTATTCATTTTTCTATTTCTGAAGTAGGTAAGAGGTAGGAATCCATTGATTTTCCTCAGGTCCAAAACCTAAATATTTTACTAAAACCTTATCACCTTTACGTTGTAGAATTTTTTCTATGAGATAAACATCTGGGTGTGAGGTCTTGAGTAGCTCCTGTTCATAGAAACAACCGCGTATTGGTTTTCCATGTAAATCTTCTAGATGATATACCCTGGGAAAAGTATTACCAACCGTAACCACTCGAAATACTTCATAACTCCAGTTGGCTTCATATCCTTTTTGAAACAAATGTTTCACTTTGGAAATTCGTACTAGATCACCTATTTTGAATTTACTAGTCCTAGAACTATCTAGAACTTGCTTGTGTTTATTCAATCGTAGCGCTACGAGACTTTGATTTTTAAGGTTTACATCTTGGGGGGCCATACCAATAGAGCGATGTTTGGTGGCATTGTAGGTAGACACAAGAGTTGGCAAAATGTTCAACCATCTGTATGAGCCAAGCAAGTTAAATTCTATCCACATTTTAGTCTTCAATGTTCGATTAAACCGCTCTACTATAGCAGCTTTCATGGGGGAAAATGTACTATAGTGGTTAATGTTATATTTTTGCATTAGTTTGCGGAATGGATGACCAAAAAATTCTTTGCCAGCATCAGTTTGCAAGTGGGTTGGTATCATATTGGGTTTCAACTTTTCTAGAACATATTTTTCCATCTGCTTGGCAACTTCAGCACTTGTTTTGTTTTTCAACGGTGCACAATAAGCGTACTTGGAGAAGCAGTTGATGCAGGTAAGTATGTATTTATAACCATTATTTTTATTAGCATATGGAATCATTTCCACAAGATCAGCTTGGAAAAGATCATGAACATTGCGAAGTAGGGTTCTACGGTGGGGAAAGAATTTTCTAGCAGGACGATGTAGCTCCAAAACCAAATCACGTTTTGACATTATTCTATTGGAACGGGAAGTCGGGTTGCTTTTTCTTCAACTTCTCCTATTTTCTTCGGTGTTTTTGATTTTACAAGAGGCTCCAATTTTTCATACAAGAGAGGTTCAAATATCAGATTTCTAATTTTTAAACTAATGTCAGTTTTGAGCTCGTCAAGTATATTCAACTTGATATAGTTTTCAATTGTTTCATTGGAGATATTAATTTGTTCTTTTATAGAGATTATTTCCACATCCAATTTCTCCAATATTTCTTTGCTAAGTTGAGTTACAACTTTTTCTAGAACGTCATCCGTAATTTCACCTTCATTCCAACTTGATAGAAATGCTGCCAGTATCTTGTCCGTATTTATTCTGACGAGTAAATTGGAACGCAATTGTTGTAAAAATTTCTTTTTGTTAGACTCTTCAAGAAGGAAATTATTTAAATTTTGAGTAAACATTTTTGTAAGTTCGCTTCGAATTTTTAGTTTTTCTTCCTCAACTTTTCTTTTGAAATCAGTTTCATGAGTTGACAGCAATGAAGTTAACATATTTGTTACTTCAGTTTTCAATTTTTTCTCCTTTTCACTCACAATCTCCTTGAAATCGGACTCGTGATTTTTTTTGTAATTGCGAAAAGTTGTTGCGTAGAGAGCTTTATTGTCCAAAGTATTGAGATCTCTTCTCAAAGAAGCAGTCACAAGCAGATTTTGTTTATAGTGTTGATCTACTGTTTTTTTTATTTCTATAAGAGGTGAGAACTTGTTATCCAACTCATGTATCCTGCTGGAAAAATCTTCTTTCACTTTGTTCACGTCCTCATTCATCTTTTGTTCTTTTTCTCCGGCCTCAACAATGTAATCATCGAACGCTTTTTTTAGTACAAATTTAGAATTATAAATCTCATTGTCCTGTTTTCTGTTTTGTTTCAATTCGTCCACAGACAACTTTATATCGCTCACACTTTTATCATTGTTTGCTTTGTATTCTGCAAAAGATTTTTGTTCCAAAAAAGTGTTATTAGCCACACGTGTGGGTACAAAATTATTCTTACTGATGTGGCTGGATAAATTATCAAACGTTTTTCTTTCTACAAAATAGGATACTAACTTCTGAACATGAGACTGGCGAGGAAATTCTCTCATAAATTTCTTCACTTCTTTTTCAGTTTGACTTTCAATTTCATTTTTGTTCCTCTCTTCAGGTTGTTCTTGTTTGTGATGTCTTTTCAGAGCTCGTCTTATGACGTGGTGAAGCTCACTCTCACCAAAATAGTTTATGGAATGGTTCTTCATAACTAACTGTTTGTTTCTGCACATAGACACTATTTATATCCTCTTCTAGTAGGCACTTTGTAGGGAACACTTCTTTTAACGTTACAACTACTATTACTTGTTGGTTGAGGCTGCTGCTCCAAGTTTGGCATTTCAAACAAAAACTCTTCCAGAACATTACCTTCATTTTCTACTACGGGTACAAAATTATAGGTCGCTTCAGTGACGGTATTACTATCATTACTTGAGATGGTGGGTTTCTTTTTTTGTTTACTGATATATGGCTTCTGGAAGAGTGGACGAATGTCAATGCCATGATGTGTAAGCCAATACATTAAATGAATAGGTATTTCTTGTTTTTGACATTGACAACCTTCAATTTTGCACACCATTTTATTTTTTTTAAGAAAAAATATTCACAAAAAACGCGAACAAAGTTACGCGAACTGTACAAGAGGTCAGTAACTTTACAACTGAGTTCCACAGGTTTCATTATAAATACTAATCACCAAACGGACTACTCCTCATTAACTCCAACATGCTTCAACAAAATGCTACCCAGCTACTACTGGAAGCTCGCGAGTATGCAATGTATCTCATAAGAATGTGTTTGCTTTTCCAAAACTATTCTCTTCTCGATCAATTTGATGTACATGGATGGGACTCGAAAGCGAGACAATTGAATTTAACCTATGATGATTGTCTTGAAATTCAAACATCCAATGTATTTAATTGTTCACAATTTTTTAATTGGTAATAATTATTCCGTAAATTTCCTGACTGCTTTGGAATCATTATGTGCAACCATCGAACCAAACCCGACAAGAATGTGGTTCCCTCCAATTGTAATCACCTGCAGCATAATAATGAGTGTCGTTGTTATCCTTCTCCTCATTAAATCCAAGCTCCAAAAATAGTCTGGTTGCACAATGTGAATGAACTCCAGACTGTGAAGAATGAAATTCTTTCTATAGAAGAAGAATTGAGGGAAGCTAATATAATTAACTAAATAAAAATAATAACCTACACCCAGTATAAATCATCCACCCAGTATGAATACTAATGAGCGTCCAAGCTCCAAGTCTGGTTGCACAGTGTGAATGAACTCGAACGTCTAGGTTCACCGGCATCAACGTATCTCACCTCATTAGCATACTGGAATCGAAGCATCGCAGTCTGTGACCTTGGTTACGCTGCACTCAAGTCTGGACTAATATAATTAACTAAATAAAAATAATAACCTACACCCAGTATAAATCATCCACCCAGTATGAATACTAATGAGCGTCCAAGCTCCAAGTCTGGTTGCACAGTGTGAATGAACTCGAACGTCTAGGTTCACCGGCATCAACGTCTCTCCACCTCATTAGCATACTGGAATCGAAGCATCGCAGTCTGTGACCTTGGTTACGCTGCACTCAAGTCTGGACTAATATAATTAACTAAATAAAAATAATAACCTACACCCAGTATAAATCATCCACCCAGTATGAATACTAATGAGCGTCCAAGCTCCAAGTCTGGTTGCACAGTGTGAATGAACTCGAACGTCTAGGTTCACCGGCATCAACGTCTCTCACCTCATTAGCATACTGGAATCGAAGCATCGCAGTCTGTGACCTTGGTTACGCTGCACTCAAGTCTGGACTAATATAATTAACTAAATAAAAATAATAACCTACACCCAGTATAAATCATCCACCCAGTATGAATACTAATGAGCGTCCAAGCTCCAAGTCTGGTTGCACAGTGTGAATGAACTCGAACGTCTAGGTTCACCGGCATCAACGTCTCTCACCTCATTAGCATACTGGAATCGAAGCATCGCAGTCTGTGACCTTGGTTACGCTGCACTCAAGTCTGGACTCTGAAGGTTCTGTCCTCGGTTCGATTCCCATCAAGATCATTGAATTTACTCTAACTTTAACTTTGCTGTTGTTGTTTCAATTCGACGAAGAATGAACATTACACACGTATGATATTGACTACGACATACTGCGCTGTGAATGGGAATCGAACCCTGGACATGGGGGCAAAAGATAGAACTCATCGAAACACATCTTTTGAGTATCATATGTTGAGTCTCGCATAAACGAGGCCCGACTTAAAACGAGTTCTTTGCTAATGTACAAAAACCACCCTAGGGGGGGTAGAATTGAGATAGGGGGGTGAAAGTGGTACCAAAAGATGCCGGTCGTCAAGGCGGATCTTTTGAGTATAATATGTTGAGCCTCGGATAAACGAGGCCAGAGTTATGACGTTTTCTTGCTTAAAGGAAATGACCATTTAAATATATTCTACTGAAGAAGTTAGGGAGGACCTGCAGAATGCAGAGTATTCCCTTTTGAATCGGTACTACAGCTCTCCTGTCCCGATTTCTCCTTGGAATCCGGGCAGGCTTGACCCAGAGCCGGAGTGTTGTTTACTGTTAGTGCATTAGGTGCATTAGCTGCTACATTTCTCCCAACATCAGCTTAGATATGATGAAGAATATCCTGGAGTCTATTTCGCATACAATCAGGCTAAGAGGAGCGTGTGAGGCCGTATGCGTAGATCTAGAGAAGGACATATGAGGAAAGGGACATAATATAGCTACTAAGAAGATAGGCCGAAAACTGCCACTGATCCCTTCAGACATCAGGGAGAGAATCATAGATGGCCTCTTTCCCACCCACCCTCCCTGTGAATGGGAGGGTGGGTGGGGAGGAATTAAAAACAGCGATGCTAAGTATGAACACATAGAGAGCTCCCGGCCCAGACCTCATACATCCGAAGATAGTCAGAGAGGTTGTGTTGAGAATTCCACAAACCATCCTGGCTATCTTCAATAACATCATGGATGTTATCGAGAGTGACGCATTAGAAGCAGACAACCTTGCGGCACTGGTAAAAAAAGACTGGCCAGAAGCGGTATACAAAAATACGGAACTAAAAGAAGGAAATATTACTAACGAACCAGAGGGCAACACCAAAATAGTAATCCTGAGCCTGGAAGAAGCAGAGAAGGCTCACAAAGAACAGAGCTACCACTGGGTCGAACGACTCACGAGACAAAGAGGATTCACTGGAAAGATGGCAGCCCGCAAAAACACACCCTTCAAGTGTGAAAGGGTATGCACAGTAACAACGCTAGAAGAAGACAATAATGTGGCATTTGAGAAAGTGGAGTCCTGGTGATGGCCATTGACAGCAGTAAAGATGGCATATTGCTACAATTCAATGCTCTGAGGACCATTGAAAAAAAAATCAAGCCAGGCAGCGCTATTAACATAGCAACTTCAGTAGGTCCATACTACCTGAGAATCAGGAAACTGCTGGAATGCCTCTACAGGAACTCTGGAAAAAAGAACATTATCAACAATTCGACGAAGAATATCAACAACTCATCCACGGGCACTATCATTGTAAAGTCAACAAGTAACGAAGGCCAATCCTTCGCGGACCTAGTCAAAAGAGAGAAGGCCTAGATCAAGAGGGAAACTCCAGCATCCAAAACATTAGGAGAACAAAAGACGGCTCAGTGATGATCGTCACGGACATTAACAACGCTGACATGATAAGAAGCGAGATTGAGCGCAGAGTCTCTGGAATAAGGCCGACCCTAGTTGTAAAGAAAACAATAAAGATCCTAGACCTGGACCCAACAACACTGCCTGAAGTGCTAGGAGTAATCCTAGATCAGAGTCTGAATTTCGGGAGACATTTCAAGTACGTGTATGAAAAAGCAGACAGGACCACCAAGAGCCTGATTAAGGATATGCCCAATAGCGGAGGCGCGGGAGAACGAAAAAGAAAAATAATGTGTGGGGTCATAGAATCCATTATCCTATCGCCGCTCCGGTATGGGTTTCCTGCCTTAAACATAAAAAAAATACCAGCAGCAGAGAAAAGTCCTCTTGAGGGTAGCGCGGGCTTACAGAACCATCTCGTACGAAGCGCTATCAGTGATCCCCTCCACGATACCTCTGGACCTGAAGGCGGAAGAGAGAGCAGTACGGCAAGAGCGATGAGGAAAAGGAGCAAGTAAGGAAGGGAAGGATAGAAGGATGGCAAAGCAGGTGGATGAATACGAAACGAGGACAATGGACCATGGTCCAGGACCTTATTAAAGACATTGAACCCTGGGTTAACCCAGACACGGACAGACTGACTACTACATTCCTCAGGTTCTCAGTGGCCACGGCTGTTTCGGGGAGTACCTCTTCAGATTTAAGAAGTGGTCCACCCCGAAATGCCTCTTCTGTGACTAAATGCATGATACTTCAGGACATACCGTGTTTGAATGCATACGATGGAACCAGCACAGGGATGAGCTCAACACCAAAATAGGCAAAACATTGAATACCGATAACATCGTTAACAGCATGCTGGAAGAAGAAGAAAACTGGAAAGTCATAACACAATATTTCACGAGAATAATAAAAGAAAAAGAGAATGTAGAACGAGCCCTGCAACGCTCCGGCACTGGTCAGATATAAACAGTCGGAGCGCACAAAGCACAAAGATAACGGGCACAAGTGTGCACAGTGCTGAAATGTAATGGGATACCGAGGTGGTTTAGTGGGTCGCATCTCGAACTCTTAATAAGTCGAGCTGTCTGCGGTGCTGAGGAGTGGGTCGGTCTCCCCGATACGCCCTTCCCACTGCGAGGGGCTTGATTTACGACAGCGCTCAGAGATGTAAACCCCACACTGCCTTGAGTGATATCCAGGGGCGTCTTTGACCGCGTCCGGCTTAGGGTATCTCTATTGGACCTGAAGCGGTCTTGGAAGATTCCACCTATACGGGGAAATAAATAATTATGCCAGTCTTCTCCGAAAATTTCAACAGTGAAAATTTGTTTCTGTGCTCTCAAAGAAAGTAAATTTTTCTTGGTGTTCCGAAGTGAATTTTTTTCGGGAATTATCACGGATAATAGCATAGCGAGAAACATAGTTCTGTTGAGTGAAAATATTATATTTACTAGATAATGTTTCATTATTGACCAAAGTATTAGCCATCTTTGCATTTTTGCAAGATACCAGAATTTTATCTTTTGATAATTTTTCTTTAAAATTAATATCAATTGAATTATTTGTGACTTGAGCTAGTTCTTGACCAAATTTATGATATCCAAGACCAACAGAATTTTTGTTCGGTTGTACTAAAACCTTATATTCATCACTAGAAATATTTTCATCATATAAAATTTCGGTCTCTCTGGTTCCGGCTCTGGTTCCGGCTCTGGTTCTCTCTGGTTCCGGCTCTGGTTCCGGCTCTGGTTCTCTCTGGTTCCGGCTCTGGTTCTCTCTGGTTCCGGCTCTGGTTCTCTCTGGTTCCGGCTCTGGTTCTCTCTGGTTCCGGCTCTGGTTCTCTCTGGTTCCGGCTCTGGTTCTCTCTGGTTCCGGCTCTGGTTCTCTCTGGTTCCGGCTCTGGTTCTCTCTGGTTCCGGCTCTGGTTCTCTCTGGTTCCGGCTCTGGTTCTCTCTGGTTCCGGCTCTGGTTCTCTCTGGTTCCGGCTCTGGTTCTCTCTGGTTCCGGCTCTGGTTCTCTCTGGTTCCGGCTCTGGTTCTCTCTGGTTCCGGCTCTGGTTCTCTCTGGTTCCGGCTCTGGTTCTCTCTGGTTCCGGTATGTTTTTGTTATCATTGTATAATTATAATAAACATGAATGACCGCAGATAAAAGAATTGTAGCTTTGTTCTGAATTATAAATTATAAAGTGTCTTAGCTGTTTAATTTTTTTTAAAGTCAAGTGCATAAACGACCTGAACTAAAATTTGTCGTCATGTCGTCTTTACCTTACTTTCACGGCTCACGGTATAATGGCGTACCCCAACACTTGGCCGTAGGCCAAAACAAATCGGCTACGGGGATGATCAGGGATCGCCTCCGGACGATCCTGTACCCCGAACGGAAACACTAACCCTGTTTTCCCGATTATGCAATATTTCGAGTAGCTCCTTTTTTTTGGCGGAACCTGTTTTTTATTAGTGTGGTGTATAACTACTGAACATTTTTTGACGTTTTGATGCATGTGGTTTATCTGGCACCATTGATGTAGGCGGGATATTGTATTTTGTAGTTTGGATGCTTCTTTAGGACCTGTTACTTTGGCGGCAAATTCTAGGTCGTCCCCAGAAAGCCAAAAATGGTTATTGCATATTTTCGCTATATCATTAATAAAGATAAGGAAAAGAAGACTCGAGACGTGTTCTCCCTGTACACAGCCTTTGAACCCAGGCAAGTAAAGGTCTATTGATTCCCAAAGAAAACAGTTTTGCTGTTAGCAAGTTGTGATTACAGATGTCGCACTGAGAGGTATTTTATCCAATCTGATAATACTAAAAAGTTTTTTAAACCCATCATACTTTTCCTCAAATTACCCTTCTAGCAGGCTACTAACTGCTTGCGACGGCATTGGAGCGGCCGAATATTTGCTTATTTTCATCTCTATTTTTCTTCTTGTTGGTGTTGATGATGATGAAGAAAAAAAGAAACAACAATTTTAAACAAACGCAAAAATAGTATTTTATTTTATTTATAGACCATATATTACATACAAGCGATCATTCGTCGTCTTCTTCTTCGAGTGGAAACCATGGAGTGGTGAATGATCAGACGCAGACAACATCTCCATTGTCTCACTTGAGAAGGGCTGAGACTATTTGTAGCGGTGAGGTCGCATCCCTGTCATCAGAGGATCCGAGTTGAGAAGCAATATCTTTTCCTTTGAAGAAATGAACGCTCTCTTTATTTTTGTTGCCTGTTTTGGAGTGGAAGTAAAGTCTTTGAGAAATAAATAATAATTTGCAAAACTGATTGATGAATATATCTTTATTAATAATAGAAGTTTTTGTTTTAAGATTTATGAATTTGTGATAAATATAAAAGAAAGAAATTTTAAATAATTTTGAGTTTACTACTTTTTTCTTCAAGTTTAACTTGATGTATTATATTTGATACATGGTATGAACATTTAAAACAATGGTCGTCAGTATTCTTAGAGCTTATTTTTTTCATTTTCGACACGTTTCCAAAATTTCAATTTCTTTTGTAATTTTCTATGACCTTCGTTTGCTATCTTTTCAATTTGTTCTGTTTTTTTGTAGTCTCGATAGCGAGACATTTCCTTAAAACATTTATTTCCAAGAAAATTACAGTCCTGTTGACCATTTTTTTATGTATTTATCACAATTTTTGGTAAAAACTTTATGCACTGACATAACTGTAGCGTATTTATCACGATTTATATTACTGAAGTTGCTATTATCTTTCTCAGTTGCATTAGTACCGGTGATATGTTCATTTAGAAGGTTTTTCTCAATAGATTTCTTATAAAATTTATCACTTTTAAGTTTTTTTATTTCTTGAGCACTAAAGTTTTCTCGGTCTTGATTTGAAATTTCTTTGGCTTCATTTAATTCTACATCAAGATTTTTCATTAATTTATGTTTGATGTCTCGTGATAAACTGTTGTTAGAGCTGATATGTTCTTTTGAGTACTGAATAGGTGTTCCCAGGTTTTCACAATTAAAACTTGTATCTTGTCGTACTAGGTTGCTTGTTGCAAATCCCGCAATATCTGAATTTCCGCCTTTATTTCTTAAATGTCCATAATCTTTATACAAAGTTTTCTTGTTATGTGCATCTAGTCTCTTTTTACTTTTTATGCTGCTCTGTTCACATTGACGTGTTTTCTCATTTTTACTAGTCTTTGAATTTTTTGCATAAGAGTTCATTTTTGTGAGATTCTCGAGGAATAAGCTATACCTGGTATCGGCTTTTTTAATTTTACTGTTGGTAATATTACTAGCATTTTGTTTTTCCTGCGGCAGATGAGATTTAATCACAAAGGAATGGGATGATGATTGTTTCTTGGATTTTTCTCCGTCTGCTTTTTTATATCTTGTGTTTTTCATTGAATATTTTGAATCATTTTTTTCTTTTCTGTTCATTGGTTCTCTGTTTATTGAATGAGAAATAATGCGTAATTCACGTGATGTATTCAATTGGTCTTTTAAATCAGTCACTGCTACAGTATGTCTTCGGGTTTGTCTGAGTTCTTTCTTCATTGCATAACTTTTCTCATGTCTCGCTAACATAATTTGCTTCCTGAGGATTTCAATATTTTTGTGATAATTTTCGTTTTCATTTTGTTTACCTTGTACTTTGGCACATAAAAATTCCATTTTGTCATTAAGCCCAAGAATTTCTTCCTGAAACCTTTGGTTGCAAAGACAAACTTCAAGAACTTCTGTTTTTGTCTGACGGAGAAGATTTTCCAAATAGTTTGAACGTTCTTGCTCTTCTGATAATTCATTTTCTAAAATTCCTATCGCTGTTTCCTGCTCTTCGAAATCTCTTTCAATTTTCTTCTTACGGTATTCGTTTGTTGACAACTGATTACAAAGAGCTTCCTTCTGAATTAACAATTCCTCTAACGCTTGTTGACAATGACTCAGTTCCTGTATCTGGGAACACTTCTCTTCTTGAATACACTGTAGTTGCTCTTCAAGCTGAGTTGTCAAAGAAGAGAGTTCTTGCACATTTTCCTCTAAAGATTTGATGTCACATTTTCTTCCTTCCATAATGGCTTCAAGGCTCATGATTTCTTTTTCAGCTTCTAAAAGCTTTTTTTTGCAAGACTTTGAATTTTCTAATAGACAGAGGTTGTTGGTTTCTATCTTGGAAGCTTCTTCTTTGAGATACTTTAAATGTTTAATCAAATCTAATCGCTCATTCTCTTTTGAACAAAGTTCATTATCTATGCGTTGAACTTCACTGTAATAATATTTTGACTGTAATTTCAAATTTTCTATTGTTTTCCTTAACTTCTCCCATGAGTGTATAAAATGAAACGCTTCTTCTGTGACCTGCTGAAGATCTGATTGTAATCGATCATTTTCGAGCATGAAATTGTTCCTTCCTAACTCTAAATCTCGAATTTCAGCACGGAGTTGTTCCATAGTATTCATGATTGTATTTAGTGAGAATGAGGTGATGGTGATTGTTTCTAAGAGTTTCAAATCTTCTCTTTAAAAAATGATGATAATAATAAAATACCATTTAATTTTGTTATTTAAAAACAAAGATATCCCTTCCCAAAATAAACATATTTCTTCATAATGAATTGGCTCAAGTTATTTCAACTAAAGAATCAACATCAAACGATTTTATTCAAGCAATTTATGCTCAACAAACCAATAATATTTGGTTACAAAACATGGGTAATGTATGGCTCACAGACTGGCATGTTTATTTGGTATTTGATATACAGAGTGTCCATAAAGTCCCAACCCACCGCCCGTATCTCAAGAACGGCTGAAAGTACAGAAAGACACTAAAACCCGTATTTCTTAATTTTTTGGGGGATTAAGTTTTAGCAAAAGAAATTTTGCCTACACTGCCCTAGTCAAGGTGGGCACGGACCCACTTTAAAATCTTATATAAAAAGGTATAACCGTATGGCATATTGTTTTAAAGACCTCATTGAGAGAAGTTCATTACAACAAATTTCAGTGAGCTGCATTCCGTCCTAGCTAATATCCCTGTCATCTAACCTATAGCTTGTTAACCGTAAGATCCAAAAGGATAAATTAATCCTTTATATCCTAAAGTGACATATATGTCACGCAAAACAGAGTTTTAAAACAGCGAGTGATATGGATAGACAATGAACTAATTAATGACGTGGAAAGATAAAAGATAGTTTACATTAATTTTTCATTTCGGAGTCAAGTTTCAAGTTGACAGGCTGCATTTGATTTCTCAAAATGAGTGTTTTGTTCGGGTAAGTTTGATTTTGTAAACTTTCTATAATATTTCTGTCATTTTGTTTGTGATATTTCAATTAAAACTAAATTTTGGTCATACTATTTTTTGTTTGAAGAAAATCGGTTGTGTTTTTACATTTAAAGAATACTTAGAATGTTCTTGTGACACATATGTCACACTAGGATTTAATGGTATACAAAAATAATATATACAGGGTGATCGAAACCACCCAGCCACTATCTTTTTCTCGAGAACGGTTTGAGTTAGGATCTTGAAACAAAAAATTGGTCCCCAATATGAAGTCTGAAGTTTCATGGGAAAATATTTTGAACCTCCGCCCACCGCCCCTAAGGGCGTTTTCAGGGGGGCACATGTCCGTTTCTCCCGAATTTTAAATGGAATGCTTATTTTTTTATTTTACTTTCAAAACATGCAAAGCAAGTTAGTAACATTAGTAAAAAGAAAAAAAATATTCCTTGGTTCGAGTCCCGAAAAAACACGGTTTTTAGAAGAAAATAGGCCCAGGTTGCGGAAGTCATTACGGGCACCCGGTAAACGTTGTAAAAAAATTAAAAATGTCAAAAGATAGGTAAAGTTCTCTTCTTTAATTTGATGTACTTGGTTTTACTCATTAAGGAAGTCATAGGTCCTTAAATTGGTCATAAACTTTTTTCAGTTTCAAAAGACCAAAAGTCCAGAAATTTAAATTCGACCCCCTATTTTTTTCTCTTTTAAATAAAAGAAGGTAATTAGTAGCATACAATGCAAAAAAATGAACTTTCTGCGATTTTTTTTCCTTAAAATGGCAGACGAATAACCTCTGAAATGCGTCCATTTCCGTGCGCGTGAGTCATCACACGAGTCCGTGCCTGAAGTTTGTATGTACGATGTAGGTAATTCACTTCTACAGATGATCAAAAACACCACCCTCTGCTGCAGTACATTTCCTGAGTCTGCCAGGATAGGTGGCATGAACTCTGTCTATCTCCTCAAGTGTGATGTTGCGGCAGATCTCAATGATGCGCAGCTTCACGTTTTCCACATCTGTTGGCCTGGTTCGGTATGCTTAATATTTCACATTTTCCCACAGGTAGAAATTCATGACGGTGAGGTCCGGGGTGCGAGGGGTATAAGAGTTTGGTCCTCCTCTACCGATCCATCTCTGAGGGAACATTCGATTAAGTTTTTCTCACATCCTCAGATAAAAATGGGTGGAGCCTCGTCTTGTTGGAACAACATTGTATCCTTAATGTTGGTTTTAAGTTCAAATGAAGTTTAAATACTTTACTCCCGTCAGCTTTCCGTCGATGAAGTACGGTCCAATAATCCTAGTGCTAAGGACACCGTACCAAACATTAAGACTCCATACATGCTGGTCATCAACTTCTCTCATTAAATGAGGGTTCCGTACATACAAACTTCAGGCACGGACTCGTGTGATGACTCACGCGCACGGAAATGGACGCATTTCAGAGGTTATTCGTCTGCCATTTTAAGGAAAAAAATCGCAGAAAGTTCATTTTTTTTTGCATTGTATGCTACTAATTACCTTCTTTTATTTAAAAGAGAAAAAAATAGGGGGTCGAATTTAAATTTCTGGACTTTTGGTCTTTTGAAACTGAAAAAAGTTTATGACCAATTTAAGGACCTATGACTTCCTTAATGAGTAAAAGCAAGTACATCAAATTAAAGAAGAGAACTTTACCTATCTTTTGACATTTTTAATTTTTTTACAACGTTTACCGGGTGCCCGTAATGACTTCCGCAACCTGGGCCTATTTTCTTCTAAAAACCGTGTTTTTTCGGAACTCGAACCAAGGAATATTTTTTTTCTTTTTACTAATGTTACTAACTTGCTTTGCATGTTTTGAAAGTAAAATAAAAAAATATGCATTCCATTTAAAATTCGGGAGAAACGGACATGTGCCCCCCTGAAAACGCCCTTAGGGGCGGTGGGCGGAGGTTCAAAATATTTTCCCATGAAACTTCAGACTTCATATTGGGGACCAATTTTTTGTTTCAAGATCCTAACTCAAACCGTTCTCGAGAAAAAGATAGTGGCTGGGTGGTTTCGATCACCCTGTATAAAAAATATGTTTTCTTGTTTGTTCCAGTCCTGGTATTTCACTCGAAGTTGTTTTGAGCATTTTAGAAGATTTTCCAGATAATTAAAATGTTTGCGGTGTGTCTGAAAATCTGGAAATTTTCATCGAACCACCAGAAGTTGGTATTCTGACGGATGAGGACTCAGCGGAAGAGGACGAGGGTGTTTTGGTGGATAATTTGTCTGGACGAATGTTGAGGGTTTGTGTTCATACTAGACAAATTATGTTTCTGAGATCAATTATACAGTTGAGGAAGATGTTGCTATTCCCTCCTCTAGTGAAGGCGCTGCACATTCATCTGATGAAGGCGCTGCTCATTCGTCCGGTTAAGGTGTTGCAAATCCTTCTGTTCAAAGCGCTGCCATGCCATCTCAAAGTTCACAAAGAAGACCCTACTAATTATACGTGGATGCGCGGAGATTTTCAGCAACGTGCTAAGATTTATCCCGAAGCTGACTTCTCAAGATATTCGGACTTTTTCCCCCTCGAGCTTTTTGATGATGAAATTATAGACATGATTCGGATTGAGTCTGAGAAGTATGTCCCGTTTCTAAACAGGGAAAATCCTAACATCACTGTTCAAGAACTGAAGACTTTCATTGGCATCCTACTACTCTCTGGATACAACAACCTCCCCGGAAAGAGGCTCTATTGGGACAGCTTATCTCATATGAGAAATCAGATGGTTTATGAATTGCTATAATGAGGTTTATTCATTTCGCTGACAACTCCAACGTACCCTTGGGAGATAAAATGTGGAAAGTCAGACCACTAATGAATAGAATTAAACAAAATTTTCTTACTTACCAACTCAAAATCTTTCCTTTGACGAGTCGATGATCAAATATTACGGCAAACATCGCTGCAGGCAGTTCATAGTAGTAGGGAAATATGGTACTCGGAACTCTTGCCGCGTTTCACCCTACGCCACTGTTTTTTTTGCTAGTCTAATCATTTTTTAATCTCCTACATGTTCTTTCCTTGATTACGTTGGAACGTGTAACCTTTATCCATTCTTGTTAATCGCAGCTTAACTTATTTCCAAGTATAGCGAGATAAAGTTCTTATTTATTGCATCGTAATTATTTTTTATGACCATGCGAACTAGTAATTGGCATGATCACGTTGTGTGCCGCTCCTATTATGTAAAGATCATACGATTACATTGGCAATCACGTTGAGCCTTGATGTTCTAATTTTACTTAAAAACATCCAGGTCACGGATGTTTTTGCGTTTATTTACCGCACGTGTAGACCCACTCCTACAGTTATCATTGCAATTTTATTCTAAGTTGGAGAGGGAAATTGTATAAAAGCTCTGGTCAGATTACAAGACTTCATCATTTTCATCGAGCCTGACCAAGTATAACTGCCTTAGACCCAACTAGCCCAAGCACACCAAACTCAACTCAGCTCTACTCTATCTCTACCAACAACTCTACTCTACAACAATGGCCAAACAATACAACTCTGGTAAGTTTTTTAAATTTCTTAACAAGGCTTGATTTGAATATTTAATACTTTTCAAAATTCGAAGTGAAAATAAATGCCTCATTAGACAAAATATTCTAAACTGTTCACAGACAACGACAAAGCCGGTAAGGCCTTCATCCTTGATGCGAAGGTTAGGGCCGGTACATCATGTGATCTAGATGACATCTACCTCTGCTTGAAAAACGATTTGGATGTTAACGTGGAGAAGGTAAATTTTTTATTTGTTTTATACTTTTTTGCTTCTAAATTTTAATACGTGGTGTATTCGGTTGTTAGATTTTTAGTTTCAGGTTAAGAGTGATGTAAAAGTGAGAAGTTTTATACATTTTTAAACAAACATGAAAAACAGTACAGCATTTAGTATAGCACGGCGCACGCTAAACTTACATGCTTATAGTCTTGAGTTCGATTCTCACTCATCGCGTGTTTTCAAACCGAGTGTTAATTGATTGAGAGTGTTAAAATCTTTTTGCTATTCTTCTTATATTGAAAGAAATAATATTTGATGTAGTTTCTTAATACGTGGGACTTATGTACTAATGGTCTCGAGTTTGATTCTCACTCATGGTTTAATTTATCTTACAACCTAGGGTGTTAATATTGGAGTTAAAATCTATTTTACTTCCACAAATTTCAACAGATATTATTTTTTTCTTTTTCTACATTTAAAGTTTAGAGCGTAGGACTCATATGCTGACAGTTTCGAGTTCGGTTCCTATTCATAACGTTTTTTATACAGACTGTTAATATTGACTGTTGTTTTTTCTTATATTTGAAAAGATGTTATTTCACTTTGTTATGACTCATATGCTAGTATACTTGAGTTCGACTCTCAAGTATGGTAAATTTTAACCCAAAGTGATAGAATTCTAAAATCTTACTGTTATTTTTCTTATATTATTTTAAACGGATATTGCTTTTTTTATTTGAACAAACAGCATTTGATATAGTTTGGTAAAGCTGAGAACTCATATGCTGACAGTCTAGAGTTCGAGTTTTGCCCATATCATATCTTTCAAGAGAGTGTCAATATTTAAAATTAATGGTGTTATATTACTTTGGTTATAACATAGAGGTATATTTTGATAGGTATATAGAGAGATATAACAAGTTTGAAACATCTGTTCCGGTATGTTCCGATATTTTTGTACATCTAATTATAAATTCTCATTTTTATATTCCTAGATTTTTTTATATTTCATGCTATAATCTCGATTCTAATTGATGTTTTTTTTTAATTTCAGGAGGAAGAATTCATAAGGCTGAGTCCGAACAAATTCCACCTTAAAGTGTCATATTACATTAGAGTGACAAAACTAAAATCTAAAATCGGGGAGTTTGTGCACGAGAATGCGGACATATCGAACACCCCGATCTCATGTAATTTGACACCTGACGAAGTGGATAAGTTCATTAAGATTCAGACTCTGACCAAAAGGAAATCTTCACCATCAACTTCACCTAAATCATCCACTTCACCTAAACCGCCGGCTAAACCATCAACGTCTAGAGTAGAGGAGTACACTGTGGAGGAAGAAGAGGAAGAAGCTGAGGTCAGTAGTTTTAAGAAGAAAAAAAAATAACTTAGAGCTTAAAGACTTTTAGCTTATAGACTTGTTTAAATAATTTAATAGGGGAGGGATAGATTTTATAGTAAAATGTTTTGTAACATTTGTAGAATATCCCACAATGATTTAAATCATAATAGAAGTGAAAGTCATTTTAAAAAGAAGTATAGTCATTGTACACCAGTCGAGTCCGCCTTCGCTAATAATATTAATACCTTTTGGTTGAAAAATTTTAGAACAAGACTTTTGGATAAGTTTTTAAATGAGATAGCTTCATATTTTTTTGAAATTTGTAACGAGCAGCTAATTTCTAGTTCATTTAAGACAAATTCTATATTGAAGATTGTTTTTAAAAAGGAAGTGAATCCTGAAATAACACAAGAAGTTTCTTTTAAAACTAAAAATTCAATAGTAACAAGGTCATCAAATTTAACAAATCTTTGGAATGATATAGTTGAAAAATTCAAACAAGAAATGAGCGAATTTCAGGAAAAAGGTTCAGGATGGGTTTATAAAAAAGTTTTAGGTATTGAAGTTCGAATAAATAAATACAACCCTTTGAGAGCGAGCTCTTACATCCCTCTCACATCCCTAATGTAAAAAATAATGATATTTATTGTTTTAAATATGCTGTTTTAGGTAAACAGTTACAATCGCGACATAAAAATTCTATTAATTAAACATTATAAAAACTTAATCAAAGAAAAAAAATACGATTTTGACTGTATTGAATATCCTGTTAATATTGACAGTATTCATTTGTTCGAAAAAAAGAACGGAGTTACTATTAATGTTTATGAATATCAAAATGATGAAATTTTACCAATATATTGCCATCCAAAAGATTCAGATGATATTGATCTATTAATTTTAAAAAATTCAAATGACATGAACCATTATTGTGTATTACAAATTTCAATAATCTTTTAGCCCCTTTCCGTATGAAACATCAAAAAAGAAGAGTTCAAATTTTTACATGTAAGAAGTGTCTGGATATTTTTTATTCTGAAAAAAATTTAACCTATCATTATCATAAAAATACTTGCATTTTTGAAAAAAAACAACAACAGGACCAGACAAGGTTTAAAGTACCGTTCAAAATTTTGAGAAAAAATGCAATTACAGTTCATCTGATTAATGATAAATATTCATTCAAATATGCAATTTTAGGTTGTTTTTTTTTTTAATATCATAATAAAATCGGAACATTTTTTTAATTGGGATATGTTAGATTTTCCTGTTGATTTTCGAAAAATTTCAAATTTTGAAAATACTAACAATTTAATTGTTAACGTTTTTGGATTAACTGAAAAACATGATGTTATTCCTCTTAAAATTAATTCAATCCAGGATGGCCCATTCATTTGTGACTTGCTTATTCAGGAAAATGAACAGTTCGCTTCTCGTTACTATACTATTAATGATCTTAACAAATTAATCCATAAGCAAATAACATCTTATTGGGAGTCAATCTTTGTATGCAAATTATGTTTTTCTCATTTCACTACTCAAGAGAAATTAGATCAACATACACGACTTTGTAGTTTACATCCTTCTACAATTGTTCAAATGCCTATTGAAGAAAAGAAAGAGTTAAAATTTAAAAATTTCAGACATGAGCAAAGAGTACCGTATGTTCTATATGCTGATTTTGAATGTATATTGAAGAAATTGGATACTGTTTAACCTTACAATGAAAATTCCTATAATATGGAATATCAAAAACATATTCCATTTTGTTTTGCATATTATGTTGTAGGTCCTAATGTTGATGATAACAAGCTTGTCATGTATGAGGGATCAGAAAATGAAAATATTATCGATATTTTTTTTCAAATGATTTGTGAGGAAGCGAAAAAAAATAGATGAAATCTATCTAGACAATTCAAAGAGAATTAAAGCAAAAAAATCAAATCCTGAAGATTGGTTAAAAATAAATTTAACTGAAAAATTTGAACATTGTCAGAAAGATTTTAAATGTCATTCAGAAAAAATATGGGACCATGACCTTATGTTTCTGGATAATAAGTTACGATATGTTTTATGTAACAAATGTAACTTATTGTTTCGAAAATCAAATTTCATACCAATATTCTTGCATAATTTTTCTGGATATGATGCACACATTATATGTCAAGGATTAGGCTACGATGAAAAAGATATAACATGTAATACCTAATAGCAACGAAAAATATATTTCTTTCACAAAAAGAGTAACTGAAACAATCAATCTCCGGTTCGTTGATACATTTAGATTTATGGGTAGCAGTTTGGATAAGCTTGTTTCTAATTTACCTAAAAATAAATTTATTCACATTGGACATAATTTTGAAAGTAACATTGATTTATTAACAAGAAAAGGTGTATTTTGCTATGATTACCTAGATAATTAAAAGAAATTAAATGATACAAGCTTGCCTTCAAAAGATAAGTTTTACAATATACTGCATGAAACTGAAATATCTAGTGAAGATTACTTTTTTGTGCAAAAAATTTGGGAAATATTCAAAATTCGAACCTTACGCGAATAGATTGAACTTAATTTGAAAACTGATGTATTACTATTAGCTGAGTTTTTGAAGAATTTCGTTTAATATGTTATAAAATATACAAATTAGATCCTGCATGGTCATTTACAGCACCTGGTTTAGCTTTTCAAGCTATGTTGAAGAAAACAAATATCAAATTAGAATTAATAACAGATTATGACATGCTTCTCTTTTTTGAAAACTCAATTAAAGGAATTTATACCTTATAATATACATATCATTATTGGTTAATTTTAAATATTGTAAAATTTGAAATGAGTGATATAGATAAAACATTTTCAAAAAGTTTTGTAGAAGCTATAGTTGAAGAAGATGAGGAAGAAGAAATTAGATTCGAAGATATTTTTGGGTTTATAGTTATTGATTTACATTGTTATGAAAATTTTGAAGATATAGAATAAGTTATGTTATAATATTTAATTGTTAAAGCACGGGTATAGTTATCTATGAATCTCCCTCCCCATTTATTCATAATTTTATCATATTTACAATAATCATTAATTATTAATTTATAATTATGAAAAACTACTTAAGCAAAGTTGCTTATGTTTTTCTGTTTTTAGGTGATATTGATAAAAAAAATTAACATTGGAGGCTTACGAACCAACGGTTGGAAGTCCGGATGCTGCAGGGCTCGACCTGGTAGCTCCAAAAAGCGTCATCATTCCAGCCAAATGTAAGAGGTTAATCCCAATCGATATTGCGATTCAATTACCTAAAGGAGTATATGGACGGATCGCAGCTAGATCGGGATTAGCTTCGAAACATTACATAGACGTTGGAGCGGGGGTTATAGACCCTGATTATAGAGGAAATATTATGGTCTTATTGTATAATTTTAGTAATGAAGATTATCTCATCATAAAAGGAGACAGAATTGCACAGTTAATCATGGAAAAATATGTAAAACCAAAATTTAAAATGATTGATTCGCTTTGCGAAACTGAAAGAGGGAATTGGGGGTTTGGTTCCAGCGGTTACAATTAGAACCTGTTATGATAGAGATAATCATCACAGCAATTTTTTAATAAATATTTTTCATTTTATTTTACATTTCATTGTACATTTTATTTTACATTTTATTTTAATTACCTATAATAAAATATGTTTGACTAATAAATTGTCTAATTTTAAAATAAATATAAACAAGTATTTTTATTTTTTTGTCCAACTCTTTTTCTTTTCACATATGTATTTTAACTATATTGCTAAGAGGGGAATATGTGACGATTCTATCATGAATAATAAGACAAAATAATGAAGATTTCGCCGGAAAATTCTCATTGCTTTCGAATCCTATTTTTACATCAACACTTCCCGTCTTCATAGAATCATTTTGTTTTGAACAATCAACAACTATCAGAGGAAAATGATATTCCAGCTCGTGTATTAGTCTTACCGTAATAAGCTTCTCTAAAGTTCAAGAACATTTCATAAAGAAGAACGTATTTATTTTTAGAAAACTATATCAAGATTATCATAAGGGTAATTTACTTTAATAGTTTTGAAATTAACATGATCAAATCTTGAAACCATTTTTTTGTAACTATCATTCCTATCCGTTTGAAACCCAAATATCAAATAACGAGGTTTCTACTCGAAGAAGTTCTCAACAATTTTCGGAACACAGTCAACCTTCAACATCTTACATGAGCTTTTATCCTACAGATAAACTTCATGTTCCGCAGCTACAAAATAATATTGTAGGAGACGATGATGTAGAAATATACGAAAGAGATGATAAAAGTAATATTTTAATGAGCGAATATATTGATTCAAGTAGTGATGATTCAGATTATTCAAAAAACTTTAACAAAACGAAATATGAAATAAAACCAAAGAAAGAAATTTTAACAGAATTCAACGATTCTAGTGATTATTCTTTCTCAGATAAAGATGATAAAAAAGAAGAAAAGAATATCATTAAAGTGAAAAAGAGGAGAAACAGTATAGATTTTTCCAATTTTTCAGAAGAAGAAGGCGATAAAAAAAAGAAGATTTTAATTGAAAAAATCAACAACAAAAAAAAGACAAAAAAACTAAGTCTACTAAAGAGAATAAATTAAGCCCTAGAGATAAATTAAGTAAGACTTAGAGATAATAATATATCGAACAAGTCTAAATTAGAATTTCCAACCGTTAATAGACCTGAAATATATTTTTCCTCTTCCAGTGAGTTAGATATTGACCAAAATATATTAACTCCAGAGAATAATTTAGATAAGCCACATTTTAATATTCCAGAGAAGAAATTCTCTAACAATTCTAATAGAAATAAACAAAAAAAAAAAGAAACAATCATGCACGTAAAATTCAAAAGAAAAACAGAAAGCAGATGAAGAACAAACGGAAAATTGAATCAGCTGATGAAGATTTTATTAATAAAACTCAACCCTTATCAAAAAAACCAGCTTATGTATCAAATACTGATCTAGATAATTATGAATCTGAGACTGATTCAAATGAAAATGTAAGATCAATAAAAAAAATTAAACGAATGAATAAAAATGATATTGTAAAAAAAAAAAATGTTAAAAAAGCTTACAGACAGTTAGCAAATAATCTGAAAAAAATTCAACCTAGAAATGTAAAGAAAACAATACAGTTGCGAAAACAGAAAAAACCTAAGTCAACATTGAATGAGGGTTACTCAGAAGGGATAATGAAATATAAAAAAAGAAAAATCGATCTAAAACTTCTAAGTAACGATGAAAAATCAGGAGGAAAATTAATTAATCTTAGTAGACAAAAAGTAGATTATATATATTATGACGATCCAAATGAACTAGTAGAAAGATTATTATTTTTAAAATCATCTGATTTAGCCGTTAGCGGCAAATTCAGGATTACAAAACGAGATTACCAGTATAGAATCAGAATTAAAAGAAAGAAAGCTAATATTCTAATACAGACAGAACTAGTATTTTTGCCCCTCCAGTCTTTTTCTCTAATATCAGACAGATTAGTTTCTGATATTGATAACAACTCAATCTTTTTGTAATAAAATGATTAGTTTCACAACAAAAATCGTCAGTCTTATTTAGAACCTGAAAGCTAAACATGTTTACATCAGTAGATAAATTCGGTCATGATCTTTCTGGCCGAGGAACTCAATCCGGTGTTGGATTTAAACTAGATAATTTTGGAAATTTCGATATTGAACAACAACAAAAAATTAACCAATGTTAAAAGCCCGACTGAAGATTGTGATACTGTTACATTAGAATTTTTGAAAAATGGAAAATTTCTATCTATACCTAAAGAAAACTTCATAAACCTTTACAGTAAACGGTTAGTTAAATTAGAAGATCCTATTGATGAAACTGACGCTGTAAACAAAAGATATTTACACAAAAATATTTCAAAGAAAGACCCTGATCTTTTAACACAAAGTATTTTACTGAAGAAAAGAAGAATTTGGAAAAGAGCATATTGAATAAATGTTTACAAGTAAGAGAAGGAGAACCTATAGACATTCAGAACAAACATTTAATTAATCTACCTTATCCTTCGATAGAATCAGACGTAATCACAAAAAAATATTTCGATGAATTTGTCGAAAGAATTAATTATAATATAGAAATAATTAATAAAGGAATATCTCAATTAGATAGTAACGATTCTATATTACAACAGAAAATAGACATATTAAAAATCCAACTAGGTATTAAACCTACTTAAAAATGAACCTTAAAAAAAAATTAATTGATGAAATCCACGGGTCGGCTAGAAAAAAATTTCCAAGAAGATATGTCGAAATTAAAGGTCTAAATGATTTATGGCAAATTGATATTGTTGAAATGATTCCATATAGCAAATCGAATAAGGGATATAAATATATACTAATGTGTATAAATGCTTTTTCTAAATTTGGATGGGCTCGACCTCTAAAAACAAAATCATCAAAAGATGTTCTAGAAGCTATGAAATCTATTTTACTCATCTCTACCCCTCCGAAATTAATTCAATCTGATATGGGTTACGAATTCTTAAATAAACTTTTTCAAAATCTAATGAATCGGTATAAAATCAAACACTATACCACATATAGTAAATTGAAAGCGAGCATAGTTGAACGCTGGAACAAAACGATAAAAGAAAAAATATGGAAACAGTTTAATTTGTCAGGTAATCATAACTGGATAGACTATTTACAAAATATAATTAATATTTACAATAAAACTGTACATCATACAACGAAATTGAGACCTATTGATGTAAACGAAACTAACGAAAAATTACTTTTATCGAGATTTCATAAAATAATTAGAAATAAACCATTATTAATCAAATCCGATTTAAAAGAAAATGATTTTGTAAGAATCAGTAAAAATAAAGCTCTACCTAACGGGAGTACAGAGGTGTTTAAAATAATAAAAGTAAATAAAACCAACCCTACCACATACCTCCTGGAAGATTTGAATTCAGAAAAAATAATGGGTGGATTTTATAGAGAAGAATTGAAAAAAACTAATTTGAAAGATATCTATTTAATTGAAAAAATCATTCGAAAGAAAAAAAACAAATATCTTGTAAAATGGCTCGGTTTTGATGATAAATACAATAGTTGGATCGATAAGAATGATATAAGATAAGAATGAGGCTATATAAGGAGAAGTTCTATTGATAAGAATAATATTAATTATGAGTGAGAGTATATAAGGAGGAGTTTTTTTCATTTATCAGTTCAGTTTACAAAATGGAGTCGTACGAAAGTGTTTCCATTAAAGATCTAGTTTGTTTGTGTTTTTACGCGGAAAAATTTGAAAAAGTTGAAACTTTAATTAAACTTGATCCAAATGATTTAAATAATATTCTTAAACAAATTGATTGGGTTTTACTATCTCGTCATCAATATTTAAGTGAACCTTTTTTAATCAGATTTCAAGAGCACTTATCATGGCTTGATATCATTAAATTTCAAAGACTCTCACTAGACTTCATTCGGAATAATTTATCAAAAGTTTATAGATAATCAAAATATCAAATACTTACAGAAGAGACAATGGATGAATTTGCTGACCTCTTAAATTGGTACCTTCTATCGAAATTTCAAACTATGTCTGAAGAGTTCATAGAAAAACATGCGCATAAAGTTGATTGGAACGCGATTTTTAAATATAAAAGCTTAACAAAAATGTTTAAAGAGAAACATAAAATCACTGATGATAGTGCAGACGATAGCGATGAAGGTCAAGTTGTGGGGTGGGGGAATTTCCATATATAAAGGAAACGTTTGAAATGATTAACGATTAGTTTAAAAATAGTAGTCATGGAGCTTGTAACCGGAGTTAAAAAACCTGTGAATAAACTTATCCTAGTTGATTTTTTTCCAGTGTCAGAGAATAAAAATTGTACTGTCGGATTTGATCCTTTAAAACGTTTCCGGCTCAGTATTCAATTAAAGTGTAAAAATGAATTTTCATAAAACAAATACATTAAATTTTACATATGATGAGTTCTTACCTTTGTGGCGATTTTTAAAAATAATAACTTAAAAAAATGATGACGATGATAAAGTTCATGAAAATAAATATGACATCTCTCACAAAGTTAATGGAACTAAATTTTCAATCTGGATAAAAAGTTTCATGAATGAAAAAAATTTCATCATTTATAATACGAATGATTTTGCAAATGAAAGCATCAATTTAGATGAGAAAACAATGAGAAAATGGCTAGATAAAAAAATAAATAAAAAATTAAGACAGGAGCAGAAAATCAACTCTTTCTTTCAGCGTACATTGGAATCTTTACATAAAATAACAGATAAAAAATCTTGAAAATGATGAGCTTAGAAAGAAAATTGAAGAAAATTATTACTATGTCTGTACGTCAGAAAAAGAATATTTAGAGAATGTTTTTGACTCTAATCAATTTTATATTGAAATGTGTTTATTTTATCTAGAAATGTTAGTAAATAATTACATTGTTCATACAACACAATATCATTAGTTATATTTTTTTTTATACTGTCCACTGTAATATCTTATGTTTAAAATAATAAATAAAATAATCATTTGTTTTTAAAGAATATATTTACATCAAAATGTTGTTATTTTTACTGTCTACAGGTCTACACTTTCAGCTTACTGGTATAGAAATAGGTTATAGTTATAAACATTTATATATTCAATAACAACATTAATGGTTGTTATAGACAAAGAAAATTGTTGGTTGTTATAATATATAATACAGAGAGAAAATAAACCAAGGTGATAAAAAATCATTGAAAATGAGATCTACTCAGAAAAGAGTTTGAAAAAATTCAAACTCTGATATAAAAGCTCTGTTCAAAAGAATATTATGAATGGAACTCTAAACGATCAGCATAAGTGTTTAAAATTACGTTAAGTATTTGAAAACAAAATAGTATCTAAGAATAACAGCGAGATTTTTCTTTAAAAAACCTAACATTTAATGTAAAAAATTCTTACCGTAAATTTTCCATCGTCTTACCGAAACCGCGCTGTCACTAGCTTGTAAAAAGCAAACGCGGCAAGAGTTCCGAGTACCATATTTCCCTACTACTGTTCATACGTGGAAAGTCTATACTCTTTGGTTTCAAAGCGTGGTGTTTGGCAAGCACGGATGGCTATCTAATAAATTTTGATGTCTATCAAGGAAGGAATGTAAGCGCAAATACTTCATACGAAGAAAATTTTGGAAAATGTTCTGCTGTTCTAGTTTCAATGACCGATGAATTTCCCGAATCAAAAAGAAATTTCAGCTACCATTTCTTTTGCGACAACTTATTTACGAGTTTCAATCTTTTAGGCCACTTGAGAGAGTCAGGCTTCGATGGAACTAGTACAGTCAGAGCCAACCGTATCCCTAAAACTTGTCCAATGAAAACTCTTCAAGAAATGAAGAAACTTCCACGTGGTAAATATGACAATGCAATATGTAAAGATGAAGGTGCAATTGCAGTGCGTTGGGTAGATAACTCCGTTGTTACAGTTGCATCCACTTGTCATGGCATTCGACCGCTGAATGATGTCAAAAGATATTCAGCTCTTGAGAAAAGAGTGCTGATGGTAAAATGTTCCTATCTAATAACTCAGTACAACCAAAACATGGGAGGCATCGATAGAATGAAAACATGTCTCTGTACAGACAGGATTGGGATTCGCGAAAAAAAAAAAGAAAAAAAAAAATGGTGGTGATGTATTTTTACTTAAATGGTCGATGCTTGTGCAAACAATGCTTGGATGTTACATAGAAAATCTGGAGGAAATATGAGCCAGCTTGATTTCAAGAGAAATATTGTCCAAGCTCTCCTTGTAAGGTATGGAACACAGCCGAGAATTTTTCCAAGATACGATTTCCATAGAACCGTAGTTTTTTGAGGATGCGAATTCCATAGAAGAGAAATCTGCTCAAGATACGATTTCCATAGAAGCGTAATTTTTTGAGGATGTTTATGTAAAAATGATTTTTTTAGAATCGAACGAGCGAAAAAAAAAAAAAAAAAAAAAAAAAAATGGGGAATTAAGAAGTAGGGTTTTGTACCCTCGAGTGGTTTTCATCATATCACATCTCCTCAGTGAGAGTTGAATTTTTAATACCAAAAATTTGATTACATTTTAATAGTAAGTTACATCATGCTATTTAATAGGTATACAGAGTGGACAAAAAACTCTTTTTTCATTACTTGGTTACTAATTTTCTGATATGAAATTATTCCTTAGGTAATTTTACTCTGGACACTATCTGACTCAACATTACTTAGCTTCATAGGATTAAAGGTTCAAAATCACAAAAGTTATCATATTTGTGTTAATCACAATAGGAATACAGTTTTACTCAAACTCAGTCCACTAACACCCGTATTTATGAACAGCGAATTTTGTCTGAACACTGTCTCAAGCAAGGTATTGGCCAATAATATTAAAGGAAATCATGCTTCAGACCATGCTCAAACGTCGTTTTCTGTTCATAAATACGGCTGTAAGTATTTGCTTCACTTGGGACTTAACCATCGACCTCTGGATTACAAATTCGCCGCTTTATCAATGAAGCTAAAGCTACTGAGGTCGGTATTCGAACGCACAATTCCCCACGCTAACCTTTTTACTAGATACGAGTGCTAGATCACTCAACTGCTGTTTGTGTCAACCCTCTACAGGGTGTCCCGTATACAGATGCAAATATTTCGAAGGTAGGTTCAGCCCACCGTGGACTATCATATGAGCGGAACTTGCAGTCGGGCATTTTGCTTCGTTAAAGAGTTATGGCCAAATCCCTGTTTTTCCCACAGGTCTAAAGGTCACTTGGATCGATGCACGTTTTTAAAGAAATGGTAGCCAGTAAGTAATTTTTGACTTCATGTATGGATAGTCATGCATATTTCCCTTCAAATGCAGTTGGTTGCATAAAAAAATAATGAAAGACCAGAGAGATATTTAATCATAAGTTCAATACTTTTCTAAAATTCGATTTTTCCCTTTTTTCCCTTTCGTGAATTTATAGTACTTCTACAATTGCAATTCTGCGTATCACTAGGTAAAATAATACCCTTTGCTATGTTGTTTCAATAAATTCAAAGTTCCTTCAGACGCGTGCAAGAACAAATGAGATACGCCTTACTAAACGGCACCAGAAGGAGAGAAACACATCTTTCAAATTTTGAATCTGGGTGCTATTGCATTTTGAAGAACACTCAATGCCTGAAGCGGTCTGTGTGACCATTTTTGTGCCAACTGAAAGTTATAAATGAAAATTTTCTGAGTACAAATAGTTCTATTAACCAACTATATCAATCAAATCTAATAGTTAAAATAACAAGGCGATCAATTTGTTCGGTGGAAGAGAAAGCCACAAGCTTTAACCTCGCCCTTGGTTCGCTACATATTCTTTTGGGTTCTTTTCATTTCATGTCCTGTGTTGCAGAATGTATCATGTTTGTAGTTTATCAATAAAGTATTAATAATAGTAACCTGAATGTTGCATGTTCAAGTTTTACCCAAGGTGAATTTTCGGCACATTTTTGTTATATTTTTGATATCACGATTGTGATAAACACAAAAATGATATTTTTAATTTTACTTCTAAAAATAAAATCACAATTTTTGTTGTGAGCGCAGAGTCTTTCTCCATGTGTATTCTTTGTCCATAATTACACCACTGGTTGCTGCTTTAGTTGCAGCTTCTCTCATTTTTCCTCACGATAACCCTGTGACCCCCTAACCCCATTCACATAAAAGTTCACACCGACCGACCACTGTGAATGATCAATTTCCTTCTGTTAAACATCCCAGAGCAGTGTATTTATACCTCAAATTACGCGCCAATTCTGTTCAAATTCAGCCAACTTTGAATTTTCCATCATGATTCAGAAGTGTTTTTTGAGCTTTGTGTGTCTTGCGTTCCATGACCTTTAAAGTATTATAAATGAGCTTTCTTTTTTCTAAAACTAAACATAATAGGGTATTTTTTTAACTAGTGATACGCAGAATTGCAATTTTAGAAGTACTTTAAATTCACGAAAGAGAAAAAAGGGAAAAATCAAATTTTAGAAAAGTATTGAACTTATGATTAAATATCTCTCTGGTCTTTCATTATTTTTTTATGCAACCAAATGCATTTGAAGGGAAATATGCATGACTATCCATACATGAAGACAAAACTTACTTACTGGCTATCATTTCTTTAAAAACGTGCATCGATCCAAGTGACCTCTAGACCTGTGGGAAAAACAGGGATTTGGCCATAACTCTTTAACGAAGCAAAATGCCCCACTGCAAGTTTCGCTCATATGATAGTCCACGGTGGGCTGAACCTACCCTCAAAATATTTGCATCTGTATACGGGACACCCTGTATACTTCATTACAGGAGTAATCAAATTTCATCATAGCGAGAAGGCTCTATAAATTGCTGATGTTGCGGAATGCAGTTGCTATTCCTCGAATTTTGATATAAGAGACAAAGAAGTTTTTGCAACAAAAAAAAAATTGGACAATGAAGAAGAAGAAAAAAAAATTAACCCTCTTAACAAGTGATCCTTTATTTATAAACCTTTCTTTGGATTAATAATATATCAGATTTTAAAATAGTGTGCACTATTTAGATTATTTAGTAGTGCATTATTTAGATTATTAAGGAGAAAATATTAGTTGAATGTAAAAAAAAAAAAAATGAAACCCTTAAACCTCTGCAATTCGAGACAACAATCATTATGAACAACAAATGGGAGGAACAGCAGGAATAATGCTTTGGTACACAGCGTTAATTTGACTTCAAGACAAAACAAAAGGTGCCATCAGCATTATACTTTGGTATATAAATCACATAACATCATTGTTGTCTCAATCTCATAAGTCAATCAAATTTAATCTCATAAGTCAATCAATCAAATAAGCTCGAAACAGCTGTCCAGGTATGTTCTGATATTCATGTACATCTATTACAACTTCTCACTTTTCTGTTTATACTGATTTATACTGATTATACTGATTCAAGTCTAGTTGTCAATCAACCAATCAATTTCTTTGTCAATCAACCACTTAATTTCTATCAGAAAAATGAGTTGTACTTTCGAAGTGCAAATTAAAAAAGAACAAGATCTTAACCTGATGGAGCTTACGCTGAAAATGGAAATTCTATTTTCGAAGTGCAAATTAAACAAGAACAAGATCTTAACCTGATGGAGCTTACGCTGAAAATTGAAATTCTACTTTCGAAGTGCAAATTAAAAAAGAACAAGATCTTAACCTGATAGAGCTTACGCTGAAAATGCAAATTCTATTTTCGAAGTGCAAATTAAACAAGAACAAGATCTTAACCTGATAGAGCTTACGCTGAAAATGCAAATTCTACTTTCGAAGTGCAAATTAAACAAGAACAAGATCTTAACCTGATGGAGCTTACGCTGAAAATTGAAATTCTACTTTCGAAGTGCAAATTAAACAAGAACAAGATCTTAACCTGATGGAGCTTACGCTGAATATGGAAATTCTACTTTCGAAGTGCAAATTAAACAAGAACAAGATCTTAACCTGATGGAGCTCACGCTGAAAATTGAAATTCTACTTTCGAAGTGCAAATTAAAAAAGAACAAGATCTTAACCTGATGGAGCTTACGCTGAATATGGAAATTCTACTTTCGAAGTGCAAATTAAACAAGAACAAGATCTTAACCTGATGGAGCTTACGCTGAAAATGGAAATTCGATTCTCACAGTTAATTTGATTGCTGGAGTAAAGGTCTTGCCTCGACGGTCTAAAAACGGGTATATTCTATTTTATTCTACTTCACCTATTCATTGGAGAAAATATTTACCTGTAAATAAAGTTTATTTTTTACTTGAAAATCAAATTAAAACAACTTCGCTTTTTTTAATTTTTCAAACACTCTTTTTCTTTTTGAGAGAAAAAATCAGTTTGGTATAAACATAAAAATCCTCAAAAAACTACGCTTCTATGGAAATCGTGTCTTGAGCAAATTCAGTTTTTTTCTTCTTTAAAATCTTCAAAAACTACGCTTGTAACCTTACACTTACTTACCTTGTTCGAAAAATCTTGATAAAAGGAGTTAACATTAACAAAATTTATCATTCTGAAACTTACTAACGAGTTATACATATGTATGTCAGAAGAGAGGTATATTGCCCAGGACGGCCGCCCTGTGTCTCAAGAACGGTTTGTCGCAGCTCACTGAAATTTGTTGCAATGAACTTTTCTTAATCAGACTTTTAAAACGATATGCCACACGACATACCATTCCATTGAAGATTTTATTGTTGGTACGTGCCAAGACTGCGCAGGCTGACTGGGGCAATGAAGGCAATTTTTTTTTTTTGAAACTCAATCCTCCAAAAATTTAAGGAACGAATTTTTGCGTTTTCTATATTTTCAGCCGTTTTTGGGATACGGAAGGTGGAGTGGGACTTAATGAACACCCTGTATAAATATGAAGGTAGTAACCATAAAGACACCAACACATAACGTTTGGTTGAGTCTGTTGTACGCTCATTTAAAAAAATATTGGAAACCCAGTATCCTGATGTCAAGTGTATTTTGATAATTTCTTCAGCATTATACCCTTGGTTGATCATTTAGCAGCACAGGCCTGTGATGCAACTGCTACGATCAGGGAAAACAGAATTTGAGACTGCCTCTTGATGGATTCAAAGGAGTTAAATCTAAGGCTTTTAACATTGAAATTTGATAACAATAAAATTGTGAAATGAAAGGATAATGCTATTGTTACAGTGGTAATAAATGAGCATAGCGTCAAATCCTTACAGAAGGCCAAAAGATACAGTAGGGGAGACCGGGGCTGGTTCGTACATGGGGCAGGTTCGTACAGTGTCATTATCTGGTATCTGCGTTGTTCAAACTTGTGCTGATTCAAACTGAAAGAGCATTATAGGACGGTGAGTTAGTCTTGTGAGAATTGAACTCGCACGATTTTTTCGAGGAAAAACTATTTTTCGACATCGTAAGTAAAATTTTGAATATCTATATTTTAAATTTTGTATTTTTTCTATTGCATGGGATCCATACTTTTTTTATTTATCTGTAATAATAATGTGCTTGTTTTCCTCATGACTCGCGATACAAATGCCCCTATTGACTTGGATTTGATAATAGACCTTAAATTTATTATTCTACATCGAAGAAAACACTCGGAACAGGACGACAGAGCTATACAGAACAATCTATAACGAAATGTGTGCAAAAAACCTACTGTATTTAAGGTCCTTACTGTCATTGGCTAACACAGCACCTGAGGAATTCGCGTGGATTTACATGAAAGAAAGCGGATACACAGCTGTACTTAGGGGTGAGGTAATCTACTTGATTAAATGTGCACCAAAGTTGGTAGACCTACGTGAAGACCTTAACTGCTACCAAGAAATCCCTGTTCTGTGGAATAATAAATCTGTATTCCTCAGTCCTCATACTAGGATCATTACGTCAATAGGGACTCCTATAGTATGCTCCCCACTTACACCTCAGTTATACAAGATTGATGGTAGATGGGTGAAGCTAGGTGGAGAACCCTATGTCCCCTCTTCCCCGGTTGAGCTAACGGCTGAACCGCATGCAGCTTGGTCATATGGAGATCCGGCTAGTTCAAAAACCCTAGGCTATGTATCACGCAAGGCTCTAGATGATTATAAACGTTCAATTAGCATCCCAGCGGAAGTACAGGCAATTACTACCCTATTTTCATCTCGGGTTTTTACTAAGTGACGAAATAAACGGACAAGGGATATCATATGGACGCGCCTTTCACGATGATGCATTTGTATCTAAGATAACAACAAGTGTGATTCGAAAAATCTATAGTATTTGGGACTTCGTAGTGACATACTTGGGAGCGATACTAGGGTTTTATATCTTATGGGACGTATGTACTCGCCTCATCGAGACTGTGGTGAATATGTTCTTGTTGTACTTGAAGTATGGCTTCAGCATCAAAATACTAATAGGGATGTGGTCGAGCATGACAAAGCACACACTGTACGGGGATTTAGGGAACAAGATTCGAAATCCCTTCAAGAAGTCTCTGAGTGTTCCGACAGCTCCTGTAGAATACTCAAGTATACCCGTTGTGACTGAAGAAACAAAAGAACCGATTGTCCCACCCAAACCATTATATCCTACAATCCCGAAACCATCTTCAGCAGTCATTCAATCCTTTTCCACATAAATTTAATACTTCTTACTGATTTCTATTAAATAAATAATTAATTTTTTCCTTCTATCTAATTTGGGGCTGGTTCGTACACAGTGTATGGGGCAGGTTCGAGCACTGTACAAATCTGCCCCATGTACAAAAAAATGGTGTTTTAACTATTGAAAATTTGTATTATATGTACGTAGGTAATTTTGTCTATTATTTAAAATATTCTAACGCAGAATCGTTAGTAGAGCTCAAATCAGTTGGGCGCAATCAAATTTATTACTTAATAGCTCTCTTCATTAAAGAAATCGATGTTGACAAAACTTTGATAGGTACATTATATAAATAATATATTTGTGAAAAGACTAATAGTTCACCTCTAAAGGGAATGTGAGCTAAAATGTAATGTGACTCCAATATTTCCTCTATATATTTTCTTAATCATTTTACAGTCGGTACCTGTCTAACTGTTACAATGGTGCGAACCTACAAAAGGAAGACGCAGAGAGGTAAACACTCCAGTGAACAAATGGAAACAGCAGTGAATGCAGTACTCATCAATAACATGAAGGGTAGAGAGGCTGCTAAATTGTACAACATACCTCACACAACACTGAGGGATGTCTGCAATCGAATCAAGAAGCAAGGTATCCATCCTACAGTGGAGTCTCAAGGAGCTCATGCCACTTCTGCGGCCCCTCTAGTTGTTGCCAGTTCTTCGGCCCCTTTAGTCAATACCAGTTCTGTGGTCCCTCCAATTGATGCCAGTTCTGTGACCTCTCTTGTCGATACCTCTTCTGCGGCCCCTCTAGTCGATGCCACTTCTGCGGCCCCTCTAGTCGATGCCACTTCTGCGGGCCCTCTAGTCGATGCCAGTTTTGTGGCCCCTCTAGTCGATACCACTCCTGCGACCCCTCTAGTCAATGCCAATTCTGTGGCTCGTCGTCAAATTAGGCTCACAAAAGCAGTGATGGGTTTCAAAAAGAATCGACAGGTAAATTTACCAACGTACTTAGTCTGTACAGTTTATTATGTGTTCATAAATGCTTTTAAGTATTTCTCTTAGTTTATTATGTGTTCATAAATGCTTTTAAGTATAAAATAATAATAAAATTATTTTTTTTATTCCTAATCACCGGGTTTTTTTCTGTTTACAGGTGTTCAACGAGCTAATGGAACAATTAATGACGGATTACATAAAAAAGGCATCCGACATTTATTATGGTCTATCCCCCAAGGAAGTTAGAAAGTTTGCATACCAATATGGTAAAGCAAACAATGTAGCTATGCCGCCATCTTGGGCAGAGAAAGAGATGGCAGGAGCCAACTGGTTCTCCAGTTTCCTCAAAAGACAATCTTCATTATCAATCAGGCGACAAGCCAGGCGAGAGCAACAAGCTTCAACCCTTCCAATGTTGCTAAATTCTTTGGGAACTTGAAGACGGTTGTTGATCGTTATACACTAGAAGGAAGTGATATTTACAATATGGATGAGACAGGAATCTTTACGGTTCAACGTCCTGACCGTATTGTTGCGCGGAGGGGATTCAAACAGATTGGTAGATTGACTTCTGCTGAAAGAGGAGCGCTGGTGACTCTTGCTGTTGCTGTTCGTGCAACGGGAAACATGATTCCACCATTCTTCATTTTTCCACGTGTTCACTTCAAATCTCATTTCATTAAAGATGAACCTCTGGGATGTGCTGGTAGTACGAATCCATCTGGATGGATGACAGAGTCAACCTTTCTCGAGTTTGCACACCATTTTGTAAAACACGCCCGACCATCGAAGGAGAGACCCGTCTTACTCTTACTAGATAATCATGACTCACACCTCTCAATTGCAGCGATTGATTATTTTAAGACTCATGGTGTCTGTGTACTCTCGTTCCCACCACACTGCAGCCATTAGACCGCAGTGTCTATGGTCCACTAAAAACTTATGCAAACAGTTTCATGGATACTTGGATGACAAACAACCCGGGGAAAGTGATGTGCATATATGATGTTCCAGGAATAATTAGACAAGCTTTGCCACTTGCAGGTTCACAAGTTAACATTCAATCTGGTTTCAGAGTCTCTGGTATTTACCCCTTCAATCCTCATTTTTTCAAACCTGAAGAATTTATGCCCACCTATGGAACCGATAGACCTTTGTCATACCCTAGTCATACAACTTCTCTTGTAGCTGAAGATCTGTCTTCTTCAAACGTGAATGATAATACATCTTCCCCCAACGTGAACGTTGAAGCTTCATCCATTAGAAACGAGAATGCAGCCTCCCCTACCATGAAGAGTGATGTATGTTCTCAACTCTTAACCCCTTGCCCTCCAAATGAAAACAACATTGGTTCAAACCATTGTTCCACAGTTCAAGCATTGTCCCCAGAAGATGTCCAACCCTTTCCAAAGGCAGCAGCAAGGAATAATGAGACACAAAGGAAAGGAAAAAAGAGAAGATCGACTCAAATTCTCACAGATACGCCAGTTGCTAGTCAACTAAGAGAAGAACAGGCCAAACGATCAACAAAGAAGACTTTCATGAAAAAGAAGGTATTATTCAAAGGAAACAAAAAACAGAAAGCGCAAAAGAACAAAGATGATGATGATGAAGAAGAGGATGTTGAGGAATCTAGCTACTGTTTGATTTGTTGGGAGAATACATCCCGACCAGGAGAAAAGTGGGTGCAGTGTATTCGTTGTAAAAACTGGGCACACGAGCTCTGCACCGAATATTATATTTTACACCTGTGAAAACTGTCAAGCTGACGATTAGGTTCCATTTATGTATGTACCATTCTCTACTTTTCATTTTTAATTTGGAGTGTTTTAATTCAAAACAATTTTCAAGACAAATCCACAATTTTTAATACAAATCAACAATTTTAAAAAATACACTATCTCCCTGGTTATTTCTTTAGTGCAGAGAGAAACAAATGTTATATTTATTATAAGAAATATATAACAAAGATGCTGTCAGCATTTTTGCTGATTGCTAGTACACAGCATATCCATCAGTTAATACATTTTTTTTTTCTTCCTAGAAACAATTTTTTTTTTTTTTTCTGTTTTTTTTTTGCTTCTTTTTTTTCATGCTCCGTGGATGTGGTTATGAATGATGTGTATTGAATCTTTCAGAACTGTCTCACACATTTCTTGGATTTGTTTTGGTGTTATCATGAACTGTTTTAGTGCATTCATCAGGAACTTTGATACTGACCCTCTACTTCCAAACCACAAACCAATCACTTGATATTCTCGAAGAGGATATTTACTGCTGTATTTTTCTTTGAGATGTTCTATACACGGTTCATAGATTCTTTTTTTCTCTTCGTCCACTTTTTCAGCCTGGTTTTTATCATTTGATTCATACCTCACTGTTGGGTCTAGAATGTATGCCATTTTACTATTTTTAGGAAAAGCCAATATATCACAGAAGCGTTTCGATCCGTCCATGTCCACACAAAACACCTCTTCAAAACAGTCTACTTCTCTGAGTTTTAACAATTCAATAATCATTCTCTTCACTTTGTGATGACGCATAGTGATCAGGCGTTCATTATGCGAGCAACTTCCAAGAACATGGGGTATGGTTTCTTTCTCTCTTTTGCATCTGCGGCAGAGGTAGGAAGAGTTGCTTGTTGTTTGATTTTTAATTTAAGACCACTGAAAGATTGGGTTTATGGTTGTACGAACTTACCCCGTGTATTGTACGAACCTGCCCCGAGGACGGGGTAGGTTCGTACAAAAATCTACGTCCACTCTTTGACTCTCAGCAAAGAAACCATTAGTTTCAATGAAAGTTATTTGGCCTGGAATGGTAGCTAACAATATTTGCCTTTGGGCATAGAATTCCTTTTTCGTATGAAATAATCGAATAAAATTACAAAAATCAGTAAGTAAAAAATGTACGAACCAGCCCCGGTCTCCCCTAGGGAGGAAAAAACAAAATTGAAGTGCCACAACCCAATGTAATATCCAAACATAACTTTGGTATTTAAATTCAAATAAAAATTTATTTATTTTCTTTAAGTTAGGGGTTTGGCTGTGGGGCAATGACCCACATCAGTAAAATCATACAGATTGTGGAACCAAACAGCAGCCAAATTTAAGATAACACAAAACTAGAATCTTCAACACACTTACCTAATATGAAGATTATTGCACAAGACAAGAAGGAGGAATCAAGACGCCCCCGAGAGAGTAAAGATGGAAAAGAAAAAGCTGTAAGGGCCCTCGAGGCCTCCCAGTACCGATATACAGATACAACTTTGGTATGGGAGGAGTGGATATCGTAGATGGAACTGTATTAGTACCGATATACAGACACAACTTTGGTATGGGAGGAGTGGATATCGTAGATGGAACTGTATTAGTTCCGATATACAGATACAACTTTGGTATGGGAGGAGTGGATATCGTAGATGGAACTGTATTAGTACCGATATACAGATACAACTTTGGTATGGGAGGAGTGGATATCGTAGATGGAACTGTATTAGTTCCGATATACAGATACAACTTTGGTATGGGAGGAGTGGATATCGTAGATGGAACTGTATTAGTACCGATATACAGATACAACTTTGGTATGGGAGGAGTGGATATCGTAGATGGAACTGTATTAGTACCGATATACAGATACAACTTTGGTATGGGAGGAGTGGATATCGTAGATGGAAATGTATTAGTACCGATATACAGATATACTTTGGTATGGGAGGAGTGGATATCGTAGATGGAACTGTATTAGTACCGATATACAGATACAACTTTGGTATGGGAGGAGTGGATATCGTAGATGGAACTGTATTAGTACCGATATACAGATACAACTTTGGTATGGGAGGAGTGGATATCGTAGATGGAACTGTATTAGTACCGATATACAGATACAACTTTGGTATGGGAGGAGTGGATATCGTAGATGGAACTGTATTAGTACCGATATACAGATACAACTTTGGTATGGGAGGAGTGGATATCGTAGATGGAACTGTATTAGTACCGATATACAGATACAACTTTGGTATGGGAGGAGTGGATATCGTAGATGGAACTGTATTAGTACCGATATACAGATACAACTTTGGTATGGGAGGAGTGGATATCGTAGATGGAACTGTATTAGTACCGATATACAGATACAACTTTGGTATGGGAGGAGTGGATATCGTAGATGGAACTGTATTAGTACCGATATACAGATACAACTTTGGTATGGAGGAGTGGATATCGTAGATGGAAATGTATTAGTACCGATATACAGATACAACTTTGGTATGGGAGGAGTGGATATCGTAGATGGAAATGTATTAGTACCGATATACAGATATACTTTGGTATGGGAGGAGTGGATATCGTAGATGGAACTGTATTAGTACCGATATACAGATACAACTTTGGTATGGAGGAGTGGATATCGTAGATGGAAATGTATTAGTACCGATATACAGATATACTTTGGTATGGGAGGAGTGGATATCGTAGATGGAACTGTATTAGTACCGATATACAGATACAACTTTGGTATGGGAGGAGTGGATATCGTAGATGGAACTGTATTAGTACCGATATACAGATACAACTTTGGTATGGGAGGAGTGGATATCGTAGATGGAACTGTATTAGTACCGATATACAGATACAACTTTGGTATGGGAGGAGTGGATATCGTAGATGGAACTGTATTAGTACCGATATACAGATACAACTTTGGTATGGGAGGAGTGGATATCGTAGATGGAACTGTATTAGTACCGATATACAGATACAACTTTGGTAATGGAGGAGTGGATATCGTAGATGGAAATGTATTAGTACCGATATACAGATACAACTTTGGTATGGAGGAGTGGATATCGTAGATGGAACTGTATCAGTACCGATATACAGATATACTTTGGTATGGGAGGAGTGGATATCGTAGATGGAAATGTATTAGTACCGATATACAGATACAACTTTGGTATGGGAGGAGTGGATATCGTAGAGAACTGTATTAGTACCGATATACAGATACAACTTTGGTATGGGAGGAGTGGATATCGTAGATGGAACTGTATTAGTACCGATATACAGATACAACTTTGGTATGGGAGGAGTGGATATCGTAGATGGAAATGTATTAGTACCGATATACAGATACAACTTTGGTATGGGAGGAGTGGATATCGTAGATGGAACTGTATTAGTACCGATATACAGATACAACTTTGGTATGGGAGGAGTGGATATCGTAGATGGAAATGTATTAGTACCGATATACAGATACAACTTTGGTATGGGAGGAGTGGATATCGTAGATGGAACTGTATTAGTACCGATATACAGATATACTTTGGTATGGGAGGAGTGGATGTCGTAGATGGAGATGTATTACCAGAACCCTAATCTCTGAGATTAGGCCCTGGTATCTTAAGAAACTTGGAGAGGTCAACTATCACCTAACACAGGCACTATCGGGTCACGGCTGTTTTCATTCTTTCATTCATAGAATAGGAAAAGTCCAAATCCTCACCTGTCTCTTCTGCGAGGGAGTGGACACACCTTAACACACTCTCTTCGAGTATATTAGATGGGAGAGAGAAAAAGAGGAAACAGAAAGTGTTGTAGGCACACAGCTTCGTCAGAACTATGCTTATCTCAACACGGAATTGAGAAGCTGTCTCTAGAATGGTTGTTAATATAATGAGACAAAAAGAAGAAACTGAGAGAAGAGTGAGATCCGAACAAAACCAACCACATTCCCCATGCAGGGGAGACTTAGACAGCGGGCAAAATATCTCTTAATGTCATGAGCGTATGAACCGCATAGTAGGTATGATAATAACAATTATGTATTATTCAGGTATTTTTTGTAAAGTAGTATATGTGATGTGTTATTCAAACTTATTTTATATACTGGTTATTTTCGAAATCAAAAGTGGTTCATGCTTAATCTAGTCTAAATTATGATATATGTATGTGGTAACTAAAAACCTTAAAATGTATTGTCTATATCTATATCTAAATAAATGAGTTTGTGACTTTGTTTTGTGCCGTGTGGAAGTAATGTCTCCAGTTCCCACACGGCAAGGGTACTTGTCATGCGGGGATCCTATAACGGTTTTTTTTTTGGTGTTTTCCCGCCGGAGTAGGAGTAACAGGGAATTAGGGATCGCACCCTGGAGTTCCGGTATTGGAATGTGGGGGTTTCACACAGGCAAGGGGAAGTGTCGCGGGGAAGGGAACGGTTTGACCTTTCCCTTTTTCGGGTAGCTCCCCCGTGTATCGTAAGCTCAGCTGATTTTAAAAAAAAGTACCTACATTAATTTTTTCGATAACAAGTATAGAAAGTGTTTGTATAATGAATACATTCACTTTTAATTGGCATCAATTTTTTTTTTATACAGGGTGGTTCACGAGTGAAATAATGGCTTTATTTTTTTTTTATTAATCGAGTTTTTTAAATTTTTATTCGGGATTAATAATTCTCGTCTAATTTTACACATATTTTGTTAGTCATATCGAAAAACAAAACTAAAGTGTTGTACAGGGTGAGACATAATTTTTTTGTAACACCCTGTATATGGGCAGTCAAAGAGACGTAAAATTAAATAGAAAGACTAATTATGCAAGAAAAACTTTGATTTTTAATAAAATTAAAAAGTTATGGTGTTTTAACTAGTATTGTCGCATGGACCCACCCTGTAGATATTTTCTTAAACCATCACATGGGTAGTCAAAATTGTTTAAAATTCAACGAGGAGTCCAAATCTGAAAGAAAAAAAAATGAATACAAAAAGCCATTTTCAATTTTGTGTCTACACCTACCTACTTTTTATTTCAAGTTTTAAAATCATTCAGTGTGGACACCAAATTGAAAATGGCTTCAAAACTCGTGTTTCTTACTTGTTTTTTCCCCACGATCCGAAGTCTTTGTTGAATTTTATACAACTTCGAGTACCCACATGATAGTTTAAGAAAATACCTACAGGATGGTCCATGCGACAATATTAGTTAAAACACCATAACTTTTTAATATCATTAAAAATCGAAGTTTTTCTTGCATATTTAGACTTTCTATTTAATTTTACGTCTCTTTGACTGCCCATATACAGACTTTCTATTTAATTTTACGTCTCTTTGACTGCCCATATACAGGGTGTTGCAAAAAAATTATGTCTCACCCTGTACAACACTTTAGTTTTGTTTTTCGATATGACCAACGAAAAATGTGTAAAATTAGGCGAGAATTATTAATTCAAAATAAAAAATTTAAAAAAAACTCGATTAATAAAAAAAAAATAAAGCCATTATTTCACTCGTGAACCACCCTGTATAAAAAAAAAATTGATGCCAATTAAAAGTGAATGTATTCATTATACAAACACTTTCTATACTTGTTATCGAAAAAATTAAACGAACTTGAGTTATTCGAGATTTAGAAAAAAAATTGGTCAAAACCACCCTGTATGAAATATTTTTGTTTAAAAAAGTACTCAGAAACCATTTAGAAGTAAAATTATCAATATTTAAAAATTGAAAGTTGACACCTCAATTTCTGACTTTTGAACCACCCTGTATAAAAAAAAAATTCATGACTGAAACCGCATAATTAGGACATGTACGCTATAATTTTTTATTTTAAAAAACTCTTTCAGGGGCCGAGTAATTTGAGGTGTCCAACTTTGGTGGGACAACCTGTATACAGATAAAACTTTGGTATGGGAGGAAATATATCCATTCACCGCATAAATATGAGAGGCAAAAAGTGGTACATGCCATGAAACTTTGGCAACTGAATGTAGCGACGACAAATGCATGGCAGTTGAGTAAATTGTACGGTCTAAACATGGATCAGATAGCCTTCCGGAGAGCAGTTGGCACAAGTTTGCTGAAAACATATGGTACTTTAAGCGTCAGCCCCGGCCCAAGAAACCTACCTTTGCAAGTACCAGTGCCTTTGTGACAAGATCATAAAGACCACATGATTCTCACCGGACAAAGAAAAAGAAGATATGTCAAGAAAAAGAAGATATGTCGTTTTTTCAAATAGAACAGTCAAAACTTGTCGCAGGTGTGATGTACCGATACAAGTCTATTGCAAAGTTTCATAACAAGAAAAGCAACTAAATATTAAACTATCATTACGAATAAATATCTTCGTTTTTAATTTTGGCCAAAAACTTGCGTTTTCAATCATTTTTACCTTAGAATCAGGATTTCTATTTTTATGGGAGGTTGAGATTAAAGGGTCGTTATCGACCTGGTCAATAACTTGAAAACAAAAGTTGTGCGATTTAAAAAAAAAAAATTGATACAAAAATAATTACGGACATGAATGGGTTAAAGTTAAAGTGACTTACTTACCTATTTATTTGTGCGTTTTCAATTAAAGCTATTTCAAACGAATCAGTTGATGTGCAGTTTCGCAACCAGCACTTTCAGACATAAAATTGTCACGGTGAATCAGTGCTGCGGTAAGGCGAATCAGGATAATTTTGAGATGTATAAAACAAAGAACAAATTGGAGACTCATTTCGGCAATTTACAAACTATTGTATAAGCTTATTCAAAAAGTAAAGAAAAATGAGGCGGCAAATACCTGTCAAAGTAAGAAGATACCTGCCACCATAGTTCAACCTAAAATACTCCTAGCTAATTTAGTCAATATTACAGGTGCTTTACAGTATAGGAATGCATAAAAAAAAAAATTCAACGTTGATAACGAGGACATAAAATTTAAAGAAGACAATATGACAGTAATCAATCCAAATTATAGGATTGGACAGAAAAAAATTAATGAAAAATTAGAATTAGTTGCAGGAAGTTATACAATTGTTCAGGCGAAGTGGCCCAAAATTGATAGTGCTGAAGAAGCTGAGCTGCAGACTTTGATTGAAGAAAAGTCCAAGAAAAGAATTCTGCAATAAGCATTTTGGTGTGTGTATTTTTTTAAATGTGTTTATCTATATATTCATTATCATTATCCAGTATAAGTTATCAACTCTTTCAAGAACATGAAGACTTTTTTTTAATCTGTGATGATATGCATCAAAAATATGTGGATCCATATTTTGACTCTGTAACAGATATATTATTTTGTATACGATAAAGGTTATAAAAATAAGATTAAAGAAACAATTCAACGATTTCTACTACCTCATAATATACAAGAAGATATTTTTGAACTTTTTTATAACGATGAATCAAATTTCGAGTATTTTGTGCTGCAATTTTTTCTAGAAGATAATCCAAAATGTGTGCAAGGACAGTCTTGACAACATATGAGTACATATTCTTTTACAAGTCATCTTATACCTCATATTAGTGAGAATATATAAATGTTCAAATATTTTACATCAGATTTTTATAAATCAAAAGAGTGTGAAGATATCTTGTGTAATATAATTGATGAAATGGAAAGAGATGATTGCTCTAATCTTATTTAAAAATAATGTATAATTAGAAGAATTAGCATTGAGACAAGCTATGTTTAATTTTTACAGAACACATGCTGATAAAATCATAAGCTTCTTTGAAAATTTACATACTGTTCATACACCTTTTACTTTTTTTTTACATCAAACCAAATGTGGTAAAAATAGGCTTACCCCCATATAAAACTCATTGTTTTCTTCGTCGGTTTGAAGATCTAATATATTTACTTATGAATCGAGGTCTTTCAAATCATTTACTCGTATATCGTTGTTGTAGATGTAATATTTTTAACTATGTGGAAAGTGAGTATCAGGACTGTTGTCATGAACAGCTGAGGACAACATTTCTCATGTCCATAAAAGATATTTTTACAAAATTCCATTTGTTTATTACTTTATGGAATGAAAAAATATCTAGTCGGCATGATGAAATTTACTTTCAATATCCAGAAAAGTCCATTTGGGAAATACTATTAAATTTGATTGGTTCTGATACCAGCCACGTTTATTACACTACATAAACTTTTTTGTTTTACAGACTTAACAATGCAATCTCTTGAAGATATTGCTTACAAGTCTTGTATTCTACTTTTTCTAAATTCATGCCGATTCCATAATCATATTTTGTGATGATTATTGTAACTCTCCTGACATTGTTTCATTTTACTATGATTTTATCATACCAAATGTTAAACAATGAAATTTACCCTCATTATATTTTAACAAATTTCGAGAACATTTACCTGACTTACTATTTATGGTACATGAGTCTGCTCTTAAACATAATTCACCTCGCGTGTGTTATTGCAATAATTATAAATATAATAGATCTGACAATTGCTGTATCTCTATGGATAAATACTGCTGAACATTAGAAATGTTTTATTTCAAAGATAACAAGATAATTCATAGTACAAAGGCCTCATCCAGCCCTTGGTTGACAGGAAATGTGCCAAGTATGGCCGCCGCATTGCCTCTTTGGACGGCCAAAGCAAGTCTCTGTTTGAAATAAAATGCAGATTTCTTGTCGCCTGTCACTTCAATCAATCGTCGTCCCACCTCTTTGACCAGAAGTTGTACGGATGCTCCCCACGGGCCAAGGGTTTCAAAGGCCAGGGGAATGAAAAGGAAATTCTGCATCATGATGTTTTCGTACTTGCTCCTCTTTCTCTGGCTCGCCTCTTCCGCAGCAGAGCCTTTTGTGTGGCTTGTTTTTGTAATATATGATGGAGCTAGCGTGTCAACACACGTACAATCCCACACCAGGCTTTTTCCATTTTTCCATGGTACAAGAGTGATCCCGTCAGGTCTCTTACCGTCACTCCGTGACAGTCCAACTGGTTCCAGTGTTGCCGGTATATGAATGGATGTGAGAACACGGTGTACAATATTGTTCAGTTCGGAGTGGCGTGGAAATCTTCCTTTACTCTTCATACAACTCAGTCCATGCAAACCATTTTCTTCTACCATCGTTCCACATTCACATCGATGCTTTTTCACAATAGAACAGCCCAAACGTAGTGCGACACAAGTTCTAAAAGTGAGGTTGTCCATGTAAGTACCAATATTCTTTGATGGGAAAGCGTGAAGCCAAACACCAGATTCTTTCGCTTGTAAAGCCAAGAAACGAGCTTTGTCAACTAAAGTATCATACTGACACTTTTTTTCAATGCATCTTTCTATATTTAGGGTATCCCAACTCTTTTGGAAACTTGGCTCTTCAGGGATGATGTCACCATGGTCTTCTTGCCAGCAAACTAGAGCCTCTTCTAGCATTGATATTTCAGTTCCATGGTCCATGAATGATAGGATTTGCGAGACCATGGGCTGAACACCATAGACGGAGCTCAAGAAAGCGGGTAGTGCCAAGTCATCAATCCTGCGAAGACCGAGACCTCCCTGGGCTATAGGCAGAGTGGCCTGGTTCAACTGAGCTTCGTTGAGTGACGTGTTCAAGATGGATTCTAGAGATTCATGAAGCATTTTGTCGATTGAAGAGATTGTATCTTGGAACTTCCAGAATGGTGCAGTGCGAAGTAAGTACGTCAGCTTGGGTACAAGAAGACAATTCCTGAGCAAGGTGTAGCTAGTATGCATGTCTAAGTCCTCAAGACGCTGAATTAACAACTTTAATTTGTCGATTTTTTCTCGAACAAAACTTGAAAAACCACTTTCAAAAATTGGAGATCCCAGCAAATGTAACTCAGATCTTTTCACAAGACAAATACCGGGTGCTAGTGACAGGAGGCGATTAACATCATCATTATTAAAGTCATTTAAAGAAAGAATTTTTCAATTGTTTTTGAGTGAAGTAAGAAAAGTCCTAACATACTTTGATTCTTTCAAAATACTTATGGAAGCTTTATATTTATAGCTGAATTTTAATAACCCTTTTTTTTTATTCTAGAGTTTCACTATGGAGATGTCTAGACTAAAAATTGCGTTCTGTACAATACGCGAGGAGCATTATAGTTTTACAAGCGATGCTCAAAATAGGTAACATGATAACTCTGCACAGCATCAAAGAAACATTTTTAACAGCTATCCTGACAATGTTACATTACTAGAGTCTGCCTTTGGCAATTGAATGAGACTATATTTTGTGAAAAAATACTCCTATAAAAATTCAAATCAATTTCATCAAGAGTTTGTAAGAGACAAAGTGATGGAGTTGAAGGATGAAATTTTGAGAAATTATCAGAGTTTCAAATTTTCAGCTAGATTCTTTGTTTTTTTTTTCAAACAAATCACCAAAGAAGAAGACATTGAACAAGCCTCCTTTCAAACCGAAAATTCTATAGTGTGTGAAAGTGTAGACTTTGCGTTGGACCATGATGGAAAAAACTATTACATGAACATGATATTACATGAACATTAAAAAAAATAATAATGCGTCATACATTACCAACATCAATGAAAAAAAAAATACGACTCGAATAAAAAATAATATATGTAAAAACTGTCTATCTCTCTTCCTCGTTGAAAAACATTTTCACGAACATCAATGTGAGAGACAGTAGACCGCGGAAAATTTAACATTCACCCTCGATAGTGTCCCATAATTTCTTAGGAGAAGTAATCATTTACATACCTTTGAGCATGGACTTGATAGTTTTAGGAAATGTATCATTCTTGCTATTGAAAATAATCGAACTTTAAATTTTGATGGTATACAAGGTAATACAAGTTTAAAGCAAGTAATTTATTTTGAGAAAAATAATTCTTTCTTGTCCATCAATATTTTTTGTGCGGAAGAAGTAGAAAAGAAGAAGAATGTTTTCTTTTTGTATTAACAAATTTTCATAAAGAATGTTTTCATTCTGAAAGTTTGTAAAGAGGAAAAGCCAATTCTCATTGATTTAGCATTAACATGTGGTGATAGAGGCTTGCAGCATTATTCTCTAATTAAAAACTTCAGTCGATTCAATAAAAGATATAGATATTTAATGAGATTATCTCTGTTATAACTAACACAGAAGCCATGGTGCTTGTATACTCAGCACAGATGTGTCTGAATAATAGTGGCACCTTATTTGGTCCATTATAATGGGATCAGGAAGATAATATATTCTTGCGATTCTCCTACCAACATAGTTATGTTGCGAACAATCTTCCTGTGCTTCCTCTATGATGGCAAAAAGTTTGATCTTGTTTGATGAACCTTCAACTCTCAACGAAGAAATATCGTGAGATCCAATGCGACATAAGAAGGAACCCGAAGTGAAAATCTTCATCTTCACTCCTTGTTCTGTGAATTCGATCTCCGAGGGAAATAGATAGGGTGAGGCTAAGGGGGGTGGTAAAGATCCCGGCACTTGGTGTGAGAAGTAGGGTGAGTGAGGGATGTTCCAGTAATTAGCCTGCAAGTTGTTCAAGTGAAAGTAGTCGTCTTCCAGGTACTTAAGAGCTCCTTCATAGTTTGGGCTGTTAAGAAATGACTTAACCCTCCAATTGAATTCTGAACTCAGTTTGGGCATTAGAGGTAATCGAGGCTCAACTGACAACAAACTGCGATAGTTTTTTCGACAGGTCCTGTTTTATGTTCTCCATAAAACTAGAAAATAACAGTGGGTGGTTGTCATTGAATTTCAGATGATAACATTGTTTGATGTTAGAATTTTCGTCGTTCCAAGCACTTTGGTTAGTCATTGGAAGTTTTTTTGTAGAGACAATAATTTAGTAATGCCAAAAGATAAAACCTTACACTAAAAATTAATGTTACAATTGCTCGTGAAAAAGCTTTCTTTGTGGAAACAATAATTTAGTAATTGAAAAATCAAATTTGCTGGCTTTTAATTTCCTTTTTCACCAATTTATTTAAAAATATAGTGTTACTGATTCACTCCAGCAAAAAATATTCTACTCTACTAGCCCAAATATGTCAATATACATATAAAGCTATTCTCAAAGACTTTCGCTTAAGCAGCGACAATTTAAACTGCCGTGGATGGGTTTCAGAAGACTAGAATTTATGCAGCGTGAGCGTAAAGTCTCACCCCACCCATTCTATCTCAAGAACCACTCAAGATATCGACAAGCGATAAAATATATGTTGCCTCATTTTATAGAAATTTCATTTTTGGCCCAAAAAATTTCAGCTACTGCCGGTCGTTTCGGCTGGGCGTAAGCAGCTCAAGAATCTTTCATAGAATGACCGTTTACTGTTTTAACGGTGATGAAAAGTGAGATTCATTTTAATAAATTTCAGCTCTGTTTGATCCTATTGTTCTTATAACAGATTTCAAAGCAAAAATATTGGCATTGAGAAGTGAAAATTTCGTTCTAGACATATTCAGGGTTCAGGGATAAGTTGTTTCGATAGGTAGAGTTAGTTATTTATTTTGTGTTTTTATGTCATATTTGTTTACGTGAACTAATATCTCCAACCAACCATCACACTCCAAGATCAATCTCCTAATGCCGCCACTGGTCGTTGCCCACTCTGCAACAACCTCAATTGTCCTCGTTAGGATGTAAGTGAGTAGAGTAAAAATGTCTAGGTGGTTGCTAGTAGAGCAAAACCGTATGTCTTGTTATTTTGGCGTTTTTTCGGAGTTTGCATATTTGAGCAAAATCCTGCATATTTCAACAATATTGGCAAAAATTTGCATATTTCGGGGTTTATTAGGGGGAAAAATTCGGTAAGTAGGTATATACACTATCTACCTACTCAGAGCTACCGAAGTCCATTCAAATCTTAGGACGTTAATCGAAAATCATATTTTGTGAGTGTACCTACCTACCTTCATTGTGGAGTCATGTGGGTACCTACTGAGTACTGACATGCAGCTAGCCTGCTAGCCTACAGAAACAAGATCAAACGTGTCGTAACGCGTCTGCAATACTCTCATCTGCACTCCACGTATCAGCAGGGTAGGATAGGCAGGGAGAGGGGTAGGTACCTACATGTATTGTATTTCTTTCTCTGTTTTCTTTCCTCTCTAAAAGTTTTCGGCTGTTTTCTACTTGCAGTGAATTTATTGTGTTTGTAAACGATTTACTTTTCTACTGATTTTTACTCGAGAAATGTGTATGCATAACGGAAACTCTAGTTGAAGGAGTAGATTATTTTGAGTTTAAAATATAATTTGCATTTTTGACTTAGGTAGATACTAATTTTACAATGCCAGTTTAATAAAGTAAAATTAAGTCCTGGCTTTCTCAGTGAGTTTACGGGACATTTTACATTTGATGGTTCTGTAATTCTTGTCAAAAAAGTGTAACCTGTGAAAGGATTTTTGCATATATGTTGCATTTTGCATATATTGGGCTTTTCGCTTGCATATGCAATTTTAATGCATATTTTAGCCTTTTTTGTTGCATAAAATTTGGGCTTTAGACTTATCACAGATCACTAGTTCTTATCCTTGGTCTCGTCTACTATTAAACTATTATTTCTCAAACGAAATCCAGAACAAACGATTAATATTCACTAAAAAGAATTATCTTTAATATCAAATAAAATATTCTCTATTTAACAAAAAAATGTTGTTGTTTTCTTTTATTCTAGAACTTTCCTGTTTTCCATGCACATGCATCTCATCTCATAATTTTTGACTTGGGATAGAGAGGTGTTGGAGGGATTGAGTGGTAACGAAAAGTAGGTAAGTACACTTTTTGACTTGGGATAGAGAGGTGTTGGAAGGATTGAGTGGTAACGAAAAGTAGGTAAGTACACTTTTTGACTTGGGATAGTGAGGTGTTGGAAGGATTGGGTGGTAACGAAAAGTAGGTAAGTACACTTTTTGCTTTACTAGCCCCCAACTAGACATTTTTACTCTACTTAAGTGTCATCTTCCACTAAGGTGAAGAGGGCTCGATTTTAACTATATTTAATGTTGTTTATGCACTTTTTAAGTAAGTAATACTTTTTAAGTATTAGTTCCAAGACTCTTGAGAACTTCCTTTTTCTAAATAGCAATAATTAGATTCATATTTATTTAAAATTTGATTTTGATTTGTTTCTTAAATTTTGACTTTTTGAGATCTACTTGATAGGAATGATGTGAACGATTTGAGCCTGTTATTACGAATTCCATAATGTTCTACTTTTGTAGTCGTTTTGCATGGTCAACACTATTAAAAGCTTTAGTAAGGTCACAACAGTTCTTTTTTTTTTTTTTTTTTTAAGTGGGGTTTAACGTCGCTTTCAACTGCCAGGGTCATATCACGACGGGGGTTTTACCCTCCATTCGCAGGAAACTCACAAACCTGCTACTCACATTGACCTCACCCAGCCTGAGTGGGGCCGGGAAAAGCCAGCGTCACGAGAATTAGAAATTGAATGGTCACCCATCCAAGTCTTAACCTCGCTGGATGTCGCTTAACTTCGGTGTTCTGAAGGGAACCGGTGTATTCAACATGCCATCGACGCTGGCTTACAGTTCTTTTAATTCTAATTATTTGTATAATGTGCTTAGAAAATTATCCATCTAAATTGCTCACGTATTAGAATATTATTATTCTCCAGAAAAGTCATTAATCTTAACGGTATAACTTTTCTATGACCTATGTGAGTCTCATAGTAAAAAAAAAAAAAAATACATTACAAAAACATTTTTGTTTAAAAAGTAGATAAATAAGTATAGATTTTAATAATTTTGTAAATTAGGGTAAATGTATAAATTGGGTATTTCTCGTTGAGAGATTAAATAAATCAATTGATATTCATAGTAATGAGATTAGTCTTAGTTATTGATAATTGATTTTTTTTTTTCATTTGATTTGGGAAAATTCCTTGTTCAAAAGAAGCATTTATAACATTGCATAAAGGAAGGCTGTTTATTATAGAGTGGGTATTTCATCATTACCATATGCTTCAAGGCCCTAAAGAAGTACAAATTCCGGTACTTTTTGTTTGACATTTTACTGTAAAAACTGTCCAGTGATTTTTTTTACTCTGAAGTGAAACAAATAACATAATAATACCATGAACTTCCAATTACTTTCAATGCAGAAAAGTTAAAGAAAAAGAAATGTGGCCTTTATATTTTTACTTGGTAAAGATTTTAAATGATTTTCAAAATTATTTCGTTAATAAAAATAATTGCAAAGAACATTTAAATTTACAATGGATTCCTTTCGTCATTCACACCTAAGAGATAATTTTCGCAATTATGGTCACAGACTACGTAATCTAAATTTTGTGTACAATGATAAATACAACACAAGATGCTATTCATTGAATGAACCCGTATACACAACAAGCGTACTAGGCCGACTAAATAGATGGAGAAACAGCGAGGGCAAAAAAAAATATGCAGATAAAGAGTTCATTAGAAATACAAATGGACTGACTCAAAGAGGCAGACAGAAATATTCGTATAATTCGGGTTCAAAATCCGAGCTGTCCAATTCAGTGAACATTTCCTTGTTGATTAGACCATCAAAGTTACTGAATCTCATGGCAGGTGACAATAAACAATCCACTTCTCTCCAAAGCGAAGAAATTCAAGCGTCGTGTCGTCAGAATAAAACTAACACTGAAAATCTCCAGCATACTATCGGTGATCAAAACTCTTATTTTAAAAGTGGTGACCTCGAAAATGATAAACATGAAGATGTTGCTGTATTGAAGAAAAATTCAAGCGTCGTGAGCAAAATAGGTATGGAGTCACAAAATTGGAATTCAAATAAGTGTCAAAGTGAAATAAAGCATCAAAACGAGAGTGTGAGAAGAAAAACTGTTACGTTCGCCAACCCCCTTGAATTTAAAATGGATAGCACAGAGAGATCTTACAACCCAGATGGAGAAATAGATAAATCTAGAATGCTCTGTGTTCAAAGGGTCGCCACTATTGATCTTCAACCAAAATATCACCAGAAAATAAACCGGCTGGGAATGAACTCAGAAAATGTTGATAATACGCAGAATGGCGTAGGGAAGAGTCCTAAAAAAACGTTATTTCTACGGAACAAACACACGGGAAACAGAAAGATCGACAGACATTCACATAGAAGAAAGAACATTCGGTCAAAGATGAGTAACAATATAAACGCTTATTACCTCAAAAAATCATCCCAAGAAGATATGTTTAATAAATATTGTAGAAACATACAAAACGGCATTGCACGCAAGCACCATAGTAAACCAGTCTGTCAGAGACACAAGAAAAACAGGAATAATATAAAAAATAAAAGTGCTTCTGGGTTTCGAAATTCTAGTAAACATGGTAAATCCAATGTTCGTGGAATCAAAGTTCAGTACAAATCCAAAACTCGATCACGATCAAAAAATTGCAAGGCTCGCAGGTCTCAGAAGAAATCAGTGAACTCGAGATTTTATCTACAGCAGTTAGATCAGGCTGTGAAGTACGAGAAACATTTGATGAGCCAGGTTATGATGAATTAATGACAATATTTATAAAGAGAGTAAAAGAAATGCATAAGTAGTTTGCAGTAATTTGGAATTATTTATTTTGTAAATTTTGGCTTGCGGCATCTTACAGCGTCATCTGCGTCATATAGGAACAATCAGAATATAATAAGAGTACAAATTCAATACAAAAGCTATTGTTCTTTGCAGCATAATATATTTATGTTTTACTTCATTTAACAATATTTACCAGAATTAAGTAAAAAATAAATAAAATTAACTTGTGTATTTAAGTAATAGTAAAAAATTAAGAAAATGCCAAGAGGATTTTGACAAGCCATCTCATGCGGTCCAACTTCTGATGCCTGAGGAATCAGGCCATGCCTAAGTCCCGTAAGAAACTCTTCAAACTCTACCTTCATAAATACCTTCATAGGCAGGTGTATTACCTCGTGGGGCAACTTCTAAACTTTACAGTCCAGGATTTCGTTCCGTCTTTATTTTTTGACAGGCGAGTATAATGGGGTCTTAGCTGTTCCCTCGCTCTAATAGTGTTCCATGAGAACCACTCAGTGAAGATTCCCAATATTCGTAGGCGAACAAGACACAATTGAAAATAAATGGACGAGGGAACGTGAGAATTGCGAGCCCAATGAAAACTTATATTGAATAACTTCTCAACAATTTAAACTAAACTTTGATGCTGTAATAATGTTGCCTTTAAAAATCAAAAAAATCCTGGAAGAGACTGATATTGGAAAAAATGCAGACATCCAGATTTGAGACACTCCAAGGCGTTCTTGAACCAACACCATCAACTAAGTTTAGAACTTTGGTACATCTCAAAGGTCTGTTCTGGAACCAACACCACCAACTAAGTTTAGAACTTTGGTACATCTCAAGGGTCTTCCTATGAAGACCTTACTATAGAAGGCAGAAGCCCAGTTGTGTAGCAGCACTCAACCCAAACGTATAATATATACCTTCTATCAATCTACAGGGGAACAAGTGGTCACAAAATTGAAAATTTCATGTCTGTAAATGATTTTTTTTGGTAATTTTACTTTTAAATTGTTCCTGGGTACTTTTTCATACTAAAATATTACATACAGGGTTTATTGTTTGACCAATATTTTTACTAAATCTCGAAAAACTCGATTAAAAAAAAAAAAAAAATCGATAACAAGAATAGAAAATGTTTGTATAGTGAAAGGACAGCACTTGGGTTTTAGAATTTTTCACATTAATTCTAAATCTGACCCTATTTTATTTTAAATTAAACAACATGAATCAATCATTGCATTTAATTAGCACAAAATACTCGTATACTCGAACAAGGATGGTTTTTACATTATTTAAAAAAAAAAAAAAAAAAAACGTTGACCCCCTGATATCTCCCCTGGTAAAGCTATTGGTATCAAAAAGGCATGAAAATTTATTACTTCAAATGGAAAAACATGTATTCAACAGTGTTTAACAAAAATTCAATTATTTACTTGTAAAAAAATACTGAAACCTATGAAATAAAATGTACGGCCCTATTTTGATTAAAAATCTCAAACTTGCCTTAAAATATTTTTAATTCAAGAACTTTTCAGAAATGTATTACGAATAGGGTGGTTACATTTAAGATTCCAAAGTTGACCCCCCCCCCCTGGTAATGCTAAATAATCAAAACCTGGTAGAAAATAATTCCCCCTCATTTTTTAAAATTTTAATTCGTTCTCTTGATATTTCGAGTGGCTCCTTTTTTTGGCGGACCCTGTACTTGTATAGTACACTGAGCGGATCACTTACTCGTACATTAAAACAGGATCATTATGACATTGGACTTTAAATTTCATTGTTTGTTTTGCTTAGCTTAGATATAATATAAAATTCGAAATACATAGTAAAATTAAAACAATAGGTACTTATTCAATTTTTCAAATTGTTCACTTTATCCCCCCTTTTTATTATCTCACCTGGTTGCAGGGTTTTTAGTGAAATCCTTACAAATAACACTGCGACCTCATTTGATCTGTTTTTTTTTTATTTTTTTTTTTATAATGGACATAACATCATTTAGAACTTTAATACTTTAAAGTAATCTAAACAACAATACTAATGTCCTAACAAGGCATACAAACTAACAGTTATAAACTTAACTTTAACATGTTATACAGACATTCTCTGCTCACATTCCAGCCGGAACAGATCACCAGAGAGATTAAAGTGATCATGGTCCAGCTGAAGTGTGTTCCAGAGTGTCATGGCTCTAGTTATTGGCGCTTCTTGCAGTTTAGTAAATTGGGGATCAGGAACTTGAAACAGCCCAGCCATTCTAGGTCTTAGTGTTGGATTTTGTATTTTAAATCTCAAACAATTGAGGAGGCTTGGACATAAGAGCTGGTTGTTCAGTAGCTTATACAGCAACATCAATCCGTCGAGATCTCGCCTTTTTGAGAGAGATTGTATGTCAAGCATTTCTATAAGAGTTGTATAGGAAATTGCTTGAGGGTATTTAGGGTAGAAACCATTTTCCTTTTTAAATAGATACCTAACAAAGGTGGATTGTACTCTCTCAATTGATTTAGATGCAACTTGAGTGCTAGGGCCCCAGATGACTGAGCCGTACTCAAGTTTCGATCGAACCAAGGATAAGAACAGTGTCCTAAGTACATCTACGTCTTGAACGTGCTTCCCGAATCTTATTATCAGTCCTAAATTTTTGTAGGCTGTTTTAATCATAGTGGCCTGATGTTCTTTGAATTTGAACTGACTGTCCAGTATGATACCTAGGTCCTTGTGAGAGTTGACTTGATCTATTTCGTCTTCACCCATTTTGTAAATGAAATTTACATTGTTAGATTTTCTACTGATAGTAAGTTTTTTAGATTTGGAGGGATGGAAGTGAAGGCCGATCTTGTGTAGTCTTTCTCTTACAATGTTGAGATCATTTTGAAGTTCCAGGCAATCATCCTGACAGGTTATTTTCTTAAATATCTTCAAATCATCTGCATAGAGTAATATTTTCGAATTGATATTTTTACATACATCTCCATAGGTTAGGATAAATAATAGACTAGATATTTTGGAGCCTTGAGCTATTCCAGATGTAGGTATTATCGGGTTAGAGGATTGATTTTGATAATTTACAAATAATTTACGATTAGTGAGGTATGAATGAAAAAAAATAATTACAGATGAAGAAAACCCTATGTCAGCTAGTTTTTTCAGTATAGACTCGTGGCTAATCTGGTCAAATCCTTTAGCCACATCTGTCAGAAGAATGTCAACTTGGTTCGATTCCTGTAAAGCAGGGTAAATATACTGAGCCAACTCAGTGATATTGGAGACAGTTGAGCGGCCTACTACAAAACCATGTTGAGTTGACTCAATGTTTGCGAAGACTAGTTCAGATAGGTATTTGTACAAAAGCGATTCAAATACTTTGGCAAAGGCGTTCAAGTTAGCCACGGGTCTATAATCTTCGACACAACCTGTCTCTTTTTTTGGGATTGGGGAGATGGATGTAAGTTTAAGAGTCACAACCAACTGTTGTGACCAGTTGGTTCTATTTAATTTTAACGTCCTGATTTGAGATAAATAGTCAGGACAAGGGATTTACCCTCCAACCCTCCATGTAGTCCATACCCTCCAACCGGCAGTAGTCACAACGGTTACACCAGACTCCTTGACTCACATTTCAACACCACCTGCTTTTATAACTGGGCCGAAATTTGAAGGTGATCGAACGATTTTGTGGTTGAAATAATATATTTATTTTGAATTCAATACCTACTTCTTTCTTCAATTAGGTAATAAAAATATTAATTAAAATACGTTGTCAAATAATTGCATATAACAATAAAAATAAATAATATCAACTAGGAGGAATTCCTCGAGCCCAGCAGTCCTAAACCCATGCCTGTAGGAATTTGATCTCCTAATTTCCAAATAGTGTTGCAGTTTTTCTTTCATCCGCATCCTTCAATAGCGCGAGTTGTTTTTTTTTTTTCAACATAATTTCAACACTATATTTACAATTCTAATTAATTATAATATAGCAATAACTGACATGTTTAATATATCAGGTCTTGTATCTAAATTATTAGTGATTCATTGCTGCATAAATGGGTGATTTAAGATAATGATTGTTTCGAGAGTTTGGTAGAGCAAAGAAAGTGAATGAATTGGGACGCAGTCCTGGGATGGGTACCAGTAAAAAACAGTGAATTAAGAGCCTTGGAGCAAAAGTCCCATGTGTGTACAAATAATCTCTTTTGAATTCATGACAAATTCAAAGATTTTAGCTTCAGGATAAAGAGCCATAGACGCACATAACTTATTTAACCCATCTTTGTTGACATAAGCGGTAGGTCGAGTCTGATCTAGAGATTCAACTCCCAAACATTGTCTCAAAGCGGTTATTCTCGACTTGAGTACAGTATCCATCTGATTCACTGCATCTTCACTAAAGGTTTTGTTAATACAAAGAACAGTCATTTCACACATTAAGTAGATATGTGCTTTGGTGAAAACACCCATTGTAGGTTTTCCTCTTAGCCTCTTTAAAGTCTCGATTGGATTTTCCATTACAGCAAACTTGACTCCATCATCAGGCTTTGCTGCGTAACTCATAAAGGCTTCTGCAAAACCTTCTATACTCAGTGGAAGTGCAAAGACTTTGCTGATACTAAAATCTCCATACGGGCAGTAGAGTGTAAAAGCTGAAGATTGCTTGACCAAATCTTTTAATATATTTTTCAACCCTTCAAGATCATAAACAATTTTCTCAGGTTCAGGAGAGTATCCAAAACCGTCAACCCTTTCAAGGATACCACCATCTGCTTCATCCAGGAGACAGCGTTCTCAATGAGAAAGTTTTTGTCATAAGGTGTCATGGCAGTCCCGGAGCCATCTTTCTTCTTGTAAATCCTAACAACTTTATGGTTGAAGGTCACCAAACTAATAATGTGATATCCAATTCATAGTCATTAATTGTGTCCAGAGTCGTGGTGGCAGCAGCAGTGGCTGCAGTCTTCACAGTGTCCAGAAGTGTTGACGATAGTCTCAGACATTGTCAAACATCGAATTGAAAAATCGAGAAATTGACAATAAAGTTAAAAGTGATTGTAACCTCATGGATTTAGTAGATACGACTGTTCTCGTTGGCTAACCTTCAGGCGTTCCTTGCGACAGTTGTACTGAATGCACTTAAGTGAATGCCTATAACGCTTAAAAATGTGTAGGGAGCTTGACCTTGAATAGGATTGTACCTACGCGATAAGCAAAGCATCTCATTCAGTGCATGAAACCGCCATATCATAGAGGTAAAGAAAGAACCACAGAGTCTCCCAGAAGAAAGTGAAGCATTTTTTACCCCTTCAAAATATAAGCTGTATTTATTTACTTAATAATTTTTGTCTTCTAATTCTTTAGGCATGCAATGCATTCATGGACGATACACCCTTGGTCACTTTCAAAGAATTATTTTTCAAGAAATTAGTCCCTTGATAATTCAACCAAAATAATAGCCTCACAACAGCACTACACCCTTGAGCAAACTTGGATTTGGTATTTTGAGAATTTAACCAAGAAAATAGCGTCACAACAAAACAATACTCTTTAAAAAAACAACGTTGTATAATTATTAATTACAGAACCATGTCCTTGACTACTGCACACTGTTGTTCTAAAATTTATGTGTAATTTGCAAACAAAACAGTGTGCAGTAGTCAATGACGTGGTTCTGTAATTATACATCATTGTTCTTTCTAGAGTATTGTTTTGTTGTGACGCTATTTTCTTGGTTAAATTCTCAAAATACCACATCCAAGTTTGCTCAAGGGTGGAGTGTTGTTATGAGGCTATTATTTCGGTTGAATTCATCAAGAGACTAATTTCGTGAAAAATAACTCCTTGAAACATAGAGAATTGACGTTTTTGATATCAGTTCTTTTTAATCATTCCAACACGCGACGACTATTTCAATGAAACATAGAGAATTGACGTTTTTGATATTAGTTCTTTTTAATCATTCCAACACGCGACGACTATTTTAACACGAAGTGTTTTTTGGGGAATATTGTAATCTCTTACAAAACTTGTTTAATTTTTAATTATTTTCTCTTTACAATTATTTAACCTCAGTTATTTTTACACTCATACGTCAATTTTGAGTGTCCTTCGAAGAAGTTAGTGCTTGAGATCCTATCTCTCCTATATATTTTTGTTGATTTTGGTTTTTATCTTGGGATTAAAGTCTCCCCCTCCAGTTCTCCTACACTGTAGTAAATGTTTTGAGAGACATAATGAATCGACTTTTTTCAAATTATTTTTTTCTTTAGAAGAATCAAGGTCGTTGACTAAGACCTTCTGTCGGTCTTTAGGTGCTACACAAGTACGGTCTTTGATGAATGTTTTCCCTACATAATTAGCATAATAGTCGAGGTGAATGTAAGATAGTTGATGATGTTCATTACTGATATTTTTCCTGTCACGTATCTCGACTGAAACTTGATGATAAGATGCATTCTGATCATCCAACTTTTGCAATAATAGCTTAACGTTCTCGGCAAGTCCCACGAGATTGTAAGCTAGGATGATTTCAATTAACTTCTTATTTGTTATTTCATTTAATTTTCGAATTTTATTTAGAGATGCTCCTGTCCTTCTATATGCATTTTCAATTTGAACGAGAGAGTTCATGTGAAGCAGAACATTTTTCTTGAATTTGTCTGCAACGGTAAGTTTAATTTTATTTTCGAGTTGCAATCTCTTAGAGTTCTGAAGTTCAAATTGTTTGATTTTACATTCATTTTTCAACACTTCACACTGTTCTTTATGTGTGCTTATTTTCTTCTGGGTTTCATTTGATATTATTGACTGTATTTCTAGCTCTTTATGAGCTGTAAATATCATTTCTTTCTCTGCTGTGAGCTTCTTTGTTTCATCATCAATATGCACTTCTAGCTCTCGTTTCATACCTTCTTTCAGTTTTATTTTCAGTTCAAGGTACTTTGTATCATCCATTACATCTTCAAACGTGTTTTTATCTTTCATCAAACTGTTAACATATTCTTGTCTTTTATCAGACTGCAATTTTTCATAATACTTTAGCTTCTTCTTCAGTTGTTCATTCAAAGATTCTTCTTTATTTAATGTTTCTTGGATTAAATAGTTAATCTTCGACAACTTAGAAATTTCATTTTTTATTTCAAATGTAGTTTTTTCGCACTTCTCAATATTCAACGACTGTACATGTTGTTGTAAACTATCTAGTAACTGTTTTTGGGGACACATCGTAACACTTTTGATCATTTTTTGGTATCTTTGAATATTTTACAATATTATTCCAAGATAATAACTATTATGTTGGGAAACACAAATAATTTAATCACTCAAAATGATTTAAGGCTAAAAAATCTTGCTCATTTACTTTCAATTTTATTTTGAATTACTATCGAAATTTGAATTTTTTTAAGAAAAAAAAAATCAAGCTTGAAAACTGATCAAGTAAGACCAACTTATAAATAAATTCGCTTTCACGCCAATGAAGAAATGACCAAAAAAGGCCCCATATTAACAGAAGTATTCAGACAAAAAAAAGTATCCAATAATTGGCAAATATATAAGACTGCAGGCATCTTTTTAAATTAGGAATTCGTCCCATACAGCTCCAAGCCTGAAAGTGCGAATTTACACCCACCCAGTAACTTTCGCTCTAACCCATTCTCTTAAGTATTTTCAGTAAAAAAATTTAGTGTTCTTAATTTTAACTTAAATGACAGGAGAAATGAAACGAACGCTTGACTTATTCCGAGGTTAGAACTGAATCCGTTTCCTCATTTTTCTTTATTTCTTTTTTTGTTCACATGGAGGTTAGCCCAAAAGGATTCGTTTACAAAATAAAGATCAGTTCACAAAAAGGATTCGCTTACAGAATAAAGATCAGTTCACAACATGTTCCTTTTTTGTTGTTGTTTTTTTTACAGATCCAATCTCTTTGGCGGGTTTATAATCCTACCATACCTAGTAATTGTATGAGAGGTTCCAGGTTGACTGTTAGGCGAAGGCAATGTGGGTGTAAAAAATGTTTCAGGTTCATCTAATGTTTCGCTACAAGGAACAGACACCTCAGATGGGCTATCATTTGTTTTCAAAATATGTGCCCTGTTTCGGCGATAGCACGAACCTTCTGGTATCTGAAGTAGATAAGACCTTGGAATTTTAGTCTTTTCTGGAGTACCAACATTATTGCTGGAGACCAAAATGACTGTCTGGGGTTTTCTTAAACATAACATCTTCAAATAAATTAAGTTTTGGTAAATCTTAGGCATTAACAAATTTTTGCCTAGATTGATTTTTTCATATTGTTTGTTCTTATTTCATAATCATTCTTAACTTTACTGAATTTTACAACTTTAGGTTTTAATAGTTTTTTGTGAACAGGAATTACATCTCTCAGTTTTCTAGACATAAATAACTTAGCAGGAGAATCTTTGTTATAGCTAGTAACAGAATTTCTAAGGTGAAGTAAAGCTAAATATGGATCTGAATTACTTTCAAAACATTCATTAAGGTTGATTTCACAGTACCAATAGTTTTTTGTACTAAGCCATTGGATTGGCTGTAATAAGGTGAAGTCATTACATGTTTAATGTCACAACTTTTACAAAAAAGTTTGAATTCTTCTGAGCTAAATTGTGGTCCACCATCACTAATGATTTTCAAGGGTATACCATACCTAGCAAAGTTGCTTTTTAGGTGGGTAATTACTACTTGACTTGACGTTACTAGTTAACAAAGGAACTTCAAAAAATTTAGAATAATAATCAACAATAGCTAGATATTTTTTTCCTTTAAGCATAAATAAATCAATAGCAATGGTTTCCCATGGATGGGATGGTAATTCATGACATGATAAGATTTCTCTTTGATTAGGGGCGACCGGGGTTAGTTGATACATGGGGTAGTGTTTTCTCGGTTTCTGTTCGGATTAGCTCCCTGAAACCAAGGTCAAGCATGTGAAACAAGGAATCAGAGATACTGATGTGTTTACAGCACCGTGGAAGAAGCCGTTGAGATTTTATTGCGAGAAGTTTGATTTTTGACTAGGTAAGTAAATTTTTGAAACATTGGAATTCTATTTTCTTTTTTTTTCGTGTTGGTATTTTTTTTTTTTTTTTTTTACTTGTAATATATGTAAATCTGAAAGGCATGTTGTCAGCATTAGGCTTTTATATGTAAATAACTTAGTGTTTGTGTGTGTGTTTAATAATTAGTGAAATAATCTTATTTGGGGTTGGTTGGTACAAAACTCTAGGGGGTACCAAACTGTACCAACCAACCCCTTATGGAATTCTGTGGTAATTTTTGTATTATTTTTCATGACTGATAGTTTCATTATAGATAGATAGACACAACAGAACAAAAATTACTGACACCAAGTTTTCAATCCTCTTGACCTGGACAAATATATGAGTTTGGGTGAGAACAAGAGTCTGGGCTACCTATATGACACAACAACAAACGAACAAAATTTTAGTAATTTTAATAATGGTCATAAGTTGAACAAACAAAGATTACGCTTAAAAGATTTAGATAAAATAATGACTATTAAGTTAGGACCAGAGTATGATAATATTAATATAAGTGCACCTCAAATTCAACCACAAATTTTTAATGATCCGTTTATACATTCCATTGATTTAAATGTCGTTTTTAGTCAAATATTATATGCTGATAGTGATAGTAATCCATTAGGTGTGAATATTTGTAGAATTTGTGATACATACTTTGCTAAATTAGCAATAGTCTCTCCAGATGGTAGTTACTTTTACTAATAGGAACTGGTACTGATTGGAATACTACTGACGAAATCTTTCAAGTTATGCAATTATTGAATGTTATTGGACGTGTACTAGTTGATGATTAGTCAGTTTCAACTAAGCATATTATCAATTCGCAAGTGAGGACAGTTCAATCATTGATCGGCCATGGTTATAAAATGGTAAAATTGTATTGGGATGGGAACGTTAAAGCTTCTGGATGTATGCGTAATATTCGTATTACTTTGCCAGACATTTATGAATATTTAGGCTCTAAAGTCTCGAATTTATTCAAAATTCTAGTCAATGGTGGATCATCATTCGGTGGTCAGTTGTTTCATGTGAAAAAGTTATTTATGGCGTACTACTTTATAAGATTTGGTGATAGGACTACTATCCATAATAATAACATAACAGGTGTTACATGTTTTACTTTACCAACAAAAAATACTCATCAAGTATCTTTTACCTATTCAACAACAAGAAGAGGTAGAATTTGGGTGATTGGTGAATTAATAATCGAACTGTTTAGAAATTCAACTCCTGTCAACTATTTTTCTGGTTTGAAACTTGCTCAATATTCAAGACAGTTAGATGATGCTGATATTTAGATGGGTCGGATTCAAAATGGAAGCTGTGACTAAGAAAGTTCAAAAACCAAAACCTTTCTTTAAGAAAGGAAAACCAACTAAGGAATCATCAGAAGATGTTCCTTCTACATCTAAAAGCAAGTATGTTCCTCCTTATAGGAGAGAAGAGAAAAGCGAAGATGTTGACGAGTTCAAAGAGAAGAAACCATTCAAGAGGCCAGGACCATCCTCCTCGAAAGTGCCACCACCAACGATGCTGCATAGGAATGCAAATCCAACTCCGCAAAGAAATGATTCAATCATTGATGAATCAATATTCGGCAGAGAATCTGGAGATATCGAAAACCGTGCACATGAAAGTTTCACTCCATTTCTCGGGGGTATCACCGAAATCACTGAAGAAGTGATGGAAGTATACAGCTCAGAGGAGACGCAGATAGAAAGAAAGCTATTGGCGTCAGAACTCCAGTACTACCACACAGCTCTTTTAGCCATCCGAAATGTGGCTATTAAGCAACGCACAGCTAGACAACGTCTAACTGACGCTGAACAACAGTTGCTGCAAATCGTCAAACATGATGAATTTGCTATTGCTGAACCAATTCACGACTACCTATCATCAATAGGTCATGTGAAATTGGAAAGTGGAAAGGTGATTGAGTATCGATCTTTCGATACACCAAATCATGCGAACCATGGATTTGGAGGCCACCATTCTAGAGATAGAATTGGCCTAGACAATCACAACCTCTATGAGGAAGTTCCTTGCTTAGGAATTTGTTCTAGAGTAATCATGATCGCAGCACGCGCTGATCATGCCGCAGATTTAGTAGCGCCGGAAGGCTTGCTACCAGATGTCGCTAACAACAAATTGTTATGCTGGCACAATATCAAGAGCGGAACGAGACAAGAAGTCAAGAACAGACTCGGTATACATGGGATAGATGATACTCACTTCCCAGAGACTATTACTGGCACTGGCTTCAACTACGAATACGTAGTTTCATTATCAAGAATCGTTGAACGACTGAATGGATTCAAAGTTGACAAAGTTAATTTGTACAACATGACCACAGCTGGATCCCATTATTAATGCTACGAGTACGAGGATCAGAGGAACTCGGAGAAGAATTCGTGGTGTTGGATGTGAAGATGGAGCAGGAGTGTTTGACGTATGATTGTAAAGAGTATTTTAACGTTTATTGAATATACAGCTATGTCGAAGATTTAGTAAAAAAAAAAGTTGAAATGATATTCCAAGTACTAGTTGATGATTAGTCAGTTTCAACTAAGCATATTATCAATTCGCAAGTGAGGACAGTTCAATCATTGATCGGCCATGGTTATAAAATGGTAAAATTGTATTGGGATGGGAACGTTAAAGCTTCTGGATGTATGCGTAATATTCGTATTACTTTGCCAGACATTTATGAATATTTAGGCTCTAAAGTCTCGAATTTATTCAAAATTCTAGTCAATGGTGGATCATCATTCGGTGGTCTGTTGTTTCATGTGAAAAAGTTATTTATGGCGTACTACTTTATGAGATTTGGTGATAGGACTACTATCCATAATAATAACATAACAGGTGTTACATGTTTTACTTTACCAACAAAAAATACTCATCAAGTATCTTTTACCTATTCAACAACAAGAAGAGGTAGAATTTGGGTGATTGGTGAATTAATAATCGAACTGTTTAGAAATTCAACTCCTGTCAACTATTTTTCTGGTTTGAAACTTGCTCAATATTCAAGACAGTTAGATGATGCTGATATTGAGATGGGTCGGATTCATGAAACCAATGATATTCCAAGTATTTCAGCTAATATTAATGGGGTTACGACATCTATTTAACTTTGGATTCAACTAGGTCTATTGGGACAGACGTTAATAATTGAATGGGTGAGTAGAAGAACCAGGAATGTCAAAAATCGACTTTTCAGGAAAGCAGAAATAAGATTTGTCTTATTTTTGCTTTCCTGATGCTAATGAGTATAATAAAATTAAATTTTACATTCCTTGTTATTCGACAAGATTCTCACAACTAGGTACTAATACCGCTAGCAAAAGTGGTCAGTTATTTTGTTACATTCCTTGATTTAAATCAGATTTTTTTTCCGCTTCCCCCACTTTAAAATCGAAAAAAATTATACTTTTAAGGGGTATTTCTCCTTCATATTCACAGAGATGATAGAAAAGAGTCCATTCTTTCTTATTCTACGAAGAAAAAAAAATCGATTTTTGACATTCCTGGTTCTTCTACTCACCCATTCAATTATCGTTTAATTGACGAAGCTACTCGTCAGATTAATGAAGTTAATTCTTCTAAGAATGCTAAGAAATGATGTCCAGCTATAGCTAAAAATCAAACTTCAGGTCCTTGTTTCCATCCGTGAGACCGATGCGTAGAGGCAACCTTTAGGTTTCCTTTTTTAACCTTAGTTTTAGATACTGTTTTATTTTACTATTAGACCTAAGTTTTTATTATATATCAGAATAAGACAGGGAAATTGTGAAAAATGGGTAGTTCCCGTTAATTAATTTAAAAATTAAAAAAAAAAAAAAAAAAAAAAATAGCTTAGATGTAGTTATCTCAGCCACGTAGGCATTTGTTTAGGTTTTAGTTCTGAGACTATACGAGGATTAGATGAAAAAAAAAATAAAGTATGCAGTTGAGTCTTCTGAGGCAAGTAAGGCTAAAGTAACCTCTGGGTCTCTAAGAAATCTTTCCACCAAATTACTATCCTGAAGACCAAAGATAAATTTATCCCTGAGCAAAACTTCTTTGTCTTTGAAATTACATGGTACCTTTAAATCCTTTAAGTAATTGTCGATACCGTGTCCTGGTTTTAGCTTCGCATTGAAAAACTTAAAGTGCTCGTACAAATCATTTTTCTTAGGGAGAAATACCTCATCAAACTTCTCAATCACTTTTTCCAGACTCAAATCTCCATCCTCTAACTCGAATGTACTGAATAGCTCGATCGCTTCCTCCCCCATGAGATGAAGCAGCACCGATATCTGCGTTTTGTCCGACTTCTCACATCCTTCTGTTGCATTATTATAGATCTCGAACCTTTGTTTAAATCTCTTCCAATTACAAGCAACATCTCCATCATACACCATCTCTGAAATACTCTTTAACTTATTATATTCACTCATCTTGCTTAAATTCACAACACAACAAAAATTACTGACACCAAGTTTTAAATCCTGGTTTTAAAGCATGGTTCTGTGACATTCAAATAGAAGGTAAAACTGTGAGATTTAAGATAGATAGTGGTTCAGAGGTAAACATAATACCTATGCATATATTCAAGCTGAGACCGGTTAATATTAAGCTTGTACCTTATGGTGACCAGACAAATATCTCTATATATAAAACAGAAAAAAGGACTACCTACCTACCTACCTACCTATGTTTGTTTGTTTGTCCGGAGTTGTTTAGCCAAAACGGTAAGAGATAGCGAAAAATGTCTCAGAATTGACCCCCCCAAAACCATTATCGCTTTGTCCAGAAAAATTATAAAAAGTTCAAAAAGGCATTGCTGTCCAGCAGTACGGCCATGCCTTAGTAAATTTGAAATTTAGTCCCGTTGCAAAGCACGGGCAAACGGCTAGTATATCCTAAAGGAAAAGTAGAGCTACAGTGCTGTCATGGATATATTAATATGAAAGCTGATTGTTTGATAGTGGATTTGAATGTTATTCCTTTGTTGGGTCTAAGCACATGTATAAATTTGCAATTAATACAGAGAACGTATTCTATTCACAGTAATTATACAAAAGAGATGGTATAAAGAGTAATGAAGATTTATTCACATGACTTGGTAAAATACCAGGGAAGTATCACATCACGCTAAAAGATGATGCTGTTCCAGTCATAAGTCCACCAAGGAGAGTGCCGTTCAACATTCAAGATAAGTTGAAGGATACTCTGAATAACATGGAGGCTGAAGGCATCATAGAAAAGGTGGAGGAGCCAACTGACTGGGTCAGTAATCTTGTGATAAAAGAGAAGAAGTCGGGTGAGTTAAGCATATGTATAAGACCCTAAAGCACTCAATAAAAACACAAAAAGAGAACATTATGTTCTTCCTACTTGTGAAGAGATTATTCAGCGCCTGAACGGCCGAGCTGTGTTCTCTGTGATAGATATGAAGCAGGGCTTTTGGCAGATAGAGTTAGATGATGAGAGTGCTAAGCTATGCACTTTTAATACTATGTTTGGTCGATATTGCTTAAAAAAGCTCCTTTTGGTTTAGTTTCGATTCCAGAAGTATTTGGTAAGAAAATATCACAATTTATTTCAGACATAGAAGGCGTTGAAGTTTATTTTGACGATTTAATCATCGCTGGCCGCAATAGCGAAGAACATGATCAAATTTTGATAAAAGTATTTGAGAAAGCCCGAGAGTTCAATGTTAGATTTAATGCTGAAAAGTTTCAGTATAAGAAAGACAGTGTTAAATTTTTGGGGAAAGAAATTTCAAAGGAGGGCGTGAGACCTGATAAGGATCAAGTAGCTGCAATTGTTGAAATGGAGAGAGTAGATATAAAATGTCTAGGTCGGGGCTGGTGAGGCAAAAAGTGTACTTACCTATTTCCTTTTTGTTACCACTCAATCTTTCTAACACCCTTCTATTCCGAGTGTAAAAGTACACTGATATTATGAGATGCAAAACAGCAAAGTTCTTATCACCTGAGTTGTTTACATAATCGTTGCTGATAAGAACTTTGTTTACCGCATGTTTGTATTATATCGGATGATATTTTCCTATTGATTTTTTTAATGCATCATCAAGCGGGATCATCAAAGCGGTTTGTTATTGTACAAACAGTTTTGTTTACGTAATATATTATTGTTAATTGCTATTTTCTATATGCAGTTCTGAACTATTGATAAGTGTTGACTATAAGTAGTGCGTATAAGGGGTTCAAAGTCGGGAATACCGGCCTTTGAAAAGAGGGTAGACGTCGGCGGGAGGAAAAAAATTCAACTCAATTTTATTCTACAAGAATATTGCAGCACTATTTTGTTTGACATATATTAAGTATGATTTGTCAGAGTAATTATGAACATAATATATATGTTACAAATATAAATTACTGTATATAACCACCCTCTTTTAATTCTTCTTCTATAGATACAATTTCATTATTATGCCTAGTATGTCCAGCACTTTTAGAGGCATGTAATAATTCTAGACGTGTCACTAACTCATTAGGATCGTTCCAGTACACATAATCTTTTTTCATGTTACTATCTATCAATAACCCCCTTCCAAGTAGGAATGTTTGTAATTTCTGAGTTTTCAACTTTTTATCACCAATAAATCCACACGAATCAGCTATTTTTTTATAATTACGCACATCTAAACTTGTAATCAGATCTTCATTGGGTTGTCTCATGAACAATAGTTCGTTTATTCCAGTTTATTTTACTGAAAAGAAAAAACATACAGTTAGGGGTTAAGAACAACTTTTTTCAAATAACGTTTAATTGCAAACATGAATGTGCACTTCAGCAAAAACAGGATCTTGCCATTTTTGAAAGTTTATTCAATAGCCTTAACAACAACTAACAACCTGCTTGCATTGAAAATCATGGTTTCACCTTAATTATTTATTGCTGATCTGTCTGTCTCGGTAACATTATTGCTTAAGATTGTAACCTTATTTTGATATTTACTTTCAAATAAAAAAGCTATAAAAATATCCTTCACAGAAACTGTAAAAATAAGAAGGCTATAAAAATAGAGGCTGGTTTGAGGTAATATTTGTAAAGATATTTATTTCCCATGGGTAAATTATAGTAATAATAATGCTGGGTGAGGTTAATGTGGGTAGCTGGTATGATTTTTAACGAATGAAGGGTAAAACCCTCGTCCTTATCCAAGACGTTAAATCAAATAGAATCGTTGGCGTTAGGAAGGGTATCAAACCTTCAAAAATGTGTCAAACCAACCAACCTCAACCATGAGGTTGAACAATGTCGATCCTGCTCAGGCAGTGTAATGGTCTACAGATTTGTTAGCTAAAATATCTCTAGATTTACTCTTGTAGAAATTTACTGTAAAAGTCTTTTCACAATTTTGTGGGTAATGCAGCATTACTAAGAACCTCCTTTACTTTTCGAATTCTATTACATTAATTTCTTTTACTCTGGTAATGTCACCAATGGTTGTTACTAATTCAAGTAATTTCCTCATGAGGTATGAGTGAACTATTTAGATTAATATAGCTCAAATGCTTGTAGAATAACTCTTATATAAATTGTAGTAGAGAAAATATTTATGTATTATAAATAATTAATATTAAATCATTAATCCATAACAGAAGTAAAGATGATACATAATTATTTTGAATAAACTAATCATGGTCGGTTAAATTTTGACACATACTGTATCGAGTCAGTGGACCACTTCTGGTTTTTTTTCCAAACAACTTTCGAGATATCTTTGGTATAATAACTGCAACCAAAAATATATTCGCTTTAGTCTGCGAGTAGAGTTCGACCAATTTTCAAACCAATTTTTTAACTTCTAAGTGTTACGTTGTTAGGTCAGTTACGCGAAAATGAGTGAAAATTCGAGAAATCCATCAGCTAAAAAAACTTGTATTGTTCGACCAACTCCTAGACATCTGAGTTCTACAGCTTTGTCGAACAATCGGTTACGGACAGCGATCTCGCTAATTCGTGACAATTTAACACTGCTTCGGGAAAGTTTATCCGAAGCACAAATTTTACAATTATACCGCGGCGAAAATTTTCAAAGTCATACTGAAGTGGCGGATTCACCTGTGTCTGATGAAATCGAAAATCAAAATTCCCCCATTTCATCAGACACAGATTCTGATGAAACACACTTTTCAGAGTTGTATGGGGTTGAAAATTTCAACATAAATATTTTAGGGTCTGATGTTCCAAATCAGGGTCTTCTCGAATTTGAAACATCACCGGGGGGAGATGTTCCAAATTCCCCTGTGATTGGAATGTTACCACATGATTTCAATTCTTTTACCGGTTCACACGTCTTTGAACCTGATAATCATGTGTATGTGACTCCAATTCATAGATCCCCTATGCTTGGAGAAACATCACGCGATTGGAGTTCTTCTACTCCTCCACTAGTCTTTGAACCTAATAATCATGTTGATCCGACTCATGATTCTTCCATGTTTGGAACAACACCAGATTGGGGTTCTTTTACTAGTGAAGGAGACGTGTTCGAACTGTTTTCTCCCCCAATTCCACAAGATGATTTGGAAATTTTCGAGTCATCATCTATCATTATTATATCTTCCGACGAGGAAGATTAGATTTTTTTTTTTTTTTCACGATCGATTAGACCTCCGCGCTTTCTATTGCTCATGCTTAGACTTCCGCGTTTTTAGTTCAGTAATATTGATCCTGTAAATGGTAAGTTTTGTATAATTAATATTTAATATTACACTACTGATAGTTTTTGTTTTAAGTCATCCACTAAAAGTTTATTTTTGTACTACGAGTGTTGACAAATAATAAGAGTTTTCACCCTTAATATATGTCAAACAAGATAGTGCTGGAATATTCTTGTGGAATAAAATTGAGTTGAATTTTTTTTTTTTTTTTTTTTTCCCCCTCGGCCGACGTCTACCCTCTTTTCAAAGGCCGGTATTCCCGGCTTTGAACCCCTTATACCCACTACTACTATATGACTTTGATTTGAGTTAAGGTGACTTTGACTCGAGTTTTCTTCAAGGTGACTTTTACATGAGTTTTTCTCAAAGGGACTTTGACTAGTGATTATCAAGACACGCGTAATACCTTTATCTTTCAAAGTGCTGCTACCGGTGGGGAGAATCATATATAAACTTCAATTTTCTTTACATTTTTCATCAGTTTGAAAAGTAACCCAGCAGCTTCTTTACTTCCAACCATCAGCCTAATCAACCTAATCCAATCTATCAGCAATGGATTCATCATCTTCATTAATTCCTACTGCTCGACATGGAAGTAAGTAAAAAAATAAATATATTTTGAATATTTTTTGATAATGATTTGATTTCGTAGTGAAATAATGATTTTATTTTTTTATGTTTTAGCAGCAGCAAGTACAACTTGGCTGGTGTCCATAAAAAAAACAACAAGGAGGTTTGCAGCAGGATGATGTCATCCTGCGGATAGTTAATAATCTAAATTTGAAGGTATGAATCAAATAATTTTATTACAAAAAATTCCGTTTATTCTAAATATCTATGTAGAGAGTTGTAAGTTGATATGAAAAGACGAAGTTCAGTTTATAGATTTGGATTAAGATTTATTAATAATATTGGTTTGGGCAGTCATTAAAGATACAAGCAATGTAAAAGTGAGAAGTTCTATACATTATTTTAACACTGATTATTAACATGAAATGATAAAATAGTACAGCATTTAGTATAACATTTAATAGCACGGCGCACGCTACACCTACTATAATTGATTTACTATTTCATATGAAAGTACAATAATTTTATGATAACTGATAAATATTTATTTTATTTTTCAGAGTGAGAATTGGAGAAAATTAAAGGATGGGATCTACTACATCAAGACGGAATACTTCTATAAAGAAGATACATTTGGTTTCATTAATAGAAAAGATTTGGTTTCATTAACAGAAATAGCAGAGAATTCATAGACCCCAAAACATATATTATTCTATACTATGCTTTTGTGCGACCCATCTTAGAGTACGGCTCTTCTGTGTGGTCCCCTTACTATGAAAAATATATCACTAAGATCGAATCTGTACAACATAGATTTCTTAGAAACCTTGCATTCAAACAAAAAAAACCACATTCAAAAACGAATCGAGCCGAACGTGCTCAACTTTGAAACCATACTGAGCGTGTGCGAAAACTCGATTCAAACCGAAGACGAACTTCGTACCCAACGAGACCACGGCGGCGTTTGCGAAATCACGTCGCCGTTTACGCGCACCAAGTGTCGCGTGTTCTACCTCGAGGCACATACGGAATCGCTCCTTTTACAAAATCGAATCGTGCTGCGAAGTTTGTTCAAAAATAAAAAGGTGACGTTCGCGAAAAATCAATTGCTCTTGTGGAACTTTTTGTTTACCTACTTGATTTTCACGCATCCAAACGTCGACAAACAACTGTCGAAGCTCGTCTACAATTCGTTGCAAACAATGTTAGACAAATACAGAGTTTACATTTCACTCAGTTTGCCGTGTTACTTGCCGCTCGAACGGGTACCAATGAGAATGGCGCTTTGGTTTTTGTGCAAGGTGGCGGCGGAAAATCACGCAATCTATCCCAACGCCGACGTTGTGTCTTTCGCGTCCTTTGGTTCTGAAATTTTACGCATGTCAAAAAAAATTAAAATTCTTTGAAAATTTGTTTATAATGAAGGTTTGTAATTTACAATCTACAATATAAAATTATTATAAAATAAAAATTGAAATAAATCACTTTTATTATAGTTATATATGTACATTTTTTTATTTATTACATTGTTGTTTTCAATTTGTAGTAGCTTCCGAAGTCGAAGATTATGATGATGATGACGTCGATGAATCGTAGATGTCGTTGTTTTCGGACGAGTTTGTTTGATATCCGTCGTCGTTGTTTTCGGACGAGTTTGTTTCATATCCGTCGTCGTTGTCGTCACCATTTTCTTGGTCGGAAAAATCGTAGTCGCTATTTTCGTATCCTTCATCCGAATCGTTTGAAAAAGTTGACGATGACGACGATGATGATGATTGCGACGAAGGATAGTCGACGTAATCTTGCGAAGATTTGTAATCTTCGTCGTCGTTATCCAAATAGTACCACGCGTTCTTCCTTTTATCGTCTTCGTTGAGCGCCATTTTGAAAATCGTTATCGATGTTGCCCCGGTGCAAAAGTTTGATCGGCAATGTTTTGTAGAACTTTTTCTTGTGCGGCGATAATAGCGTCGGCGTCGTAAATCAGCCCGTTCAACTTGTTTAGTTGGGCCAACAGATTTTGTCTCTCCTTAGTATTTGTGTTGTTGTCGCTGTTTGTCGTCGACTCTTCGAGAACGGCCGCCGCAACAACGCAACGGAATGTTGATAGAGAGCTCTCGATGACGACAAAATTCCAATTCTACAAAAATATTTGTTGAATGACGTCGGCCAGTTGTGGCTTTCCCGTAGGAGATGCGAAACAAAGTCCGGTAACCTCAAATGTTCTCCATGCCAGCACGTATCCTCCGAGCACACTTGGAGCTCCGCCGGGCGGACGGTGCCGTCCCGGGGCGGCTACAAGTAGTGACCGAAAAAAAATAAAATAATGTTTCGCCGTCAGTTTCGACTTCTGTGCGAAAAAAAATTACATTTGTGAATACTTTTTAAGTTTCTACCTCGATCCGGTCGGCCGCCGGCCGCAGCCACCAAAAAGCGGAAAAGCGACGTCGGCCAGTTGTGGCTTTGCCGTAGGAGATACAAAAAAAATCCGAGCCACTCAAATGTTCTCCATGGCACAAAGTATCCTTGGCGCCAACTTGGAACTCCGCCGGGCGGATGGTGCCGCCCCGGGGCGGCTCCAAGTAATGGCCAAAATGAAAATTTAAAAAAATATTTCGCCGTCGGTTTTGAAAACTTTCTCAGACCGAACAGAGTTTTTTTCCGCAAAATCCTTGAATTTTTGAAATAATTCGAGGATTTTTGCTTCTTTTTGTTTTGAAACTTGTAAATGTGACTTTTTGATGTGACAGATAAATATACGAATGACGAAAAAATGTTTTTCGCCCGAAATTATACACCCGTCTGATGAAATCACAATTTGTTTGTCGAAACGCAAAAAAAAGAAACGAAACAAATATTTGTGTTTAGTTCATCGTCATAATGAAAGTTGAAAACAGACGCATTAGTCATTTTTTTTTCGCAAAGAAGTCGAAACCGACGGCGAAATATTTTTTTTATTTATTTTTTCGGCCACTCTTTGGAGCCGCCCCGGGGAGGCACCGTCCGCCCGGCGGAGCTCCAAGTGTGCTCGGCGGATACGTGCTGGCATGGAGAACATTTGAGGTTCCCGGACTTTGTTTCGCATCTCCTACGGGAAAGCCACAACTGGCCGACGTCGCTTTTCCGCTTTTTGGCGGCTGGCGGCCGACCGGAGCGAGATAGAAAGTTAAAAATAGTCGCATTAGTCATTTTTTTTTCGCAAAGAAGTCGAAACCGACGGCAAAATATTTTTTTTATTTATTTTTTCGGCCACTCTTTGGAGCCGCCCCGGGGAGGCACCGTCCGCCCGGCGGAGCTCCAAGTGTGCTCGGCGGATACGTGCTGGCATGGAGAACATTATAGAATGAAAAAAAAAAAAATCAAAAAAAAAAACCGATACAGTCTGTCTTTCTTACGCAAGCCAAAATGGGGTGGGGATGGGGGGCGGCTTATAGCGAAAAACGTGCACACCCCACCCGGGATGGACCGCGAAACGATGCCCGCGGCGGGCACACTTTTACCAGCGCTGGAAATCGACACCAAATAAAAACCGACGGACCTCCTATGCTGGTCATGTTAAAAGCTGTCTTTCTTACGCGGTGTAAGATGTACAGCAACTTTACATCCTACGCAAGCAAAAATAGGTCTTTAGCGTAGGAAAGACAATTCCGTTTGATTTAACATGGGAGAAAACCTACGGTGCGTAAGAAAGACAGATGTGATCGGTTCTACAATACCGATCACATTCAGTCTTTCTTACGCAGGGTAAACGGTCCACGGTAGCGGGCTTCGCGCGAGAGATACCATCTCCGTGATGGGAAGCGAAGCCGGTCTCCTTGCTTTGGCGAGCTCAACGCACCGACCAGCGGCGCCGTCCGCCCAGCGAGGCCGCCCTCGGGCGCCACGCAAAACAGGGTTTAACAAACCACTAGACGCGTGCAACTAAGTTAACTTTTTCCGTCGCCATCCTCGAGCGAGCCACCCGAAACCTATATTTGACGCCTTCGGCGCCGTTTTCGGAACTGCACTTTGGCCGCTACGACGTCCGAAAGGAACGCCAATGAGCGGCGCCCATTTGCGGCGTTCCCGTACGCCGTAGGTGGTTTGCATCGAACACCGAAAATGTGCACCGACTTCGAACGCATCGGTAGGACGCGGCGTGAACATTGCCGGTTGCGTTCCGGCCGAGCTACGGCGTTGAAGGCGTTGCGTAAGAAAGACAGTTTTGCGTAAGAAACACAACTTGCATGGGGTTGTCAGCGAGGGCTTGCGTAAGAAAGATCGAGCCACTTTGCGCGCTGCCCGCCGCTCGGAGCGACTCAAGCTCGAAGAGAAACTTGCGCGCCGTACTCTTACAATTGTAATTCGCGCGGCAGTGCCGTTCTCGGCCGCCAGGCAGCCCTGCCAGACGGTTTTCCGCAATCCCGGTTCGAGCGACAAACGAATTTCTTCGAAATCGACCAAAACGGCCAAAAAAAGTGAAGTTAGTCAGTGTTGGTCCGATTCCGACCAAACCACCCCTATTGGACGGCTTTTGCCAGCCGAAAACCGGGCGACCGGGTAAACGTGGGAGTTTCGCACGCGGTGAGCCAGAATGCTCGATTGCTCGATTGAGCTGACTTTCTTACGCAAAAATCTTTCTTTCTTACGCAGAAAAACCGAATCAGATTGTCTTTCTGACGCAGATCTTCCTTCTGACGCTGAAACAAAAATAATCGGACAACCGAACGAGAGCCGCATAGGGGAAGATGGCGGTGACCTTCATCTCGGGTAGGGGAACTTTGCGTAAGAAAGACAATCTGCTTCGGTTCTACTACAAGAGTGGCGATCGCGCCGTTCCCGTACGAGATAGGACGACCGGTCCGGGAAACGAAAACGTTCGCCTGGGTCCTTCGACCACGATTGGGCTGAAAGTGGCGCCACCCACCCGGCGGTGCCGCTCAGGGGTGGTTTCGAAAATCGGTAAAAAAACGAGACCGAAATCGATTTTTGGCGTCGGTTTCGACTTCTTGGCGAAAAAAAAATGACAAATGCGAATATTTTCAAGTTTCCATCTCGCACCGTTCGGCCGCTAGCCGTCCGGAAGCTGAAAAGCAACATCGGCCATTTGCGGTGTTCCCGTACGAGATAGGACTACCGGTCCGGGAAACGAAAACGTTCGCCTGGGTCCTTCGACCACGATTGGGCTGAAAGTGGCGCCACCCATCCGGCGGTGCCGCTCAGGGGTGGTTTCGAAAATCGGTAAAAAAACGAGACCGAAATCGATTTTTGGCGTCGGTTTCGACTTCTTGGCGAAAAAAAAATGACAAATGCGAATATTTTCAAGTTTCCATCTCGCACCGTTCGGCCGCTAGCCGTCCGGAAGCTGAAAAGCAACATCGGCCATTTGCGGTGTTCCCGTACGAGATAGGCGAGTCGAACCGAAGACCAAAAAGGTGTACCAGGTCAAAACACATCGGGTCAGACCACCAGCAACATAGCAGGTTGCATACGTTTCGAGTAATGAAGGCGCAAAGCCGTTGCGTAAGAAAGACAATCTGCGTAAGAAAGACAATCTGCCTCACCTGTTTGCTTTACTGAGGGGGAGATTAGAGCACCTGCAACTGAGTTAATTGAATATTCATTGAAGCGCTCACTGTCTATGAATATGGTTTCTATGTGCGGTCAGAATTTGGCTGAAAATAAAGACAGTGAAGGGGTAGGAGGGGTCAAATCGGTTGAATAACATCATAGACAATAATTTCCAATCCAACTGCGAATACAGTCCATGGAAAGATGTTTCCGGTAAAGCGTTGTTTACCTAATACACTCTCTATAGATGTTTCTGGTAAAGCGTTCTTTACCTAATACACTCCATGTAAAGATGTTCCTTGTAAAGCGTTGTTTACCTAATACACTCCTTGGAAAGATGTTTCCGGTAAAGCGTTGTTTACCTAATACACTCTCTATAGATGTTTCGGGTAAAGCGTTGTTTACCTAATACACTCCATGTAAAGATGTTTCTGGTAAAGCGTTCTTTACCTAATGCACTCTATAGATGTTTCTGGTAAAGCGTTATTTTACCTAATACACTCCATGTAAAGATGTTTCTGGTAAAGCGTTGTTTTACCTAATACACTCCATGTAAAGATGTTTCTGGTAAAGCGTTGTTTACCTAATACACTCCATGTAAAGATGTTTCTGGTAAAGCGTTGTTTTACCTAATACACTCTATAGATGTTTCTGGTAAAGCGTTCTTTACCTAATACACTCCATGTAAAGATGTTTCTGGTAAAGCGTTGTTTTACCTAATACACTCCATGTAAAGATGTTTCTGGTAAAGCGTTGTTTTAACCTAATACACTCCATGTAAAGGTGTTTCTGGTAAAGCGTTGTTTTACCTAATACACTCCATGTAAAGGTGTTTCTGGTAAAGCGTTCTTTACCTAATACACTCCATGTAAAGGTGTTTCTGGTAAAGCGTTGTTTTACCTAATACACTCTATAGATGTTTCTGGTAAAGCGTTCTTTACCTAATACACTCCATGTAAAGATGTTTCTGGTAAAGCGTTGTTTTACCTAATACACTCCATGTAAAGATGTTTCTGGTAAAGCGTTGTTTTACCTAATACACTCCATGTAAAGGTGTTTCTGGTAAAGCGTTGTTTTACCTAATACACTCCATGTAAAGATGTTTCTGGTAAAGCGTTGTTTTACCTAATACACTCCATGTAAAGGTGTTTCTGGTAAAGCGTTCTTTACCTAATACACTCCATGTAAAGATGTTTCTGGTAAAGCGTTGTTTTACCTAATACACTCTATAGATGTTTCTGGTAAAGCGTTCTTTACCTAATACACTCCATGTAAAGATGTTTCAATGCTCTGTTAAGCTCAGACCACCTAGTTTAGTTTATGTGGATTGAGGGTTCTGACCGGGATTCGAACCATAGGACTCTCATGTCATATATCATAAAACATCACTTGAATGGGACTCGAACCATTACCTTCGCACAATGTGAAATAATACTCCATTCACTAAATTCTCATTGTTATTTTTTTACAAGCTATAATAGTCAACACTAGGTGTAATTAATATTGAAGCCTTTACAATCTACTGATTACCCCACCTGAGGTCTCTTGAAAACTTACTGGGTGAATCTGACATACATATTATACTAGCGGGTTACACCCGCTTCGCCAAGCCATCACACACACGCACACATACACACACGCACACACGCAAACACGCACACCCACACCAACACCCAACACACACACCCACACACCCACACCCATCCACACACACACCCATCCACACACACCCACACCACACCACACACACCAGACACACCACACACGCTTTACCAGAAACATCTATAGAGTGTATTAGGTAAACAACGCTTTACCAGAAACATCTTTACATGGAGTGTATTAGATATAACAACGCTTTACCAGAAACATCTTTACATGGAGTGTATTAGGTAAACAACGCTTTACCAGAAACATCTTTACATGGAGTGTATTAGGTAAAGAACGCTTTACCAGAAACATCTATAACATCCAGCAATTTCCTGTCTGTCTTGCAATCATTATGTACAACCATTAAACCGAACCCAAAAACACATTGGTTTATTCCAACCGCTATAATCGTCATCATCTGCATAATAATGTTCATCCTGATTATTTTAAAAATAAAGTTTAAAAAAAATCCAACATAATACTCTCAGTCGAGGAAACTAATATATAATTAAATAGAAAAAAAGAAAAAAAGCAATAATTACGACTAGTACCACCCCGTATAGTGGCCGGATCAGATAAGAAAACTGTAATCAACTCGAATGTCTTGCTCATGTTATCAGCTCGTTTGATCACAAAAGAAACCTCTATAGTACAGAGAGTGTATTAGGTAGAGAAGTAGTCAGTGCACCCCGAGCTGTCAGTGATTGCAAATCGCTGCGTGTTTTTTCTTCTATATTTTTTTTACTCGTGTGTGCCAATAGTTATTGTATATTTTTTCTTCATATTTTGTTGATTTTGTGTATTTGGGAAAAATGGAAGGTTCAAAAACGTACGAGTTGAACATATCATTTGATCAATTTATCGACAAATGCATCTTTCCGGATATTCGGCAGTACAAATTAAATCGAGCTGCGGCGGTTATAGGCCGTTCGGTTTTGCGAGCCGACGACATATCTCGAACCATGAATAAATCAGAACTTTTAAACTATATTTTTCTACAGAATAATAATACTACCCATTCCAATTCGTCAGATTTTCGTTACATGCAACAAAAATGCGTGTCGTATACATGTGAAGACGATAGTTTATATTTACTCGATCGCGACAATTTAAGCGGAAACGCGGAAATGTTTGTTACTCAATTTATTAGTTCGGCCGCTATGGCAGCTCAGGTGATGGGCGACGAAAACAACACCATACCCCCCGTCGGCGAGGATCGTCTAGAGAGGACATGGGATAAATGTGAACGCGCAACGCTGTCTGGAACACACAAATATATATTAAATCATGCGCCAGCTCCCAGTCTCGTTGATGAAGCAACAAGAAGTGATTATTTTGTAGGCCCACTGAGCCAATGCATCAATCAAGTGCGTATAGCCCAAGAAAATCAGATTTCCGTGAGCAGGAACCCTGATTTGGGGAAAAGTTGCGGCATCAACGTATCAGGATTTTATCTGGCGCAACAGTTTGCGTCTTCGGATATGCACTCGGAAGACGCAAATTTAGGATCTTTCAACGTGATATATTTTAACGTGGATCCAGTAGCTCAAGATGCCGTTGCCAAGTTGTGGATCCTTGTACCGAATAGAGAGCAGCTAATTTCAAGCATAGCCAAGCATGCGTTAGTCCAAGAGTTGGCCTCGCTCGAGGGAGAAGATTGTATTCCGTGCGTGCATCTGCTCGACCATAAAAATGTATATGTTTCTCGAGCCTTTCTCGAGCACAATCAAATCGAGTACGAGATTGTGGCTCAACGTCCAGGCGACGCTTTATACGTGCGCCCCGGCGTGTACCATCAGGTGATCAATATCAATCCTAATCTGGCCGAGGCCATTAATTATGGTTCGCCCACGTGGAATGAAAACAATTTCTTTTCATACTCTCGTGGATGTCAATGTCCAAAGAGTCAACTAACTACCATACCCAGCAACCGGGGCGTCATTGTAAAAACCAAGATTCGACACGTAAAGCTATATGATTGTCCGGTTGATGCGTGCACGTTCGATACGACGGTCAAAGCTTGCTTGAAACAACATCTGCTGCTCAAGCACAAGAATACCGGTCAATTTGGCGAACACATGACCATGTTCTCCCGTGCCAAAGTGCTGACGTTATGTCCGCCATGCAATAGATCGTTTTTGAATTTTACACGACATCTCAAGAGTACAAAACACAATCAAGGTGAGTCGCGCAAATATAAATTGTCAAATTGATTTTCTATTTTATACTTATTAAAGAAAGTAAGTATGAGCCGATGACAGAGAGAAGGTTGATGTAATACAAAGTTTGCGCGGTGATATCGTCCGATTACTTGGCCTACTGGGTAATGTGCTTACATGTTGTTCCGCGTAGAACGTAGATTCAGTTTAAATCCTTCCCAATCGGATTGGTGCAATATTACTTTCTATTACCTGTAAGGTATAATAGAAAGTATTGTTTTCGGTCACTTTTTTCGAAATAAAGCTAATCAACTTTCTGGACGAATTGGGCTCTTCTGATTCCAAAAAAGTGATTTTTATCAAATGGTCTGTTCGTGTGTGTGTGTGTGTGTGTGTGTGTTTACGGATTAATAATTAGCCGAACGCGTAAAAGAAAAATTAATACTTAGCCGAACTTTACACAAATATCCAATACTTAGCCGAACCATGAGAGGTTCGGCTAATTCCTTTTTCCATTTTCATTGAAAATATAACTTTTTAAGTTTTCTGAGTGGTATTGGCGCATAGAGAATGAGTTGAAGAAATTGTATTAATAATTTGAAAAATAAATATTGGATAGTCTATCTCATTTTACAAAAAAACCCAATAAAATTGATGTTCGTCTAAATATTGATTTTTCTTTTACGTATATTCTTACGCAGCAATAATTAGACGAACCAAAAATCAGTATCGAAGCTACGGTTTTTTTTTTGTTGAAACTTCGTTAATTTTTTTTTTGTTTCAACTGCTCGTCCCGACCTCTGGAAGTCCAAGATACCCTATTAATCCTGTAATATAATTTATAATTTACATTTATTATGTGTATTGGAAAATTTCCAGTAAATCTACTTTCTTTACCTCTGCAGCTGGAAAGTAATTCAAATAAAATTCTCATATAAGTATGAGGATTTGAGGAATAATAAGGCTTTACAATAACCTCTACAAGTTGAACATAATTATACACTCAGCGAGTGCTCACTAAATCTACAAGTGGAACGATCCGTGATCATAAATTTTGATTTTGTTTCTTTTTTTTTTTAAAAAAAAAAGGTGATTGTTTCAAGGACTTTTTTTATTTCTTAGCCATGAAACAGGAGCTACTATAGACCTTTGTGGTTTGTATTAATGGGCGAGAAGTGACTAATTACTACCCATTTAGGTGCTGGGTCATCACGAGAGCACCGGATGGTATCCCTTACAATCAACTATAACCAAATTTAGAATATAATTTTTTGTCGGCTCCAGCGATTGAACCCGCGGACCTTTTGTACGAGTGCTTAGCCACCGAGCTAATCGCGAGCTTGAATTTTTGCATTGATTGTTCTTAATATAATTTAGCTACCTCTTTTACCTGAAAAGTGGAATGAATGGAAGAGAAATTTGTTTAGATGAAACACAGCCCAAGCGGAATACCTGGATATGTAGACTGAATATGTAGAATACAGGAGCGATTCCACATATCCACATTTATTTAGTTTGAATAATTTGAAACCTGCCAGACGAATGATAAATCTTTTTTCACGTGTATGATTCTTTTGCTGCAAGTTAAAAGTGACTACCATATTATAATATTATGCCCAAGAGCAGTACCAAGTACTCGTACATAGTTACTATTTTGTATTATACTACTAAATACTATTTTTACTTTTGACGGGTGTATTGTACTACTAAATACTATTTTTACTTTTGACGGGTGTATTGTACTACTAAATACTATTTTTACTTTTGACGGGTGTATTGTACTACTAAATACTATTTTTACTTTTGACGGGTTTATTGTACAGCTAAATACTATTTTTACTTTTGACGGGTGTATTGTACTACTAAATACTAATTTTACTTTTGACGGGTGTATTGTACAGCTAAATACTATTTTTACTTTTGACGGGTGTATTGTACTACTAAATACTATTTTTACTTTTGACGGGTGTATTGTACAGCTAAATACTATTTTTACACTGAGAAAAATGAAATTTAAAAATGTACGTAGAAAAATTTTAAGTTTAAAATACCTAAAATTGCATACTTGATGAGCATTGAAGGCAAAATGTCAAATATAATAAAATACCCCTTCAACTTTCGCTGAGTATGCAAACAAGTGGTTCCAAATGCTTGGTAAGGCTTTATTCACCACTGCCTATCTTCAGTTCAAATTTGAAAAAAATCCTTAAAAAAGAGGTTATATGTCGACATGTTTTGCTTAGGATTTGACTCGATCTGAGATTTTGGATGTTTTCAGAAATCGAATGAACTTATCTTTCGAACCGTACGTCCGATTTGAATGAACTAAAGTGCTATCGATAGATCTAGTGGATTTTAAGATAAGCTGTTCTCGTTCATTTTCTGTCATTTTACATAAAGGGTTACTTTTTAACGGAAAACACTTTTGACGTACAACTGGGTTAAGAATGGCCTGGTTTATCAAAAAGTATGCATGCGATTTCAAAAAAATCAACGATATTAGGCAGATCTTGCAAAACGTTATCCAAAATTGGCATTAAAACATCAACATGTTATTTCATTCTGTCCATTTCTTATCAAAAATATCTATTTGGGCCTACCTCGAACTTTCAAAGGTCTCAAAACCTGGCAAAAATACAAGCATCAAAAATCTGTGTTAGTCCATGCTTAATCGTTAGTTGAGAGCTATTGAAATCAACGTTTGTTTTTCAAAAACGCCTTCATATTATCATGTTATGCAATCATTTTGAAGGAGCCTTTGTGGCTTTCCTGTTGGCGGTACGGAAATTTTTTGGGAACCAAAAATGTATATTTTTGACTACTTCTTTCTAAAATTTAGTTTAAAATACCTAAAATTGCATACTTGATGAGCATTGAAGGCAAAATGTCAAATATGATAAAATACCCCTTCAACTTTCGCTGAGTATGCAAACAAGTGGTTCCAAATGCTTGGTAAGGGTTTATTCACCACTGCCTCTTTTTTTAAGGATTTCTTTCAAATGTGAACTGAAGATATGCAGTGGTGAATAAAGCCTTACCAAGCATTTGGAACCATTTGTTTGCATACTCAGCGAAAGTTGAAGGGGTATTTTATCATATTTGCATTTTGCCTTCAATTATCATCAAGTATGCAATTTTAGGTATTTTAAAAAATACCTAAAATTGTAGTCAAAAATATACGTTTTTGGTTCCCAAAAATTTACGTACCGCCAACAGGAAAGCCACAAAGGCTCCTTCAAAATGATTGCATAACATGATAATATGAAGGGGTTTTTGAAAAACAAACATTGATTTCAATAGCTCTCAACTAACGATTAAGCATGGACTAACACAGATTTTTGATGCTTGCATTTTTGCCAGGTTTTGAGACCTTTGAAAGTTCGAGGTAGGCCCAAATAGATATTTTTGATAAGAAATGGACAGAATGAAATAACATGTTGATGTTTTTATGCCAATTTTGGATAACGTTTTGCAAGATCTGCCTAATATCGTTGATTTTTTTGAAATCGCATGCATACTTTTTGATAACCCAGGCCATTCTTAACCCAGTTGTGCGTCAAAAGTGTTTTCCGTTAAAAAGTAACCCTTTATGTAAAATGACAGAAAATGAACGAGAACAGCTTATCTTAAAATCCACTAGATCTATCGATAGCACTTTAGTTCATTCAAATCGGACGTACGGTTCGAAAGATAAGTTCATTCGATTTCTGAAAACATCCAAAATCTCAGATCGAGTCAAATCCTAAGCAAAACATGTCGACATTATATCCTCTTTTTTTAAGGATTTCTTTCAAATTTGAACTGAGGATAGGCAGTGGTGAATAAAGCCTTACCAAGCATTTGGAACCATTTGTTTGCATACTCAGCGAAAGTTGAAGGGGTGTTTTATCATATTTGACATTTTGCCTTCAATGCTCATCAAGTATGCAATTTTAGGTATTTTAAACTAAATTTTAGAAAGAAGTAGTCAAAAATATACGTTTTTGGTTCCCAAAAAATTTCCGTACCGCCAACAGGAAAGCCACAAAGGCTCCTTCAAAATGATTGCATAACATGATAATATGAAGGCGTTTTTGAAAATAAACGTTGATTTCAATAGCTCTCAACTAACGATTAAGCATGGACTAACACAGATTTGATGCTTGCATTTTTGCCAGGTTTTCAGACCTTTGAAAGTTCGAGGTAGGCCAAAATAGACATTTTTGATGAGAAATGGACAGAATGAAATAATATGTTGATGTTTTTATGCCAATTTGGGATAATGTTTCGCAAGATCTGCCTAATATCGTTGATTTTTTTGAAATCGCATGCATACTTTTTGATAACCCAGGCCATTCTTAACCCAGTTGTGCGTCAAAAGTGTTTTCCGTTAAAAAGTAACCCTTTATGTAAAATGACAGAAAATGAACGAGAACAGCCTATCTTACAATCCACTAGATCCATCGATAACACTTTAGTTCATTCAAATCGGACGTACGGTTCGAAAGATAAGTTCATTCGATTTCTGAAAACATCCAAAATCTCAGATCGAGTCAAATCTTAAGCAAAACATGTCAACATATAACCTCTCTTTAAAGATTTCTTTCAAATTTGAACTGAAGATAGGCAATGGTGAATGAAGCCTTACCAAGCATTTGGAACCACTTGTTTGCATACTCAGCGAAAGTTGAAGGGGTATTTTATCATATTTGACATTTTGCCTTCAATGCTCATCAAGTATGCAATTTTAGGTATTTTAAACTAAATTTTAGAAAGAAGTAGTCAAAAATATACGTTTTTGGTTCCCAAAAAATTTCCGTACCGCCAACAGGAAAGCCACAAAGGGTCCTTCAAAATAATTGCATAACTTGGATATATGAAGAGGTTTTTGAAAAACAAAAGTTGATTTCAATAGCTCTCAACTAACTATTAAGCATAGACTAACACAGATTTTTGATGCTTGCATTTTTGCCAGGATTTCAGACCTTTGAAAGTTCGAGGTAGCCCAAAATAGACATTTTTGATAAGAAATGGACGGAATGAAATAATCTGTTGATGTGCCTAATATCGTTGATTTTTTTGAAATCGCATGCATACTTTTTGATAACCCAGTCCAGTCTTGACCCATTTGTGCGTATACTACTATCGGGACTCCGTTGTGGCCGCTTGCCATATAAATAAATTTGAAGAGAATCGGTTGAGAACATTAAAAATATTATAGTAAGTTTAATTAGATAGAACAAAAATATATACAGTAAAATACAATGAAATTATAAAGAAAAACAAAAAGATTGAGCAAAGATACAAGAACAAAAAAAAAAAATGAAGTTAATGTCCTACTTAAGGGGCGGGGTCATATATTGCCTGTGGCAATCTCTTCCACCCAACCCTTGGGACATTTGTAAATACAAGTGATTCAGTAAAAAAATCTCTGATTCTAGCGATAATAAAAGTAGAAAAATTTGAATGCCATTCACGAGGAAGTATTGTGTCCATAATTGGCAGTGCATTTTATTCTCTTTCTATTAAACGGATCTGATCATACCAACATTGCCTATTGCTTTATGAATTATTATAGCATTCAACAATCTCGAACTCAGAACCAAATGACTAATATTCATGTATAGGTATATAGCAGTATTTTCCCTTCTTCTGTGGAGGGTCTGTGGGGAGGTCATAGTTGTTAACACATAATAAAGGATCAAATTTTGTTTAGGTTTAAAAGTGCAGATCTCTTATATTTAATGGCCTTCTTATAAAAGGGGATACCTACCACGCTCCAAAGGCAAAATACAAATGCAACTCATATAAATAAAAAAAGGTTGTGTTTCACTAAATTCAGACCGTTAGAAATAAAAACAAAGGGAGAATGGTAATTATTTATATTGTACAGTTTGCCGACTTTACAACTTCTTATTCCTTTCGAGATTTAGACGAAATTTTTTACACATAATATAGTTATCGGAGACGTATTGTAGGTGGTCCCATTTTAAATTCATTAACTTCGCACTATCACTTGTTGGTGATATAGACCATGTGTCTGACCACTATATTTTTTACTTAAACGCTTATATCTCTTGAATAATACACCCAATTGTCACGAAATTATGTATGTATATTGTATATGCTGGGAGTTATCGTTCTCATTGTGCATTTATAGCTAAATCATAAGCTTTGATATTTAGGAAATCCAATTTTTTTTACAAAAAAGTGCAAAAATAACGTCTATGACTTGCCGATACACAATTTTTTGTAGAGTTGGGTTTGTAGGAAAAACGGTATTCTACCATACCTAATATATAACATATAAAATTTGAAGAAAATCGGTTAAGCGGTTTTAGATATAATAACACTCTATATTGGAAGGTAAGATATCTATACTTATATAAGAGAGTTTCACTCACTGACTGACTCACTCACTCACTGATTCATCACTGTTTCTCCGAACTAGTAAGTCCTAGGAAGCTGTAATTTGGTAGGTAGCTTTGTCTTATAGTCTAGATGTGCAATAAGACAGAATTTTTCGAAATTCCCACTACAACACCTGCCATGGGCGAAAAAGGATTTTTTGCTTCGCCCGCAAAGCGGGCGACAGCCCATTAGTAATAGATATAATAACCACCAGGCGAGGTTAATACTCAAAGCATTTTCTACCACCTTAACCCTCAGAGTCTTATTATTTTGTGGTTACAAACTCAAATAAATGAGGAAAAATTCATGCACTGGGTGGGATTCGAACCAACGGATCCCTACACTACCTAGATCACCAGACTAGCGCTTTAACCACTTGACTACCAGTGCACTGTACAAGAGATACAATGGAGTTTTATTTTATTTTTTAAAGATGAGTGTTTAACAGCCTTTTTTATTTCGTAGCTATAAACAGGGGCTACTGTAGAAGTTTGTGGTCTGTGTTGTAGCCTGCCCATCCCGTAGTATGCCTCCACTCTGATGGGCGACAAGTGACACAATACTTACCATTTAGGTGCTGAGTCAACACGAGCGCACCGAAAGGTATTCCCTACAAACAACTGTAACCAAATTTTGAATACAAATTTTTGTCGGCGCGGGGGTTCGGACCCGGGACCTTCCGCATAGGAAGCGAGTGCTTAACCACTGAGCTTAAGTATAAAATCTCAAAATTGCCACGTGTATACAATGTAAACCAATCACGAGGAAGTATTGTGTTAATAATTTATTGACAGTGTATTACTTCCGAGAAATTTCTAATATTAGAAACTAATATTAGAAATATTAGTATTGTGTTCGTTTCTGTAAAAAAAAAAAACATTTTTTTGCTCTGAGCAATTTTGGTTTTGTGTCCGTCTGTCGGTCTATTAAAAATTTCTTTGTAACGCGCAAATCTCGGAAACTACTCAATGGATTTTGATTAAAATTTCCTACGTGTATATAATGTGAAATAATCACGAGGAAGTATTGTGTCCATAATTGGCAGTGTTTTTTATCTTCAAATTATTTCGATGATTATTATTTTGTTTTACCAAGAGTTGTGTATAATAATTTCCTGAGAACTTATATGTTTCATTCCTATTATAATTATATTAGAAAATTTAGGAAGTAATAGTAGGACCTGACTCATCTGACCAAACTTATCACACGTAAAGTTTCGTTCCATTAAGTAGATAATGCCTTGATTTAATCATTTCATTTTCCTGCCCGAGCAAAGCTATGTTAAGACAATAATATACTTTTCAATTATTTATTTTTTTAAAAGCGACGTTAAACCCCACTTTTAACTGCATGGTCATATGACGACGAGGGTGTTACCCTCTTTTCACAGGAAACTAAAAAAACCGGCTATCCACATAAACCTCACCCAGCCTTTGTTGGGCCGGAATACCAGCATCACGAAGATGTACGTTGCTCAACTTCGGTGATCCTACAAGAACCGGTGCCTTCAACGCTGGCTCAAAAATCGTATATGTTCGGTTAAGTACTATTTTTTCATTTGCGTGTTCTGCTAAGTATCAAACGCGAAAATGGTTCGGCTAAGTATTGCTGAATGAGGAAATTTTAGAGACCGGCACTGGTCGCTTCGCGCTCGGGAATTAGCAGAACGTTAGAATTTTTCAATTATTTTCGAAATGGTTGAGAATTGTAAAAAAAAACGAGAAGTGTGTATCTCTTAAATTAAAATTGCTAGCAATTGATATAAACCTTATTCAAATCGGACAAACTTTTCCTAAGTTCGGCTAAGTCGCAACGCGAAAATGGTTCGGCTAAGTATTGCTGCGTGAGGATGTGTGTGTGTGTGTGTGTGTGTGTATGTATACAAAATATCTCAAGAACGGTAAGTCGTAGAGCAATGAAATTTGGCATGTAAGTCCAGGGCGTTACAAGTACGCTGCCGCAACAAATTCATGAAAATCGGCCATTTTGTTTTTTGTGTATATCTCTAAAACGGCTAAATTTGAACTAAATTGCTTATATCTCTTAAACGGTAAAAGATATCAAAAAATGTCATAGAACAAATTCGTCTTTAACAGTGATGTTTTACACATAATGCTAATTTTAAATTTCAAAATTTGACATTTTTGATTTTTTACCATTTAAACGTGTGTTAACTTTCCCTGAAATTTCAAAAAACTGAAAATATCTTCTAAACTATAAGAGATATCAAATTTTTTGACGAAAGAAAATCAATTCAAATAGTCATTTTACACATATTTTCAATACTGAAAACATAAAGTTATCATATTTTTGAAAATTTTCCCATAAGACCCCATGTTAAATTTTAATTGAATAATGAAAACGAGCAAAAATTGTGAAAGGTGACCGAAATCAAAAAACCTTCAAAATGAATTGCTCTAAAAGCGATATCTGTGACACGTGATTAAAATATCTGTGACAAAAATTTCCAATATTTATTTTTTTTTATATAATGATTTTTGTTTGGTGTAAAAAAAATAACGGGAGAAGAGGGGCAATAAATGACTTGTATTAAACAACTTATGTTTTTTTTCGTTCTGTGTTCAATTTCAGTTATACGGGCAATGTCAAATACGACGACGACGACGACGACAACAGATCAAGCTGGGGCAGTGACAGCTGAGGCAGATCAAGCTGGAGGAGTGACTACTGGGGCAGTGACGACGAAGCTTTGCTCCTTTTGCAAAAGCGAAATTCCAATTCATTTGCACGTTCACCACGTCAAAGTCTGCGACAAGAAACCCTTTGGCTGTGCAAACTGTCCTATCCGATTCACCCAAAAAAGACGCTGCTTAAACACTCTTGTTCTAGTAGACGCCGTCATCATAATCAAGGTGAGTCGCGCAAATATAAATTGAAGAAAGTAAGTATGAGCCGATGACAGAGAGAAGGTTGATGTAATACAAAGTTTGCGCGGCGATATCGTCCGATTACTTGGCCCCTACTGGGTAATGTGCTTACATATTGTTCCGCGTAGAACGTAGATTCAGTTTAAATCCTTCCCAATCGGATTGGTGCAATATTTTTTATATATAATGATTTTTGTTTGGTGTAAAAAAAATAACGGGAGAAGAGGGGCAATATATGACTTGTATTAAACAACTTATGTTTTTTTTCGTTCTGTGTTCAATTTCAGTTATACGGGCAATGTCAAATACGACGACGACGACGACGACAACAGATCAAGCTGGGGCAGTGACAGCTGAGGCAGATCAAGCTGGAGGAGTGACTACTGGGGCAGTGACGACGAAGCTTTGCTCCTTTTGCAAAAGCGAAATTCCAATTCATTTGCACGTTCACCACGTCAAAGTCTGCGACAAGAAACCCTTTGGCTGTGCAAACTGTCCTATCCGATTCACCCAAAAAAAGACGCTGCTTAAACACTCTTGTTCTAGTAGACGCCGTCATCATAATCAAGGTGAGTCGCGCAAATATAAATTGAAGAAAGTAAGTATGAGCCGATGACAGAGAGAAGGTTGATGTAATACAAAGTTTGCGCGGCGATATCGTCCGATTACTTGGCCCCTACTGGGTAATGTGCTTACATATTGTTCCGCGTAGAACGTAGATTCAGTTTAAATCCTTCCCAATCGGATTGGTGCAATATTTTTTATATATAATGATTTTTGTTTGGTGTAAAAAAAATAACGGGAGAAGAGGGGCAATAAATGACTTGTATTAAACAACTTATGTTTTTTTTCGTTCTGTGTTCAATTTCAGTTATACGGGCAATGTCAAATACGACGACGACGACGACGACAACAGATCAAGCTGGGGCAGTGACAGCTGAGGCAGATCAAGCTGGAGGAGTGACTACTGGGGCAGTGACGACGAAGCTTTGCTCCTTTTGCAAAAGCGAAATTCCAATTCATTTGCACGTTCACCACGTCAAAGTCTGCGACAAGAAACCCTTTGGCTGTGCAAACTGTCCTATCCGATTCACCCAAAAAAAGACGCTGCTTAAACACTCTTGTTCTAGTAGACGCCGTCATCATAATCAAGGTGAGTCGCGCAAATATAAATTGAAGAAAGTAAGTATGAGCCGATGACAGAGAGAAGGTTGATGTAATACAAAGTTTGCGCGGTGATATCGTCCGATTACTTGGCCCCTACTGGGTAATGTGCTTACATATTGTTACGCGTAGAACGTAGATTCAGTTTAAATCCTTCCCAATCGGATTGGTGCAATATTTTTTATATATAATGATTTTTGTTTGGTGTAAAAAAAATAACGGGAGAAGAGGGGCAATATATGACTTGTATTAAACAACTTATGTTTTTTTTCGTTCTGTGTTCAATTTCAGTTATACGGGCAATGTCAAATACGACGACGACGACGACAACAGATCAAGCTGGGGCAGTGACAGCTGAGGCAGATCAAGCTGGAGGAGTGACTACTGGGGCAGTGACGACGAAGCTTTGCTCCTTTTGCAAAAGCGAAATTCCAATTCATTTGCACGTTCACCACGTCAAAGTCTGCGACAAGAAACCCTTTGGCTGTGCAAACTGTCCTATCCGATTCACCCAAAAAAAGACGCTGCTTAAACACTCTTGTTCTAGTAGACGCCGTCATCATAATCAAGGTGAGTCGCGCAAATATAAATTGAAGAAAGTAAGTATGAGCCGATGACAGAGAGAAGGTTGATGTAATACAAAGTTTGCGCGGTGATATCGTCCGATTACTTGGCCCCTACTGGGTAATGTGCTTACATATTGTTACGCGTAGAACGTAGATTCAGTTTAAATCCTTCCCAATCGGATTGGTGCAATATTTTTTATATATAATGATTTTTGTTTGGTGTAAAAAAAATAACGGGAGAAGAGGGGCAATAAATGACTTGTATTAAACAACTTATGTTTTTTACTTTCCTTATCCTATATCCTATAAGGACGTTGCGTGGCAAAAAAACATTTTATATAAATCAGTGTGCAACCAACTACACATATCATGCCCCCATCAATCGTATGATGAGACAGAATAACTGTCAAGATTAATTAATGTGTGTATGTAAAATATCTTCCCTTTTGTAATTACCCTTCTCTGTTGCCATTCTGTAATTAATTGACATTTTTTGTATTTTTTGTTACTTTTATTGTTAACCTTATCATTCATGATTTTTTTTTTTATCAATCTCTTTGTACATAGGGCTTGCCCCGTAATAAATGAACCCGTTCACCGGGCATTATTATTATTATTATTATTATTATTATTATCCGATTCACCCAAAAAAAAGACGCTGCTTAAACACTCTTGTTCTAGTAGACGCCGTCATCACAATCAAGGTGAGTCGTAAACTTAACAAGTAAACTTAACATGAAGTAAACTATGAAGCTGCTTTTTCTCCCACCACCGCAAAAGCCCGCTAAACGAATAAACTAGCCGCCGCCTAGGGGAACTTTTAACGAGCGACAAATTGTGATAGACAAATGGCCGGGTAATAATGGTGTCAATCATACGCCGAGACGCTACTATCGTGATCGTCGCACGGCCGTTAATTTTATTAAAACTCAGTGGAGGTGGTGTGATTTCAGTTAGTCAAACTAGACCTTTTGAACAAACACAGCGGCGACGAATCACAAAAGAATAAATTGAAGAAAACCCGACTCGTTTATAATCGACGGTCGAATGGTTAATATCGTTTTACAATATTGACATTTTCAGCGCCAGATGTTGAATAAATAAAAACAAAATTTGCATTTTTTTTGGGAGCAAACATGGAAAATGTACAAACAACAACGACGGCCAAAACGGAAGCATCACCACAACACAACAACATCAACGACGATCGTGCATACAACAATTGGATTTCGTATATTTTCACGCGAAAACCGGCACGAGGCTGGTGGGAAGCGCGAGAAGTCATGACAAAATCTCAGATTTTACCTCTCGTGATGACAATTGCTAATTCGACGCCGCAAGAATTGGTGGCAATTAAAAAACAATATTTCGACAAAAACATATCGACGTACGTAAACGAGCATTTGGTGTCGAAAATTAAAATTGTCGACATTAAATACGTTTTTGCAAACGGAAGCGTACAATCGTCGTTTGACGATTCGAAATCACCAGATCCGAGAACACAATTCGTTATCAACGAAAGACACAATTCAAACGACCAAGTACGATACGTGCAATATTTCGTTTGGTATAGAGAAGAAGAAGAAAAAGAAAAATAACAACATCGAAAGCGCAAATGTTTGGCGGCCGCCAACACACATCATCACGAGGGATATCGCCACCATCTTCGTTCTCGCCGAAGAGTGGCTTCTGTCTAATATACGCTTGTCGCCGCCGATTATAGCGATGAAATGATGCTTTTGAGGGAGATGTGCGAACGAACACACCGGCTAACACCCCCTCTCATCACATCAATACCATTAGCGAACGTGGTGATGTTTACACCATCGTGAAAATAGCCCGCCACCGCCAGCCACAAGAGTCAATAACACACGTCTACTACATCAAAGCCGATTTGTAGATCTATAATTTCGTTCGTAATCGATTTGTAGATCTAGAAAAATAAAAAAATATTTTTGTTGATCTAGAATTTTGTTGTTATCAATTTCTAGATCTAGAAAAACAAATTGTGTTGTATTGCGTTGTGTGTGAGTATTAGCGAGTGGCTTCGTGGGCCGACCGCCGGTTTTACATTTTTCGCAAGTCGCTAATAAGAGCCCTCGATGACGTCACGCCTCAAAATTCCGGGGGTCAAAAAGTTGGTCGACATTTTTCGTTAGTCTCAATCGAGTAGATTTGTAGATCTAAAATTTCGTTGTTCTCGATTTGTAGATCTAGAAAAACAAAAAAAAATATTTTTGTAGATCTAGAATTGCGGTTCTCGATTTGTAGTAGAAAAACAAAAAAAATATTTTTATAGATCTAGAATTTTGTTATCAATTTTTAGATCTAGAAAAACAATCGAAACGTCAACGGAGCGTTCTCATTGGTCGAGAGCCCTCGATGACGTCACGCCTAAAAAATTCAGTCAAAATGTCGACCGCCATTTTCGCCAGTCTCAATCGTGGAGCAACCCAGGGTGGTCGCAACACGTACGACGGTGTTTAAAAGCACCTGTTGGCTTCTGGCAACACCGTATTTTCCTCTGATATCAATCTCACTGCGTCACCGGCCATCGTCCATTTTTCTATTGCGTTTCAAACAGTCGGTCTTGTAATCAGTATAATCCGTATGGTCTGGGCTCGTGTGTCCTGCCTTATTTTCTGAAGAATTGTACATGGTAAGTCTATATAGGGTGTTTTTTTAGAGGTTTCTTTTTCGAGGATGAAATAAAACACAAATTAATTGAGGCATGGGCATGATTTTGATTTTATTAGGAAGATAAGCTTGAACGAATCAATGTCTTTGGATGGACGATTATGTGGTCCATAATATGGTCGTAAAGCCCGGTATGTGTGAATAACTGAACCATGATTTTCGAAATAAAGTTGCACAATTTGCAAGCGCTGTTCTGGCGTTAGTCTATTCATTGTGATAAAACAATCTAAAATAAACAAAATGACAGACAAAGCGGAGTGGAAAAGTAACCGTCAATTTTCAAAATGGCTGCTTTTGATATCAGTGGTACCAACTTGAAAAACAAACCTCTAAAAAAAACACCCTTACAAATTGTACAATCAATAAATATTTCATTGGAAATAATACAAATACTTCATGGTACAAATATTTGTATGTTTTTTTTTACCTAGTTAGCACATAAAATACATGGCACTATTAAGTGTCTTATCTTATTGTTTCTTTTATGTTTGGTTCTTATAGTTTGAATTTTTTTTCCAGGTATCCATCCCAGAAACTGTTGACATCGTTCATCCACTGTCCGTTGTTCATCCACGTCTGTCTCTCAAACCCACACTTTCTCACCTCCCAACGTTTCTAATTTAATCTGGACACCATACTTATCTCAATAACTGAGACTGACCAAAGCTGTGAAATGTCCACCAGCTCTAAGGCTGATGAATCCACTTCCACTACTGGCTCACATCTTGATAAATCCACCTCCACTACTGGCTCACATCTTGATGAATCTGATCAATCCAAGACTGGCTTTCACTCGCAACCTGATGAGTGCACCCCTAGCACTCAGGCTGTTGAATCCGGCAAATCTGCAAAGACTTCTCCAAAGTCATTGAACTTTTGTACGTTCTGCCATACTACAATAAATCGGTTTTGGGAACATATGACCAGAAAACATGGAAATGAGAAGAAAATTGAAGGAATAGTGTTCATCAAGAGTGACAAGAGACGGAAGTTGGCCATAGAAAAGTTCCGGAAAAACTGTAAAGACGAGTTCAACAGGAGAAATCCAACCAAACCACTATGTGAAAGACACTTGAAGTTTTCCAAGAAGGAGATGATTTGCATTTTCTGTGGGACCAAAGTGGAGCAACTTTGGAAGCATATGTCTGTTGAACACAGAAAAGAACAGAAAATTTCTGAAATTTTTAGCATTGAAGATAAGAAGCAGCGCAGACTAGAAATTAATAAACTCCGCCGGGATTGTAACTTGAGGTCAACCAACTCCCCTACGGAACCCTTGGGTTCAATCGTTCCCTTTATTGAAAAAAACTTGGGCAAGTGTCACAAATGTGGTGCGCTAATCTCCAAGTGCAACTTAAAACGCCACAGTAGAAAATGTACATTTGTTCCTCGTGCTGAAGCATCACACCCCGTACCAGAAGAAGGATGTGCGAAAGAAGAACTAGTAATGCAGGGGGGGAAATTGGATGCAGTTCAGAAGGTCTATTCGTCTGATAATCTTCTCATGCTCTATGTGAAACATAAGTGTGTAAGTGAAAAATGGAGTGTTGATAGAGCCAATGAAATTCGGTCACACCTTCGACAAATTTGTAAGATGTTTCTGCGCATGCAGGCCATTGATAAGACCATCCATGATTTCGAATCCATTTTTGAGGCAGAAAAATGGCCTGTCTTCAAACAGGCTCTGAATGACCTGGCTGGAAGAAATGAAAAAGGTGAAGTCAAATACCCTTCCGTCTTGTCAAAATGTGGATTCTTCATAAGAACCTTGTAAAAAGTGTTCGAAGTACACTGCAAGGGCCCCAAGTTAGAACAACTGAAAAGGTGGTATGCATTCTATGAGCTGGAACACTACCCACATCTAGTCAAAACTGGGTTGTCAACCGCAAACAGGCGAAAGAGGAATGTAACGGTTCAACTGCCCCTCTCATCCGATGTTGCAATACTTAACAAATTCTTGGTCGACAAAAGCACTCAATTGTCAAAATCTTTGAAACGAGGTTTCAGCCCTTCAAGATGGCAAAAGTTTGGGAATTGTTTAGCGACCCTGCTTATGTTAACTAACGTCAGAAGACTGAACGAAATTCCCTTACTGACGTTAGATGTCTACGAAAAAAGACATCTTGTACCAATTTCTGAGGATTACATCTTGAGTAATAAAGAAAAGGAGCGTGCATCCGCCATTTACAGGCTTGAATTTGAGGGCAAGTGCGGAAATACAGTTGTCCTTCTAATGCCGTCAAATACAGTCAAAATGACTGATCAGCTGGTATCCCTTCGCCAAAAAGCGATTATTTCCGGTCACAGCAAACTGTTATTTACAACATCCGAAGGAAACAAAATCAACTTGAACAGAGCATTGTCTAAATTAGCTATTGAAGCTGGGTGTAAAAAGCCTGAACTTCTTCGATCAAGAAAGCTGAGGAAAAAGTTTGCCCAGAAAAGCCAGCGGATGAATATGAGTGAAGAAGACAAACACGGTCTTACAAAAATTTTAAGTCATAGCCGGGCAACTTTCGAGACTCACTACAATCTACCTGACCCGGTTTTACAGGTTACTAGACTTTCTAGTTTCATAGATGCTTCCTTAGAAAATAGAACTGAAGATTTTCAAAACAGAGATTTAAAAAGTATTGGGACTCCAGCAGAACAGTCCAGGGCAACATGTTCTCGTTTTCTTGAGCCCGAAGATGAGGATGATAAAACATCAGAGGAGGATGATTCAGATGAAGATGATGATGATGATGATGATAAAACATCAGAGGAGGATGATTCAGATGAAGATGATGATGAGATATTAGAAAAGCAGGATGATTCAGATGAAGATGATGATGAGATATTAGAAAAGCAGGATGATTCAGATGAAGATGATGATGATGAGATATTAGAAAAACAGGATGATTCGGATGATGATAATAATAAGATATTAGAAAAACAGGATGATTCAGATGAGGATGACAGGACAGTGGATGATGAGAAGAAGAGGAGCAAAGAAACAATGCAGGGTAAGTAGGTATTTCTTGAAAAGAAAAAATCCTTTTTAAAGTTAGGATTACACTGGTCAGTGATAAAACAAATATTTTCTCCGTCAAAAATATGTTTAAGGATATATTTTTACACAGCTAGCACAGGAGTAAATACTGTTTTATACTTTTTCAATCAAAAAAGAGGAAATATTTTCTCACAGTGTTATACTCTAGAAAATATGTGGCAATGAGCAAAAATGAACTGAACATATTTTTAATAGAGCTTTTTAACTAAAATTCTATGTTTTAGAGCAAATTTTTTATCAGCAAACAAATTATTTTAATGAATTGTTTGTCCTAATTTTGGTTTCCTTTCCTTTTGCAGTTTCACTTCTTCAGACCCCAGTCCATGAACGTTCAGTGAATCCGGACCATCTTCGTCCTGGGACCTCATATCAGGTTCCTGTGACCCCGGACCATCTTCGTCCTGGGACCTCATATCAGGTTCCTGTGACCCCAGACCGACTGCGTCATGTGACTCTACCCGAGAATTCCTCTCCTCGTATAATATTGAGCCCACTGACACCCAACCTTCAGAGTAAGTGTTATATTTTGTTGGTTACAGAGCAGCAACACCTCCTATCTAACATTTATTAAGGAAAACTTAACAAAAAAAAGGTTTGCCTTAGCACTGTTCATGCCTTAAAATACCTAAATCCCACGGGATTTTTTTTTCTTTGGTTCTTTAGTTGGTGGGTATGTGACAAATTTAGTACTTCAAAGACCATCAGATGAAAATAGAATGCGGTGTTAAGTGTTGGTAGTGTCAGATCTTGTACATATGCTATATTCATAGAAACCTTGGTATTTTCTATGTAATTATTTGGTTTGTAGTAGGTATAAGGTATATTTTTCTACTTTTCGTGCTGCCATATTGACTAACAGGTCAGATCTTGTACATATGCTATATTCATAGAAAACTTGGTATTTTCTATGTAATTATTTGGTTTGTACTAGGTATAAGGTATATTTATCTACTTTTCTTGCTGCCATATTGACTAACAGTTTTCTTCTTTTCCCTCTACAGGACTCCAATCGAGAGGATTTAGAATTACTCCATCGCCTCTCAAGAAGACACAGCATACTCCTCCATCGCCTCTCAAGAAGACACAGCATACTCCTCCATCGCCTCTCAAGAAGACACAGCATACTCCTCCATCGCCCCTCGAGAAGGAACAGCATAAAACCAGAATCAAATGGACTCCTAAAGAAACTAAATTCATCAAGCAACATTTTGCCTTTAATATTAGACATTTGAAAGGTATTTCAAAGGCAGAGGCTCGCCTTTGCAAAATGTATCCTGCATTACGTCAACGAACTAGCTATCAAATATACAATAAAACTAATAACATGATAAAAGCACTTCGCCGTCGTTTTCTATAAAACGAACATTATTTGGTCATGGATTATTTTTAAAATATTTGCTGTTTAAATCTTCTTGAGGTTTATGTGGAGCTATCATAAAATTTAGAGTTAAGAGTTCAAGAGGTCTCTGAGTTAGAATTGAATTGAATAAATATGTTTACTGAAGTCTGAAAATTACTGCAGTTTGGCCATTTCAAGGTAGTAAAACGCGATTATACTGTTCATTTTCTTATTTTAAAATTTTTTCTATTCCGATTTTATGCACTTCAAATTACCCTCAAATTACCCTTTTTTTCGCATTACCCCTCGATTTACCCTCGGTTCTTCAAATTACCCCAAAAACGGGTAATTACCCCTATTTGGCAACGCTGAATATGAGTAAATGTTTAACTTATAATTATTATACATTTCAAAACAAGAATGCTAATTAGGTACAATCAATAACTACATCTCATAATATACGACCAATAAAATTATATTACTATTAGAACTACTATCATATAACAACCATATGAGACTAGAAGCTTTTAATCTTGTGCCTATGAATTAGTCCAGATGATTCCAGTCTCACATGATTACTCCACAATATAGGTAATATGTTAGAACTACTATTTATTTTTTCAATGTGGTAAACTGCACATTTGGGTTGAATGGGAGAGATCGCCTTGGTAATAATTCCGCCCCTTGTATGTTTACTATTTATACATGTATTCTTTTTATTAAATATATAAAATAAAGATCTGCCTCAGCTGTCACTGCCCCAGCTTGATCTGTTGTCGTCGTCGTCGTCGTCGTATTTGACATTGCCCGTATAACTGAAATTGAACACAGAACGAAAAAAAACATAAGTTGTTTAATACAAGTCATTTATTGCCCCTCTTCTCCCGTTATTTTTTTTACACCAAACAAAAATCATTATATATAAAAAATATTGCACCAATCCGATTGGGAAGGATTTAAACTGAATCTACGTTCTACGCGTAACAATATGTAAGCACATTACCCAGTAGGGGCCAAGTAATCGGACGATATCACCGCGCAAACTTTGTATTACATCAACCTTCTCTCTGTCATCGGCTCATACTTACTTTCTTCAATTTATATTTGCGCGACTCACCTTGATTATGATGACGGCGTCTACTAGAACAAGAGTGTTTAAGCAGCGTCTTTTTTTGGGTGAATCGGATAGGACAGTTTGCACAGCCAAAGGGTTTCTTGTCGCAGACTTTGACGTGGTGAACGTGCAAATGAATTGGAATTTCGCTTTTGCAAAAGGAGCAAAGCTTCGTCGTCACTGCCCCAGTAGTCACTCCTCCAGCTTGATCTGCCTCAGCTGTCACTGCCCCAGCTTGATCTGTTGTCGTCGTCGTATTTGACATTGCCCGTATAACTGAAATTGAACACAGAACGAAAAAAAACATAAGTTGTTTAATACAAGTCATTTATTGCCCCTCTTCTCCCGTTATTTTTTTTACACCAAACAAAAATCATTATATATAAAAAATATTGCACCAATCCGATTGGGAAGGATTTAAACTGAATCTACGTTCTACGCGGAACAATATGTAAGCACATTACCCAGTAGGGGCCAAGTAATCGGACGATATCACCGCGCAAACTTTGTATTACATCAACCTTCTCTCTGTCATCGGCTCATACTTACTTTCTTCAATTTATATTTGCGCGACTCACCTTGATTATGATGACGGCGTCTACTAGAACAAGAGTGTTTAAGCAGCGTCTTTTTTTGGGTGAATCGGATAGGACAGTTTGCACAGCAAAGGGTTTCTTGTCGCAGACTTTGACGTGGTGAACGTGCAAATGAATTGGAATTTCGCTTTTGCAAAAGGAGCAAAGCTTCGTCGTCACTGCCCCAGTAGTCACTCCTCCAGCTTGATTGCTTATAACAGTAATAATAATAATTATGTTAGTAGATTATATATTGAGATAAAATCCATAGTGATGTTGAATAACTAAAATATATATATAAAAAATATAATTTGTCACCGGGGATTGAACTCGGAGCCTCATACAATTATTTTCTCACAAACCTACTTAGTAGTAAAATTATTTTATTTCTTGAATAAATAATAACAGAAAGGTGATATTAGACAGAAGCCACGAGAGTACGAAAAGAAATTGTTTTCATTCCACGTGGGCGAACCAAAATTAATGGCCTCGGCCGGATTCGGATTGACATTGATCACCTGATGGTACATGTCGGGGCGCACGTATATAGCCTCGCCTGGACGTTGAGCTACAATCTCTAATACACTCCATGGAAAGATGTTTCCGGTAAAGCGTTGTTTACCTAATACACTCTCTATAGATGTTTTGGGTAAAGCGTTCTTTACCTAATACACTCCATGTAAAGATGTTTCTGGTAAAGCGTTGTTTACCTAATACACTCTCTATATCGTCCAAAGACAATTCGCGCGGATCATCAACCGTCGACAACGATCGTCTAGAATTCAAATCAATTTCCATGTCAACACCAAGCGCCAAAACACAATCACGAATCGTTGACAACGACCCTACCGTCACTTTGAACGCAGATTAGATTGTCTTTCTTACGCAGATTGTCTTTCTTACGCAGATTGTCTTTCTTACGCAGATTGTCTTTCTTACGCAGATTGTCTTTCTTACGCAGATTGTCTTTCTCTGCGTAAGAAAGACAATCTGCGTCGGAAAGACAATCTGTGTCACGAATCGTTGACAACGACCCTACCGTCACTTCGAACGCAGATTAGATTGTCTTTCTTACGCAGATTGTCTTTCTCTGCGTAAGAAAGACAATCTGCGTCGGACAAAAAATAAATTGTGATTTTCCCAGCAGCGAGGGCTTTCCGGGAAAATGTCCGAGAAAAAGTCACCGATTGAGCTACTCGTGAAAGTGACTTTTTTCAAAAGTTGAATGGCATATTTCATGGTAAGTTGACACTTTGTAAATTTTTTGACAAATTTTAACTACACAGGGCGGCCATACCTCTTGTTCGGCTAGTCCGAAATTGACCAAACGAAGTTTATCGGAACCTGTTGTTTGAGGACAACAAATTTTATTCTCAGAATTTTTCCCAGAAAAGTCCTCGTTGCTGTGAAAATCCTAATTTATTTTTTTCCGACGCAGATTGTCTTTCTTACGCAGTGAAAAAAAAACCGATGCAAATCGTCTTTCTTACGCAAAATCGCAAAATTTCAGGTACATTTCGTGACAATCTGCGTAAGAAAGACAATCTGCGTAAGAAAGACAATCTGCGTAAGAAAGACAATCTGCGTAAGAAAGACAATCTGCGTAAGAAAGACAATCTGCGTAAGAAAGACAATCTGCGTCGGACAAAAATAAATTGTGATTTTCCCAGCAGCGAGGGCTTTCCGGGAAAATGTCCGAGAAAAAGTCACCGATTGAGCTACTCGTGAAAGTGACTTTTTTCAAAAGTTGAATGGCATATTTCATGGTAAGTTGACACTTTGTAAATTTTTTGACAAATTTTAACTACACAGGGCGGCCATACCTCTTGTTCGGCTAGTCCGAAATTGACCAAACGAAGTTTATCGGAACCTGTTGTTTGACGTCTACTACATCAAAGCCGATTTGTAGATCTATAATTTCGCGTAATCGATTTGTAGATCTAGAAAAATAAAAAAATATTTTTGTTCATCTAGAATTTTGTTGTTATCAATTTCTAGATCTGAGTGCTGGAAAAGCTAAAGGAGCTCGTCAAATTTTTGGTCGTCACGCCCACCGGCGATTTGTATCCCGATTTCAACAAAATTAGAAATCAAATTTTCGAAGAAACTATAAACTTACCGGTTGTTTGAGACGGACGACGACCGACGCAAATCAACGACCACATTAAAAAAAGCTCGCGAGTACTTTTGATTAAAAAAATGCGTATACTTTTGTTTTTATATTCATATCTTATCAAAAAGTTTTTCTCGCCAAAGGTTGCGAACGGGGTTATCGTTAGATGTTGGGTTTTCTTTCTTCCCTTCAGATTAGATAAGGGTGCCCGTCTATCTATAGATATGAAGCTGCTTTTTCTCCCACCACCGCAAAAGCACGAGATTATCAGTATAAAAAGGAGCACCCTAGATTCGTAGCGATGTTTACTATAACAAAAACCAGCAGCTGCTAATTCTTTGGGCAATATAGAGAGTGTATTAGGTAAACAACGCTTTACCAGAAACATCTTTACATGGAGTGTATTAGGTAAAGAACGCTTTACCCGAAACATCTATAGAGAGTGTAATAGGTAAACAACGCTTTACCAGAAACATCTTTACATGGAGTGTATTAGGTAAAGAACGCTTTACCAGAAACATCTATAGAGAGTGTAATAGGTAAACAACGCTTTACCGGAAACATCTTTCCCATGGAGTGTATTAGAGATTGTGGCTCAACGTCCAGGCGAGGCTATATACGTGCGCCCCGACATGTACCATCAGGTGATCAATGTCAATCTGAATCCGGCCGAGGCCATTAATTTTGGTTCGCCCACGTGGAATGAAAACAATTTCTTTTCGTACTCTCGTGGCTTCTGTCTAATATACCTACGCTTGTCGCCGCCGATTATAGCGATGAAATGATGCTTTTTAGGGAGATGTGCGAACGAACACACCTCCGGCTAACACCCCCTCTCATCACATCAATACCATTAGCGAACGTGGTGATGTTTACACCATCGTGAAAATAGCCCGCCACCGCCAGCCACAAGAGTCAATAACACACGTCTACTACATCAAAGCCGATTTGTAGATCTATAATTTCGTTCGTAATCGATTTGTAGATCTAGAAAAATAAAAAAAATATATTTGTTGATCTAGAATTTTGTTGTTATCAATTTCTAGATCTGAGTGCTGGAAAATAGTTTCTACATGTGACCAAAGATTGCAGCAGTGGTACTTGCATGAGTGATGGCGAGCTAAAGGAGCTATGTCCAAATGTTTACATTATTCTAGAAAAACAAATTGTGTTGTATTGCGTTGCGTGTGAGTTGTAACGAGTGCCTTCGTGGGTCGACCGCCGGTTTCACATTTTTCGAAAGTCGCTAATAAGAGCCCTCGATGACGTCACGCCTCAAAATTCCGGGGTCATGTTGGTCGACATTTTTCGTCAGTCTCAATCGAGTAGATTTGTAGATCTAATATTTCGTTGATCTCGATTTGTAGATATAGAAAAACAAAAAAAAATATTTTTATAGATCTAGAATTTTGTTGTTATCAATTTTTAGATCTAGAAAAACAAATTGTGTTGTATTGCGTTGCGTGTGAGTTGGTGTTGGTTGAGTAGCGACTGGCTTGACGAGGGTCGTGGGCCGACCGCCGGTTTTACATTTTTTGCAAGTCGCTAAAGTCCCTAGATCTATATATATATATCGCGTAAGCGCGCGACAGACGGATGTCGGCCTCTCCCCAGGACGACTGTCCTCACCCTTCAAACTTGGACAGAAGTCTGTCGCGCGCGCGAGGCAGCAGGTCTTTATATACTACGTCCATAGGTCTACCCGTGAAAGTCGACGGTCGAAACGTCAACGGAGCGTTCTCATTGGCCGAGAGCCCTCGATGACGTCACGCCTAAAAAATTCGGGGTCAAAATGTCGACCGCCATTTTCGCCAGTCTCACTCGTGGAGCAACCCACGGTGGTCGAAACACGTACGAAGGCGTTTATTACGTTCGAAAAAAAAACTATATAAAACCCAACTGAGGTCTTTTGTGATCAAACGGAGCTGATAACATGAGCAAGACATTCGAGTTGTGATGTCATGGAGTGTATTAGGTAAAGAACGCTTTACCCAAAACATCTATAGAGAGTGTATTAGGTAAACAACGCTTTACCGGAAACATCTTTCCATGGAGTGTATTAGAGATTGTGGCTCAACGTCCAGGCGAGGCTATATACGCAAAAGCACGAGATTATCAGTATAAAAAGGAGCACCCTAGATTCGTAGCGATGTTTACTATAACAAAAACCAGCAGCTGGATTTTCGTCGGAGCCAACGAGATATACACCGTTTGACCGATCCACAGAAGAGTTGTAAATTGCGAAGACGAAAATGGTTTTTCTAACCAATATCGAGAGTACTACAGAAATCAATTGGCTCGTTCTGCGGCGTTTCAGAACTGCGTGAGCAAAGAGTATGTACGAGCGGCGAAAACGCAGCAGAAAATTCTAACCGCCATCCAGGACACCAAAAGAATGTACGAGGAAGAAATTCGTACCAAAAATAAACAGATTTTCGAAAAAGATCTATTGCTTGCGAAGACAATCGACATGCTCCGCGAAAAAGACGAACAAATCGCTCGTCTCACGAATGAACTGCTTGTCGAAAAAGACCAACTGATTGCCTGATTATATGATGTTTGAAAAAAAAATAAACATTTGTTATAAATAAAGTTGTATTTTTATTTTATTCACAAAATTTTTCAAAACAAGCAAATATCGTTGTCAATAAGATAGAGCGCAAAATTGGTGATGCAAATTTGTCCGTTGAGGAACTGTGTTATGTGGCCAAAGTTGTAGCCGTCGGTTTCGATGGTGTAGACGACGATGCCCGAATAGTCGACTTTTACTTTTTGCGTCGAGCAAAGGAGTAGAAACGAGTTATACCATTCGGTCCAAACGGTGGTGTTGGTTTGAATGAGCGCGTTGTGTTTGTTCCAACTGGCGACGGCCATTTGTTGGTTGTTCGTGGGCACGTCGTTGCGAAGTCGCTCGGCCAAAAGTGGATCGCCCTTTGCGCCCGACTCGTAGACGATGTTGAACGAGTCGTCGGGCCTGTCGTCGAACGTGATCATGGGCAGAATGTCGGCGGCGCCGAATTCGTACACGAGTCGCACGACGGTCGACGCAAATTCGTACGGCGCGCGAGCTCGATCGCCGTACGGGCCGGCAAGTTCGGCGATGGTGGTAAGTGATTCTTGGAGAGCGGACTGCGTGTCGGTGGCGAAATATTGTCGCGCGACGCGAAGAATATTGCGCATCCACGGTGGCAGTGCGTCGAGCAGTTTCGACCAGTAGCGGTGCGCGAACATAACGTGCGGCTGGTTGAATTGTACGATCGTGTGTCGAAAATGTTGGTACATGTTGTGTTCGACGTGCGTGCGTAAGGTCTGCTCGATGATGGCGGGAATGGAGAAGACGAAAAAGACGGTTATGGTGTCGCCGTCGAGATCGAGATTGAGCGGTCGAAACAGGGCCGAGTTGAGTTTGAAACAGTCTTGGGCGTGAAATTTGAACGCGGCGAAAGTGAGAATGGCGCGCAAAACGGGGTCCCGTTTGACGATGGCCGAGCACGGCGCGGTGTCGACGAAAGGTCGATATTTGGCGGGTAACGAGAGCGTGTTGAGTGGCAGCGTTTCGTCGGGCAATACGATGGCGCGCAAAACGTGCGAACAAAGTTGGGGCAATATTTTTTGCCGCATTATCGAGTTACCGCCTTGCGTTTGTTTTTTGAGCGTACCGTTGACGAGTTCGGTTTCTTTGAGTTTTTTGGCCGCGATCGTCGTACTAATGGGATTGATTGTACGTTTCGACGCCGTTCGCGGTTTGAAAGTGCTGCTGCCGCAGCCCGATGTTGTCGCGGCGTGATTTCTTTGGTTTTGATGGCCGAGTTCGATTTGTACGGAATGCCAAATGTTCCGAACCGCCGAAACGTAGGCGTGATTGCATTCGACGAGCGGCGGCGACACGATAAACGAGTTGCGGCCGACGAACCGAAGCACGGTGTTCATTATGGCGTTGTCGTAGTTTTTGAGAATGTCGCGCGCCTCGTCGTATATGTTGATCATGGCCTGTACGGACTCGTCCAAAGGTTCACCCGTGTTTTTTTTGTCGCGCCAAAATCGTCGCCAATCGATTGTGCATCGAATCGTTGCGCGTGTAAACTTCCAAGAACTGTTCCAATTCGAGTCGCGGTTCGTTTTGTTCGCCAATTCGACCGACGCGATAGCCCACGAGGGCGTCGATTGCGTTTCGTCGTTTGAACGTTTCTTCGACCATCGACAGGGACGAAGAGCGACAGTTGTGTTGGTGGTCGTCGTTGGTGGTGGTCGCGTTGCTACAGCTGGAATCGTTTGATTTCGTTGTTTGCATTATGATTGTTGACGGCGACAATGTCGAATCGTATTTTTCCGTCTCGCGATCCATTGCGAAATTACGACGGCCAAATAATTGTATCTGTAGTCGGAGCACACGATGCGACTGTTTTTAAATGGACACAAAAGTAAGTTGACGTTGGGAAGTTTGGCGATAAGTGCGTTGTCGCCGTCCGTTTGGTGGTGGTGGTGATTGATATTGTTTGTGGTATAATTGAATTGATTCAAAAGACGTACTTGAATCGAGTTGATTGAACTTGTCGTTGTCGTCGCATTAAAATTTCCATTTTTCGAATATTGTCTTTTTCGTGATACGTTATTAATTCCACCGACACCACCACCGTTGTTAAAAACAGAAGCCGCGCTTTGAACTTGTATGATCCAATGAACGAATTCGAATAGCGGCAAATATTTCGTAAACGTTGCTAGGCCGACGATTTGAATGCGATCGATTCCGGTTGCCGACAGTTGCGAGTTGGTGGGCGAAAATATGGCGGCAGGAATAACGACGACGAGCGCCTTGACGGAATCGAACAAATGTTCGACGATGGGTTTGGAAAGAAGCGAATCGTTTGGCGACGCAAAAACGACAAATTGAATGGCGCGCGTTGATCTAACGTGATAAAATTGAACGAGATCGGGCGCGGCCAGTGGACTAAACTCGCCGCCCATTCCCCGCGAATATACTGCAGCGGCGTTAAAATGAGCGCAATATACGTCGATGCCACCCGCGCATTTATACAATAAGTTTACAACGTCTGCGACGGTTGTTGTCGAATGAGATTGGAAAAAATCGATGGAAGATATTTCTTCAACGTTGGTGTCGGAAAACGCAGCGGTCGCTAACTTGGATGCGCCGCCCGAGGAGAACATCATGGCCGTCGACGAAGATAATGAAAATTCAGTTTATACGACGCCTCCGCCACGGCCTAGAGTCGATAACAATTTCGAAGCGTTCGTAACTTCGACGACGTCGATAATTGAAACAACGGCGGCGAGCGGCGGCCCAGACACGGTCAAATTCAATTTGTTTGATTACGACGACGCGATGGGAAATTATTGTTCGAAATTTTCGCCCGTACTCTTCGAGTCGAGTGTGAGTCAAACAACGGGACACGTTCTTTTTGGTAAATTTCATCGACTTAAAGCGGTTTCGTTGTGGCGACGAAAAGACCGCCGCAAACGAGCGCTCACCGACGCCTTGTTACGTGAAAAGAACATTCGCGTTGCGCAAAACGAGTTGTCACTGCCGATGCAAGCCATGTCGCGACTATTGTCTCGCATCGATCGCGTAAACTCGTGGGGCGAGGGTATTCGTATGCTCTTTTCTCGCGCCGCCGCCTACAAGGAAAAGGCGTCGACCCGATTTCAAGCGTTTGTCGCCATGCAACGCGAACGGCGAGCCGCCAATTCCAACTATCGGTGGCGAAAATATAGGCGTCCGTTCGACAAAGTGTGGTACATCGAGCGAGGCGACTCGAGCGGCGTCATCAATCCCGTCGTTCGCATTATCAAGTTGATTCCGACGAAAAACGGCGGCGCGTACGCGGCGAAATTTCAAAGTCCGGCAATTGCCGCCAAACGTAAATGGGTCGAGCGCGACGTATCGATTAAACGCAAACGGTGCGTCGCGTCGCACGCCAAATTCGAACATTTGTTGAACGGCGAGTACGGTCGTACGGCGTGGTCCAACTGGCTGCGAACGATGTTCGTTGAGAAAAAGTACAAATGGTCGTACGTGTGCGCCGCATTCACGTCGTTGCGTTCGATTTTGCGCAAAAAAAGGGCGCCGCAAGAAATTGCACAATCGAAGATTCTGAGTAAATTGGTGGAAATCGATTTCGAGATTATGTACGACAAATTGTTGGCGTCGCTACCGTACGAGCAGCGCATCGAAATAATTCGAAAACGGCGCGAAGATGCGCTCACTTTTGACGAGACGACTACGGCCGCCATGTTAACCGTCGCCATGGACTATATTTCGAGCTATTTCAACGAAACTCTCTGTCGTACTATCGACGGCGCCGAAGACAACACCACGAAAAAACAAGCCGAAAAACAGCGGCGTAGGGGCGACGCCTTCGACAAATACGTGGCTTTCGTTTTATTTTTTATAACATACTATACGGGCGCTCGCACACGATGCGATTTGCGCGATCGTCTAACGCGCGCGCAGCTTTTCAACCTTTTCGTCGAGCGCCATACGATGATTATAACAAAAGATTCGGTGTACGGTACAATCTACATGCCGCCCAAACATGTAGTGAGCGACGATTTTCTCGGAACAATTCTGTTTACACTAGGCATTGTCACGAACTCTTACATAATGTCCGAGTTCAATGGAGTCAACAGCGTGGTGCGTGGCGGTGATCGTGCGTTTATTCTCACAAACTACAAACTCGAGAAATATTTCAATAAACTAGTGTTATCAGTTGATCTTGATAACGACAAACAAGTAAGTCAAGGAGTAAAAAAAGCAAAAATGAACAAGTCTATAATAAACGATGAGTCATCGCCCGAGAATGTGACACATTCCACGTTGTCCGACCACTCGCAATCTCGTTTCTCCTACATTTCTCCTTCGCTACCACCACCACCGTCGCAACTACCACCACCACTGCTACCGACACAATTAGACTCTCTTCTACGCAGCGATCGTCGTAACAACGTCATTTCCGCCCGTGCTCCCGACGTGAAAATATCCAATAAGACAGTTCCGACGACGACGTCATCAAAACCTCGTGGTCTCGGTTTTCACGTATTGCGTCGTCAATTTATTATTCGTGCGTTTCGCGATTCCAATTTCAACAAAGATATTGTACGAAAACTAGCAAACCATTCGAACGACGCAACCACGAGATTGTACAGAAATTCCGTGTTCAAAAATAGTAAAACTATGTCGGCGTATGTCGGCCAAATTTTTACCGACAATGTCCCTGTTGTCGCCGCTACCGCTGTCGCCACCTCGACCGCCGACTATTGACGAATTTATTTTGTCGCTCGGATTGATTCGTGTGAGTGATATACAGTCCAATAAAATAAGCCGTTTGTCGTTGACTTATTTAAAAGGTGCGCCGCCGCCATCTTCGTTGCAAACAAAGAAGAAGAAAAAGAAAATGTCGGGCGCTCAGAAACGCAAACAATTATCGCCGACTTCGATTTATACTCGTAGTCAAAACGATAAACATACCCTAGTTGGATGTTCTTTGACGACACAAATTGCCGTTGCCACCAAATCTTCAACACCACCACCACAAATTGCCGTTGCCACCAAATCTTCAACACCACCACCACAAATTGCCGTTGCCACCAAATCTTCAACACCACCACCAATTGTTACTCCTAGTTTAAAACGTAAACGTTTTATAAATCTTAATTTGTCTAAAAATAAAGAATCGCCGCCTATAGTTAAAAAAAATAAATATACTAAAATTTTTACAAATCATCTGGTTTCTAAAACTCACGACGAAAAGACTGATAACATTGTTAATAACAATAAAAATAAAAAATATCTCTACAATCTTTCGGTGCAATTTCCACGATCTTTGGTGGATCTATATCAAGGTTCGAACTATGTGATGTACAACCAAATCATGTCGATCAACTTTCACCAGTTGAATACGGGATTGAGTCGTTACGTAAACAAGTTCGACACGGATTTTACCTACGTAGATTTTGTTGTCGACGACACGGTAGACGATTGTAAATTTGTAACGCAGTTTTCGCCTCCGATAATTTGCGACCGACGATCGTTACTTTTTTCAAACACAAAAGAAATGTACATGTTTGCGCGAAACATCACAACAAATCAAACGAATTTGTACATCAACATCGATCCCTATCTAGACATAATGTACTCGGTGAACGTCAATCGAAATCCGTACGTTCGTCATCTTATTAGTCCGGCTATATTTTTCGTCTGTCGTTCGCTCGAAAGAGAAGACAAAGACCATTTTACGTCGCAAATTGTAATGTCAAACGAGTTCAACATATTTGTACTCAATCATTTGGCGCACGAAATGAGTAAAATTGTCAAATCGTTAAATCCCGACAAGCCGGTTAGTCCGCAAATACAATGTTCTTTCGAATATATCTCCACAGACTGTACGGTTATCGACTATTTACCGCGAGACGACGATAATAATCGATCGTCGTCGCCGCCGGTAAATGACGTCAATGACAATAATTGTTCATTCAAGCACTATTTTCTTTGCGTTCTAAGACCTATAGCGATAAATGCCTTTAAAAGTCGTATTGTTTTCATACGCGAAGCGAGTTTATATTTGGGTGATTTCAACGATTAACTAATTAGTTTTACAAAATTGTAGTGTAGTAGTAATATTATTTATTAATTTCGAAAAACCATATTATATTGTAAAGTTGGGCGTCAATGGTTATTCGTTGGTTGATTTGTCAATGATGAAAATGCGTCGAACGAGCAAATAGTTTATAATTGCGAGTTCGTTGAGCGTGCCGTCGTCGTATACGAGTTTATCTATAGGAACTGTAATGTGTTTGTGAACGACTCGTTTTGTGGCGGTAAAATATGCGACCAACGAAGAGCGAGTAAACGGCAAACAAATGGTTTTCATGTTGGCCGATCCACGAATACCTGTTCTCGGATCGTTGAACCGTACAAAGGTACTCGTATCGTAGTCTAAACATTGACTTTTTGAAGATCCGCTCAACAAACCCGAATCGTCCAAAAGTCTGTAAACCTTAAAATCCATATTCATCCAGAGCCAATTGTACGGTCGAATTATTGCGATACGGAAATTACAAATATTTTCGACTATTTTCGTACTTTGGCCGTACACGTCGACGACAATGGTGTTAATCATGGCAGTCGATCGAATGGCCGAGTTCAACTCTCTCGTCACGTATACTGTACTCGTATCGTACGCATACAATCGATATAGTAGAATAGAAATTGACACGCATAGAACTGAAAGACAAACCCATTTGTACTTATTTATTAACAACATTTTTGATTTATTTATTTTTGGCAATGGCTTACATTTTTATTTCTGTTTAATAAAAAAAAAGGTTAAAATACATTTGTTGTTGTTGTTGAATATTTTCGTTTCCTTTTCTTTTCTTCATCCACTAACGTACGAAACGAAAGCCGACCGTCGTCGATTAATTTTTTCGAGAGCTGTATTGCTAAACAGAGCGCCAGAATAGTCGGCGGCAAGTTGAATCCAAATTAATATGTCCACCAATTCGACGACGACGGTTTTCGTTGCAGCTTTCGAAATGTGTACCATTTCAAATTTGTCGGAAAAATGTGCGGATGGTGACAACCATTGGCCCAGTTCTTGCGGCGAGTGATTGGAAACGGAAGTGGCGGCGAGGCCGTCGAACACGATAATGGTGCACACAACGTGTCCACGTGATAAATTGACTAATCTCGCAAAGGATATTGTGTCTGTCGTCGAAAAGGAAAATAACAAATGCGGCGTATAATAGGCAATTGAGTCATCCTCGTTGGCGGCGCCGTTGTCGTCTCTTTTTTTATCTCCTCCGGGCAATGGCCTCCGTGATAATTCTCGAACAAATAATGTTTCGAATGTACGTGAATTTCTGTCAACTTGATTACATTTTTCGTCGACGAACATTAATTGTTGTGTTTCTTCTTTTTCCTTTGCGTCGAGGTGGTGCCGGGCGTTGTCGTTGTTACGAATGTAAACGACAAACGCCGGCACTTTTCGTTGATGACTTTTCTTTTTTCCCGACGATGACAGGTATTGTATATAGTCTAAAAACGAATTAACGTGAACAAACAATAGTCGGTCGTTCAACTTTGTTAAACTGCTGCCGTCGACTATTGTTGTTGTTGTTGTTCGATCGTCGGGAAAATTCATTTCGTGTAAGAATTTGCAAACGAAAACAATGACGACAATTTTCTGGATACCGCTAATTGTCGTGTTGATTATTTCAACCGGGAGTATTGTCGTGTGGACGTTGTGGCAAACTAGAGTTGAACAATTTTTCGCTCTCAACAAAAGTCAAACGCTTAAAAACAACGTGTACGACGTCGACATGTTTACGGCGTCCGAATATTTCACTTTAAATCAATTGCCACGAGATGTCGAAGAAATGCGCACCGTTTGGTGTTACGACGGCACAATCAAAGACTCGTCAAACGTAATGGTGGGAAGCGAAAAACAAATTGCCACTATATATGAAGTTCTACGCTTGTGGTGGAATATGAACACGAAAAACGCGTTCGCCATTTGAAACACGTCTTTGTCGTCGTCGGTAAGTGGGAGTATGGATGATTTCGTTGATTGGGATTACGTCGCTCAACAAGTGACGTATCCATCTATAATCGTTTCGATCGCCATTTCTTTCACAATCACGAACACGGCGCTCGTCGTTTATCACATTTGGAACTCGAAACGAATCAAACAACGATGTAATCAATTTGAAAAATTGGATCAAATTTCCGTAGTTTACGTAGATAACAAGAAAAAATCGACAATATCAAATAAGTGATGAGTCAAAATGTTTGACAAAAAGATCGAGAACCTTTTCGTTTACACGGCGAAGAAAAATAAAAAATTGACCGCCAAGTGTTGCATAATTTGCACGTGTCCCGTGTGTATTCCAAAAGACTTTGACCATTTTAATAGAAAAGTGTGTATGAAAAAAACGTGTCGCCGCCATACGACCAAAGAAGTCTATTTCTCCGCCAAACGATATCCCGCAAATTTTGTCGTCAAAGATTTGACATTTAACGAAAAGTATATAGTACCCGTCAAAAAAAATCTCAATCTAATCGACATAATAAAAATACTTTCTAAATTTGAAACGCTCGTACGTCGAAAGTACGAAAAGAAATTTCCAAAACACGTCGAAGAACTTAATTTTAGTCAACCCAAGTTGGACAACAATAACAACACGATGAGCATCAAATGGGAAAAAATTAGCAATAAAAAAATAAAATAAAAAAAAACAAACATGTCAAAACTTCAAAAATTCAAATATTTTTTTTTGTAGATCTAGAATTTTGTCGTACTCGATTTGTGGATCTAGAACCAAGTTGGACAACAATAACAACACGATGAGCATCAAATGGGGAAAAAATAGCAATAAAAAAAACAAACATGTCAAAACTTCAAAAATTCAGGAAAGTCGTGTGATGTTCACATCAGTTTATTTTTTTTGTAGATCTAGAATTTTGTCGTACTCGATTTTCAGATCTAGAAAAATAAAACGAAATATTTTTGTAGATCTAGAATTTCGTCGTACTCGATTTGTAGATCTAAAAAATAATTATCAATTTTTAGATCTAGAAAAACAAATTGTGTTGTATTGCGTTGCGTGTGAGTTGGTGTTGGTTGAGGAGCGAGTGGCTTGACGAGGGTCGTGGGCCGACCGCCGGTTTCACATTTTTTGCAAGTCGCTAAAGTCCCTACATCTATATAAATATATATATATATATCGCGTAAGCGCGCGACAGACGGATGTCGGCCTCTCCCCAGGACGACTGTCCTCACCCTTCAAACTTGGACAGAAGTCTGTCGCGCGCGCGAGGCAGCAGGTCTTTATATACTACGTCCATAGGTCTACCTACGAAATTTGACGGTCGAAACGCCAACGGAGCATTCTCATTGGTCGAGAGCTCTCGATGACGTCACGCCCCAAAATTTCGGAGTCAAAATGGTGGTCGAAATTTTCGCCAGTCTCAATCGGGGAGCCACACAGAATTATCAAAAACACGAAAGAAGATACCAAAGCAATTTATTCATTGATCTAACGCAAATATGTTTATTTTCATGAAACCTGCACTTCTCTCACTACACACGACGCAATACAAATGAGGAAAAAAATGTAAATGGGTATATCGAATAAAAACAAAGGACATGTAAAAATAACACACAAATCAATTTATTATCATTTTTTTACAATAATTTTCTCTCAATTTGTAGATCTAGAAAAACAAAAAAAAATATTTTTGTAGATCTAGAATTTCGGTGTTCTCGATTTGTAGATATATAAAAACAAAAAAAAATATTTTTATAGATCTAGAAAAATAAAACGAAATATTTATGTAGATCTAGAATTTTTTCGTACTCGATTTGTAGATCTAGAATTCCGTTCTAAAAATTGTGTTGAGTTGTTGTTGTGAGTTGGTCGAGCGAACGTCTCGACCAGGGTTGGGTTGACCGCCGGTTTTACATTTTTTGCAAGTCGCTAAAGTCCCTACATCTATATAAATATATAATAATAATAATAATAATAATAATTACCCTCAATGGGGTGTTTATTGACGGACCAAGAGTCCTATATACAATATAACATAAAGAACACAAATTTAAAATTAAGAAAATATCACAGAATCAAATAACAAGAGGCAAAAATGAAAAAAAAAAACAATAAAGGTAAAATAAAATTGTCGTTGGTATCGAAAAAGAGAAAAAGGAAAAAGAGGTATCGAAAAAGGAAGAGGTATATACAACAAAAACAAAATAAATGTCAGAACAAAAAATATTATTACATGCAATGTCAGGAGATAAGTAAAAATTAAATAAAAAGACTAGAATAAGAATTTGACAAAGAGAAATAATTCTACTTTGCAAGTCATAGGAACTTGTTAGAACCTGAAGTCAGAACTAAAATTAGCTGCCCTCATCATTCTGTTCATAGGGGAGTAAAACATGTAGTTTGTCCCACAAGTTGACACATGAAATGTGTTACATCTCCTAAGTCTCCTGTGACAACTCAAAGACACCGTACTGAGCAACTCGGTGCAATCTACGGCGCCTTTGACCAGATTCTGAAGAAATCTGTTATCAGCGATTAGGCGACGTTCCTTTAGACCTACGATTGTGACCTCTCTCTGTGGATAGCGAAAATGAAAATACCAGAGAAACCTCTTTTGCACTCTGTTCAGCATGTGGTCATAAACATCATAATATATATATATCGCGTAAGCGCGCGACAGACGGATGTCGGCCTCTCCCCAGGACGACTGTCCTCACCCTTCAAACTTGGACAGAAGTCTGTCGCGCGCGCGAGGCAGCAGGTCTTTATATACTACGTCCATAGGTCTACCCGTGAAAGTCGACGGTCGAAACGTCAACGGAGCGTTCTCATTGGTCGAGAGCCCTCGATGACGTCACGCCTAAAAAATTCGGGGTCAAAATGTCGACCGCCATTTTCGCCAGTCTCAATCGTGGAGCAACCCACGGTGGTCGAAACACGTACGACGGCGTTCGAAAAAAACTTCATAAACCCAACGTGCTCGAGTAGAATCCGGTGTATTGTGAATATGTACGTCGACATGAAAACGTTGTGTAAAAGATTGGACCGTTTGACGGACGACGAATTTCATTTCGTCCGCCATCATGTATTTGGAAAATAAGCGAACAACGTTATTAGCGGCTAACATTTCATGTCAACCTTTTTTCTTTTTTTTCACTTTTCTAAAAAATATAATAACTAATTGATTTTTTATTGTAAATTTGGGCGTTAATGGTTAGTTTGATAAGACAATCATCCTACCACCATGATTGACGAAAATCTAGCAGTTGGTTTGGATTTCATGCCACGCGAATTTCGTCAAAACGCCACGAAAAATGTTGGCGCCGACTCTTTGACGAATCAACATTTGTTGGACGACATTTTATGGGTAGGGCGTGGAATTCAGCGCCGATCATACCAGGATCCAAAACTTGAGTTGCCGTTGCCGTCAAAAGCGGAAGATGAAAAGAAATCAAAAATCAGGTTAAAGGGGGTGGTAAAAAAATAGCCGCCGAAGAAAAAGAAAAAAAAGATGTAAATACGTTGTTTAGTTCGTTTCGTACGGAAAACGATTTGCCGCGCATCAACTCGCACGTTATCAACGTGTACAATATGGCGCAGGCCAAACGGTGTGTGAATGTTGTGGATTCGTTGAACGACGACCACTTGAATTTGGCGCGAGACGGCGGCGAATTTCTGGCCGAGAAAAGAATTAAATTGATCGAAACGAAATTCGAACGGGAAATGGGCGCGCTCACCTTTTTCGACGAATGGCCCGAAGACAGCGTACGATTCGTACTGCGGGCGGTGCGCGAATTTCAAATTCCCATCGGCACTCTGCTTTCGATCGTATCCTTCGGCGTGTACGTTCTAAAATTGAACGCGTACAACACCAACGAGTATTTCTTGAAATTGCGTCACCTCAATTCGCGTCATCTCGACGGTTTTCTCGAATCGATGTTGTCGCCCAATCCCGCCAAAGAATTTATGTTTTGGTTCGGCGACAAAAACAATTCGGTAATTATGACGAAATTGACCGAGCGAGGATTTTCGATCAACAAGGAAGACAGAAGGAAGGCCGTATTTTCGCTTTTCAATTCGGTCGAATCGCGCCGCGATTTACTTCAAAAGTTCAATCTATCGTTTACCTACGTGGTTTCGTCGCGCACCAACACGCAATGAAAGAAAGGAAAAAAAAAGAAGAAGTCGACGAAATAAAATATAATATGTAGAAATATGCAGGTATATTTATATAGAAATTTTATTTTTTGGTTGCCATGACAACCATGGGCGTGTTGTTTTCTTTGAACGTTTGTAGAATTTCGGCGTAGCGGTTGTCGGACGATCCGAATCCCTGTTCGTCGCGTTCGGTGGTGTCGAGATGGTTGACGATTTGCAGGAATTTGCGGCCGGTGTTCGAGATGACGAGCTGCGCGATGCTGGTGCCGGCGGCGAACGTGATCGGCTCGGTGTCGGACAGGTTGCGAACGGCAATTTTGATTTCGCCGCGGTAGTCGCAATCGATGACGCCGTGGCCGATGAGAATGTTGTGTTTGAACGACGACGAGCGCGGTTCGACGGTGCCGGTTTGTCCGAGCGGAATGGAAACACGAACGCCGGTGTTGATGAGCGCAAATTGTTTGGGCTCGAGCGTGATGGTTTCGCGGATCGGCAAATCGTATCCACTGGCGTAGCCGTTGGCGACGCGCAGCGGAAATTCGGGATCGCACGTGTAGTTGATCACGTTGACGTTGCCCGAATCTTGCAGTCGGATGCGATTGAGTTCGATGGCGGCGGCCAGGGCGTCGTCGAACGAAGCGATGTAGCGAATTTGCCAGTTGGCTTGTTCGGCGACAAACTTGAACATGATGGTCTGTATGCGGACGTATTCGATTCCGAGATCGTCGTAGAGGCTGGCCCGATTTTGCATCCGCTTGTGAAGAACTTCGATGTCGGCGGGCAGAAACACAAAAACGACGGCCGTGTTGTTCATCGGGCGCAACACGATGTCGATTATTTTCTTGAGCGTATCCTTCGCCTCGTCGAGCGTCTTGAGTTCGTGAATAACGTCGAAAATGGCTTTGTACACGACGCCGTCCATGAACGAGCGATCGTGAATGTGGCCGACTCGCGTTCGCGACATCACGTACATGGTGTGACAGATTTCCTTGTCGAACTCGTTTTGTTTGCCCAAAAAGTAGGGATGTTTTTGCAATGGTCGGCGTAGTCGCCGACAACCGTGAGCACACCCATGGTCTGAAGAAGCGAAACGACGGCCGATTTAAATGTGCAGGAAACGCCCGAAATAAAATAGGCTTTGTCGGAAGCGTTCATTTTTATGGTTTTTTTGGTTGTTGTTGGAAAAGTTGAAAGGTTGGTTGGTTGCGTGGTTAGAAGTAACCGAAGCAACTGATGAAGATGAAAACGGGCCGGGTGGCTTTTATACGATGCCTAACTTGGTCCGCTTCTGCGCGGTCTGTTTGAAAACTTTTTCATGAACGCAACGACGTGAAGCGGTAGGTTTAGATACGGCGCTTGAGTCGTGTTTTTAGTTTGTCCTCGAAGATGTTGTTGTGCGTCGTCGGCGAAAAAGACTATTTCGTCGTCCTTCAATTCGTCGGCCGCGTCTCTCATCTCGACGTCGCCGTCGCCACTACTTTCGCTCGCCGACTCAGCACCACCACCACGCTGCCACTCGTTTGCAATACAGTAGAGTTTAATGTTCAACAGTTCGCAAACGATCACCATGACGTACGTGTTGTACACCCGGAAGGATTTTTCGAGCGAAAACAAGTTGAACTTTTTGTTCACTTCGTTCGTGATCAACGAGGCGCGAATACTCGCCAGTTCTCGTTCGTAGTTGACGTATTGCCAACATTCGATCGGTTTGTTGAAATGAATGATGTTGTTTTTGGCGGTGGTGGCGTCACTACGTTCGTCGTACTTGAATAAACATCGCGTCTGTGGTATGACGAGCAGCGGTAGATTGTCGAACGAAGTTTGGCACATTAGAACGAATCCGTTTTCGTCGACGCCGCGCAAAACGAGCGAATTGCGCGAGTTATGTATGTATAAACCATCCATGACCCTTCTCCCCACTAATTACCTTTTACTTTCTCTTGATAGTATAAAAGGACGATACACAGGTATCATCCTCAGTTATTATCCTGTGTAACAATCTAGTGTCAAGTCATAGTTTGTACCTACCATTTCTTATATCATATTTTATTAAACGTATTTTACTTGTAACTTTTATTTCGTTGATTAAATAAATAAATGTTGTTTTTTTTTAATCACGTTCTATAATAAATAACGTAATTGGCGCAGTCGGCAGTTTTGAAGTAAAATTTCAAGTTTTTAGTGACTACTTAGTGACTTTTCCGTGTAATTTTTCTTCAAACACCTATGCAGCTTGATACTTTGGTTGCACACTCCAGCTAATAACTCAACCTGACGGATTACTGGTATCGTATCAGTCTCAAGCCACAAGCACCTGGTCGATAACTATTTTTCGCCCTTTCGTTTAGAGAAGATTTCAAGCCAAAAGCGTTCTTTCTCTAGACAAACCCTGTCATTTTGAAGCCCCACGCTACCAGCTGTTTTCAATTGACATCTTTCTTTGACAGTCGCCCCAAGCTTCAAGCAGCGTCCTTGTCAAACCTTTCGACTCAGCATCCCTACAAGCCCCAAGCAGTGATCAAGTCCCTTCAACATACCAAACATTTCAATGTGTAACTTGAATCTCTTTGTATTGATCTTACTGTAAGTGACATACCAATCATATTATTTTATTTTTCGTTATATCTACTTAAACTGTGGAATAACATATTTTGCATATTTTTTTTAAAAGTTTTTAGATAAAACACAATTTAAATCTTCTAAATATTTCCAAAAATCCTCTAAAACTCTAATTTTACCTCTAGTTCTTCGTCCTCTTTTTCTCCAAAATGAGTAACCCCTTAGAACAAATCTTAGCATCCCTTGTACATCACCAACAACAGGAGATAGCACGAGTTGCATTTAAAGATGCCCTCGATGACATAGGCACCTTTGATGGTAATCCATCTATGGTACATGAATTTGTAACAACTATCACTACTTTTCATGACGAATTAATAACTCAAAACCAACAAGCTTTTGTACCAAAATTTATCAGTGCCCTTAAAAATTCCAAAATCCTTGGCAAAGCTTCCTTGAGAATCAAACAGTCAAACTGTCAGACTTTCGCAGAAATTAAAGCTACTTTACTCGAAACTTACACCGACAATAGACCAATTGAATCTTACATCCTTAATTTAGCAGATGCCAAACCGCTGGGTAAAACTCCATTCGAATTCCTTGAGTATTTAGACAAGATAAAAATTCAAGCCACTAACCAAGTACGCATAGTAGACCCAGATCACCCAGAAACTCTCTCTAAAGTAATAGAAGGCGTAGCTGTGAAGAGTTTCCAAAGGTCTATCCCTGACCCCTTAAAAACTCACGTCTATGCCGGTAAACCCAAAAAATTATCTGAAATTAAAGCACTACTTAGAGACCATTTCTTTTATGAAGCTTCCCAAACGATTGGAAAGTACGAAGCTAAAACTTCCTCAAAAACCCCATTCAAACCATTTTTAAGACAGGAAGAAACCCCGCATCAAATTAAAAATAATCCTTCTACTTCATTTCATCAGAAATCCCCACATTTCAAAGCCAATTCAAACGCTATGAGTACCCGTACTACTAATACAGTTAGGACCTTACATAATACTGAAGAAGACAATAACTTTACAGATAATTCGACATTAAATTCTGAAGATCTTGTTGATCCCAATCCCACGGATTTTCTCGACATAGCCTCAGACCCCGAGACAGGACCCCCCCAAATATTCCCACACTAGAATTACACCACATCGATCAATCTAGCCTTCCTTACATTCTACTGAAAAACGGAAAAATTAAAGTACTAATAGACTCAGGTTCTGAAAAATCCTATATTTCCTCTGATATCGCATACAATCACTATTCTCATAAAATTTTCGACTCCCCTTTGAATATTCGCACAGCAACAGGTACTTCTTCCCTACAACACGCTGTATACGTCCCAGCACCTAAACTCTTTTGCGTAAAAACCAATTTACTTTTACATATATTCGATTTTAATCCCAAGTATGATATTCTCTTTGGTATGGACACCCTTCGAAAATTAGACCTAAATGCGTTCTGGAATAATAAAACTCTCCAAAACCAATATACCTCAATTCCGTTACAGTTCATGAACCCCTCAAGAAATAACCTTTTGAATATTGAAATTACACCTTTTTCAGAACAAATTATAGAAGTGGAAATCCCAAATGCTAAAACTGGAAAGGTCATTATCCCTCAAATTCAAGTTGAGCCTAATTTGTTTATTCAAGCAGGAATAACAAACGTTAATGAGCATAGAGCCCTCTGTTCTATTTCCAACCTTTCCTCACGGTCATATACCTTAGAACAAATTCCCCAGATTATATCACATGACCCTAATGAGACACACTTCACTGACGTATTTCCCATATCGGACTTGCATTCTATTTCTACAGAAAAAGAAATACCCATTGGTCACCTTATTAGATCTGACCATATGAATACAGAACAAAAGCTACAAATTACTAATTTATGTAATTCATTTTCGTCACTATTTCACAAAGATTCTCAGAATCTGACATTTTCTAACGTAATAAAACACACAATACCAACCTCCGACAAGAATCCAGTTTATACTAAGACTTAAACTTGAGGAATATGACTATGAACTAAATTATAAACGAGGAAAATCCAACACAAACGCTGACGCACTTTCCCGTGTAGAGATTAATCAGATAGAGCAAAATGACTTGGAAAGAGAAATTGATGAGCTAATGTCTCTTTATCCTAACTTTGACCCCCAAGACTTTGACGACATAGATCTAGACTTACCTAATATTGACGAGCTAGAACTACCTAATCTTGACTTACTCGACAATGTGTCGACGGCTCACTCAAATCAATCAGACCCTATACCGGGTATTCCTATCAAACAAACTGCTATTAACTACAGCAAAAACCAAATTGTCTTTTGTTTAGCGAAAGAAACTTCTCCTACGCCGGAAATCAAAACTCTTTTTGGTACCAAACAACGATATACTTTCAAAATCTCACCTCAAGCTACAACAGACACTTTCGTATCAATTATCAAGGATTTTATAGTTCTAGATAAAAAATATTCAGTCTATTTTTCTACATCAGATGATGAAACTCCTATCAATTCTGATACCACACCTATTCCCCAAGATCCTGAAATTCTCTATGTACTATTTTCGAGAACACTACAAACTTATTTCCGTGATACTTTAGCTTTTGATATCACTCGTTGTACTCAAATACTTAAAGATATTGAAGACAAAGAGGAACAAATGAAAATTATTGTCTCCTATCATAATGGCTCTAATAATCATAGAGGAATAGCAGAAACAGACTTGCACCTAAAACGTAAATACTATTGGCCAAAAATGCGTGAACAAATCTCGAAAGTAATAAATAACTGTCAAAATTGCCTTAAAGTGAAATACGATCGATCACCAATTAACCCTCCAATGTGCCATACCCCAACTCCTAAAAGTCCCTTTGAAACCTTACATATTGATACCTATACAGTAGAAAAGACAAAATTCCTTTCAGTTATCGACTCTTTTTCAAAATTTGCCCAAATGTATTTATTAACACATGTCACAGCCCAAACTGTTAGCTCTAAACTTTTAGATTTTTTCAACACCTTCGGTGTTCCCACAAATATCATTGCTGATGCAGGGACCGAACTAAAGAATAAAGTTATTCAGGAAACCCTTCAGTCCAAAAACATTTGATTCACTATACAAGCGTTAATCACCCTCAGTCTAACGGAATCGTTGAAAGATTTCACTCTACATTGTTAGAACATATTAAATTACTTCGAAACTAATTTCCGAAAATAAAAATTGAAGAAGTCATTAAACTGTCATTAATAGCCTATAATAATTCCATACATAGCTGTACAAAATTTACACCATTTGAAATTATATTTAACAAACCTTTTTATTTTGATGTAAAATCAATTACAAATCCCACAGACTATGTTACTCAAATCCAAGAACTTTCTCAAAAATTTAAAGAGTTGGTCTATGAAAAAATTGAGAACAATAAAAACTCATTCCTGGAGAGAATAAATAAAAATCGTAAAAAACCCCCAGATTTACCTTCCAATATACATATTTCAAACAATCGTAGGAATAAGTTAGTCAATAAATTTTCTCCTGCGATAATCGCTAACTCAGATCCAAAAACACATACTGTTACTTTAACAAAACCTGGTAATCCAAAAATACATACTTCATGTATAAAACAACCAAGAAAATTTTCCTCTTTGGTTACAGATGCTCAAGCATCCAGGCTCGAATCCAATTAACAAACATCACCCAGAATGTTGGCATTCTCCCCATCAATCTTGGAGAAGCTGTTATTCAGGATTCTTATTTCACAAATGTTCATACCTATAATTATTCTAAATTCCCCTCTCAATTCAACTCTCTGACAATGCTGACTAACAAACTGACTAAAAATATTGAAAATAATACCCATTACAACAACATGATTATATTAATGGAAATCCAATCCGAAATCCAAAATAAAATCTCACTATTAGAATTTCATTCAAAACGTAACAAACGCTCTATTTTACCTGCCCTAGGTAAGGCCATCAAATTTATAACAGGAAACCTTGACAGCGATGATGCCGAAAAGTTCAATGAGATTATTAGTGACATACGAAAAGACCAAGACCGACTACAAAGACAATCAGAATTACAGTATTCATTCAGCAAGTCAACTTCAGAAAAATATGACACATTAACTCAACAATTAGTTCATAATGAAGAAATTCTATCCAAAAAAATTAATACACTGGTATCCTCATATAATAGTAATCAAAATATTGACACCCAACTTGGACAACTGATATTACTTCACGAACATATTTTACGAGCCCTAGAAAAATTAGAAACCATGATCTCATACTGTTCGCAAGGTAAATACCATCCTTCCATCCTTTCCTATGATGAGCTTTCCCAAACTTACTCTATTATACAAAAGACCTACCCTAACAAATTTCATCACTCTCCGGATAATATGATTGATATGGAAAAGACCATTAAGACTTCTTGTGTTAGTATTGATTATGCAGTTTATTTTCTCGTATCTATTCCTTTGTTTACAGAAGATGTATTCGAATATTATTATTTATTACCTATACCTGTTCTACGTAATAACCAAATTCTATCTATGATTCCAGAACATAGAATTATTTTAAAAGGAACCAACCAAACATATTCAACCAATAAAGACTGTATTTTTGGAAACAAATATCAATGTTACCAGAATGATTTGGAACTAGGAAATTCCTGTGAAAACCATATTTTATCTTTACATTTAGAACATTGCATATTTACTAAGCTGAACATAAAAAATCAAATTGAATTTGTACCATTGTTAAATGCTTACTTGATTTCATTGTTTAACCCCTCTGTTATTCACATTCAAGGACCTGAAGGAGAGATATTAGATTACCTTTCAGGAATACTGCTTTTAAATGCCACTGATGTTACTCTCAAAATTTTTAACAAAACATATAGAAATTCCATTTCTTCCCAAGGTAAAATGTTAATGATACCCAGTCCCGACAATTTCACCATAGAACCTAATCAAATATCTCCTATTGCCATCGACACTGGATTTTCGTCATTTCAAAACCTAGATCTAAATAAATTGATACCATCTACACTTAATCATCAATTGTTTTTGAAGGAGGAAAACTTTATTTGGAAAAATTTATCTATTGTTATTTTAATATTCCTTGTTACTTGTATTTGTATTCATTACATTTTGAAATGTATAAAGTTGATAAATAAAGATAAGGCTACCATTAAAAAAATAATTTATAAACCATTACCTGTCCAGGAACCTTCAGTTCCACCACCAAATGCTTTTACATTTAACCCTACACCTCAACAATTGGCTAACAATAGACCACACCATTTTCCTATTGGCCCATATTATACGCCAGATAAAAATTAATTCAAAATGTGTTACTATTTCTTAACCTACGAATTTATTAGGTTAGCTTTATCATTTATATTTACATTGTATCATGTTTTATCTTTTATATTTACTTATCTTATGCTTTATCATTTGTATCCCATACTTTATTAATATCGTTTTTCAAAACTGAAAGTAGAAATAATAATTATCAGTCTTTTATTTCTACCTTACAGTTCTGTCAAAGGGTGGAGGAGTTATGTATGTATAAACCATCCATGACCCTTCTCCCCACTAATTACCTTTTACTTTCTCTTGATAGTATAAAAGGACGATACACAGGTATCATCCTCAGTTATTATCCTGTGTAACAATCTAGTGTCAAGTCATAGTTTGTACCTACCATTTCTTATATCATATTTTATTAAACGTATTTTACTTGTAACTTTTATTTCGTTGATTAAATAAATAAATGTTGTTTTTTTTTAATCACGTTCTATAATAAATAACGTAATTCGCGCGAATTTTTCGACAGAATTGGCCGAATCGTAGAAAATGATATCGTACGGCGCGCAAATGTTGACGATGGTGGTGGTGGCCGCCGCCGTCGTTGCATATTCTACGACGTCGACGAAACTGTTGGCGCGCGCGTTGTCTATCTTGTCGAACGTCAGAAACCGATTCGTGATTCGAGTTTGTGGCTCGAACAACGACGAATCGATAATTCGTTCGGCCGAACAATGATCGACATTGTCGAACGTTCGATTGGCGAGAACGACGAGCGTCCACTCTTTTTTGTCGATGGCGTCGACTGTCGAACGAGTGTTGTTGTTTGTGTAGTTCAAGTAGAGAACGACGAGCGTGTCGGTTGTCACAAAGTCGAGCGCCAAATTTGGATAGGCGCTCGTGTTCGTTTCGGCGAGCACGGGCGTGTAAACGAAAACAATGCACTTGTTGCGTTCGTTGGCTTTCGAGAATGCAACCGCGTCGAGAAGCGGCAAAACGTTGAGCGCCGGCGATCGACTCGGTGGCGCCGACAAATTGCTCGTTTTTAGTTCGTACGTAATTTTCTGTTCGCGCCATTGATTTTTGCGTTCGTACAACACGCTCAAAACGTTTCGTACGTACGAATCGACGAGCTCGTTCCGTTGCGCGCTCTGCTGTTCGACGGTTTGAAATCGCATCAAATTGGTGGTGTCGAACGACGAGTTTCGAAATTTGGGCGCGTTCAAAGTGGCCGGCACAATTTTCAAATCGAAAAAATCGCGTACGAGCGCAATTTTCAGATACCTGTTGTTGGCGGCGGCGACGATTTGCGTTGTGCCGTTGACCGTCGACATTTTTTTTCTATTATTCTCGGCCACAATGGTCGTCCAAATAGAGCGAACAATGTTTTCGCACAATTCGACGCGTTCGGTTTCGTTCGAATTGGCGCGATAGAGGAGAACGCAAAGTCGCCTGTACGCGGCCGCCCGCTGTTCGTCGACCACAACGTTTGGTTGCCGAATTTGCCGAAACTCGCCGCGCGGATACACGTTAACGTTGGCCGCGTCGGTCGTGTACAGTACAACGTACGTTTGTCGACTTTGATCGACGTAGACGATCGTTTCGGGCGACGACAAAATTCGAAACAAGCCGTGGTTCGGCGATTGGGCGGTACACTTGTTGGCGTAACCGAACACGCCGCATAAAACGCCGTCGAGTTGGGTTTGTCGAACGAATTCGTTGATAAAATAGGAAAACGGCCGCGGCGACAAAATGTTTTCGTCGCCGGCGGTCGACGGTGCCGCTGACGGTTTATGCCAAGGCCGTAAATCTCCGATTATAATATCGCTGCCAACGTTTGTCAATTCTGCGCGCGACAAATCGACCACTTTGCCTTTGGCATCGATCGACTCGACACAACACAAATCATTCAAAACAATTTGCGTCAACGCCGGCCAAATGTCGTAGAGCACGGTGAAAAACTCGTTGCGCTCGTATTTATGCCGCAGAAGACCGAGTACGACGCCCTGTTGTCGAGTCAAATGGTGCACGTACGCGTACATTTTTTCGGCTCGTACGAGTTTTTGAACTACTCGCTGTACGCCCGGGTCGAAGTGACGGCGAACTTTCGCGAAGAATGTTTCCAGGTCCATCATATTCGTGGCGTAATCTACGATTTCGGCTTGAATCGTCGTCAATTTGCCTAGGTACACGAGTGTTTTGAGCGTGTTCATGGCGCTCGCCGACATTTGCGCGTCCTGCAAACAAACGCCGCCGAACGCCATGCGCAGTATTCTAAGTAGACGTATTGCGGAGCAATCTAATAGCCGTTGTGAACTCAGCAGCATTTTTTCTCTCTGACAAAACTTGCGGCTTAAGACATTAACCAACAACAAAAATGGAAAGTAACAACATTTTGGAACAACCGATGACCGCCAAAAACAACGACTACGACGATGTCGACGATGTCGAAATGGACGGCGGCCAATCGCAAAATTATCCGCAACAACAACAACAGGGTGGTGGGGTGTCTCAAATTCAAGATAAACTTTCCAATTCTAAATGGGGCGACGAGAGACAACAGGAGGGGGGTGGTGGCAACAACGACACCGTTGACGAAGCCATTGGTGAACCGTCACCAGAACAACAACCGTTTTTCTATCTACAACCACCGCGCAAACATTGCGCGACAAATTACGCCACGCTCGATTTTCAAATGGTTTCCGTTTCTTCAAAAAACTCGCCGGAACAACAACTGCCGCCGCCATCATCATCATCGAACGATTACAAAAAACAACAATATCGATCTTCTCGTTATTCTCAACAACAACCACACCAAAGGATCATCAACGAATTGACGTTCATGAATCATGTCGAGTCTCATCATATAATATTCAAAAACGAGCGACAACAACAACACATTTTCAGCGGCGTGGACGCCGAAGAGCCGTCCTACGCTCAGGTGCCCGACCACGTGGTGAGAAAACACGGCGTTGAATTTAAACCGCAGATTTTGTTCGACTTGTTGGAACGAAACGCCATCACAATTGTCAAGGGCGAGAAAAAGCTCAACAAATTGTACGAACTGCTGGTCGACTCGAATTTGTATCACGTCAGTTCGCGCGGGTCGGGTGCCATCGAGTTTTATCGTCGAAACAGTGTTGGCAGTAGTGGTGGTGCCAACAACAGCGATAGAACATCCTACGACGGCACTAACGGCCGCGGGGACCACCATTACCACCACCATCGGAACAACACCAACAACAAAATTCGATTCATCTACGACGTTTCGAACAAGTCCAACTTCAACAATAGCCGCTCCAATTTGTACGGCTTGACCAATCCCACTTTCTCGCTGTTCATGTCGAAGCGAACCAACGTGTTTCTACACTATCCGGCCGGCATTACGACCGAATTTTCTTGCGGCTTTCACGAAGAACTTAAATCGGCCTGTTCGTATTCAAATTGCTATCTGCTCTACAAGTGGCTCTACAACGTCGAGCCTGTACCTTGCGTGCTCGTCAAACCCGAAGATGTATTGTAAAGAAATGAATACAAATTTTGGAGAGTATAGAAAATAAACATATATATTTCAAATGTTTACAAATTACATAAAAATAAAATAAAAGGTTTTTACAAAATGCACAATTTTCTTTTCATTAGAAATTCCTTGTCGGCCGTTATCGCCACACCTTCTATTTTTTTGACCAACACATTACTTTGCACTAAAGATTCGGCTGATTTGGTAGACTTAACTTTGGGCGTTTTTATTTTTGGCGTTTTAACTTTTGGAGTTTTTACTTTCGGTGTTTTTATTTTTGGCGTTTTAATTGGACTTTTACTTCGGTGTTTATTTTTGCGTTTACTTTGATTTACTTTCGGTTTTTGTTTTGTTTTAATTTTTGGGTTTTTTTCTGTTTTGAGAATAATTTCTGGTTCGTACATTGAAGATGATTCTAGTGGTAAACAGGAGAAGTTGAAAGTTTTATTTTTTTTGTAGGAAAATCTGGTTGTGTACTATTCGAAAACGATCGTTTAATACGAGACCTTTGATTTGTGTTGGAACGTTTTCTTGTACGTTAGAGATCAAAATTATATAATGAATTTTGTTTCTGAATTTGTAAAATTTTATCTTTCAAACGAACATATTGAAATCTTGGTATCTTCGGCGGGTGAGGTTGTGAGAGTTTCGAGATCTTCGGCGGGCGAGTTGTAGTTGAGTCTCGATTGTAAATTCATCTTCGGCGGGCGAGGTTTAGGAGTCTCGAGATCTTCGGCGGGCGAGTGTAGTGAGTGAGTGAGGAGTCTCGAGATCTTCGGCGGGCGAGGTTGTAGGAGTCTCGAGATCTTCGGCGGGCGAGGTTGTAGGAGTCTCGAGATCTTCGGCGGGCGAGGTTGTAGAGAGTCTCGGATGCTAATCGGCGGGCGAGGTTGTAGGAGTCTCGAGATCTTCGGCGGGCGAGGTTGTGAGAGTCTCGAGATCTTCGGCGGGCGAGGTTGTAGGAGTCTCGAGATCATCGGCGGGCGAGGTTGTGAGAGTCTCGAGATCTTCGGCGGGCGAGGTTGTAGGAGTCTCGAGATCATCGGCGGGCGAGGTTGTGGAGAGTCTCGAGATCTTCGGCGGGCGAGGTTGTAGAGTCTCGAGATCCGCGGTTGTAGAGTCCGAGATCACGGCGGGCGAGGTTGTGAGAGTCTCGAGATCTTCGTCATCGTCATCATCCTGGAAAAAAAAAATCAAAAAGATAAATAAATATTTTCGTGTTGCAAAAATTACAAAAAAAATATACAGAAAAAAGAAGGAAATTCGTAGAAAAAAAGGAAAGTTTGAGGAAAAAAATACGTACCACTAAATTTATGATGGTTATGGCCGGTGGTTCAATAAATTGGACGGCATCGTTGTCCTCTTCCGATGATGTTGATGATTCTTCGCCGGAGAAAATACCATCGTCGTCTTCTTCTTCGCTGTTGCTGTCAATGACTATGACTTGATCTTCGTGTTGTATAGTCGATTGTACTTGGGCGTATTGGGGCGATTCTCTAATGATCTTTCCATAGTTGAAAAGCGTACTCGAGTTGGGGAAATCGACAATATTTTTGCCGTTGTCCTGTGAACACACATACATTTCAAATTATTTTTTAAAAAGAAATTGTTAAAAAATCTGGTGTGGACATCACACGACATTCCTTATCAATCTTATCATCAACGGGATTTTGCCGCTTTTTGGGTCGAAACAGACCAATGGCTGAAAACAACTTTTTTGGTGTCCTGAGGCTATGATTCGTCCAGAAATGTGAAAATCTGGGTAGGTCAAAATTTCGACGAATACAATACTTTCCTTATTATAGGATAAGGAAAGTAAAAAAAGTTTGAGCGGAGTGAACGAAAAAAAGTACGGAAAAAACTTACGTTTTTGGTCTTGGTGACTCGAGTGTACGGCTTGAGAGATTGAAACATCTTTTGAAACATGCGGCGGCGGCCGGGTGTCATCGTTGCTAGGTTGTCCGAAATAGAGCCATTCACGTTGTGTGTTTGGTAGCCATTGGTGAACGTCCAGGGTTTGTCTCGCTTGAAACGGGCCATGTTGATTGGCGGGCTGTTGAAATCATAGAAGTCGCTCCTCATGACGTTGTTGTGAGGTGCCATGGCTGCTGTGTTGACGCTCGAAATGTGAAAGATGAACTGACTTGTTGGAACGACTGGTCGGTGGTTTTATAGGAAACGGAAAAGGAAAGAGGGGATAGCCCTCTGTTTCCCCTCAAAATGATACGATATTTTAGATCTATAAAAACTAGAGTTCTAGATCTAAAAAAAGTAGCAATTTCAATACGTAGATCTAGAAATTTGTTTGTTTTTTTAGATCTACAATTTTACAGATCTAAAAAAGTAGCGATTTACAGATCTAGACTTTAATAGATCTATGAAACGAAATAATCACGCAGATCTAAAATCTGGTAGATCTATAAAATGATTTTCTAGATCTACGAAATTATTCTCTAGATCTAGAAAAGTACACATAATGCTAGATTTACATTGCTCTAGATCTACGCCAAGCACTAGCGCTAGATCTAACACACTGTAGATCTAAAAAATCAAACGAATTTCTAGATCTACAAATCGAGAGATGTATTGATAAAAAAATTGAAGAAAACGCCGAAAGGTGGCGCATGCGCCACCCAACGAGCCGAGTAAATATGCAAGTTATCTTTTTGTAAGTAATACTATAGTATTCTATACAAAAAGATAACTTGACAGGATGGCGTGGAGGGAGGCACATGAGCCATCTGCGCATAAAACCTCAAACTCTGCCTTCGACATTATCATTCCTCTCGAGCAGTTTGTTAGTTGCACACGTTCGTCTCTCGTTTAAAAGTTGTGAATCCGAGAAATTAAATTTGCGTAAATTGTTCGATTTTATTATTTTACTCTGTGATTTTTTTTAGAATTTTAAATTCGAATTTTTATTTGTGGAAATACAACTCGACTTTTCGTCTAGAACTTCAATTCCGGCTTTTCGTCTAGAACTTCTATCCGGCTTTTCGTCAGAACTTCTATTCCGGCTTTTCGTCTAGAACTTCTATTCGACTTGGTCCGCCAAAGATATCGAGACTCCTAGAACTTCTGCCAAAAGACCTACATTCCGACAATTCTACCCGCCAAAGGATCTCAAGACTGCCACAATTTCGCCCGTCGATTCAGAAACAAAATTTGAATCGTCTCTTGCGAGCTGAGCTACAAAATTGACTGGTGAGTTGAAATTTATTATTTTCAAAAATCATAATATTCTTTTATCTTTTTTTTAAACAAAATTTTGTTGTGAAAAATCGCTTTTGTTTTAACCCATTTGCGTCCGGTGTTACAATAGTTCAATTTATTTTCTTTTTCGAGTTTTCAAACAATTTTTACTCCAATTCTAGCGGTTTCGTTCTACAAAAATAATATCGAAATATGTAAAGATTTTGTGAGTTCTTTAAAAAAAAAAAACAAATTTCGAATAATATATTTGACCGAACAAAGTGAGGTTCTGTTTTAACTTGGGTACTGGACGATTTGGCTTTCGTTTGGCTTTCGTTTGTCTGTCTGTCTGTCTGTCTGTTTGTCTGTTTGTCTGTTCCGCGATAACTGCCGAACGGATACTTCAACATTGTTGAAATTTTGTATACATGTTCATTGGTGTCCTAGAATTTTCCCTATTGTTTTTGGAGCGAATTGGGCCTTCGGGGGCCGCACGGGGCCGTTTTTAGTGAAAATTGAAAATGATTTTTGTAATTTCATTCATTAAAGCTAAGCTCTTGAAACTTTGTATTAATGTTAGAAATATATATTTGATTCCGTTAGTGTAATTTTGTCATCGCAAAAGTCAAGGGGGCCGAGTTATGGCCGAAAAACTAAAAAGGGGCCCCGAAGCGGCCCCAAATGTGGGCCGGTTGCTATAGTTGATTTTGAAACCCATCGAGTGGGGTATTGAATGAAAGCTCTTGATGCTCTGATGCTTGATTTAATGTTTTTATTTCGATTAGAGAATCTGAGTGAGGTCTACAGTTCACAGAACTACTAGTATTTTTATTTCTTAAACAAAAAAAATTGTGTTTTTTCTCCATTCGCAGATTTAGGCATGATGAATAACCCGAATTCCATGTCTGGAGAATTCTACCACAGCTTCCAATATCAACACCATAGAACTCAACAACAGCACCAACAACAACAACAACATCATCATCATCAGCAGCAACGAATCTACGACGGCGTTGAACCACCACCTCCAATTGCAACCGTCGCCATAGCCAGCCCCATACGAACTTCAAATTCCGATGACGAGAGACCGGCATTTGAAGACACAGCGCCAGTAACACCGGGTAAAAACATTAATTTTAGTAAAACTGATGATGTAAGTTCTGACGATGAAATTTTAATACATAAATTGAAAAAAATGGCTAGAAAGGCGGGAATAAAGTGTGGTAATAGCGATACCGAGAAAGAATCTAGAGGGGAAGAAGAGAAAAATATTGAAAGAGGGGGTGGTGGTAGTGGTGACAAAAGTGAGAAAAAGATGGGTAAAGATAGAGCGAGAGAAGAAGAAAAAGGCGAGAGAGAAAAAGAAGGTGGTGGTGGTGGTGAAGAGGAAGGAGAAAAAGAAGGTGAAGAAGAGGAGGGTAACGAAACAGAGGCCGAAAAGGAGGAAGAGTGTGAAGAAGCAGAGGCCGAAAAGGAGGAAGAGTGTGAAGAAGCAGAGGCCGAAAAGGAGGAAGAGTATGAAGAAGCAGAGGCCGAAAAGGAGAAAGAAGAAACAGAGGCTGGAAATGAGGAAGAGGGTAACGAAACAGAGGCCGAAAAGGAGGAAGAGAGTGACGAAGAGTGGAGCGTAGAGAGAAATGTTTGGAGTGAAGGAAATAGAATTAACTTTAACTAATGCTTCGTCGGGCAAGGCGATGATAAATCTAAATCCGAATTTACAATCCATCTCCAATCTTATTGCCGATTTTACAAATTTCGTGTTCAAATTTCATTGGCCCGATTCGGTCCAAGAATATATTCAACAGGCGCTCGATTACGTGTCCGACCACCTCGAAGATAAATATAAAGCCATTGACAGTAAAAAAATTACGTCCAATACGCGGGTTAACGTGTGTTTTGTAGAATTTATTGATTTCATCATGAGTGTTTTCGGCGTGTACGCGCGCCGATCTTATACCATGCGGAACGATCCAAATTTTCTAACTACGATAACGAAAGCCGAAACCATGCATACAAAAAGTCCTTCTTCGTCGGCACACAAGTCACCCTACGAGTACGCGAGTATCGTAAAACAAGTTGTGTTTGAGGTTTTCAACACGTTGGAAAATTACCCGAACCACACGAATAAAAACGAAAGCGATATTCTATACCTCGTGCAGGGCGACATGGATGTCGCCGAAATGAAGCAGTCGTCTAGTTTTAAATTGTTGCCCAAACATTTGACCGTGTACAAATTGATTAATGAAAATTTCGGAGCGAAAAAAAGTCGCCGCGACAAACTCTATCGTAATAGGCCCGAAACGCCTCCTTTGCCGGTAGGAGGTTCGATTCAAGTCCCCATGCCCCCTCGCAAATCGTTTAGGACGCCGGTCTCGGCAATACACGGCCCGGTCAAAAAATTGAAGGTAATTTACCCGCTCAAAAAGTCGGACGCCGAGTCAACTTCCGAGTCTATCGTAGATAGAAAAAGGCGCGCGGCGCTAGAAATTCAAAAACGAGATATTGAACAAAAAATCAAACGTATTCGAAGCGATGATAGCGGCCCTTCTCAAAAAACGTCCGGACACGATTCAAGACGTCGACATTTTTTGACGACGCGAGATTTGCCGCCGCCCTCGCCTTCAGCCTTTTGCGGCGAATCGACGGGCGGCGAAGAAACTCCGAGCCGCGACATTTTGTCACATCATTATCGTTCCTCCCGTCGCCACCACCGAAGTGGCGGCGAAGCTCGCTATAAAATATCGCACGATGTTGGCTCAATTAGTGGGCCATTTTATACAGACGAAGAATACGACTCGAGTACTACGCGGGTTTCGCGAAGTAGTCGAGTTTCGCGAAGCAGTCGAAAGTCGAAACAGCCTGGTACGGCGGCGGTATTTACGAGTTCGAGTTTAATTCGTCCGGAATACACTGACCAACGGCTACAGAATACGGCGATAATCGAAGTGGAACAACGGCTGAAAAACACACTAGAATCTATGTTCAACACTTTGGTCGACAAGATTAGTCAAAAAACTCTGACGCCCATAGTATCTTCCACCCCTGTTGTTGTTCCTCCTCCTCCTACTACTACTACTACTACCACTCTCCTCACTACACCTTTTCCCGTTGTTGCACATGACGACGTTCCTACATACACCCCAACTCACGTTTCAACACCACAAAAATCTACCGTCCAATACATACCTACTCCGATTTCGGCATTACAAAAGGCGACCGCCATTCAATCGGCGCGTCCTCTCGAGTGTCTGACTTCGGAGGACATTTCACATTCGGCACCCTCCACTTCGACTACCACCGTTACCGACGCCGCTACCACGCCCAGTATGATGAAAGCGCGAATCGAACAACGGTTATTGAAACTAATAGGGCCCACGGAAGTCGCGTCAATCGACTTGACTCGTTTCGCCGCCGATTTAATCAATCCAATCGAAGAGTGGTCAATCGCGGACCAAACCGAACTCCAAACTCGGTATTTCAACAACTTATCGTCCAACAGCTATTTAGACATGGGGCCAACTATGCCTTTGAAAATTAAAATTTTTATATCTAGTCTAATTACCCTTGAGACGAACCCACTGTCGGTGGCTCTCAAACAACTGTTGGACTGGTTGAATACCGAGATTGGCAACGCAAAGCTTGAGATGGTTTGTAAATATCTCGATTCCGCCCTTGTAAAATTGATGAATTTGGTTGACGTGAAAAACAACCCAGACGAATTGACGAATTGGTTGGAAAACACGATCAACGAGATGCACCAATTGAACAAGAAGCACCTTCAAGCTTTGGCATATGAAAATTACGTTGCCTTACTTATTCTAATCACGGGCATTTCGTTAAAGAAAGAAAATCGCGGACAAATTCCAGATTTATGGAGAAAAATTTTCAACGTAGACATGGAGAAAGCGAAAATGGGCTCGTCAGCCGTGTTTGTAGAAGACTACCAATATTTTGAGGAATCAAAAACCGTGTACGTGCCCATTTTTATTCGCGAGTACTTCGAAAAACGTTTTAGAGTTTCACAACTTTATAATGAGAAAAAGAGCAGGTTTTATTTCGATGAAAAAAACAAGTCGTTGATTGTGACGATTTAAATTTGTCTTCGCCTTGCCCTAAGAAAATACATTTTTCCGACTTGTTGTTGTATTTTAATTTGTTTTTACTATTATGTATTTCTACTACATAAATCAATTATTTTTACTATTTACTTTCGTGTCTATTACATTTGACATTTAACATCGTATGAAATGTACTTATTCGTTATTTTCTTTACTATATTTCCATTTTTTTTGTATTAGCGTATGTATTTTTAGATTTTTTTTTGTTTGTATTTTCTATTTGTTATATTTCTATTTAGTTATGTAAAAATATGAAAAAAAATATGGGGAAAAAAATAAAACCTTTTTTAAAGTTTATAAAAAAAAAACTCGTTTGTCGACTACCTTTATTTTTTTTTCCTTATCACAACCATCAAAAATCAATTCATCAAAAGTTGAATGTTGTTTGGGCCGTCGAATATAAGACCCTTTAATTTTATGTTGTTGTGTGTGTTGCGAGTTTTGATGAAGGCGCGTTGAGCAATTTCGACGAGCTCGTTCATGGGAAAGCCCGAAACGATTTCCTTGAACGATTTCGCGCCGTACTTGTAGATGAACGTGGTTGTTCCCGAAGGCACACTTCGAGACCTTTTACGTTGTTTGCTAACGCGACCTGCGCTGCCACCGCCATCGCCAGTTTTGTTCGTCGATGTTCGAACTTTGGACGACTCGCCTCCTCCCACAGAAGAAACAAACACAGACTTTTTCTTGTGACAAATCGCACACAAACTAACACGTCGCGTACGATTGTTGGAAGTGACGAACTCGGGATCGAGATCCTTGGTTCGTGTTCTACAGCTTAAACAGTATTGCATTGTAACCACACTTATTTTCGTAAGTGGAACAAAGCAACGAGACACAATATGGAAACGAGTTTTTGGGCGTTGTTTTTCACAATTTTACTGGCGTTGATCGTGTTCCAAGTGGTGCAATACACCATTATCAAGTACTACGTTAGCAGATTGTTTGAGAATTGGAAGATAAGCTTTGCCAGAGACGAAGAGAAGGAAGCCAGAGACGAGTGAATAGGCGGTTTTTGTTCAACTATCTCGGTAGGTTTGCACGGTTTGCATGCAAATGTTGGGCGACGTCACGCCAAACGATTGGGGTTTGTTGACGAGAAACTCTTCGATGGCCGAATGCAGTTTGAACGACATGGCCGTCGGATAGTTGAGCAGGTGGCGTTCCATTTCGTAGAAGCCGCTCTCCACACAGGCGATGATCACCGGGCCGTATCCGGCCATGACAAGCCCGTTGCGCTTGATTGACGTCGAGCCGCCGCAAAACATGACCAACGAAATTATAAACATTTTCGTAAACAAAAATCCCTCCATCACCGAGTCGTAGTCGGGCTTGTAGCGGCCCGTAATACAACAATACAGACACATGGCGAAATTGTGCACGACCACGCTGCAATCGTTGAGGTCGACGATGGTTTTCGCCGACGAAAACAGTTCGTACACGCGGTGCAATTTGAAACAATCGCGGGGAAAGTGGTTGCGAGCGATTTTCTTGCCGCCCTCGTCGTCGAGCAACTGTGTTCGATAGTTGGCGTACGGGCAAACCCCCGGCGTGAACACGAGAACAAACATTCGAACGAGAACGGATTTTATTGCCGCCGTTGCTGTTGCTTCGTTGTCGGCGGTGGTGGTGGTGGTGGTTTTTTCGACGCGCCAAGAAATTTCGCGCAATTCAGAACCGAGCACGTTCGCTTTCGTCAGCTCGTACAATTTGTCGTACAACATTTTCGTGCTCGTGTAATTCGATTTCACTTCGGCGTGCAGCCACGCGCTCGTTTCGGCGCAATCGACCAACTCGAATTCCAACATGAACGACGTCACTATCGTCATTGTCGGTTTACCTTTCGAGCCCAACACACCGACCTCTTTGATCGTGTCCACGCATTGTCGACACCGCGCCAAACATTCGGCGTTCGGGTAATTACTGAGCGTGCAAATTTCCTGGCCACTTTCGCCGGGATAAACAAAACCACCGCCGCCACTTTTGGTGTTTTCGAAAGATTCATCTTCACCTCTCACACCGCTATCGGCGCCACCCTCTTCGTCATTTTTTTCGTCAAATTGAATGTTGGCGCGCAAATTTGTTGACTTGGCCGAGTTCAAATTTCCCTGCTGCCGCGGCTCGAGATAGTTCTGCGCAATCATCACACCGTACGCGGAATCAGCAAACTCGGGCAAAACCGTGCGGCAAACATTGCGCAACAAATTCCATTGATTGGTCGTAAACGGAATGTCGCAACGCAGAAATTTAACGTACGTCGGTGAACGACGATCCCACTCGTTGAACGTTGTTCGCTTCTTTTCCAAATACATGATGGCGTACGGAATCAGTTCGTGTGCTCCGCCCGACATGAAACGGACGAAATGCAATTCGTCGTCCGTCAAACGGTCCAATCTTTTACACAACGTTTTCATGTCGACGTACATTTTCACTATACACCGGATTCTACTCGAGCACGTTGGGTTTTATATAGTTTTTTTTTCGAACGTAATAAACGCCGTCGTACGTGTTTCGACCACCGTGGGTTGCTCCACGAGTGAGACTGGCGAAAATGGCGGTCGACATTTTGACCCCGAATTTTTTAGGCGTGACGTCATCGAGGGCTCTCGACCAATGAGAACGCTCCGTTGACGTTTCGACCGTCGACTTTCACGGGTAGACCTATGGACGTAGTATATAAAGACCTGCTGCCTCGCGCGCGCGACAGACTTCTGTCCAAGTTTGAAGGGTGAGGACAGTCGGCCTGGGAGAGGCCGACATCCGTCTGTCGCGCGCTTACGCGATATATATATATATATATATATATAGATCTAGGGACTTTAGCGACTTGCAAAAAATGTAAAACTGGCGGCGGCCCACGACCCTCGTCAAGCCACTCGCTACTCAACCAACACCAACTCACACTCAACGCAATACAACACAATTTGTTTTTCTAGATCTAGAAATTGATAACAACAAAATTCTAGATCTACAAAAATATTTTTTTTATTTTTGTAGATCTACAAATCGATTACGAACGAAATTATAGATCTACAAACGTACATTTTCACAATACACGGATTCTACTCGAGCACGTTGGGTTTTATATAGTTTTTTTCTAACGTAATAAACGCCGTCGTACGAGTTTCGACCACCGTGGGTTGCTCCACGATTGAGACTGGCGAAAATGGCGGTCGACATTTTGACCCCGAATTTTTTAGGCGTGACGTCATCGAGGGCTCTCGACCAATGAGAACGCTCCGTTGACGTTTCGACCGTCGACTTTCACGGGTAGACCTATGGACGTAGTATATAAAGACCTGCTGCCTCGCGCGCGCGACAGACTTCTGTCCAAGTTTGAAGGGTGAGGACAGTCGTCCTGGGGAGAGGCCGACATCCGTCTGTCGCGCGCTTCCGCGATATATATATATATATATATAGATCTAGGGACTTTAGCGACTTGCAAAAAATGTAAAACCGGCGGGCGGCCCACGACCCTCGTCAAGCCAGTCGCTACTCAACCAACACCAACTCACACGCAACGCAATACAACACAATTTGTTTTTCTAGATCTAAAAATTGATAACAACAAAATTCTAGATCTATAAAAATAAGATCTACAAATCTACTCGATTGAGACTGACGAAAAATGTCGACCAACATGACCCCGGAATTTTGAGGCGTGACGTCATCGAGGGCTCTTATTAGCGACTTGCGAAAAATGTTAGCTCCTTTAGCTCGCCATCACTCATGCAAGTACCACTGCTGCAATCTTTGGTCACATGTAGAAACTATTTTCCAGCACTCAGATCTAGAAATTGATAACAACAAAATTCTAGATCAACAAAAATATTTTTTTTATTTTTCTAGATCTACAAATCGATTACGAACGAAATTATAGATCTACAAATCGGCTTTGATGTAGTAGACGTGTGTTATTGACTCTTGTGGCTGGCGGTGGCGGGCTATTTTCACGATGGTGTAAACATCACCACGTTCGCTAACGGTATTGATGTGATGAGACGGGGGTGTTAGCCGGAGGTGTGTTCGTTCGCACATCTCCCTCAAAAGCATCATTTCATCGCTATAATCGGCGGCGACAAGCGTATATTAGACAGAAGCCACGAGAGTAGGAAAAGAATGTTTTCATTCCACGTGGGCGAACCAAAATTAATGGCCTCGGCCAGATTCGGATTGACATTGATCACCTGATGGTACACGCCGGGGCGCACGTATATAGCCTCGCCTGGACGTTGAGCCACAATCTCTAATACACTCCATGGAAAGATGTTTCCGGTAAAGCGTTGTTTACCTAATACACTCTCTATAGATGTTTTGGGTAAAGCGTTCTTTACCTAATACACTCCATGTAAAGATGTTTCTGGTAAAGCGTTGTTTACCTAATACACTCTCTATATCGCCCAAAGAATTAGCAGCTGCTGGTTTTTGTTATAGTAAACATCGCTACGAATCTAGGGTGCTCCTTTTTATACTGATATAATCTCGTGCTTTTGCGGTGGTGGGAGAAAAAGCAGCTTCATATCTATATAGACGGGCACCCTTATCTAATCTGAATGGAAGAAAGAAAACCCAACATCTAACGATAACCCCGTTCGCAACCTTTGGCGAGAAAAACTTTTTGATAAGATATGAATATAATGTTTTAATCAAAAGTACTCGCGAGCTTTTTTAATGTGGTCGTTGATTTGCGTCGGTCGTCGTCCGTCTCAAACAACCGATAAGTTTACAGTTTCTTCGAAAATTTGATTTCTAATTTTGTTGAAATCGGGATACAAATCGCCGGTGGGCGTGACGACCAAAAAGTTGACGACGTCTATGATGATGTCGAACGCGCCGGGTTTCGTCGTCATGTCGTTGGCCGTCAAATACACGTACAATCCTCCGGGAACTTTGTCGCGCATTTTCGGCATCGTAAACCACGTTCGGCGCACAGATTTCATGTCGTAGGTGGCGTACCGCGAATAGGTCAAACATTGGATGCCGTACTCGGTGATGAAATAGTTGTAGATGTTTCCGAACGCGGTCATTTGTTCGGTGTTTTTATCGATCGCCCAACATCCGCCGCCGAAAAGTGGTTTGATGTGGTTGATAAAGTCCATGCTGTTTGGAATGGGCTTCGTGACTGATTTCGTGCAGAAAAATATCGACGGTTGAATAAAAAGTACGGATACGGCCGGTAAATTGATCTCGCCACTTTGATCGTCTCGAACGATGTTGATTTCGCCAATGTTGGATCGTGTCGGATATCGAATTCTCGCCACGAGATTATTTTTCTTCGTTTTTTTACGTTTTCGAGTTTTAACAATTTTTTCTTGGCCAGAACTCGTACACGACGACGACGATGAATTTTCGTCGCTTGAATCATAAGAGGAACCACTGTTCGAATCTACCTTTTCGTATTTAACTACTTTCATGCGACGTCTTTTTTTATTGCCGCCACCGCCTCCCATGTCGAATGACCGAACAAAAAGTTTTGGAAAATTTTCGAATTGGACTGTCTAACTTTTGGACGCTGATTTTGCAATCTATTCTTATTCTAACGATCGTGTTGTTCGTGTTCGCCGTGTTCGATAGAACCATGATTCGAGGCCTGTTGATGCGACAGGAAAATCTCGATTCGTTGAGCAGCAAACTTTCGGACGAACCTATGGAAAAATTTACAACGTTGTTGGCTGAAAACAACAAATTCCGTTTGGCAACCAGTATCGATTGTTTGGTTTTTCATACAAACTGTACGACCAACGACGAATGCGAAGCCAAATGCATGTTGTCGGCTTCGCCGTTCGTGTGTCACAAGAAAGCCAACGTTTGTGTGCCCGTCAACGCAGACGCGGCGCAGGCCGTCAGTTTGGTTACGAAATGTAACTCGAAACACGGCATTCTATCGCTCATGTACGTCGACCCGTCGGCCATGCTCGGCTCGGATCCCCACTGGAAATGTTTGTCGTTGTATCGAGATTTTGTTGACGATTTCGACACGAAAATCGACTCGACGTGTCGAAACGGCGTTTTAAAATTTGATATTATCAAAAATCATCGAGCGCCCGGATATCAGGATTGTACGTGTAAAACCAACGAACATCGTGTATTGGGCATTTTGAATGATTTTGTTGTGCCTCGTTGTGTTCGTCATCAATGGCTGTATTGGAATTCTTATCACGAAACGTAATCTCCTCGAGAAATCTAATCTTTGCTAATTTGCACCCAATGCAGTTTTCGTTGTCGCCAATGGCCGGTGCCTGCCTAGAATTTACCTTATTAATGGGATTTTACTATTAGTTCGCCAGGTTTTAATTCAATATAAATACCTCTGAAGGCTTACAATAGTGATTCATTTCATCTAGAAAGATTCTAGCCTCGAGTCCTTATTTTAATTACATAAATCTCGTTTATTATTAATATTTTGTCTATTCGAAGTGTTTACATCCCTGACGAAAATCATCATCTCTATCTAACACGACGACATGTCTTCGTCTACATTCATCACAGAAGAATCCTCGTCCTCGTTGCAAATGCTAACCAACGGAAATCAGGTAGGTAACGTAATATCTCATTAACAAAATAATAATCCATTAACGCACAAATTTTCGATATTTCTACTTTCTTTTTCAATCAAATCACGAATGAATGAATATGTGTCTCGGAGAACGAGCGGACTTAGCATTGCTGCCGGCTCCTGGGCTTCCGCCCTTATCCCGTCCAGGCCGTCTCTTTGACGTTTCAGAATTGATTTCTGTCGACTCTACCATCCAGTGCCGGCACCCACCGCACAATCATCCACGAACACGCAAACAGTGCGCGACCAAGTCCGCGCTCGACGAGCTATTGTACGGGTCAAGCTATTCTATAGCTATATCAAGCTATAGTGGAAGGAAGGGTAATATGGCTTTTGGCCTTACCCTTTGCACTTTACTTGGCAGCTTTGACCCAACTTCTTTGAGTACGCCTTACTGCGATTTCATTCATCTGCAGACTTACATCTCACATTTTATTTCATCATTCCCTCAGGATTTGACACTTATATTTGGCACACTACGATACAATAATACATTTATTTATAAATACTATATTTTACATTTACGATACATAGAGTTCGAAAACATAAATATTTACAATAAATCTCTCTATCACATTTATCCGTTACATTTAATCGTACATATAACAGATAACATCTACACACTACTCGGCTTAGGAAAATATTTACGAAATTCTATTTTTGTTTGTTTCAGATCTTTCCAAGCGACTTTATATATTTCAACGAATTCAATGAGAATCTGCTGCCACCAACAGATGACGTTATCGCACAGGAAGATCTGCCGGTTGGAAGTTCTCTGACAGAGTTGGTTAGAATAACGCTAGCAGGAGACGAGGAATTGAATCAATATTCACTTCCGGTGGTCGAAGTAATTTCCAACGACATCGCCGTCACCGCCTCTACATCTGCCTCACCGCCAGCACCACCACCACCATCGACAGCGACCGAATGTACATCCAATAGTTCGCTTCCGGGGTTTACAGTGCCAAAGGTAGACCAACGAAAAAAAAAGGCAATAATAATAAACCACAGAGAAATACGAAAAAGAAAATTACCAAGATCGTAAAACAGCGGTCTTTGACCACTGACACGCTACCGGACGAGTTTACGTTATACGCTCCGACGGAAGCTGTTGCAATTTATTTGTATACGATGCTGTCGAAGCGTATGTGCGACGATAGTTCGTTGCCGATTAGTGAAATTAGAAACGGCAAGTGGGAAATTCGGTGTAGCAAAAAAAACATTAATAGGCGCTATTGCGACGCGACGGTTATCAACCAAAAATTTCACTATTATTGGGTCGAGAAGGAACAAGCCGATCGGGTTTGCGATTTTATCAATACAAAAGACGCGACCGCGGCTGCTGCCGACACCAACAACAACCATATCGGGGCGTATTGTAAAATTATTATTAAAGAAGGCAGGTCGGTGGTTCAATGTCGAATCGAACAAGTCGGCGTGCATATTCTTTCGTGGGACGAGCTTTTCGTCGTCGATCTCAGCGAGATAAATTTCAAACCTCAAAACGTTTTTGGTGATTTAACGCACCAACGGTTTACAAACGATCGTCATTTGCCAAAAATAAAAATCATTCAAATTGTCGAATGTAGTTTACCCACTCGGTTGGTTCGGTATTACGATTTGGAAATGGCGGGGCGCGTTTTGGTGCCACCTCACAGTGCAAACCAATCGAGCAACATCGACTTTTTCATCGTAGCCGTGGCGCGACTTTTTTTTCAAACAGTAGACGAAACAAATTCGATCATTCATAATTACTACTATCATAGCGAGGCCAAAGTTCAAGCGATGGCGTGCATTTTTCACTTCGCTATTTTGTATGCATTCAGAAATTTTTTCGCCTACGCCGGGAACATGTTGAATTACAAATCCCTGTCGAAAACTCGTTTCAACAAGTTTGACGGGGCCGATTATAACACGAACGAAGTCGATCGAATCAGAGGGTACGATATTCTGTTTGATTTGAACGACATGTGCAATGAATGTACATTTTTCGATTCGTCAATTTTTTTGACGGAAAGAAAATTCTTTTATTCACACGTTACCGTTAATATGTGTGCCGGGCGGTTGTCGAAAGGCGACAACCACAAACCGTTGGATTCTGAATCGGTGTATTACGACGAAATTGAAACGAAAATAATGTTCAAATGTTTCGATTTTGCGATGACGTTGGAAAACTCGGCGTCAATCAGCGGAACGAGCCGCTACACAACTTTTATGTTGTCAAGGCCCGAACATTACCGGTACGTTTCGTGTTCGAACTTTGTCAAACCTATGGTTAGACAAAGTTTGTACGACTATTCTCACATACCGACGGACGATATTTCTCAGATCACGGTCGAAGAGGCCGTACAACGGGGAAATATCGATATTTCGCACATCGAAAGCATTAAAAGCTTGAAACTCGACGCGCTGTATACGTTGTATATATTTACATATGTTGCGGAATGTGTGGCCATAAAGTTTGATTCCGACAGGTGGTTTATAGAAAACATAGCGCGGACCAAACCGAAAGACGACACCGTACAAACACCGCTATGGCAGGGCCAAACTTTAATTGTATACAAAGAAGAACGATGATTTTTTCGGTCACTCGCGATTCCGTGGTTTTTTCCTAGTCATTTTTCTTTTCATATTTCGTTGTTTATTTTTATTATCTTTTTTTTATTCCATTTTTTTATTTATTTGATTCTGTAAAACCCTTTGCTCATTTTTGTATTTACCTGTGTGTGTGTTTTATTGACACTTTTAGAATTTATATTTTGTTTTTGCCGCTCATTTTGTATTTACGTGTGTTCTATTGACACCTTTGTATTTTATATATTTTTTTTTCATTTTTGTACGTTTTTGTTTCGTAAATAAAAAAATAAAAAAAACTACTAAAATTTGTTTTCTCTAACAATTTTTTTCGCATACCTAGACAGGCCGAGTGAAATATCCAACAGAGTATTGACGCACATTGTGTTTTCTCGGCACATGCGAACGTTGAGCCAGTTGTTTCGAAACGTGTCTTTGTCGACGGGTGTTTTCGGCGTAACACAAGACACGGGTACGTTTAACAGGTGTTCTTCGTATTCGTTTTCGAACGTGGTTTGTCGTAGGGGTTTGGCGACAACGGAAGTAGGCAATCCGGTCGACTCGTGTACGGTCTTGACGAATCCGTACGCGCACGCCGAACACGGTTTATCGGGTTGGAGAAAAACTTTTGGGTCGTTGTCGATGGCCACGGGTTCGTCCGGCTCGTAGCGACCTTTCTCGTAAATGTCTCGATACTTGTGACGATGACCGGCGGCCAAAATGTTTTCTTCGTTAACGTAGTTGGCAATACCGTGATCACCGCGCAAACAGCGACAGGCTCCTTGCTCAAAATCGGGTATCACGCGTTCGTTTGCGTAGGGAATATTGATCGAACATTCGTTTATGATTCGCGTAAATTTTGAAATTTCTGGCGCGGCAATGTACTTGTTGAACGAGCCGTCTAGCTCGACGCCGTGAATCGAGTCGAAATTTGTCGGCACTCGTCCGGTGGCCGCTTCGACGAGCACGTCCGTACAGGAAAATCGGGCGTGTTTGTAGCCCTTTTCGAATTCGCTTTTGTCGGCCGTCAAATGGTTGTTGTAGGCGTCGGCCGTCACGTAGATCATGTCGCTGAGCGCGTATTCGACCGTTTCGTTGTACGGATCGGCCACGTTCAAGTTGATCGGTATCTTGTCCGAGTAGACGGTATTGGTGAGGGCGTCGTACAACGAAAACCCGCTGCACGCCTCGATGTGTGTTCCGTTTTCGCGCGCAAAAACGGACGGCCATTTGGGCAAAAACACCCAATCGTACACGCCGCGAACAATCGTCGTCGTGGTTGGATTGTACGATTCGAGTCGCGAGGGCACGCAGTAGGCGCCCGGTTGAGCGTTGTACAGATATTGCGTCACGTAGGATTTGGTTGTGTGGAAAAATCTGTACACGAATTGGCCGGCGTGATCGGCTTTGCACACGTAGTCGCAATCAACGTACGACTGTTCTTTGGCGCCGAGAAAAAGTCCGTTCGACGAACATTGACTCGGCGCCCGATAGCCGGTAATCGGATCGGCATAGTGAACCGTGTATGTGACGGCGGGCAATTCGTCGACGCCCGCAATCGATTGCAACACACGAACGTTGTCGTTGATCGTGTCGGTGTCGATGGCCGTCTGGCGCACGACATCGTCGAACGTGCTGCTCAACGAGCGCGTCCAAATTGAAAAAAAACCGAAAAAACAACAAGCCACGAGTATGTATATAACGCGGGCGAAAAAAGTAGACGTAAAATTGAACTCGGACCAGTTGCGTCTGTCGTCGATCATTGGAGTTTGCGTGTAACGCGAGTGTGCAATTTCGAGAATTCCTCTCGTTTCTTATGAAGATTTATGTGTGGCGGTTGCGGCGGACGTGTACATTGAATACGCCAAGTACACCGAGTAACATTCGATAGCCACCGTCAAACAGACGAAAGCCCAATCGAGCGTTGCGAACTTGTGTGAATTGTAAAAAGAATACACGAGCGTGAGCGCCACAATGACGAGCGAAACGTATTTATTCGTGAGAACTTTGTTCTTTTCGAGTTTGTGCGACGTATGACTAACAACGTCCGATAATTTGTGCATACGATTTGCCACGCCGTCGATTGTGCGTCCAACAAAACCGCCCGACGGATTGAGCCGCGGCGCGTCACTCGATGTCGAAGCCGTTGACATGATTGAGATTTGTTGTTTGTTTCGCAGTCGACCGGTAAAAATTTCTTCGTTGGTTCTAGGGTGTGTTGGTTTGAAACAAAACAACACGACACAACCACTTACGTAAGTAGTCGATTGTGGAAAAAGCATTTTCCATATTGACAGCGTAGATCGACATGAGTAAAAACGAAGTTATGGAAGTTGACACGAAAACGGGCGTTAAAAGAAAACGCGCCAAAAAATGTGTCCGCAAACTCGAACAGAACGGAACGTTCCAAAGATACGACGAAATTATGCTCGGCAAAGAAGCGGCTCACGCGCCCGTTACCATGTCTGAAATTCGCCAGGACTTTAAAACGGTGCAAATGTACGTGAGTCCCAACTCGTCCGAGTCGGTGTACTTGCTCGTGCACAAAAATCAACAGAAGCGCGGCGGCGCCGTAAAGCGGCGACGGGCGAAAAAGAGTAAACCGACGGCGCCCCGAAAACGCAAGGCTGCGACGAAGAAAAAACGAGCGGCCAAACCGCGTATGCTGAAAATCAAATCCGAGAAAGAGTAAATAAGTAACCCGTCGATGGATTAATCTTTACGTTAGGTAAATCGCAATAATAATGAAACGAGCTTTTTCGCCGTCGTACGACGTTCGATACAACTACAACTATCCGGGAATGACCGCGCTCGTCGATCACATCTATTACAACGGGTTTGTTTATCATAGCAAAATATTTAACAAAAACAAATTCAAGATACTCGATTCTTTAAATTTGACCAACGACGAACTCGCAAACATCAAGCGCCAACAGGAACCGAATTACATTTTCGACTTTGGTATTTTTCCAAACATTGTACACGTCGACGATCCGGCCTATTCGGTTTTCAACCGACTCAAGTTTGTCGAAGATTACGACAAACCGTTGGATCCCTACTATATCGATCAAAGGGCCAACATCATATATGTCGTCGAAAAATTTTATACAGCATGCGCGGCACGACAAAACAAGTTCGAAGGAAAAATCGCGTTGAGTTCGCTGTTTTCTTCGGCAAACAAAATTTCCAAAAAGAACGCCGACCAAAATCCGGCCGACAACATTATGCCGCTCGACAACAAACTTCTCGAAAAATTCGGCATAAAAATTGTCAACGACAAAGACGTCCAATTGATCGACGTAACTGGTGCGATGCCGACCATCAATTATAAACAAATTGCGGCCATATTCGGTTTGCCGCCTCTGTCGTTGAAAACAATCAACATGTTTCAGGCGCTCATTGAAAATAGTAACGCCAACATGGATTATATTTTGAAAAAATGTAATTTCAACGTCAAACCCGACGATACCAACTATTTAAAGGCGCTGAAAATCGATGCGATAGCGTTGAAAAACGAAGAAGATCGAGATAGTATTCTCACCATTATCGAAGAAACACCAAGAGGAGAACAAGAAGATATGGACAATTAGAAAAATAAAAATACATATATTTTTTCAAAAAAAAAATTGTTTTATTTTTTTTTCCGTTCAGTACATTGCAATAAAAATGGTAACCATAATGACAAAACAGTTGAGTTCGGGGATGGCAATTTGGTTGGTTTGGGCGAGAGCCAACGTTTCGGAGTAGAGCATTCCGTACGTTAGAGCGAGTGCGGCGACATGAAAAACGTCGGGAATCGTCGTGTGCCAGAGCAGGACGAACAGAGCGGCCCGACAAACGCTGACGCAGAAATAGTAGTAAACATTTCGCGGTTTGTCGATCAACCAAAGAGGTTCGACGATCCAACGATGTGCGGCGTAGCCGACGAGAGCGAAAAAGTTGAAATTAAGAAATACGTTCCAATCGAGATTTGTGTTTTCGTCGCTACGAGAAATGTAGATTACGGGAAAAAAGTAGCACGTCGAACCGAACAAAACGACAATGTTGACGAGGACGAGTACGTATTCGAGAACGATGCGCGCCTTTTGTGAAGGCGAAACTCGAACGGTACATTTTTTTGTTTGTATTCGGCGATGCGGCGACACCGGCGCAGCCACATGGGAGGCATCGATAAATTGTGCGGGAGGCGGCGGCATTGGTGTGGATGACGGTAGGATTTCGCCGCCATCACTGCCGACAAATGTAGTAGTCAACGGCGATGGTGGTGGTGCTTTTCTACCATCGAGTTCGGTTTCAAAGAGCGAATCGAGTCGATCTTGTTCGGATGGTGTACGCGACAGGGGTGGCGGCGGCAGCAAACGTCTATCGCATCGCTCGTCAATTATCGTATACTTTTCTCGGTCGTGTACGGCTTCTAGGATAGGTTGCATTTTGATTGGTTGTTGTTTGGTATCGTCGCCGTTTTCAAACGTACTCGTAACGCTGGCAAATATGAGCGCGTGAACAAATTTGCGCAGGTACTTGACAACGTAGACGAGTTGACACACGCCGAAAATAATATTGAACGCGGCAAAAAAAATAAATCCTACGACAGTGCGGCGCAGTAATACAACTGCCAGGCTGGAAAAAACGCCGCATGTCACAATACCAAATACGAACGAACGCGACGATTCGAAATAATTGTCGAAATTGTAAACGACCGCCATCAATTTGAACACGCACGTTTGAAAAACGTACGAAGAAAAAACGCAAACGGTGAAGAGAACAATGGTGGCGTAGTAAACGATATAAATAATGGTCGTCGAAGACGAAAAACTTTTTGCGTCGAAGAAACACACAACGAGTGCGATGGAGAAAATCGACGCCAAGTTGACGCCAATCGTGGTGTAGAAAACGTAGAAATAATAGTTTACGTTGCGTATATGATTGTTGATGCGCGTCATACTAGCGTTAATTTTTTTCACGCTAGATTGTTGCGGCAGAATTTCGTCCAACTGTTCGATGGACATGATCGACGTTGGTCGCTTGTAATTATTTTTATTGGTGGTGGTTGTCGTCGGTGATGATGAATTGTCGCCGCCTATTTTAGCGGCCAAACAGTACGCACAAATAACGAGTTGAAGAACGAGGCCGGGAAGTTGATTCCAGTTTTTGTTGTTGGCCACAAATTGAGCATCGAGATGTTCGGCGGCAAACAAACGCCGAGCAATGTAGTGTTCCGAGTTGAGAAGAAAATTCCACGCGACGAGCGAATAAATTCCGAGCGAATAAACGTAAAGTTGATAGTACCAATTGAATTGTCGCAAAGATTCCGAATTCAAACCAAACATGTTTTCCCCCCCCCTTTCCACTTTTTTTTATATTTCGTATAACAGCAACGACGCGCTACACTTTGCACCTTTCGTTGCACACTGTTTGTTTACTCAAACGTGTTGTCGCATTTATACGAAGAATGTGTGGCTTGCGGACTACACGACCGAATTGCGCGTTTTTTATTATCTCAGGGGTTTGCCTGTTGTTCCACTAGCCGCGGCCGTTCCGTCGCCGCCCGCCATAGATTTTTGGCCAAATATCTTCTTTAGAATCGAAGAATTGTCGAACATTTTCGTGTAGCGATAGCTTACGAACAAGACGAGCACGAAAAGTAGAACGCCGGCGGCGACGAGAAAGTACGTATTGTGAAACAGTTCCTTCAAATCCATGGCGAAAAAATGCTTCGTCGTTTTTGGGCAATTTATTTATCTTCCCACTTAACCACTAGAATCATAACAAAATATATGTAAAACGCGGTGGAGCGGCCCGAGGTGTGTGAAATTACGAGATTCGATAGATGGCGCTCGCCGAAACTCGTGCGCGGCCAATTTTTCATTTGCCGAGTACGGTGCCCGGGATATTAGCGAGATCGAAATTTTGTGGCAAAAAGTCGTCCATAATGTCGTCGGTCATCGTTGACACGCCGCCCAAACTTCGCACGTCGTACTCGGACTCGTTGTCGCCGTCGAAATTACTCATCGACATGTTGTCGTGATTTTGAAAGTCGAAAATGCCCGTGTGGTCGGCCGACATGGTGCGCCGCATCGCCTTGAGCGACGCCTTCGTTTTGGGCGGCGCCATTTTAAAATCGACCCAATCGTAAAAATCGACAATGGCCGATTTGGCGTTGACAATGTTGGCGGGCGCGTGCCACTTGTGTCGCGTGTCAACCAAACGCACGTAGATGGTCTGATACCAGTAGGACGGAACCTCGTTTGCATCTTGGCCGAGTTGTTTCAAATTTCCCGCCGACAGAGTACGATATTTGAGCGTGTCGAACCGCGTCATGAGAGAACCGCCGCCCGATTCGCGACACCTCGTACGAAATTCGTATTCGAACGGCGAATTTTCCGGCAAAACTTCGTTGCGCGCCAACAACGCTTTCGACAAATTGTTCAAGTCCAACTGCGATTTGACGCCGATTGTGATACTGGCGTCGACGACGAACGTTGTACTGGGTGTGATCGAAATCAAGTTGAGAACGACGCTCTCGAGACGAACGAGCGTCGATTTGAGGTGGCCAATCTTTTCGTAGACGATGCCGGCGTACGAGCCCACGTAGAGTCGCTTGAACGGTTCGGTCAAAAGACGTATTTTAGAAACGCCGACCAACGAGCCGGCCAAATCCGCGTCGCAATGGTAGTACGATTGAACGTCGATAATGTCGGTTTTCGCGTTGCTCAAATCAAAGGGCGTCGAAATGTTTTGCCCGTACACGAGCGCATTTTCTTTGTTGATCTTTAAAATCAACGCCGGTGAAACGAACGAAGACAGCGAGAGAAATTCGTTCTTTTCTATTTCGGCGAACGTCAAATCCGAAGGAACCGACGCAACTACGATCGTGTTCTTGAACAAATGTTTTTCTTCTTTTTCTTCTAGTTCGTCGTCGCCGTCGTCATCGTCGGAAAGATTTCGATGGCGTTGCGTAGTTTTCCACGAAACGGGCACGTCCGAATAGAGGAACGTCTTTTGGCCGGCGAACGCCGTTTCCTTCGAGTCCCACTTGTCTCGCGATTTCAAATCGTCGACGTTGATAATTTTCGTCGCCGGTATCCAACCGTTGGCGGCCGGCGCATAGTTGGCGTTTTGCGGCGAGTCGACCGATTGAAAGTCGAAATTGCTCGCCAAAATTTTATCACAAACGCCGTTGGTGGGCACCGACTTTTGGGCGTACGCCAAAATTGCCGTCACAAAGTTTGTCGGCGCGTTGAGAACGGGAGTTTTAATTTCGATAAACTCGGCAAAGTCGGCGTGTTTGCGTTTGATTTTGACCGTCGTTTCGAGTTGAGCGCGCGATTTGCTGGTTTCGTTTATCATCATCTCGCGCGACAAATCCGACGTCAGCGGTATCTTTTCGTGAAGGGGGACCATCTGACTAGGCGGCGCCAAATTTTCGATCGGTGTCGACGAAGACTTGGAGAAAAACACGTAGTAGGTGACGATAACGAGAAACAACGTTGCCACAACCATTGCGGCGAAAATAGCGCCGTTCGAAGTTTTCATTTTGTACTAGACGAGTTGACTATTTAGTTTCGTGGTGGCGTGGCAAAGTCGACAGTGTATCTATAATAATCTAAACAGAACGACCCACTTACTTTGAACACAACACTATTATGTTGATGCGGCGGCGAAAATTTCCGTCAAACGGCGGCGGAAAATCGTCGAAATCAACAATATCGAACGACGTCGGCAGCGGTGGCGAAAAAATTCGCGCGCAAATAGTCGATATCGTACACGTTCCGTTTTCAAATCAGTTGGCCATTTTCGGCCGCTGCGAAGACAACCGCACGGTCGGCGTTATTGTGAACAATTTTCGACACACGTTTTACGTTTCTCACGAAGAGGACGTGGACGAGGACGAATTTGAAACGGCGCTGAGCTCGGTGGTAAATTTACACTACGAACGAATTCGTTCGACAAACTTCAAGTCTATATACGGTTATCAACCGCGCTGTCTGTTTGCCGTTTACCGACTGTGGTCGGACAAATTTAATGCCATAAAACCGCTCGTCAAACAAATCGAACACCGTTTGCACAGGTGTTTCGGTGCGAGCGTCAAAAACAACAACAGCCGTTCAAACATTCAATTCTACGAAACCGACACGAACGTTGTGCAACAGTTTTCGATGGACACGAAAATTGTGGTGGGAGCCTGGTACTCGATCGTGGGTACGTTCGCACTCGTTTACGACGAATCTCAGCGCTACAACAAGTTGACAACGTGCGATTTAGAATACAGTACGCGGTTGCCGTGTCAACTCTTGGAGCCGCACAAAAGCGACGAGTTGGCGCCGTTCGTGCTCATGGGTTTCGATATCGAGTGCGACAATTCGCCCGGTATGTTTCCAACGGCGGCGCAAAACGCCATCATCGACATTGGCGTAACGTTCGGTCGATTCGACGCGGCCAAGGGCGATGTGAAAATTACGAAGAAAGTCGTGCTCGTCTTTGGCGACATAACCGACACCACCAACAAGAACAACAACGGCGAAGAAAATGATGACAGCAAAAATTCGCCGTCGTCGCCGCCGCAACTTCCCGTCGTCGCCGTCGAGTACATTTCCTACTTTGACGAACGATCGTTGCTCGCCGCTTTCAGCGATATTTTTATCGCGCACGATCCCGACTTTGTTATCGGTTACAATTCAAACAATTTCGATTTCAAATACATCGTCGAACGAATCGCCATTCTAGGCCTGGTAAACACCTGTCTCAAGTGGAGCCGGCTCACTAACACGAACGTGTACCAACGAACTATTGAAACGGCGTCGAATCAACGCGGATGTCGCGAGAACGTGTACACGACGATCTACGGTCGGGTGCCCATCGACATGTACACGACCATTTCGAATTCCAACTTCCGACTTCGTTCGTACAAACTCGATTTTGTGTCCAAGTACTTTCTGCAAATGTCGAAAGACGATGTGCCGCCCAACAAAAATCAGTGAGATACACCATTCGGGTCCCGAAGGCCGCTTTCGAATCGCTTCGTATTGCGTGCAGGACGCAATTTTGCCGCTGTTTCTGGCCGACAAGTTGGGCACAATTTTGTTCTACATGCAATTGGCCACGCTCACGCGAATGACTTTCGTGGCGCTCTTGGAACGGGGCAATCAATTGCGTATTCTGAGTTTGATTCGAACCGAAGCGCGCAATCGAACCGACGACGCCGTTTATCTCATTCCGCATCGTGCTGCGTTGTTGACAAACAAAAGTGGTGGCGGCGATATCGGCGGCGGAGACGACGACTCTGTCAAACGTTTGAAAAGGTTGTATGCGGCCACCAACAACAACGAAGAAGAAGACAACAACTATGGCGGCAACGACGACGAAGAATTGAAACGGAAAACAACGAATCCGACTAAATTGGCGTCGCGAAAATCAAATTACGCGGGCGCGCACGTTGTCACGCCGAGCGTAGGCTACTACACGAGTCCGGTGGCAGTTTTCGACTTTGCGTCACTCTATCCGTCGCTCATGATCACGTTCAACATTTGCTTTTCAACTTTCGTCGAATTTGGTACGCACGCCCGGTACAATTTGTCGCCGTCCGATTTACACGTTTCGTCCAATCAACAAACGTTCGTTCGCAATCACGTGCATCACGGAATCGTGCCCGTCGTGCTCGTAAAGTTGATGAACGACCGCAAAGCGGTGAACGTCGTCAAGAAAAATATGCCGCGCTCCTCGTTGGAATACAAAGTGTTGGACTCGAAACAATTGGCCATCAAATTGCTCGCCAATTTGATGTACGGTTCGATGGGTTCGCCAACCGCCGTTCTTACAAACGTGGCGCTCGCCGAATCCGTCACACAGTACGGACAGAAATACCTGCTCAAAACGATCGAGCTGGTTAACGCATTTTGTCAAACGAAAATGTCGCCGTCGACGAAGAAATTACGCGTCATCTACGGCGACACGGATTCGGTCTTTGTGCTCGTAGAAAACAACGTATCCGTGTCGCCGGCCGAAATTACAGAAAAACCAAAAGAAGAAGAAGAAAAAGAAAATCTCACCGCCGTATTCAACTTGTGTCAAGAACTCGTCGAATTTTTAAACGTTTCCTTTCCGGGCGTTCTGCGCATGGAATTTGAAAAAGTGTACAACAAACTTTTCCTGTTAGCCAAAAAGAAATACATCGGACTCAAAATCGAATCACCCGTCGACAAACCGGAAAAAGACTACAAGGGCGTGGAAATTGTTCGCCGCAACAATTGTACGTTTTTCGTGTCGCTCTTGTCGCACGTCATCAATCTTCTGTTGGCCGACGACTACGCCAATTTCGAACAGGTGTTTGCCGTCGTCGTCGATTACATCGAAAAGGAAATTCGCCGGCTTCACACGGGCCAAATCCCGTACGCGTCGCTCGCCATCGGCAACGAATTTCGACAAAACAGTTCGACGTCCACGTCGACTCTGCAGCCGCACATGTTCGTCGTCAAGAAAATGATTGCGCGAGATCCCGGCTCGGCGCCACAACTCGGCGATCGCGTCAATTATGTTATGATCAAACGCGACAACGCCGAAGACATTATCGACGCGCTCGGCTGTCGCGAAATCATGAAAATTCACGACCGCGACACGACGAAACAGTTTGTGTTCGCTCACGCCGAACATGTTGAGTACGCCGAACTCAACAAGATACCGCTCAACGTCGCCTACTACATCGGCCGACAATTGCGTAATCCCATCCTGAAAATATTCGCTCCGCTTCTAGAAAACGACGCGGACAAACAGAATAAACTCGAAGCTCTTTTGTCGGCTCACGACGACGATGACGAGTTCAGTGGATGTAAAATACGAAAAAAAAAATAAATGAATAGTTTATTTCACAAAACATTTTGTTTTTCTTCTTCTTTTTTGTATTATTTCGTGGTGCTCCCTGGTTTGAGACTGACGAAAATGGTGGCCGACATTTTGACCCCGAAATTTTGGGGCGTGACGTCATCGAGAGCTCTCGACCAATGAGAACGCTCCGTTGGCGTTTCGACCGTCGGTTTTCGCGGGTGGGTCTAGGGACGTAGTATATAAAGACCTACTGCCTCGCGCGCGCGACAGACTTCTGTCCAAGTTTGAAGGGTGAGGACAGTCGTCCTGGGGAGAGGCCGACATCCGTCTGTCGCGCGCTTACGCGATATATATATATATATAGATCTAGGGACTTTAGCGACTTGCGAAAAAATGTAAAACCGGTGGTCGGCTCCAACCCCGGTCGAGACGTTCGCTCAACCAACTCACATCACAACGCAACACAACACACAACATGTACCAAAAGAAATTCTAGATCTAATAAAATATTTTTTTTTTCTAGATCTACAAATTGATGACGAACTAAATTTTAGTTCTACAAAAATATTTTTTTTGTTTTTCTAGATCTACAAATTGATTTGAACAAAATTCTAGATCTATAAAAATATTTATACGCACATTGTCAATACGTACGAAGAACTCGAAGCTCTTTTGTCGGCTCACGACGACGATGACGAGTTCAGCGGATGTAAAATACGAAAAAAAAAATAAATGAATAGTTTATTTCACAAAACATTTTGTTTTTCTTCTTCTTTTTTGTATTATTTCGTGGTGCTCCCTGGTTTGAGACTGACGAAAATGGTGGTCAACATTTTGACTCCGAAATTTTGGGGCGTGACGTCATCGAGAGCTCTCGACCAATGAGAATGCTCCGTTGGCGTTTCGACCGTCAAATTTCGTAGGTAGACCTGTGGACCTAGTACATAAAGACCTACTGCCTCGCGCGCGCGACATATATATATATATATATATATGTGGGCATCGGGGAGGAGAGCTATCCAATCATGGATCATCTAAGTTTCACCCTAGGCCGAAATGTCACGAGAGGAGATATTCAACAATCCCATTGGTCAAGAGCTCATGATCCACCCCGAGTATCTTTCCACAACCAAAGGCCTAACCTGAGACCAGGGATCGGTCTCATTCTCCTTTCAGTTCTTGGTTAGAGATCAACGTCTGAGTGTGACTTAACGTAGCCAGGGAGTTACTCGCTCTCCTTCCGTTGCCCATATTTCGTGTCAATCCTTTTTTTAGTTATTCGCTTCCAATATTCGCTTTTATTTTCTTTTGTCACTCTATTGATAAACTTAATTTATGTTAAATAATAATTTGTCGCCTTCTAATTAATTGTCCGTAGTTAAGATAGTACGTAGTGCGCTTTTCTTCATTTAATCCGGTATGGAGACCCTGGAAGATGGGGAAATTTACGAGGCGCCTACATCAGAAGTGGGATTCGTTGGATCCGACATCGAGAGCACACAAGAAACCACCAGTCATGAACTCAGAACATTCTTACGAGAGTTGGTCAATATTCTTCCGAAAAATAAACCTCAACCGTTGACGCTACCTATATTCAACCCTGACAGTACCATGGCAAACCCCAAGTCTTGGTTGCTAACCGTGGACTTGTGCTTCCAGAACCAGCAGTGCGAGGGAAGTCATTTAATCCTCGCACTGAGCAACTCATTGAAAGGTTCCGCGGCTTTGTGGTTCACAAGGGTATTACACCCAAAACTCAATTGGAAGGAGTTTAAAATCTTATTTACTACAGAGTACATTCAGTGCGAAACCCCTGCCGCTACCATGACGTCACTCCTGAGCACAGCCCCTAAGGACAGTTCAGAGTACGCATCATTTGCCGTACAGGCGCTCGCCACCATCGATTCATGCTTCAAGGACATGTCGAAAGAAGAGATTGGTATCTCGTTAGTGTTGGGCTTACTTAGTAAGATCGACAGAAGGATTGAGCACCTCTCAAGCACGAGAGAAATACGTTCCCGTGAGTCTCTGCTTAGAGAATTAAAATTCTTCTCCACTGGAAAACGGCGTCTTCCTGTCGACCAAGATCTTCAACCAGAAGTCAAAAAAACGAGGCCCTACTGCAGAAATTGTAGAATTCCTGGCCATCATACCAATGACTGTCGGAAAGGAAGGACAACCAGTACATCTGCAACCATGACGAATAGGTTCCCGAGAGTCTCCAGCGAACGAGATCGACCGACCAACTCACCTTCTCGACCATCTCAAGAACATAGCAGAGAACCCACCTGCTACGCCTGCAAGCAACCCGGACACTTCGCCAATAAGTGCCCCAGGAGAAGGCCGGCGGAGAAGCAAGTAGGAGTCTGCAGTGCCAAGCCAGTGGGTCAACTGGAACATAACGGTGAGAAGTATTCTTTTCTATTTGATAGCGGATCTGAGTGCTCCCTTATGGAAGCCAGTCTAGCCCTTAATGTACAAGGCATCCGTCGGTATGAAACCGTAAATTTACACGGCTTGGGGAATTCAATAGTACCCAGTACCACTCAAATTAAAACCGTGGTGACCATAAACAATATCGATGTAAACATAGTATTTCATGTTATTCCTGATAAATACCTTAGTGATGCAATTATCATAGGTAGAGAAATCCTCAGTGATCAATTAAGTATGGTTATTGAAAAGAATAAGTGTTATCTAAGAACAAGAGTCCCTATTGAGCCTAGTAAACTTAGTGAAGTAATAAAAGAGTCACCCTCTGAATCCATTATTCAAACAAACCTTGGTACCGCAAGTCAGGACAATGACCTAGTAACATACTCTAATTCTAGTTTAGAAAAGGAAAGTGAGTCCCCAAACAACCCTGAAAAGAGAGTAGAAGTAGTCCTTTGTGACGATTCAAATATTTCAAACAATGAAGCCTTGGTTCCATCTCATAATGTTTACGACTCTATCGTAACTGATCTATCACCTGACGGCAAGCGTAAATTATTTTTCATATTGGATAAGTACCAACCTTTCTTTATCAATGGTATACCAAAAACTCGTGTCAGAACCGGAGAAATGAAAATACGTTTAAAAGACCCATCTAAAATTAATTTCCAACGCCCATACAAATTAAGACCAGAAAAGCAAAAGATAGTTCGAGAATTGGTTAATGACTTGTTAGACGCTAAGGTAATTCAACCTAGTAATTCGCCCTATTCTAGTCCAGCTTTTCCTGTGCCCAAAGGAATAGGAGGCTATCGTCTGTGCGTGGATTATAGAGCGTTAAATTAAAACACGATCCCAGAACATTTTCCCCTACCCCTGATTCAGGACCAGATTGCCAGGTTAAGCGGCGCAAGTTTTTATGTCTCTTTAGATATGGCTAGTGGCTATCATCAAATTCCCATTCACGCCGATTCAGTAGAAAAGACAAGCTTCATTACGTATCACGGTACGTGGGAGTATTTAGCAATTCCGTTCGGACTTCGCAACGCAGGAAGTGTTTTTCAACGAGCCCTCATGGAAGCCTTGGGCGACCTCGTACACGATTACGTAATTGTTTTTATGGACGACATATTGATCGTAGCGGAAAATCCCGATAAGGCTTTAGACAGATTAGATACCGTCCTCAAGGTTTTAACGGACGCCGGTTTCTCTCTAAACCTCAAAAAATGCTCTTTCGTGGTGAAACGTATCACATACTTAGGGTATAATATCGAAAACGGAGAAATACGCCCAAATTCCAAAAAAATTGACGCTTTAACTAAACTACCTCCTCCAAAAACCCTTCGCTCGTTACGACAGTTTCTAGGCTTAGCATCGTACTTCCGGCAATTTATTCAAAACTTCTCTCAAATTGCTGCCCCGTTGTACCAACTGATCGCTACTGCAAACTCTCTCGATTCTAAAATAATAAAATGGCTTCCCGATCACGAGGAAATTAGGCAGAAATTAATATCTCTCCTAACTTCAAGCCCGGTTCTTGTAATATTCGACCCGAATTTACCTATTGAACTTCACACGGACGCGAGTAGCTCAGGATACGCCGGTATTCTGATCAATATCGTTCACGGTAAACCCCGCGCTGTGGCTTATTACAGCAAACGTACAACTCCTGCCGAATCAAAATATCACTCCTATGAACTCGAAACTATGGCCGTCGTTAAATCGATTGAACATTTCAATAACTATTTGCAAGGTAATTCGTTCAAAGTCGTAACTGACTGTTTGTCTCTGAAGGCCACTCAAAATAAAAAGGATTTGATCCCACGAGTCCAAAGATGGTGGAGTTTCCTCCAAAGTTACAATTTTACTATTGAATACAGGAAGGCCGAGCGAATGTCCCACGCAGATTTCCTTAGCAGGAATCCACTCGATCTAGAACAAGAAAATTTCAATTTATCATCCCCCTCTTGTTCAAAAACAGTAAAAAAAAATATCGAAGTACAAAATTTAGAACCGTTGAATAAAAACGAAAACTGTACTTTATTACCAATCATTGAAACAGGTAGCACCAATAATAAAAGTTCTATCGATCCAGAAGTACGTGTCCCCTTTAAACAAAGGAAAGTTAATCTCACTTCTATCACCCCCAATTGGTTACTTACCGAGCAAAACAAAGACCCGGAGCTAAACAAAATCAAAAATCAGCTTGAAAATTCCAACATTGACGATGATATTCGCAATACCTATGAAATAAGGTCTGGCATACTATGTCGTAAAATACAACGTAATGGATCAACCCGATGTCTTCCGATCGTTCCTCATTCGCTAAAATGGGCAATCGTAAATAATATTCACAACTCCTTATTCCACATGGGTTGGGAAAAAACGGTTGAAACTCTTTACAACCATTATTGGTTCGAAAAAATGTCAAAGTTCACACGAAAATTCGTAGATAACTGCCTCACTTGCAAAGTGAATAAGGCAGACTCGGGCGCTAAGCAAATACAACTTCACCCCATTCCAAAAACTAACATTCCTTGGCACACTGTGCATCTTGATTCAACAGGCAAGTTGAGCGGTAAAAATGACTCAAAAGAATACCTATTCGTGTTCATAGATGCATTCACCAAATTCACAATTTTATCTCATACACAAAAAGATAGACGCCGAGAGCGCCACACGTGCATTATCCAATATTATTGACTTGTTTGGTCCACCTTCCCTATTAATCGCAGATCAAGGGCGCTCCTTCGCAAATAAACAATTCAAAGAGATTTGTTCTCGATTGCAAATAGAATTACATTTCATTGCAACCGGTGCGTGCCGCGCAAACGGGCAAGTCGAAAGGCAAATGCGAGTTCTAAAAAACATGTTGACCATCGCGGAAGCTGAAGAAAATAAGTCCTGTCAGCAGGCAATCGGCGAAATCCAACTAGCAATCAATTCGACCCCACATCGCGTCACAAAATTCTCCCCTATAGAATTAATGTTTGGGCGAGTATCTCGTCCTAGAAACATCATTATTGCTGAAGGCGATATCAGTGATCGCGAAGAAATTGACCTTGATCAGATCAGAGATCGGGCAAGCATCGAGATGGAAAAATACTCACGTTACAGTAAAACTCAATTTGACAAGGGGAAAGCCAAAGTTAAACCTTTTGCCGTAGGTGACTCAGTACTCATAAAAAACGAAGAGCGTAACCAAACGAAACTTGATCCTAAGTATAGAGGTCCATTTATTGTAAAAAGGGTCCTAGATAATGACAGATATGAAGTTGAATCAAGCGATGGGAAAAGAATCTTTAAGTATCCTCATGATCGCATGCGTCTCATTCCTAACACTAATGAAATTAACCCATCACTAGATCTAAGTGATGGTGAAGTGTAAAATATCATAATGTCCAAGAACATTGTCATTAACTTGAGAAAATTGCATTAATTTATGTGTTTCTATTGAAGCTTGACCAATTTGGCCAGTATAAGGAAACTCGAACAAACATAACACAGAGGAATGGCCGACTTGATATGTTGGGTATGCTCTGATGGGGTGGTTTCGAGTGCGATACTCTGATGGAACCATCTCGAGCGATTCAGTATCCGCATGTTAACGCCAGCCCACCCTCAAGGTGTTATCGAGAGTTCTGATGAGTGTAATTCCTTGAGCTAAAAATGGTCGCTTAACAATACCAGTACCGTTGAAACAAAACGGGTTGATTTTGAAAAAGTGAAAATCACAATTTTATTGTACCCTTTTAAGGATCCCTTTTCTCAATATCTTTCACGATTGAACCTACTGATTTCTTTTGTTTCTTATTAATTAAAAACAACATTACCAAATAACAAAGACTAAGTGCTTTATAAAAAGGTTTCAGTTGTGATATCTTTCAGACACCAAAAGGGTGTGGACAATCTTTTGTTTCTTATTAAAAAGAAACAACATTAGCAAATAACAAAGACTAAGTGGTAATAAAAAAAAAGGTTCAGGTTGTGATGTTTTTCATACACCAAAAGGGTGTGGACAACCTCCATTGTAATAAAGTCACACATCTGTTGCATACAACAAGACTTTCGCAAGTGATACTGCGTCTTATTATTTGAACATCCAGTTCGATTACTGATTTAGACATTGCTTGATGCATGTCCTCCCTGGTAGTTTTAAAACACCCCCATGGGTGATTTAAAGTGTCTTCATAAGACATTAACTGCACCTTGATTCGACTATGTTACAGCTCGACACAATCAATCCTTCCCGGCCTGAAATCGGTCTACAACTTTACAATGTCATAGCTACTACGACCACTTCCTCGAGAGGGACCTCGAGATGTCAGGGCTGGCCGTGTGGGCATCGGGGAGGAGAGCTATCCAATCATGGATCATCTAAGTTTCACCCTTGGCCGAAATGTCACGAGAGGAGATATTCAACAATCCCATTGGTCAAGAGCTCATGATCCACCCCGAGTATCTTTCCACAACCAAAGGCCTAACCTGAGACCAGGGATCGGTCTCATTCTCCTTTCAGTTCTTGGTTAGAGATCAACGTCTGAGTGTGACTTAACGTAGCCAGGGAGTTACTCGCTCTCCTTCCGTTGCCCATATTACGTGTCAATCCTTTTTTTAGTTCTTCTCTTTCAATATTCGCTTTTTATTTTCTTTTGTCATTCTATCAATAAACTCTTATTAAATTTATGTTCCATAATAATTTGTCGCCTTCTAATTAATTGTCCGTAGTCAAGATAGTACGTAGTGCGCCTTTTTTTTAAATTTAATCCGGTATGGAGACCCTGGAAGATGGGGAAATTTACGAGGCGCCTACATATATATCTAGGGACTTTAGCGACTTGCGAAAAATGTAAAACAAACCAGCGGTCAACCCAACCCTGGTCGAGACGTTCGCTCAACCAACTCACAACAACAACTCAACACAATTTTTAGAACGGAATTCTAGATCTACAAATCGAGTATAACAACGCACATTGTCAATACGTACGAAGATTTATTTTCCAAACACAAAGATTTTCTCGCCGCATCATCTGCACAAGAAGGAAACGGCGCCGGCGACGACCTGAACAATTATCTACTTCGTGAGCCCGGCGAAACTGGTTTGTTTAAAAACTTTTACGTTATGATTTTGGGAATTGTCGTCAGTCTCGCGACCACAATTGTGTTCGCGCTACTTGTTTGGTACGTTGTTCGCCGTTACCGGCAAATTTACACACCCGTGAGCGTTGTATAGACACACTAGTCGATAGATTTTAGCGCGCAAATTGATCGAATTGGGAATGTCGCCCCACAACGAAAGAACTTTGTCGACGCCATATGCCGCAATAATGTCAAGAATCATGTAGTCGACCGCGTTGTACGACGCTACATCTTGCATAATGTGATCAAAAACGTAGGGCAAACGTTGTAAATTTTCGTCGAGATTTTTTCTCGCTAACTCGTTGGACTGATTGAGTATGTTTGTTTGAATAAACTTTTTTGTCAATTGTATCAACATGTTTTCTTTTTCTTCATCGTCATCGTCATCTTTATCCTCTTTATCGTCTTTTTCACTTTTTACTTTGTTTGTCGGCAAATTGAAATCGGTGTAATTGCCCGACCCTACGACGTTGATTTGTAATTTGTAATTTGTAATTTATTTGCATTAATAATTGTACATAATAGGTATAATAGGTAACATATATTTAATGCGACTACCCCACACTAAGGGGATGCAGTCCTCTTGTTTTGTGGGGTAGTTTCATTTCTTAAAAAACTTTTTTTAAGTCTAACTCATAGTGGGTAAACAATGTACAAAAAAAATAAATAAATGTTTCTACATAATTATTAAAATTACTTTTAACAATAGGAAAACTAAAAAAAAAAAAATTAAATAGATAGTTAGTAAAATTTTGGAAACTTAAGAATTATAACTCTCTCAGCCAGTCCTTAACTTCTTTTTTAAAAATATTATTGTCTTTTTGTTTTTTTATTTTTATTGGAATTTTTGAGTATAGTTTGATACCAAAATGGTTTAATGATTTTTGTCCTTTGCTTGTTTTATATTTGTCAATTTTTAAATTTCTGGTTCTTAGTTGATAGTTGCTGGTTTTTTCTTTTATAAATTTCTCTTGGTTTTGATGGAGAAATGAACAAACGTTTTTTGTGAATAAGTTACTAAAATTTAATATCCCTAAATTTTCATAAAGGCTTTTTGTAGAGTATAATTTATCTTTCCAGTAAATAATTTTGAGTAGTGTGTTTTGAACGGATTTTAATTTCATTGTTTTCGATTTGTCGGCTCTGCCATATGCAACAATGCCATATTCAAGAGCTGACTGAGAGAGCGCATAATAAACTTCTTTAAGAAGATTCAATGGGAGAAATGTTCTGAGTATTAAAAAAGGATAAATATAACGCCGTAACCTCTTTGTTAGTAGTTCAATATGTCTATCCCATCTGAGGAAGCAGTCTATTTCTAGCCCCAAGTATCTTATTTGTTTAACTATTTCTATTGATGAACATGAGCAAGGCTCCTGGCAGTCAGGACTCTCATGAATTTTGACTTCATTGCATAAAGGTAACTGATTTTTTATTAAGGCAAATGGCAAGATTTTGGTTTTTTCGACATTTAATCTTAGGTTTTTATAATGGAACCAACATTTTATTTTTCTTAAGTCATCTGTCATTCTTGAGAATACCTCCTGCCAGGTTTCCCCCTCTACTATCAGTGCAGTATCATCAGCAAAAGAGACGAGCTTCCCCGTCAAAGGCAGACTATAGAGCTCAAGTACATATATGTTGTAAAGCACAGGTGATAGTACTGTTCCTTGAGGGACAGAAAAAGGCTTGTTGTAGATAGAATCACTAATTATATTTTGTTTAATTATTTTATTTTTGTTTCCTGTCCTTTCCTCTTTCTCGTTTTTGAGCTTAACCCTTTGAGATCTTCCTTCTAGATAGCTTTGGAAAAATTTCAGATTGTTTCCTCTGATTCCTATTTTTGATAAGGTCTTAAGAAGATTACTGTGACAGACTGTATTGAAAGCTAAAGATAAGTCCATCATGCATGATGCAACTTTTCTTCCTCTATCCAGGATGGGATATACTCCTTCTATCAATTCTATAATGGCATCACTTGTGCTTTTTTTCTCTCTAAAGCCGAATTGACAAGGGTTAAGAATGGCATTTTCTTCTAAGAAATGAACTAATCTATACTTAATGCATGTCTCGAGAATTTTTGAAAGGCTAGTTAATAGGCTGACAGGTCTGTAAGAGTTTACTTGTTCTTGTGAGCCTTTGTTTTTAAAAAGTGGGCAGATTATTGCTTTTTTAAATTGGTCGGGGAAAATCCCTTTCCTCATACACAGATTAAAGGTGTGGCATAAGGGTTTCGATATTATTGTTCCTATTGTTTTTATTAATTTGTTATCTATCTCGTCCCATCCCGGAGCTGAATTTATTTTCAGTTTCTTAATGATTTGTTCTATCTCTTTCAATGTTATTTTCTTCATATAGAAATAACACTGTGTATGTTCATCCTCATGATGGTCTAAGTCCGAATGAGCATCTGTTGGAGATATCGCGTCTGTACCAATTTTGGAGAAGTACTCGTTGAAAAAATTTGCGACCCTACGAGGATTTTCATTAACTTTGATGGAGGAACCATCTATTTCAATTTTATTTAAATATTCGCCTTTTTTGGGTTTGAGTTTGGATTCCTCGTTTATTATATCCCATATTTTTCGCTTGTCACCTTTCGTTTTATCGATTTCTTTTTTCAAATATTCCGCTTTGCTGATTTCCAGTAATGAGTTTAGTTTATTTCTATAACGTTTGTAAGTTTCAATTAATTTTGTATTGAAAGGTTGCTTTCTAATCATCATGTGCATTTTGTTTCTTTTTTTGATCCCATTTATTAACCCATTTGTTATCCACGGTTTAATTTTTTTCTTTATTTGAACCAATTTTGTAGTCGTGTTATCTGTTAAAGTTTGGTGGATTTTATTTGTAATTATTTCTATACATGTGTTTGCATTTTCGCATTCATAGATGCTTTCCCATTTTTCGGAAGCTAGTTTTGTTGATATGCCCTCAAAATTTATTTTTCTAACTATAGTGTAATGATTTTTTTCTTGTAAATTTTTGGCGCTACAGTTCTGGATTTTTAATATGGTTGGGTAGTGGTCGGTAGTACTGTTGTGAAGTATAAAGGTATGAAAGTCGTCAGAAATTCTCGGTCCTACGAAAATATGATCTAGACACGATTTTTTTTCTTTCTCGACGCGGGTTGGTTTATTTATGAAAGACATATAGCCTTTTTCTGACAAAATATTTAGGTACTTTTGAATTTTATTATTATTTGGCTCTAAAATATTTAAATTTATATCACCCGCCAATATATTAATATTTTTCCTATCATTGGTCCCAACATCTAAAACTCCGGGAAGTTCAGTTAAGAAGGTATCCGGCTTACCACTAGGTGATCTGTAAAATAAATGACAAGTATAAGTATTGTTGAATTTCTTAAAATTAACCCTCATACAGTTACAGTCAGTTAAAAAAATTTCTTGGATTGAATGTTCTATTGATTCTTTGACGTAGACCACTAGACCATCAGTTTTCCTAACGTTATTTTTAGATGTATAAATTTTAAAGGCTCCTATATCGAGATCGAACTGTTCCTCATTCATGTAAGGGCTTAAGTGGGCTTCACTGAGAACAATGCAATCAAAATTATGCCCATTTAGATGTTGCATAATTGTCTTAAGTTCTGTTATTTTGTTTTTGATACCTCTTATATTCATGTGGTACAGTCTGATACCCTCCTTATTGCCTAAGAAATCTCTACATGCGTCAATGTTCCCTTCCTGTACTCTATCCTCCTCATAGACAAGTTCAAATAAAGCGTTAGCATTATTTTTATCCTCCATTAATAAATAAGAACGAATAATAAATAGTGCACATAACATTTTTCTTACAAGTGATAACTAGACATAAACATTCTAGGGAAAATGTAAAAGTTTGAGTACCTTTGATAGTTAGGTAAACTTGAAAAAACAAAATTATTTCTCTAGTATCCAACCAAGGGTTAATATTAGTAGGTAGCAATAGGTAAGTATACAAGTTTGTATGAATTGAAGTTTTGGTATTATAGAGCATGAAGATTAGGTATGAATGGCAAGAAACATGAAATGACATTTTGTCAATAGGGAAAAACACATAGATTAAATTATTAGAGATAAGACTGATAAGAATAAGGTAATAGACATAACAGGTACATTGCGTAAGGTCAGCTTCCTCATTTAAACTAAGATGAAGTAATAGGTTTCTTTTGATTATTACATTATTTATTTTATTATAAAGTATGAATGATAAACCAGTTGAGCGTGTCAATGTTCAAAAAGTTTCTGTGCAATGCAAATTTAGCAATGTCCGCGTAGGATTGGCCCAACTTGACGAGCTCTTCGACGACGAACGTTCCCGAAGGCATAACGGTGATCATGTCGAACAGAAGCGCCACGGAATTCAAATCGACGACGGGCGATGTCGAAGTTCGTCGTCGCGATGATAGTGCGACGTTGTTTCGCAAGTAGAATTTGTAAATCGAATCGTTCAGAATGGTTCGATACCCGTTTTCGTCGATGATCTTGTGTGGTTTCGAGCGGTTCAAGTACAATTCGGCGAGCAGAGCCAGGTAATTTTGCAGGGACGGCAAAAGTTTTCGATTTTTCATGAGCGTTAGATTGGTCGTTTCGATTAGCCACTCGTCGGCAATTTGTTTGTTATCGTTTAAAACAACTAGAGCGTACGCGTCCGCGTCAACAATATACTTGACGACGTGCACGTATTTTGCAAACCAGTAGAATTTGTCGCGATTGTTAGTGTTGACGGCGGCGCCGTTGCCAGTTTTATGTTTGGGCGAATCGTTGTAGGCGATCGACGACCAAACAAGAAGAACGCCCAGCGGCATTTGGGCGGCGAATTTTTTTAGATCGGCCACAAATTGATTCGCGCCGCCGTACAATTGGTCCATAACTTTGGCGTTTTTCGTGGCAATCGAATTGAAATAGAGCGACTGTACGAGTTTCGAACTTTTGTTGGCGATCGACATTTGCAAAAGGCGGCGCAAAGTTTTGTACGTGAGCTGCGTGACGTACGGAATCATTTTATCGAGCACGTAAACATCGTCGCACTTTTCGAACGCCTCGTTTATCGTCGAAACGTGTATGCTCGTCAGCTTTAAATCGACAAACTTGTGCAGTTTGTCGTCGCATTTGTAGATGAATTTTTCCACCGTGCTCGTCGGTAAGATTCCGCCACAAAAGTCGACGAGAACGTTGTACAATAGGGCGTACTTTTTTGCGTCGAGCGCGCGCAACACCGTACCGTTGATCAAGTCGACGGGAATCTGCCAGAGACGATCGAACAAGTGGTCGACGATTTGGTGCACATTTTGGTAGTCTCGACCACTCGGTGGCGTTGTTGTTTTTGTTGTTGTTTGGTTCGAAGACGACAACTTTGCAACTCGTTCAAACAACCAATATTCAAACGCCGCGTACAATTCACTTGCGGCGTTGTATCCTTCGTCAATTTTATTGCGTAAATTATAATTATGATTCGACGCGGACGACTGCGGCGACGATTTGTAAATGTCCATAATGTTGAATTTTCCGTTCACAATGTAGTCGACGACGGTGGTGGCCGACGAATTTAAATTCGACGTGTACGGTGTTACCTTGTCGAAATCTATCATCAACGAATTTTCCAACAGGTTTTTTCTCGGTCTTCCGGCGTCGAGATTCCAAACGAAATCGCGCACGTTTTCTAGCGAAGATGCGTGCACGAAAATAATTGTTACAAAATGTGGCACGTTCGTCATGAGCCACTCGAAACTCGTACGTTTCGCAATTCGAAGCAACATTTTTTGTTCGATGTATTTTCGCGTGATATCCGCGTTTGATGACGGCGACGCCGACTTGAGACACGACAGATAGAGAACGAGAATTTTACGAACGACGGCGGGTATTTCTAGAAATTCGTCAGATTGTATGTTGAAATCGAGCGCCTGCCAAAATAGCTTCGTGTTCACCGTTTCGTGCCACGACTTTTTATCGTCGTCAATGGCCGACACGTACGATTTCAACAAGTTTAAATAGTCGAGCAGATTGATGATGCGAGTTCGCAACGTAGGCGCGTCCGACACAAACAAATTGTTGTTGGCCAGTGCGTCGATACGCGACGGTGTAAAAATTTGCTCCAATTGAGACGAAAAACGAATAGTAGTACGCGACGACGGCATTTGTTCGCCTTGTGCGGGAAAGTTTTTGTAATAGCGCGGCAAAAGCGCCGAATCGAAATCAACGCCGAAACACCAAACCGCCAACGCAATGTAATCCAACGGGTGTTGAGAAATTAGCCTATTGACGAAAACGTTTTCAGTAGTAGCTGCAGCGGCGGTGGCGTCGTTGGCGGTAGTAGAAAAAGATGCACTAGGCGCACCGTACAAAAGTTGTTTCAAAAGTACGTTGAACGAGCGGCCATAGCGCGTCTCGTTGAAAGTGAGCACAAGTCTCAACAAGGAAATTTCAACTTCTTTTTGCTTTGTTGTTGTGTGTTTAGATTTGACCGCGCTATTGCTGCTCACGGCGACAGATTCGGCGTACGTCAACAGCACAATTTTGTTCGCCAACGACATGTTTCGGTCTCGGATCAATAGTTCGAGTAAAAAAATGTCGTTGGACGAATTCAGATAATAGCGGAAAATATTACTCAGCGCCGGCGAACTTTTGTTATTAAACGCCGAATAGAAATCATAATCCGAACCGAACGTTAGACCGAAGTCGGTGTACGCCCGCGTAAACCATTGCAATTTTTCTTTGTCGACAATTTTGCGTTCAAAGACCTCCGAAACAAATTGGTTGTAATTCGCGTCGATTGCTGCCGAGTCGTAATCGAAATTACTTTTTTGAATTTCATCGAAAGAAGGAAGAGACGACGTCGACGCCATCGTGGGTGTGTACTTATTTTTTCCGATTCGGATTTCGGCAGTTCTGTGCTGCTCCCGGATTGAGACTGGCGAAAATAGCGGTCGACATTTTGACCCCGAAATTTTGAGACATGACGTCATCGAGAGCTCTCGACCAATGAGAACGCTCCGTTGGCGTTTCGGTCGTTGAATTTTGCGGGTAGATCTAGGAACGTAGTATATAAAGACCTGCTGCCTCGCGCGCGCGACAGACTTCTGTCCAAGTTTGAAGGGTGAGGACAGTCGTCCTGGGGAGAGGCCGACATCCGTCTGTCGCGCGCTTACGCGATCTATATATATAGATCTAGGGACTTTAGCGACTTGCAAAAATGGAAAACCGGCGGTCGGCCCAACCTTGGTCGAGACGTTCGTTCAACCCACTACACAACGCGGCGACGCAAAGTTACAAAAAAAAATTGACGTTGAAGGAAAATGAAAAGAAAGACATTTTATTTATTTTCACAAATTGTTGTAATTATTTTGTCTCGCAATATTTTCTAAAACAAATACAATAGTTTCGTCGGTTAAATTGTTATCGTAAGATCGGCACGTTTTTGTGTAAACGTCAAACAGGAAATTGAAAAGTTCTTTTTCGACGAGTCGTAAAACGGGCACGTCGAACGAATAGTAAAAGGTGAACATGGGCCAAATAGCCGGCAAAAATAAGTTGACAAACGTGCCTATAAAATCGACAATGCCACCTTTTGTCGAACAATCTGGAATTGAAAATTTATGATAATTGCAAACAAAATGTTCGCGCACGGTATTTTCGGAAACGACATTGTCGACCGTCGACGAGTTTAATACTGTCGAAAGAAGGTAGTTTTCCAAACGAGGCAGTGTGAATGCTTCGGTAGAATTGGTGCGAATAGACGCCAGACCGATTTTAACGGCGCTCGTGCCGAGACGAGAAATGCGAAAATCTTGCGTTTGAATTGACGCCGCTTCGTTTGCGACGCCGGTCGTAGAGGTATTGTTTTGAAGTAGAATGTTTAGAGACCGCGTATCGTTGAGAAGATCGACGAGAATCGCGCGCATCTTTGTGTTGACTCCGTTTACGTTGCGCAACGTAAACAGGTAGACGCGAGTGAAAAATTGTTTCCAATCGAATGGCGGCGGCAAGACCAACGAGGTGTTGGGTTTGTGGCGGCCCGTCGACAGTTCTTTGTACGCCGGATCCGTAACATCGCCAAACGTTTTGTTGGTGTTCAACATTTTGACGACCAATTTTTGTACGAAATAAATTTCATCGTCGTCGTCGCCGCCGCCGACGGTGGCAACAAACGAAGAAACAACGGTCGAGTCTTGAGAAACAAACGCCATCATATGCGGTGGGTTGGCAACAAAGGTCGAACCTTCTTCGATGGTGGCCGCCGACGACGATGACAAGTACATGGTGTGAAAAAAATTACGATTACCAGTGTTTGGTTTTTCGTTGATTCGAAGAATGCGTGTTTTGGGCACAAACATGTCGTCGGGAACGTACCAAACAAGACAGGTCGATAATTGACGCGGTGGCGGCGAAAAAACTTGATTGACTACTACTTCGTTGGTGTCGTCACTACTACTATTGCTGTTGTTGGCGACAAACGGATTTTCTTTTTTTATTGCGTCAAAATGAGTCACGAGCGACGAAAACATGCGCCGCACCCGTTTCGGCGTCGTTAAATTTATTTTAACGGGTTGTACTATTTTTTTTAGACGGCCGCAAATTAGATGATTGTCGATTTGTGTTTCGATCCACCGCTCGCGTTGAGAAGACCGTCGCGGCGTCACTGTAGTTTTGAACAAAATTGATTCGACGAGGTTGTCGCCGTCGCCGCTACTGCCACCATCGTCGAATACAATCTTCGCCATCTGTTCTACGTTGAGCCAGGCGTACAATAAATGCGCGACAATCGAATAGTAGCTGGTTGTATACACGGACATAAGTTTTCGCGACGCGTAAAAAGTTTTCAACAAGGACCACATTGCTTTTTTTTGACTCGATACAACGTCATCCACATCGGCGCCGTCCTTTTCACATTTTTTTTCGTTGTCGTAAAAAGAAGCGGCCAAACACCAATCAACCATATCGGCATACTTGGGATGTCGATCAAATTGTCGTTTGCGAACAGATTTGGGAATAATTAAAATCGTCGACAAACTACCGAGATTGGTGGTTATGGGCGTCGATTGTTGTTGACTCGACGAACAACTGTTGTTGTTGTTGTTGATGTTGTTGTTGAATCGATATTCGTTGTTGTGTTGTTGGCCAATATTCGAAACGGACGAATTAAACAACACCGATTTAATTTTGCCGTACGTAGTTTTCATTTTGTCTAAATCCAACACGTTAAAGTCGCGCTGAAATTCTTCGTCGTTGATCAATTCTTCGAGCAATCTGTATCGAAACGGATCGTTGGCGTACAATTGCGTTACGTTCAAAATAGAAATTTGATCGCGCGCATCACCAAATCGTACAATGTTTTCTGCTACAAATTTGCACACCGTCAACCACATACTGTCGTGTTCGTCCAAATAGTAGTCGAGCACGTAACTACTAGAAGCAGTCAACGGCGACGCCAACGATTGTGAGCTCGTAGTGGTGTTTAACGACGACGACGGTGGTGGTGGTTGTAGAAAAAATTTAAACATTGCCGGTGTCGACACAATTGCCGATGGTTTATTTGGTGGTGTTGTTGGCGGCGGCGGTGGTGTTGCGACAATCAACTGATTCACAACGGTTGGTGAAGTGACGAGGTAATTTGTCGTCGACGGCTGCAACAACGAACACACGGGCATCGTCACATTGGCCGATTTTAAATGGAAACCCTCGGCAAACCGAAACATGTCACAGTTTTCGTCGTTTTTCAGTAACGCACGATCGAGCGCTTTGGGATTGACGTTACGCGTCCGAATATTGTTCGAGTTTAAAATTATTCGATCCGAATCTATGAGCCAAAGCGCGCGCTCGTTTTTGCCAACACCAACGCCGTCAACATCTTCGTGTACATTTTTTTGCGGCCACGATACGTTGATTATGCCGCACGCGTTCGACCGGGTCGAGTACACCGAATGAGCCAGGGCCGCCGGTTTGGTTGTTACGTGTTCGACAATGTCGAACATGTTGGGCTCGATGGTCAACAGACAATCTTGTTGATTCGAATCCATCACGAAACGTTTCGTGAACGTTTGCAATTTGTGTACGAGTTTTCTTTCTCGTTCGAGTTGTTCAACTGTTGTTGACACCACGTCGCCGCCATCATTATCATCGGTGTTTACTCGAACTGTTCCCGTCAACGTTTTGTTCGACGTGTTTGTACGATAAATTTACGGCGAGAAACATGTCGAACGTGTCGATGTAGCAAGCGTTGCAATAGCGGCGTCGCTTGAAAACTTGCGTCGCCAAGTCGGGCAACGACGTCAGCTCGAAGAGAATCGATTCCTGTACAAAGCGACAGTGGTGGCCGTTGGCAAGATGATGACGGCTGCGATAATTTGTGTTTACGAGTAGAACGGCACTCGTTTCGACAACGGCGTTGGTAGTCGCATTGTTTTCCGTGTCGGCGTCGGCTACATTTGTCGATGCCGTCAAAAACGAGAGCAGAAAAGTACAAACACCCTCGACAAGTTTCAAATCCGAATCGAATACGACCGTCATGTTGCAACCGAAATTGTTGTCGTCGCGCCAAGAGTCGTCGCCGCCGCCACCACGGACAACAAAAAACAGCACCCGAAACGGTTCAAATTGGTGAGCGCTCGTGTAGAAACCCACGATGATGTATTGTAGTTTTTTCGAATCCGCCGAAATTGTCTTGTAGAAAATCGAAACGATTGGCGCGGCAAAATCGGCGTCGACACCGCTCTTGGCAGTGGTGGTGGTACTTTTGACAAATTCTTCAAATTTTATAGCCTTTTGACGGTTTCTTTCGTGATTCGTGTCAAACACGACCGTCATATCTTGCGGCGAACGAATTGACCAGACGCCTATTTTTCCCAGCGGATAAAGCGGCGTCAACGTTAACGAGTCGACAATGGAATTGTCCATAAACTTTTTCGAATCCAACACTTTTACGTATTCGTTATTAATGTCTTGCGGCGAGTTTTTATTTGTCGTCAACTCGTCGTCGTCATCGTCATCGTCGTCATCGATATTATACTCGTTGGACAGTTGCGTAATTTGATCAAACTCGAATTTGGTCAACATGTCGTAGTTGATAGGACCGTCGAGCAGAAGATACTCGTTCGACGCAAATTTGTTGCGCCCAAATTCTTTCATCAAATGTTTATGGTAATCCCACGTAACGCACTTGGGCACGTCGCGCGAATTGGCCTTGTGAGAAAAGTATACTTTGATTAGGATCGTATCCAAATGAAGGGGCGACACGCCAAACGACAACAGAACACATTCGAACGGTCGTTCGTACGATTTGACGGAAATTGTCGTGTCGACAATGTTGCTCAACAGGCCGTACATCGAATTGATGCGTTTCACCGTGTGCTCGAACATTGTACGATGATCGGCGTAAATTTGTTGTCGACTCGTTTGTATCGTGTAATTTTGTTGGTTCAATTTGTCTAAAAACGATTGATGTTGGGGCGTTGTCGCTGCCGACGAAGACGACGGCGTTGCATACAACGATGCCAACAACGACGACGACGAAGAAGATGATGAAGACGATTGATGATGGTGTAGTGAAGTATTATTGACTTCGAAAGGAAACAACGGAACGTTCGACGACGCCATTGAGTTGTTGTTTTGTTGATTAATGAAACCAACTTGCCTCTCAAAAATGTGTTGATCGTACATGGCGCGCAAAATTACGTCTTCTTCGGTCGTAAACTTGTCGGCGAACAACGTCGAACTCATTCGTCGCAAATACGGGCGGTCGACAATTGGAATGGCAAAAAAAACTGGAAACAAGTTCATTTTTTCCACGTAAATCCGTTTCGTTTATATTTGATAGTTGGCGTCCGTGTACACAAATTGCAATTTATGATCGTACACGGCTTTCATGATCGAAAGCGTGGACGAACTTTGCGCTTCGTTAATATTGTCGGCGATGGCCATGGTGAGAATGTCGTTATCTTGGTGGTAATTTTGTTGTTGTTGTTGCTGGTGATTATTCTCGTCGTTTTTCGAAGCACAAACGTTGAATTCGGTTTTTTTAAAATACGAATACAAATCACGACCGAATCCCTCTTCGAACGCGATGTTGTTGATGCGACACAGAATATTATTCGAATACATGATTTCCGTGGATGATGGCGACCACGATGGTTTACAAAAACATGCCGTTTGAATTGGTAGCCGCTTTACTTAGAGCGGCGTACGAAGTAGGCACAAGTGGAACATCGTTGGAAGTATTTGTAGTTTTATGCGTCGCCACATTGACGTATCTTGCCTCGTGTACGTCGCCGTTTTGGTGACGGCGATGAAATTTGTAAATTCGAATCACCTTTCGCAACACCAACACAAAGAATGATTACGACAAAAACGAGCGCCAGAATTATCATCGTGTACACGCCGACCATTTCGTGCGCAATTTGATGTTGAATCAAAGTGTTTAGATAGTCGGAAAACCTTTTTGTTCTATTTGCAGAAATGTCGACAGCCGAATTGTTGGAAGCGATAACGTCGCTGCTGTCGGCTGTAGACACGACGATGGGCGGCAAAGTTGTTTCGGTGTCGTCGTCGTTTGTAATAATATTGTTTACTTCGCCATCGTTGGTAACTGTTTTGGGGTTTATTTTTACCTTTTTAAATTTTTTCCGATTGGTTTTCGGCAATATAGATGAGGCGGTGGTCGTTGGTAAGTCCGATTGTATGTTTGTTGTTGGTACTTCTTCCACGGGCGATTCGGTCGATGTCGTTGTTAAATTATTTTTAGGGGTTTCCTCTGTCGTTAGATTGTCATTTGAAATTTCGGTTGATGTCGTTGTTAAAATATCTTTTGAAATTTCTTCTGTTGTTATATTATTTTTGGGGGTTTCCTCTGTTGCTAGATTATCTTTTGAAATTTCGGTTGATGGCGTTGTTAAATTATTTTTAGGGGTTTCCTCTGTCGTTAGATTGTCATTTGAAATTTCGGTTGATGTCGTTGTTAAATTATCTTTTGAAATTTCTTCTGTTGTTATATTATTTTTGGGGGTTTCCTCTGTTGCTAGATTGTCCTTTGAAATTTCGGTTGATGTCGTTGTTAAATTCTTAGGGATTTCTTCTCTCGCTGTTAAATTATTTTTAGGGGTTTCCTCTGTCGTTAGATTATCTTTTGAAATTTCGGTTGATAGCATTGTTAAATTATTTTTAGGGGTTTCCTCTGTTGCTAGATTATCTTTTGAAATTTCGGTTGATGGCGTTGTTAAATTATTTTTAGTGGTTTCCTCTGTTGTTAGATTATCTTTTGAAATTTCGGTTGATGGCGTTGTTAAATTCTTAGGGATTTCCTCTGTCATTAGATTGTCCTTTGAAATTTCGGTTGATGTCGTTGTTAAATTATCTTTTGAAATTTCCTCTGTCGTTAGATTATCTTTTGAACTTTCGGTTGATGGCGTTGTTGAATTATTTTTAGTGGTTTCCTCTGTTGTTAGATTATCTTTTGAAAAATCGGTTGATGGCGTTGTTAAATTCTTAGGGATTTCTTCTGCCGCTGTTAAATTATTTTTAGTGGTTTCCTCTGTCGTTGGATTATCTTTTAAGATTTCGGTTGTTGTTATTATTGACGCGGAAGTTATTGGCGACCGTTCTTCCGCCGAAAACGTCGTATTGAAAAGATTTTCGTCAGGTTTATCGGTTAAAATTTCTTCAGCAGATGCTGGTGTTTCGTTGGTTTTAAGCACTTTTGCCGATTTCGTATCGTTTGTATCGGCAATTTTTCGTTTAATTCTGTGACCACCAACAACAAAAACCTTGCCGTTCGATTGACCACTGACGATACGTAGCGTGTTGGCGGCGTTAGCAACAGTGGCGTCGCGTTCGATTTTTCCAATTCGAATGTAGTCGTTCGATTCGGCACTACTACCACTTTCGTCGCCAAAACTACCGAAACCGTTGATTCGCGTTTGCGACAAATTTTCTTCTCCCGATAGACGTTGGATCGACATGTCAACGGCGGCGCTTAGTACAACCATCAACGCAAATGCGACCGATCGGATTGGTCGCACATGATTTCGAACGCCCGACACCATTTTCTTTTTGTTTTCTTTGTAGTCGCGTTTGTTTAAACTCGAAACCAACTGAATTCGTATCACAAACGAAATCACACCGGCACTTACACAATATTCTCAAGCGAATTCGCCGAACCGTCCCGTGTTTACTTTTTCGTATTCGGGCGGCGGCTCGTCGTCGCCGCTCGCGTCCTTTTCGTCTTCAAATTGTTCGTGTTGACGCGAAGTCGAACGTTGTTCGAGTACGCTGCGAACAACGAAATAGGCAAACAGCGCAATTGACACGGCCACGACAATCCACTTGAGTAGGCCGACGACGAGCGAAGTTATATAGGCAAACGGCGTCGACACGACACTCGGAATGTTGTGCACGATTTGCGCCACGAAATCGCCGATCATTGGTTTCGGCCGACATTGGTAAACATCGGTGTCGGCCACACGATTTTTTGGATCCAAATATTGCGGCGAATCAACGGGCGCCGTAACATCCCAGCCCCGACAATCGCACCCGTTGTCGGCGTCCGTCGAAAACCCGTCGCACGTGCTCGTTTTAATTGACGACGGAAATTGTTCGCACATCTGCGTATTGCCGCCGATGGCCGAACGAAAGTCCTTGTTGCACGTGCCCGCCAAAATTTTACACGACTTTTTTTCGCCCGTTTCCGTGTCGACGTAGATACGAAACAGGCCAGCCGCCGCGTTCGCACCCGATTCGTACGTCTCCCAAAACACAAACGACGAGCCCACCACGACCGTGCCCCAAAACAATGTTTTCAGCGTGCCTTTCGGGCTCAACTTTTTCGCGTACTTCTTCATAAATTCGTACAATTTCGCCTGTTCGAACGCGCTCAAGTCCGACCGACTGCGAGCCGAGTAAATTTTATTGCCCAACAATTCGCGCGTGTCCTTCTCTATCTCTAACAGTCGACTCAATTCGGCGTCGACAAATTGTCGCTCGAAAAAATGTCGACATGAATTGGCGAACGTCGTTCGGCACCTTGATGTTCAACGTCGACTCGTACATTTCGACCAACGGCTCGACTCGGCCGAGACGCAATTCGGTTATTACGTCTTTGGCCGACCTGCCCAACGATCCTATTTCGAGTCCGCCGCTCGGCAAAACGTCAATGTTTTGAATCACCAAGTTTACAGACTCGCTCAGAATTCTCATCTCCACCAGAATAGAATCCAGACCTTTCAACTGCGACGTCAGAAAATTCGAATCGTGCTTCAACACGCCCAACTCGTCGACAACGTCTACAGCACCTCGACCCAAAATGTGCGACGTTCGACCTATTACTCTCGCGATCGAACTCAATTCGGCCGCCATGATTTGGTAGTCTTATATTTTTGACTCGTAAAAATAAAGAAAATAAGATAAAACTTTTATTGAAACAAATATTTATTTACTAATTTTCATACAATAACAATTGTCCTTTGGACTCTGAATTTCGTTGGCGGCGGCTTGTTGAATATAAACCCAGACTGCAATAGCCCGACACGTGAATTTTGTACACTTGTATGGAAATTCGCCATGGTAAAGGCACACCTGAGCTTGTTGGTGCCTCCTCAGTTTTTCCAAATTTGGACAACCCATATTGCCCACCTCGACAATGCACACATGCTTCGACGACAAAGAAGAATCGGCCGCATAATATTTTTTTAATGCGGCCACCTTTTGATCCCCCTTTGCGTAGACGACGTCGAAATTGACGAATATCTGTTTAACTATTTTTTCAAGTTGCTCAATTTCGACGTCGCCGTCGTCCCAATCGAGGTGGTGCAAATGGTTTGTGACCCACGAATTCGTTTGGATGGCTTTCACGTTGGAAATTTTCATATCGCGGGGCGGTTTGATCACGTAATGTCCTATTGCCTTTGTTTCTAGATTAAATATTGCTATTTCTTTAATTAGAAATTTCATTTCGTTGTTATGTAGTCCGTGTATGTCAACGACGGCTGCTCGGCACACGGAAATATTGACGGTTGGAGATGAAGACATTGTTGTTGAATGGAGTTGGTTGAATTGATTTAGTTGATTTGTAATAGTGCTTGATTGATGAATTTTTTTTATGAATATGAATAAAATATTTCAACATCTTTACTTCTTATACCTAATCTAAGCAAATAATGACAACGATTGAGATGTCATATTACTTCCGAATAATATCTAATATAGATATCGGAAGTATTGTGTTCGTTTTTGTAAAAAAAAATATTTTTGTGCTCCGATTTCAATTTTTTTCATATTTCTGGATGTCTCATAACCTCCTGACATCTCATAACCTCGAGTACGACAAAATTCTAGATCTACAAAAATATTTTTTTTTTTGCTTTTCTAGATCTACAAATCGAGTACGACAAAATTCTAAATCTACACATCGAGTACAAACAAATTCTAGATCTATAATAATATTTTTTCTTTTTTCTTCATTTCTTTGTGGCTCCCCGATTGAGACTGGCGAAAATGGCGGTCGACATTTTGACCCCGAATTTTTGAGGCGTGACGTCATCGAGGGCTCTCGACCAATGAGAACGCTCCGTTGGCGTTTAGACCGTCGACTTTCACGGGTAGACCTATGGACGTAGTATATAAAGACTTGCTGCCTCGCGCGCGCGACAGACTTCTGTCCAAGTTTGAAGGGTGAGGACAGTCGTCCTGGGGAGAGGCCGACATCCGTCTGTCGCGCGCTTACGCGATATATATATATATATATTTCTATAGATGTAGGGACTTTAGCGACTTGCAAAAAATGTGAAACCGGCGGTCGGCCCACGACCCTCGTCAAGCCACTCGCTACTCAACCAACACCAACTCACACGCAACGCAATACAACACAATTTGTTTTTCTAGATCTAAAAATTGATAATTATTTTTTTAGATCTACAAATCGAGTACGACGAAATTCTGGATCTACAAAAAAAAATATTTGAACTTTTGACATGTTTGTTTTTTTTTATTTTATTTTTTTACGGAATCAGTTCGTGTGCTCCGCCCGACACGAAATGACGTTTTCATGTCGACGTACATATTCACAATACACCGGATTCTACTCGAGCACGTTGGGTTTTATGTAGTTTTTTTCGAACGCCGTCGTACGTGTTTCGACCACCGTGGGTTGCTCCACGATTGAGACTGGCGAAAATGGCGGTCGACATTTTGACCCCGAATTTTTGAGGTGTGACGTCATCGAGGGCTCTCGACCAATGAAAACGCTCCGTTGGCGTTTAGACCGTCGACTTTACAGTCTGCGTAAGAAAGACAATCTGCGTAAGAAAGACAATCTAATCTGCGTCGGAAAGACAAGGTATTTCGAAAAAGCGGCCTCACGCATTTGCGGTGTTCTCGTACGAGATAGGCGTGTCAAACCGATGACCAAAAATGTGCGTCAGATCAAAACGCATCGGGAGAGATCGTCGGAAAAATTGTAGATTGCATACCTTTCGAGAAACGAAGGCGCAAAGACGATCTGCGTAAGAAGGACGAATTACTCAAAAGGTATAATACCTGCAATTTTTTCGACATATGGTTTCAATGTGTTTTAACCTGGCGCATCTTTTAGATCGACAATTCGAATCGCCTATCTCGTACGGGAACGCCGCAAATGGCCGATGCCGGTTTTTTTCGAATCTGCGCCTTCATTTCGCGAAAGGTATGCAACCTGAAATTTTTTCGGCGAATTTTTCCGATGCGTTTCGACCAGGCGCACATTTTTGGTTTTCAGTTTGACTCGCCTATCTCGAACGGGAACGCCAAAAAAGAGATATGAAATTTTGCGTTTTTGCGTAAGAAAGACAATCTCCGTCGGTATTTCGAAAAAGCGGCCTCACCAATTTGCGGCGTTCCCGTTCGAGATGGGCGAGTCGAACCGAAAACAAAAAATGTGCGCATGGTCGAAACGCATCGGAAAAATTCGCCGAAAAAATTTCAGGTTGCATACCTTTCGCGAAATGAAGGCTCAGATTCGAAAAAACCGGCATCCAAAAAAAGAAGCTACATATGTAGAATGATCAGAAAAAAGATATTTTACATTTAACACATTTTTTTATTTACACAGATACAAGACTACTAACAAAAAAAAAAAAAAAAAAAAAAAAAAAAAATGACGATAGTGACGTCGTTCATGTTGGAATTCGAGTTGGTCTTGTTTACAATAAAAAAAAAAAAAAAAAAAAAAAAAAACATAGTTTTCTACATTTGAAATAATTACATCGATAACATTTTCACAAATTTTAATGTCGTTCGATATGGTGTCCGCCGTCGAGTTGAGCAACCGGAATGTGTTGTCGACGTAGACGATATTTTCTTTACTCGTGCGAATAACATGTTTGAAACAATCTTTGTTAATGGCCGCCAGATAAATGAGAGGAACTTCGCGTCGACACAAGAGTGTGTATCCTTTGACGATGGTGGCGCCTTTAAGAAAACGAACAATGCTATAGCTGTCGTCGTCGAGATCCGATTCTTCGCTGCTTTTTTGTATATATCGAATCCAAACGGAAATATATCCCGTTTTACTTTTATTCTTCTTCGTATGAGGTTTTTTGGGTTTTTTTTATTTTTTTCGTTACCTGAAGTCAACGCCGTCGTTTCGAGTTCTTTTGTAGTCGCCGCCAGTTTATTTTTCTTCGCCGCGGGTTCGCCCTTTCCCAAATAAAACGTAAACGATTTGCGTTTGCGCGAAAATCGAGCTACGTGCCAGGTGTTGTCCTCCCAAATGTGAAGTACGACGCTCGACGGTGTTTTCTCGACAATCACGTCTTGGTCCGTTTCTTCTTCTTCGTCTTTTTCTCGGGCTGCTGTCGACACTATCAACTCAACATGTTCGGGATTTACTTCGACGACAATTTCTTCATTTTCTGGAGCTTCGTCGTCGGCGTCGGCGGTGGCGGCAACGGAGGTGGTGGTGGATACATTTGGTGGTTCGTCGGATTGCGACAACGTCGTCGAGTTGGTATCGGTTTCTTTTTTTGGTTTTTCAATTTCCATCGCTTCTGTTGTCGTCGGCGTTGAATTCGAGTCGACCATGCTATTATTTCTTTTGATGTTCTTAATAGTGTCCGTCTCAGTCACGACAGTTTTCGAGTATGACGACGAACGAGGTGAAACGCAATTATTTATTATAGTCGTTTCGTCGATTTCTCGCGTGGAATCAGCTTCGTGTACTATTCGGTCGCTCGTTTCCAGCCCATGTTGGCCGGATCGAACGAATCGGGATATATTCGTACGCGTTTCTTCGTTTGACGGCGCCGCGTCGTCTTCGGTATCTTGCCACAATATGTTTTCGTAGTTTTTCGTTTCTTCTTCGGTGAGGATAATTGCGGCCGGGTCGAGGTCGAGGCCGAATTCTGGTGACAAAAGATCGGCTCGCGAATCGTGCAATTGTATTTTGCAAACATTTCCGTCCATGTTTTGTACAATTTCAACAAAGTTAATAAACACGATTCCGAAAAATTGGTTTTGTTTTTAAGTTTGGCGGCTCTAATACGCGTAACGTCTTCCGACGAGAGAATGTTGTCGAGAACAAAAGGATGCGTATTGTGGTGGTATTCGAAGTTGTTCACACATTTTATGAGAGCGTCGTAAACCGTCGTCGGTTGAACAGACACGGTTCGATCGAGTTTCGTGTCGAGCAACTGTAATTGCCTGTAATATTCGTTTGGCGTTGATTCTGCGAAATTGTTGTCGGATTCCATATTTTCTCTTCTTTTTTTCGCGAAATGTTCGTAGCGATCTTTTTTTTAGATATTTTCTTACTTTTTTCTCCCCATCGTGTTGTTGATGTGTGTTGCTACCGAGGTTGGACCGACCGTTGGATTTTGCATTTTTGCAAGTCGCCCCTAGATATATATATATATATATATGTAGGCGCCTCGTAAATTTCCCCATCTTCCAGGGTCTCCATACCGGATTAAATGAAGAAAAGCGCACTACGTACTATCTTAACTACGGACAATTAATTAGAAAGCGACAAATTATTATTTAACATAAGTTGAGTTTATTAGTACAGTGACAAAAGAAAATAAAAAGCGAATATTGGAAGAGAATAACTAAAAAAAGGATTGACACGTAATATGGGCAACGGAAGGAGAGCGAGTAACTCCCTGGCTACGTTAAGTCACACTCAGACGTTGATCTCTAACCAAGAACTGAAAGGAGAATGAGACCGATCCCTGGTCTCAGGTTAGGCCTTTGGTTGTGGAAAGATACTCGGGGTGGATCATGAGCTCTTGACCAATGGGATTGTTGAATATCTCCTCTCGTGACTTTTCGGCCAAGGGTGAAACTTAGATGATCCATGATTGGATAGCTCTCCTCCCCGATGCCCACACGGCCAGCCCTGACATCTCGAGGTCCCTCTCGAGGAAGTGGTCGTAGTAGCTAGGACGTTGTAAAGTTGTAGACTGATTTCAGGCTGGGAAGGATTGATTGTGTCGAGCTGTAACATAGTCGAATCAAGGTGCAGTTAATGTCTTATGAAGACACTTTAAATCACCCATGGGGGTGTTTTAAAACTACCAGGGAGGACATGCATCAAGCAATGTCTAAAACAGTAATCGAACTGGATGTTCAAATAATAAGACGCAGTATCACTTGCAAAAGTCTTGTTGTATGCAACAGATGTGTGACTTTATTACAATGGAGGTTGTCCACACCCTTTTGGTGTATGAAAAACATCACAACCTGAACCTTTTTTTTTTATTACCACTTAGTCTTTGTTATTTGCTAATGTTGTTTCTCTTTAATAAGAAACAAAAGATTGTCACATTCTTTTGGTGTCTGAAAGATATCACAACTTAAACCTTTTTATAAAGCACTTAGTCTTTGTTATTTGGTAATGTTGTTTTTAATTAATAAGAAACAAAAGAAATCGGTAGGTTCAATCGTGAAAGATATTGAGAAAAGGGATCCTTAGAAGGGTACAATAAAATTGTGATTTTCACTTTTTCAAAATCAACCCGTTTTGTTTCAACGGTACTGGTATTGTTAAGCGACCATTTTTAGCTCAAGGAATTACACTCATCAGAACTCTATATAACACCCTGAGGGTGGGCTGGCGTTAACATGCGGATACTGAATCGCTCGAGATGGTTCCATCAGAGTATCGCACTCGAAACCACCCCATCAGAGCATACCCAACATATCAAGTCGGCCATTCCTCTGTGTTATGTTTGTTCGAGTTTCCTTATACTGGCCAAATTGGTCAAGCTTCAATAGAAACACATAAATTAATGCAATTTTCTCAAGTTAATGACAATGTTCTTGGACATTATGATATTTTACACTTCACCATCACTTAGATCTAGTGATGGGTTAATTTCATTAGTGTTAGGAATGAGACGCATGCGATCATGGGGTACTTAAAGATTCTTTTCCCATCGCTTGATTCAACTTCATATCTGTCATTATCTAGGACCCTTTTAACAATAAATGGACCTCTATACTTAGGATCAAGTTTCGTTTGGTTACGCTCTTCGTTTTTTATGAGTACTGAGTCACCTACGGCAAAAGGTTTAACTTTGGCTTTCCCTTTGTCAAATTGAGTTTTACTGTAACGTGAGTATATTTCCATCTCGATGCTTGCCCGATCTCTGATCTGATCAAAGTCAATTTCTTCGCGATCACTGATATCACCTTCAGCAATAATAATGTTTCTAGGACGAGATACTCGCCCAAACATTAATTCCATAGGGGAGAATTTTGTGACGCGATGTGGGGTCGAATTGATTGCTAGTTGGATTTCGCCGATTGCCTGCTGCCAGGACTTATTTTCTTCAGCTTCCGCGATAGTCAACATGTTTTTTAGAACTCGCATTTGCCTTTCGACTTGCCCGTTTGCGCGGCATGCACCGGTTGCAATGAAATGTAATTCTATTTGCAATCGAGTACAAATCTCTTTGAAATGTTTATTTGCGAAGGAGCGCCCTTGATCTACAATTAATAGGGAAGGTGGACCAAACAAGTCAATAATATTGGATAATGCACGTGTGGCGCTCTCGGCGTCTATTTTTTTTGTATGAGATAAAATTGTGAATTTGGTGAATGCATCTATGAACACGAATAGGTATTCTTTTGAGTCATTTTTACCGCTCAACTTGCCTGTTGTATCAAGATGCACAGTGTGCCAAGGAATGTTAGTTTTTGGAATGGGGTGAAGTTGTATTTGCTTAGCGCCCGAGTCTGCCTTATTCACTTTGCAAGTGAGGCAGTTATCTACGAATTTTCGTGTGAACTTTGACATTTTTTCGAACCAATAATGGTTGTAAAGAGTTTCAACCGTTTTTTCCCAACCCATGTGGAATAAAGAGTTGTGAATATTATTTACGATTGCCCATTTTAGCGAATGAGGAACGATCGGAAGACATCTAGTTGATCCATTACGTTGTATTTTACGACATAGTATGCCAGACCTTATTTCATAGGTATTGCGAATATCATCGTCAATGTTGGAATTTTCAAGCTGATTTTTGATTTTGTTTAGCTCCGGGTCTTTGTTTTGCTCGGTAAGTAACCAATTGGGGGTGATAGAAGTGAGATTAACTTTCCTTTGTTTAAAGGGGACACGTACTTCTGGATCGATAGAATTTTTATCATTGGTGCTACCTGTTTCAATGATTGGTAATAAAGTACAGTTTTCGTTTTTATTCAACGGTTCCAAATTTTGTACTTCGATATTGTTTTTAACCGTGTTTGAACAAGAGGGGGATGATAAATTGAAATTTTCTTGTTCTAGATCGAGTGGATTCCTGCTAAGAAAATCTGCGTGGGACATTCGCTCGGCCTTCCTGTATTCAATAGTAAAATTGTAACTTTGGAGGAAACTCCACCATCTTTGGACTCGTGGGATCAAATCTTTTTTATTTTGAGTGGCCTTCAGAGACAAACAGTCAGTTACGACTTTGAACGAATTACCTTGCAAATAGTTATTGAAATGTTCAATCGATTTAACGACGGCCATAGTTTCGAGTTCATAGGAGTGATATTTTGATTCGGCAGGAGTTGTACGTTTGCTGTAATAAGCCACAGCGCGGGGTTTACCGTGAACGATATTGATCAGAATACCGGCGTATCCTGAGCTACTCGCGTCCGTGTGAAGTTCAATAGGTAAATTCGGGTCGAATATTACAAGAACCGGGCTTGAAGTTAGGAGAGATATTAATTTCTGCCTAATTTCCTCGTGATCGGGAAGCCATTTTATTATTTTAGAATCGAGAGAGTTTGCAGTAGCGATCAGTCGGTACAACGGGGCAGCAATTTGAGAGAAGTTTTGAATAAATTGTCGAAAGTACGATGCTAAGCCTAGAAACTGTCGTAACGAGCGAAGGGTTTTTGGAGGAGGTAGTTTAGTTAAAGCGTCAATTTTTTTGGAATTTGGGCGTATTTCTCCGTTTTCGATATTATACCCTAAGTATGTGATACGTTTCACAACGAAAGAGCACTTTTTGAGGTTTAGAGAGAAACCGGCGTCCGTTAAAACCTTGAGGACGGTATCTAATCTGTCTAAAGCTTTATCGGAGTTTTCCGCTACGATCAATATGTCGTCCATAAAAACAATTACGTAATCGTGTACGAGGTCGCCCAAGGCTTCCATGAGGGCTCGTTGAAAAACACTTCCTGCGTTGCGAAGTCCGAACGGAATTGCTAAATACTCCCACGTACCGTGATACGTAATGAAGCTTGTCTTCTCTACTGAATCGGCATGAATGGGAATTTGATGATAGCCACTAGCCATATCTAAAGAGACATAAAAACTTGCGCCACTTAACCTGGCAATCTGGTCCTGAATCAGGGGTAGGGGAAAATGTTCGGGGATCGTGTTTTCATTTAACGCTCTATAATCCACGCACAGACGATAGCCTCCTGTTCCTTTAGGCACAGGAAAAGCTGGACTAGAATAGGGCGAATTACTAGGTTGAATTACCTTAGCGTCTAACAAGTCATTAACCAATTCTCGAACTATCTTTTGCTTTTCTGGTCCTAATTTGTATGGGCGTTGGAAATTAATTTTAGATGGGTCTTTTAAATGTATTTTCATTTCTCCGGTTCTGACACGAGTTTTTGGTATACCATTGATAAAGAAGGGTTGGTACTTATCCAATATGAAAAATAATTTACGCTTGCCGTCAGGTGATAGATCAGTTACGATAGAGTCGTAAACATTATGAGATGGAACCAAGGCTTCATTGTTTGAAATATTTGAATCGTCACAAAGGACTACTTCTACTCTCTTTTCAGGGTTGTTTGGGGACTCACTTTCCTTTTCTAAACTAGAATTAGAGTATGTTACTAGGTCATTGTCCTTACTTACGGTACCAAGGTTTGTTTGAATAATGGATTCAGAGGGTGACTCTTTTATTACTTCACTAAGTTTACTAGGCTCAATAGGGACTCTTGTTCTTAGATAACACTTATTCTTTTCAATAACCATACTTAATTGATCACTGAGGATTTCTCTACCTATGATAATTGCATCACTAAGGTATTTATCAGGAATAACATGAAATACTATGTTTACATCGATATTGTTTATGGTCACCACGGTTTTAATTTGAGTGGTACTGGGTACTATTGAATTCCCCAAGCCGTGTAAATTTACGGTTTCATACCGACGGATGCCTTGCACATTAAGGGCTAGACTGGTTTCTATAAGGGAGCACTCAGATCCGCTATCAAATAGAAAAGAATACTTCTCACCGTTATGTTCCAGTTGACCCACTGGCTTGGCACTGCAGAGTCCTACTTGCTTCTCCGCCGGCCTTCTCCTGGGGCACTTATTGGCGAAGTGTCCGGGTTGCTTGCAGGCGTAGCAGGTGGGTTCTCTGCTATGTCCTTGAGATGGTCGAGAAGGTGAGTCGGTCGGTCGATCTCGTTCGCTGGAGACTCTCGGGAACCTATTCGTCATGGTTGTAGATGTACTGGTTGTCCTTCCTTTCCGACAGTCATTGGTATGATGGCCAGGAATTCTACAATTTCTGCAGTAGGGCCTCGTTTTTTTGACTTCTGGTTGAAGATCTTGGTCGACAGGGGGACGCCGTTTTCCAGTGGAGAAGAATTTCAATTCTCTAAGCAGAGACTCACGGGAACGTATTTCTCTCGTGCTTGAGAGGTGCTCAATCCTTCTGTCGATCTTACTAAGTATGCCCAACACTAATGAGATACCAATCTCTTCTTTCGACATGTCCTTGAAGCATGAATCGATGGTGGCGAGTGCCTGTACGGCAAATGATGCGTACTCTGAACTGTCCTTAGGGGCTGTGCTCAGGAGTGACGTCATGGTAGCGGCAGGGGTTTCGCACTGAATGTACTCTGTAGTAAATAGGATTTTAAACTCCCTCCAATTGAGTTTTGGGTGTAATACCCTTGTGAACCACAAAACCGCGGAACCTTTCAATGAGTTGCTCAGTGCGAGGATTAAATGACTTCCCTCGCACTGCTGGTTCGGGAAGCACAAATCCACGGTTAGCAACCAAGACTTGGGGTTCGCCATGGTACTGTCAGGGTTGAATATAGGTAGCGTCAACGGTTGAGGTTTATTTTTCGGAAGAATATTGACCAACTCTCGTAAGAATGTTCTGAGTTCATGACTGGTGGTTTCTTGTGTGCTCTCGATGTCGGATCCAACGAATCCCACTTCTGATGTAGGCGCCTCGTAAATTTCCCCATCTTCCAGGGTCTCCATACCGGATTAAATGAAGAAAAGCGCACTACGTACTATCTTAACTACGGACAATTAATTAGAAAGCGACAAATTATTATTTAACATAAGTTGAGTTTATTAGTACAGTGACAAAAGAAAATAAAAAGCGAATATTGGAAGAGAATAACTAAAAAAAGGATTGACACGTAATATGGGCAACGGAAGGAGAGCGAGTAACTCCCTGGCTACGTTACGTCACACTCAGACGTTGATCTCTAACCAAGAACTGAAAGGAGAATGAGACCGATCCCTGGTCTCAGGTTAGGCCTTTGGTTGTGGAAAGATACTCGGGGTGGATCATGAGCTCTTGACCAATGGGATTGTTGAATATCTCCTCTCGTGACTTTTCGGCCAAGGGTGAAACTTAGATGATCCATGATTGGATAGCTCTCCTCCCCGATGCCCACATATATATATATATATATAGATCGCGTAAGCGCACGACAGACGGATGTCGGCCTCTCCCCAGGACGACTGTCCTCACCCTTCAAACTTGGACAGAAGTCTGTCGCGCGCGCGAGGCAGTAAGTCTTTATATACTACGTCCCCAGACCCATCCACGAAAACCGACGGTCGAAACGCCAACGGAGCGCTCTCATTGGTCGAGAGCCCCCTGATGACGTCATGCCTCAAAATTTCGGGGTCAAAATGTCGACCGACGTTTTCGTCAGTCTCAATCAGAGAGCCACAAAAACGCAACGAAATATTTTCGCAGGTCTACAAATCGAATTTGTTTAGTTTTGTAGATCTAGACTTTGGTCGTGTTTCGTTTTCTAGATCTACAAAAATATTTCGTTTTGTTTTTCTAGATCCACAAATCGAATTCGTTTCGATTTTTAGATCTACAAAAAAAATGTTATTTTTTTTTTAATTTTGGGTTTAACGTCGCTTTCAACTGCATGGTCATATCACGACGGGGGTGTTACCCTCCATTCGCAGGAAACACACTCCATGTAAAGATGTTTCTGGTAAAGCGTTCTTTACCTAATACACTCCATGTAAAGATGTTTCTGGTAAAGCGTTGTTTTACCTAATACACTCTATAGATGTTTCTGGTAAAGCGTTCTTTACCTAATACACTCCATGTAAAGATGTTTCTGGTAAAGCGTTGTTTTACCTAATACACTCTATAGATGTTTCTGGTAAAGCGTTCTTTACCTAATACACTCCATGTAAAGATGTTTCTGGTAAAGCGTTGTTTACCTAATACACTCCATGTAAAGATGTTTCTGGTAAAGCGTTGTTTTACCTAATACACTCCTTCGGTGATACGAGGAGAACCGGTGTATTCAACGCGCCATGACGCTGGCTGAGTACTGTTTGAGTACTGGGTTGGGCCGGGAATAGCCAGCATCACGAGGGTTCAAATTTGAATGGTCACCCATCCAAATCCTAACCTCGCTGGACGTTGCTTAACTTCGGTGACCCGAGGAGAACCGGTGTATTCAACGCGCCATTGACGCTGGCTGAGTACTGGCTGAGTACTGTTTGGCATCATATTCGTCAATTTGCAATAGACCGTCACTACGACGTCCTATTTGTTGTTACATTTGACAAACAATTCGTGTACGAATCAAACCAAATAAAAAGACTGCGTTATAAAATGATGATACGAGTCAACTTTCGAACCGCAACCCTCACTAACCCACTGTCTCTTTTTCTCTCTTTTTTTTTCGATCATGTCGAATTACTTGAATTTCATCGCACTAACCAAATTAAATAAGAAAATTCGTGTTTTAAAAAAAAAAGAATTTGTGTGCCCCACTTGCAGCAGTTGTTTGAAATTTAGTGTATGGTTGTCAAATCACCCGTCATGTATGCCGCAATGTTTAAATTTCAAAAACGTTTGTCAGTTTTGTGTTTTTGAAAAAAATCCGAACGTCGTTTGTTGGGACACGGGAAACAAGGAAAGTGTCGCCGTGCATTTGTGGAATCATCTAATTGAATTTGAAACTTTGTTTTCAAATTCCTTTGCAGAAAAAACCATCGTTTTCGCTAAAAATAAACAAACGCAATTAAATAACGTGCGCCGGCGTTTAGTTTTTGATGACATTGATAAACCATTATCGATTGGAGAAGACGATAAAATAGCTGAATCAAACACGGTAAATACGCCTCCAGCTTCTTTCATGTATGAAGATTATGAAAACAATTTACCAAAGTGGACTATAAAAAGGCCGATAATTTCAAAAAGTGGTCATTTCATACCATACTCGTCACACTCTCCGGTCTATTCATCAACACATATGGAACCGGTTTATTCGACGACCAGATTTGCTTCACCACGTTCGTCGTCAACATCGTACACAGCCGTTCAAGAAATGGTTTCCAGATATTCTACACCGCAAGAAACCGTTTCTTCGACGACCAGATTTGCTACACCACGTTCTTCGAGATCTCCAGACTATGCTCAACCACAACATCCAATTTCAATGCTCGACAACAACTATTCTCCTAGATCACCAGAATATTTTCCTCCACAATCGCCACACCACGCAGGCAACGAAGACAACAACAACTATTCTCCTCCACAATCGCCACACCACGCAGGCGACGAAGACGACAACAACAACTATTCTCCTCCACAGTCTCCACACCACGCAGGCGACGAAGACAACAACAACAACTATTCTCCTTGTTCGCCCGAGATGCCACACAACGCAGGCGACGAAGACAACAACAACTATTCTCCTCCACAGTCTCCACACCACGCAGGCGACGAAGACAACAACAACAACTATTCTCCTTGTTCGCCCGAGATGCCACACAACGCAGGCGACGAAGACAACAACAACTATTCTCCTCCACAGTCTCCACACCACGCAGGCGACGAAGACAACAACAACTATTCTCCTCCACAGTCTCCACACCACGCAGGCGACGAAGACAACAACAACAACTATTCTCCTTGTTCGCCCGAGATGCCACACAACGCAGGCGACGAAGACAACAACAACTATTCTCCTCCACAGTCTCCACACCACGCAGGCGACGAAGACAACAACAACAACTATTCTCCTTGTTCGCCCGAGATGCCACACAACGCAGGCGACGAAGACAACAACAACTATTCTCCTCCACAGTCTCCACACCACGCAGGCGACGAAGACAACAACAACAACTATTCTCCTTGTTCGCCCGAGATGCCACACAACGCAGGCGACGAAGACAACAACAACTATTCTCCTCCACAGTCTCCACACCACAAAGGCGACGAAGACAACAACAACAACTATTCTCCTTGTTCGCCCGAGATGCCACACAACGCGGTTTTATCGACTCAACAATTGTCAGGTCATAATCGTAAGCTAATATTAAACATTATCAAAAGATCGCTTAAGAATGTTGAAGATTGTATTAAAATATTGGAATAACTTTACATGTTAAACTGATTTATTTATTTTCTCCCATATGGTAACACCGGGCGCAAATGGGATAAGTGTAGGTACCTAAATAAAATGGAATTCACAATTCCTTGGCCGGGCTATCAAAATCGAAATTCTATATATACAACGGCGGCACCGCGTTCAATAGACATTGTACGTCACAACGCGGATCGTTACATTTTCGACGTGATGACGTTGGTGATCGAGCAATTGTCGTTGTACGATTTGCCGAAAATGTTTGGCGGCAAAAACAACGACGGCTTGTTGCAAATTGACGACGTGTTGTCGATAATTTTAAATTGTTTGAAAAATTGCGTTCAAAAAAAGTACAAAACTTTCTCCGTAATTCGAGACGTTGTGTTCGTAAACATTCAAAATTTAACGCAAATGTTCGGCGAACATTTGATTCCGTTGTTGTTGCCCGTGCCGATGATCGAATCAAACGAACCGGGTCTCGTCACGCCGATGCCTTTGGATCAAATCAAAGAAATGTACATTGACCAATTGAGTCGAAACGCGCCGTGTAAATTTTCGACAAGCGCTCGTGTCGGCGGCGGCGTTGGTGGTGGTAATCAACCAGACGTGTGGGAGAACACAACTTCGTCGACGAGCGAGTACGTAAATATGTTGTTCGCAAAATACAATACAAACACTGCGTTTGCGCAAACTTAGCACACGGGCGGCGCGTACAAAAATCGTGTCGTCAATCGTGTCGATTACGCCAACAAGTTGATCGATCCCGTGACGCTCGACGCACTCGATTCGTTTCAAACGCATTGTCTCTACTTGTTTGTCGATTTGAATTTTTTGCGCAATCTCATTTGGTCACGTTTTTACGGCTACCGAAATATGGTTGACTCGCAAATTACGGTCAAATTCAAATCGCCGCTGTTGATGAAAAGTTTGAAACAATTTCCAAACGTGGGATTGTCGCTGGGCTCGGACAATTCGCAAACGAATCACGTGGATTCGTTGTATACAACATTGACCGGCGAAGGCATGAATATATTCGCCGGAGGCAACGACAATAACGACGACGACGGAGATGACGAGGCTGATTTGGGAACAAGAGACGAAAATATGTCGATGGACATTGAAATTGATCCCTTCAATCAATCATCATCGTCGTCATCGGCAACGGGGGCGACGGCATTATTGATGTCAACCACCGACACATCGGCGACGATGACCGGTGATATCAAAAAATCGCGACCGAGTAAAGCGTTGAAAACGCTAATTGACGTTGTTAGTTCGTCGCCTATTGTCGTCGCTCGTGGTTCTGGTGGTAGTTCGAACGTTAAAACTCGCACGAACGAAAAGGTGATTAATTTAGTTCGTCAATTGGCCAACGTACAAATGTGGCCGCCCGAAACAATTACGGCCGCCGCCGCTCAAAACGAGCCGGGTAAAGTAGATGACGAAAACGGGCGAGCGTTTAAATTTAGCGCTGCGCAAGTGCAAGAGGACAATGCCGTTCGAGCTAGAATTCTAGAAAACAAAAATCGAAACATAATAAACGACATCATTTTTCATACGACTCTGCTCGCTTTCGACAAGATCGACGGCAACGTCAAAGAGTTTTTTATGCGCCGAACCGAAGGACTACTGTCGGCCAACGACAATGCGCTCAAACCGATCAACATTGGCCAGCTCGTCGGTCAAATTTGCATCAATCGTGGCGGTGGCACTTCTTCCGCCACGTCGAACGCGTTCGACAAGAGTTCCAAATTCAATTGGGCGAGCAACGTGGCGTGAATCAATCAACACCCGAGTAAGGGGGTAAAGTTTACAGGACAAAAAAAAACCCCGAACATTTTTTATTGGCACAAAAATGGTCGTAAAAAATATTTCAATAAACAATCCATTGGCGACCGAGTCGAGCACAAATCTACTGCGCGCCGCTCTTTTGAGTATGTCCGAACCCATTTCGGCGGCCGGCAATAGTGCGTTCAAAAATTTGGCAACCTTCGTACAACAATTGTCCGCGGGCACCACTATAACCGCCACGTATTTAAAATATACGTTCGAATACAGTGCCACAGTAACGCGCGTCTTTTGTTCGTCTCAAGATGCGCGATCCGGAAACACGCTGTTTAAAATTATCGCGTCGACAACGGCGACGACAGATTTCGACGACAAAGTGTACAAACACAATTACGGCGAGTTGTTGAGTACGAATTCGTTGCCCCGACCTAGTGTGGGTTCCAAATATTACGTGCCGCTCGGCAATACGTGGCTCGTGTTTGATGGCGTCGAACCAAACGCGTCGGCGTCGACGTACTCGATAATCAACACGAACTTTTTCTTCTACACGCACGACGTGCTGAAAATCGTCAACCAACAAACGTCGCTCGTCGCCAAATCGTCGCTCGTGCCAATCGGTACGCCCGTGTTCGCCAAAACCAGCCTAAACAATGTAGACCTCGTCGGGTGCATCGGCCAACGGCTCGAAGGTTCGATCGGGCTGTATCCAATATTGGGGCCGTGTCGCGACGCGACGGATTTGTTCATCCCCTTGCACGTGAAACAAGGCAAACCGTTCGATGTCATCGTGCGCGAGTACGTTTTCACCGACAACAACATTCGTAACACGTCGGCCGCCGTCAAGAAACAAGTAAAATGGAAACGATGGAACTTTTCGCCGACAACGTCAAAAAATCAAGACGACGAAGACGAAAGTGGTGGTTCTGGTGACGGCGCGGAAAAAACAAAATTCTACATTACTCTCGTCGTCGTCGACAACGTTTCGACCAATCTCATTGTACACAAGACCACCAAAGATGTCGACGAAGACGAGGCGACTTTGTACGACATTTTGTTTACGAACGAAGATCGATCGCACGGACTCATTTTCAAAGGCCGCGTACACAAATCGTCGAGTTGGTTGTCGTCCAAGTCCCAATTGCTGCCGCTCGACGTTGGTTCGTTCAACGATTTCAAAATGGGCGAGGTGTCGACGAGCATCGAGTTACATCGCGAGAAAAAGACGATAAAAGATAAAAAAAGTAGAAAGAAACGCGAGAAAGAAGAGAAAAAAGCGGCGAAAAAAGAAGAGAAAGAAAGCAGTAAAAACAATTCGTCATCAACCATCAAACCAACAGCACCACCACCACCAATTGCGTCGGTTCCTACAACTACACAAAATGTGGCGACTCAACCGCTGCCACTTGTGTCAACAACGGCGAAGACAAACCCGGCGACGAACCCGGCGACGAACCCGGCGACGAACCCGGCAACGAACCCGGCGATGGTAAACACCGCATCGTCGTCGGTCGTTGAAAACGATCCCACGTCTTTCGAACAATGTGAAATTTTGTGTAGACGACGGTTCAAACACAATTAAGTGTGCGGAGAAAAAAAAAGATGGGTGGTGCTTCGTCGTCAAATTTTGCCGACGGCGACGACAATCGACAATTTATCAACAACAGCAAAACTGTACGTGGCGGCATCAAGAATAACATTTGCGATTTCGCCGGCCGACTCGACAACGCCAACTTTATTTTTTCGCTCGACCAATTGCTCGTAAAGTCCAACGAGTGTCGACACAAGTTGAAAACGATATTGTCGAACGAAACGATAATCGAAACGAGCGACACTGCGTTTAAATTCGACAAGACGAATGGCACGATCGAAATTTTCGGACTCGAAAACGTTCAGGGAATCGGCCAATTGTTAAACAAAAATGTGTTGGTCGTACCGTCGGGCGGCATCAACAAACTGTACGTTCATCTCCGGCCCGAACTTGGACGCATCGCAAAAAACGACGTCGCCGCCATGACTCAAATTTCCGTCGAACTTCGACAAGTGTGCGAACTGTGCAAAGTACCAACGATAACGTTCGACATCGTTACGCCGGCCGGCGTTCATCACGATTCTCTATACAATTTTTCGCTTATTTTTCGAACCGTCAAATTGGGAACAAACGCCTTCAACAACATACTCAAGTTTGGTCATTATACGGCGAGTATTTACGATTTGTACCGAAATTTGAATCAATTCTAAAATAAATTGTAAAAAAAAATGAAATCATATTTTTTTTTGTTTTTCGACCATTCCTTGTTGCTCCATATTTTTTTTCTATTTCGTTTCGTTTCTTAGATCTATAAATCAAAGTCGTTTCGTTGTTTAGATCAAATATTTCGATCGAGTTCGTTTCGTTTTCTAGATCTGCAAAAATATTTCGTTTCGTTTTTTAGATCTACAAATCGAACTCGTTTCGTTGTTAAGATCTACAAAAAAAATATTTTCTTAATCATTTTTTGTAGCTCCTCGATTGAGACTGACGAAAAATGTCGACCAACATTTTATCAGTTACATCTCTTAGTGAGCATTTCTATATAATTACTTCACAGGCTAATAAGCATTTCCATGTAATTAAGTCAAAGCAATCGCATTATTCTTTTGTTTTTTTTTTTATGATTTTTGTCTTCGTTTTAATATGTAAATTATACTGATTAATATTATGCTGATGATTACAATTGGAATGAACAATTGTCTTTCTTCTTCTTTCGAATTCATTCTAATGCTTGAACATAATGAATCCAAGGCAGAGAGAAAATTAATGGAATAATTATTATCCATCAAGTATCTTCTGTCCAAGTTTGAAGGGTGAGGACAGTCGTCCTGGGGAGAGGCCGACATCCGTCTGTCGCGCGCTTACACGATCTATATATATATAAATATTTTTTTTTAATTTGGGTTTAACGTCGCTTTCAACTGCATGGTCATATCACGACAGGGGTGTTACCCTCCATTCGCAGGAAACTCACAAACCTGCTATCCACATTAACCTCACCCAGCCCGGGTTGGGCCGGGAATAGCCAGCATCACGAGGGTTCGAATTTGAATGGTCACCCATCCAAGTCCTAACCTCGCTGGACGTTGCTTAACTTCGGTGACCCTAGGAGAACCGGTGCTTTCAACGCGCCATTGACGCTGGCTTGATCTATATGTATAGATCTAGGGACTTTAGCGACTTGCAAAAAAAAATGTAAACCCAACGGACGGCGGCCTGGTCGAGCGCTCTTCGTTCAACCGTACCACACCCCCGCACCACCTTGCAACATAAACACGAAACATTTTTTTTCGTTCATTTTTTCTTTATTTGTAACAACTTTTTATTTTCGTATTGTATTTTTACATTTTTCCTGTGCTGATCCAACATTAAATTTAATTTGTTGTTTATGGGCGGAAAACATTCATACATCCCGTTGTCAATAGACTCTGTTTTTTTGGCGTGTAAAAAATTGTTTGAATTAAAATCATCTTTCGACAAAATTCGAACAAAAAATGTATCGGCGCCGGCGGCGGACATTTCTTCTTTTTTTACGGCGCCCAAATCGATTTTTTCGGGCGAAAAAACAACGCTATTTTCTGGCTTGTAGTTGATAATTTTAGCGTACTTGTTATTGTCACGATCTTCGTACCACTGATTAAGAACGGCCGCCGTTGCCGCCTTGACAAATTGATTGATTTCGCCCGGCGACAGTCTCAAACTGGTTTCGATTTCCCTATCGGCGTCGGCTAGTTTTTTAAACATCGACGGCGAAATAACCATGGAATCGTTTTTGTAGTATTCTTTAACAAAATCTTCGACGTTCAACATTGTGGCGTAAAAGTTGCGCACGTTCAACGTAAATATAGCGACGTAATCTTGTATGCGTTGCGGTTTGTCGACGTAGAATTCTTGTGAGCGACGCCTGAGCGCAGAGTCGAGCGTTAAATTTGTTGTAAAAAACAAAAACGAAGACGACGGCAGGTCTTTTTTGGCGGCAATTTTGTCGAAAATAGGAAGCGACTCGCTCACAAGACGCGAGTACATGGAATCTTCGGCACCGGCGCCGCCGTCGGATCGCTCCGAAAAAAATGTGTCTGCCTCGTCGAACAAAACAACGTTTTGCGTCCACAATTCGGGCAACGCGTTAATAACGGCGGCCAGATTTTTTTCCGTCTGACCCTGATAGTCGGAATGAATTTTCGACATTTTCAGTATGGCCAATTTTTTGCGAGCGTGGAAAGCGGCAAATTTGCCGAACATGGTTTTGCCCGTGCCGGGCGGGCCGGACAGAATAAAGTACGGCGTCGATTGGCCGATGCGTTGATATTGGGCGGGAATTTTGGCCGCGGCGATGGCGGTTAAAATTTGATTTTTAACGTTGTCGTTGCCGATAATTTGCGGTTCTTCTTCGCTCGTCGGATAAATGTCGAAATATTTTTTCGCCGCTTCAATGGACAATATGTCTTCGTTGTCGCCGGCGGCGCCACCCTTGCCGAGCGTTTTCACCAAATCTTCGTAGTAGCCGAAATTGACGTCGAACGTTTTGAGAATTTTCTCGACAAACGCCGCGCCCGGCAACACCACCGTGTCGACTTGAATTTGAGCGATCGACGTAGTGCGCAAAAGTTCGTCGACGAACGTTCGAATTTCTTTCAAATAGATCGTCCTGAGTTCGGAATCGAGTTCCGGACATTTTAGAACGTCCTTGGCCAAATCCTTGAGCAGTTCGCTCACGTTGTTGCACTCGTTGATGCACAACTTGAACTGGGCCGTGTCGAACAGTTTGTTGACGGTGCCGATGCCCGCATTGATTTTACTCACTTTGGCCGTTAGTTTACTGTTCATTGTTTGGCAGTGGCGGCGGCGTCGCGGTTAGACGAGAGTAAGCCAACAAAAGTACTTTGCCGTCTTTGTGCACCAATGCTTTCCATCACCGAGCAGCACTTCGCGTCGCTGCTCTTCTTAACCAAATCGATCATCGAAACGATCGATTCAATTTGGTTTTGTACTCGTGATCAAACTTGTACGGTTGATCGTGCGAGCCTACGTTTCGATAAAACGACGTGTCGAAAAAGGTGTCGCCCTCGCCGGATTCGTACGATTGTGTCGAACGAAAATCGTGAAAAATCATGAATCCAAATAAAACCAGCGTCAAAACGTTGACGACAATATAGGCGCCGATAATTAAATGTCGCGATCGAATCGTCGCCGAATCGTTGCTCGAATCGGGCACCACGATCGATTTCACGGCGCTGCCTTTCGTCGATAAATTCCACGCTTCGGCCAAGTTTCGAAACAATTGCGGCGGCACCACCCATCCCTTGAGCGAAACTTCGATAGGCGTGTTGTCGATCCAGACCGAGTGATTGAAAAACGTCGCTACGTCCCTCCAATCGCTCAACGTCAAACGATCGTAGTGCGGCTTGAACATGGTGAACATCTTCGACCAAAAATAACGTTTGACGTTGAGGCGCGCTTCGTGATCGCCGTACGTGCTCAGCAAGTAGTAGAAAACGGTCGTCGGCCTGCCCGTCGCGTCCACAAACGTCGTTTCGCTCGGGATCATGTTGATTTTTTTGTTTTTTATCTCCAACTGACTCAACACGTCGTATACGTTTATTTTATAGCTCAAACGTTGCATTTTCTTATTTCGTGTAAGAGCGTGCACCGCGACGAAAAAAAAATGACCAACGCCGGCGACGAAAAGTGTCGAAAAGTGACGAAAAACGAACAAATTTCTACCATTCTCACCGTTTTTTCCCCGCAAGAAAAATCCTACTTGTTGATCATAACGGCGAGCACCGGCCTTTTGGCGTTCGTGTTTAGCGGCCTTTTGTTTCACATTTTGGGTTTCATCGGTCTCGTCGTCATCATTTGGATCGTTCTCCTTTACACGTGGTATTTCTCAATGTCGACCGAAAATCAAGCACAATTTCGAGCCAAGTTGAAAAAGATCTACGCCATCTACAGCAACGATTTGTACGAAAATTTTCAGAAAATTTGGAACGATTTCGCAAAGACCAAAACTTTAATCGTCGAAGAAAACGGCGGCGGCGGCGGCGACGACAGTAATAATGGTGGTGATAATAAAATACGAGACAAAAAAGATATTAACGACGACGTCGAAATTTTCGATACAACAAAAACCCGACACCGACGTCGATGTTAACGACGGTCCCGAGTATCATCGTTTCTCGTTTGCATCGTCGACGTAGATGAAGCGGCGAGTGCGCGACGCATTTTGCGAATCAAATTTGCGTTATCGACAATCAAACATCGTTTGTCGTAGTATGTTTGTTCGGCGTATTTCAATTGACGTTCGAGTACGTGTACCGGGGGAAGCGGCGCGATATCGTCGCAAGTAACGGCGGCAAAACTGCGAATACAATCGGTGTCGTCGAGCTCGACACCTACAACGGCTGCTGTAAAGACACGAACCATCTTCGAACGATTATTTTTTTTTCTAGATCTTTTTTTTTTTTTTTTTTTTTTTTTTTGGCATTGGGCAAAACAACCCATACAGCCATTTATTTATTATTTGAAAGATAATTATAATAATATATAATACAGGTAAATAAAAATAATTAGGTATAAAAACTAACAAAAGGTGGGGGTAGAATAAAATTAAATAATGGAATAATCTGAAAGTAACAACAAAGAAAACATATTGTGGTAAAATAGGATTTCAAACGCTTCAGAGATAGATAATAATAAAGTTGAAATTGTTTTCTCTGAATATCTCAGACAAGATGGGGTAATCTAGTGCGCGAGTAGAGGCTCTAACTCTAGACGCCTCAGTGTCTAATAGAGTCTCTAGACTGCAAATCTCTCCCCAGATCAGACTACTCGTCTACGGTTGTAGCTACGAGTAGGAATATAACCCGGGCGGCCGGGCCAGACTACTTGTCTACAATCAGCTCGAGTAATTTTATTTAGATATAGGTAGATAGGATTAAAACAAAGATAGTATTTTATTATTAGGGTGTAATTCCCGACTGTAGTAGGAACGAATACAATGTTCTATAGCAGTTCGGGGTCTGAATTATTGAGTTGTAATTGAAAGGGAGTTTTAAGGGGGAGTGTAATAATGTGTCAAATAATTCCTTTCTTTTGGTTTCATGTCTACGGCAAACCATGATGAGGTGTTCAATGTCTTCTGTCTCATTGCAGATTTCGCAAAGTTTGCTCGAAGATATATTAATTTTGTGAAGGTACGCTTTACAAACAGCGTGGTTCGACCTAAGTCTGTTGAAGATTACAATGAATTTACGAGGTAGCTTGATTTCATGAAACCAAGTTTTTTTACTTGCGGGTGAAAAAATATTTTTATAGTACAATCCTTTGTTATTGTCCTTGTTGGCGATATGTTCTCGCCACGCCTGTTCGTGCTGGGCATCCAGCACTGCTCTCACGTCCTGCGCTGGAATGGGGTAGGATAGAGCTGGCTGGGAGACCTGCGCGGCTTGCTTGGCCAGCTTGTCCACTGCCTCATTCCCTGTAAGTCCCACATGGCCGCGGATCCAGACTAGCCTTACGGATTTGTTGTCGTTTAAAACTTGATGATACTCTCTGTAGATATCCAGAATAACGTGGCTGAAATTGTTTTTGTTGTTGTGAGTGTTGTTCAGCTTCATCAGGCAGCTCTTGCTGTCGGACAGGATGGTGATATCTCGCGCTGGGATGGACTTGCAATAGATGAGTGCTTGGAGGATGGCGAAGGCTTCGGCTGTGAAGATATTGGCGGAGTTGTAGATTCTGAATTTGTCTCCGGTCTGCTTCTGGTAGTCGTAGTCACTCATCTTGCTTAAATTCACAACACAACAAAAATTACTGACACCAAGTTTTAAATCCTCTTGACCTGGACAAATATATGAGTATGGGTGAGAACAAGAGTCTGGGCTACCTATATGACACAACAACAAACGAACAAAATTTTAGTAATTTTAATAATGGCCATAATTTGAACAAACAAAGAATACGCTTAAAAGATTTAGATAAAATAATGACTATTAAGTTAGGACTAGAGTATGATAATATTAATATAAGTGCACCTCAAATTCAACCACAAATTTTTAATGATCCGTTTATTGTACAAACAGTTTCGTTTACGTAATATATTATTGTTAATTGCTATTTTCTATATGCAGTTCTGAACTATTGATAAGTGTTGACTATATGACTTTGATTTGAGTTAAGGTGACTTTGACTCGAGTTTTCTTCAAGGTGACTTTTACATGAGTTTTTTCTCAAAGTGACTTTGACTAGTGATTATCAAGACACGCGTAATACCTTTATCTTTCAAAGTGCTGCTACCGGTGGGGAGAATCATATATAAACTTCAAATTTTCTTTACATTTTTCATCAGTTTGAAAAGTAACCCAGCAGCTTCTTTACTTCCAACCATCAGCCTAATCAACCTAATCCAATCTGTTAGGGATCGACTAAGTTATATGTTGTACCTTTTCCTTATTCTATTCCTTTAAATTCAAACGCCCGCGCAATACGAACGCGCCATCGAAAACCCCTCGTGAAAGTTACATCATATGATCATGACATAATCAGCTGAGTTCCCGTAACACCAAACCAAAGAAAACCAAGAGCTCAGCAGTGATAAATCTAATCTCTTATCGGTACGTTGTACTTACCTTCTCTATCTAACGTGTTGAAGTGAATCTGTGAATTTTATCTTGTATCCAAAACCAAAAAACCGTCGCGCTTTTCTATTGAATTTCCCTCACCCACTTGCTCTACCAACATATAACTGGTCCTTCGGGCCGGATAAGCCTTTGAATTAAGTAGCCTTTTGGGGATTTTCATTTCATTCAATTTTAGCTCTAGCCGCGTCGCGTCGGTAGTGTTTCTTTATCTTGTGTTTGTATCTTAAAACCTTTGTGCATTGTTCTTACTTCTGGAGATCAGGTAGGATCCATCCATTTCTTTCTTTTTTGTGTATTTTGCATAAAAAATCATCTATAAAAAGCTGACATTTAGTACCTACGAAGTGTCAAATTCTACCTATTACTTTTTCCTAAGGTAGCCATTTTCCAAGCCAATGGTCTAGTTGTCGATTGCTTTTACAGCCTCCATTATCGGCTGTTCCTTACCTCCCGCACCAAATTTCAAATCAAAACAAATTAGCCATTTATTTTGTAAATATTTACGTCAATTATTTTTTTGTTTTTGAAAAACATTAGAATGGATTTGTGGATCTCTCAATGAAATATAATAAAATTTTATTGTAGTCTTCACAAAATAGGTACCAAGTGAATTTGAATACTGAATATATTACTATTGAACTAGTGTAGGTGTATATTGTATCGTAGGCATTGTAGGTATATTACCTGTTATCAGCTTAGTACTTTATCTCAAACCTTACGATAGGTAACCCTACGATATTCGAGTAGATAGGTACCTACTCGTTTATTTATGATTGAGGTCTCATTATTAATCTATTATTGATTTATTTTATTATTTATTTATTTATTATTGATTTATTTTTATTATTAATTTATCATTGATTTATTTTTATTATTGATTGATTATTTATTTATTATTGATTTTTTTTAATATTTGAGCCTCATCAGGCTGTTAATATTTTAAACTGTCGTGTTAAGAATATTTATTTTTTTATCCTTAATCCTAGGGCACCTAGGGATTTCAAGCTTATTTTACTCTTTTAATCTTACTGTTTTATATCTAACCTTGGAATTTTGAGAATCTTTTTTCTCGAATTCGTTTATCAAATAGTGTTACCTACCAAAACAGATTTTTTTTTTTCACTTCGTATCACTTATCTTTTTTTTTAATTATCATCAAAACTTGTAGGTTTTCTAAACTTAGTTTATCTATCTCTTTGAAGGTATGTTAGCCCTTTGAAGAGAATCTATGTACCTATCATCTATCGTGATTTATTGTGTGTATCTTATCTACTGGTTTCCATAACGTAGCCAATCTCAACTGTGCTTATCTATTTATCTAAAATCAGTGATTTTTTTCTGGGACTAGTGAGTCTTAGTAAATTTGCACCTATTACCTAATTAATACCCTTTTGGTTTTTTCCGTTTAAAAACTTTTTTTAAATTAAAATTCAAGTTTATTAAATATTTATCTTATTGATTTTTTAATATTATATTGTGAAACCTGATATCTTTTGAGTGATTTATCGTAACTTTTCGATACTTCTGGTGGTGTCTTAGTGAACTTTAAATTTTAATTTTTTATTTTATTTTTATTTTTTGATTTTTTTTACTGTCGATCTGCCTTGTAATCATGGCACCAACCATTGCTGAACAACTGGATAAATATACCAAGGCTCGTGAGAGATACTTCACACGAGTCCAAGAATGTTATGATCTTGTTGACAAAGCAGATAAGGAAGGTCTCTTCCGTGCAAGATGTACACGCCTTGATGTAACTTATGAAAATTATGAAAAAACAACGGAAGCTATAGAAAACCTTAACGTTCATGTAGAGCCACCTGCCAAAGTAGTGGATACGGTCCAACCCATGAAAACTTTTGAAGAAATGTTTTTCAGAGTCAAGGCTTACCTTGCATTATTGGATCAGAAGGCTGCTGCAGCGAATGCGGCTGCAGTCAACAACGAAGATAATAATGATAACAACGCAATCAGAAGTACGATCAAAGTGAATTTACCTACTATATCAATACCTGTGTTTAGTGGGGATATCGTTGGTTTCCCTTCCTGGAAATCTCTTTATGACGAAATTGTGCATACCTGTGAGCAACTTGGTGACATTCAGAAGTTCACTTATCTGAAACAATATCTACAGGGTCCGGCTCTAGCCACTATTGAAAATGTGTCTTTCTGTGCTCAGAACTATCCTTTGGCTTACCGTACTCTGAACGAAAAGTACAGCAAGAAGAGGATCATTGCTGCTAGTCATATGAACAAGATATTGCAGTTCCAACCTCTCACCAAGGATACCTTGTCAACTCTGTCAGCATACCTCGAAGACTTTTGCGCTACAGTTGAGTCCCTGCGTAGTCTAAATCTCCCTGATTTCCGGGAATTCGTGCTGGTTCACCATTGTCTGCGGGCGTTGGACCCGAAAACCAGAATGGAATTCGAAACTAAGAATGCAAATACAGCTTTTCCCACTTATGATGATGTTGTGAAGTTTGTTAAAGATAAACGATCCGTATTAGAAGTTTACTCAGTGGAGTCAGCTTCAACGTCCAACACATATCCTAATCTTAATAATAATGTGAATAAATCTAGACCTTCATTTAACCACAAGATGTTGGTTACCACCAATGCAGAGTCCCACGTGACTCAGTATATCAAACCTGATTCTAGTAGACCTTACGACTCTGCTAGGAAATGTTCAGGCTGTGGCAAAGTAGGTCACATGCTATCCAAGTGTGAGCAGTTCCTGAAGATGGATCCCTCTCAAAGATTTGCTGTTGTAAGGGAGGCGAAATTATGTTTTGGATGTTTTGCGTCTAATCACTCTTCAGGAGACTGCAAGTCACAGTACAAGTGTCGTTTTTGTGGAAGCGCCGCTCATAATTCGTTGCTTCATAGACAACCATCCAATAATCAACCATTTCAATCACCATCAACAAGTAGAAACAATCCGATCAGTGGCATGATGCAGTCACGTCTTCAAGCTAGTTCAAGCATTCTTCTTGGTACCGCTACTATTAGAGTGCAAGACTCGATGGGAAACTGGATTCTTGCTCGATGTGTGATTGATCCTGGCTCACAAATATCTGCTGTGACCGAGAATTTGGCCCAAACTCTAAAGCTTCCACGAGGACGGTCAACCATTCAAATATCTGGTATTGGATCTGATCATCCAATTCAATCAAGAGGAGAAGTTGCTTGTCAAATTTCTCCTTATTCTGTATCAAGCAATGAAACCTTATGTATTAATGCAGCTGTGTTACCGAAGATTGCTTCGGAAATACCTTCTACCATATCTTCTTCTGTGATGCAACGATTCGCGCATCTACAACTAGCTGATGCATCCTATCAAGATCAAAACCTCTCATCTGCTATTGACATGTTGATTGGCGCTGAATACTACGCTTACCTGATCGCGTGTGATGGACTTCATCAAAAACCTGTTTTAGGATATCCTTCTGCCATTCCTAGCAAGTTTGGTTGGCTGCTGATGGGTTCTGTGAAGGAAAGCAATGCCACATCTGCTGCTTCTCTTCCATTGAAATTTTCGTCTCTCTTCATTTCCAGCATTGATGATCCCATCGCTTCGCAACTCCAACGATTCTGGGAGATGGAAAATGTGTCTGAATCTGTTCAGGAGAATCCTGAAGATCGTGAATGTGAGGAACATTTTGTTCAAACTCATTATCGTGACGAATCCGGTTCTTACGTGGTAAGATTGCCATTTCGTAAAAACCAATCACCCGATTTGGGTACCAATAGATCTCTCGCCTTGAATCGTCTTCTCAATGTAAAGAAAAGACTTGAAAAAGACCCCAAATCCAAACAGTTGTACTTGGAAAATCTAAACGATTATATCGAAAATGGGCATATGATTCCGGCTCCAAAACCTTCTGATTATTTGCTCGTTCATCATGGGGTGTACAAGGAATCTTCTAGTACCACTAAACTTCGTGTCGTGTTTGATCCTAATGTTAAAGGTTCCAATTCAATCAGTTTGGCTCAATCACTCTTAGTTGGACCCAAACTTCAAAATGATATTGGAGATCTCCTGATTAACTTCCGCCTCAATGCAGTGGCACTGACGTGCGATATTCAGGCCATGTATCGGTCAATTTGGGTCCACAAAGCTGACCGACAGTATCAGCATATCTTATGGTATGATGGGGAAAATCCAAGAGCCCAAGAATTCGAGATCACACGAGTTCTCTTTGGACTTCCATCTAGCCCATATCAGGCTCAAAGAGTCCTGAAACAACTTGTCGAAGACGAGGGCGAGAAATATCCATGTGCTGCCCCTGTGGTGCTTGACGACATTTATGTCGATGATGTCGTCACTGGGGGACGGACCATCTCTGATGTAATTAAAATTAGAGATCAACTGATCAACTTACTTCGTTGTGGAGGATTTCATGTACGGAAATTTGCATCTTCTCATCAAGCCGTCGTACACGACCTGCCACAAGAAGTGTGTGAATTGCCACATAATCTTGGATCAAATGAATCCATTAAACTACTTGGAATGAAATGGAATCCTGCGAGTGACGTGTTTTTCTATACAATAACGCCACCGGACTCGGGTGAAGTGACCAAACGGAAGATTTTAAGCAGTGTTGCATCGATCTATGACCTGAATGGTTATCTCAGTCCGGTCACAATATGGATGAAAATATTTCTCCAAAAACTGTGGTTAGACAAAGACGTATCGTGGGACTCTCCGCTTTCGCCTGAGCTGAAGAATCAATGGATTAATTTTGCTTTTGAACTTCCTTTGCTGAGTCAAGTGCAAATTCCAAGGTTCATCTTACCTTCTGAATCAGCAGATCTTGTGGGGTTTGCTGATGCATCTAGTGCAGCCTACGGAGCTGTTGTTTATCTTCGTGTCGGTGATAAAACTAACGTGCAGACGCATCTTTTGCGTGCAAAAACTAAGGTTGCGCCACTGAAGGTGCAGACCATTAACCGCCTCGAATTGTCTGCCGCAGTGTTGCTGGCAAAAGTAATCAAATCTTTACATTTCCTTTCAAAAAAAGTACGAATCAATAATATTTACCTGTTTTCTGACAGCGTTACCGTTTTATCTTGGCTCAGAACTCCGCCTCACCAACTTAAAACTTATGTGGCGAATCGTGTTTCGCAAATCTTAGAAATTTTAGAATCGCATTCAGCGCAGTGGTTGCATGTTACTACTGAACGCAACAGCGCAGATCCAGCTAGTCGCGGATTGAAACCATCCCAGCTAGTGAATAACGGATTATGGTTTCGAGGACCAGCCTTTCTTAGAACAGATCCTGAGTCCTGGCCAATTAACCCTGTGACGCTGCAGTCAAAGGACCTTCAAGAAAGGAAATCTACTGTCCTTGTGACAAAAGTTGAAGATATTAGTCAACTTCATGTATTGATCGACAAATTTTCATCTTTGGGAAAGTTAAAGCGTGTTATGGCGTATGTACTGCGTTTCATATACAATCTCAGAAATCCGTCAAATCACCTAACCGGAACTCTTTCCATCAACGAACTCAAAGAATCTATGACAGCTTGTGTGAAAATATCTCAATTGGTTCATTTCCAAGACGAGATCAAATCTGTGAAAACTGGACAAAAATGTCCGGCTGACCTGAAGAATCTGTCTCCAATCATTACCTCAACCGGGATCCTTTCTGTGGGGGGGAGATTGGCTCACGCTCCTATCCCCGAATCCGCCAAACATCCAGCACTCATCTCAAAGCATTCTCATCTGGCAACATTGTTGATCAATGATCTCCACTGTGTGACATTGCATGGGGACCAAAGCTTATCCAATCACTCCTTCAACAACAGTTTTGGATCATTGGAGCAAAAAACCTCATTCGATCTATCATATCTAAATGTATACGCTGCATTCGAATGAAACCGACATTTCAACAACCAATCATGGGTGACTTACCTGTGTCGCGTTACACGCAGGGACGACCGTTCCTAAATGTGAGCGTGGACTATGCGGGTCCGTTCTTGTATAAAACGGGACCACGGAGAAATTCTCCTGTATCCAAGTGTTATTTCGCAGTGTTTGTCTGCATGTCGACGAAATGTGTTCACCTTGAACTAGTGAGCGATTTAACAACAGCTGCTTTCTTAGCTTGCCTTGACCGATTTGTTGGACGCCGTGGGCTTCCTACCTGTATCTATAGCGACAACGGGACTAATTTCCACGGCGCTGCTTCTCAACTGGCTGAGGTGCAATCGTTTCTCCGGCAAGCCAATAAAGACATTGAACTCTTCCTGCAACAAAAGGAAGTCAAGTGGAGCTTTCTGCCGCCATACTCACCTAATTTTGGAGGCTTGCATGAAGCAGCAGTCCGCTCAACTAAGAAACATCTGTCTCAAATTCTGAATGGGCAAGCCTGGAATTTTGCTCTACCAACACAATCTATCAGCAATGGATTCATCATCTTCTGTAATTCCTACTGCTCGACATGGAAGTAAGTAAAAAAATAAATATATTTTGAATATTTTTTCATTAAAGATCTCGTAGTGAAATAATGATTTGATTTCGTAGTGAAATAATGATTTTATTTTTTTATGTTTTAGCAGCAGCAAGTACAACTTGGCTGGTGTCCATAAAAAAACAACAAGGAGGTTTGCAGCAGGATGATGTCATCCTGCGGATAATTAATAATCTAAATTTGAAGGTATGAATCAAATAATTTTATTACAAAAATTTCCATTTATTCTAAATATCTATGTAGAGAGTTGTAAGTTGATATGAAAAGACGAAGATCAGTTTATAGATTTGGATTAAGATTTTTAATAATATTGTTTTGGGCAGTCATTAAAGATACAAGCAATGTAAAAGTGAGAAGTTCTATACATTATTTTAATACTGATTATTAACATGAAATGATAAAATAGTATAGCATTTAGTATAACATTTAATAGCACGGCGCACGCTACACCTACTATAATTGAGTTACTATTTCATATGAAAGTACAATAATTTTATGATAACTGATAAATATTTATTTTATTTTTCAGAGTGAGAATTGGAGAAAATTAAAGGATGGGATCTACTACATCAAGACGGAATACTTCTATAAAAAAGATACATTGATCGGGAGATGTCCTTTAAACCAGCAGCCAAGGATTGATTTTCACCCGATAAATCCCTATTTTGATCAGAAACAGCAGAATAGGTTAATTCAGTTATATATACAAGAGGAGGACGAAGAGGTTCAAGGGAAAACTATAATTAAAAGAAAATCAGCCAACAAATCTAAACCATTTATATCACCGCAACCATCTACTTCAAAGAAACAGGAGGTGGTGGTGCTTCAGGAGGAGGAGCAGGAGGAAGAGGAGGAGGAGGAAGAGGAAGAGAATGATGAAGAGGTAAGAACTAAAAAAATTAAGAAAAATAATATAAAAAAGTAGTCTAAAAAAATAGGTTTGTAGGTATTGAAGTGAAATCAATTTGAGAGTTAAAATTTTTCAAGATGTATTGTGATATTTGTAGAAAACATATAACAAATCGAAATCATAACAGCTCGGAAGAACATCTTACAAACAAATATAGAAATTGTCTTTTCCCATGTACACCTATTCAATCAGCATTTTCTGGTAATATTAATACATTCTGGTTAAGAAATTATAGAACAAAATTATTAGATAATTTTTTAAATGGAATTAAAACATATTTTATAGATATTTGTAAGGAACAGTTAAAATCGTCATCATTCAAAACAAATTTAATACTCCAAATGATATTTAAAAGGAAGTTAATCCTGAAATAACTCAAGAAGTATCTTTCAAAACAAAAAATTCAATGGTGACAAGAGTTGATAATTTAGAACAATTATGTGAAAATTCCATCGAAAAATTTAAACAAGAAATGAGTGAATTTCAAGAAAAAGGTTCTGGGTGGGTTTACAAAAAAGTATTAGGGATAGAAGTACGTATTAATAAATATGATCCTTTAAGAGCAAGTTCTTACATACCAACACCTTTAAAAATCAAGAAATCAAATGTCATTATGAACGTAAAAAATGATGATGTGTACTGTTTTAAATACACAGTTTTAGGAAAACATATTGAAGGGTCTCATAAAAATAGTGTTATGAAATACAAAAAATTATTAACTCAAAATATATATAATTTTGATTGTATTAAATATCCTGTAGATATTGATGATATTAGCAAGTTTGAGAAAATTAATTATGTCAATATAAACGTATTTCAATACGAAAAAGAACAAATTTCAACTGTATATTCACATCCAAAAAATGGAAATGATATTGATTTGCTTCTTCTTAAGGATAAAAATTATAATAGTCATTATTGCTATATATCAAATTTCAATAAACTTGCCTATATTTTTCTCATGAAAAGACAAAGAAGGAAAGTTAAAAGTCACATCTGTAAAAAATGCTTTGAAATTTTCTTACCAGAAAATTTATTATTGAAACATATTGAAAAAAACAATTGTAAATTTGTTAAAATTGTAGAACATACAAAATTTAAATTAACTCGAAAACTTTTAGCAAGTAAAGCTATTATTGAACCGCATGTTGAAGATATATATTCTTATAAATATGCTATTTTAGGTAATTTTTTAAATACATCTGCTATCAAAAATTGGGAAACATATTTCGATTGGGATACGATAAATTTTCCAGTTGATTTCCGAAAAATTTCAAAATTTGAAGAAGTTAATGATGTTGTTGTTAACATTTTTGTATTGAATGACAAAAAAATGTGGTTCCGTTGAAAATAAATCCTAAACAAAATAAAAACCTAATATTTGATTTACTTCTTCTTGAGAATCAGCAGTTTGGTACTCGGTATTATACAATAACCGATTTAAACAAATTGACAAAAAACAGAAAACTTTAAACTCAAAACAGATTTTTATGTGTAAAGCTTGTTTCTGTCACTTCCCTTCTGAAGAAAAACAAAAGATTCATTCTAGACTATGTAGTTTATATCCTGCAACAGAAGTTCAAATGCCGTTAGAGGATAAAAATGAATTGAAATTTGAAAATTTTAGACAACAACAAAGAGTACCATATGTGATATATGCAGATTTCGAGTGTATCTTAAAACGGATTCAGACTGTGGAACTAAACAATGATAGTTCATATACTATGGCATATCAAAAACATGAACCATTTTGTTTTGCTTATTATGTTGTAGGTCCAAATTTAAAAGAAAATAGATTTATTATGTATCAAGGAAAAAAAGATGAGACAATTATAAAAGTTTTTTTTTTGAAAAGATCTGTGAAGAGGCAAAAAAATTAATACTCTATATATTAAAAAGTCTTTGAATAATAAAGCTATGAAAAAAAAATTCAGAAGATTGGATGAGGTTCTACCTTACAGAAAAATGTGATCAGTGTAAAAATAAATTTAAAAACGATCAAGAAAAAATATGGGATCATGATCATATGGTGTATGAGAGTAAATTGAAATATGTTCTTTGTAACCGGTGTAATTTAATGTTTAGTAAAGCAAACTTTATTCCCATTTTACTTAATAATTTTTCAGGATACGATGCTCACATTATTTGTCAAGGTTTTGATTATGATGAGAAAGAAATACATGTAATACCTAATAGTAATGAAAAATACATTTTATTTACAAAAAGAATATCATCCACCATGAATATACGTTTTATTGATACATTTCGATTTATGGGTAGTAGTTTAGAAAAACTTATTTCAAATTTACCGAAAGATAAATTTATACATACTCGAGAAAATTTCAACTCTCAAATTGATTTCACTTTGTTAACCAGAAAAGGTGTTTTTTGTTACGATTATTTAGATAGTTACGATAAACTTGATGAAGAATGTTTACCTTCAAAAGAAAAGTTTTTTAGCATATTAACAGAGTCTGAAATTTCAGATGAGGATTATTTGTTTGCTCATAAAATTTGGAAGTTGTTCAATATCAAAACTATACGTGAATATACTGAACTATACCTGAAAACAGATGTTTTATTGTTAGCAGATGTATTTGAGGAATTTAGGTTAATATGTTTCAACATATATAATTTAGATCCAGCCTGGTCCTATACTGCACCAGGTTTAGCGTTCCAAGCTATGTTGAAAAAAACTGATGTTAAACTAACTCTTTTAACAGATTATGATATATTTCTTTTTTTTGAACAATCAATTCGAGGGGGTATCGCAGTGTTGTACAAGATATTTTCAAGCAAATAATAAATATATGGAAGATGAGTATGATGAAAATTTGGAAAGTTCTTTTATAATGTACCTAGACATGAACAACTTGTATGGCTGGGCAATGTCTCAGAAATTACCGTTAGATACTTTCAAGTGGGAAGAGAAGTGCTATTTCCAAGATGAAAAAACAATTTTAAACTTAGGTGATACAGAAACTGGTTATTTCCTCGAAATAACTATCGAATATCCTGAGACGTTACATTCTTTGCATAATGATTTTCCATTTTTATGTGAGAGCAAGATCCCTCCAGGAGGAAAATCTAGAAAATTACTTACCACATTAGAAAGAAAAAACATGTATATTGTTCATTAAGAGCTATTACAACAAGCTTTAAAACATGGTTTAAAATTAATTGAAGTTCATAGAGTAATTTCATTCAGGCAATCTTGCTGGCTAAAGGACTACATTGAAATCAGATAATAGAAAACTATGTACAAATAATTTTGAAAAGGATTTCTTTAAACTAATGAATAATGCAGTTTTTGGCAAAACCATGGAAAATTTGAGGACCAGGAAAAAAATTCATCTTGTCTCTAGTAAGAAAAAAGCGTTAAAATATATAGCAAAACCATGGTTTGAAGATATAATGATAATTAATAAAAATCTAGTAGCTCTTGAAATGAAAAAACAGAAAATTGTATTTAATAAACCTATTTTCGTAGGAGCTGCCATCCTAGAATTAAGTAAAATGTTAATGTATGATTTTCATTATGATACAATGCTCCCAAAATTTTCTTTAAATAACTTAAAAGTACTGTACATGGATACTGACAGTTTCTTTTACGCTATAAAAACGCTATTCATTTAAACAAAAACTAGATACAAGTGATTATCCTAAGAATCATGTGTCAAACTATGATTTATGGAATGATAAAAATAAAAAAAGATTGGAAAAATGAAAGATGAAGTTAACCGAAAAATAATTCAAAAATTTTGTGGACTAGGAAGTAAAATGTATTCATTGGTTATATTTGACGATGGTAAAGTTATAAAAAAGGCAAAAGGAGTTGCGAAGTCGACAGTAAAAAAAAAATATAACCTTTGAAGATTATAAAAAAGTTCTCGACACCCAAAAAACTTTACATAAAGTTCAGAGGAAAATTTCATCTAAATGTCATCAAATTGCAACTGTTCAATATAATAAAATAGCTTTATCGAGTTTCGATGATAAACGTTACATTAGAAAAGACTGTATAAATACTTGGGCTCATGGTCATAAAAACATTGTAAAATGATTGGTTTATCCTTCCATACATTCTGTTTAACAATTTTTTATTTCTTCTCTGTTAAGGTAATCCAAAATCCTGAAGTTAAGTTTCTGGTTTCTCATCTCCAGAAATTATATAAAGTCGGGTGTAACGAGTTACAAGTGAAGAATTTATGTGAAAAAATAAAAATATTGGAAAAAAGAAACTATGAGGTTACCTATGAATATAGAAAGCTTGTTCATTTTATGATTAAAACTGTAGAAGATGTAAGATCAAAAGAACAATTGTATGAGAAAAAAAATTCTTATGTTGTTCATTCAGTTCTTCAGGAATGTTCACATCATATAAATCTAGTTAAATTACTTCAAAATCGTGAGATGAATTTCATTAAATATGGATATCATTATAAATATAAAAAAATTCCCTAGATTAAAAAATGACATCTATATAATATATATTTAGATTAGTAGGTCTTTTTGTTTTTACATATATTATATTTAATATTACAGACTTTCGATGATAAATGTTACATTAGAAAAGAATGTATAAATACTTGAGCTCATGGTCATAAAAACTTTAGAAAATGATTGGTTTTTCCATATATTCTGTTTAACAATTTTTTATTTCTTCTCTGTTTAGGTAATCCAAAATCCTGAAGTTAAGTTTCTGGTTTATCATCTCCGGAGATTATATACTATCGGGTGTAACGAGTTACAAGTGAAGGAATTATGTGAAAAAATAAAAATAATATTTGATAAAAAATTGGAGAAAACCGGACCAAGTGAAGATTATGTTAAACAGTTTGAAGGCGTGATGAAAAAGTTAGGTACTCAATGTAATATTTTTAATGATATACTCAGTGCACATTTAAGTTTTGTAAAACATTTAAAATATAAAAACGAATTTTTTTACCTCAATTCGATAAAAAAAAGAAGACAAGATCAGGAAACTCAGCAATTAAAAAAAAAAAAAAAAAATCAAAACTTAGAAGGACAAATTGAAAGAATGATAAAAACAAAAAATTGATGAGTTTTTTACTCCTTATAAAAGGAGAAGAGGCTCAATTAAAAATGTCTTATATAAATTTATCAAAAAAATATCCTACAATATCAGAAGCAATCCAAAATCTTTTTGAATTTGATGAATGGTATGGTAAACATTCTCTTTTAGAAAGCATGATAAAAAATGATATTATATATATATTACAGACTTTAGATAAAAATGAGAGCGTTCTTTTCCTTGGAGTATTAAAAGAAATTTTTTGAATCTTTTAAAGTAAAAATTCAATTTATTTTTTAGCATTATTAATCATGAAAAAAGAACTTTCCAAAATTTTATCTACTCCTAACATAAATAATAAAATTGAAAAGTTTAAAAATCTAGAGAAAGTCATTCATGATGAATTCAAATGTCAAGGAGGAAAAATAACTTTTAAATTTGCTCGGAAAATAGCTTTTGTATGTACTACATTGTACCGAAATAATTGTAGATGGTTAATTATAATGGATAATGAAAGTAATAATAGATTATTGAATTTTATTATTATTTTTTGACGAAAAAATTTGATGTTTGGTTTACATTAGAAAAACATATTATAAAAAGTTCAATAAATGATATTCATATGTATACAAAACTAGAACTTGCAAATATTAACTCAGTTTTATATCAAAAACTGGAAAAAAGAAACTATGGGGTTACCTATGAATATAGAAAGCTTGTTCATTTTATGATTAAAACTGTAAAAGATGTAAGATCAAAAGAACAATTGTATGAGAAAAAAAGTTCTCATGTTGTTGATTTAGTTCTCAAGGAATGTTCACATCATATAAATCTAGTTAAATTAGTTCAAAATCGTGAGATGAATTTCATTAAATATGGATATCAATATATATAAAAAAAATACCCTTGATTGAAAAATTACATCTATGCAGGGTGTCCCGTATACAGATGCAAATATTTTGAGGGTAGGTTCAGCCCACCGTGGACTATCATATGAGCGAAACTTGCAGTGGGGCATTTTGCTTCGTTAAAGAGTTATGGCCAAATCCCTGTTTTTCCCACAGGTCCAGAGGTCACTTGGATCGATGCACTTTTCTAAAGAAATGATAGCCAGTAAGAAATTTTTGACTTCATGTATGGATAGTCATGCATATTTCCCTTGAAATGCAGTTGGTTGCACAAAAAAATATTGAAAGACCAGAGAGATATTAAATCATAAGGTCAATACTTTTCTAAAATTTGATTTTTCCCTTATTTCCCTTTCGTGAATTTAAAGTACTTCTACAATTGCAATTCTGCGTATCACTAGTTAAAAAAATACCCTATTATGTTTAGTTTTAGAAAAAAGAAAGCTCATTTATATTACTTTAAAGATCATGGAACGCAGTACACACAAAGTTCAAAAAACACTTCTGAATCATGATGGAAAATTCAAAGTTTGCTGAATTTTAACAGAATTGGCGCGTAATTTGAGGTATAAATACACTGTTCTGGGATGTTTAACAGAGGGAAATTGATCATTCACAATGGTCGGTCGGTGTGAACTTTTATGTGAATGGGGTTACGGGGTCACAGGGTTATCGTGAGGAAAAATGAGAGAGGCTGCAACGAAAGCAGCAAGCAGTGGTGTAATTATGGACAAAGAATACACATGGAGAAAGACTCTGCGCTAACAACAAAAATTGTGATTTTAATTTTAGAAGTAAAATTAAAAATATTATTTTTGTGTTTATCACAATATCAAAAACATAACAAAATAGTGCCGAAAATTAACCTTGGGTAAAATTCGAACATCCAACCTGAAGGTTACTATTATTATTATTAGTACTTTATTGATAAACTACAAACATGATACATTCTGCATCACAGGAATGAAATGAAAAGAACCCAAAAGAATATGTAGCGAAACAAGGGCGAGGTTAAAGCTTGTGGCTTTCTCTTCCGCCGAACAAATTGATCGCCTTGTTATTTTAGCTATTAGATTTGATACATAATATAGTTGGTTAATAGAACTATTTGTACTCAAAAAAATTTCATTTATAACTTGTAGTTGGCACAAAAATGGTCACACAGACCGCTTCAGGCATCGAGTGTTCTTCAATATGCAATAGCGCCCAGATTCAAAATTTGAAAGATGTGTTTCTCTCCTTCTGGTGCCGTTTAATGAGGCGTATCTCATTCGTTCCTTCACGCGTCTGAAAGAACTTTGTATTTATTGAAACAAAATAGCAAAGGGTATTTTTTTACCTACTGATACGCAGAATTGCAATTGTAGAAGTACTCTAAATTCACGAAAGGGAAAAAAGGGAAAAATCAAATTTTAGAAAAGTATTGAACTTAGGATTAAATATCTCTCTGGTCTTTCAATATTTTTTTATGCAACCAACTGCAATTGAAGGGAAATATGCATGACTATCCATACATGAAGTCAAAAATTACTTACTGGCTGTCATTTCTTTAAAAACGTGCATCGATCCAAGTGACCTCTAGACCTGTGGGAAAAACAGGGATTTGGCCATAACTCTTCAACGAAGCAAAATGCCCCACTGCAAGTTTTGCTCATATGATAGTCCACGGTGGGCTGAACCTACCTCCAAAATATTTGCATCTGTATACGGGACACCCTGTATATATTAAAATTAGTAGGTGTTTTTGCTTTTACATATATTATATTTAAGTTTTAATGGTATTTTTTTTACAAAATTGTTCATTTAAAACATTTTTGGATTTGTTAGTTTTGATGAAATAGATCCCTTCTGTATATATATTTTTATTCTATTCGTTCTTTATTTGTAGACGCTCGTTGTAAAATTGTTAAATAGTAACAATTTCATCCCAATGGTTGGAAGTAAAGAAGCTGCTGGGTTAGATCTAATTTCCCCTCAAAGTCATGTTATACCATCAAAATCGAAATTATTAATTTCCTTAGATATAGCAATAAAACTTTCGAAAGGAACTTATGGTAGAATCGCTCCCCGCTCTGGGTTAGCTAGTAAACATTTTATAGATGTAGGTGCTGGTGTAATCGATCCTGATTATAATGGATGTTTAAAAGTTTTATTATTTAACTTTGGTGAGACTGATTTTGAAATAAAAAGAGGTGATCGAATTGCTCAGTTGATATTAGAAAAATATCAGAAACCTAAATTTCTCATCAGATCAGAGTTTAAAAAAAAAAAACAGAAAGAGGCGAGCAAGGTTTTGGATCAACTGGTTATTGATTTTATTTTACGTTTATTTACATTAATAAGTTAAAATTAAGTTACTATAATTATTATAACGTATATTTATTGTATTTTGTATTTGATCATATATTAAAAAATAAATAATAAAACAACAAAAAAATATTCTGTTCTTCTTTCAAACTAGCAATTTTACTGTATTACTTAATGGAGAATAGGTAACAACCCTATCATGTAAAATGAGACAGAAAAGCGAAGTATTAGCTGGAAAATTTGTAACAGATTCCACTTCAATTTTTACATCTACAGTACCTGTTTTGATTTAATCATTTTGCTTGGAACAGTCAATCACAATTAGAGGACAACAACTTATAAAATTTGAATACGTTACTCCACTATGAGCAGACTTATCGCTATAATAAGATTTCCTAAAATTTGAAAACATATCATACAGGATAGAATATTTATTTTTCTCAAAATCTATATCTAAATTATCATACGGGTAACTTTCATTATTGAGATAAACCTTAATATTGCGAAATTTACAATGATCAAAACTGGTTGCATTTGCTTTGTATTTTTCATTTCTAGCAGTTTGAAAACCAAATATCATATAACGAGGTTTTTCCATTTGAGTTGAAGTTTTTATATTCCACACTTCCTTATTTGTTGTAGTTGGAAGTACCGGATATTCATATAAATCCCAACTTCGGAAAGCAATTTCAATTAAGGAGTCATTCTGAACATGTTTAAGGATCTTTATTTTTTCACTATCTGCAATATGAATATAGGGTACTCGCCAAATGATTTTTTTAATTGATATTTTAGGCTCATTATCAGAAGTTAACGTAAAGAAGTTTTTATCATTATTAGATCTTCTTAAAATCAATTCCTGTTTTACATTCACCAAAATTTTAGTATAATCTTCAGCAAATCCGAGAATATGTTTTAGCGGAACACAGACACTGAAAACATTTCCGCTCAGAATATCTGCGTTTGGTGCAGCTTTGAAAGGTTCCCATCCAGTATATGAATTCATATTATGATTATTACCATCAAATGATATATAACTTTTCATCGTTGAAGTAATGTGAACGTGACCGGTCTATTTCTATACCACATAAGATACTTTATTCACAACCATAGATTCTCGAAAACTCATGCAAGATCAAATCATCAATTTCTACAAAAAGTCTCTACAAATCTTATCTAATATAATAGATAGAAACACTGCAGATGTTAATATCAAAAAAAAAAATATTGAGGAAAATTATCCTTTTGCAGTTAATGGAACGACATTGGAAAATCCTCTCTTGTTTCATCCTGGTCAATTCTGTTCAGAAATGTGTTTATTTTATATTGATATGTTATTTATTGATTTTGTAAACTATGTTGTCAAATATTAAATAATGTATTTTCTTCTATGTATAAATAAATATTTGATGTTGTTTATTATTATTAAACTTACTGTTATGTTCTTTTTATGTTAGATATCCTAGCAAATGTAATTATACAAAGATTCAGATTGATACTGTTCTCAAGTTTTTTTATGTATATAAATTATACAGTATGTTTCAGAAAAGATGGCCACCCCCTCGTAACTTTTGAACGCGACGGAATTTTTCAATTCTGTAAAGTTCTAAGTATAGGAAGTGCCCTATGGCCCATCCTGTGGTCATACTTATTGTAGGCCCCGTTCGACCCTTCCGGCTTTTAGGCCATATTTTTTCATTTTTCTCGCGAATTTTAAATGGAATGCTATATTTTTTATTCCTGTCAATTAAAGTCCAAATCAGGCTGAGTATAATAAGCTTTTAAATTTTTCAAAAACCTTATCAGGGGCGGAGCTGGTAGGGTGCAAGGTTCAAAACTGTTACACCCTGTATTTCAGCGTCAGTTACATTTTTTAGTACAATTTTTATTTACATAGGTTCAAAATATTGTTTTACACCATATAAACTCAAAAAATATTCTTGTTTACATTTAATCAGGGCCGTAATTAAATTTTCGTAAAAGTACTTTTTTTCTCACGTCAATTTTTCCGAAAATTAATGGTGTTTTTGAAATTGGCATTTTTAGAGGTGAAAGTCTGCAGTGACATATGTTTTTTATGCTTAATATCGAAAGAAAACTTAACGGAGAAGCTATTAAGGTCATAAAAAAGGACATTTAACCTGCTAGTTTTTTCGCAACAGTGTCCGGTAAAGTGGGTGAATTTCGAAATTATTGTGTTTTTTTTTTCGTTGAGGAAACACAATTGGCATAGAAAATAAAAAGTACCTAATAAGGGAATAATACTTCAAATAACATAACAAAATACGAAATAAAATGAAAATTATTTCTTCTAAATCAGTGCCGGATTTTTTTTCTCTCTTTTTTTCACTCTTCAAAGTTCAGTCCGATGGCGCGTTGTATGCAACGATTCTTGTAGGATCACCGAAGTTAAGCATCGTCCAGCGAGGTGAAGACTTCGTGATGCTGGCCTAACCTAGGCTGGGTGAGATAAATGTGGTTAGCAGGTTGGTGAGTTTCCTGTGAATGGAGGGTAACACCCCCGTCGTGATATGATCATATGACCATGCAGTTGAAAGTGATATTAAACCCAAATTAAGAAAAAACATACTGGAGTTTCTAGTAATGAATACCAGTTTCTAAATAAAGGGCCATTTTCCAGGTTAAGTACCAAACTCTTTTTTTAAGAAGATTTTTTTCATTTAATTTCGTATGTATTTATGTTTAGTGAAGATTAATTCTCTTATAAGGTATTATTTATTTTGTATAACAATGGTGTATTCCAAAAAAAAAACCCAGTTGTTTCGTAATTTAAGGCGGCGGACTTGAAACCTAGAGGTCGGTGGTTCAAGTCCAAGTTTCAGCGTAAATTTAGTAAAGCGAGTTTGAGTAGTTGTGCTAACACAAAAGTGATTTACAGAAATATGATAACTTAACTTTTTTAGTTTACCCGTTTCACCGGACTCTTATGGAAAAACTAGTTTTCTTTTGTTTCAAAGGAAAATATTGTGTTTTCTCAACAACAACAAAGAATCCAATAATCTCAAAATTTAAGAAAAAAATACCAGGTCAAGTACCAAACACATGAGGGTGAAAATTAAACCAATTCAATTATTATTTTAAAGAGAAGAGAGAGAGAGAGAGAAATCAAAAATCCGGCACTGATTTAGAAGAAATAATTTTCATTTAACTTCGTATTTTGTTATGTTATTTGAAGTATTATTCCCTTATTAGGTACTATTTATTTTCTATGCCAATTGTGTTTCCTCAACGAAAAAAATTCCAATAATTTAGAAATTCACCCACTTTACCGGACACTGTTGTGAAAAAACTAGCAGGTTAAATGTCCTTTTTTATGACCTTAATAGCTTTTCCGTTAAGTTTTCTTTCGATTTTAAGCATAAAAAACATATGTCACTGCAGACTTTCACCTCTAAAAATGCCAATTTCGAAAACACCATTAATTTTCGGAAAAATTGACGTGAGAAAAAAAGTACTTTTACGAAAATTTAATTACGGCCCTGATTAAATGTAAACAAGAATATTTTTTGAGTTTATATGGTGTAAAACAATATTTTGAACCTATGTAAATAAAAATTGTACTAAAAAATGTAACTGACGCTGAAATACAGGGTGTAACAGTTTTGAACCTTGCACCCTACCAGCTCCGCCCCTGATAAGGTTTTTGAAAAATTTAAAAGCTTATTATACTCAGCCTGATTTGGACTTCAATTGACAGGAATAAAAAATATAGCATTCTATTAAAAATTCGCGAGAAAAATGAAAAAATATGGCCTAAAAGCCGGAAGGGCCGAACGGGGCCTAAAATAAGTATGACCACAGGATGGGCCATAGGGCACTTCCTATACTTAGAACTTTACAGAATTGAAAAATTCCGTCGCGTTCAAAAGTTACGAGGGGGTGGCCACCTTTTCTGAAACATACTGTATATGGTATACAGGGTGTCCCACCAAACTTGGACACCTCAAATTACTCGGCCCCTGAGAGGGTTTTTGAAAAATAAAAAAATCCTTGGGTACATGTCCTAATTATGCGGTTTCAGCCATGAAATTTTTTTTATACAGGGTGGTTCAAAAGTCAGAAATTGAGGTGTCAACTTTCGATTTTTAAATGGATCGACCTGAATTTTATATGATAATTTTACTTCTCAATGGTTCCTGAGTACTTTTTTAAACAAAAATTTTACATACAGGGTGGTTTTTTTTCGACCAATTTTTTTTCTAAATCTCGAATAACTCAAGTTCGTTTAATTTTTTGGATAACAAGAATAGAGAGTGTTTGTGTAATGAATACACGCACTTTAGATTGGCATCAATTTTTTTTATACAGGGTGGTTCACAAGTGAAATAATGACTTGATTTTTTTTAAAACGGAGTTTTTTTTAATTTTTTATTTGGGATTAATAATTCGTTTTTTATGGCATCCAGCCATAAAAAACGTGCTCCACCCTACCAACCTCAACCATGAGGTTGAACAATGCCGACCCCAAAAGCAACATAAGCTAATATGGGATAAAGGCAAGGGAGATATATATTAATAATTCTTGCCTAATTTTACACATTTTTTGTTAGTCATATCGAAAAACAAAACTAAAGTGTTGTACAGGGTGAGACATAATTTATTTGTAACACCCTGTATATTGGCAGTCAAAAAGACGTAAAATTAAATATTAAAACTAAATGTTCAAGAAAAACTTCGATTTTTAATTACCTAAATAAAAAAGTTATGGTGTTTTAACTAATATTGTCGCATGGACCACTGTAGATATTTTCTTAAACCACCATATGGGTAGTCGAAATCGTTTAAAATTCAACGAGGAGTCCAAATCTGAAAGAAAAAAATGAATTCAAAAAGCCATTTTCAATTTTATGTCTACACCTACCTACTTTTTATTTCAAGTTTTAAAATCATTCAGTGTGGACACCAAATTGAAAATGGCCTCAAAATTCGTGTTTTTTAACTTGTTTTTCCCCACAATTCGAAGTCTTCGTTGAATTTTATACAACTTCGAGGACCCACATGATAGTTTAAGAGAATATCTACAGGGTGGTACATGCAACAATATTAGTTAAAACACTATAACTTTTTTATTTAATTAAAAATCGAAGTTTTTTTTGCACATTTAGTTTTATTAATATTTAATTTTACGTCTTTTTGACTGCCAATATACAGGGTGTTACAAATAAATTATGTCTCACCCTGTACAACACTTTAGTTTTGTTTTTCGATATGACTAACAAAAAATGTGTAAAATTGGGCGAGAATTATTAATCCCAAATAAAAAATTAAAAAAACTCGGTTTTAAAAAAAAAATCAAGTAATTATTTCAACTGTGAACCACCCTGTATAAAAAAATTTGATGCCAATTAAAAGTGCGTGTATTCATTACACAAACACTTTCTATTCTTGTTATCCAAAAAATTAAACGAACTTGAGTTATTCAAGATTTAGAAAAAAAATTGGTCGAAAAAAAACCACCCTGTATGTAAAATTTTTGTTTAAAAAAGTACTCAGGAATCATTGAGAAGTAAAATTATCAAATAAAATTCAGGTCGATCCATTGAAAAATCGAAAGTTGACACCTCAATTTCCGACTTTTGAACCACCCTGTATAAAAAAAACTCATGGCTGAAACCGCATAAATAGGACATGTACCCTAGGATTTTTTATTTTTCAAAAACTCTTTCAGGGGCCGAGTAATTAGAGGTGTCCAAGTTTGGTGGGACACCCTGTATACAGTATGTTTCAGAAAAGGTGGCCACCCCCTCGTAACTTTTGAACGCGACGGAATTTTTCAATTCTGTAAAGTCCTAAGTATAGAAAGTGCCCTATGGCCCATCCTGTGGTCATATTTATTTTTATCCCCGGTTGGCCCTTCCGTCTTTTAGGCCATATTTTTTCATTTTTCTCGTGAATTTTAAATGTAATGCTATATTTTTTATTCCTGTTACTTAAAGTCCAAGTTAGGTTGAGTATAATGAGCTTTTAAAATTTTCAAAAACCTTATCAGGGGCGGAGCTAGTTGGGTGCAAAGTTCAAAACTGTTACACGCTGTATTTCAGCGTTAGTTAGAATTTTTAGTACTTTTTTTACTTTCATAGGTTCAAAATATTGTTTTACACCATATGAAATCAAAAAAATATTCTTGTTTACTTCTAATCAGGGTCATAGTAAGGTTTTTGTAAAAGTACTTTTTTTCTCACATCAATTTTTCCGTAAATTAATGGTGCTTTCGAAATCGGCATTTTTAGAGGTGAAAGTCTGCTGTGACGTAAGTTTTTTATGCTTAAAATCGAAAGAAAACTTAACGGAAAAGCGATTAAAGTCATAAAAAAGGCCATTTAACCTGCTAGTTTTTTCACAACAGGGTCCGGTAAAGTGGGTGAATTTCGAAATTATTGGATTTTTTTTTGTTGAGGAAACACAGTTGGCATACAAAATAAATAATATCTAATAAGGGAATAATACTTCAATAAACATAACTAAATGTGAAATTAAATGAAAATATTTCTTCTAAATCGGTGCCGGATATATTTTTTTTGTCTCTCTCTCTTTTTTTTCACTTTTCAAAGTTCAAGTTGTATCAAAAATAATTATCGGATAATGCTGCTTCTAAAGTCGGCCTAGGGGTCCCCTCTTGAGACAATTTTAGTTGGTAAGTAAAAAATCTAATTATCTCTAAATTTAAGAGAAAAAAAAAATACCAGGTCAAGTACCAAACTCTTGAGGGTCAAAATTAAAGCAATTCAATTATTATTTTAAAGAGGAGAAGAGGGAAAAACAAATATATCCGACACTGATTTAGAAGAAATAATCTTCATTTATATTTGCATTTAGTTATGTTTATTCAAGTATTATTCCCATATTAGGTATTACTTTTTTTCTATGCCAATTGAGTTTCCTCAACAATAAAAAAATCCAATACGAAATTTACCCACTCATATCATAACGGGGGTGTTACCCTCCACTCACCAACCTGCTTAACACATTTATCTCACCCAGCCTGGGTTAGGGCGGAATGCCAGCATCACGAAGTCTTCACCTCGCTGGACGTTGCTTAATTTCGGTGATCCTACAAGAATCGTTGCATTCAAAGCGCCATCGGACTGACTCCAGAATGATTGACAATGTGGTTTCTACAAATTTTAAAAACTAAAATTGTCTCAAGAGAGGACCCCGAGGCCGACTTTAGAAGCAGCATTATCCGATAATTATTTTTGATACAACTTGAACTTTGTAAAGTGAAAAAAAAGAGAGAGAAAAAAAAAAAAAAAAAAAAAACAAAAGAAGTGGTAACGGGTTTTTAAATAAACTCATTGATAATCTTCCCGTTGAATTACATTTACCTGGATATAGATTTTGCGGTCCTGGAACCAAATTAGAAAAAAGACTAAATCAAAAAGGTATTAACAAGCTTGATGATGCTTGTAAAAAACATGATTTAGCATACAGCAATCCTAATGCTGATCGTAACGAAGCTGATAAAATACTTGAAAATGCTGCTTGGGACATAGTTCAAACAAAAGATAGAAGTTTGTTAGAAAAAGCAGCTGCATTGTTTGTAACAAATGCAATGAAGTTGAAACGAAAAATAGGTGCCTGTATCCCAAGAGGCAAAAAGAAAAAAAGAAATTGTAGAAAGAAAAAAAAAAACAAATCAAAAAACAAAAAATAATTACGAATGAAATTTACAAAGAATTTTTTTGATAACAGTTTTAACCTTGGACTTAGGAACCTATCTGTAGTCTGTACCTATAAAAGGCTGGAAAAACTTCACACTCTAACAGTTTCAAAATGTTGTTAGACCAAGCATTACCGGATACATACAAGTATTCAGAAATATTAGATGCACGAGTATTCAGAAATTATAATAGATAAGTATATAATTTTTTTGAAGTAAGGGAAACCGATGTTGGTTTCCAGAGCAAATAACGCATTATATGTATGAGCATTTTGTGTTATTTTTTGTTCCATAACATATTGATTTGGTTCTACCCAAAGGTACAGAGGACGCCTATTGAAAAGCAAGGACAGCTTCGAGGCTGTATGGGTGGGTGTTAAAGGTGTCTTCACCTACCATTATGTATATTAAGGAGTTATTGATATTTTTTTGTTTGTTCTTTGTAAATATTTCTTTTTGTATTCATACCTACTATCAATGGTCAAATTGTGATTCGGAACCATGTTAGGTCGAGCAAGAACGTCGAAGTAAGTGGGCATGATAAAACAACGTGCACATAGAATGTAGTCATAACAAGAAACTACAGAGAGTCTAATAAAGGGTTAATGTTTGTTTATAAACAAATCGTGTTGCAAACAAAAACAAACAAAAGTGACCGTAAGAGGTCCCAAATTCCTAAGAGACTGTGTTCTCTTCATTCAGAATCCGACAACGAATAGTGTAAGTACCTCCCATAAGGAGATAGCGTTTTATACCTATCTACCCCCCGTTAAACCTCGAGACCTTTTTCTGAAATTAGCAAAGTTTTCAGTCATTTCAAAATTGAGCTCACCTATTTTTTCGGTTGTGTGTGTGAGTAGAGTGTTTGTCGTATGAATAGAGTATTTTTTGTATGAATAGAGTGTTTGTCTGTGAGTGTGCATGTTTGACTGAACGCGGCGTTAACAAAAAAAAACCAAGTATCGAATATCAACAATAAACCAGAGTAGACACTATTCGCGGTTTGCTCTTGAATGGCCACTCACCTCGATAGTTCAATTATATTATCTCTACTAGTGTAGGTACCTCGCATTTACAAAAGTATTTTAGATCTTATTGTGTACTTGCAGTTATGTCTCATTTTTGATAATTTTAATTGTATATTATTTTATTGTTAATTTATTGTTAAAACATGCTAATTATTACTGGTTCAAGTACAGTAATACAAAAACAGGGTGTTATATATTTTTTTTTTGATCATTTTGATCCCAGGCACGGGTTCGGCCTCTATTAGTAACGTATAGTTGGGAAACTAATTAATATACTTTAGGTAAGGGGAAAATCGACTACTTTCAGTAGTTCGCTATTCATAATTTTATTATCATTATTACTCGTTACTATATTTTCTTTTTCTTTACTTAGGGTAATCATAATTTTATTACTGTTGTAGACGGCAATGGTTGGATTTCGGTCAATCTCAATGCTGTGGGGCATGTGTACTTCAATCACCCTGGAACTCCACGTCAACACGAAGGATACCGTCATGTTGCAAGAATTTCCTGCCGTGGTGTATGAAAACTCAATACCATTGACTTACGAGCTACACCGAGACGACGATGGTTCCAAACAGGAACTAACTGATTCCACTGATACCTTCAAATGGAGTCGCTGCTTCCAGAACGCGACGTGCGCACTAGAAAGTGTCCTCAACAAATTCGCAATGGACACGGAAGCACACATCTCTCAGATCACCCCACATTTCCCAGAATCCCCATCTAAACCCAAACGATTCAGCCCAATACAATGGTAGCTTCATGCATGCTGCCAAGTAGCCACGACTGACGACACGGATGAACTCTTTCACTCACAGAGTCATCTCTCCAAACAGGTAGAATCCATCAAGATGTCGGTTCATGATGACCATCGAGACCTAGCCACGTCACTTGCCAATATTCAATCAATGACTAATCAATTTAATGCAATATCTAATAAGGCCAAGGATGCACTAGCGGAGACACTACTGAAAACGCACTCCTTAGAAGAGAGAGAAACACAGCTTTTCAAACATTTGATTCAAATTTATTCACATATGGACCATCTCACCAAACAGACGAAGCTGGCTGTAGCCACCAGCGTCTGTCAATCAAAGCTCATCCCTCCTCAGATAGTGACCCCAGCAATTCTAAAAGCAGATCTTCAGAAAATTCAAGATGCGCTCGAGCCGAAAAGATGGACCCTAGCAGTGCCAATAAACAACCTGGGCAAATATTACTCTATACCCATAGCCAGGTGTTTAATCTCAAATCAGCAAGTGGCAATACGCGTAAAAATCCCAATTGTCAGAGCGCACAACAACCTGAAACTCCACACAGTAAAAGCCATATATTATGCGGAACCCAACAAAACATGTCTCAAGAACACCCCCAGCCGAAAAATCATTACAGTTGGCACTCCTCCCAAGAATCACTGGCTTATGGAGGACATCCACTGCCAACCAGAACTTAACGCAATGTGTTTTGTTTCACGTGATACCCTAGCCAATCCGTCCGATGATGTGACTTGTGCACACTGCCCATCGAGTTGCACGGACACGTCTCGCACGGTCATCGCTTCGAAAGGAGACGATTCCTTCACAATCACGAATTCCCCAGAAGCGATGACATTGACATGCGGCAATGCAGACCACCTAGATCAGGGGTCTTCAACCTGTGTCCCGCGGGTCACTTGTGACCCGCCGAGTCATTTTTGGTGGCCCGCGAGCTCATTCATGTTATTTCCTATTTCTTCCAGCACTACCTGGCCAAGATTTTTTTTTTTATGCCAAAGTTACGAGCAGTGACAAATCCGATGGGATTCGAACCCAGGTTTCCCACATACAAGACTAGTGCATTGACCAACACTCCCTCCGGATTGCTACAACAAAACTTCAACCCAATATTGTCAAATCGGTGGATGCCATGCAATGCCAACCATCCTATGGAAGACCTAGGTTCGATCCCTTAGAGAGTTGATTTTTTTCTAAACAGAAACTGATCAGAGACTGCTGTACAATTTTTTTTTTTTAATTTTCTAGTGAAACAATTTTCTTTTTATTTTTATTTTGAAAATAAAAATACCAACACTTGTTCCTGAAATTAAAAATAGTTTTCTGAAATTTTTTCAACAACCCCCCCCCCCCCCCCCCCCCTTAATTTATGTTTCTAATAGTGGCCCGCGGACATTTCCGGAAAAGAAATATGGCCCAGAGACTGAAAAAGGTTGAAGACCCCTGACCTAGATGGTAAGAAGTTTAAGGTATTTCAATTACCAAAAATCAACCATGGCTTCATCGAGTTACGAATACCATGTGATTGTGCAGCATCATGGGACGAGGTTCACCTGGACACCGGTTTCCTATGCGAGGCAAAATGGTCATCGTCAAATTTGACGATGACCCATATAATTCCAAAGCACTTAATACAAAACAATTCTGCAATATTTGCCGCTTTGGAAAATTCATCACTGAAGTACGAAGCTAAGATGCAAACCATACTAAATGCTTCCTGGGAAATCACTCAAAAGCCAATTCAAATCTCCCAGGAAGTCATCATCACTGACTTGGACAACTCCACCTACGAAAAAATCAAAGCCAAGGCTGCGACATTTCACATAGAATGGAGTGTGATCATCACCATACTAGTAATACTTATCCTGTTCCGGGCGCCCATTAACGCGCTCTTGGTTAGATGGGCAAAGAGGGATCGATCTCAAGAGAGAAGACTGGAGAAGATAATGGACCAACACGAGAGGTTAACAACATCATTGGAAACACGCATACTGCAAGATGGCACACATCGTGCGAACAGTTGATGAGAGACCAAAATTCAACCATTGAACCATTTATATGTTATTTCTTGTCTATTATTGCCATAGAGTGTTATTTCTTGTCTAACAATTGCCTATTATTATTTTGAGACTTTGGAAAAGTCTGGGAAAGATGGTTTGGGCATTCCAGTTGGACCTGAGTCGAGCGGGGGCGTCGACGGATGAAGTAAGGGAAAGATTGTTTGCCGGTGTCGGATGACACCAGTAAACCATTGTTCAATAATTGTCGAGTCGGCTTTCCTGGCCCTCAGTTCGATGGAAAGCCATCCACCTCGCCCAGTCTTCGGTCTTCAGTTTCTGAGCGATTCACATCGCGGGTGCATAATCATTTTCATATTTATTCGTAATTATAATTATATTAGATCCATTAATTATTAAAATGACTTCTGTGTTTCATTCCCTCGATAAAATAGTGTAATCAATAAATGGTGGCGTAATCCATAACCATAACCATAACGCCCTAACCAAATCGCCGGCGGGATAACCGGGAATCTCATCGGTAAGATTCCGATCCCGCAGGACCGATCATGACCGGTGGTCGGCCCACCAGTATGCGTTTTATTTAATAAGAACATTCAATATTTTAGAGCCTCCAAATATAAGTCAGTGGGAGTGGAAAGCTCGACATGTGAATCTATCCTATGACGATTGCCAGCAAATCAACGCAACCAACTTATACAAATGTTCACCAAATGAGACATCGAATCCTGGAACTATTTACGCACAAAATTTCCTATCGGGGTTGCAATTTATGTGTAAAGATATTCATCCTTCATTTGATTGGATTTATTATGTTATCATAGTTATATCACTAGTTCTTATCCTTGGCCTCATCTACATACTTAAACTATTAATTCTCAAACGAAATCCTGAAGAAATTATAAATATTCACTAAACAGAATTATCTTCAAATAAATAAAATATTCTTGATTAAAAAAAAAAAATGTTGTTGTTATTTTCTTTTGTCATATTTACTTCGAAAACCAAGTATCATATATCGAGATTTATCCATTTGAGACGAAACTGTTTGTACAATAACAAACCGCTTTGATGATCCCGCAATGTGTTTGTGAATTAGCAAATTAATAATAGGATTGCATCAACTGATATATGCAGCATACTTAATTAATTGATGATGCATTAAAAAAATCAATAGGAAAATATCATCCGAAGTTCTAATCAGCAACGATTATGTAAACAACTCAGGTGATAAGAACTTTGCTGTTTTGCATCTCATAATATCAGTGTACTTTTTAACTCGGAATAGAAAGGTGTTAGAAAGATTGAGTGGTAACAAAAAGGAAATAGGTAAGTACACTTTTTGCCTCACCAGCCCCGACCTAGACATACTTTTTGCCTCACCAGCCCCGACCTAGACATTTTATATCTACTGGAGAGTCCTAAGAATAAAAAAGAATTCATGCGATTTTTAGGTATGACCAAATATTTAGCTCAGTTCATACCTAATCTGTCCGATATTTCGGCTCCACTCAGAGAGCTGACTAAAGATAAATCAGAGTGGACATGGTCTAATCACCATCAAAAATGCTTTGAAAATCTAAAATCTAAATATCTAGTCGTCCCGTGCTTAGATACTTTGATGCTACAAAACAGTTAATTATTGAGACAGATGCATCAAAAGACGTTTTGGGTTCATGTTTGTTGATTGAAAATCAACCGGTAGCATTTGCATCACGAGCTTTGACATCAAGTGAAAAAATGTATGCACAAATTGAAAAAGAGCTTTTAGCTATTGTTTTCGCAGTGGAAAAATTCCATCAATTTGTTTATGGCCAGGATATTATTATCTATACAGATCATAAACCCCTAAGTACAATACTGAGAAAGAACATAAATGATGTTGCAGCCAGGTTGCAGAAATTATTATTGCGACTAGTTATGTATAATATTGAGGTGAAATATAAACCTGGTTCTCAGATGTACATTTCAGATACTTTATCTCGAGCGTATCAGAAAGACTGTCAATCAGATTTTAAAATGGAAGAATACATGGTTCATGACTTTATGGTATTCAATTTGTCCTCTCAGCTTTGTGTCTCTGATGAAAGAAAAAGACACTTGATACAAGAAACAATGCAAGATAAAGAAATGCAAATGTTAAAGTCTGTTCTTCTCAATGGATGGCCTAGACGTAAAGAAGAACTACCTTTGGAAATAAGAGTTTATTGGCAACATCGAAATGAACTAAGTATCGAAGAAGATTTGATTTTTTATAATAATCGTGTTATAATTCCTACATCACTTAGGAATAAATGTCTTTCAGAAATCCATGAGGGTCACTTGGGCATAGTGAAATTCAAGGCGCGGGCAAGGGATTTGTTCTGGCCAGCTCTGAACTCTGATATTAAGGACCTAATTGAGAAGTGCAGGACATGTGTTGAGTTTTTCAGGAACAATCAGAAGGAGCCTTTGATGCCACTACCCAGACCTGACCGTGCATGGGAGAGAGTATCTACAGACATTTTTGGTATTGGTATAAGTAGGGCTATCGGCTACGAAAGCTCTTTGTCACTGCGACCTTAAATAGATCTTTTGTGACATTACAGACATTTTTACTTTTGATAATCAAGATTTCTTGGTACTTATTAATGCTTATTCTTTATGGATAGAACTGTTCTCTTTGAACAGAAAAAACACTTCTGAAGTTATCAGCAAAATGAAAAATTCATTTGCTAGGTATGGAGTTCCTGATATTATATACAGTGACAATGTTCCATTCAACAGCTCTGATATGAAGATTTTCGCAGTGGAATTTTAACCTCGTGTTTTCAAGTCCATTACATAGTCAGTCAAATGGTCTTGCAGAGAAAGGCGTTTCAATTTGCAAAAACTTGCTGAGAAAGTCAAGAGACAGTCATACTGATATAAATATAGCTCTCTTAAATTACAGGAATACAACAACAGCAGGCATGAAATTATCACCTTCTGAACTTTTAATGAACAGAAAATTAAAGACCAAATTGCCTGTTAATAGTGACATGTTGAAGCCAAATATAAATGACAATGTAAAGGAACAGTGGGAAAGAAAAGTCCAAAAGCAGCAAGAACATTATGACCAGCATGCAAAACCTCTGAAAGAAAAAAGTGTGGGAGAAAATGTATTTATGAAGTTGAATGAAGCCTGGGTTCCGGGTCAAATAGAGGAAATAGATGAAAATCCTCGCTCGTACATTATAAAAAGTAATGGTCGCTACTACAGAAGAAACCGTATTTTCATCAAACCATATAAAGGACAATTCACGGAAAATCGAAGATTTCTATTTGATGAAGATCAAAAAGTTCTGAAGAAAATGTTCTCCAATGTTCTACTCCTCGTTCTCGACAAAGTTGTTCCTTTCATTCTAGTCAAAGTACGATGACTCCTTATGTATCTCCCCAAACTAATTCTCATTCTCTAACTCGAATGTACTGAATAGCTCGATCGCTTCCTCCCCCATGAGATGAAGCAGCACCGATATCTGCGTTTTGTCCGACTTCTCACATCCTTCTGTTGCATTATTATAGATCTCGAACCTTTGTTTAAATCTCTTCCAATTACAAGCAACATCTCCATCATACACCATCTCTGAAATACTCTTTAACTTATTATATTCACTCATCTTGCTTAAATTCACAACACAACAAAAATTACTGACACCAAGTTTCATTTTAAACTACACGAAATTAGAATAACCATTTAGAACAGAGAAGTGGCAATATTTATTCAGAACTGGACTACAGTACTTTTCTTCAACTCTAAGAACTGGCCGGAATCTAGACTGGCATTAAAATAATAATAATAATAATGAGGAAAATCTTATAAATAAATTGAAAGACAGAAGAAGTATCAAGATGCCTGAAAAATACAAAGATTATGCTTTGTTAACATTTGAAAATGAACCAAAATCATACACTGAAGCCATAAATTCAAATGAAAAAGAAGCAGAGGGAGACAGATAAAAATTAAGGAAAAGTTAGAAGAAGCAGAGGGAGATTTCGAAATCATCAAGGTTACCTGGCCAAACTTGAATTGTCGGGAAGAAGAAGAGTTAAACAATCTGCTGAAGAAGAGAAAATTAAACTTACAGTAGTTTGGCTGTTTTTTTTTTCAAATTTCATGGTATGTAAATTAATTTATTTCTCAGTGTTATTCAAAATTTTATGAAATAATATTATGATATCATTAAGTAAACTTACTGTTAGATATATCAGTTTTTTCTTTTGGCAAAATTATGAAATCTTAAGCTATCTTGAAAATGTATGTCAAATTATTGCCGAGGAACACGTATGGATTCATGTTTATAGTAAAGCTATTTTTGATGGTGATAGCAGTGATTGTAGACTTTTTAATGATTTCTATAACAATACTCTAAGAGGTGAAGAAAATCAATTAAAAAAATAAACTCAAATCAATTTTAGAGTCAATATTAATTCCTGAAAGCTTAAAATTTAAAATTTTGATTGAACTGAATGAACAATTTAAAAAATTTGCGGAATATTTATTTATAAATGTAACAATGTCTGCAAAGTATTGTGAATTAAATTCAAAATGTAAGCATCATGAAGATCTTGATGAAGTGTGTCAAAAGATTTGTTACGTTATAAATTCTGATTATGAAAATTTTTCATTTTTTTTTATGAAGGAATAGGTTTAGAGTTCTTGGACTATTGATTTTTACCTGATCGCTTTTAAATATTTTTTTATAAAGTTTTTTTCAATACTTTTATTTGCAATTTTTGAAAAAACGATGGATACATTAGAAGAACTTGCATTAAGACAAAGTTTATTTAACTTTTTCAATTTTCACGCTGTTGAAATTATAAGTTATATCGAAAAAAAGACTTTCAAATCTTCCGTCAATTTTTTTTATTTTTACATTAAACCACGCGTGAAAAAATTAAATCTACCACCATTATTTTTTCATCATTTTCTCCATTGTTTTGAAGATTTAATATATTTGATTGAATGTTGTGGATATTCATGTTATCTAGATCGTCCTTGTAAATGTAATGAAACCCTAGAAAAGAATGATGATGACGATTGTTACCATAAACAACTTAGACAAGTTTTCTTACATAGCATCAAGGATGTATTAACAAGATTTGATTTATTTCAAGAGTTATGTCATGAGGAAATAACTCCCGATAGATGGAGACGATTTTATTATGAAGCTTGGAAAAAATCCATTTGGGAAATATTGTTTGATTAATATGTAAAGAATTTTAAAAAAAGGGACATATAGATGTAAACTTGTTTTTTTTTTTTTGAATTTCAAATATTAATTTCTTTATAATTTTATCTCTTCTCAAGGTGTGAAATGGATATTCCCAAAATAAGAATAGCGTTCTGTACAATATGTAATGAACATTATAGTTTTACAAGTGATGCTCAAAGGAAGGAACATTTTAACTCTGTACGGCATCAAAGAAACATTTTCAACAGCTATCCTGACAATGTTACATTACTAGAGTCTGCCTTTTCAAATAACATTAGAACATATTTTGTCAAAAATATTATTTACAAAGACACAAATCAATTTCTTCAAGAGTTTGTGAAAGACAAAATAATGGAGTTGAAGGATGAGATTTTGAGAAATTATCAAAGTTTTAAATTTTCGGCTCGATTATTTGTTTTTTTCAAACAAATCACCAAAGAAGACGAAATTAAACTTGCTTCGTTCAAAATAAAAAACCTAATAGTGTGTGAAAGTGTAGACTTTCATAATGTATGGCAGGAGGCTGTACAGAGTTTACTGTCGGAAATGCTTGATTTCGAATTGAAAGGAAGCGGTTGGACAATGGAATCCATCGGAGGAGTTCAGCTTTCTTTCCTCAAATACCAACCAATTCGCTGTGGAACCTTTATTGAGACTCCGGATTTTCTTCAGAAAAAACGACAAACTGTATTTAATGTCAAAATCAACGACAACTATTGCTTTAAATATTCAATCTTGGTAAAGTTTATTTCCGATTGGAAAAAACGTAGAAAAAACAAACTTCAGGCACGGACTCGTGTAATGACTCACGCGCACGGAAATGAACGCATTTCAGAGGTTATTCGTCTACCATTTTAAGGAAAAAAAATCGCAGAAAGTTCATTTTTTTGCATTGTATGCTAATAATTTTCTTCTTTTATTTTAAAGAAAAAAAAAAATAGGGGGTCGAATTTAAATCTCTGGACTTTTGGCCTTTTGAAACTGAAAAAAGTTTATGACCAATTTAAGGACCTACGACTTCCTTAATGAATAAAAGCAAGTACATTAAATTAAAGAAGAGAACTTTCCCTATCTTTTGACATTTTTAATTTTTTTACAACGTTTACCGGGTGCCCGTAATGACTTACGCAACCTGGGCCTATTTTTTTTCTAAAAACCGTGTTTTTTCGGGACTCGAACCAAGAAATATTTTTTTTCTTTTTACTAATGTTACTAACTTATTTTGCATGTTTTGAAAGTAAAATAAAAAAATATGCATTCCATTTAAAATTCGGGAGCTACGGACATGTGCCCCCCTGAAAACGCCCTTAGGGGCGATGGGCGGAGGTTCAAAATATTTTCCCATGAAACTTCAGACTTCATATTGAGGACCGATTTTTTGTTTCAAGATCCTAACTCAAACCGTTCTAGAGAAAAAGATAGTGGCTGGGTGGTTTCGATCACCCTGTATAGTTAGTTATACATAGAGTTATATTTTTATTTAGAAATATTATTATTTTTTTCCCCTCCAATTTTTGCTTATTTCTTGTACCCATATTTAGAATGACGTTGTTTTTTGTACATCATGTATTCTTCTGAACAGTAAAAATATTATCTTATCTTATCTTAAATGGTTTAGTACCAGACTTGGCCGCAAACAAGAACACAATTTATTGTGGGGTGCGGACTGCGCCCAAAAAGAAAACTTTTCTAAGTTAAAGCGACCAAAATGGAAGCTGCGACTAAGGAAGTTCAAAAACCAAAACCTTTCTTTAAGAAAGGAAAACCAACTAAGGAATCATCAGAAGATGTTCCTTCTACATCTAAAAGCAAGTATGTTCCTCCTTATAGGAGAGAAGAGAAAAGCGAAGATGTTGACGAGTTCAAAGAGAAGAAACCATTCAAGAGGCCAGGACCATCCTCCTCGAAAGTGCCACCACCAACGATGCTGCATAGGAATGCAAATCCAACTCCGCAAAGAAATGATTCAATCATTGATGAATCAATATTCGGCAGAGAATCTGGAGATATCGAAAACCGTGCACATGAAAGTTTCACTCCATTTCTCGGGGGTATCACTGAAATCACTGAAGAAGTGATGGAAGTATACAGCTCAGAGGAGACGCAGATAGAAAGAAAGCTATTGGCGTCAGAACTCCAGTACTACCACACAGCTCTTTTAGCCATCCGAAATGTGGCTATTAAGCAACGCACAGCTAGACAACGTCTAACTGACGCTGAACAACAGTTGCTGCAAATCGTCAAACATGATGAATTTGCTATTGCTGAACCAATTCACGACTACCTATCATCAATAGGTCATGTGAAATTGGAAAGTGGAAAGGTGATTGAGTATCGATCTTTCGATACACCAAATCATGCGAACCATGGATTTGGAGGCCACCATTCTAGAGATAGAATTGGCCTAAACAATCACAACCTCTATGAGGAAGTTCCTTGCTTAGGAATTTGTTCTAGAGTTATCATGATCGCAGCACGCGCTGATCATGCCGCAGATTTAGTAGCGCCGGAAGGCTTGCTACCAGATGTCGCTAACAACAAATTGTTATGCTGGCACAATATCAAGAGCGGAACGAGACAAGAAGTCAAGAACAGACTCGGTATACATGGGATAGATGATACTCATTTCCCAGAGACTATTACTGGCACTGGCTTCAACTACGAATACGTAGTTTCATTATCAAGAATCGTTGAACGACTGAATGGATTCAAAGTTGACAAAGTTAATTTGTACAACATGACCACAGCTGGATCAAAGATTCAGTTAGTGACTACCATCACTGAACAAGTGATTGGTGACCACTGGCGGAAGAGTAACGTGTTTACTCAAACGATGATGAAGTTAACACCTGGTGAAGCAGGCGCTGCAATAGCGTTTGGTTTTCAGCAGATGAAACCGGAGAATCATTGGTGTTGTAGTGTAGAAAACGCTGCCCAATGGAATGCCAATAAGAACGCACGACGAAACAGACCAGCTGGTTGCGCCGCTGAAACATTAACATTAATCACTACCTTCAGACAAAAACTTTTGGGATAGGAGCTCTGGAACTTGGCCCTTTTTCCAACGGTAGTTTTTTGGGGGATTGAATGTACCATGATTAGCACTTGTAGTTTGTATCGGGCATACCTCAACCACGAAGCTATTCATTAATAAAAAGGACATTAAAAACAAGAAAAAGTTTTAATGTAAAAGGTTGTATTTACAAATAATTTGTTTAACAAGTGAGCAGCAACTGCAGAAGGCCTCTCATGAAGTCTCGCCAATTGTTTCAGTCTTACTTTCATATTTTCCCAGAACTGTTTTACAACTCTGCAGTTTATTCTCAAGAAATTGAATTTCACGAATCAGCTTTTGGATACACGGCGCGTATCGTTTCCTAATGTTAGTCTCCGAGTCTAGAGAGAGGCTGGTGTTTATGCTTTTGTTACCAGGCTGAAAGCGTCCAGCTCTGTTTTCGTAGGCCTCATTTCTATTGCGTGTTATTTCAATAGCGTTCTGGAGCTCCCTGTTTTCATTCCTCACTGTCACACCTTCCTAGAATTTGATTTGATTCATACAAAAATAGTGAGAATATTCCACAATCCTTTATCAAAACAGTCAGTCAGTATACTCGTAGAGAGAAAATTGAGAAGAACAAAAAAGGTAAAACTGTTGTTTTTTTGTTGCTAAACGTCTCTTCAACATTTAGATTATTCGTTTTACCCTCCATTCGCTAGAAACTCACAAACCAGCTACTCACATTAATCTCAACCAGCCTGGTTTTGGCCAAGAATAGCCATATCACGAGGGTTAAATGGTCACCCATCCAATGACTAACCTTGCTGCACATTACCTAATTTCAGTGACAGAACCAGAACTAGTGTATTCAACGTGCCATCGATATTGGCTACAAATGTTCTCATTAGTAAAGTCCTACTTTGCTACTGAATCCTAACACCCCTTAAATTCTTTCTTCCATTATTTCACCCTCTATAACAAGAACTTTTTGCAGTATTTTTTTTTATTCAATGAAGAATATTACTCCTGAAATAAGGATTTAAATAAATTGCTAAAGATATTCACTATGATTTTTTTTCTTCTAAGATATTTACGATGCATAAAATATACTATTTTCACTGAAATATGAACTCATGCAGTGGCGTAGCCAGGGGGGGGGGGGGTTTGGGGACAAAAACCCCGAAATTTCCAAGAAACCCCAGTAAGATAGAATATGAGTATACGTTAGGCGAGATTTCTGAACCCCCTTCAAAACACCCGCCGGAATCCCCTCAAACCCCCCCCCCCCAAATGTAGGTCTAGCTACGCCACTGAACTCATGGTTCTACTATTTGTTTTTACGCTACTCAAATAATAGAAATATGTAGTCACTGTGGCAGAGCGAGTTAGCGCGCTAGGCATTGCACACATGGTGACCTGGGTTCGATTCCCAGCGGGGGAGGATTTTTTCTGCTCTGTACTTGGATGTTCGGGGTCCACTCATACCTCGTGAGGAAAAATGAGTAGTTACTTGTATGAGTAACGACCAGTGGCGGCATTAACAGAGTAAAAAGAAATTAATGTAATAGAATAATTCGAAATGTAAAGGAGGCTCTTAGTAATGCTGCGCTACCCACAAAAATTGTGAAGAGGCCTTGTGCTTCACCACAAAGAAATTCGTACAATACAAATTCGTACAATACAATACAACAATAACCCTAGTGAACGATCATTTCTTTTGAAGTAATCAGTAAGTTCATAATGTTATTGACACACATACCTTTGATAAATTGGTTCCATAACGTTTTACATTGATATTTCCAAGATCCTTAAATACTTTGGGTTCTTCTCTCGAATGTCGCTTTTTCTTTACTACAACTGCTTGTTCCTTGACTAATGTCTTGTACCAATGATCATTCTCCAAGCGTTTTCGATAAATTTTGTTTCGTCTCAACCTAGCTGACGCAGCAATCATTTTTGCAACCCATGCCTCAGAAGACTCATATTTCTTCGGAGGTTGCAAAAGCATATCCTTTTCAGAAACTATCTTTTCGTCCAATGGTTGTGTATTGGTATTTTTTAAAATTTCATCGGTGATTTTTAATTTTTCATTGATTTCTGTCCCGTTCATTCTCCATAGTTTCTTCGCTTCATAATCACGTCGCAGCATAAGTGATTTCTCTGCAATTTTTCTACGTCGATTTTGTTCCGCCGCCAGATTTCTCATGCTGAGAGAAATGGAGTCGGGAAAACTTTTCGAGTTTTGATATGTTTTAAGTATCAGTTTCCTTTGTTCGTCTTGAGTTGCAAACAAAGCATCGTGTATATTCTGCATCGTTATCTCAACTTTCTTTTCAAGTAATTTCATTTCTTCTGTGTTTGACAGTTGCTCTTGCTGGTGCTTCAAGAACTCATGATAGTCCCGAAACGTGACTTCAACTTTTCTAGTGATCTTAGGAATTGTCTCCAGCTCCAACTGAGAAGTAATATTTTTGATATTACACAGGGTGATTCTGTTAAGTGGCGTCGAAAAAATATGATGAATTCTACACATTAAGACGTGTCGAAAAATCATGAAGCATGTTTTCATTTGACCCTCCTGGAACCCTTGAGTTCTATGTTGCAGCTCACACACCCTGCAATTACCTTGGCTGATTAAAACTGAACCATAGGAACATCCCACTCCAGTGATGATTGAACAACCAAAAATGACACCGTCACCAATAATTTCTTTGAATGCTATTTTTTGCGTACAGAGTTTTTTTATATTCTATTCAGGGCATGGTTTTTTCCTAGTCTAAGAGTATTTTAGTTTATTATAATTGAACTTGAATAAAAGAAAATTAAGTTTCTTAACAATACCTTCATATGAATCCTGCAAATAATATTAACCTAGAACTTACAGTCTCTGCCTCCTTGGTTTTCTCCCAGATCTTTCTGTCCCTGAGCGGCAGCGCTCCTTCCAGTTTCCTCAATTTCATTCCTCTTATTTTCACTATTTTCTTGTACTTCCAGGCTGGCTCCTCCAACATATAGGCCTGTGCACCTTCATGCAAAAGTGTGAAGAATTGATTTTGTTAGTTTGAAAATACAGGGTGTAATAATAAAATATAGACGCATACAGGGTGTCCCATTATAATCGAGATAATCAAAAATATCTCGAGAACTAATGTAGATAGAAAGTTCGTGTTTTCCCTAACTTATTGACCTCAGTAGCTTGATCGATAAGGACTTGTAAGGCGGAGGACTCGGTGGTTCAAGTCCCGGTTTTAGTAAAGCGAGTTTGATTAGTTGTGATATCACGAAATTGATTGACGCGAATTTGATAACTTTTTTTTACTTTTTGGTTTTCCTAACTTTTTGGAGGACAAGTATTGGTGACCTTTTGAATTTTGTTAGGTGTCTCCTTCAAGGTAATTTCAAGTTCAATTAAAAAAAATAAATTTAAACATATATTTTTGAGGTCAGAAATGAAAAAATAAATAAATGTTTAATGTTTTAAAAAAGTAATGGTGATATCACAATTACTCTAACAATTACGCAACTATATTTTCCGAACTTTGGACTCGAACCACCAACCTCCAAGTTACGAGTTTATTTTATTTTTCAAGACATACCTAGACTGGCTGAAATCAGCTTCCACTGTGCCAACACATACTCATATTGAGGTAGAAGCTCCCTCTGCTTCTGGACATCAAGTTGCACCACTGTGTACATATGTTGAAGAGTTTTTGTTAACTGGTGAATTTGATCCCACGTGTCATTTTTTTGTTTAGCTAGATATGGTTCTGTTTGAATGAATACTCTGAGCTCTTCGTTTTTGCATGCAAGGTTCTTGTATTGCCTTGTGAAGAGTTCTTGAACCCGTTCTATTTCCTGATAGGTATTTGTAATTTCTTGTTCAGTTTTAGGACGTCGAATATTGACAATTTCCAGTGTATGTTCCAGTTTTGTTATGAATTCTGTTATTGTGTTAGTAATTGTTTGGTATTCTGTGAGAATGCTTTCTTTTTTATTATCATAGTTATTTTCTGATTCCTCTTTTAAACTTTCAAAGTATCCATCTGTGTCAACATCACGTTCAGCGCGCTCTAAATCTAACAAAACTTCCTCTGCGCTCAACTTCAATCGCAAAGTCTCTACATACTGTTTAAGCCTCGCCTCCTGGCACTTTTTTGTTTCCAAGAATTTTTTCATTTCATCACTTATTTGCACCAATTTCACCATATTACCATACTTTTCTCTGACCTCCTGATTGCTCTCATTCTTCTCTTGGTATAACCTCTCACTCAATTGCTTTTTCTCTTTCTCCACTACATAATCTAACTCATGCTGAATGGAGTTTAGTATTCCTTTCAACATATTTTGCTTTGTGTCGAAGAAAAGATAATCTTCCTTGACGACCAGTTGAACAGGAATTTCGGTTTTTTCTATCTTTGGCGTGATAGGCCCATCTATAGAGAGGGTTCTATACGTTAGCGTGCCCCTGCGTGAACCGGTGATGATAAATTCACTTCCGGGGGAGATTCTTATCTGCCAAAAAAAATGGAGAACTAGCATCAATGAATTTTTATTTTACTTAATCGAAATAAATGAATAAACTTTTATTTGGATTAAATTTACGAAAAGTACAAAAACGAATTATAACATTATATTAAATTGAATATAAATTATCAAATATTATAAATCAAAACTATTTAGCTTTTTGCTGGGATACATAACTTAATCTAATTGCAAAAAAAGTTCGTTTCATTTTTAATTATATTCATGTGCTTATTCGTACCGAAGAAACATGTTTTCTTGTTGTTGTTTTTATAACCCAAGAAACCTGCTGCAGTTGATTTTTCCTAAATTTATTTAAGGTTACCTGGGAAATATCAACGTCATGTGTAGGATGTAATTGTCGAACGTGATTTTCTTCTGTTTCAAATGGATTCCATAAAGAAACCATGTTTCCTTCGTCTCCTCCCACGAACAGAAATGTATCAGTGCTTGAAATTGATATGCAAGTAATAGAGGTGAAAGATGACCAGGCCAGAATACGATTAGTCTGAAAAAGATTATTATAATATAAACAATTTATCCATATTTATGTTGATCACGATCGTGATCAACACAATTATCAACATAAGTACCATAAGGATTTTTATTGAAAAAAACTGTAAAATGAACTTAAATAAAATCGTCTTACAAAAGAATTGAATAAACGATTAGAAATTTAATATTGAGGGGAAAAAATGAGTTTCCACAACAACAACAAAAATATATAATAAAATCTTCACTTGCTGATGAAAAAATTGTACATCGGTAAAAAAAAAATTAGAATAATATTTTAAAAAATAAGAAGAAAAAAAATCTATGGGACCCACTAAAACAAAGTGTTCCAAACAAAAAAAGTTTATGATTATTCGAATTTACTAGGTACCTACGTTATTATTATCTTTGAATTAAAAAAGATTTGGCTTGACAAAGCGATATAAAATGAATGACCCGTCAGAAAAAAGGAAAAAAAAGGTTAAAAATAAAGGCTATTAAAGTTGAAGGAGCTCGTTATAACAAGAAGTACCCTAAACGTAAGCAGATCCAGAGTGAAAATGTATGGGCTGTTTCCAACGGCACACAGCACATTTCTAGTTCTCAACATGGCTATATCCTCAAAGTGGACCCCCTCAGCATCAAAACATTTCCATCTCTCTGTCGACGGAAGATGCCACAGCCAGAGAGAGCCATTTTTAGCGCAAGAAGCTATGTAGTTGTCCTTGTAGCTCCACACAAGACATTTAATCTGTCACCACAAAAGATAATTCAAAGGTTACTTCAAGAACTCAAGCTATACACATTACACAATCTTTGAGTAAAACAATGAGCAATAATAATTCGGCCAGAAATTTTATCAAGTTCAATTACGGAAAAACTGCCCACAAACAATACTTTCTATACTATTTCTATACCTAAGTTTTAACTTTGATCTATTTCATTTGTTTTTGTCAATCAAAAGAAAAAACTTTCTGCATTACCTACCTCTCTAGATTGAAAAGTACAATATTTGTGTGAGAAAATACCCCCTGTCAGATCACCTGTCACTCAGGCCAAAATGTCCCGAACTTTTCTGAAAAACTGTTATTACTTCAAGCTCAACAAATTAATTGATCGGAAGATATAATTCTGACTTATACATTTGTATATAGTTATGTATACCAAATAATTATCACCTGTTTCTCGGGCCAAAATCTCCCTAACTTTTCTGGAAAAAACTGTTTTGTCTTCAAGCTCAAATGCCAATGATTGAAAGATATTTTAATTCTGACTTATACAGAGGTATATACAACTATGCATAAGTATACATATGTACTATGTAGGTATAACAAAGTATTATAAATAATTTCAATTACCGTGTCTTCATTTCCAATGAGAATATATATATTTTCGAAGTAGACATTGTCCAAGATCATCACATTATGTTGGTTCACCATGGCCACATAATCGCCTGTACTGCTGAACTTTATGGTTGATGATTGCATCAGGTCAAATAACCGCTTCTCTGTGAGCGAGTTGTATCGATACATATAAAATCTCACAGAATCCTCCAAACTGACATAAAAATAGAATCCTGTAAAAACCATCAACCAAATATTGTTATTTATTATTACATCACACTGACGACAGTTAGATCTACTGAGACCAGTTGATTCTATTTGGTTTAACGTCTTGATTTGATATAGTCAGGACAGGGGTTTTACACTCTATTTGCGGGGAATTGTACCAGCTACCTACATTAATCTCCCCAGCCTGGGTAGTGCCTCACGTGTTCGGAGAGAACAGAATTTTCTGTTCGAAACCCCAACCAGGAATCGAACTCAGAAGCTCTGGACTATGGGCAGTTGTTACAACCGTTACACCACGGAGGCTGGCTTTAAAAAAAATATATATTTACATATATTTTGGTAACCGAGTGTGTGCGAGCACGAGCGCACGATTAGCTCAGTGGTTCGATACTCGCTTGTTATGCGGAAGGTCATGGGTTCGAACCCCAGAGCCGAGAAAAAATAAATTGTAATCTGAATTTGGTTACATTTGTTTGAGAAGGGATAACTTTTTGTCGCGGCATTACGAACAAGCAATATTTTACTAAGCAAATTATGTCAAAGCAGTTTCATATTTTTTTTTTAAGATGAGTGTTTCACAGCATTTTTTATTTCGTAGCCATGAAACAGGAGCTACTGTAGACGCTTGTGGTTTGTGTTGTAGCCTGCCCATCCCGTAGTATGCCTCCCATGTGACGGGCGAGAAGTGACACAATACTTCCCATTTAGTGAGATACTGAATAAATAAAACTTACCTGTTTGGTCCATAGTCGCTCCGGTGATATTCACGTTGTAAGTCCGGCTGTACTCTATTCCTCCCGTGATGAGATTCCAGACAAGCAACTGTCGGTCATGTGACACACTGACTACACGGTTCTTTATCCAGCTCAGCTCTAGACCAGTTATTTCACCAGAGTGAACGTTGGGTCCCAGTAAATTGAGTGTTATCTCATCTGATTCACAGCTGATGTCAGCCAAATAGCTTTGTCCTTGTAGTGTTGTACAAACGAGAAACGTAGAAGTGGCCTGAGGTCGGGCCCAGACAGCGACGTGAACAATATCATGGATAGTATTAGCATTGACTGCTTCAAGGCTTAAAGTTCTTACTCTCAAGTATCTGAAACAGATCATGGATAGCATTACGATTGATAGCATCAAGGCTCAAAGTCTTTCGTGATCCAATTTAGTCAATTCTGTTTATTATTTTAACCATCGTTGAAAAGCTTATCGTTTCAAATTCCTAAGATTAGATTTATTTAATGTGTTAAGTTTTTAAAATGTTCTAGAAGTAATGTTCAGATTGCTACGGTAACCCCTCGTCTATTTTTCTCTGAGAGTACGCATGTATGTTTACTAACGTGTAACAATTCATTTTGGTAAATGGATAAACTTGAAATTACTTACTTGTTTTCTGACGTCTTCTGCATGATGATAAGGTGATTTGGTAGACATGTGTACACAAAGCCCTGATGATACGTAGCAACACTTAACACTGAGTTTTCCAATATTTCCTGTCTGTCCACTTTACATGTATAATGCTCCTTCATTACATCTTTGTATTCATCTATATACCCTCTAAATGTAAAAAAAATAATAATTATATAAAAGAAAAATAATCGCAGTTGCACATATAAACTAAAAAATAAACCCTAGTGCAACATTTCAGCATCCTAGTTATTGCGGTTAGTCAGATACGAGAAGTTAATCAATGTTTTAATATATGTATACACAGGGCCTCCATAAAGTCTCACCCAGGCCTGGGTTTCTCGAAAACGACTCAAAATATCAAAAAACGCAAAAACCCATATTTCTTTATATTTAGGAGGATTGATTTTTAGCCAAAACATTTTTACCTACACGGCCCCAGTCAGGCTGGGCATGGACCAACTTTAAAATCTTAAATAGAATGGTATGTCTTGTGGCATATTGTTTTAGAGGTCTTCTTATTAAGAGAAGTTCATTGCAATAAATTTCAGTGAGCTACGACTTACCGTTCTCGAGATACAGGGTCGGACGTCCTGCGTAATGTCCATATATTTTGACCTATAACTCGTTAACCGTAAATTATGGAGAATATTTTTCTTGTTAATAATAACTCCTTATGACAGGACTTTTCGAACAAGTTATAACTCGACATATTCTGTTGATGTCAGTTTCTGGTCGGTTTCGTCAGCCAGCCGGACGAACAGTCGAAAAATTTAACGAAAAAACAATTCAAATTTTAACTTGTTCGAAAGTTCTTGCCATAAGGAGTTATTATTAAGAAGAAAATTTTTCTCCATAATTTACGGTTAACGAGTTATAGGTCAAAATATATGGATATTAAGCAGGACGTCCGACCCTGTATCTCGAGAACGGTAAGTTGTAGCTCACTGAAATTTATTGTAATGAACTTCTCTCAATAAGACCTTTAAAACGATATGCCACAAGACATACCATTCTATTTAAGATTTTAAAGTTGGTCCATGCCCAGCCTGACTGGAGCCGTGTAGGCAAAAATGTTTTAGCTGAAAATCAATCCCCCTAAAAATAGAGGAATACGGGTTTATGCGTTTTTGATATTTTGAGTAGTTTTCGAGAAACCCAGGCCTGGGTGAGACTTTATGGAGGCCCTGTATATGTTTTTATGTGTAAATCACAATCGTGATAACACAACGACTCAAACTCGCTTTACTGAATATTTGCTAAAATCGCGACTTGAACCACCAACCTCCAGATTATATGTAAGTCCGCCGCCTCATCGATCAAGCCACTGAGGTCTATTATTTTATTATGTTACATGAGTATCTTGAAACTTACGTATACAGCATGCTATAAGTATCGTTTTGAACAGGATCTTCGTGCACCATTGTATCAAGTGTTTGCAACTGGAACGCCAAATAACTTGCTTTCACCCTTTCATGGTCTGCCACTCTCAAAATTCCATCATGGCAACCAATGATCATTGTCCAATAGTCAATCCAAGCTAGACTCAATAGAGACACGTCAGGCGGAATGTCGAGAACAATTTCTTCCCAAGATTGATGTCGCTCAGAGTAGTTAATCTTACGGAGAAGACCTTTGCCTGCCAGCACATAGCTGTGAGGATCAAACCGGTTTGCTGATATCTGAAATATAATGGTCATCAAGTTGCGTTTGTTAAAACGCAACGCAAAAAAAAATGGAGTTGGACGGTCATTTTTTGTATTTCTGGCACTATCTTTAATTGGACGTCAGTTAATATTGGACGAGGGCCCCTAGAACTAAAAAGAAATTTGTGGTTTTACATACCAACTCTGTTGGAGAGTGATACACCAAGATGAAAATGAAAATATTCCCAATATCTTTACCTTGACATATTCTGAGGTAGAAAAAAATCTTTGTGATTTACCAGAAGGTTAGAAAAAAAAAACAATTTCCATTTATTTTTCAACGAGAAATTCAAATTTAAAGTTTCTGGAACCTACAGTTCAGAAACTGTGGGTTTGAGTTCTTCTCGGGCCAGAAATTTCAAGCTCGCCGAATGTTGTCCAAAATTGATCAAAATGAGGAGTCTATCTAGCATATTTTTTCCATGAAGTTCACTGGTATTTTTTTGATTTATTTATTTTTATTTATTTATAAACAATTGGACCAAGCTTTATTTACATTTTTTTTTTATATACAATGAACATGTTAACAAGTTGTGCAATAAATATAAACAAAGCCTGATCAAGGGTGGTGATAATGCCTTCGGCATTCTCTTCCACTTTGATGCCTCTAGGACTAACACCTCAGCCTGGGTGAGGTTAGCCGGTTTGTGAGTTTCCATCGGACAAGTGGAGGGTGAATCGCCGTCGTGATATGACCATGCAGTTGAAAGAAAAGTTATTTTTTTTAATCATTGAAAGAATCAAGTAGTTGCAGTAGTTGTCGGTATGCTAACTATTGTCAAACGCTGCATACCTAAGCAGATTTTTTAGCTAAGTTTACCTGTGCAACTGAATTTCCACATAAATACTAGACACACGATCATCTGTTTCAGATTAAATGTGAAACTGAATACTTACCACGTTAATACTAGATACAGGGTCATCTGTTTCAGAGTAGGTTTCACCTAAAAATTCACTGACAATGTGCTCGGTTTTTTTAACGTCTTTCTGCTCGATATTCCAGATAGTGACCCGATGCTCTCCACCGCCTATTGCTGTAACAAACGCCAAGTCTACTCCATCACACGAGAAATCCATACACTCAATGACATCATTAGCTGGGATAGTTTCGAACTTTTCCGATGAGTCTTTCAGATTCATTAACACAATGCAATGAGCGGGGATTGAGAAAGACATCGCCACGAAGTGGCCTCTGGAAAATATAGAAATATTATTTTTAATACATGTTACTTCGGAACCGTTGAGGCACTACTTCGAACGAACAAATAAAATATACATTTTTTATTATCAGGTCATTGATACTTTGGTGAACGGTAACTAAGTAAGAAAAAAGCTCACACCTGTAAAAGAGTAAGTACAATGGCAATTTCGAAGCCGAAAGAGCACAGATGCTCAGTGTTAGTACTCGAGATATCGGCCTCGATGTGATGTCAACTGTCACTTACCTATGTCACTTTCTATTTTAGATTCTTCTGACTACTGATGTAAACATTTGTCATATTGCTTTTTTGTTATAAAGATCCTTACTTTGTAACCTACTTTGAGATACAAAAAAAAAAAACAAAACAAAATAAAACAAACAAAAACTTATTCCTTCAATGAGAGTACTCAAAGATTTGGTTGAGGATAATTTACTCGTCCAAGGAAAGTGCTAGAAGATATGGTTTAGGATACCTTACTCTTCCTAGGAAAGTGCTAGAAAATTTGGTTGATGATAACTTACTCTTCCAAAGAAAGTGCTAGAAGATTTGGTTGAGGATAAGGTAGGACAATGAATCTGATCTGTTTCATGGACGAAACATCTTCAACAATCAGATGCTGGCCCACAACATACACAATTTCATGGGGCGAGATGAAGAGAGGAGACCCACGCACATTGAACCCACAGCCAGGGCCTCGCTTGAATTTAGTCGTGAGGTGAATGTAAGACTTGCTTTGTGGAAATACGTTCATCTTTTTTTGGGAAAATATTATTAAAAAATCGAGATCCTATGATAAATTGGAAGAGTCCTATAACTTGATTGAGAATTAAGATTTTTTTTGACCTATTTATATTAGAAAATAGTTAAGTGGCCCGACAAGTTAAGCAAGCGCGTAAGTGTATCTTTACACGAACCGATTCTCCCGGTTTAGTCTATCAAGGAATGTGGAATGTACTATCGATAAACACACGTACAAAATCCTGAGAAAAAATAGACAAGTCAGTTAGTACTCCCGAACCACCTCATCACTCTCAGGAGTCTCGCTCATCCACCTCTCGAGACCACCTCTTGACATCGCCCTGCCCCTGGTCGCCCTCACTCACAATCTCAGTCGAAACCAAGCCTATTGCGTCTACCCGTTATTCCTATTACAGAACCGAGAATCCTTCATCTATTAGGTAAGTACACGTTAGTTTTCATAGTGATTTTATAAACAAACTAGATTTTTGTTGACAACGTTGTGACCTCTACCTATAGACTAGAAGACTGAATTTGTTGACTTTTCATTTTATTAACAGTAATTTAAAATGGCTAAACTAATTTTCGATATTTATACACTTACCATGGAAGAGGTACAATACGAGCTAGCTTTAAGAGGGGAAACCCTAAAAGGCACAGAAAAACTCGACGACCTTCGTCGAATGCTCAGTAAAAATAAAAACAAAGAGGTCGCCCAGTTGGCCCCAGAACAACTACCAAATTCAATTAAAAAATCAATTAAAAAATAAACTCAAATCAATTTTAGAGTCAATATTAATTCCTGAAAGCTTAAAATTTAAAATTTTGATTGAACTGAATGAACAATTTAAAAAAAATTGCGGAATATTTATTTAAAAAAGTAACAAAGTCTGCAAAGTATTGTAAATTAAATTCAAAATGTAAGCATCATGAAGATCTTGATGAATTTGTTACCTTATAAATTTTGATTATGAAAAATTTTCAATTTTTTTTTTTTATGAAGGAATAGGTTTAGAGTTCTTGGACTATTGATTTTTACCTGATCGCTTTTAAATATTTTTTTATAAAGTTTTTTTCAATACTTTTATTTGCAATTTTTGAAAAAACGATGGATACATTAGAAGAACTTGCATTAAGACAAAGTTTATTTAACTTTTTCAATTTTCACGCTGTTGAAATTATAAATTATATCGAAAAAAAGACTTTCAAATCTTCCGTCAATTTTTTTTATTTTTACATTAAACCACGCGTGAAAAAATTTAAATCTACCACCATTATTTTTTCAAGATTTTCTCCATTGTTTTGAAGATTTAATATATTTGATTGAATGTCGTGGATATTCATGTTATTGTCATAGGGACAGTAACACTGCCATCCGCGAATAACATCAGTGTAAGAAATTCCATAGGCTTCAGATAAAGACTATGGAAGATAACAGTGACACCTTGCCAAAACATGGTACATGAACCACTTAATCTGAAGATAACTCATATGATCTGATAATACAATAATCAGATCATAGGAGCAAGTCTATCAAGGAATGTGGAATGTACCATCGATAAACACTCGTATATAAACCTAAGAAAAGAGGGACAAGTTAGTTAGTACTCCCGAACCACCTCATCACTCTCAGGAGTCTCGCTCATCCACCTCTTGTGACCACCTCTCGACATCGCCCTGCCCCTGGTCGCCCTCACTCACAATCTCAGTCGAAACCAAGCCTATTGCGTCTACTCGTTATTCCTATTACAGAACCGAGAATCCTTCATCTATTAGGTAAGTACACGTTAGTTTTCATAGTGATTTTATAAACAAACTAGATTTTTGTTGACAACGTTGTGACCTCTACCTATAGACTAGACGACTGATTTTGTCCACTTTTCGTTTTATTGACAGTATTTTAAAATGACCACCACTGCACAGTCATCAAACACAGCACCACTAGTAAGCTTAGATAACTCTCACCACCAAACAGAACAAAGTACGTCGGTTCAGGTCCAGCAAGTATAACATGCCCAGTAACACAAAACACAGTACACCAAGACCCGATTTTAAAATCGAAAACTCCCATGTTAAAACCGATTACGTTTTCAGTTAAATTCGGTGAAAATATTAGCGTTTTTCTTGAAAAGTACAGGTTAGCGTGTCAAGTAAACGGGTGGGTTGGAAACATTAGAAAAACGGTTCTACCATGTTACCTCGAGGGACCTGCGTTGGACTGGTACAATTTATTATAACATAAGGCCCTGCCAGACGGAATGCGGTCTGCGTTCTGCGGGCAGCGATCTCTGTAATACATGGAAATGAATTGGCCATGCCACACTAGAGAGCGGTTGCCCGCGCGGGCAACCGCAAGAGTTGTAAAATTTTACAGAGATCGCGGCGGGCAGAGTAGTAATTGATTTTGTAATTGGTTGATTTTAGTAAAATGAAAGAGAAGAGACCCAAATGTCCCCACTTGATGCTGGTGAAAGCGAAAGAGACCCAAATGTCCCCACTTGATGCTGGTGAAAGAGAAGAGACTCAAATGTCCCCACTTGATGCTGGTGAAAGCGAAGAGACTCAAATGCTGCCCCCTACAAAGAAAAGAAGATCTTCCACGAAAGAAGATATCTCGGATGTGTCACGTGTCCTCAGTTTTTTGAAAGAAAAAAATGAGAAGTTATCAAATACCAGCCACGACCGAATTGACCTTTTTCTGAGCTATGCTGATACTTTCAAATCATTTTCGGCAAGAACGCAGGTTAATTTGAGAATGCAGATGGCGCAACTCTTTGGTAAAGCTGAACTTGAAAAATTGCATCCCAGGACTTCAACTCCAAATCCTACTTCAAGACAAACATCGTATCAAACAACATCAACATTCTTTGAGAATTCTTCAGATTCATTTACCTCTCGAAATAGTTCTTCTTCAAACAACCCTATTTCAAATGCAAAGCAGTGGTATCAAGAATTCGACCACAATGAGGGTTATTAGATAGTAAATGCTAATTTTTTCTTAGACTTAAAATTAAATAAATATAACTTACCTCAAACAAATTGCCAGCCTTTCCTTTGTTCCTATAGATTTCCTCCAGTTAGTAGACAGCTTTGATATCTTGGGTTCTACAAGAGTATAATTTTCAAACTGCTCTTTATTCATTCGAAAGTAACTGTAAAATCTGTCTTCAAATGAATTCATCTCGCGGCAGAGTTTATGAAACTCTCCAAACTGCTCCCTATATTATTAATCTCATGGACCCATTTCCTTTTGCGCCTTTGAGACAGTGCAAACAAAAGAAGTACCTCTTCTTCTCTGGAAGAAACACTGCTAGACATATTTGCACAGTTAATAATAATTTTTGAAACTAATTTGGAAAAGAGCCTTAATAACACTTTAAAAGTACTTGGTACGGTGTGAACGACAGGCCTACCGCCTTGTTAAAGCGCCGTTAAACCGGAAAAAAAAGTATTTGGTTTACAACTGTTTCACTTCTAATTAAAAAAATACACTGTACCTATCGCACTCCACACCACGTCCAGTGCTTGCGGACTGCGGGCAGCCCGCAAAACGCAGACCGCGTTCTGTCTGGCAGGGCCTTGGTGAGAACATCATACTTGGGAAGACGTGGTAACATTGATCAAAACAGCTTTCGAAGAAGATATAAGTAGATATAAAATGTCTAGGTCGGGGCTGGTGAGGCAAAAAGTGTACTTGCCTATTTCTTTTACGTTACCACTCAATCTTTCTAACACCTTTCTATTCCGGGTTAAAAAGTACACTGACATTATGAGATGCATTGGCATGGAAAACAGCAAAGTTCTTATCACCTGAGTTGATTACATAATCGTTGCTGATTAGAACCTTGTTTTCCACATGTTTGTATTATATCGGATGATATTTTCCAATTGATTTTTTTGAATGCATCATCAATTAATTAAGTATACTGCATATATCAGATGATGCTATTAGGAATTGTAATTAGGAATAAGACCTTTTTGTCGGATTATCAAAGCAGTTTTTTTGTTTTTGTTATTGCTTTAACAGTTTCGTTTACGTAACATACCTATTATTAATTTGCTAATGCACAAACGGCAAAAGGTGAGTTCGGTGCGAAGATTACCTGCACCTTTTTCGCATGTATGAATTCGGTGCCGCCTAAAAAAGGTGATGTACGAGTTCGGTGCGATCTTAATGACTTGTAAATTGATTGTTTGTTTATAATGTACTAGGTAGTTGCTTGTTAACAGTCATCCTGCTGTTATTAAGTTAGTAAATTATTTTGTAGATAGTTACATTCAGCAAGACTGTCCATTTCCTCTTTGAAGGCCATGCCTTGGGTTTATAGTAGGGTTAGGAGTAGTAATGAGGAGGGGCTCAAAGTCGGGAATAAATTTGACTGCCTATATACAGGGTGTTGCAAAAAACTTATGTCTCACCCTGTACAACACTACAGTTTGTTTTTCAGTATGACTTATAAAAAAATTGTAAAGTTAAGTGATGATTAATAACCTGTAAAAATAAATTAAAAAAATTGGTTTTAAAAAAATCAAGTCATTATTTCAAATCACCTAACTTTACAATAATATGCAAGAATTATTCCGATTTTTATGAAATTAAAAAATTATAATGTTTTAATTAACAGAACCATCCTGTATGTTTTAACTGAACCAACCCGTATGTACTATTTTAGTTTAAAAAGTGTTCAGGAACTATTTAGATGTGAAATTATTAAATAAAGTCAGATTGATCTTTTTATAAATCGAAAGTTGACACCTCAATAATTTCTGACTTTGAACCACCCTGTATAAAAAATTGTGACTGAAACCACATAGTTAGTGTTTGCATCCTAGACTTTTTTTTCAAAAACTTTTTCAGATGCTGAGTAATCAGAGGTGTCCAATTTTTGTTGGACACCTTAGAAGTATATTAATTTAATTTAATGTTTTGTTTAAATTCTAATTTCAGAAAATTAGTCAGGGAGAAGATTGCGTCATCTTCTCCTTACCGTACCCAATAGGGAAAGGCTTAATCACCAAAAGGCTGATCCCAATATCGAAAATAATATCAAATATCGATGTTGAGTACATCCAACTAAAAGAAGACGAGGAGAGGGATAAACATTTAATTTAATGATTTGTTTAAATTCTAATTTCAGAAAATTAGTCAGGGAGAAGATTGCGTCATCTTCTCCTTACCGTACCCAATAGGGAAAGGCTTAATCACCAAAAGGCTGATCCCAATATCGAAAATAATATCAAATATCGATGTTGAGTACATCCAACTAAAAGAAGACGAGGAGAGGGATAAACATTTAATTTAATGATTTGTTTAAATTCTAATTTCAGAAAATTAGTCAGGGAGAAGATTGCGTCATCTTCTCCTTACCGTACCCAATAGGGAAAGGCTTAATCACCAAAAGGCTGATCCCAATATCTAAAATAATATCAAATATCGATGTTGAGTACATCCAACTGAAAGAAGACGAGGAGAGGGATAAACATTTAATTTAATGTTTTGTTTAAATCCTAATTTCAGAAAATTAGTCAGGGAGAAGATTGCGTCATCTTCTCCTTACCGTACCCAATAGGAAAAGGCTTAATCACCAAAAGGCTGATCCCAATATCGAAAATAATATCAAATTCGATGTTGAGTACATTCAACTGAAAGAAGACGAGGAGAGGGATAAACATTTAATTTAATGTTTTGTTTAAATTCTTATTTCAGAAAATTAGTCAGGGAGAAGATTGCGTCATCTTCTCCTTACCGTACCCAATAGGGAAAGGCTTAATCACCAAAAGCCTGATCCCAATATCGAAAATAATATCAAATATCGATGTTGAGTACATCCAACTGAAAGAAGACGAGGAGAGGGATAAACATTTAATTTAATGTTTTGTTTAAATTCTAATTTCAGAAAATTAGTCAGGGAGAAGATTGCGTCATCTTCTCCTTACCGTACCCAATAGGGAAAGGCTTAATCACCAAAAGGCTGATCCCAATATCGAAAATAATATCAAATTCGATGTTGAGTACATCCAACTGAAAGAAGACGAGGAGAGGGATAAACATTTAATTTAATGTTTTGTTTAAATTCTAATTTCAGAAAATTAGTCAGGGAGAAGATTGCGTCATCTTCTCCTTACCGTACCCAATAGGGAAAGGCTTAATCACCAAAAGGCTGATCCCAATATCGAAAATAATATCAAATTCTATGTTGAGTACATCCAACTGAAAGAAGACGAGGAGAGGGATAAACATTTAATTTAATGTTTTGTTTAAATTCTAATTTCAGAAAATTAGTCAGGGAGAAGATTGCGTCATCTTCTCCTTACCGTACCCAATAGGGAAAGGCTTAATCACCAAAAGGCTGATCCCAATATCGAAAATAATATCAAATATCGATGTTGAGTACATCCAACTGAAAGAAGACGAGGAGAGGGATTCTTTATTCTTTACATTGCATTCTAAGAATTTCCGGACAGAATACAAAATATAAATTTTAATTTACTTTCTTTTTTTTCAGCACTAACAGATATGGCGAATCAAGCTCAAGACCGGGCTACCAACTCATACCTTGTAGAGGTCAAGAAGAGTAACGACTTCACCCTAAAAGAACTTATCATCCTTCTCAAAGGAAATTTAAATGTTAAGGTGAGTAAATATTATCAAATGATTAAATAACTTATTCCAACAGTAATTATTTATTTATTTGTAGTATTTTTTAAAAATAATTTTGTTTCTTCCCCATTCAGGTGGAGAACTTGAGAAAAATCTCTGAGGAAATACTGCATTTAAAGTTGGAGTATTTCATCAAGCCCAGCACTCTGGCTGAGAAAGTCGAAAGTCTTGGAGCGTACTTAACATTCACGCCAGCCTCCTCCAGTCTCGATCCTGAGGAGGCGGAAACGTTCTTCCGTCTTCATCTGAAACTTCAGAAGAAAAATTTGGTTAGGAAGAGCCCTATATCATCTCTTGGGCTTCCAGCTGTTCCATCGACATCGGAACAGGTGATATTTGATGAAGAGGAGGAGGAAGAGGAAGTGAGTATTAAAAAAAGAAAGAAAAAGAATTAAAATTTTGCGAATTTTATTCAAATACCACGTCAAAAAATGCGATGTCAAATTTGTAATCAGGATTGTGATAATATTAGGGACCATAATAGATCTGAAAGCCATTTAAAGAAAAAGTATGAACACTGTATTTGGAATTACACACCGGTAGAATCCTTGTTTCGAAATAACATAGTAACATTCTGGTTTAGAAATTTTAGAACTAGATTAGTTTCAAATTTTTTAAACAATAGTGCTAAAGATTTTTTTGCAGTTTGCAATGAGCAACTCAAAAATTCAGCTTTCAAAACAAATATAATATTGAAATGTATTTATAAGAAAAATCCGAATTTAACCCAAGAAATATCTTTTAAAACCAAAAATCATATAGTATTAATATCTACAAATTTAGCAAATTTATGGAATAACCTTATAGATAAGGTGAAACATGAAATGTCTGAATTTGAAAACAAAGGTTCTGGATGGACTTTGAAAAAAGTTTTAGGATTAGAAGTTAGAATAAAAAAGTATAACCCTCTGAGAGCGCGGTCATTCATTCTTTTACCACAAAAAAATAAAAAAAAGTTGTGCCGTAATAAATGTTAGAAATAACGATAATTTTTGTTTCAAATATGCCGTTCTTGGCAAAGAAATAATAGGACCAAATAAAAATTCAGTAATTCGTTATCAAAAATTGTTGAGAAATAATTTATATGATTTTGAATGTGTAAAACATCCTGTAAGTCTAGATGATATTCCGATTTTCGAAAAGAAAAATAATGTAAACATAAACGTTTTTGAATTTGCTAATGATGACATAGTACCTGTATATTCCATTCTCAAATGCAAAATGAAATCGATTTATTACTCTTACGAGACGGTGATAATTTTCATTACTGTTTTATATCGAATTTTAATAAATTATGTAGCATATTTCGTGTGAAACGTCAAAAAAGACCGAGGAAATACTTTACTTGCAAAAAATATATTCAAGTATTTGGAACTTAAATTTTATTAACCAATCATATTGGTAGTAGTTTATGTCACTATCAAAATAGAACATATTTGACATCTTTTAAAATACCTCATAATATTTTAAAAAGGACGCTATTCTCGATCATGACGTTAACGATAAAAATTCTTTTACTTATGCCATTCTAGGTAAATATTTTCCGAATTCTAGTGATATAAATCGTTGGTATCATAAAATTGATTTAAACTGGAGTTCATTAGAATATCCTGTGGATTTTAAAAAAAAATTCAAAATTTGAAATAGAAAACGATATAACGGTAAATGTTTTTGGAATTAATGAATTAGGAGATATTATTCCACTTAAAACAAACTATTGCCAAAAAAAAATTTGGTTCGATGTACTCTTACTGAAAAATGTAACACCAGATATTATACTATAACAAATTTTAATGGTCTAGTAAAAAATCAGAAAACTAAGAATAAACTCCCAATCTTTATATGTAAATCCTGTCTTGTACATTTCTTCAAAAGAAAAACGTATTGATCATACCAGACTATGCTCTTCTCATTCATCAACAAAAGTTCTAATGCCTGAAAACGAAAATAAGGAGCTTCAATTTACAAACTTTAGACATGAGCAAAAAGTTCCCTATGTAATATATGCCGACTTTGAATGTATATTACCTAAATTTCTGACTGCTGAACCGAGCAGAAAAGCTTCATATACAATGGAGTATCAAAAACACGTTCCTTTTTCTTTTGCGTACTACGTAGTAGGACCCGATATTGAAGACAATAAACTTTTCGTGTATGAAGGTAAAGAACAAGAAAATGTTGTTGATGTTTTTTTCAAGATGCTCTGTGAGGAAGCTAACAAAATTGATATAATATATCAAACAAAAAATAAGCAGAATAAAAATTGTATAGTAGATATTGAGAAGTTTAAAAGTACATTAGCATGTGAACATTGTCAGCTTCTTTTTTCGGATGATTTTCAAAAATGTTGGGATCACGATCACACGTCAAATGGTGAATTAAGACGAGTTTTATGTTCAAAATGTAATCTTATGTTTAAACAGTCGAACTTTATACCCGTATTTCTTCATAATTTTTCGGGCTATCATTCGCATATTATCTGTAGAGGACTAGGGTATGATAGTGAAGATATAAAAGTCATTCCCAACAGTAATGAAAAGTATATATCATTTACAAAGAGAATCACTAAAACCATATCTCTTCGCTTTATTGACACTTTTAGATTAATGTCAAGTGGCTTAGACAAACTAGTCAAAAATCTACCTAAAGAAAAATTTAATCATGTTAAAGAAAAAATTTCATCGGCAGAATTTGATGTCTCTCTTTTAACACGTAAAAGTGTATTTTGTTTATGATTACCTTGATAGTTTTTCAAAATTAACTAAAAAAAAAACTACCAAGTAAAAAATTGTTCTATAACTTTTTACATAAGTCCGATATTTCAGATGAAGATTATTCTTTTGCTCAAAACACATATGGAAAAAATTCAATATTAAAACAATGCAAGAGTATTGCTCTCTCTATTTAAGAGAGATGTTTTATTACTAGCGGATGTTTTTTAAGGAATTTAGATTAATTTGTTATAATATATACGGTATGGATCCTGCTTGGAGTTTCACCGCTCCAGGACTTGCTTTTCAAGCAATGATGAAGATCACGGATATGAAGTTCGATTTACTAACTGATTATGACATGCTTTTATTTTTTGAACATGGTATTAGAGGGGAATCTCTCAATGCTGTCATAGATATATAGAAGCCAACAACAAGTATATGCCAAACCTATATGATCAGTCTAAAGAAATTCCATATATTTTGTACTTAGACGCAAATAATTTATATGGATGGGCAATGTCCCAACCGCTTCCTTTTAACAATTTCAATTGGTTAGATGAAAATGAAATTTCATACTTTGAAAATATTGAGAACATATTGAATTTAAGTGATGGTCTTGTAGGATATTTCTTTGAAGTAACTATAGAATATCCGGATGTTTACATGAAACTCATAACGATTTTCCCTTTCTTTGTGAAAGAAGAGTGCCGATTGGAGTCAAATGAGGAAAATTAATGACGACACTAGAAAGAAAAGAAAAATATATTGTTCACTACAAAAACTTAAAACAAGCTTTCGAACATGAATTAAAATTGGTTAGAATACATAGGGGGATCTCTTTTAATCAAAAATCATAGTTAAAATGTTACATTAATGTGAACACTGAAAACCGTAAAAAAGCTAAAAACGATTTTGAGAAGGATTTTTACAAGCTAATGAATAATGCTGTATTTGGAAAAACAATGGAAAACTTAAGAAAACGAAAAGAAATTCACTTAGTTAGTGACGAAGCTAAAGCTTTAAAACTTATATCTCAACCCTGGTTTGAAGACAGACTGATAATTGGGAATAATCTTGTGGCCATTGAGATGAAAAAGAAGAAAATTCTATTCAACAAACCTATATACGTCGTTGCAAGCATTTTAGAACTCAGTAAAACTTTAATGTACAAATTCCATTATGACGTCATGATACCTAAATTTAGACAGGAAAAACTGAAAATATTATACATGGATACTGATAGTTTCTTTTACGCGGTTAAATCTGAAGATGTTTATCATGATATGCTTGAAAAAGAATTTCATAATATGTTAGATACTAGCGATTATCCCAAATCACACATATTATTTAGCGACAAAAATAAAAAGGTAATAGGAAAAAGGAAAGATGAAGTTAATGGGTCTATTATTCAAAAATTCATAGGTCTTGGAAGCAAATTATATGCTTTTCAAATATTTAATGATAGAAGTGTAAAGAAAAAAGCAAAGGGCATGGTTAAATCGGTGACCCAAAATCAAATTCGTTTCGAAGACTATAAAAAATGTCTTGATACAGGGAAAAAAATGTTCAGAGTACAAAAAAAAATTGTATCCAAAAAACATGTCATATGTACATATCAGTTTAATAAAATAGCGTTATCTAATATAGATGATAAACGACACATTTTCAATGACAATGTTAGTACGCTTTCTTATGGACACAAAGACACTAGTGTTTTATAACATAATTCAATAATTACTTTCATATAGATAGTAAAATTATTCTGTTTTTTTTTGCTTTTTTCCAAGAAAATGCTTCCAGCAATTCTAAAGCTTATCGAAGATATCCAGAGTCTTAATCCTCAAGAAAAACATGCTAGACTTGTAGCTCTACAAGATTATTTACACAATCTGCTCATCGATGAAGGCGGGAACCCAAACATGTTTTTCGCAAAGCAAATGTTGCTAATAAGTAATCACAGACCCTTAAAAAAAGAAACAGCATTTCACCTTGGTTTGCGAAATTTCTATTTAAAAAAAAATTGATATCTGGCATTTGAATGAAGAGGAAACAATATTAGATCTAATAGACGAAGCAAGAAGTTTGGATTTACTTCTTTGTGTCGTTTTTGATATTCACAATATTTTAAATCGGAAATTAAGGTTGCAGCAAGATTGTATCACACCTAATTTTAAAAAAATTGTTACCAGTATAACGAAAAAAATAAAAGAATTTTCAGAACATGACCCCCATTTGCTATTGATTCTCGACGAATTTTTTTAATGATTTCATTAAAAAAATAGAATTTATGAGAAATAAAGACAATCAATTTCATTAAATGTGGATATCATCAACCGATAAATTAAATTAGATACCTACAGTCTAATATTTTTTCTTCTTCTGTTTTAGGAAATACAGATAAAAGTTTTAAACCAGAATAAATTTATACCAACACGTGGAAGTCAGGAGGCTGCAGGTTTAGATCTAAAGTCTCCGGGCGATTATATAATTCCTCCGAAATCTAAACTTTTAATACCTCTAGATTTGGCAATTAAAGTTCCAAAAAGAACTTATGGACGACTTGCCCCCCGATCAGAGTTGGCTGCTAATTATTTCATTGATATAGGGGCCGAGGTTATAGATAGAGATTTCAGAGGCAATATTTCTGTATTACTATTTAATTTTAGTAGGCATAATTTTTTTATTTATGCAGGTGATAAGATTGTGCAGCTTATCATTGGAAAAATAGTAACACCCAATTATAAAATATGTAGGTCGCTTGATGACAGTGAGAGAGGTGATAGGGGCTTTGGTTCAACCGGACGTTAGAGAAAAGAAAAAAACATTTTTTTAATAATATACAATTTTTATTTTATCAATTCTATTCATAAGGTAGTTTATGAAAACATGCATTATCATTAAATATATATAACATTTTTTAAAAAATATTAAGATGCCTTGTACTTTTGAAACCAAAATATAATTTAACTTTATATTCTATTCTATTTTCTCTTGTATTATCAAAATTACATCAATCGTTCGAATAGATCTATTCTGTATTGTTTCATTGTTTTGTCTTTTTTCATGGTAGTAATTTTACAGCATTACTCAATGGAGAATAAGTAACCACTCTGTCATGAATTATGAGACAGTATAATGATGTTTTCGCTGGAAAATTTTCTGCAGCTTCCACTTCAATCTTTACATCAATAGTACTGGATTTGAGCGAATCGTTTTGTTTTGAACAATCAATAATAATTAGCGGGGAATATGTCCTAAAATTTGAGTATGTTACACCTACAGGAGTTTTTTCTTTATTATAGTAAGAATATCTAAATCTTGCAAACATTTCATATAGAATAGTAGTGGTTTTATCAAAATCTATATATAAATTATCATATGGGAAATTTTCACTATTTAAAAAAACTTTAATATTTCTAAACTTCACAGTATCAAATCGGGAATAGTGTTTTTTCAAATTTTGTACTTTATCTGTTTGAAAACCGAAGATAAGATAACGAGGTTATTCAGTTTGCGTCGAAGTCTTGACTTGCCATATTTCTTTATTGGTATTGGTGGGCAAAACAGGATATTCATACAAATTCCAACTTCGAAAAGCAATTTCAATTGCTGTATCATTTTGCACCTGTTTAAGTAATTGATACTTTTGAGTATCTGAAACTTGAATAAACGGAATTTTCCAAATAATTTTTTTTTTTATTTTTAGCTTAGGATCTCCATTATGTTCTGATGTTATTACAAGTGCATTTTATCATTGTTTGCTCGACGGAAAATGAGTTCTTGTTTTATGTTGACCAATATTTTTTTATAATCTTCAGCAAAACCTAGAATCAATTTCAGTGGAATACACACGTTCAATTCTGATCCATGACCAATATCCGCATTTGGATTGTTTTTAAACGGGTCCCATCCGCCATATGCATAGAGATTTTTTTCATTAGAATGAAATGACGAATAGCTTTTCATTGTTGATGTAATACCAGGATTTCTTGAACGATCAATTTCAATTCCACCTAATTCATATCTTATTTCTGGGAATAATGATAAAATCCCGAAAGAATCAACGTTTATTCGAGCTCCAGCAGGAATATCTGTTCCCTCACATTCGAAGTATACATAGCTTTCAGAAGGTAAGGTAAACACATCTTGTTGAGATATTGGAATTCTAATTTCATCATAATAATTGTAACTTGTAGAATAATAAGGAAAATGCGAATGAACTTCTTTCCTGACAATCCGATCATCAAAATAAGGTCTTTCTTTAATATTTAAAGCAGACATTATTTCTTTTTTACACTATACTTGAGCTTATATCCCAAATTGCGTAAAATTTCTTTGCTCCTGGGTGTTAACTGCTTTAGTTTCACTTTATTAATGACAGACTTTCGAGGTTTCAAGTCTCAAGTCACAGTACAGTGAACGGAAATTCTCATAGCGATAACGCGGAGCATGAACCCTAGGCTACGGCAGTGTAAGGAATACGTGTGTTGCCAATCGAATAAGCAAAGGAGACACCTTCTATTCATAAATTTACTCTCACATCACCATACTTTTGTCAAGTCCTCAAAAGCACCGAGTGCTGCCTACGTCTGTCTACCAATCACTAAAACTCGTATTTAGTCAGACTTTGACCATGAGCGGGAAGCCATACCGCCAGTTTTTTTTTAAGTGGGGTTTAACGTCGCTTTCAACTGCCATGGTCATATCACGACGGGGGTTTTACCCTCCATTCGTAGGAAACTCACAAACCTGCTACTCACATTGACCTCACCCAGCCTGAGTGGGGCCGGGAAAAGCCAGCGTCACGAGAATTAGAATTTGAATGGTCACCCATCCAAGTCTTAACCTCGCTGGATGTCGCTTAACTTCGGTGTTCTGAAGGGAACCGGTGTATTCAACATGCCATCGACGCTGGCTATACCGCCAGTTTGAAAAGTCAGAAAAACCGACAGAGCCCAGTCAGGTAGAGACTGAGGCACGACCTCTGGCAGTCCCCGGGAAAAGCCAGCTCCCAGGAAGTCGTTCAATTTGAAGCCGCAACATCTTCCGACATTGTTCTCTGAGCCCAAGAACGACCCCTTGGATACGCCAGATAACTCATCGATCGGTGTGGAACAAGCCAGAGGCGAAAGTTTGAGTTCCGGACTGATGATACCGGATTTACAGACCTTGCTGCCGCTCAATGGAACGAAATTTGCGGGGTCGACCGTTATCTGACCAGGTCACGAACTTTTTTTTTGATGCAGAAGTATTTGAGCACATGGCAAATCAATCAAAATTATACGCAGGATTAAAAAATAACAATGAGTTTCAAGTTACAGAGGGAGAATTGAAATGTTTCATAGGCATATTGATTCTTAGTGGTTATAATGTACTTCCGGGGGAAAAAAATATTGGGATGCCGGTGCTGATGTAGGAAATATTATGGTTCAAAATGCCATGCGCCGTGACCGTTTCATAGAAATCATGAAGTACTTGCATTTTGCAGATAATACTGTTATTGACTCGAGAGATAAACTGTGTAAACTTAGGCAGGTCGTACACTAAAGAAACGCGTTTCGTGAAACGAATTACATGCAACGAATTTCACGAAACGCATTTCACAAGACCGCGCACATTGGTGAAACTTTTTTAGTTCAGTTTCGTTCGTCATGTCATCCGATGAAGATGATATTGTCTACCTACATGAAAAATAAATAAATAAGAAACCTTTGAAAAATACTATCCTGTACCTACTGTTCACTTCTTGCGCCTCCATCTCCCATTTACTTTGGACAATGTCCCTGTTAGAATATTCTTTTAACTTCTAATTATATAGGCAGGGATACTTTTCTACAGTCTCTACCAGATACACTTGAAAGTCCATTTTTTTGTGAGTAGAAAAAAAAAGTTTAACATATAAAGAAAATCAATAAAAGATCTGTAGAAGCACAAAATTAATAATAATGTAATAAATATGTCGGGAGTTATGCTTATACTGGGTGACCTGTTGGCGGGGGTGCGCGGTTCCGGAACTGGTGACTGGTTCTTGGGGGTCTCGCCCTTGCTCCACGTGTCATGCTGGGGCCCGTGTACTGGGGTGCACGGACAACAGTAATGAGGCGGGGGGTAGGTGGAGACTGCCGGTGCCTTTTGCCTTGTCCGGGTCTGAGAGTTACCACCGCGATCATGTCACTTAGTACCCCGAATAGACTTGTAGTATTAAATGACGAGAAACATTAATGACTGAGATGATTTTTACTATAGTAAGAACACATTCTATCAGATGAAGCTAGCCCAAACACCCGGGCAAATTACCCGCAAGACGGCAGACCTTGCCCCATACTATACAAGAGTATGGCCCAGGTACAAGGTAAACGCCGTCAATACTAGCTGCTCTCTGGTAATCACCCCGTCCCTCCCTCTCTCAGTTTCTTGCCCAGAGAAACTCTTGAAGAGCGAGAGCATTTAAATGTCTTATGATAAAAACATGAGAACAAAAAGAGAGAGAGGGACAATCAATGAACAATACAAAGTTCAAGGAATCTCTTATAAGAAGTCTAATTGGTACAGTCCCTAAGCATAACAAAAGACAATCAAAACACACCATAACCCCGTGTATAACTCCGGAGCCTGGACCATTGTCAACAACAAGAGAGACATCACCGTCAACTAGGGAAGTCAGCTCTCAATCAGGAGATAACATTCCACCAATCCCCAATCCTGAACAATCACAGACAAAGGTACATATTTTGATTGAAATTCCTGGCTCTAAACGATTAGGGCCTGCACTTTGCGACGGAGCCCCGCTGCTGCTGATGATGCCTCAAGGTGATGGAATGTTATGGCTATAAAATTCTTTATCTCTGCCAATAGTTGCCTCGTGCCGTCCTACTATTTAAAGTTAATTCTCATGGACTTTGGCGCTAGTTGAATTCCTGTTCCCGCTTTGACTTGATGTATCGGACTTTGATGCAATTTGTTCGTGCAAATTGTAAGAAAAAATCTTCGCGAAAGTTTCCCTGTGATTGTCATTTTTGTTTACACTGGATTCTTCCGGTTCGTCCGACGACGAGTTCTGTGCTTGCGTTAACGTTGAAAAACCAACCCGCCTGTTCGGTTGTTTCGGCACCTCCGCTGATCGTAGATCTGACCGAAATGTCGAGCGAAGAAGAAACAGCCCAAGCGACTCAAGCCAAAGTTCATCATCAGATGAGCTCTTCGGACAAGGAACCCGGTTCTCCCCGGAGCGATCCCCTGGCTACGGACAATCAACCGGATGCCGATCTGAAAGCTCTTCTAGAAGACAGCGATCCAGACGATCCCAAAGTGGAATTCGAGATGAAACCTATCGAGAGTACGCAGGAAGTGTTTTCCAATCTCGAACGAGACCGGAGCCAACTAAAACGCAAACCGGGCGTGAAGTCGGGTCGGAACTCGAAGAAACTTCGTTTTGCGGATCCGGTAGCCACAGTCCTACGCTCTCCTGGTGTGTTGTTGAAAACGAAGAAGAAACCGATCAAACTCAACCGGCAACAACAGATGCAAATTTGGGAACAACAGTCTCACACAATGCTGATGTTTTTAATGCTGATCTGGGAAACTGGCGTGACTCCACGGCTGCTACAACCTCTGCTGACTCAGTTCGGCGATTATGCCCGTCGCCGTATGGATCTGGATCTGAAAAAGCGAGTCATGCAATGGTCGGAGGCTGTTGCCATCGTTATGCAGAAGCTCGGCGCAGAACTCGAAACTTGCTCCTGGGCGCGTTTCAAACTCGCCCTCTCCGGTCTTACATCCTACACGATATTTATCGCCGATCGTCTACCCGAGCCTCTTTACGAGGAATTGATGCGCTGCTACGAACGTGCAATTCAACCTATTTCGTTGTCGCCACATACAACGACCACTGTCACGTCCTGCACGACTGCACCTACAGACAGCGGTCAGTGCCGATGTCGGCACATCAGACAGATTGAAGAGTTCGTTGGGGCGGCCCGGCGAAAAAGATACGTTGTTCGGCAGTACAGATTTGGCCTGCAACGATGCTCTAATACCCTGCACTATCTCCAAAAGGGAGGGCGAACGATTCGTCACGTTCAAATCGGAAGGCAAACCTGGCAAACCTTAATTATTCTCAAACAACTTTCGAGATATCTTTGATATAAAAACTGCTCCCAAAAATATATTCGCTTTAGTCTGCGAGTAGAGTTCAATCAATTTTCAATCAAAACTTCTAAGTGTTACGTTGTTAGGTCAGTTACGCGAAAATGAGTGAAAATTCGAGAAATCCATCAGCTAAAAAAACTTGTATTGTTCGACCAACTCCTAGACATCTGAGTTCTACAGCTTTGTCGAACAATCGGTTACGGACAGCGATCTCGCTAATTCGTGACAATTTAACACTGCTTCGGGAAAGTTTATCCGAAGCACAAATTTTACAATTATATCGCGGCGAAAATTTTCAAAGTCATACTGAAGTGGCGGATTCACCTGTGTCTGATGAAATCGAAAATCAAAATTCCCCCATTTCATCAGACACAGATTCTGATGAAACGCACTTTTCAGAGTTGTATGGGGTTGAAAATTTCAACATAAATATTTTAGGGTCTGATGTTCCAAATCAGGGTCTTCCCGAATTTGAAACATCACCGGGGGGAGATGTTCCAAATTCCCCTGTGATTGGAATGTTACCACATGATTTTAATTCTTTTACCGGTTCACACGTCTTTGAACCTGATAATCGTGTGTATGTGACTCCAATTCATAGATCCCCTATGCTTGGAGAAACATCACGCGATTGGGGTTCTTCTACTCCTCCGCTAGTCTTTGAACCTAATAATCATGTTGATCCATCTCATGATTCTTCCATGTTTGGAACAACACCAGATTGGGGTTCTTTTACTAGTGAAGGAGACGTGTTCGAATCGTTTTCTCCCCCAATTCCACAAGATGATTTGGAAATTTTCGATTCATCCTCTATCATTGTTATATCTTCCGACGAGGAAGATTAGATTTTTTTTTTTTTTTTCACGATCGATTAGACCTCCGCGCTTTCTATTGCTCACGCTTAGACTTCCGCGTTTTTAGTTCAGTGATATTGATCCAGTAAATGGTAAGTTTTGTATAATTAATATTTAATATTACACTACTGATAGTTTTTGTTTTAAGTCATCCACTAAAAGTGTACTACGAGTGTTGACAAATAATAAGAGTTTTCACCCTTAATATATGTCAAACAAGATAGTGCTGGAATATTCTTGTGGAATAAATTGAGTTGAATTTTTTTTTTTTTCTTTTTTTTCCCTCGGCCGACGTCTACCCTCTTTTCAAAGGCATGTATTCTCGGCTTAGAACCCCTTATACCCACTACTCCCGTACCAATTTGCTGTGGCCAACGAGAAGAATCAATGGTGGAAGGGAGCGACTTGGCGCCTGACGACAACCTATGCAGAGAATTCGGACTTGGCGATTGCAACGCAGCACTACCTGAGAGCGGTGGAACGACACTTCGCCAAGGGGCTGGTGGGCGAGCCAAACCGGGAACAGGGATTCGGTTCCTCCACTGGCTTCGGCAGTTTCCAACGTCGCCACTAGACGCCATTCTACAAACTCGACAATGGGCGGACTCCGAGTTCGGTTTGACTGTGCACCGTGGATCGACTATCATAAACAAGGTTCTCAGTAATTACGCTCTATATTTGAATGACACTTCTATGCGTGATTTGTATAAAAATTATTCTAAGTTAGACGCAACCTCGTTGCTATTTGCGGCTCCTTTGGGTAACATGACGTTGCAAATCGTGTTATGAAGTTCTCTCTCCAGGGGAAAAGGTTCAAAAGTTGCTAGATTGAAAACCAAACGAGTTAACACAGTATGTGACGCTTGTGAAATACCCCTTTGTGTACAATGTGCACCCGCACACCTGAAATTATTCACAAAACGTCCTGAAAACAATCCCTAGTAAGGAATAAGAAGAAAGAGGGAGAGATAGAGAGAAAGCATTTTACCATTGACGTGTTAAATTTATTTTCATGTTAATCATTATTATTTGTTTAAAATTAAAATAAATAGGTTCAAGTTGATTATAACAATAAAAAACTTTTTGTTTCACAAAATAATACTATGTACTCGCATAGATTGTATGGCAATGAAAAACGACCTGAAATTCGAAGCCCTGCAGCCCCAGTTCTGTTTGTCAGATTCAAAGTCCGCTCGGTAGAAAAAAGTAATATACAGTATAAAACACGTAGGAAAGAAAAAACACCTCAATAGGTGTACCACCGGTGAGTAGTACAAAAAGATACAAGTTTTGCGGGCAATCCTCACTTTTGAATCTTCGCGGCACAAGTTGACTAGTGGCGCGCTCTGGTGGTGACGTCAAGAACTGAGCACAGTGTTGCCGGTTGAACTGATTCGCGCGCACTTTTGCGATGTTGCCATTGGCGCCAAAAGTTCTGCACAGTGTTGCCAGTTGTCCACTTGCATTTTTGAAATGTTGATGATTTTCTTTTTTTTTGTTGTTTTCATGGTTAGTGGTGCGCTCTGGCGGCGATGTCATGAACGATTTTTTCGCACCAATCGCATTTTTACGATGTTGTCGTTGTCAACAGAAAGTCGCATGCAGTGTTGCCAGTTGTCCACTTGCATTTTCGCAATGTTGCTGTTTTTCTTTTGTTCTTCGTGAGCGAAATAATTGTTTACACCTCAAGATAGAGTGTGGTGCTCTCTAGTGGTGATGACATGATCTATTTTTGTTTTTATCGTTTCCACATGCTTGAAAATAGCTGATGACATCGTACTTTACATTTATAAAAACACAAATAATGGAGTCATCATATCGTAGATATCTTTTATAGCCCATGAAATCAGACTATATTCAATATGGCTACCGTTATTACGTTCAAAAACATGTAAGACCTATAATAATAACACTCTTTCTTGGAAGGCAACCACAAAGTGAGGTTAATGCTTAAGGTTAATGAGTAAAAAAAATGTCTTACATACTTAACAGTTTGTTGAATGTAATATCTATATGTATATTAATATAATTATATCTAATGTGAGTTTTCTTTATCAATTATCTACTGTTTTTAACGAACAGGAAGCGATGATCAGGATGCGAATATTTTTTTTATCTCCCCTTTTTTACATTAAAGAGATAACATTTTAATTTCCCGAGAACACAAAGCGGCTGTAGATATCAGTTTCCTGTCATCGCAACATATAAAAAGTCCTAAAAGTGCTCGTTTTTTTTATTATTATTTCATCTTTCTTCGTGAGACCCCGACCACCTAGTGCTGAGTGTTTTTTGAGACGGGGGGTGGTCACTCTGATCACTCAGAGTGACCCCCTAAAAATAAATTTAAAGTAAAAACAAATATCATAAGTTCCTAACTATCATAATTTTTTTTTTATCTTTTTTTTATTATTTTTATCAGTGTTGTTTCTCTTGCGGTTTTCCTTACCTTTTTCTGTGGTCGTCTTATCACAGTCTTTTCTTTTTACCGTTAAAAAAGCCTGCTATATAAAAGAAAAAATGAAGTAGTCCATATACTTCACTTCTCTTCATGGGAACTTCCACAGTCCATGGTGCACCACCAATTTTGCAACACAGCTGAATGGCTACTTTGGTGGCAATGGATAGAGTACCCTTGGAATTGAGATTCTTCTTCACAATCACCTAGAGTGGAGGAATAACAATAAACAAGCTGTAACTATTTGACAGAAATAGAGACTGCAATGAAATTCACAAGACATCTTATTCATACTACAATTTACAAGTTTTTCATAAAATTTATAGACTGTAAAACTGAAATATTTTTTGTTGTTGTTAAACTACCGTTTTTTCGCGAAATAAGAACAGAGAAGAAAAGACTTTCTGTCCTCCTACTGTATCTTCGACAACCCTTTATTCAAAATAAAAAGTTAGTACAAAAAACATTATTTCATTGAGATTCTATTAAAAATAAAATATTTCTTTTCTACACAAGCAACGTTGCAAGTCTTCAATGTTTTAAGAATAAAATCAAAATGGCAAAACATACTATCATAGTAAGACAAGTATAAAAAAAAAACTAGTAGTTCTATGATCTGTTCAAGCTTCTTTTTAATCCTTTCTCCCTTTCTCGTTTGCTTACTATGTTTTAGTGACTTCTGAACAACAGACACCCACCACTTCGCACGACAACAACCAAGGGTGGATATTTGTAAAACGCGAGTCTTCAAGACGAAAAACCGAAGATCTCGTAATTTTGCTGAAAGGACTCTTAGGAGGGGTATGTACTATCTTAATAAATCATAACAATTGAAATAGCTTATTTCTCTTCAGATGATTTCTAAATTATATGCTCGAAACGTTAATATCATCAGTCATCAACACAGATAGTGGCGGTAATCTGATAATATTGAACCTATCGATTGTATAATTTTCGTTTTCAGAGAAAAACTTATTTTTGCGATTATTAATTATTTCCGAATTTTCTTTTTAATTGTTCTCAGACCGCAGAAAAAATAAACGAAAGCAAAATAAAATGTGTGCTACCGTATAAGATCAGACGGGAAACGCTAAATGCAAAAATCAAACTTCTCATACGAGATGTAGTTTTCCACATGAGTCGACACAATCTAAACAATGAAGAATTTGCGACTTATATGCGCTTATTCGAAGAACTTGTTGAAGAGACAGCTGATGAAGACGCTGAAGATGATGATGTAGACGATGGGGAAGATACGACAGTCTTAGATCCGCCGCCGTCCAAAAGAACGCGGAGGAAAGCAGAAAAGAAAATAGTGAGTTAGTTAATAATTATTATATTTTGAGTTTATATTTTTTTAGTTTTTTCAAAAATGAGTAATGAGGAATCGTCATCATTTTGTCGAATTTGTAATATCCAATATAGGGATTCAGCTGTTCGTCATAATGCGAGCAGATTTCACATTAACAACATTAACCAATCTTGCAGGTATCCATGTACACCCATTGAAAGTGCATTATCCAACAATATTAATACTTTTTGGTTGAGAAACTATAGAACAAAAACAAAAACTATAGGTCAGAACCAGCATGTTTAAATCTAATTCCATCTTGAAATGTGTGTACACAAAACCTCATGATGCTAGGCTTAGAGAAGAAAAATCTTTCAAAACTTCGAAAATGTAATTATGAATGTGTATATGTATGTATTGTGTACCCATCCTTTGTCATTTATTGCATGTTGGCGTAGTTAACTTGCTATGCCTGCATGTGTAGACAGTACCATTAAAAAAAAGAAGAAAAAAAAAGAAATGTCATAATTACTTCTGCAACTGACCTCGAATCAGTATGGGAAGATATTATTGAGAAATTAATGTCCGAAATGACAGAATTTCAAAGCAAAGGTAGTGGCTGGTCTCTTCTCACAGTACTGGGTCTGATGTCATATACAAAAAATTAAAAAAAGTCAATATACATTTGATAGGATTCGAATAAGTTAATCCCTACGATATTTAGATTGCTAGTATATTGTTGAACCACTTCACATCATTTCAATATTGTTCTTCTTCTTCTTTTTAGGGAGCATGTATCTACCCGCACTGTAATCATCACAGATCTTACTCAGCTGTGAATTATTGCACATATCACGCAAAGGTAAAAACATCCAGGTATTGTCGATATGTCGGCTGTTTTTTTACGACAGATTTTGTGTACTGCTCATCACAATATACAGTCTTTAAAGATACTAAAGCGCGAAAAAAGTGTAGTCTCTTACTAATGGGGGGAATTCTTTTAGTGCTGAATTAACTGGATTAATCATGACAGAAATTAAACATAGAATCAGAGAGGACTTCTACTTTTCGATCACTGAGGATGATGAGTTAATACACTTTTTTTTCTCGTTACTCTCCATGAACGACATCAATCAGATTGTTAGTGAGTTATCTAACGATCTTCACTATGCAAATTATAATTATATAGGTGAACTTAGGAGAACTGCTATATCTCGAATTCAGGTATTTTCTGAACCTGCTCAGATATAAAAAAAATGTAGGTACCTACATTGTTCTCTCATTTTCTTTTTAATTGTTCTCAGGCCGTAGAAAAAATAAACGAAAGCAAAATAAAATGTGTGCTACCGTATAAGATCAGACGGGAAACGCTAAATGCAAAAATCAAACTTCTCACACGAGATGTAGTTTTCCACATGAGTCGACACAGTCTAAACAATGAAGAATTTGCGACTTATATGCGCTTATTCGAAGAACTTGTTGAGGAGACAGACAGCTGATGAAGACGCTGAAGATGATGATGTAGACGATGGGGAAGATACGACAGTTTTTTTGATACAATAAAGAAGTGGTTCCTCGATATTTGTCTTGAACAGCTCAGAACCAGCACGTTTAAATCTAATTCCATCTTGAAATGTGTGTACACAAAACCTCATGATGCTAGGCATAGAGAAGAAAAATCTTTCAAAACAAGAAATGTCATAATAATATCTGCAACTGACCTCGGATCAGTATGGGAAGATATTATTGAGAAATTAATATCCGAAATGACAGAATTTCAAAGCAAAGGTAGTCAAATTCCTAAGATACCAGGGATTTGACAGAAATCACCCAGGCTTCACTTGGGTGTCCGCATGGCGGTGCTTGGCGGGGTAACTTACTGCTTATGCAGGAATGGTCACATTTCTCATACAAACATTAAGTCACCTCGACAATCGTTGCCTATCAGTCGGGTGGGACACGGAGGCTTGTAGTAGCACCCTTAGGGGTGACCCAAAATCGGAACCAATGGTGGCCGTGCTAAGTTGGACTTTGTCCATAAATGCCGAACGACTGGAACGGGTTAGGGTCTAGTAGTGATACTAGAATAAACTTACCGACTACTACGAGGGACAGTCTGCCTGCGCCAACAGGTGGCCTTCCGATCACGTCTTGGTTATTTTATTTGCGCTTATTAAACTATCTCGATTAAACTAATATTTGATAAATCATTCATTTGATATAACATAACTCATCCTTTGACTTGCAGTTAATCGCTCTGAGTTAAATAATATCCAACATTCAGTTCTCTCGAGTGCTAACTTTAGTAATCGCACCGTTACTAGCTTGGTATATTCACCACCAACATACCAGCAATCAGCGTCCAACTAACAACTATGGACGCTCCATCGGCGAGCACCGCTCGCCAGGATCCCCTGGAGGGGGGTCCCATCCTGGAGGAGGGGGGAGGGGAGGTTCAAGTCCTCCCAACGGAGGTGGGTGGCCCACAGGGCCTTCCACCTCAACCTCAGGGCTCTGGCCCTGGAGGAGACAACGTAGGGGAGCTAGCTCCCCTACAACAACCGCTAAGCCCCAACCCTCCGAGTCGGGAAGATCCGGAGCCAACAGGTCAGTCGATGTTGCAAAACTTAGATCTTGTATCATTGATTTTCCGGGGTTAAGTGGCAGAGAATGCCTAAGGCATTAAATTCGCCCCGGATTACAAAACAATTGTAATAAAAATTAATATTTCTTTTTGTACATATTTCTAGGTTTTTTTTAATTTATTGTTATATTTTTGTTGTTGTTGATGATTGTTTTGTAAAAAAAAAATAAAGTGTAAATGAATAAATAAAAATAAATAAATAAATGGCTGGTCTCTTCTCACAATACTGGGTCTGTTGTCATATACTAAAAATTAAAAAAAGTCAATATACAGTTGATAGGATTCGAATAAGTTAATCCCTACGATATTTAGATTGCTAGTATATTGTTTAACCACTTCACATCATTTCAATATTGTTCTTCTTCTTCTTTTTAGGGAGCATGTATCTACCCGCACTGTAATCATCACAGATCTTACTCAGCTGTGAATTATTGCACATATCACGCAAAGGTAAAAACATCCAGGTATTGTCGATATGTCGGCTGTTTTTATACGACAGATTATGTGTACTGCTCATCACAATATACAGTCTTTAAAGATACTAAAGCGCGAAAAAAGTGTAGTCTCTTACTAATATAAAAAAAATGTAGGTACCTACCTACATTACTTTTCATTTCGTTGAAGGTATTTTCTTATTGTTCTTCTTTCAAACAAAAATAAACTCAATAAATGACTGATTCCTCGTTAAGTTACTCATGATATTTTTTTTAACAAAAAATAATACGTATAATTACTATTATTATACTTTTAAACTGGTAGTCAAGTGGTTAACGCGCTAGTCTGCTAATCCGGGTAGCGTAGGGATTCGAAGACACCCAGTGGGATGTGAATCACATTTTTCCTCTTTATTTTAAGTTTTTGACCACATAATAAATACGACTCTGAGGGTTAGGTGGTAGAAAATGCTTTGAGCATTAACCTAGTCTGGTGGTTACATTCCACTAAAGAGTATTATTATTATTATTTAATCATTTAAAAGAACCCACAATTATAATTCATGACTGATTTCTTGTTGCTTATGATATTTTTTTCAAGAAAAAACTAACACTTAATTAACTACTATTCTATATATTATTATTATTTATCCAATCATTTAACCATTTATTATTTATCCATTTATACTATTCATTTAACCATTATATATTATAATATATATTTATCTTTATTTGTATTATGATGTTACAATTTATTATATATTATTATCATTACACATAATGGATGGCACGGGTTATAGTTAACTTCAAGTACAAATTCACTCTCAGGGAAAAAACTAACACTTATAATAATAATTATTATAAGTAATTATTATTTACTATTCTATATTATTAAAGATTTCTCTTTTTTTAAAGATTTCCTTGTTGAAAAACTCCTCAAGTTTCGAAAACCTAAAAAGCCTCTACCTACTCTCTCAAGCTTCAAAATCCACGGACCTACCCTCCTACCAAAGCTTTAAAATGAGCAACCTTAATCAGGAAAATCTTACGCTACCCACTAGCTTCCAGATTGCGACTCAACACGACCACGAGCTGCCATCCCTGAATCCCTTGTCCACACTAGCACCTGCCCCGCAAATAGCGACCACCACTATCCCTGTTGCTACCACCTCAGATGCACCTCCTTCGGACAACCAATTTGCTCCAACCCCGCCTATTAATCACAAGATCGCGCTTAAATACGAGTTTTTGACTCACTTTGTACGACATCCGCTAAAACCAGTCTCACGAACTACAGTCAATACTTTTACACCGACGCCGTTTAACATGTATGATATCATACATTACATGGACCAATTAGTACAGACTAACGACGACTTTCACCTCGAAAGCCTAGCCTGGCATCCACTACTAACTCGGATCTATTATGGAATCCTTTTCATAAAACAAACACTCCGCGCCGCCCAACATGCTAAGCTCCTTAGCCTATCTACTTCAGCGCAACTGACATCGCTACTCGACGACATTCCACCTGAGTCTCTCACAATAGCTGGACCCTTAGTCCCTATTTTCCAGAACCTCGCTGTGTCACAGCCCAAATCTTCACGGTTTAACATTGTATCACCAATGTACTCAAGATATGGACCTGACCATGCAAGAGACCTAATCTCTGCAGACTACTCTGTCGCTTTATGCCTGCCTAACATTCCCATTCTACTTCATTTACTTGACCAATTGAAGATCGGAAATGATAACGCCCCCATCCTCTATGACGGAAATTACTTCCGTAATGATCATGTACACGCACTACTCGGTAACCAATTCGACGCCGAAAATTGGACCCAGCACCAGCGCTTCGCGTTACTCACCCCTGGATTAATTAGAACCCCTGAATCCGATGAGATACTAGACTATCAGTTTAGAAATCTTATTGAAGACGTTGAACTACCCGTTCCAAATGAAGACGACGACCTACGGACCCCATTCAAATTCACATACATGGTGAATCCCACTTGTTATTATTATTTTTCCATTCATTTAACCATTATATATTATTAATTAACCATTCTTTTAACCATTAGTTAACTTAAGAACAAAAGGAATGTTTTTTCAACACTAACAATAATTATCTACTATTCTATATTATTATTTATTCAACTATTAATAAATTAACCATTCTTTTAATCATTAGTTAACTTAAGAAAAAGAGGAATGTTTTTTGCGAAATCAACACTAACAATATTTGTCTACTATTCTATAATATTATTTATCCATTTATACTATTAATTAACCATTCTTTTAAACATTAGTTAAATTTTCATGCTATACTTTGAATCTACCTCACTATGGGAATCATTCGCGCTTATTATTAATCCTAGGATAACTTACTATTTGGCTTGAGAAACTACTTTTTACTATTTGGCTGCTGAAAAGCTTGAGAAAACTTACCTATTATAAAACAATAAAAAACACTATTTTCTTACTTTTATAATAATAATAATCATCATCATCATCATCATCATCATCATCATCATCATCATCATCATCATCATCATAATACATTTATTGAATTTTATTATTATTCTATATTGTAGCCTAATGTCAATTCAAACTAGATGTCTATTTCTAGTCATTTTCTTTGTTGTAAGTATTTAAAGTACATGTTTTATAAGAGTAGCTATCTATACCTAACCATTTCACTATTAGTTCGATAATTCACGTAAATTAAATCAAATGCCAAATATTTTCTATTATGTATATTGTAATTTTCTGTAGATTGTTTTTTAGTATTTTATATATTTATTTTTATAGGTAAAATGTCGTTGTGTATATGTGTATGTTTTGTATTTTTTATATTGGTCTATATTTATACACCAGGTTTTTAAGACTAGTATCCAGTCTTTTCAACCGTTGAAATTTTCTATTTCAGATTATAGATTATTTTTACTTTGAATACCATTACCATTTTTCAGTGAAACTTTCTTTAGTACAATCGTTTCATTTGAATACTTTCTTTCTCTATTCCTTCATCGTGTAACCGTATGTGTGATACTGAGCTCGAGTGTTTACAGCTGATCTTTAACAATTTACCAAAATGCCAAAACGATACCGCCGCAACAAACCTCGCTCAAGTAATAATCGCCGTTCTACTCGCATGCGTTCTCGCCGTGCTGGGTGTAACACTTTGGTTGCACGTAAAGAGTTTCAAGTCGTCCCCCCGCCAACTGGACAACATGGAGTGCACTCCCCCGATTGGCTCACAAAGCTCATTGATTACGCAGTCATAGCTGCCCGTATAGTCCTACTTCTAGCTACATCTTCTATTGGGTCAATATCGTACCCGCTTGCCATCGCACAGGTAATTTATTTATCTGCTGAGGATTTACTGATAAGACATCGAGTTAGTTATCAAGACTCTGGAACAACACGAAAAATTGTACCCTTCGACCAGTGCAAAATAGTGTCTGTAACAGCAACTCTGTCATCCTCTGTAGCGATGAAGGACAAGGCAGGAATATATTTGGTCTCTATCCTCCCTGTCACTGAAGATGAATCTGATGCTTTGATCGCCAAGCCACGGGTTGATCTACCGGTTGATCTAATTGGACCTTTGAATACTGATCAGCGATTCAAATGTTCTACCGGTAATACAAGTAGACCAATCTCTTTCACTTGGAAGCCAACCGGATATAATGCCTCCTATTTTACCATTGGGGATCCCGCTCCAGGAGCCGGTACTTCTGTCGTTGGTGGACGCTATACATTCAAAGTCCTGGTTTCATATCAAAATTTTGCTAGTGACGGAAAAGTTGCAGACGCTTTTATAATACTTTTATTTTGTGTTTACTTGCTTACCGTATTAATTAACTTTTTGACAAAAAGAGGTTTACCTCTTTTGACATAGGTACAAAAGTATCTTTTCATGTTTTATTTTATTTATTTTTTTTTTAATGTGACAGCTTATTTTTTTTTGCATATTTATTGTGATATTTTTTAAACTTATACCTACTTGTACTTTATTTTTAATATTTTCATATGTGTTACCATTTTATGTTTCCAATGTTTGTATTCTTATATAGGGTTATTCCCGTTCAATAAATATACTTATTACTTATTATAATCTATAATATTAGCTATTTTAATCTATTTTTGATTTTTCCTACTATTTTTCATATGATTTTTCATGCCAATCTCCAAAAATTGTAAAATAATAATACAAATAAATAAAATCTAATCTAATCTATTATTCTATATTAAAATATATTATTCTATAACTTTATTTTGAAATCACTTTATTGTATGTGTATTCTTTTATATATACTTATATAACTCTCTCTCTCTTTCCAGCTTATAAAATAATTTGCACCTCATTACTGAGCGGATAATAGTTTATCATTCTATCATGAATTATAAGAAAGTAAAGACTGGTATTTAGGGGGAAATTTGCTGTAGCCTCAAGTTCAACTTAAACATCTATTATTCTCGTTTTTAATGAATCATTCTGTTTTGAGCAGTCAATCGCTATAAGTTTTGAATTCGTTCAGCAACAAGTTTGAATTCAGATTTGTCGAACCGAAATAACTATCTCTAAATTTGCTCCACATATCATACAGAATTGAAACTTCCTTTCATCGAAATTAACATCCAACTCGTCGTAAGGTACTTTTTCCGAATTCAAGAAAACCCTTAAACTCTTGAAGTTGGCCGTGGCAAATCGACTGGCAAAGGCTTTGTAACTTTTTTTTTATATAAGTTTTGCGTGGGTTACGTGCTGGCAAAAAATCGGCTGAGCCAATGATCCAGTTGCCTTCCAACGGAAGGAGAGGATAGCGTTAGTCATCCCCACCCCCCGCCGGGAGACCCCTGGCTATGTGAAGCCTGACCGGCCTTCAGGGTTGTCCCCTGGTCCCTGTCTGCCTACATCCGGTCAGGTAAACACTAAAAAACCATCCCGCAACCCCTGCAAAGCTTTTCCAAACCGTGCGGGAACTGGTAACAATACTTCCACACGGCAACCAATAGATAAACAAACTTATAATTACAGAGAAATAAAATTATAAAATACATATAATATGGGTATATCTAAGGATAAATTATACAAAGACGGTGTAGCAGAATGACGTACATACACCGGCCACGGCATAGGAGTATCATTGATCATACAAATAGGACAAAACAAAACTAAACTAAACAGACCTAAAACTAGGTTAGCAATTTAGCGAATGTATTTACAGCGACAATGTGAGATGAGGTCTGAAGTTCAGACTCCGCATGAAAATAAACAACAGACTACTCTGTTTCGTGTAATTTGTGTATTTCTCAGATAGTAATAATCTGCCTACCGTATAGAGTACAGAGTACACCTCATCATCTCGTAATCTTACAAAAAGTTATAGTCTTCTATTTTCAACTTCATACTTCATACTTGGTAATATGGCGTGCGATTCGCTCTGGGATGAGTGGTTGACCTCATGTTCGGGGTGCAGCCCCTCCATTCCTGTTAAAGAGGAAAAGGAGCCGACCCTCGACGAGCCCGAGGATAAAGGGAATAGATTTTTGCGGGCGCTGTCGCGGTCTTTTAAGACCAAGAGGATCCGACCACCTGGAGCGGCGGTGCCAGATGTCGCCGTGAGCTCGCCCGGGAGCTCGTCTTCCCCCCAGCTCAACTTGCGAGAGTGTCCTCCCCCGCCCACCATGGAGTTGGAGATGCAGGAGAGGATACTCCTGAGCCGATTATGTGACGATAGGTTATTCGGAGCAGTGCGTTTACTGTTGTGCTTTTTCCGCGAGAGGAGAACAACTGTTTTACCGACAGGTGATTCGTATGTAACTATGATTACCAGAATTTCTGGGGCAGGTTTACCTGTTGACCTAGATATGTTGGAGACAATATATTTTAAGTTTTTGTCTTTCAAGGGGCTGACTAGGGAAGAAGTTAGGGAGGACCTGCAGAATGCAGAAAGGCTTTATAACTATCACCTCCATTAGTACAGACACCATACATCTGGGTTTCTCTATTATTGGCGAAGTCCTGATGGACAGATTTGCTTGTTGGTATTACTCGTATTTGGAAGGAGCGGGTATTGATAGAGTCAGCTTCTAAATGCCATGCTAACAGAACTGTTGTGCTGTACAACATGTAAATATCCTGCTGTGGAATAGGAATTCTTATCTCGTCATCATAGTTGTAACTCGTAGCAAGATATGGATACTCACTATCCACAATGGGTTTCTTTTGTCACAATGCGTTCGCAAAATAAATGGGTTCTTTAAGATTTAACACATTCATTTTCTTTTTGCACCTATTTACTTCCACACTAAAATCAGCTATGATATTAAATCAAACACCTTGGACAAGGTGTGAAGAACGCCTATACAAATAGACAGCGCGGCAGGGTGTATTAAAGTTAATACGCTTGGTTTATTTAATTTAATATAGCAAAGTGAGATGGAAGATACAAAAGAAACAATTCTAATGTTTATGATAAGAAAAATACTTGAAGCAAGTATAGAACTCATGCAGGTCAAACCAATCAATCAGCAGCATAAGAGTAATAATTATTATGCATAATTATTATGCGCAACGCTAAGGATACAAAACAAGCAAATTCCAATCCAGAGCATGTTGACCACACAGTCCTCAGCGTATCCGATAGCTGTTACTAAACAAGGATTCAAGAAGTACAATGTCCCGGAAGAATTTGTGAGGCCGAATGCTCATAACAAACTTGTAGAATAAAACCATCTCCCTGACAGGATCATGGCAAAAACCTCACAGGTATTTTGCTAAAAAATATTCCGCGCATTGCTGCAGTCAAAATAACACAGATCATAAATGCTGCGTTTAAATTGAAATATGTACCTCTGGCAAGGAAAATCAGTGAAATAAAAATTATTCTGAAACCTGGAAAGCCAGAAACTGAACTTACATCATACCGGCCAATATCTCTTTTACCGGTTCTGTCAAAATTATTCGAAAAAATACTGAACAAACGCCTTCTTGTAATTAGAGAGGAAAAAAAACTGATACCTAACCATCAGTTTGGATTCCGCTCACAGCATAACTGCATTGAGCAGGTACACAGAATCACTTCCCAAATTGAGAAAGCTATTGAAGATAAAAAGTTTGCTCCGCCATTTTTCTTGACGTTTCTCAAGCATTTGATAAAGTTTGGCATGTGAAGGTCTGAACTTCAAACTAAAAAAAAAATCTTCCTCAAAATCTTGCTGAAATTCTCGAGTCGTACTCATCAGACCGGTACTTCAGAATTTCCTTCCTTCAGAAATTCAGAACCTTCAGAAAACAGAAAAAAACTAATTTCCAGTGAATTTGAGCCAGTGTTATGTAGTTATGTCAGAGAAAAAAATCATAGATGTGTTCAAATTCAGAGTATTTAAATCAAATCAGTGAAGACTCATTATTGAATAATGGCAAAAATCAGTTCAGCTTCGAGTTTGGAATCATGTAAGTAATTTTTATTGAAATTTATCTTTCCACCTAACCAAGCTTTATACATTATCTGATATCTAAGTATGTAAATTTAGTTAGAAAGCTCATGTAAGTTTAAACACCAGAGATGATTAGTATTTTTATATATATATAAAAAAAATATCAGTGTAGCAGGGGAAAGATTCTTCATCAAAACAATTTGTATTAATCAATTCATTAAAATAACTTAATCGCTTCAGTGAAATAAAGGAAAGGACTAAAACAAAAAAGTAGTCAGGCTTTAACGAAGTTATTTACTCGTAACCTGAGGTACATGGGTTTAAACCCTGGTAAGTTATTTACATTTTCTAATTATTTTTAAAAGTACATCTAGAAACTAAATGTTCACTTTAACTCAATGCAGTACGGCAAATTCAATGTTTTTATAGGAATACTTGCTGTACAACTCCAGGTCGGAAACGCCTAGTTCCGGCTCGAAAGAATGTATGGCAATGCCTCATTGTGTAGAGTAGGGTTATGAAAAAATAAATTTATTATTATTATACAACGCTTTATTAGGTATAAATGGACATTATGTACATTAAAATAATTATTTTAACAATGAAAAAAATGGAAACCATATATATAATAAAAATGAAAAATAATAGAAAATATATAAAAAAAACAAAAGTCCTAACTAAAGGGCAGGGTTATTGCCTATGGCAATCTCTTCCACCCAACCCTATGGCCCATGCAACATTTAGGGCCATGCCTCGAGTGCAGCTACTTCAGGCATTCCAGGATAGCTAACAAGGCTCACTAGAGCAAAAAAAACTTCTCAAAAGACCAAAAGTGAAGATATGTTAATAATAAAATAAATCTTTTGAAACTCTTATTCTGTGCTGTTCTATTGGCAAAAGCCGTTCTATTTACCATCAATGAACCCCTTAGAGTACCGCTTTTGCCAATAGAACAACACAGAATAAGAGTTTCAAAAGATTTATTTTATTTACAAAGATTGGATAAAAGATAATATTATGGTGATGATATAAGTAATAGGTAATTCACAAACACGTAACTCCCCGAGCGGAATGAGAGCGATTTCTTTGTTACGATGAATCAACTGAGAAACTTCAGGACTGAACTCAATACTAAACTAAAACTCAAAGGTTCTCTGATTCTTAAAATTCCCCCACCACTCGATCTTCGCTCTCGAAAGGGTGTAACGTTGAAGACCGAAACACTGGTAGTTTGTCAATTCTGCAAATGTTCGGAGGCGGAGGTGTCCATATATATATACAGGGTGATTCAGAAAAGTACCGTCAAACGTTAACCACATATTCTATGGGCTAGTTAAGGAGGGGTCAACTCTATAAAACAAAGTGCGCAAATGCCTCCTAACGGAGGTACACGCCCCTTAAGGTGTTTTTAAACAATCGAAATTTTCATTTTACGGCTTACCTATTTGGGATATCGCAATGTGGTAAAAAAATCACTCTCAATACTAGATAGCACATTTCTTTTGGCACAAAATTTAACACCATTCCAATGTCAGGGGCGGTCTCAGGAGGATCAGATGGTAAAAAAAAGGTTCTAACATTTTAGTCGTTGCTTGTAATTGAATTTGGTTTTCACCCTATTAAAACGTCTGTCATTGTCTACAAAAATGTTCTAAATAATTTTTTTCTCAAACCAACACAAACGCTTGAAAATCGAAATTGAAGGGCTTAAGCCGAAATAAGATTTACAGCAAATGTTCCACATGGGCTCCTCTGGCTTCAATGCAGACCTCCATACGCCTTCGAAAAGATTTACGAACACGTTCAAATATTCCAGGTGTATTTCTTTGTTAAATAATGAATTGGCTGAAAATTCTTGTTCTAAAATTGTATGCTAGTTGCATAGGTTTCAAAACTTAATGCGGTTTTAAAATCTTCAATTTCAATTTTCAAGCGTTTGTGTTGCTTTGAGAAAAAAATTATTGAGAACATCTTTGTAGACAATAACAGACGTTTTAATAGGGTCAAAACCAAATTCAATTACAAGCAACGACTAAAAAGTTAGAACCTTTTTTCTACCATCTGACCCTCCTGAGACCGCCCCTGACATTGGAATGGTGTTAAATTTTGTGCCAAAAGAAAGGTGCTATCTAGTATTGAGAGTGATTTTTTTACCACATTGCGATATCCCAAATAGGTAAGCCGTAAAATGAAAATTTCGATTGTTTAAAAACACCTTAAGGGGCGTGTACCTCCGTTAGGAGGCATTTGCGCACTTTGTTTTATAGAGTTGACCCCTCCTTAACTAGCCCATAGAATATGTGGTTAACGTTTGACGGTACTTTTCTGAATCACCCTGTATATATTTCACGAGGTATGCGTGAACCCCGGACATCTCACTACATAGAAAGAAAAAAAAAATCTTCGCTGCAGGGGGTCGAACTTAGGCCACCGTTTGTTTCAAGCCTAGTGCGCTACACCAGTCGACCACGGTGACTTCTTAGTGAAGATAGTAGAGCATTTTTTATGAATAAGAATTACAACTATTGGTCTCATTTTTCTAGACTTGAGTGAAGAGTCCTGTGGCTCCTCGTCAAGTTGCTCCCTAGAAAACAACGCAGGATCTAGTGCGTCTTCCTTGAACGGTCGACAGACAGAAGCTTTTAGCACCACCTCGATACCAAGCCACCGGTTCATCACGACCGAAGACGACACTGAACTGATTTTCAAAGGTAATACTTCTCGTCAGGATAGCAGGAACCTGTTACTGGATCACCTTCATCACTCCCTGACGAGTGCAGCTGTCTTGAATAAAGTAAAAAAGTTGGAAAAGGTACAAGGATGCAAAGAAGATAACTATGAAATCGAAGAGATATTTGTATCCGACGATAGTGCTAGAATCAGCCAGTTATCAAACGAAAGTGTTGCCGCTAGTGTGAACTTTAAAATGTCAAGACACAAACCAACTGATCATGATTTTCAAGACAAAGTTTCCAATAGAGGTAAGATTAAGATGAACTAAAATTCTATAAACATTCTAACTTCATTTATTTCAAAGTAATTTTAAGTTTTTGAAAATACTAGTCATAGATTTCTAGTTTCTTTTCTCTTCTAATACCCTTCCCCTACATTAACTTTTTTCCATCAATTCTTAAATGCTTTAATTTTTCTGCTGCTACTTAGTTCTTCTTGGCAATCCTACTAGGCACATTTAACGGCTGGAGGGCCTTTCTAATACCAACCCTGTACGGGTGCCAACAATTTGCGTTAGTGTCTTTACTGAAAAACTAGTACCGTATTTGTTACATGTCCCCCTTAGGAATACGAGTACAAAACGAGACCTATGTTGTACCCGGGGAAAGAATAATATAGATTGTGTAATTTGAAAATCTAATGTTCAATGCTAATAAATATGAAATTTAGACATAAACGGACAGTGTTAGATGTTATATACGTATATACCTAAGGCATCGTTCTTTAAGTAGTTTTCCTACTTCACCCCAATCCCTTTTTACTAACCCTATTATACCTCAATGGCATGTAAAAAAAAAACAAACAAAAACTGAACCATTTTTTTCAGCTATTCCAATATCCAGTAAAATTTCTAGAATCAGCCCACCGTTCTTGGATACGGTGAACACGCTATCCCTCTTGTCGCCACATTCATGTAAAAAATCCTTAAGTTGTGAAACAAAAGACTTGGGTCAACCAAAGGCTCTTCCTTATAATAAGAGCTTTCCCACATCACGCGATGATATCAATGAACGAGCAATACCGAAGAGACAAAAGCGTTTGAAAATAAATAAAACCAAGGATATGAGAATTGACCACATGACCTCTCCGTCCAAAGCAGGAGGAGAAATGTTCAAAATGAAAATTGAAAAATCTAAAAAACTAGACAGTACTTCGAATTACAACACAAAGAAGGAGAGAATATCTTGCATTGAAATTTCAAAGCATGATGCTCTTACCATGAAAAATGTATCTAAATTATTACAAAATACATTAGATAAAGATAGTTTACAAGAATTGACGAAAAATATTTCCGACAGCTCTTGTTCTACAATTAGTTCTGTTGATTCAAATTCTTCTGGTCTGTCTCAGGATTACAAGATAAACAAGGTATACACAAGAAATTAATTGACATTAGAAATAAAATTGATATTACTAAGGTAGTAAAAGCAGTTTGATTTTCTTGATTTTCTTCCAATGAAAAAAAAATCATGTCAATGAAAAAACACTGCCAATTATGGACAAAATACTTCCTCGTTATTGTTTCACATTGTATACAGGTGGTAATTTTGAGAATTTATACTAAATCACTTGCATCTTCAGAACTACTTAACCGATTTTCTTCAAATTTGTTTCAAATGGTAGAATACTATTTTTTCTGCATGTAAAAAATTCGGTAGCGGCAAGTCGAAGACTTCATTTTTGCACTTTTATAGATTTTCTTAAATATAAGAGGTATATCATAATTAATTAATAAATAATTATAAATGGCCTATGTAAAACGATAGTATGTATGTATAATTGTATATACATACAAAAATTTATCAAAATCGGGTGTACACGCGTTCACGAGATGTTTCCGTAAAAAGTTAGTGGTCAGGCGCAAGGTCTATTTCACCTAGAACCGCTAGGACGATGATGGTGAATTTAAAATGGACCATCTACAGAACGTCTCCTTCAGTAGTATCCGAAGTTTGCGCGTTACAAGAAAAAAATTTAACGGACCGACAGACACAAAACCAAAGTTGCTCAGGAGGTCATAACGTCCAGAAGTATGAAAAAAATTGAAATCGGAGAATTTTTTTAAAATTAATTTACAAAAACGAACACAATACTTCCGATTTCCAATGTTAGAGATTTCTCGGAAGTAATACAACCAAAAAGATGTTATCAGGGTAGCACTACTTAATTGTATGTGAATAGATTAGTGGAAAATTCTTTCATAAATGTCAACATTATCATTTTCATTCCAAAATAATTTTTTGTCTCTTTTTTCCGAATATTAATTTGTTATACTTTAAATTTAATCTGTTGAACTTTTTTTATCTATCAAAACCCCATTGAACTGTTAGCGTAATAGGTCTCGAGCCGACAGTCTAAATAAAGCACTACTATACAAAACTATTTTTATATTGTATCTACATACAAGGTGTCCAAGTTTTTCCTATGTACAATTCCAAAATGAACTCCAAGAGACTTTCTAAAACTAAAATAATACTAGGTAATTTTTTGAGAAATGAAAAAAAAAAAAAACATCTGAAAAAACAAGTTGAACTTGTTGAAAAAGGTTCTCATTTATGTCTTAGCGTATTAGGATTATTTTAAGTAAATTTCCCAAGTAAATTCCTAATACTGTCTAATACCTAACATTCAGTACCAATTCGCATTCAAATTTGAGTTATTATTTTCCTCAACGGCAATTTTCGAAAAATGTTAAGTCTTTGAATGTCTCCCAAAATTGATACAGAATTTTTTTCTTCTTCTATAAAAACACTTTGTCCCAGAATTGATGAAAGAAAATTATTTTTTTTTTCTTCTATAAAACACTTTGTTCATCTATTTCAGATTAAAAACCCATTTCTAAAGAAAAAGTTGAGTACAGAGTTATTGTTTGAGAGCTGGGACGCGCGCAAGTTCGGACTACTGAAGAGTCTGAATCCAATGTACCACGAGGTCAATAGCGCCTACGATAGCATCATCCATCTGATTGAGACGGATATGATGTCGTGTGCCATAAGGTATTTACATATTTATTTGGTAATGTGAATTTTGAATACGTCTCTTGTGTTTAGTATTAAGTTTAGTAGAGGTATGAAAATTTTCATGTTCCAAGCGATGTCATATTTCCATGGCAAAACAATTGCTGGATAAACCAGCCTGGACCAGCCTCATGATGGTTGATCGCACATAGAAATATGTGGTTCAGGACGAGCCAACTTTGAAATAAAGTTGGCTGGAGACCATCATTCAACCCTCCAGCTGTAGCCAAGCTGGCTACAACAACAACATTGTTTGCTACTGGAATGCGATGGTGTAAGATTTTCTACTTTAAGTAATGCTCATGTGATTCCAGAACAATTGGTATAATAATAATATAGCCTTATTTATACTGCACGATTAGAACTACATATTAAAGTCCCATTATTCTAGCAGTAAGCCCAAGACATATTATTATGTGGTAAAAATACCAAATCTGAGGATAATTTGTCATGTGCCGACTGGGTTTCGAACCCACGATCTCTAGAATTTTTGGATTCACAGAGTGCCGCCTTTACAACTGAGCTACCGGGATAGACGTGGTATGTGTAAATTATATAAAAAAAAAACATGCAATACGACTAATAAAAAAACCAAGTATGTAGTTTTTTTGTACACCTAATGATGAATATAAAAATATAATAAAACAAACATGCATTTAGTATAAAAAATTACCAACTCATTCATTCTTTTCCTCCTCACATTCAGGTGGTTTCTTTTCAAGAAAGCTTTGTTTTCGGAAAACGCAACGTTGACAACTGTTCCGTTTCCCCCTCTTTTTGTGAACAATGACGTCCCGGATGTGAAATATTTGCAGCGGTTTGTGAAGATGAACCCTTCCATTACAGAGTTCAGCACAGATGACAGTGTGTCCATCCAGTTTATACATTGGGTATGTGTAGGTAGATAAATAGAATCCATTTGTGACAATGATCTTATTCGGTCTCAATAGAGTTGTTTTTTAGGGTTTCCTTGAAAACCCAACAACATTTTTTTAATTTATTTATTTATTTAATTGAAAGTACAATACAAAACAGGTGTGTCAATTATATACAGTGAAATTTGACATACGCCCAATGACATTTTAAAACAAGGTCACATAATAATGAATCAGATGTGTGTGAATTCCCGAATATAAGACGAAGACAAACATAAACTGAAGTGAATAATGTATTTCAGAGAAATATTGGTTTAAAGATGGATAAACATATCTATGTATTTCTGTCTTTCAGATTTTGACCGTGAACAGTCATTTGGAATATGTCCAATGCACCAGGTCTGGCTGTGTTTCCATTTTGACACAAGTGAATCCAGTGATTCTTTCATTGACTCCTCACTTCATGTTCCATGTGAAAAGTCTGATATCGCCATTGGCTGACTTTCCATCACAGATGACTTTATTTTGTCCATGTCTTCTGAGTAGATTGTTTACTATTATAAATGGAAATATGAATCTTTTGACTCTGAGTTGCAGCGACAAGAAAGGTGAGACAGTTATGGTCTTTATTCATCATTTTATTTTACTTGTTTTCTAAGATCGGTTTGTATCTTTGTGTTTATATTTCAGACGTGTAATGAGTGAGTTAATGTCTATTTCTATTTGATATGCAGGTTCACCCTGGAGGTTATGTGAAATGACGACAGAAAAGATTTTGGTCCTGTTTCAACTAATGAAGAAAATACGTATCTTTTAGTGTATAGTCGCGGTTATATTGATACATAGTATTTTCTAATATAGTCACAAGTTGATTTTTTTTTTGCGGACCCTGTGGAAATATAAACAATTAAAAACAAACAATAACTTATAAATACCTTACCTATCCAACAGGAGTTTTTGGATTCAACTCGATGAAAAAGTGCATCAAATTTATCGTGAAAAAATTAGCAGCCACCCAAAATTCTCATCACATTGGATTGACAAGCGAAATTGTTACAAAGGATTTTGAGAGCTTTGCAATCCTTGTCATTGAAATGGCTAAACACGTCGACATGAAAGATATTTACTGTGATAAATTTGACGGTAAAATTTGTTTCATAGAAAAACCGTTTGACAGTTATGTCAAATATGTCCTACTATATGAGACTGGGACGTACGAGAAAGTTATGAGAAACTTGAACGAAGACTCCACAAGAGATAATAGCAATAACGAAAAACATAAACTCAAACCTAGACGTCTTTTGTGTCACCTACTGCTCTCCGTAGGTCTGGCTTTGTTAACAAGTGTTCTGGTATATTTTGGTTATGTGAAACCATACTTTGAATTGGTCAAACAGAGAGAAATTGAATTGGAGATGGAACTCGCTCGGCAGAAGAACAAGAGTTGGACCAATTTTTGGCGCTGATGGATTGGTAAGGGACAGTTTGTGAAGGGTGGCAACACGTTTTGCAGTATTTACTCAAAGTCGCGTTCATCAGATTGGAAATTTACGACACTGTTGAACAAAGAAGAAAATGATTAGTATACAAGAAAGTATTTCATGTAAATGATAAATATTTTTTTCATGAAAATTGTTGAAGAGGATATTAAAGAATTTTTCCTGTCCTTTATTTTAAACTAAATGTAATTCAGTAGTTACGTTCTAACCAAAATTATTACTGATTTTTGTTTGTGTGCAGATTTTTTGAGTAAAATTTACTATACAGGGTGACTCATTTTAGTGACGCAGTCGATTTTCTCGGACCCTGCTCGAATTATAAAAATCTATTCCGAGATCATTTTCAAGCTCCCAGGAGGAAATGTTATGTTTTCCATAATACGTTCTGTAATTCAAGACTAACGATTACCCGCAATAAAAATAACGGAAAGTATTTTTTTTATTATTATTTTTCATATCAAGCATGACGAGACCTTTAGTTTGATTTGTCACATGTGTATGTCACAGTTGACAAAAAAATCCTTTAACAAATAAAATGTGTTATGAATAGTCACATTAGATCAACATTTTACAGAAGATATGAATATGCAATTGAATTCAGGGATATGAATATGCAATTTTATTTATTTTTATTTAGAAACTCTTTATTAGTAGAACATATATTCAGATAAATAATGGTAAAAATTAAATACAAAATTGACAGTATTAATAATATAAACAAGAAAAAAATAAACAAAATATATACATATGTCCTAACTAAAGGGTGGGGTTATTGCCTATGGCAAACTCTTCCACACAACCCTTTTAAACTCAGGTCGGTCCATTTAAAGTCTGAAGTTGACCTTGAAGGTCAACCTTGACAGATTCGCATAGGTCATCATTAAGTGGATACCATTAAACAGAAAGGAACCATTAAAAAAAATTCAATTATTTCTTTGGCTAGGTATATGTAATATTAATATAAAACTATGGATTCTTTAAATTTTTACTCACTTTTCGACTTAAGTTTCGCCTAACTCGTAGGCTTGATCACGATTACTTATATTATATTAATATAAGAGATTAATAGTTTTATATTAATATTACATATACCTAACATTACTTGGATTTCTAATATGAACCTGATAACAAATATTTCTTTAGCTCCATGGCTTTCTTAGTTCAGTGGTTCCCTTCTATTAAAAGCATTTCTCCCTTAAACGACTCCTTCATATTTTTATACAATAAAATTTGTTCTGAAAAAAAAAGCGTTGCACATGGTCCCCCTAATTAATTATCTGAATAGAACCAAATTTGATCCCTTTCTGATCTTTTCATAACTAACAATATTCTGTTTTCGCAGGAACCACAAACTTGTGGTTGCATGAAGTTTCAAGAGAAAAACATGTAAACATGGTTTTATCAGAAAGGAACCATAATTTTTCCAGTCACTCGTTGCTTGTTTCTCTACAGAATTTTCTAGAGATCAGTAATAAATTTTTTTTTGTCATCTGCAATTACACATACTTTGTAGTCAGGTGAAAACGTTAACCCCTTTTTTTCTTTTCTTTGTGATAAAGTAATCTTTGTGATGAAACATGGATCGAAGGAAAAGACAACAACTTCTCACAAGTGCCAGAGCTTTTAAAATTTTCAATTTGGCAAAAAATGGAGACCAAGCCTCCTCAAAGTATAAAGGTAAGCTCATAAAAAATTAATAATTCATACCCATAACATGAATTATTAATAATTAAATATATGAATCATGTTTTTTTTTAACTATCTTAACTTAAACAACACCATGCCTACAGGCTTTTTTTTTTAAACAAATTTTTATATATGTATTTTCTACAAGGTTTATAACAAATCTACAGACTTTTAGCTGTGGTTCCTTTCTGTTGAAAATTTAGTTAATTCCTTGCAGTTTAAAAAGTGAGTTTGCGGTCGAAGGAAGAAAACCTCAATGGAGAGCAAAGTCCCCGGGGGCGTCTGGACTGCGTGGGGTCGAGTGACCAAACCTGCAGCTGAACCCCAAGGTTCCTTTCTGCGCCGCTCCCCACGGAGGCTGAGACCTCAGCGGTTTGTTCCAGCTGTTGGAGCGGACAACGGAGCGCCAGCAACTCTGGGAGAAGCCCCCGTCGTCATCCCCTCCCCCAGCCGTCTCGGAGTACGCACCACCGCCTGAGTTTGAGTTTCGGATTCTTCTTTCCCGATTAACCGACGGAGGTGTGTTACGGAGACTGAGAGCCTATCTCGCGTATTTCCACGACCACCCTGACGTTTGTTTAAATAATGGCGACTCACGGCTGTCAATTTTGGCGTTTTTAAGAAACAGTGGTTGGCCCGACGATTTTGACACCCTGCAGGATGTATACAGAGCCCATTTGAAATTTCGTGGGTTTGACGAAAGTATGATAGAGGAGGACCTAGATCGTGTTCGGTTCATCCTCTGTCGAATGCGAATGCGTGAACTTGATCTCCCTACTCAAGACCCGGCTGTGGGTAGATGTACCTGTGTGCCCGAGTGTTGCCTACTCCTGCCTACGGGGTGTTGTGTTATAATGTGAGATCGCGGAGAAAACAAGTCGAAGTGTGTAAGAGCACCTTTTTAGTTTTAATGTTATTATTGTAAATATATATATTAAATATATTATGAGGATATTTTATAAAGAGAAAAGAAACCAAGTTTTGTTTATTTTGGATGTTTTTAGGTTTAAACTTAAACGGCCCAATTAGGAAGAAGAGAGAGAGGAGGGAAGGGGGATGGGAAAAAGGACACGTAGTCGAGGGGGGGGGGGGGGGGGGGGGAGAGAAGAATCCCATTTTGAAGGTAGCTTTTACCCTCTAATAAATTCCATTGTATTGAATAATTTGATTTTTAACAGGAAAGAACCACAGCTAAAAGTCTGTAGGCATGGTGATTAGTTAAAATACAAAATCAGTCAGTATCAAAATCGCAAATTTCAAAATTAGGTACATTTCTCTGAAAGTTTTTTGCATAGAGTTTTTAAATTTTCAATGTCTTTTTAATGAGATATTAGGACAATCTCTGTTAGGTATATGTAATATTAATATAAAACTATGGATTCATTAAATTTTTACTCACTTTTCGACTTAAGTTTCGCCTAACTCGTAGGCTTGATCACGATTACTTGTAAGTAATCGTGATCGTAATATAAGTAAGTAATATAAGTAATCCATAGTTTTATATTAATATTACATATACCTAACATTACTTGGATTTCTAATATGAACCTGATAACAAATAATGACAATATCTGTTCCAAATTTCATATCTCTATGATCAATTGAACCGAAGATATGAGGGTGTGAAAAACCGGGTGAATCGGTTCGTGTAAAGATACACTGCCGTGCTTGCTGGAACTTGGCCTGGCGCACAGATAATTTCAATTTTTTTTTTCTGTAGTTTCACTTTTTCCTCTTCTAACATGTTTTTATAACAACTGTCGTTTTTGCCTTCTTATGGGGAGGACGGGGTAGGTTTGGACACGGGGCAGGTCTGGACAGTGACAGTTTTACATGAACCGACAAGTTTATGCAAAGAACGAGCACACCAAAATATTACCAATTATCTGAAAACATTTAGCTTCTACTTTTTATTCACGCCGGAGAAAAGAAAGGGAGCAGGGACGCGGAAGATTGTTTCGAGATCACGTAAGTAAATTTTTTGAAATGTGCGATTTTTTTTTATTTAATTTTTTGTGTTACTGTGATTTTATTTTTAATATGTTCATAATATAATTTAATTGTTTTAACATATTGTGAGAGGTGTCCTGTTAAATTAAATATTTTTTTAAGGTTTTTTTTTTTATTTCTATTGTGAAAAACATAGGTGGGGTACGTTCGGACGAAATTGACTGGGGCTGGTTTGGACGTTGTCCATACGAGCCCCAGGTGTCCGAACCAACCCCATATACATTTTTTCTCATGTTAGATAATTATTTTTATTGATTGTTTAGTTGGTTTAGGACTTAGAGGCTGCGTTTATCAAATCTCTGGGTAGTGTGTACTCTTGTGTAAGCGATTTGATTGGTTACACCTGTTTTTACACACTGGGTAAACAGTTACACAGGGTTTGATAAACGCACTCTTAGTTAGATCTATACTTATACTTACCTAGACAAACCTCAGTGGTGCAGTGTGCTAACGCAGGGGATTTCGGATCTGTAGGTTGGTGGTTCGAATCCCGCCCAAGGCGAAAATTTGACTAGGTGATTAATCGAGGTAGGATAATTTGTGACAAGCATTTCTTGTGCTAAACACAATTAAAATACCTTTATACTTACCTAGATGTTCCTTGTCTTTTGTTACAGAATGGTTCGAACACGCCCACCTCCTAAGCAAGGCAATTTTAACCCTGATGACATGAAAGCAGCCATTGATTTAGTAAAGAATGGTACCAGTTTCAGGAGAGCCGCTGAAGTCCACAATGTGAAAAAATCTACACTTGAAAACTACTATAAAAAACATCTAAATAATCCTGAACAAGAAATTACTTGTAAACCAAATTATAATACCAGGCAGGTATTCACTCTGGAAATGGAAATTGAATTAAGACAGTATTTGATTAGAAGTGCCGAAATGTTTTATGGTTTGACCAGAGAAGAATGCCGTACATTAGCGTATGAAATTGCAAAAACTAATAATTTGAAGTACCCTCGCTCTTGGGATGATAACAAGAAAGCGGGCGAGGATTGGTTGTACCACTTCATGCAACGTAACCCCCAATTGTCCCTAAGAACACCAGAGGGTTGTAGTATTGCTAGGGCTTCTTCCTTCAATCGGCATGATGTTACATCATTTTATGACAACTTGGAAAACTTGTACAATCGGTATCCCCAGTTTGCTGAAGGAACACGAGTTTTCAACCTTGATGAAACTGGTATGTTGACTGTGACGAAGTCTCCAAAGATAATAGCTGAAAAGGGAATTAGACAATGTGCCAAAGCAGCTTCAGGTGAAAAAGGAACTTTAGTTACAGTTTGTTGTATTGTTAGCGCTTCCGGAAACACGGTTCCTCCAGTGATGGTCTTTCCCAGGGTAAATTTCAAAACTCACATGCTCCATGGTGCTCCTCCAGGGTCCCTAGGCCTCGCTCAGAAAACCGGTTGGATGTGCACAGAATTATTTGTTGAAGTGATGAAACACTTTGTGAAACACACAAATTCATCCAAAGATAGGCCTACATTGTTAATATATGATAACCACAAGAGCCATCTCTCAGTGAACGCAATAAATTTGGCAAAAGAGAACGGTGTCCATATTCTTACCTTACCACCGCACACGTCTAATAAATTACAACCACTGGACGTTGCAGTGTACAAACCTCTAGAAACATACTATGAGGCAGCTGTTGCATCATGGATGAGCCACAACCCAGGCAAACAATTCACAATTTACAATACAGCAGCTGCAGTGGGCATTGCTTACGCTCGGGCTATGACACCAACAAATATTATGTCATCTTTTAGAAGAACTGGTATCTATCCATTTGATAGACATGTGTTTACAGAAGCTGACTTTCGACCCTCACTGGTCAGTGAAAGACCAGATCCCTCGGCACCTCAGGACCATGCAGGACCCTCGGCATCTCAGGACCATGCAGGACCCTCGGCACCTCAGGACCATGCAGGACCCTCGGCATCTCAAGACCATGCAGGACCCTCGGCACCTCAGGACCATGCAGGACTCTCGGCACCTCAGGACCATGCAGGACTCTCGGCACCTCAGGACCATGCAGGACCCTCGGCATCTCAGGACCATGCAGGACCCTCGGCACCTCAGGACCATGCAGGACTCTCGGCACCTCAGGACCATGCAGGACTCTCGGCACCTCAGGACCATGCAGGACCCTCGGCATCTCAGGACCATGCAGGACCCTCGGCACCTCAGGACCATGCAGGACTCTCGGCACCTCAGGACCATGCAGGACCCTCGGAACCTCAGGACCATGCAGGACCCTCGGCACCTCAGGACCATGCAGGACCCTCGGCACCTCAGGACCAGGTACTATGGTAGTCGCGGAAGCGATTCCAGCTGATGTAGCTCAGAATCAAGCTGGTGCCACATATGTAATGCGTGCCATCACAGCTGCTGATTTTCTGGCAGAGAGAGGAGGTGTTCAGTTTGATCTAGTTACAGTTCAGAATAACTTCAAGATCATCTGCCACGATTACCTTGAAAACCTTCAAGCAGATACAGCATCAATGGCCTTGGATTTTTGCTCCAAGATTTTATTTACAGTGGCAACTGAGGCTAGATCTGTAAAGAAAGCTACTGGAGATAAGACATGGAAATTTCTGTTCCCATATGAGTTGAACAATGTTAGATCAGTGAAAGTTTTGTTCGTGAGCACCTACAAAAGGGATGGGGCAAATTACAAACAGAAGGCCATGGATGCAAATTCTGTGCAAATGTCTCTGCCCATAAAACAGGCTTGTCTATTGGCAATGAACACACTTGCCAAGGTTGTTGAGATAGGAGCATTGATGCATCCAGCCCAGTTTGTCTTCACTCCTCTGGCTGGCGCAGTCTTCAGTAGGAATGATATTGAAAAGATTGCCGACATCCTCCACTGCCAACAGTATCAGGTAGTTAACATACTGAACGAATCTTGCCAATCTGGAGGACATCATCTAAGGAACTCGACATTGTCAATCGCCTTGATTGCTGCTGTTGTGAACACAAGAAAGTTACTTGAGACTGGAAAGTCTCAAGAAGCTGGATCTATAATAACAAAGATCACACGACAGTACATAGCAGCAAAAGGGGCAGCTGACTTTGTTCCAGACATCTTCAATGGTATTGCGCCATATGCCAATGGTGGAGTGCCTGCTGGACTTGATGCTAAGACCATAGTGAAGATGTTCAAAGATGCCACTGAGATCAACCCTATTAGGGCTAGGAATGCAACCAGAGATGGTGGTGTCATTGGAAATAGAAGGCGTAGAGGAGGTGGTGGTGCTGGACAACGTGGAAGATATAGAGATCAAAGCCCAGATGAAAGTGTTGATGATGAGGAATCTGTTGTTGAGGTCGAAGAGAGATACATGCATCTCGATGAACATGAGCTCAACATGATTAGGCCTTACCCTGGCATTGATATACCAGATGAGGTTCTTGAGATGGAAGGACTTCAAAGACTCCAGGGTGTTGCAGCAGCTGTTGTCCAGATGGCCAATGATATCATCGAGGCTGAAAGGGAGCAGGATCAGGAGATCAATGATCGGGATGCTCCAGAGGATGTCCAGAATGTGCAGCAGGCAGATCAGGCTGATGCTAATGCACGAGCATTGGCACCACTGCAGAGGAATGAAAGACCACCAGCACAGGGCAGGCAGCCTAGGAATGGCCCACCATCATTCCCATCACTCCAGAACTCACAGGACCAGCTCTAGACTGGCTTGTGATGTGTCGAATGATTTTGTAAATACTTATTTGTTTGTCTTCCTTTAATTTTAAACACAACTTATTTTAATCTATAGTTTTAAACCGTTTGTTAATTTTGTATATAACCCGCATTTTTAGGCATAGGCTGGAACTTATACACACAGATTTGTGTGGACCAATTAATCCTCCAACAACTAATGGAGAAAGGTATTTTCAAGTCATAGTGGATGACTACTCACACTTTACAAAAGTTTTTCTACTCAAACAGAAAAATGAGGCTACTAAAAATGTTATCAACTATGTGAACAGTATTGAAGCTGAACATGGTACACGAGTTTTCAAGATTCGTTGTGACAATGGGGGAGAATTCTTAAACAATTCTCTTCTAGAATTTACATCACAGAAAGGGATTCGACTTCAAACAACAGTACCTTATACCAGCCAACAAAATGGTGTAAGTGAAAGAATGAACAGGACTCTTCTTGATAAAGCCCGATGTATGATATCTGATTCCGATTTATCCAAGAAAATGTGGGGTTATGCAGTTAAAAGTGCTGCTTACTTATTAAATCGGTCCCCTACAAATGCTCTGAATGGAAAAACACCATCGGACAGATGGTATGGAGAAACTGATTTAAGTAAAATCAGAGTATTTGGTTGTAAACTTTGGTACTCAATTCTACCAAAGCGTGGTAAACTTGATGATCGTGCTGCAGAAGGAAGACTCTTGGGATATATGGATAATGGATATCGAGTGTTAGATATAAAAACCAATGTTGTTCATGTGGCTCGTGATATTTGGTGATTAGTATTTATAGATAATCCACCCAGTAGGTATTATAATGAATAACCGTTACAAAAAAGCTAAGAAATCCAAGGTGACTTTGAAAATATAGAGGAACTCAGTTGTAAAGTTACTGACCTCTTGTACAGTTGGCCTAACTTGTTTTCTTGTTAGTATTTTTTTATCGGATTCTTATAAAAATGGTGTGCAAAATTGAAGGCTGTCTATGTCAAAAACAAGAAAAACCTATCCATTTAATGTATTGGCTTACACATCATGGCATTGACATTCGACCTCTCTTCCAGAAGCCTCATAGTAAAAAATAAAAGAAACAAACCATCTCAAGCAATGATATAAATTCCGCCACTGAAGCGACCTATAACTTTGTACCAGTAGAAAATTTTGGTAATGTTTTGGTAGAATTTTTGTTCAAAATGCCAAACTTGGAGCAGCAACCTCAATCAACAACAACGAGTAATAGAAGTAGTTTTAAAAAAAAGTGTCCCCTACATTAAAAGAAGTGTCCCCTACAAAGTGCCTACTACAAGAGGATATAAATAGAAATTAGATAAGAACAGTTGAGCTGGTTGCCTGATATCACGTTGCCCGATATCACGTTGTCTTCGAACGCATGCTACCTCATATCATACAGACAGGGAGGCAGATAAGGCAATCGTATATAAAGTTCGACTTGGACATTGAAAAATCATTCCAACACTTAAAGAGTCAACATTTTTTTTTTTTTTTTAAAAGATGAGTGTTTCACAGCCGTTTTTATTTCGTAGCCATGAAACAGGAGCTACTGTAGACGCTTGTGGTCTGTGTTGTAGCCTGCCCATCCCGTAGTATGCCTCCCCTCTGATGGGCGAGAAGTGACAATACTTCCCATTTAGGTGCTGGGTCAACACGAGCGCACCGGAAGGTATCCCTTACAAACAATTGTAACCAAATCAAGAATACAAATTTTTGTCGGCACGGGGGATCGAACCCGGGACCTTCCGCATGGCAAGCGAGTGCTTAACCACTGAGCTAAAAAACATTACTAAAAACATGTTTTTCTTGCTCTTCAATTAAAAGTTTTGAACATTTATCGTCTATTTTTTATTATAAAAAATATAATAATATTTTTTTGTGAAAATTTAAATCTAAATCTGAACAATATTAATTTATAAATATATTTTTTTTTTTTTTGGTTAATATTAGATACATTTTTTATATTGTTAATTATTATTTTGTGAACTTAACTAACATTATTCTATTATTATTTAATTATAAGTTACAATTATTGCTTTTAACTCGGTGTTTTTATTTTTATATACAGGGTGTCCCACCAAACTTGGACACCTCGAATTACTCGGCTACTGAAAGAGTTTTTGAAAAATAAAAAAATCTAGGGTACCGTAAAGTGGGGTGAATAGGGTCACTTTTGAAAAGAAAGCATTTTTTACACAAAAATGACATTTTTATTAAAGATAATTATTTTTTTTTAATTGAGTATTGTTTACAACTCTATAAACTTCATTCTGATTATTTTTCAATTTTTTTAGAATATAAAATTAGCTCTCTAGGGCTACATTTGTATCACTCTATAAAAACCACCAAAAATGTACCCAGGAAAAAGTTCTCCGTATGAAGATGATAATTTTTTTTTGTATTTTTGAAATATGATTTTTCTAGACCAAAATTTTGTGTAGAACACGGTAAATTTGTTCAAATTAAATTTTGTGATACTTTTGGGTCTCAAAAGGGCCTTTTTTTAACAATTCGTCAGTTTTTTTTAAAATTTTGGGGTGAATAGGGTCAGCAAAATCAGTAAAAAAAATGGGGTGAATAGGATCAGTACCTACTTTACCTTCCTATTATTTTAACTTCATGATTATTGTAAAATTATATTCCCATGATAATCTGTTTATTTTTTGATGCCCCCAAAAATCAAGTTATTCTCAAATTGAGGACCACTTGAAAGATTTTGGCAAGATTCCCTTGATTTTTGAGGGCATCCGTATCAGTTTCTTTCCTTTGTTTCAGTGAGATTTTTAAAAAAACAAGGACCATGGGCAGAGTTTACAAGCCCAAAGTAGGCAGTAAAATCTACAAAAAGTATACCGCAGTGCAAGTTGAAACAGCTTTTGCAGAAATTGCAAAGGGATTGTCAATTAGAAACGCAAGCAAAAGGTTCGATATACCATACAGCGTCCTCCAGCGTCACCTCAAAGCAAAGAAGGAGAAAAAACCACTTCAGAATCATGGAGGACAAACCGTGTTGACATCTGCTGAAGAGCAGCTGATCATTGAACGACTGGTTTTATGTGGCGAGTGGGGGTATCCCCTTGATTCCTTTGATTTAAGATTGTTTGTAAAAGGATATCTTGATAGAATTGGTCGATCTGAAAAGAGATTCAAGGATAACATGCCTGGAAGGGAATTCGCTTGGAGCTTTCTTGAAAGACACAAGAGATCTGTCGCTCAGCGAATCTGTCAGAACATAAAGCGGGCACGCGCGGCTGTAAGCCCCCAAGTTATCAATGAGTATTTCGAAAACCTGGGGAACACAATCCAAGACGTCCCTCCTGACAACATCGTCAATTATGACGAAACGAATTTATCTGATGATCCCGGAAGAAAGCGAATCATTGTGAAACGTGGGACGAAATATCCTGAGAGGGTAATGAACTCAACCAAACAGTCTGTTTCCGTAATGTTTTCTGGATCTGGCAGTGGATTCATTTTACCACCCTACGTGGTTTACAAATCGAAGGAAATGTACAATACATGGATCGAGAATGGTCCAAGAGGAACAAGGTATAATCGTAGCAAGTCGGGCTGGTTTGATAGTAACTGCTTTGAAGATTGGCTCAAGACAATTGCCATCCCCTACCTTAAGAAATTGCAAGGAAAGAAGATTCTTATTGGCGACAATTTGTCATCCCATCTTTCGGTAGAGTCAGTCGAATTGTGCACAGCACACAACATATCACTGGTCTTTCTACCTAGTAACTCGACACATCTCACACAACCACTAGATGTTGCGTTCTTCCATCCACTGAAACAAAAGTGGAGGGAAATTCTTCTCAAATGGAAATCTGGTGCAGGTCGAAAGGAAACTTCTGTGCCCAAAAGTGTCTTCCCAAGATTGCTCAAAGAACTGGTGGACGCTATTAGCGTCAATGGACCTGAAAACTTGAAGTCTGGATTTGAGAAATGTGGGATCATACCTCTGAACCCTAGAAAGATACTCGAGAGGCTCCCTTCGAATCCTGAAAACTCTGATAGGGGTGAAACTGAAACTGATAGAGGTGAAATCATGGACACTACCCTCACCAGCATGTTGAAAGAACTCAGATATGGAGAAATCTTGAACAAAGAAAGAGGAAGAAAAAAGTTAATGTTGAACCAGGAAAGAGTGTGAGAACCCAAGACTTTGAAGGTGATTCGGAATCAGAGAACGAAGATGATCCATCCCCCATTGATGAACCATGTGATGAAAACAATGCAATGGAAGGGAATCACTATTCTGAAGTGGTCTTTCGAGGGAAAACATTCCACAATGTGTTTCCAGTTGAAGAAGATCTCCATGGTGGTGAATTCATCTTGGTTGCCTTTGACCCAGAATGTGCTTCATCATCAAGTAGCAAGACGTTAAATTACATTGGAGAGGTTGTAGAATTTGATAAAGGTCTTTACAAAGTTAACTTCTTGAGACCTAAATCCACAAAGTTGCATAGTGGACATATATTCGGCCAGCCCGAAGTTGGGTCAGTATGGAAGCAATCATTGGGAAATTGATTCGGCCTGAAAAGTTTGGTCGCGGTCTCTATAAGTTTGAGATTCACAAGAGTCAGATTCAGTAGAGATAGGATGTTTAATTCACCTAATTTTTTTAAAGAGTACAAATTTTGTTTATTTAGTTACTTACCTAAGTTAGGTACCTATCATTTTGTTTAGTAAAGAAAACATTGTTCCTTATTTAATTACAAAGACTGAATGTAAGACTTTCATAGGTTTAAGCATTTTATTATTTTATTTTTTTACAATTTGTTAAATATGAGAAGCTCCTTTTGATCAAAATATGTTGAGTTTGGTATCATTTTCTTTGGAATTTTTTTCGCAGCTTTTTTTAAAAAAAATTAGATTGACCCTATTAACCTGTAACCCGATAGAAAAGGATTAATGACTAAAAAATGGTAGGTGACCCTATTGTCCTGCAACGCAGGTGAATAGGGTCAGGGCCCTTTTTTTAAAATTGTGCCCAAACTAAAGGTCAATTAACCTTTAGCTTAGGTTCGTTGGAAAGAGCTAATCGAGACTCAAATTTTGGTATAAAAATATCCTACCTAGAACAAATAGACACAGAGATACAGACCAGCAAAGTCGAAAATTGACCCTATTCACCCCACTTTACGGTAACTAGTAGTTCTATGATCTGTTCAAGCTTCTTTTTAATCCTTTCTCCCTTTCTCGTTTGCTTACTATGTTTTAGTGACTTCTGAACAAACCCACTACTTCGCACGACAACAACCAAGGGTGGATATTTGTAAAACGAGAGTCTTCAAGACGAAAAACCGAAGATCTCGTAATTTTGCTGAAAGGACTGTTAGGAGGGGTATGTACTATGTTCATAAATCATAACAATTGAAATAGCTTATTTCTCTTCAGATGATTTCTAAACTATATGCTCGAAACGTTAATATCATCAGTCATCAACACAGATAGTGGCGGTAATCTGATAATATTGAACCTGTCGATTGTATAATTTTCGTTTTCAGAGAAAGACTTATTTTTGCGATTATTAATTATTTCCGATTTTTCTTTTTAATTGTTCTCAGACCGCAGAAAAAATAAACGAAACAACTATAAAATGTGTTCTACCGTATAGGATCAGACGGGAAACTTTAAATGCAAAAATCAAACTTCTCACACGAGATGTAGTTTTCCACATGAGTCGACACATTCTAAACAATGAAGAATTTGCGACTTATATGCGCTTATTCGAAGAACAAATGTGCCGTGGCGCGGACGCCTATCATTTCGCCAATATTTGCCCAACAAACGCCACAAGTACGGCATCAAAGTTTTCAAACTTTGCTTACAAAGTGGATTCACTTGGAATTTCAGCGTATACACGGGGAGAGACATCAATAGAGATGTAAATACGACTAAGGCGGATGATGTGGTTTTACAGCTATCGGAAGAGTTACTTGATCAAGGAAGGTGCTTGTACGTTGATAACTGGTACACGAGTGTAACTCTGGCTACTAAATTACAGAGTAGAGACACTCATCTTGTTGGTACCCTAAGAGGAAACCGAAAATACAATTCAAAAAAGTAGTTGAAACAAAGTTGAAAAAGGGCGAAACTGTAGCTGAACAGAGCAGTAACAAAATTACCATGATGAAATGGCGTGATCAGCGTGATGTGCTCATGTTGAGCACATGCCATACTGCTGAGATGGTAGATGTCGAAAAAAGAACTGGAACAGTTTCAAAGCCATGCATGGTTGTTGAATACAACAAATGTAAGTCATTCATTGATATCTCTGATCAGATGACAGCGTATGCACCAGCTCTCCGTAGAACACTAAAATGGTACAAAAGATTAGCGTTTGAAATACTAACAGGAACCTGCACAGTAAATGCCATGGTTTTGTATAACAGCATCCATGCTGATAAAAAACTATCAATCACTGATTTCCGTACGAAAATTGCTGAGGAACTTTTGTATCCCCCGACCTACAATGTATCTACACCTCCCAGAGTCGCAACAAGCCACAAACTTGAACAGGTTCCCGGCCCATCAAGAACAGTGCGAAGGCAATGTAAATTCTGCTACCAGCGAATGTCTCAGGAACATAACAGAGCGTATGCAAGGAAGCACCCGAACAGAGTGACCACGAAGTGCAACGCATGTGATGTCTTTACATGCCTCAAGTGCTTCAACGAGAATCATGCCAACTAGCTGTTATATGAGACAGCATAGGAAACCATAAGTTTGGTGATGTACCTATACAAATTTTCCAGTAAAATCTCTTATTATTCTTGCTATGAGTAAGGTTATTTTGTTATTGTCCTGAAAAAGTCACAATTAGCTTAGCTTCTCAACGTTATCAAAAATATAAAAAAGTATTCCGCTCAAATCTCATGTTTGAAAATAAGTAAAAACTCTCCTCTAATCAACAAAACTGAATTAGAAGATCCTAATAAATAGTTTAGTTTTACTAATTACTTTTGATTATTCGGCATTTTTTTATTTCCTTTCTTGTTCATATTACATACTTCTTTTTTTATAAAAATAAAACATTCAATTTAAGGAAAAAAACACCCAATAAACCTAGTATTCATTTGTCTATCACCTAAAATTAGCCTTGAAAGTTTGAAAGCAAATATCTCAAGTTCCAAACATTATTTCCAAGAACCACCAGACCTGTAAGTTCGCTGTGTTCCAAAGAACAGATTCCCCGTAAGAAATACATTGAAATGTCAACCACCAGAGAATGCCAGGAACATAAAGCAGTATACTCGTGTCAACCACTAGTGGTTGACAGGTACGTAGAGCACTGCTTCATGTCAACCACATATGGTTGACAGGAACACAAAAAAATACTGGAAAATTGCTGTGGTGTTCAACGTGTTAACAGTAATTTAAAATGGCTAAACTAATTTTCGACATTTATACACTTACCATGGAAGAGGTACAATACGAGCTAGCTTTAAGAGGGGAAACCCTAAAAGGCACAGAAAAACTCGACGACCTTCGTCGAATGCTCTGTAAAAATAAAAACAAAGAGGTCGCCCAGTTGGCCCCAGAACAACTACCAAATTTGGAGGCGGAGTTAGAAAGAATAGAAAGGGGACTAGATAATTTGAATACACTCTTTGAAGGGATCGCTGACGGATCAACAAATTACAGACAAATCGAGACGAGATACTTACATTACAAATCTCGAATAAGTAAATTTCCGGAATGTTCGCAAGAACAGAAGATATTGCTTAAATCACTTTCAGACAGATTCAAAGAACTTTTACAAAAATACATAAGCTACCGAGAAACCCTAAATACAAAAAGTTTTTTAAACATAACAACTACGCCACTTCAATCCTGCCCTAGAAACAGAATTGGTCATCGACGCATCAGACTATGGTGTTGGAGCTATTATTCAACAAAGAGGCCCCAACGACAAGGCAGGCACAGGGAACGTCGTGGCATATGCATCACGGAATTTAAGGGGAGCAGAACTGAAATATTTCACAACAGAGAAAGAAATGCTCGCACTAGTTTTCGGAACCACAGTATTCAGAAATTACCTGTGGGGAACCAAATTCACAGTAATCACGGACCATGCCAGTCTACGGTATTGGAACAATATCAAGAACCCATCATCAAGACTCATGAGATTCGTACTTAGATTAAGCGAATTTGACTTCGACGTAGTGCACAAGGCAGGAAAGCTGAACACGGCAGCTGATGCCCTAAGCAGAACACCAACAGACAGCACGTTGTACAATATAGAAGAGGAGGAAATTCCATGTTTTAACATCAGATTAGAAAATATGGATAACCTGCAGATGCAAGACCCAGAACTAGCAGAAATTATAAAAGCCTTTAATAATCCGGAAGCAAAAAGAAACATCAGAAGAAAGGTCAGAAGGTACATCCTAGAAAAAGGCATTCTATATAAAAATATAAACCATAACGGTCAAAGTTACAAAGTGATAGTAATACCGCGCAACCTTAGACCCGAAATTCTGAATAGCGTCCACGACTCCCCACTCACAGGAGCACACCTAGGAAGAGATAAATGCATGCTGAAATTAAAAACACGTTTTTTCTGGGAAAACATGTATAACGACATAGAAGAATACGTCAGGTCATGTCCCGACTGCCAGCATATGAAACGAGGATCAAGCAAACACCCCAAGGGCCTCTAGGTTTCGTGACCAGATACGCAGAAGCAAAGGCTGTACAAGCCGCCACAGCCGAAGAAGTAGCCACCTTTTTATACGAAATAATAACAAGACACGGAGCATTCAAGAAATTAAGCTGCGACAGAGGAAGTGAATTCCGATCGAAAGTTATCTCCAATCTAATGGAACAGATAGGCGCATTTCAATCATTTTCTACAGCCTATCACTCAGCTTCACAAGGCGTAGTGGAAAGATTCCACGCAAGCCAAACCAACATGCTCGCAGCCTACACTTCCAGCGATCAGAAGGACTGGAACCAGAGCTTACCATCAGTCTTGTTCGCGTACAACACCAGCACGAACAAAAGCACGAAATACTCACCCTTCGAACTAGTGTACGGACGACAGGCCACACATCCCTTAGACGTAGCACTGTCCAACACTGACCCAGAAACACAAGATAAAAGAATCACTAAGATAAAAGAATGGCGAGAAAAAGCCGCGAGTAATCTAGAATCAGCACAAAAAACTATTAAACAATATTTCGACAAGAAAAGATCCGACACCAAGTTCAAGGTACAAGACAAGGTTAGGTTGTACAACCCGGCAAGAAAAGTAGGCCGAACGGACAAGTTAGACCCGAAATACTACGGGCCACTAACAATCACAAGAGTGGTATCAGATGTGAACTACGAAGTTGAAGGCAAACTTAGTAGTAAGAAAAACTTTAAAGATGTAGTTCACATAGAAAGATTAAAGCCATTCTACGAAGACAACTCTAGAGAATAACGGTAAGTATATATACAGGTTCATAATCGGGGTTGGCCCCCGATAGCAGGCTAACAGCCCTGGCGCCCGAAACAACAAACAAACACTGGGAACCCTAACCCATACCTTAGGCTCATGGGATATAGATCTGAACTTTTCTTATCCGAAAGAAACTCTAAAACTGGTCAACGTTTGAACGCAGTAACGACTTCCCCCATTTTAACCTTCCTTCAGAAGCCCTTCCAAAAGTATGAATGTATCCTTATTAACTAGAATGAATTGTTTCAGTAAATTCTCCAGTGCTTCCCAGGGCCCGGGAACACAACGTATACATGTGACAGAACGAATGTGTGAATACGAATGAACGAAAGGATCGAATGCATGGACCAGCGAATAAAGTAAATCGCGAAACAAGCCTTTACAAAAAAAGATAATTGTCAGACAATCCCTATGAAAAAAAAAAAAAAAAAACGTATTCAGAAGTATCTAATTTAAATCAGGTACAGTGAGATAATAAGAATATATTTATGTAAACTTGAATATTATACTTGAATCTTATGTTATATGTTATGTTTGTTATGTAAACCCGAAGGTTATACTATAGATAGAGTTTGCAGTACATAGTACGTAATTGATACAATGTTAAAAATACCGTATAGCTAATAGTGTTTTTCGATACCTTATACATAAAAATTATGGATATATATACTATATCAGTTAAAAACTAATTAAGATTTATAATATTATGCACCACAGTTAAGATTTATAATATTTATAAGAATTAAGATTTATAATATCTAAGATTTACACTATATTATGCACCACAATTAAGATTTATAATAGTTTATAATAGTTAAGATCTATAATACCTAAGATTTACAATATATTATGCACCACAAAAGATATCTATTAAATAATACATTGTTCACAATTTATAATAAGCCTATACTGCTTATATTTAGTTGAACAAAACAATATAATTTTGGTTCTCATGTTATCTTTATAATTGTTGAATATACAGAAAATGGAAGCCCTAGTCCAAATACTACAAAGCAACAACAATCCCCTGCCCCACCACCGCCAGTACGAATCACGGAAAAGCAATTCCAACTCATACAATAAGAACAAGAAAGACAGCAGAACACATGAACGGATGGAGGTAGTGTGTAAGATGGTTACCCTACTCAGGAAAAACACTAGTGAAGGAACGAGAAGATCAACCCCCATCTGGCACCATACAGCACAAGCAACAACGACAATGACAACCCGTTGCGGCGAAACAACACCAACACCACCAACCGGCCCGGCAGTCAAACCCCCCTTCCACCCATTGGCCACATCAACACACCATAATATAACATCTGACTCCGGCTCAACAACATTTAGCCGAAGATCCACCGGAACACCAAACCAATTCCAGACAAAAGCCATGATTCATAGAGAAGAAAACCTAGAAATACAAAAAAGAACACGGGAGGGAACAACGGAACCCCTCGCCTGCAGAATTTCAGGCGAATCCCAACAGAATAACCGCACCGCAATGGACACAGCCCACCAGAAGTTAAGACAAAAGCACCGAGAAAACGTGAACCAGCCACAGAAAATTACAAGCAAGGGTGACCCTCCGAGAAACACACACGCACACACCTCCAGACGAAACAAGCTGCTCCGACACAGCACCAGCGGCAGCAACAACACGGCAGACACCGACAAGCAGAGAAAGGACGGACTAGGGCCCTTCTTCACCTATAAAATTTAAATTACCATGTATAATAATGTTCATTATATTAAACCCATGTGTGTAGATTAACTAAAATGTAAACAATAAATATAGAGACAAAGTGAGGAGGTCGGTCAGGTCGCTTTAGGGGCAAAGCTCGCGTTACTTGGGGAGGTGTCATAGGGACAGTAACACTGCCATCCGCGAATAACATCAGTGTAAGAAATTCCATAGGTTTCAGATAAAGACTATGGAAGATAACAGTGACACCTTGCCAAAACATGGTACATGAACCACTTAATCTGAAGATAACTCATATGATCTGATAATACAATAATCAGATCATAGGAGCAAGTCTATCAAGGAATGTGGAATGTACCATCGATAAACACTCGTATATAAACCTAAGAAAAGAGGGACAAGTTAGTTAGTACTCCCGAGTCACACCATCGCTCTCAGGAGTCTCGCTCATCGATCTCTAGTGAACACCTCTTGACGTCAGCCCGCCCCTGGTCGCCCTCTCTCACAATCTCAGTCGAAACAAAGCCTATTGCGTCTACCCATTATTCCGATTACAGTATCTTGAAAAAAGTTAGCTCTTGTGAACCATCATCAATCAACTCATACACTTTGACCACTCAACAACATGTTCCTTATTCTTTTTCGTACTATGTGATTGGACCCAATACAAACAATTTGGTTACTCACACAGCCAGAGATGAAAATGAAGATGTTGTTGAAGTATTTTTTAAAAAATTGATTCATGATGTGAAAGCAATAGATGAATTTTACAAGACCCAAGTTCCACTCAACCGTTCACCTGATGATTGGAGACGTTTCCATGAAACTAAAGAGAGTGAACATTGTAAAAGACCTTTTTCAGATACACTGAAAAAAGTGAGGGATCATTACCATTATGGTGATAATCGTCATGGTGTATTTTAAAATCTTGGAAGCGGGAATCGAACTTCGCTTTCAGTATTTCCAATTTGTCAATATATTTGGCAAAACTGAAGCTTGGGTTTTTTTTCAATAAAAATTTTGCATGTTGGGAAATGAATCAAACTGTCCTTTTTCAATTGATTTGTCCATAAGAGCAATCTAGTTATGAAGTTTGATAGAATCTCATCAACTTTATTTATTAGCTTGTGAACACCTTGAAGTTTTAAATTTAGCTCCTGTAAATGACCTGTGATATCAACCAAAAATGTTACATCTTGACGCCAATTTAAATCCTCCATCAAAGTCACGTCTTCCCCTTTCATTTCTAAGAATAGTTTTACTTCTTCAAGGAGAGCATTGAATCTTTGCAAGACTTTGTGACAAGATAACCATCGTACTTCAGTGTAGTAAGGCAAGTCCTCAAATTCGGAATCCATTTCTGCCAGGAAACTTTTAAACTGGCGATGGTTAAGACCTCTTGCTCTGATGTAAATAACAATCTTTGAAATTTCCTTAACTACTCTGTCCATTTTCAATGATTTTGAACAAAGAACTTCTTGATGTATGAGACAGTGAAAACTATTCAGAGACGGCTTCTTAGGAAACTTTTCTTTCAGTTTGGCACTGAGAAGGGCGACAAACCCCTTGGTTTTGCCGGTGATTGAAGGAGCTCCATCGGTGGTAACGGATACCAGCTTCTCCAGTGGGAGTTGATTCTCTTCAAGAACCTTCAACACAGCATCCAAAATATCTTCTCCTGTTGTAGTGTCATGCAAAGGAATGACTTCTAGCAGCTCCTCAATGACAGTCATATCGGATAAGCAGGCTCTTAGAAACAATGAAGTTTGTGCAATATCAGTTCTGTCAGTGCTTTCGTCAATATGTTTCATAATCAGATAGCTTATCTCAAAACTTGCTGTCACAACTTCCTCTTGAATTTTCTGACCTCTAGTAAACACATTCTGCTGTCTTTTCGCATTTTCTTTCAAATCATTCAACTTACTTTCTCTAACTTTGCCTTTATAACGGGTGAAATTAGCATGCTGAGAGTCATAATGACGTTTAATGTTGTATTTTTTAATTTTTATAAATAAAAATTTCTTTCATCTGACCAGCATCTGGTAATGAACCAAGGATGCTGGCCGCATTACCCCTCTGTATATCTAGGGAGAAAACTTGTTTTATATAGTTTGGTGTTCGGGTGTCACCTGTTTTCATCATGGCTTTCTTCCCTACTTCTTGCATGAACATTTTCATTTCCTTGCACCAGGCTCCTCCTGTCTCTGTGCTGAGCGCAACAAAGTAATACCCATTTGATTTTACTGTCATGTATTTGTTGTGTTTTTTTCTAGCCCCAAGTTCTGCTGCAGCACCTGCGTTTTCAGAGGTTTGTCGGATATAGGATGCTGCAAATGTGTCAGCGCATGTGTAGTCCCATACGAGACATTGACCTCTAGACCATGGGACAACAGACATTCCATCAGGTCTCTTGCCGTCTTCTCTGATGAGACCGCTGGGTTCTAGGATGGAAGGTATCTCTATGGTTGCCAATATCCTTTTTATACTTTGATTGGCCGCAGCGTGTCGGAAATAGCGACCAGCGCTAATTATAGATTTTGATAAAAAAATAATATTAAAGTAAGTAGGTACTTATCTTACAGTTAGTCTCGCTGTAAATTTTATTTTAAGATACTTACTTTATTTTAAGAGCTAGACATCATACTTTCTGTAGCTATGGCACGTCGTCGTTTCTTAGGAAATAATGAGTAGGCTGATATGATGTTAGCCCTGGGTGTTGCAGAAGGAAACACAAGAGAGGCTGTGAGGATCTGCGAGGCGCGTTACCCAGACAGACCAGTACCATACAGAAGAACATTTCAAGAATGTTTCACAACATAGGAAAATTCTTCAATGGTTACCAATTGATAATTGCTTACTATGGAGAATCATGAAGGAAGCTTCACCTCCATATCTTCATTCATCATTTCATACATTATCATCATTGCATCATCATAACACACGTTCTACACATCTCATGCTTCCTACACACCGAACCACTTACATGGGCGAAAGTTTTACAGTCAATGCTGTTAGATTATGGAATCAGCTGCCTGATGAACTTAGAACTTTGGATAATCGCTTGGCTTTTAAGATCTTGACAAAGAGACATTTCTTGGAAAAGTAACACCCCCCCCCCCCCTCCCCCCCCCCTTTTTTTCACGATCTCCCCCTATTCCATGTATATATTTTATTCCTTTTCGTTTCTCTTTTATTTATCTCTTTATTGTATTTTTTTTTTTTTTTTTCCTTTCTTCTCTCTCTTATAATCATTTTAGTTAGGCTTTTAAAAGGGTTGGGTGGAAGAGATTGCCACAGGCAATAACCCCGCCCTTTAGGTAGGACATTATTGTTATTTTCTTTTCTTTTTTACTTATTTTATTTTGTCATTTGTTTGTTCATTTTTCTTCTTTCTTTTCTTAATTTTATACTGTTGCCAGTAGTAGGGAAATCTGGTACTCGGAACTCTTGCCGCGTTTCACCCTACGCCACTGTTTTTTTTTGCTAGTCTAATCATTTTTTTATCTCCTACATGTTTTTTTCCTTGATTACGTTGGAACGTGTAACCTTTATATATTCTTGTTAATCGCAGCGTAACTTATTTCCAAGTATAGGGAGATAAAGTTCTTATTTATTGCATCGTAATTATTTTTTATGACCATGCGAACTAGTAATTGGCATTTCCAAGTATAGCGAGATAAAGTTCTTATTTATTGCATCGTAATTATTTTTTATGACCATGCGAACTAGTAATTGGCATGATCACGTTGTGTGCCGCTCCTATTATGTAAAGATCATGCGATTACATTGGCAATCACGTTGAGCCTTGATGTTCTAATTTTACTTAAAGGTGACCTGGGTGTTTTTGCGTTTAGTTACCGCACGTGTAGACCCACTCCTACAGTTATCATTGCAATTTTATTCAAAGTTGGAGAGGGAAATTGTATAAAAGCTCTGGTCAGATTACAAGACTTCATCAGTTTCATCGAGCCTGTGCCTTAGACCCAACTAGCCCAAGCAACTCAGCTCTACTCTATCTCAACCAACTCAACTCAGCTCTACTCACTCTACCAACAACAACAATGGCGAAACAGTACAACTCTGGTAAGTTTTTAAATTTTCTTAACAAGGCTTGATTTGAATATTTAATACTTTTCAAATTTCGAAGTGAAAATAAATGCCTAATTAGACAATATATTCTAAACTGTCCACAGACAACGACAAAGCCGGTAAAGCCTTTATCATCGATGCCAAAATTAGGGCCGGTACATCATGCGATCTAGACGATATATACCTCTGCTTGAAAAACGATTTGGATGTTAACGTGGAGAAGGTAAGTTTTTAATTTGTATTATACTTTTTTGCTTCTAATTTTTAATACGTGAGACTTGTGTATTCGGTTGTTAGATTTTTTAGTTTCAACATACAAGTTGGGTTTGGGTAGTCATTACAGTGTAGAGAGATGTAAAAGTGAGAAGTTTTATACATGAAAAATAGTACAGCATTTAGTATAGCACGGCGCACGCTAAACTTGCATGCTTATAGTCCTGAGTTCGATTCTCACTCATCGCATGTTTTCAAACCGAGTGTTAATTGATTGAGAGTGTTAAAATCTTTTTGCTATTCTTCTTATATTGAAAAGAAATAATATTTGATGTAGGTTCTTAATACGTGGGACTTATATACTAATGGTCTCGAGTTCGATTCTCACTCACGGTTTAATTTATCTTACAACCTAGGGTGTTAATATTGGAGTTAAAATCTATTTTACTTACACAAATTTCAACACATATTATTTTTTCCTTTTTCTACATTTAAAGTTTAGAGTGTAGGACTCTTATGCTGGCAGTTTCGAGTTCGGTTCCTATTCATAACGTTTTTTATACAAACTGTTAATATTGACTGTTATTTTTTTATTTTAACGGATATTGCTTTTTTTTTATTTGAACAAACAGCATTTGATATACAGGGTGCGGCGCGGTAATGTCCCATTTTGAATCGCCCAGTGTGAAGCCGCACTTCTAATTAGACAAGTTCGAACAAAGTTAGAAGATGCACAAACTACTAATTTTTTCGATTCAATTTAGCTCAGGTGTCAAAATGATTTTATCAAAGCAACAGAAAGCTTATTGCGTGGAGAGTTATTTTTCGAAAAATAAGTGTATCGTAGCAGTACAGCGGGAGTTTGACATTGCACACCAAACTGTAACTCGATCTGCATGGAGGGAGTTTTCATGAAGTTCCCTAGGGTTGTTGTCACTCCAATAACGCATATTTTGTTTATTAACACAGCCTGTGTCAACCCCCGAAAACGTTGAACGAGTACGTGAGGCGATATTGCGGTCACCTAGGCGCTCAGCTCGCAAGCATGCTGCTGCTCTTGGCATATCAGACCGTTCATTGCGGAGGATACTTCATAAAGAATTGCATTTTCATCCCTACAAAATGGTAGTGGTGCAGGAATTGTTCGAGCGAGACTTTATTCAACGACAAAATGCATGTGAAACCCTGATCGACTCCTTACTTCCAGATGCGACAGTTTTCTTCAGTGATGAAGCCCATTTTCACATTTCAGGCTGTGTTAATAAACAAAATATGCGTTATTGGAGTCACAACAACCCTAGGGAACTTCATGAAAACCCCCTCCATGCAGATCGAGTTACAGTTTGGTGTGCAATGTCAAACTCCTGCTGTACTGCTACGATACACTTATTTTTCGAAAAATAACTCTCCACGCAATAAGCTTTCTGTTGCTTTGATAAAACCATTTTGACAATAGAGCTAAATTGAATCGAAAAAATTAGTAGTTTGTGCATTTTCTAACTTTGTTAGAACTTGTCTAATTAGAAGTGCGGCTTCACACTAAGCGATTCAAAATGGGACATAACCGCGCCGCACCCTGTAGTTTGTTAAAGCTGAGAACTCATATGTTAACAGTCTAGAGTTCGAGTTTTGCCCATATCATATCTTTCAAAAGAGTGTCAATATTTAAAATTAATGCTGTTATATTACTTCGGTTCTAACATAGAGGTATATTTTGATAGGTATATAGAGAGATATAACAAGTTTGAAACATCTGTTCCGGCATGTTCCGGTATTTTTGTACATCTAATTATAAATTCTCATTTTTATATTCCTACTGATATGATTTTTTTATATTTCATGCTACAAACTCGATTCTAATTGATGTTTTTTTTTAAAATTTCAGGAGGAAGAATTCATACGGTTGAGTCCGAATAAATTCCACCTCAAAGTGTCTTATTACATAAGAGTAACTAAACTAAAATCTAAAATCGGGGAGTTTGTGCATGAGAATGCAGATATATCAATCACCCCGATCTCTTGTAATTTGACACCTGACGAGGTGGATAAATTCATAAAGATTCAGACCTTAACCAAAAGAAAATCTTCACCAACTTCACATAAATCATCCAATTCCCCTAAACCGCCGGCTAAACCGTCAACGTCAAGAGAGGAGTACACTGTGGAGGAAGAGGAGGAAGAAGAAGAGGTCAGTAGTTTTAAGAAAAAAAAAAATAATATAACTTAGAGCTTAAAGATTTTTAGTTTATAGATTTGTTAAAATAATTTATTAGGGGAGGGGGATAGATTTTATAGTAAAATGTTTTGTAACATTTGCAGAATATCCCACAATGATTTAAATCATAATAGAAGTGAAAATCATTTTAAAAAAAAGTATAGTCATTGTATTTCTAAGTGTACACCAGTCGAGTCCGCCTTCGCTAATAATATTAATACCTTTTGGTTGAAAAATTTTAGAACAAGACTTTTGGATAATTTTTTAAATGAGATAGCTTCATATTTTTTTGAAATTTGTAACGAGCAGCTAATTTCTAGTTCATTTAAGACAAATTCTATATTGAAGATTGTTTTTAAAAAGGAAGTGAATCCTGAAATAACACAAGAAGTTTCTTTTAAAACTAAAAATTCAATAGTAACAAGGTCATCAAATTTAACAAATCTTTGGAATGATATAGTTGAAAAATTCAAACAAGAAATGAGCGAATTTCAGGAAAAAGGTTCAGGATGGGTTTATAAAAAAGTTTTAGGTATTGAAGTTCGAATAAATAAATACAACCCTTTGAGAGCGAGCTCTTACATCCCTACACCTTCAAAAATTAATAGAGCTATCATTAATGTAAAAAATAATGATATTTATTGTTTTAAATATGCTGTTTTAGGTAAACAGTTACAATCGCGACATAAAAATTCTATTAAACATTATAAAAACTTAATCAATGAAAAAAAATACGATTTTGACTGTATTGAATATCCTGTTAGTATTGACAGTATTCATTTGTTCGAAAAAAAGAACGGAGTTACTATTAATGTTTATGAATATCAAAATGATGAAATTTTACCAATATATTGCCATCCAAAAGATTCAGATGATATTGATCTATTAATTTTAAAAAATTCAAATGATATGAACCATTATTGCTGTATTACAAATTTCAATAATCTTTTAGCCCCTTTCCGTATGAAACATCAAAAAAAAGAGTTCAAATTTTTACATGTAAGAAGTGTCTGGATATTTTTTATTCAGAAAAAAATTTAACTTATCATTATCATAAAAATACTTGCATTTTTGAAAAAAAAAAAAAACAACAACAGAACCATACAAGGTTTAGTACCGTTCAAAATTTTGAGAAAAAATGCAATTACAGATCATCTGATTAATGATAAATATTCATTCAAATATGCAATTTTAGGTTTTTTTTTAAAAAAAAAATATCACTAAAAAAGCGGAACATTTTTTTGATTGGGATATGTTAGATTTTCCTGTTGATTTTCGAAAAATTTCAAAATTTGAAAATACTAACAATTTAATTGTTAACGTTTTTGGATTAACTGAAAAACATGATGTTATTCCTCTTAAAATTAATTCAATCCAGGATGGCTCATTCATTTGTGACTTGCTTATTCAGGAAAATGAACAGTTCGCCTCTCGTTACTATACTATTAATGATTTTAACAAATTAATCCATAAGCAAATAACATCTTATTGGGAGTCAATCTTTGTATGCAAATTATGTCTTTCTCATTTCACTACTCCAGAGAAATTAGATCAACATACACGACTTTGTAGTTTACATCCTTCTACAATTGTTCAAATGCCTATTGAAGAAAAGAAAGAGTTAAAATTTAAAAATTTCAGACATGAGCAAAGAGTACCGTATGTTATATATGCTGATATTGAATGTATGTTAAAAAAATTGGATACTGTTTAACCTTACAATGAAAATTCCTATAATATGGAATATCAGAAACATATTCCATTTTGTTTTGCATATTATGTTGTAGGTCCTAATGTTGATGATAACAAGCTTGTCATGTATCAGGGATCAGAAAATGAAAATATTATCGATATTTTTTTTCAAATGATTTGTGAGGAAGCGAAAAAAATAGATGAAATCTATCTAGACAATTCAAAGAGAATTAAAGCAAAAAAATCAAATCCTGAAGATTGGTTAAAAAAAAATTTAACTGAAAAATGTGAACATTGTCAGAAAGATTTAAATGTCATTCAGAAAAAATATGGGACCATGACCTTATGTTTCTGGATAATAAGTTACGATATGTTTTATGTAACAAATGTAACTTATTGTTTCAAAAATCAAATTTCATACCAATATTCTTGCATAATTTTTCTGGATATGATGCACACATTATACAGGGTGGCCCATTTTAAATGACGCACCCGTTTTACTCGGCCCCTGTTGGAGATACAGAAAATTTATTCTGAGGACTTTTTCATAACTCGGAGGGGGAAATCTCGTGGTGACCTTGGATTTTTTCTCAAGGTCACCCTTCAAGGTCAGATCAAGGTCAACTTCATTTTCTTAAATGGAATGGCCCATTTTTTATTTCATATTCGTAATCTACGTGAATTTCTACATTCATTACACTCTTTACTTGCTATCTCTCTATAGCCAATTAAAAAAGAAAAAAAAATTGAAATAATAATGAAAATGTGCTACAACGTAGTAAGTATCATGTAAAATAATATCAATAGATGAATTGGCCAAAATTACATCATCACAAAATTACAAACCGTCGTCAGTTCATCGGGATCGTTTTGTTAGTGAAGTGTCTGTGGTTTCCGATTGTGTCTAAAGGTTTTTGTTGAGTAGTGTTTTTGTTTGTAAAGTGACATTTTCAGTTTAAATTTAACATGCCTGATTACACACCATCCCAAATTGTGGATATGACTTTAATTTTTGGTGAATGTCGTGGAAGTTATCGCCAAGCTGCTAGATTGTACGCTAACGGGTACCCAGGGAGAAGACACCCAACGGATAAGACCATTAAACGGCTACTGGTACGAGCTCGTCGAGGAAATCTGAAAAGGGTTAGAAATCGAACTCAACTGAACGATAATAATGTACGTTCTCTTGCAGTTCTTGGCATGATTCACCTCAATCCACAGATTAGTTCCAGAGAGATCGAACATCAGTTGGGCATACCCCGGTCAACGGCATTAAGGATTCTCAGGACAACAAAGTTTCATCCCTACCATATTACTTTGACGCAAGCTCTTACAGAACATCAAAAAATGAACAGGGTTGAATTCTGCAGGTGGGCGAGACAAAAAATATTGGAGGATCCCATCTTTTTTAGGTACGTCATGTTTTCAGATGAGGCCACCTTTCAAAGTACAGGACATTTGAATATTCACAACTGCCATTATTATTCTCAGGAGAATCCAAGATGGTCTCGAGCTATTGATCATCAGCATCGGTGGAGCATCAACACATGGTGTGGTATTGTGAACGGGCGTATTGTTGGACCCTATTTTTTTGAGGGGACAGTGACTGGGGAAATGTTCCTCGATTTTCTCGACAATCAGCTTCCACCTTTACTCGAAAATAAAAAGTTCGCTTCTCGTTACTATACTATTATGATTTTAACAAATTAATCCATAAGCAAATAACATCTTATTGGGAGTCAATCTTTGTATGCAAATTATGTTTTTCTCATTTCACTACTCAAGAGAAATTAGATCAACATACACGACTTTGTAGTTTACATCCTTCTACAATTGTTCAAATGCCTATTGAAGAAAAGAAAGAGTTAAAATTTAAAAATTTCAGACATGAGCAAAGAGTACCGTATGTTATATATGCTGATTTTGAATGTATATTGAAAAAATTGGATACTGTTGAACCTAACGATGAAAATTCCTATACAATGGAATATCAGAAACATATTCCATTTTGTTTTGCATATTATGTTGTAGGTCCTAATGTTGATGATAACAAGTTTGTCATGTATCAGGGATCAGAAAATGAAAATATTATCGATATTTTTTTTCAAATGATTTGTGAGGAAGCGAAAAAAATAGATGAAATCTATCTAGACAATTCAAAGAGAATTAAAGCAAAAAAATCAAATCCTGAAGATTGGTTAAAAAAAAATTTCACTGAAAAATTTGAACATTGTCAGAAAGATTTTAAATGTCATTCAGAAAAAATATGGGATCATGACCTTATGTTTCTGGATAATAAGTTACGATATGTTTTAGGTAACAAATGTAACTTATTGTTTCGAAAATCAAATTTCATACCAATATTCTTGCACAATTTTTCTGGATATGATGCACACATTATATGTCAAGGATTAGGTTACGATGGAAAAGATATACATGTAATACCTAATAGCAACGAAAAATATATTTCTTTCACGAAAAGAGTAACTGAAACAATCAATCTCCGGTTCGTTGATACATTTAGATTTATGGGTAGCAGTTTGGATAAGCTTGTTTCTAATTTACCTAAAAATAAGTTTATTCACATTGGACATAATTTTGAAAGTAACATTGATTTATTAATAAGAAAAGGTGTATTTTGCTATGATTACCTAGATAATTATAAGAAATTAAATGATACAAGCTTGCCTTCAAAAGATAAGTTTTACAATATGCTGCATGAAACTGAAATATCTAGTGAAGATTACTTTTTTGCGCAAAAATATTGGGAAATATTCAAAATTCGAACCTTACGCGAATACATTGAACTTTATTTGAAAACAGATGTATTACTATTAGCTGATGTTTTTGAAGAATTTGAAATCGTTCAATATGTTATAAAATATACAAATTAGATCCTGCATGGTCATTTACAGCACCTGGTTTAGCTTTTCAAGCTATGTTGAAGAAAACAAATATCAAATTAGAATTATTAACAGATTATGACATGCTTCTCTTTTTCGAAAACTCAATTAGAGGTGGAATCTCTCAATGTTGTACAAGATATTTTGAGGCTAATAATAAATATATGGGTGATAGGTATAAGAAATTTAAAGATGATTCTTTTATATTATATTTAGATGCTAATAATTTATACGGATGGGCTATGTCACAAAAATTACCAATTGGAGAATTTACTTGGGTAACTAAAGAAAATCTGACCTACTTTCAAAATGAAGCTAACATTTTAAAATTACCTGATGATGAATACGGTTTCTTTTTTGAAGTAACTATAGATTATCCCTCTTATTTACATGATATGCATAATGATTTCCCTTTTTATGTGAAAGTAAAATTCCTACAGGGGGAAAATATAAAAAGTTATTAACTACATTAGAGAAGAAAGAAATGTATGTCGTACATTATAAATTATTAATTCAAGCATTAAAGCATGGTTTAAAGCTAATTAAAATTCATAGGGAAATCAAATTTCGACAATCTCATTGGTTGAAAGACTATATTGAATTAAATACGAACTGAAGAAAAGTTGCTAAGAACGACTCTGAAAAGGACTATTTCAAACTAATGAACAACGCGGTTTTGGAAAAACAATGGAAAATTTATGAAAAAGAAAAGAAATACATTAGTTTCAGGTAAAAAGAAAGCAATCAAACTGATTTTAAAACTGTGGTTCGAAGATAGAATAATAATAAACGAAAATTTAGTAGCTATCGAGATGAAAAAACAGAAAATTTTGTTCGATAAACCTATATATGTAGGTGCTTTAATATTAGAATTGAGTAAAATGCTCATGTATCAATTTCATTACGATATTATGTTGAAAAAATTTTCTCCAGAAAAATTAGAAATTTTATACATGGATACCGATAGTTTTTTTCTATGCTGTTAAACAAACAGTTGGCGTTTATAATGAAATGAACGAACCTTCATTCAAACAGTATTTAGATACTAGCGATTATCCAAAAAATCATATCCTCTGGGATGATAAAAATAAAAAAGAAATAGGAAAAATGAAAGATGAAGTGAATGGAAAAATCATAGAAAAATTTTGCGGTTTAGGAAGTAAAATGTATTCTCTTATCATATTCGATAGTGGAAAAGTTATCAAAAAAGCCAAAGGAGTTGTAAAATCTGTAACGAATAAGAGAATAAATTTCGATGATTATAAGAAATTAAATGATACAAGCTTGCCTTCAAAAGATAAGTTTTACAATATGCTGCATGAAACTGAAATATCTAGTGAAGATTACTTTTTTGCGCAAAAAATTTGGGAAATATTCAAAATTCGAACCTTACGCGAATAGATTGAACTTTATTTGAAAACAGATGTATTACTATTAGCTGATGTTTTTGAAGAATTTGAAATCGTTCAATATGTTATAAAATATACAAATTAGATCCTGCATGGTCATTTACAGCCCCTGGTTTAGCTTTTCAAGCTATGTTGAAGAAAACAAATATCAAATTAGAATTATTAACAGATTATGACATGCTTCTCTTTTTCGAAAACTCAATTAGAGGTGGAATCTCTCAATGTTGTACAAGATATTTTGAGGCTAATAAAAAATATATGGGTGATAGGTATAAGAAATTTAAAGATGATTCTTTTATATTATATTTAGATGCTAATAATTTATACGGATGGGCTATGTCACAAAAATTACCAATTGGAGAATTTACTTGGGTAACTAAAGAAGATCTGACCTACTTTCAAAATGAAGCTAACATTTTAAAATTACCTGATGATGAAAACGGTTTCTTTTTTGAGGTAACTATAGATTATCCCTCTTATTTGCATGATATGCATAATGATTTTCCTTTTATATGTGAAAGTAAAAATTCCTCCAGGGGGAAAATATAAAAAGTTATTAACTACATTAGAGAAGAAAGAAATGTATGTCGTACATTAGGAATTATTAATTCAAGCATTAAAGCATGGTTTAAAGCTAATTAAAATTCGAAGGGCAATTAAATTTCGACAATCTCATTGGTTGAAAGACTATATTGAATCAAATACTAACTGTAGAAAAGTTGCCAAGAATGACTTTGAAAAGGACTATTTCAAACTAATGAACAATGCGGTATTTGGAAAAACAATGGAAAATTTACGAAAAAGAAAAGAAATACAATTAGTTTCAGGTAAAAAGAAAGCAATCAAACTGATTTTAAAACTGTGGTTCGAAGATAGAATAATAATAAACGAAAATTTAGTAGCTATCGAGATGAAAAAACAGAAAATTTTGTTCGATAAACCTATATATGTAGGTGCTTTAATATTAGAATTGAGTAAAATGCTCATGTATCAATTTCATTACGATATTATGTTGAAAAAATTTTCTCCAGAAAAATTAGAAATTTTATACATGGATACCGATAGTTTTTTCTATGCTGTTAAACAAACAGTTGACGTTTATAATGAAATGAACGAACCTTCATTCAAACAGTATTTAGATACTAGCGATTATCCAAAAAATCATATCCTCTGGGATGATAAAAATAAAAAAGAAATAGGAAAAATGAAAGATGAAGTGAATGGAAAAATCATAGAAAAATTTTGCGGTTTAGGAAGTAAAATGTATTCTCTATCATATTCGATAGTGGAAAAGTTATCAAAAAAGCCAAAGGAGTTGTAAAATCTGTAACGAATAAGAGAATAAATTTCGATGATTATAAGAAATTAAATGATACAAGCTTGCCTTCAAAAGATAAGTTTTACAATATGCTGCATGAAACTGAAATATCTAGTGAAGATTACTTTTTTGCGCAAAAAATTTGGGAAATATTCAAAATTCGAACCTTACGCGAATAGATTGAACTTTATTTGAAAACAGATGTATTACTATTAGCTGATGTTTTTGAAGAATTTGAAATCGTTCAATATGTTATAAAATATACAAATTAGATCCTGCATGGTCATTTACAGCCCCTGGTTTAGCTTTTCAAGCTATGTTGAAGAAAACAAATATCAAATTAGAATTATTAACAGATTATGACTTGCTTCTCTTTTTCGAAAACTCAATTAGAGGTGGAATCTCTCAATGTTGTACAAGATATTTTGAGGCTAATAAAAAATATATGGGTGATAGGTATAAGAAATTTAAAGATGATTCTTTTATATTATATTTAGATGCTAATAATTTATACGGATGGGCTATGTCACAAAAATTACCAATTGGAGAATTTACTTGGGTAACTAAAGAAGATCTGACCTACTTTCAAAATGAAGCTAACATTTTAAAATTACCTGATGATGAAAACGGTTTCTTTTTTGAGGTAACTATAGATTATCCCTCTTATTTGCATGATATGCATAATGATTTTCCTTTTATATGTGAAAGTAAAATTCCTCCAGGGGGAAAATATAAAAAGTTATTAACTACATCAGAGAAGAAAGAAATGTATGTCGTACATTAGGAATTATTAATTCAAGCATTAAAGCATGGTTTAAAGCTAATTAAAATTCGAAGGGCAATTAAATTTCGACAATCTCATTGGTTGAAAGACTATATTGAATTAAATACTAACTGTAGAAAAGTTGCCAAGAATGACTTTGAAAAGGACTATTTCAAACTAATGAACAATGCGGTATTTGGAAAAACAATGGAAAATTTACGAAAAAGAAAAGAAATACAATTAGTTTCAGGTAAAAAGAAAGCAATCAAACTGATTTCAAAACCGTGGTTCGAAGATAGAATAATAATAAACGAAAATTTAGTAGCTATCGAGATGAAAAAACAGAAAATTTTGTTCGATAAACCTATATATGTAGGTGCTTCAATATTATTGAGTAAAATGCTCATGTATCAATTTCATTACTATATTATGTTGAAAAAATTTTCTCCAGAGAAATTAGAAATTTTATACATGGATACCGATAGTTTTTTTCTATGCTGTTAAACAAACAGTTGACGTTTATAATGAAATGAACGAACCTTCATTCAAACAGTATATAGATACTAGCGATTATCCAAAAAATCATATCCTCTGGGATGATAAAAATAAAAAAGAAATAGGAAAAATGAAAGATGATGTGAATGTAAAAATCATAGAAAAAGTTTGCGGTTTAGGAAGTAAAATGTATTCTCTTATCATATTCGATAATGGAAAAGTTATCAAAAAAGCCAAAGGAGTTGTAAAATCTGTAACGAATAAGAGAATAAATTTCGATTATTATAAGAAAGTTCTTGATTCACAAAAAAAATATACCGTACTTAGAGAAAAATTATTTCAAAGAATCATCGAATCGGAACTTATCAATTCAATAAAGTAGCACTATCAATTTCTAGTGGAACTTTCTATTTCTAGTGGAACAAAAACGAGCGGAAATTTCTAACCAAAATTTTCCGTGTCCGGAATGGCATGGATGTGAAGGTAAAGTGCCCTGAAGTAATGCGAAAGCGGTTCCGGGGCACACTTACCTTTAAAAAAAAAAATAAAAAAAAGCACTATCAAGTTTTGATGATAAACGTTTTATACGAAAAAATAACATACATACTCTTGCTCATGGTCATAGAAAAATTATAATTTCATAATTTTTCTTACTGTTTCAAGGCTGATCCAGAACTCGAGTTTCTCGTCTTCCAAGTGAATCGGTATAAAAACCATGGCCATAATGAACTCCAAATAGAAAAAAATTATAGAGAAGTTAAAAAAATTCTTAACAAAAAATTAAAGGAATTAGGACCTTCAAAAGAATATCGGCAAATATTTGAATTTTTTTTTAAAAATCTTAGAATATCCTGATTGCCCGTTTAGATGCCTGATTTAGAAGAATAATGAAATTACATTTTTGTACGATAAATAAAATGTCAGACTATAAGGATAAAAAAAAGAGGAAGCTTCAATTATAGAATCTACAGCTAATAATTTATACCTTATAATATACATATTATTGGTTACTTTTAAATATTATAAAATTTGAAATGAGTGATATAGATAAAACATTTTCAAAAAGTTTGTGTAGAAGCTATAGTTGAAGAAGATGAGGAAGAAGAAATTAGATTCGAAGATATTTTTGGGTTAATAGTTATTGATTTACATTGTAATGAAAAATTTGAAGATATAGAATAAGTTATGTTATATTTTTTAATTATTATAGCACGGGTATAGTTATCTATGAATATCCCTCCTCATTTATTCATAGTTTTATCATACTTACAATAATCATTAATTATTAATTTATAATTATGAAAAACTACTTGAACAAAGTTGCTTATGTTTTTCTGTTTTTAGGTGATATGGATTAAAAAATTGAGTTTGGAGGCTTATAAACCATCGATTGGAAGTCCGGATGCTGCAGGAATCGATCTGGTAGCTCCAAAAAGCGTCATCATTAAAGCAAAATGTAAGAGGTTAATCTCGATTGACATTGCAATCCAATTACCTAAAGGAGTATATGGACGAATCGCACCTAGATCGGAATTAGCTTCTAAACATTTCATAGACGTTGGAGCGGGTGTTATTGACCCTGATTATAGAGGCAATATAATGGTACTATTAAATAATTTTAGCAATGAAGATTATTTCATCATAAAAGAAGATAGAATTGCGCAATTAATAATGTAAAAATATATAAAACCGAAATTTAAAACGGTTGATTCACTTTCCGAAACTAGAAGAGGGAATTGGGGGTTTGGTTCCAGCGGATATAATTAGAACCTGTTATGATGAGATAATCATCACAGCAATTTTTCAACAAATATTTTTCATTTTAAACAAGTATTTTTACTTTCTTGTCCAACTCTTTTTCTTTTCACATATGTATTTTAACTATATTGCTAAGTGGGGAATATGTGACGATTCTATCATGAAAATAAGACAAAATAATGAAGTTTTCACTGGAAAATTCTCATTGCTTTCGAATTCTATTTTTACATCAACAGTTCCCGTCTTCATAGAATCATTTTGTTTTGAGCAATCAACAACTATCAGAGGAAAATGATATTCCAGCTCGTGTATTAGTCTTACCGTAATAAGCTTCTCTAAAGTTCAAGAACATTTCATAAAGAAGAGCGTATTTATTTTTAGAAAACTATATCAAGATTATCATAAGGGTAATTTTCACTATTGAGATATACTTCAATAGTTTTGAAATTAACATGATCAAATCTTGATACCATTTTTTTGTAACTATCATTCCTATCCGTTTGAAACCAAAATATCAAATAACAAGGTTTCTCGATTAATATTCCATACTTCCTTATTTGTATTGTTTGGTAGAACGGGATATTCGTATAAATCCCAACTGCGAAAAGCTAATTCAATAATGGAATCATTCTGGATATGTTTTAATACTCTTATCTTTTCTAAAATCATCAAAAGATGTTCTAGAAGCTATGAAATCTATTTTACTCATCTCTACCCCTCCAAAATTAATTCAAACTGATATGGGTAAAGAATTCTTAAATATTTTTTTTTTTAAATCTAATGAATCGGTATAAAATCAAACACTATACCACATATAGTAAATTGAAAGCGAGCATAGTTGAACGCTGGAACAAAACGATAAAAGAAAAAATATGGAAACAGTTTAATTTGTCAGGTAATCATAACTGGATAGACTATTTACAAAATATAATTAATATTTACAATAAAACTGTACATCATACAACGAAATTGAGACCTATTGATGTAAACGAAACTAACGAAAAATTACTTTTATCGAGATTTCATAAAATAGTTAGAAATAAACCATTATTAATGAAATCCGATTTAAAAGAAAATGATTTTGTAAGAATCAGTAAAAATAAAGCACTATTCGAAAAAGGTTACTTACCTAACTGGAGTACACAGGTGTTTAAAATAAAAAAGTGTAAATAAAACCAACCCTACCACATACCTCCTGGAAGATTTGAATTCAGAAAAAATAATGGGTGGATTTTAGGGAGAAGAATTGAAAAAAAAACTACTTTGAAAGATATCTATTTAATTGAAAAAAATATTCGAAAGAAAAAAAAAACAAATATCTTGTAAAATGGCTCGGTTTTGATGATAAAAAATGGATCGGTTTTGATGATAAAGTGAGAATATACAGGGTGACCCATTTTAAAAGATACAGTCAAATATCTCAAAAACCGTTAGTAATAAAAAAAAAAAACGTGCGAAGTAAAGTCATAATGGATTTTAGGGGGATATTAGGCACATTCACGTCTCTCTCAAAGGTCTTGTTCAACCTTTTTTGAGGTCAACTTTGTTTTTTTTTAAATGGAATGCTATATTTTTGATCATTGAATCCGATTTGTTCTCAAAAAAGTAAATACACTCATCATCAAAAAATTCGGGGCAAGAAAAATTTCAAAGTTGAAGATTTTTTTAATTTTTTCTCTACATCCTGTAGTTTTGTGAATGACACGAAAAGAAAGGTTATTTTGTTGTCAAGCAGGATCTATGTTTAGCTTTAAAAAGGTTCCACTACCTAAAAATAGAAAAATAAAATACTGCAGAAGGTCTAAATTCCATGAAAACATCAATTTTCAAAATCAATGTATTTTACTTTTCACAAGGTATTTTTTCACACGTGATTATGATTAGTATTTGGTGTTGCCACCTCTCGCTTCAATGACAGCCTGCATTCTGTTTCTCATCGACAGAATAAGATTCCTCACGACTTCCTGAGGAATATCCTGCCATTCGTCAAGGAGTGCTTGTTTGAGCTCCCTGTGGTTCTGGGGGGGTGGTTTTCGAGCGCGGACCCGACGTTTTAACTCGTCCCATAGGTGTTCGATTGGATTCATGTCGGGGCTGTTGGCGGGCCAGTCCAGCGTGCGAATGCCAGCCTCCCGAAGAAAATCTGTAACCACGCGTGCAGTGTGAGGTCTGGCGTTATCCTGCATAAGGATGAAATTGTTGCCGACTTGGTCTGCATAGGGAACAATATGCTCTTCAATTATCTCGTCAATGTACCTAACTGCAGTCAAAGTGCCACCTTCACCTCCACAGTTGATGATAACCAGGTTTGTTTTTCCTTCCAACGAAATCCCTGCCCAGAACATGCAAGAACCACCGCCAAAACTCACAGTTTCTTGGATGCAACAGGGGATGAAGCGTTCTCCAGGCCTCCTGTATACTCTTTTCCGCCTGTCATTGAAATACAGGCAGCACCGGCTCTCATCCGAGAAGAGTACACGCCCCCAATCTTCATCTTTCCAATTCACGTGTTCTCGTGCAAATCTCAAGCGCAGTTCTCGGTGTCGTCTGGTGAGTTTGGGGCCTGTGGCTTTCCTTCTTGGCCTTAATTTTTTCTCCTTCAACCGTCTTCTAACTGTTGACGAACTTACATTGACGTCATGATTTGTCGAGAGCACTTGTTGGATCTCAACAGACGACATGTCACGATTTCTCAAAGTTGTCATTGTGATGTAGCGGTCCTCATGCGGCGTTGTTGTCCGTGGTCTGCCTGACCCTGGTCTACGATCATAAGTACCAGTCTGTAGGTACCTTTGCTGAATGCGATCAACTTTCGATTTGCTCAACCACCCCCCCAGAACCAAAGGGAGCTCAAACAAGCACTCCTTGACGAATGGCAGGATATTCCTCAGGAAGTCGTGAGGAATCTTATTCTATCGATGAGAAACAGAATGCAGGCTGTCATTGAAGCGAGAGGTGGCAACACCAAATACTAATCATAATCACGTGTGAAAAAATACCTTGTGAGAAGTAAAATACATTCATTTTGAAAATTGATGTTTTCATGGAATTTAGACCTTCTGCAGTATTTTATTTTTCTATTTTTAGGTAGTGAAACCTTTTTAAAGCTAAACATAGATCCTGCTTGACAACAAAATAACCTTTCTTTTCGTGTCATTCACAAAACTACAGAATGTAGAGAAAAAATTAAAAAAATCCTCAACTTTGAAATTTTTCTTGCCCCGAATTTTTTGATGATGAGTGTATAATTTGCTTAAATTTTTTTTTGATTCAACGTACCGTTTCAAAAATAAACACAAAATAAATTATCATGTTTCCACGCAGTGTGTCTTCACTTGGACACTTGTTGATAGTATTTATTTAGGTATTGCAGGCTAAAGACCAAATTTTATTTTAATTTTGGTCAGTTATTATTTTCTTTTGAAACAATATTTTCATCACTTTTTCCAGTTTTCACAAGCTTCTCAAATTCTATTTTATTTTCTTCATTTTTTTGTTATTCTAATAAGTTTTTGAAATGGGAGATTATCCGCCTTTTGAAATTGTTGACATCTTAATGATACTAGGAGAGTGTCGAGGCTCTTTCCGCGAGGCATCAAGACTGTATGAAGTTCGCTTTCCCAATAGACGTATTCCTAGGGCTCATCGTATTCGAATTTTGACTATGAAAGCTCGTCAAGGTATAATGCGCCGTTCTAGAAGACAGAAGCAATACGATGACAATGACACCCGAGTTCTAGTGATAATGGCATTAATTTTCCTCAATCATACAAGCCCCAGAGAGATGACCAAAGATACAGGAATATCACAAAAATGTATTTGTAAAATACTGTAAAAAATAAAATATCATCTATATCACATAACCTTAACTCAAGCTTTAACCCCGGATGAAATGAGAAACCGTGTTCAGTTTTGTCAATGGGCACAAAGACGTCTGCAGGCAGGTACTATGCCAACGTCCGTAGGACATGTTTAAGGCATCTAGTACGTCGGGCCTGCACTGTGCGACGGAGCCCCGCTGCTGCTGATGATGCCTCAACGTCATGGAATGTTATGACTATAACATTCTTTATCTCTGCCAATAGTTGCCTCGTGCTGTCTTACTATTTAATGTTAATTCTAATGGACTTTGGCACTAGTTGAATTCCTCTTACCGCTTTGACTTGATGTATCGGAGTTTGATGCAATTTGTTCGTGCAAATTGTAAGAAAAAATCTTCGCGAAAGTTTCCCTGTGATTGTCACTTTTGTTTACACTGGATTCTACCGGTTCGTCCGACGACGAGTTCTGTGCGAGCGTTAACGTTGAAAAACCAACCCGCCTGTTCGGTTGTTTCAGCACCTCCGCTGCTCGTAGATCTGACCGAAATTTCGAGCGAAGAAGAAACAGTCCAAGCGACTCAAGCCGAAGTTCATCATCAGATGAGCTCTTCGGACGAGGAACCCGGTTCTCCCCCGGATCGATCCCTTGGCCACGGACAATCAACGGGATGCCGATCTGAAAGCTCTTCTAGAGGACAGCGATCCAGACGATCCCAAAGTGGAATTCGAGATGAAACCTATCGAGAGTACGCAAGAAGTGTTTTCCAATCTCGAACGAGACCGGAGTCAACTGAAACGCAAACCGGGCGTGAAGTCGGGTCGGAACTCGAAGAAACTTCGTTTTGCGGATCCGGTAGCCACAGTCCCACGCTCTCCTGGTGTGTTGTTGAAAACGAAGAAGAAACCGATCAAACTCAACCGGCAACAACAGATACAAATTTGGGAACATCAGTCTCACACAATGTTGATGTTTTTAATGCTGATCTAGGAAACTGGCGTGACTCCAGGGCTGCTACAACCTCTGCTGACTCAGTTCGGAGATTATGCCCGTCGCCGTATGGATCTGGATCTGAAGAAGCGAGTCATGCAATGGTCGGAGGCTGTTGTCATCGTTATGGAGAAGCTCGGCGCAGAACTCGAAACTTGCTCCTGGGCGCGTTTCAAACTCGCCCTCTCCGGTCTTACATCCTACACGATATTTATCGCCGACCGTCTACCCGAGCCTCTTTACGAGGAATTGATGCGCTGCTACAAACGTGTAATTCAACCTATTTTGTTGTCGCCACCCACAACGACCACTGTCACGTCCTGCACGACTGCACCTATACCAGCGGTCAGTGCCGATGTCGGCACAACAGACAGATCAAAGAGTTCGTTGTTGCGGCCCGTAAAAAAAGATACGTTGTTCGGCAATACAAATTTGGCCTGCGACGATGCGCTAATACCTTGCACTATCTCCAAAAGGGAGGCCGAAAGATTCGTCACCTTCAAATCGGATGGGAAACCTGGATCGGCAGTCATCAAATTGGATCTAGTCCCGTAAGAGTATGCTGTAGCGAACGAGACAAATCAATGGTGGAAGGGAGCGACTTGGCGCCTGACGACAACCTATGCTGAGAATGACTTGGCGCCTGACGACAACCTATGCTGAGAATGACTTGGCGATTGCAACGCAGCACTACCTGAGAGCGGTAGAATGACATTTCGCCAAGGGGCTGGTGGGCGAGCCAAAGCGGGAACAGGGATTCGGCTCCTCCACTGGCTTCGGCAATTTCCAACTTCGCCAGTAGACGCCATTCTACAGACTCGCCAATGGGCCGATTCTGAGTTTGGTTTGACCGTACACCGTGGATCGACTATCATACACACTGTTCTCAATAATTACGCTCTATATTTGAATGACACGTCTATGTGTGATTTGTATAACCATTATTCTAAGTTAGACCCAACTTCGTTGTTATTTGCGGCTCCTCTGGGTAACATAGCCGAAACCTATTATTCAATGGAAGAAAGTGTACTCATTCTGCAGGAACAATTACGCTATCAGCTCGACAATGACGAGGAAATAATTCAGACCTTTTTTGAGGACGTGTACGACGTAATCGATAAAAGGAGACAAAAAAAACAACACCCTTTTCATCTTAGCGCCGCTCAATGCTGGCAAGAATTTTTTTTTCGATTGCGTCGTACACTTTTTTCTAAACTTCGGTCTTATCGGTAACTTTACCAAACATTGTGGTTTTCCCTTAGAGAATGCTGTACACAAACGAATTCTCGTGTGGAACGAGCCGCAAATCGAACCGGGTAGTTTTGAAACGATAAAGCCCCTTCTGGGAGGCGATCAAATGATCGTTCGGGTGAAGTACAATTCAGACCAAACGGTGGCTCGAACACCGTTAATTGTGCTTTCCAATAACCATATTTTCCCGAAGGACTTGTCGTATCGCACTCGTATGATTAGATACGAGTGGCGCACCTATCCTAAACTAGTGGAGTACAAGAAAAAGCCATTTCCGATTGCAATATATCATTTGTTTATTTTGTACAATATAATTCAATCGTAAACCTATCCTATATGTGTTGTTTTTTACCGCTTTAGATAGGTCTGTTTCCAGGCGTTTTTCTTTAATTTTGCTCAAAACTCGTTGCGAATTAGTCGCACGAGCGAGCCGTTCATAGGCGTCCAAATGGTTTGCCTTTATTGTGCCCCCTGCACCACCCCACATACCGAACACCTCGTGAGGTTGTTCGTAGTAAAAATCAGAATGAACGGCAAACAGTGCTGAATTTTCAGGTACGGTCGGATCGCCACCGGTCCAGTAGGTTTCTCGTTTGCCGGAAAGCTGAATCGAGCAGGACACTTCGTATTGCACACACGCATTTACGAAACTGGTTTGTTCAGTGCTGGGATTTAACTGGGGAACTGCCGACATGCCGATGTGCACCTGAGGTTGAGGAATTCGACCACCGCCCACACTACCCTGATGCGGCGAGTACATATTCATCTTTTCTAAATGTTGCGTGTAGAAAAAGTTACACTGCGATAGATAGTGCCGATCCTGGTAGGAATCTTGCTTCAACGTGTGCTTCTTGCTCGTACGTGCGTAGGCACATTTCATTTTTGCAATGTCATTAGCAAACAACTCTACTTCGCCCGTACATTTCTGAGGCATGTACAGCGTGTCCTGTGGTTTTATAATTCCAAAGCGAGGTTTGTATTTGTAGTTTATAAGAGTTTCACCTATTGCCGAGTTGAGTATAAATAGGAGTGAACGAATCTATCCATACGAGGCATACCGTATATGTGCAAACTTAATCAAAATGATTTAAATAATATTCTTAAACAAATTGATTGGGTTTTACTATCACGTCATCAATATTTAAGTGAACCTTTTTTAATCAGATTTCAAGAGCACTTACCATGGCTTGATATCATGAAATTTCAAAGACTCTCACTAGACTTCATTCGGAATAATTTATCAAAAGTTTATAGATATAAAGATATCGTATCAAAATATCAAATACTTACAGAAGAGACAATGGATGAATTTGCTGACCTCTTAAATTGGTACCTTCTATCGAAATTTCAAACTATGTCTGAAGAGTTCATAGAAAACATGCGCATAAAGTTGATTGGAACGCGATTTAAAAGCTTAACAAAAATGTTTAAAGAGAAACATAAACATAAAATCACTGATGATAGCGCAGACGATAGCGATGAAAGTCAAGTTGTGGGGTGGGGAAATTTCCATATATAAAGAAAACGTTTGAAATGATTAACGATATATCACAAACGATATATCACCTCACAACAAACAAAAATGGTTATCATGCACAAAAGAAGGACAAAGGCCCCAAAATAAGTCATGATGTCAAATATATCTGTTAGCAGGCAATGTTGATTCTTAGCAAAGTTGACTGTGCCTAGCAGAGTGAACTAGCCGCTCGTATTAGCAAAGTTGATTAAAAATGAAAAATCACATTTTTTATCAACACAGACAGTCAAGTTGACTCTATGCCTAGCAAAGTCAACTATGCCTGGCATAAGTTAGGCAAAGTTGATTTAAAATTAAAAAATGAAATCTTAATCTACATTGACTAGTCATAGTTTAACTATGTCACAATTAATGTGTCAAAGTTGATTTACCTAGAACCAAAATAATAACAATAATATACAATTAAGTGAGTAATCGAAAAATAATGTGAATTATAATTTATTGGTTAAAATTTGTCAGCCGCACTATTTATGCCGCACGGTAATGACCATGACACTTTGAATTGCAAAGAACTTTTCTTTACAAAAACACTTTTTGGTAAGCATTTGTCTGACATAACATCGAGCACATCCTCCCTTTCCGATTGCTTGTGATGATGCAACCTGATCTAAGGGATACTTCCTTATCCATGATCTCTCCCTCGCCAAAAGAAAAAAAATCATTTAAATAAAAAAAAAAATCTTCAATAGAGCCTGATTTACAGAAACAAATGACACAGTCTGCTGCATGAGTATTTAAAAACTAACAAATCAAAACAAAAGGTGCGCGCGCATAATCATAATCAACTTGACTGAAGAATGTAGGCATAGTTGACTATGCCTAGCAAAGCTGATCTTATTTTTTAATAATCAACTTTGCCTATTGAGTTAGCATAGTTGACTATGCCTAGGCAAAGCTGATTAATTTTTCAAATCAACTTGCCTGTTCATCTTAGGCATAGTAATACTAGCCTAGGCATAGTCAACTGTGCCTGAGAATCAACATGCCGCTAACATATCTAAAATCTAAGAAAGAATGTTGCTCTGAGAAATGCAATACCTCAAAAAGAGGGTCACCTCACTTCAAACAAAATGAATTTTTTACAAAGATCGGACAAAGGCCCAACATAATCCTATGTCAAATATAATCTAAAACAATAATTAAGTGTAATTTAAGGAATTTAAAATAAAAGAAGGTCACCCCAATTAACATTTAATACCTATACTTTTCAAAGAGGAAGGCCCCAAACAACTTATACTTACTTTAGGGTCCATTTTTGAAAATTTTGGTACCTATCATACACAGGATGAAAAAATAAATAAAAAATATCGAGGTGGACTGGCAGATAAAATCGTATATCGATAGGTGCTGCTTTATTCAATCTATGGTCAAAATTAAAATAAAAAATAAGTCACAAAAAGAAAAAAAAAAAAAAAAAATGATTAACGATTAGTTTAAAAATGTGTAGTAGTCATGGAGCTTGTAACCGGAGTTAAAAAACCTGTGAATAAACTTATCCTAGTTGATTTTTTTTCCCGTGTCAGAGAATAAAAATTGTAATGTCGGATTTGATCCTTTAAAAATGAATTTCATAAAACAAATATAAATTTTACATACGATGAGTTCTTGAAATATATTACATCAATTAATCATAAAAAAAACTTATTTTTCGACACATTAAGCAAGTAGGTACGACACATTTATTGAGTAACTGTACCTAACCCTCAGATCCCAGATAAAACTGTCTCACTTTGGAGAATGTTATAAACATTTTTTGAAAAAGGAAAAAATATAACATTCAAGTTTTGCTTTGAGATAGTTCCAAGTTGGTAATAAATCTACATATTGAGTACCTGCTGTCTTGTATGTAATATCCTGAATTTTTTTAACTTTTAATGAGAACCTGTTGATATAAAAGACATTTACTGTAATTTTTAGTTTTTCAAAGTAAAAAGTAATTATTGTGCTGATTTTGAAAACATCTAGTAAAAAAGTACTTTTAACTATGTGTGTATAAATTGATCAATCACAGTGGATAACTCAATAAACAATATGTTAAAATGTAATTTTAAAGGTCTTCCTTTAGAAGGTAAAGCTTGAATTAAGAGTGAAGGACGCCCTACACCAAATTTGAATCAGACACAGAGTAGCACCAGTAAAAATAAAACATACACAAGACTCATATACTGGCTGTGAAGTTAAAAATAAATTGTCCTGTTTTCCTTGTATCATGTTTTCTGATCAGGAACCTGATAAAGTATGGTCATCTCAAGGTTACCGTGATCTAACACTTGAATGAACGGGCAATAACGCATTGAAAAAGTGCTTTTCTACTAAGCTGTAGTGCGGACATTGCCTTGTTGGTGCTGCAAATATAACGTTTTTTTTTTTCTTTATCGAAAAAGAATTTTTTTCTTTAATCGAAAAAGAATATGAAATTTATAAATGAAGAAAATTAAAGAAAATACAAGGAAAGTCATGTACGTTCCTACTGATTGGTATGACGCGATCTTACAATCCAAAGTGAAAATAATAAAAACATCGTGGTAAAAATGAACTGTCAGGAATTCCTCAGCTGTCAGAAGCTGGAAAAGGTGATTCTGAGGAGGACAAAAAATGTCCAGAACAGTCCTTTCAGTTGGCTCAAATACAATGGCTTCGCTACAGACATGACAGATCCCTTTCAATCTTTTACAAAACCTCTCTGAACGAAAAAAAGGAGTTCTCTGAAATTCCACAAACTCTGAAAAACGTCGAAAAAAAAAACTTTATGATGGTCACAGGCGTATCAATGACCTTAAAAAACGAGATATGCTCTAACTTCTCAATTACATTCCCTTGACACCACTCTTACTTCCGGAACTTGGTCGGAGCACGAGATCAAATCTGTCAACTCGACGACCGTCCTTATTCAGACGACGACTCTAGTGAAGAAACAGTAGATGACACTGAAGCTATCTGAATCTACTTACGTAGGTAAAAACCGACTTATGTAGGTAATAACCTACCTACTTCTTTTTCAATCATAAAAACCAGAATTTTTTTTATTTTCATTAAAATCTATTTTACTAAAGACTAAACTTATAACCTACTTCTTTTTCAATTATGAAAAACCAGAATTGTTAAAAATTTATTTTTATTTATTAATCAGTAATAAAAAAAAATTCAAAAATATTCATTACTTTCTTCTTTTTATAAATCATAGTGGTGTAAGTCCAGTTTTTGGAAAAACGTCGGGGAAAATGTGGAAAACTACTTTGAATGTATTAGTATATTATTGGCTTTTTCATTTCAGGAAATAAAATTTAATGTTTTTAAGAGGTGTAACATATTTTGGAATTTCAAATCATGACCTAGACTTTTTAGGAGAGCTGTTTGCAAAACTTCATTTTCCCGGAAGTTTTGAAAAAGTGACTTACACCACTTTGATTATCAGCCCTCCTTTAAAAAAAACCTCAGAAATAAGGTAAATTGCTAGTTTAAATATTTAATATTTAGTTTGAATTCCAATTTCAGAAAATTATCGCAATCGAGCTGATTTGGGAAAATCGAACACGGCTTCAGGAAAATTTAACTGAAGCACAAATATTACAATATTGTATCAGGGCGAAAATTTCCAATTTTTTGTTGATGAAATTAGTGTTCCGTAGGCCTGAAAAGGTTGGTGACTGTTACTTTATACTATCATCAACAACCATGTTTATGTCAATGATTCAATTTTTATCATACATCTTCATAAATATAATATATTTGTTTGTAAACAAAAAAAATGTCGAATTATCTCGAGGAGGGAGGGATTGAAGGAGAAGCAGCACAATGGTTTGCCCGTATTACTCGCGCTCATCTTACCTGGTCAGAGTTTAGAACTCTCTTCAAAACTGAATTCATCCATGTGGAAACTCCCGCAGCTCTGTTTTTGCTCAAATGCATATATGTAGATCCTAACGAAAAACAGGACTGTGTTACTGTAGCTACGGAAATGCTCGGAGTCCTCGATGCTCAAATACAAAAATAACAAAAATGTAAGCAACGGTATTCCTTAAACTTGTCTATGAAATGACTTTGGCAACATACTCGTATAGAAATTCACTCTTTAATGAGAGCATTGAATTCGAAAAAAATAAAGTAAAATTCACCTATTACACATGAAAACAGTGAAAAAATTGCATTGTCTCCTTTTGGTGACAAGCGATATTTGCTTTCTGATTGAGTGCATACAGTACCATTGGACATTACGAAATAGAGCAGGTGTTCACATAAAAGAGAGTAATGATATCATCACTTCATAAGCATTGTTTGGAGTGTCTCGTTTTGTTGTTCACGTTCTAACTTGTCTACCACTTTTATTTCATCTTGAATTTGCTTAGTGACAGTTTTCAATTTTTCTTTGAGCTATTATAAAAAAATTGATGATACTTATATCTCTAACCTCCAAATTTTTTCGTGGTGATTGTAAATAATAACTTTCATGGAAGTTTTAATTATAAGTAAAACATGGTCTCATCTCTTTTCATTGGAAGCACTGACAATATACTTCCAGCATTGCCTCTTTGAGTGGTAATGCTGATTTGTAGAATTAGAAATTCACTCGCTCTACTGTTTCCAGTTTTTTTCTTTAAGCTTTTTTCTAATTGATAACTTATTTTAAAGTTTTTAACGTACAGTGATACAATTGCACAATTTATATTCAAACCACCTTTTCATTTTAATCAATTAAGTCCTTATAGAAAACGTAAGATTTTAGTGGTTTCTCACTAAAAGTATACATCACATAGATTGGGTTGATGCAATCATCGAATATAATCAGATTAAAACGAACAAAGCAAGTAAATATCATAAAGCCAAAGCAATCTTCTTAAAGGGTCATGAAAAAGCAACATTCCTTCACTCTATTCTTAAAAAAATAAAATATGTTACAATGTAGAACTCTTAAACTGTTCAAATTTAAAATCACTCAAATCTTAACTGAGTAAATTTCCTACAGAAAATTTTAGTACCTTGAATGTGCAAGTTCTTAAAAGTTGGTTGAAAATAATATTGCAACACTCTTCAGAATATATCAACAATGCAATTGATGTTTGGTTGAGATGGATAATTTTTAAAACTATTATTCTGTGACCTATGTGATCAGATCAAAACGATCATAGCAAGTAATTATCATAGAACCAAAGAACTCTTGTTAAAGGGTCATGAAAAAGCAACATTCTTTCACTCTATTCTTAAAAATAAATAAATTATGTAACATTGTAGAACTCATAAACTGTTCAAATTTAAAATCACTCAATGACACCAAAGAGCACAAACCTTGGGAAAATGGAATGACCTAAGAGGATAAAGCCCAGGCGCGTGAAAGAGGGAAAAAGATGAGAAAAGAAGACACGAAGAAAGGTGTGAGACAGAGACAATGCGCTAGAAATCTAACGACCATAGAAAACTTCATTGAACCACTCTGGCCAAACTTTATCACACAACCAATCTACGAACTCACCAAAGACTATTGGGAGAAGTACCATTTCTCTCTATTGATATTTGCAGTGGTATTGTTGGGTATTCAATTGTTTACGTACGCATAGTTAGTTTTTTCAAAGGATTTGTCTTTTAGCGCCAGCTCAAAGTGAACCATGTTCTGCCAGCGTCGATGGCATGTTGAATACACCGGTTCCCTTCAGAACACCGAAGTTAAGCGACATCCAGCGAGGTTAAGACTTGGATGGGTGACCATTCAAATTCTAATTCTCGTGACGCTGGCTTTTCCCGGCCCCACTTAGGCTGGGTGAGGTCAATGTGAGTAGCAGGTTTGTGAGTTTCCTGCGAATGGAGGGTAAAACCCCCTCCCGTCGTGATATGACCATGGCAGTTGAAAGCGACGTTAAACCCCACTTAAAAAAAAACCATGTTCTGTGTCAATTGATACATTTACTGATGTATTATTATACAGAGAAGATGGTTTTCATGGTTTCGTATTCATATGGATCACTACAAAGATAATCAAACTTTGGAACAAACCCACCGACAGAGATTACAGGGATTAACTATACCATTCACAATCACCACAGAGTTATAAGATGCCTAATATAACTATGTACGTGACAGCGCTATTCACCCTATTTATCTAATACATATGCTTCGGGTCCCAGTACGCACCAATACTAGATGCATGCTGGATACCTATCATAATGATGATATTAGCCGATCGAATACCTGGAGTCGGTGGTAATTCCACGCTCGGCATTATTGGTATCCTTTTCATGTGTCTCATAGGAATGATGGTGATACCTGAGATTACCAACATTTTTTGGCTTATTTGAAGAAAACCTTCATGCCGGCGGACACAGTACACAGAGTGGAGGCAGAACCGGCTATAAAGTTCGCTAATCAAATGGCTTGGTGGCCTGGACAATTTCCCTTGGATATGATTACCTGAATGTTTTGGACATCATAAGGAAACTTCTGATGTTCATACCCACATTCTGGATGATTTCTGACGACTACCTTGGGCCTGGAGCAGCTTTAGCAAAGGCAACTGAGGTAGGAGCCAAAAAGGACAAAGATCAAACTGGCATTATGGCAAGTATTTATGACCAAGCGTGGGTTGCCACAATATTCTTTGAATTCTTTGTGGCTTTTAAAACTAATCAAATGGGCTAAGTTATGATCAGATTGATAAGTGTGCTGCAACAACCCTCAGCCCCACCACCGCCGGTACGAGTCACGGAAAAGGAACTAAAACTCATACAGTAATAACAAGAAGGACAGCAGAGTACAAGAACGGATGGAGGTAGTGAAGATGGTCACCCTACTCAGGAAAAACACTAGTGAAGGAACGAGAAGATCAACTCCCACCTGGCCCCGTGCAATACAACCAACAACGACAAAGACAACCCGTTGCGACGAAACAACAGCAACACCACCAGCATGCCCGGCAGCCAAACCCCTCTTCCACCCATTGGCCACATCAACACACCATAATATAACATCTGACTGCGGCTCAACAATATTTAGCCGAAGATCCACTGGAATACCAAACCAATTCCAGACAAAAGCCATTATTCATAGAGAAGAAACACCTAGAAACACAAAAAAGAACCCATGTACAGTTAGGTGCAAAAGTGATACAATAAATTTCGATTCTGTGAACATGTAATTATATCTTTTGTTTGTGTACCTAAATGAATGCAGTTTTTTTATGTATATAAATGTCGTATTCTTTAGACATATTTAGCAAAAACTAAAGTAGGAAAAAGTCAATAAATAAAAATAGAAAAATGAATTTCATTCGATGTCCGAGTGGATCACTTTTGCAACTTTCGTCAGAACCCAAAAATTTATCACGAAGAGGTGAATTTCTTGAAATATTTTTTTCGCCCAGTTACTTTACGACCTTTGTCTTGTACATTCTTCGAAAAATTCAGTTCCATAACATCTCTTGTCGCGATGAAATCAAAAATATCTATTTTTAGTGAAAGTGTGAGATATTACCTAATACAAGGCTTATCTAACCGTGAAATTGCAAAAAAGTTGAACCTCAGTTATGCCACAGTGCAAAGAATTCGGCAGCTGCACAAAGATGTACCTCAGAAGCCGAAAGAAGGGCGACCAAGAAAGCTCACAGCTCAAGATCACAAGAGGCTTGTTAGATATGTCATCACAGGTCGGACCACAACTGCATCTGAAGCTGCTGAAGCCCTCAGAAGTGATACTGGTGTCAGTGTTAGCAAGTGGACAATAGCTCGAGCACTGAAAAGGTCTCATTTCAACGCAATCGAGAAAAAGAAAAAACCACTTCTGAGCAAGAAGAATATTGAAAGAAGAAAGAAATTCACCAAGACCTACGAGGATTGGTCCGTTGAGAAATGGAAGAATGTAATATGGTCCGATGAGTCAAAAATCAACCGATATCACACTGACGGACGGCAATGGGCTTGGAAAAGAAGTGGTGAGACCCCCCAACCTAGAGATTTTATCCAGACTGTGAAACATGGGGGTGGAAACATCAAAGTTTGGGGCTGTTTTAGTGCACATGGAGTGGGGCCAATACGCAAAATTGATGGTAACATGAATAAAGAGATGTACCTAGACATTCTCAAGACTCAAGTGAGTGAAACAGTTGACTTTATGCCTTGTCCCAATGAAGAAGTTGTGTTCCAGCATGATAACGACCCCAAACATACAGCTAAAATAGTGAAGAGCTGGTTAGGTGAACAAAAATTTTCAATCCTAGAACACCCTGCACAGAGTCCTGATGTAAATCCAATTGAAAATCTGTGGTCATATTTGAAGACACAACTTGTGAAGGATTATGATTCACCTCCATCAAATTTGAAGATACTTTGGGAGCGTGTGCAACAAACATGGTACAATATTCCAATTGACTACTGTGAAAAACTAGCCATGAGTATGCCGAAGAGGATTCAAGCAGTGAAAAATGCCAGAGGACTCTGGACAAAATACTGAGGCCACTTTCCCTGGGGGAAAGTGATCGGAGCAAAAGTGATCCAAATATTTTTCTGTTAATTATCAATATTATTATTTTTGTTCTTTCATTTTCATTGTAAATAAAATTGTTTTTTTGTTGGAAACAACATGTTACATCATTCAATAAAAATCTGTATTAATTTACCTATTACACCATTAAGTAAAATCAAGTTATTGAGGACATCTAAATTTATTGAATCACTTTTGCACCTAACTGTATGTAGATTAACAAAAATGTAAACAATAAATACAAAACATAGAGAGGTCAGTCAGGTCGCTTTGGGGGCAAAGCTCGCGTTACTTGGGGAGGTGTCATAGGGACAGTAACACTGCCCTCTGCGAATAACATCAGTGTAAGAAATTCCATAGGCTTTAGATAAAGACTATGGAAGATAGCAGAGACACCCTGCCAAAACATGGTACATGAACCACTTAATCTGAAGATAACTCATATGATCCAATAATACAATAATCAGATTATAGGAGCAAGTCTATCAAGGAATGTGGAATGTACCATAGATAAATACATATAAAAAACTGAGAAAAGATAGACAAGTCAGTCGGTACTCCCGAACCACCTCATCACTCTCAGGAGTCTCGCTCATCCACCTCTTGTGACCACCTCTCGACATCGCCCTGCCCCTGGTCGCCCTCACTCACAATCTCAGTCGAAACCAAGCCTATTGCGTCTACCCGTTATGTCTATTACAATATGAATGGTTCAGATATTCAAGTTAATGATATTAAATTACTTGGATTACAGATGAATGTGCACTAATGTGCAGCCTGATTGTAAATTTTGACTTAATGTTGTTTTGTTGAATCTTCTTCAGTCATTTAGGTTGATTAAATCATACTATTTTCAATACTTTCAAATGTATGCTAGAGGGATGAATAGAATGATTAGTTTACGTAGAGAATCTTTACGTCGCGTCGGCGTCGTGAGATCATTATTGATAGATCACATAGTTGGGCTAAAATACTAGATAATAGTTTCAGATTTCGCGCCTTATGTCAAGAGTGTTCATGTACTCCGACTGAATCAGAATTTATTAATGATTACAAAAATACACCTAATGAAGATACAAACGCTGATTTTGTAACCGTCACTCAGTCACGAAAATCATATTGCCTTTAACAGAGCAAATGTTCGAGATTGTTCACGCCGACGACGTATGCTAGATGCTTCACTTGTAATCGACATTATAACTAAAAAAAATGGGCATCGGTATTCTGTAATATTCATAGAACAAGCAATTAAAAATCTTGAAATTATTTATACATTTCTCCGTTTAGATAGTTCAAATTTATTTTTGAAAGAATTGATTAGTGAAGCAATGTTTAAATATCTATTTATCAAATTTGTTATCTAGGAAATTAAAAATGAATTGTAAAAAAATTGAAATTTTTAGACGCGCTATGCTGAAAAAGACTTCATTTTTATTCAAACTAAAACAACAATTAAGGCTTGAAACAAAAATGATACCACTTTTTTGAGCGTCCATCTTGTAAATATTGAGAGTCGTATTTTTCCCAAGTTCTGCTTTTAAGTCGGTTCACTGACGGTCTGATAGCACTCAAAGCAGATTTTTCCTCAAACGCTGTTGCATCTGACGTCAAGCAAGAGTCCGAAGATTTGGTGTAGAGGGTTGAAAGAGACAAAGCGATTTCAATCTCGTCAATTTCGTTGTCTATCTTTTTCACCCAATTAACATTCCTTGAACTGATTTTGCGCACTCGTAATGGACATTTATTTCTCGACATTTTTCTCATCGCCCCATTACAAAATGGATAAATTTCACGACTGTCTTGGTTTGAGTCGTTTCTCAATTCCACAGAAGATTCTCTTGAAGAAATATTTCTAATATCCTTAGAGACATGATTATTTTTTTTTCCCGGACTCTCTGTTTTTTCCAAATTAATTTCTTTCGCTACTTTATCAGTAAAAGTACTTTTCTCGTTTTTTACTTTGTTGCATAATAGTATTTGGTACTGTATTTTTTCTGATGATATTTTATTTTCACCCCGTGTTTCATTATCCGTTACTAAAATATTGCTAGTATTAGTATAGGTACTCGTGACATTTATTTTGAAATCATTTGAATTTTCCGTCTGAGTTTCAACTGTTTTATTATATCCAGCTCCGCAATTCTTTATATCAGGTTGATCGTTATTCCTGTGACACGGTTTCAGTGAGTTATAAGTTTTGAATAAGCTCGCTTGGTGATGGATAGCTTTCTCATTTGATAATTCTTCATTTTTGCATTGCAAACCAATATCTTTGTGTTGTACTTTTCCGCACTCTTTTTTGTCATAAACTTCTTCTCTTTGGTTTTTTGGAATGAAAGGAATTGATTCTATTGAGCAGTCAAAATATTCATCTTCAGTGTCCAGTTTCTTTTCAGAACATGGTTTTAAAATGAAATTCTGATGAGACAGTCTCCTTCCCTTGGAATTCATTTTTCCACTTTCATCAAATTCGACTTCAATTTTTGGGGTTTCGTAAGAAAGATCTGGTATAATTTTACTTTCTACGATAACTTTTTCTTCTTTAGTAAAAATCGGAGTCCTTTTAATTTTTAGATCATTGTCTCTGTCAATAGTTAAAATATTGTTTGATGATGTATATACTTTTGAAAAGTTCTTATTTGTCAAGTCATCTGTAATTATTTTGGGCTTGTATTTGCGCTCACAAGAATTGTCAGCTGTATTTTTTATCAACTCATTCATCTCGCTCTCATCAATCATATTTTTTTTGTCCTCTGCTACATTCTCCTCAGGTTGTTGTACATTGTCGAGGTATCTGTCCATGATGTACTTCTTTTCTAATTGTTTGTGTTTTCTATTTCGATTTTTCTTTTCATGTTTGGAATATTTGCTACAAGAATTATTGTTTTGTTTTTCCTCTGTTAACTGCATTGTTTGATTGTTTCTTATTTGTGTTTCCCACTGAGCTGTCGAAATTTCTTGCGTTTGGTTAACTTTGGAATCTGTTGTTGTTTTTATACATCTTTCTACATCATTAGATGGATTGATTTTATCATCCAATGTATGTTGGATTGTATGTTTCTGAAACTTTTCAAAACAATCTTTTCGAGGGTGCTTCGATTTCATACAAAATGTGGTAGGACAAGAAAGATTATTGTTACTATAGTTTTCTTTACTCAAATGATCAGACTTCACTCGAAATTTTTGTAATTCTTCTAATACCTTGGGGACATTTATATACTCACGTCCGTCACTGTCAAATTCCTTGAATTTCTTCAGTTCAATATTGTTAGAGGTTCTACAGTAATTTCTTAAATTCAAGTTAGCCATGTGTGTTTGTTTTGCTGTACTTGCACTTAATTTTGACAATTCGCTGACTATGGGGACTTTCAGACTGATAATTTTTTCTTCCATATCTTGTGCTGATTTCTTTTTAATCATATCTGGTAAAAATAGTTTATTGATCTGAGTGACGTAGCTCGTTTTCTTACTTAATTCTTTACTGTGAAATTTCCCAAAGTCGAATTCTGGTATTTTCAGATACGATGTATTCTGGATATTCATGAGAACGCGTTTCTTCAAATCTATTGAGTCATGTTCGTATAGTATTTTTCGAATATCTGATGTAATATTTGGTCTCGTCTCCGATGAAAACTTGTATGAAGAAAGATCTCGCATCTTACCTTCATCAAAAGAATCGAAATGAAATGGATTTCGATCGGGAATATATTCATTTTCAAAATGTTTACGACCTGTGCTAATAATCTGATGATTATTATACAGTGATGATGTTTTCGGTAGTTTATGGTGGGTCATTGAATATCTTTTACAGCACGTGGCCTTGTAATTTAATTCTTTGTAGTATGGAATTGTTGAAGTCTCAAAATTCACCGCCTTTAAATATCCATGGTCTTTTTTGGAATTCCGATAGCTGTCAACAAAGAGAGCGGTATCAAATGCCACGTTATCCATTTCTAGTCAAAACAATATTAGGCTTGGTAGCTTACAAACAATTTTAAATTAAAAATATTTTTATTAGGTATTTCAATTTATGAAGAGTTCTATTTTTATATAAAAATTCATGAAAATATTTACTGGTTTTACTGACTTACCTGTATATAGAGTCTGCCAAAAATAAGGAGCTACTCTAAATATCTTTTCATAGGGTGCAATAGTCTAAATAATGGACGCAGCACATAAGAATTTCTTTAAGATAAGACCACTAGAAATATTGTAATACAGGGTCTATCAAAGGGTCATGTACGAAAAGAAACCACGTATAGTAGAGCTCAAGTAAACTCGATTCAAAAGGCATGACTCTAACCAGCTTAACGCCGCCCCTGATACACCATATTGCACCCGTAGTTTCTCCAAGAGAATGAGGGGGTTAACACATTCAAAGGCCCTGCCAAGATCGCAAAAAAGCCCAATAGAGTGATTTTTCCGTGATGGTGAACTGTCGAGATCATTTCACTTGTCGATCGTCCGGCCCTGAAACCAAACTGTTGGTCTACAAGTAACTTGTTTTCCTCTAGATAGATATTGAATCTATAGTTCACAATATTTACCAAGATCTTTGATAGATACGTAATTTAGGAGGGAAATAGGCCAGTAATTACTAACGTCAGGGTGGATCCTTTCTTGTGAATAGGGGAAATTACGGAAGATTTAAAACACTCTGGGAACACTCCTGAACTAAATGAGCAGTTAAAAATATTTGCTAGGGGCTCTGCAATAAACTCAATAATAAGTTTGATGAGATACATAGAAATAGAGTCCTCTCCACAAATTGTTCTGAAAATTCTATACTATTTTAATTATTTCAACAGGATTTGTTGTACGAAGGACAAATGCCTCATGTGGAGGGGGGATGGAAGTGCTCATAAGATGTAGCAAATCTAAGTGATTTGGAGTTCGTAAGTTTGTAGAGTTCAAAGATCGGTTCAAGGAGAGATGAACACCAGAAGGTTGATTGACTATATTTATGGATATATTATTATGGTGACTAGGAGGTTGAGAATGACCTATGTAGCAAATATTAGTAAATACCTTCAGTTTACATATTCAATTTTCTATATGTATAAGTTAAGGGCATATTTCCTGTCATGGTGGACATATTGAAAGGCACAGCAGAAAATATGCCCAAAAGTAGATATTTTGAAAATGAGCAAATTAAATAATTTAAGATTTGAATATGATAATAACAAATATACCATAATCGTGGCTTTTATTATTATAAAACCTGGTTGCAGGTTCGTCTGAAACACCATACAATTAACACTGCGCCTAGTAAGATCTATTGTGACCAGGAGAAAATCTCATCATCTATTTCCCAGTTCTGTGCCTATGACGGCCCAACTGGGCTTAGTTGAGAGTGGTTGTCCAATCTTAACGCCCTAAGTCCAGAAACTGTTCCTTCATAAGTTCATCTCTGGACGAGTGTTCTTGGTTATGGAGATCTTCGAGATTACTGGATTCGAAAATCCTAAATGCTCTGTTATCCAGCGCCTCACATTCGAAGAGAATTGTGTTGCTGTTTTCTTCCAGACACATAGCCTACAATCGATTGGTTCTCCTCTAAGAGTCCTAATCTTGTATGTGTTTCCTAAGTGTCCGTGGCCAGTGAGTAGGCTCACTATTAATCTTAGTTATTTCTGTTGAGTGACAGAGATTCCTGAGTGAGTTTCTTGGAGTATCCTGTTAGCGTTAACTTAAGTGTCGCATGCCACTGAGTTTCTCCAAGCTTTATTTGCTTCATCCATGACCCATTTCCTGCACTAAAACGGACCAGCATTTGGGTATGGCCAGCACCGGTTCAGGCCAGTGAAGCTTTTTTCTGCAGCCTCTCTTGCTAGGAGATCTGCAGCCTCGTTGCCTTGAGACCACTATGCCCTGGAATCCATTCCAAGTTTACCTTGTTATGGGTGGCTAGTTCATTAAGTGTTCCAACACACTCCCATACCAATTTTGACTTAATTTGGTATTTTCTAAAGCTTTGAGGGGGCTTGGCTGTCGAAGAAGAAAGTAATTTTCTTCCCTTTCCAGCTATTTCCAGTGCGTGCCTGGCTCCCATTATAATGGCGAAAATACTCGGCCTGGTACACTGTTGCCAGTGTACCTAAGCTTTCAGATTTTCTACAGAAGCCTGGCCCGCAAAGGCCCGCCCACTGCTTCCACTCATGCGAGATCCATCTGTATAGTATTGATACCCGCATGAGAATAATCGTGGCTACAAAATTCTCTTTCATTTGTACGTTTAATGTTTCTTGGACAGTAACAAAAATAATAAAAATTGAAATTCCTAGAGGTGGGCATATTCGACCCCAGAATCTTACATTTTTTTTTTTTTTTTTTTTTTTTTCCATTATTAGTTTTGAATTAGAATTACTGTAACATTTTATAAATAGGCTTGCTTTGGTCACTGTGTTGGTTTGGCAACCCAGGTTCTGGGCATTTCTTCAATAAACTATCGATTGTTTCTCTCAGAGTTTACTTTTACTTTACAAACATTAAACTTCAATTCGGCGTCGGCTGCGTGTCAACCTTTATGATGGAAAAGGAAGCAATAAAAATACATATTTTTGTTATTTTTTATATTTTATTTAGAAATAGCGCCAGGTTTTCATATAGCAGATAAAAGATACTATGGAGAGAAGGATTACCAGTATATTGAGCGATATGGAAAGTGCAAGAGTGTTGGGTTGACTCTTGAAACACCTCTGAATGTAATGATTTTCATTTTGGGAATATCCATGTCCATCTTGCATGTATCTTACATGCAGATTCTTATCAATGTTGCTCAGTTTTCTAAATATCTTGCTACATCCCAATTTGAAGAAAAAGATATATTTTGTCCTGATTGCTCTGACATTTTTGACATAATAAATGCATTCACCAGTGTTGACCGTGTCTCGGTAAATGGTTATATCATCTTTGCTGTTCAAGCTGGTTCTGTCTTGTCGAATTATTAGTTCTGTCACAAGTATGGCACAGTATTCAAAAATTATATTCGTGCAATTGTTGTAGTTGGAATTCATTAGATAGTAGACATTTTCTTGAATATGTTCAACGCATTTTATCAAATTGGTATGCACTGGCACACCTCTTTTGTCTTGAATAAGATGGTCCATTCCATCGCTGAGGATTTGATACAATAGTTGCATGTGTACGGAAATGCATCCCATTTTAATTTCGAAATGTTGTTCATTCTGCTTTAAACATTTGAGATGATTTCGATAGGCTACTTCTTGACTTGAGTATTGTTTATACTTCACCTTTGTGACAAGAGAGGGCCTCACAGGTATTCGTAGAATGTCTAATTTTTGCAGGTCATTAAAGATCTGACAAAACTTTATTTCAATAAACGCAGGTAAATTAGACTCAAAAAATGCCCAGTAATAAATATCTAGCAATATTCGATTATCCAAAAATGGTGAATTTTTAGAGCTCGAAATTTTTTTCAAGGATCTTACATTTCTTAACAAGAATTTCAGTTCTTCATAACAAGGCTCATTGTTTATCATGAAAATTTTCGGACAAGGCTTCAGCAAGTCTTTTGCCCGAGTTGAACACAATGTAGCTATTTTAACCAGCTCTTGCTTCAGGAAGCAACTTGTATAGTTTCTTTTGATTTCCAATTGCATTTTCTTCAATTTTAAATTATCAGATCTTAAAGTTGTATCATACAGAGCCAAGACACTGCTGGCGGATAATCCATCTGTCATTTCAGTACTAGACACATCTGTCAAAGTACTTTCTGAGGCACTAATTTGGTACACAGAAGTTTTGTTCCACCTTTTTTTGGGGTCTTTTCTTAGTTTTCTAAACTTGGTAAATTGGTGAAGTCTAGAAGTGCTTGGAATACCATCAACGTCTTCATCATAGTCAAAGGGAGTATTTTTTCTTCCATCATTAGTTCTCTTAACACCCTCTCTATTCTTTGACAAAGTCAAAACCATATCACCAATCATACAGTTACTGCTTTCCTTTTTGGGTTCTTTCTTTGTTTTTAACATTTTTGTATCAATATTTTCTATAAAATTTTCATTTGATTGCTGATTATACTTTGTATTTTCGTCGATTTCATGTCGAAAACTGTCATAAATACCATTGTTTTTCTTATTTATTTTAAGCATTGGTTTTGGAATCCCACTCATTTTAAAAGTTATAAAAATCCAAATGAAACTTCATCAAGATACGTACGTTTTATTGATTTTTTCAATTATCTGTAACCCTATTAAAATATTGATCTATTCGCCTTTAAATTCACTTTTTTGAATTATAAACATCTTATTTCAATGTAGAGAATCAAAGCTTTAAAATTAATGACCAGCTATAAAATCATATTAAATCATTTGCTGGTTTTTACTTTGTGTGTTGTGTGTATGATTTTATTATTAGAGACTGATCACGTAACTGAAAGGTAGCTTTGATTATTAACAATTATTCGAGTTGACTTTATTATTAAGGTTATTTTTGACGCATGTTTGTTCATTTCACAGTGAGCATACAATAGAAAATATAATCGGCGAGCATACATCTTGAAATATTCTAAGGGAACTAAAGTAAAATTAAAATAAATTTCACTGAAAATCAACGGTAGGAAATGTCGCAGGTTAACTAATAAAATGACAAGACTTGAACAGCTAAATTCATGATTCGCGAGTAAATCAAAAAATAAGAATGGACACAACCACAAAATTAGGAACTGATATATGTTTTTTTTTTTGGATTTATTTAATGTGGCAGGATTCTCAATTTTTGAGCTCTTCCATCCAACCACAAAAATTTTGTAGTCTTATTCTAAAGGTTTTAAGAAATTGACTACACAGGATTTAAACATTCCTAATGTTCGTGAATTTCTTGCCTCCATCGATATTGTATTCCACAACCGGGCTGCTATGATGTGGAAAGATTTCTCATATGCAGAGGTGCGGTGTAGTGGAACCGTCAGTAACCTACTTGTGGCTGACCTAGTGCTGAAACTATTTGTGTCAGCAAGGAAATCAAAAAGCCCTGAGATATACGCAGGAAATGGCAGATGAAAAACCTTGAACAGAGTTAGCAATGTGTGCAGGTTTCTTCTTTTGTCAAGATCCATCCGGTCTAGAGAACGGTAAGATTCTGGGACATGATCGAATCTTTTCAAATTTAGGACATACCGCACACATGCATTTGCGCAACCTGTAGGGAGCGTTTTGAGTCAACACTAAGTCCACAATACACAATAGTCAAAAATTGGAAGAATCAGAGATTCAATCAACTTCTTCTTGAGATATATGGGAAAGACGTTTCTGAACTTACTCAATGTATGCAGGAAGTAAAAGACTTTCTTTCGTATTTCATAAACATGTCTGGACCAGGACAAAGTGGTATCAATGTAGATGCCAAGGTTTTTTGCATTATTACTGAAAGGTATAGGATGTGCGTTTAGCATTACTGAAGGCAAGTTCAGTGATGAAAGAGTAGTGACAAAATTGTTTGTTGTCACTACTAGTGCTTGTGTTTTTGAAGGGTTCGTTATTAAAAACAAACTTTTAGCTCACAATGAAAACCTACCAAGATCGTCATTAAGCAGCTGAATGGTGCGGGCAATATCCTCAGGCAAGCAGTATAAACTTGGACATCATCCGCGTAAACATGATACCTGCAATGTTCAAAGACACCTCTAATGCTTGAAATGTACAGTGCAAACAACAAAGGACCGGCCATTGACCCCTGTGGAACCCCCGAACGTATTGGCAGCCAATCAGACAACTTACCCTCACAGGAAACGCGCTGGCGTCGATCCCTCAGGTAAGACTCTATCCAGAGGTGGGTCCAGACTTGTGCAATGCAACGAGCGATGCAATGAAATTCGTTAGTTTGGACGTGTTTGAGAACGTTGCTGCAAAGTTTTTTTGAACATTGCGTTTTCACTGTGATTTCCGGTGACCAACCAACCAAAACAATTTTCCGTTTATTTCATCTTTATTTATTTAACGTTTACCGCGATGGCTCAACCAAATCTAAGACAATTTAGAGCGCATCGCAACGCACCTCACAGAGGTCCGTTTCGGCAAAACGATGGCGAAAAAGATGAGGACAGGGCACCCCGACCCCCCCAGCGAGAGAGATCGAAACCAGCAACAAAGAAGTTTCAGACAAAGAGGAATAAAGCTTTCAGAGAGCGAAAAAGCAATGAATTTCAAAAAGATTTGAAAGACAAAATACGTGAACGACTACATGCTAATACCGAAGAAGAGGATATGAAGATTCTAGCGGGCATAAATGCAGAACGAGCCCAAATGTTATCTGTTTCAACTCGAGGTATTGGACTTGGTGTAATGCTAACTGCTACTGCAGCTAAACGTTACCACCCAAATATGATTGTTCCTAGTGTACATCGATTGTACAGAGTCTCACTTGGTATTCTTGAAGCCAAGATGGCACATTTACAGACGCGTCAACCGATCATTTCAAAATTTATTAATTATATGTTAAACGTTCGTGAGTATCCGAGAGGTTGGCGGTTTTCTGGCGAATGTCTTTGATGTGCGTTGCACTAGTTTGGACGTGTTTGCAAAGCACCGTGCAATGCAATGCAAATAATGTACCTACTAATAAGTAGTTCTGTTGAGTTTTGAGATTTATTTACTGATGTTTGTGGTTTAAAATTTTTTTTACGAAATATATTTCGATATATTTACGTTAAAAAAAATTATATTTTTTTGACGATAAATATTCGATATATTTACGGAAAAAATAATAATATATAAAAAAAAACAAATTATATACATTTTTTAAAATTCAATTATTTATTCAATTTTTTCTTTTTTCTTGATTAGTTTTTAAAAATTATATAAAGTTAATATTAAATCAAAATAATGTGGACAAATGAAAAAGCTTTAGGGCTTAAAGGATTGTACAGGGAGAAAGCATTACTGTGGAACCCAATAGACCTCGTACCACATTAAGCCAAAAAAATCCTCCCCCGCTGGGAATCGAACCCAGGTCACCATGTGTGCAATGCCTAGCGCGCTAACTCACTCTGCCACAGTGACTACTACGCAAAAACGCTTGCATACGAGTCTGCAACCATTGGGACATTTTCATCTTTACTATTCAAGGTCTAAAACTTAACTGACCAAATTTCGTATTGTGCGCATGACACATAATTTTTCTCTTCTCTCTTTTTATAATTTAATATTTCGTTACATAATTTCGTCACATAATTTTGGTTATGTGCCAGAGCAAAGACATGAAAATGTCAAAAAGAAGACGCCTGGCGGGAGATAGGCACCGCACTCACCGCGTCCACTGAAGACTGCAAGACCAAGATTACGAGTCTGTTATCATCTTACCCAACTCAAAAGGCTAAGGTCAAGGCGTCCACTGGAACTGGAAGTGGTAAGTGTGTTATTATTAATTTTTACTTTCCTTATCTTATAATAAGGAAAGTATTGTAAGTTAGAGACTTGCAATTCAGGGTAAGGTCCTAACTTATAATCTAGTATTTTATGACATAACCAAAATTTATACAGGGTGTCTCGAAAGTCATAAAACAGTACCTAACTTTTGATTTTTAAATAAGAACCCCTATTTTTTATTACAGATTCCTAATAACTATCAAAATCTACGTACAATAGACTACTCACTTGCAATTGGCCTAAAAATTTAGGAAAATTGAAAAACAAATATTACCTTCGATTTCAGCATCTAAAAATACACTGATTTGATATAATCATAACCCTTGATGATAATGAAAAAATTCCCAGCATCCCGGCAGGACCAGTCTCAGAAAATTGCAAGTGAGAAGCACGGCCATAACTCGGTGAGCGCACCGCCCCGAAACGCGGCTAGTCAATTCTTAAAAATAGAACCATTATAGACCCACTTAGAATATCAAGAACAAAAAATCGCGATAGTTAAGTTTTCTTGTAAGAAAGAAAGATTCATAAGTAAAAATTATCAACTCATTTGTTTAATACGCTTTTTGTCCTCATTAGTTGACGGTATAGTAAATATGAAATGAACAAACTTGGAATACTCGTATGACTTTGCAGTGGGATAGATCTGTCTGTAGCTACCTATTGGGTTCAGCTGATCCCGCTTGGGGAAAACTGACTGAAGGTTCAACAACCTGAATGTGTCTTCAATCAAATTCTTCTTCACTTTTTCGTCAACTTCTCCCGTGATATTGAAGCTAGGCGACCTGTTCACCTCCAGCAGATAAGGTTTCATGGCACGATCAATGATGATGTCGAAGCCTAACAATTCAAAACATGCACTTATATTTTGTTTGTAATGAGTTGGAAACAGCTCTTCGAATTTGTCTTTCAATATAGGATGAATAGCAATGAAGGCTTTTATAATGATATCATCAATGTCTCTCCATAGTTTCTCTCCATTCAGATCTTTAGACAGGAGCCATTTGTTGAAGGTCTCAAAGTCTCGCTTGCTTCCCTCCTCAGATGGATCATAGTCGTTGGAGCCCTTGTTGATGGAATAGTTAGTGAGGTGCATGAACTGGTTGTTCATGTTGGATGCATTGGGCGCAGCATATTGACAGGTTGCTAGACGAACGAGACCGTTGTTGTAGACAAATACTTGAAGAGGATCTATACAGGCGATGAGAACATAGACCCGTAGGTCAAACTTGAAGTTGTCCAGAAGTAGAAGTTTGGAGATGTACATCTGACAGACTGCCTCGGTGTGGTTGGTCTTCATGTCTTCAACATTGCTAAACACTTTGATACCTTTGCCTTCTGCTCCACGCGAGGGTTTTAGAATGTAGACCTGGTATGCAAAAAAAAAAATAATTATGTATTAAAATAAAATACAAAAAATCTGGTGTGACACCACACACGACTTTCCCTATCACTCGAAAATAAGTCCAAATACGCCACTGGTGACGCAATGATAACAGATGGCTAAAATTCGTAATCAGCATGTCAAAATCATTGGATTTGATTTGCTGAAACCCCCATCTACCATGAAGAGTAAAAAAGTTAATCCTAGGGGAGGGATCCTCCCAAAATACCAGTAAACCGGTAAATTGGGGCCGGGTTCCAAAGAGTTCAAGATATCAAAAATATGATCAGAATATATCCCTATTATATTTTTACACATGAAAAACTTGTTTTTCGAGAAAAAAATGATATCTCTTATCGATTAACCAGAACGGCCAAAAGCCGCCTCTGGCGCCACCGATTTTTTTCAAAAGTTTCGTGCTATGTTCTCTATATATTTATCACCTATGTACCGAATTTCAAGTCTCTAGCAGCTCTAGCTCATGCCGTTCTTGAGATATTTTGTTTACCATGTCGATCCTGCTCAAGCGGGGTAACACAGAGTAAAAGAAGAATAATGGTCTGCAGATTTGTTAGCTAAAATATCTGTAGATTTACTCTTGTAGAAATTTACTTTAAAAGTACTGTAGACGCTTGTGGTTTGTGTTGTAGCCTGCCCATCCCGTGGTATGCATCACCTCTGATGGGCGAGATGTGACACAATACTTCGGTGCTGGGTCAACACGAGCGCACCGGAAGGTGTGTTCCATACAAACAATTGTAACCAAATTAAGCATACAATTTTTTGTCGGCACGGGGATCGAACCCGGGACTTTCCACATGGCAAGCGAGTGCTTAACCACTGAGCTAATTTAGTGTAGACTACTAAATGTTCTGGAAGACGACAGCGATGCCGACTTCGATGAAGAGACACGTCCCATGGAGAGAACTCAGGTGTTCGCCAAGCTAAATCGCCATGGGAAAAATTGGATAAGAGAGAACGCAAAGCGGCTGATCCATCGTCAGCGACATCGAAACTGAAGAAAAATGAGAACTTTTCTCTTCCCAAAGAGTAGAAAGTGAATCGCTCCACTGGATCGGAGAGCGATTGAAACCCAAGAAACGGCCGATCAAATTGAATCGACAGGAACAAATACAAATTTGGGAAGCCCAATCGCACACGATGTTCACGTTTCTGATGCTGATTTGGGAAAACGTAAACCACTAAATATTGTTGAAAACATGTTTATAAATTATCAGTTCTCTATCTTAGAGAGTTAATTAGTTAGAGAAACAAAAGTGCACGGTATTTTTTTTGAACACCCGGTATTATGTAGTAGATATACAAAAATTACCTCTTTTGGATGATTCTCAACGTAGGTCATGCATTCTTGGTTCTGGTAGGGCAAACTCCAAGAAACCGGAAAAAAGTTGTAGTCCAGTGGAAATTCCAACTTCATTCTATTTAGATGATAGGCAAGAAACGCTTTCGATTCCAGATTAGCCATTCCCGGGAAGTGGTTGATCCTGAGAGTTGATTATTTTCAATATTTGAAATAATATAAGAACTATCGAATTATATTCAAGAACTCTTGCTTTCATTTAAAATGGTTTTTCTATACACCTTTTCCTGTGTGTACGTTAGCTACTTTAGGACAGTATGTACGGAAGTTAAACCGATAAAATTCGGAGAAACGCGTTCAAAAGTCAACTCTTGCGCATAGTTAAAAAACAATGCGAAAGCAGTTTTTTTAACAGAATATACATCAGCACATTGTCTAATGTTACGGTGTCGTTTGGCAAACATCATTGCTATGTCAATGAAATAAATATACAGGGTGTCCCATTGTAAACGAGACATTCAAATATCTCGAGAACTATTGACGATAGGAAAAATCTGTTCAAGATCCCTTCATAGCTCTAAAAAGAGGGACATTGTTGAGATGACCATTAAGTTCCTAGAATTTTAGACCATTTAAGTCACCTAAAATTTTAAATAACCTTATTTTTTCGACATTTTTGAAATCTCATAAAATTGGCAGATAAAATCCAATTGATGTGTAACAGTAATTTTGGTGTGATTTTCTCATTTACTTAGTCGGCATTTTAAGGTACCCTATACTAGAGACTTAAATATTATTTAAGTAAAATGGCAAACCAATATTATTATCGTGTTCAACTCCTAAAATTAGACTGATTTGATATGCAACGCTATGGTTTACAGGGTGTCTACTAAATGGTCAAAGTAAAATTCCCTGACTTTTCCAGGTTTTCCAGACCATTTTTCAGTTTCTCCAGTCTACTTTTTTAAGGAAATGTTATATGAATTTATATAAGACTGCTAAAATTTTAATTTATAAAAATTTATAAGATGTTTTGTGTTCTTACAAGAGCTTTATCACACTGCTGGATTACAGTGGCGCGCAGCAAATTTTTTTTTCATTTTCATGACAAATTGGATCTTGAAAAAATCCTGACTTTTGTGTTTTTCACAAAATCCTAACTTATGGTGTTTTTCACAAAATTCCTGACTTTTCCTGACTTTTTCGGTCTCGAAAATTCCCTGACAATTCCAGGTTTCCAGGTTTTCCTGACCAGTAGACACCCTGGGTTTAAGATGGAAAAAAATCTCACACTCTAAAGCAGGGTCTTCAACCTTTTTCAGACTCTGGGCCATATTTCTTTTCCAGAAAAGTCCGCGGGCCACTCTTAGAAACATAAATTAAAGGGGGGGGGGGGTTGAAATTTTTTCAGAAAACTATTTTTTTATTTCAGGAAGTATTGGTATTTTATTTGCAAAAAAAAAATTGTTTCACTCAATTTTTTTTTATACAAAAACTAGAAAATTAAAAAAAATGTACAGCAGGGAAAAATCTCTGATCAGTTTGGCTCCCATGGCTGAGTGTTGGTCAATGCACTAGTCTTGTAGGTGGGAGACCCGGGTTCGAATCCCGGCGAATTTTTTACTACTCGTAACTTTTGCATACAAAAAAAAATCTTTGCTGGCTAGTGCTGGAACAAAGAGGAAACAGCATGAATGAGCTCGCGGGCCACCAAAAATGACTTGGCGGGCCACAAGTGGCCCGCGGGACACAGGTTGAAGATCCCTGCTCTAAAGTATGTGAAACTGGGTGTAACAAAAATTACAAGTAATTTTTTCAAACTTAAAATTTTGTGTAATTTTCAATAATGACAAAAAAGGGAGTGCCATTTCAAATTCCAAAGGTGACCTTGAAATAACCTGGAATGGGTCATCCGAGAAACTTCTAGAGTTCAACATTAAATGTCCACTATGAAAATGATCGTGAATAGATTTTTTTTCTATCGAGATACTTGAATATCTCACCTTAAAACGGGACACCCTGTATATTTTTCAGCCGCACTAACCACCCATCACAGCTCCGTTGTGTACTTAACGTCCCATAGAGGATCTACTATAACCTTCAGTTTGTTAAACATGCTACTATATCATAAGTATAAAAAAATTACCTTTGACACAAAGTCATCGACTTTGACTTGACAGTTGTTATGGAGTAATCAGACCAGTAAACATCCCAGCTTTCATTTTCATCATCTCGGGTTATCTCCATTCCTAAGGAAGATGCCACATTTTCTATTACTTTGTACATACAACGCTTCAAATTGATTTTAACTTTTTTGAGATTAGATTCTTTCAAACCTTCTTTAGTTCCTTTGCTGTGATCTGTACATAATTCTATCTCTTTAATGAAATGTTTTTCTTTTATTGACACTTTTTTTTTTATGCACTTTTTTCCGATCAGTGGTCTTGGTTGAGGTTTCACGCTGTCCAATTTTACTAACTTGTGTATCTTTTACTCGACCTCGTTGTTCTGATATCATCTTGAAACCATCTTTGAAGTTTACTTGTTTAGTTGGATTCTCTTCTGCATGCATCTTTTTAGGTACTCTTTGTGACTGTTCTGATTTTGTATTTTTGAGGTGATTCTTTTTCAGTCTGTGAATTTTAGATGTATGATATCTTTGTACACTCTGATTGGATGATTTGGTGGTAAAAATATCTATGTCCGCAGTTTTTCTAATACCATTTTCGGACGGATGTCTAGTTTTGCAGATAGATCTAGGGAGAAATGCCTTTGAGGGAGTTTGTTTTTCTACAAGTTTGTGTATATTTTTAGAATTGGAACCATCTAGATTTACCAAAAATGATGAATCCCTAGAAAAAAATCGAGTCTTGTTTTCATTAAGTTTGAACTCAAGTTGTGTTCCTCTGGGTTCTATATGAGACTCTACTGTCAGTTGAACTCCTTTTCTTTCAGGGGCTTCAAGAGATGCATTAGCATTGTCTTTCATCTGCTTTAGAGGAACTTTAGTAATAGAAAAATCCGTTTTAAGAGTTTTCCTCATTGTCCTTTGTGATTGTCTAGCATTTGATATAGACCTGTTTTGGAATTTTGACGCACAAGTTTGCTGGTACATAGTTTTGGCTATCAACTTCTTTTAAATTCATTAAAACATTTATACGAAAATTTATTACACTTACACTTTAAAACATTTAATACAATTATTATTGTATACAAAAAATGTTGGCTTGATTTGTGTCTACTGCTTTTATGTTTTCTTTATTTATTTTACTACTGAATAATGCCAGTAAGTCTGTAATTTCTTTATTTTGTTTTACAGATAATATATTTCTGCCATTTGCAATCCAGACGGCAAAGTACTCAGAATACTTGAGCAATTTCCTCTCTGGATTACAAGTAAATAATGATATTGTTAATGATAGGTAGGTAAAACATAGAGTTCTGAGTTAGATTTTCAAAAAATACCGGCTATTGAAATCGAAAATTATTTTGGTTAGCAGCAACTAATATTTTAATATGGTGAAAAATTCCATAGTTGAATTTTATTGCTATCAGTCTGCCACTGCCATTGTGAACCATGTCGGTACAGGTGAAGGCAAATCGGTGGACCATTTACGTGGTCGGCCCAAATGACGAAAAAGTGAGGATTTACGTGGATAACGGAAAGATGACATCGTTGGCGAATTACTGGCCGGATTCCCTCCCTCCTAGTAGGAATGTGGTAGTATTTCTTGCGTACGGTGCAGTACGTTGCGAGAAGCTAAATCTGACCTTGAAGCTGAGTGGCTCAAAAGGCAAGATGGAGGTTGAAACCTGGAACTATGGTTACGGGCAGAAACTGAAAGCGTCTGTGAGTTATTTCAGGAGAGAGAATATGAGTGCGAGCGCGCCGAAAGGCCTGAAACATAATGATACACACTGGATTCTTACTCACTCGGACAAGTCTCTAGATGGTACTAAACTGACGCAGGATCGTCCATTATGGACTGAAGCGCGTGACGTTACAAGTAGCGTCCTAAGATATCTGGACGGTGCGCGGTGGGAGGAATGACTCCGGGATTGAAGCTTCGGCTACACCCACTTCGGAGTTCGAAGACAGCAGTGGCTCAGTTGGAACCAGCTCGGCTCCCGGAACTAATGCTGTTGGAGGAGAAACAGATAAGAAGAGGGAGAAGAAAAAGAAATAGAGAGATCCAGAAAAAGAGCGAGAGAAGAGGAAACGCCGGAACGAAAAGAAGAAGGGGAAATCCTCTGATCAACCAGAAACACAAGATAACATTTTAGAACTGCCGGACAAAGAGGGTAACGACTCTTTGGGAGGTAAAACTTGTAATAATAATAATAATAATAATAAAAATAAAAAAAATATTCTCTAGAATAATAGAAAGAAACTTGATTTAAATTCATACGTATACCTAGATAAAAAAAGGGCTAGTTTTGCAACGACCAAGTACGGCTCTCTCCAAACCGCGCTACGACACCAGGCGTTATTCGGTAGCAAGGAAAAAGGGACACGGAGGACTGTATAAAAGCCGCGGCCTTTGGATAGGTAGCTTTCTTGGTTTTGAGCAGTGGACTTATTGGAGTATGATCGGGCTATTAATATTGTTCCGTTCACTTACAGACTGATAGAGGTGTACTGAGGGCAGACTTTGTTCCGTTCACTTACATAGACTGATAGAGGTGTACTGAGGGCAGACTTTGTTCCGTTCACTTACATAGACTGATAGAGGTGTACTGAGGGCAGACTTTGTTCCGTTCACTTACATAGACTGATAGAGGTGTACTGAGGGCAGACTTTGTTCCGTTCACTTACATAGACTGATAGAGGTGTACTGAGGGCAGACTTTGTTCCGTTCACTTACATAGACTGATAGAGGTGTACTGAGTGCAGACTTTGTTCCGTTCACTTACATAGACTGATAGAGGTGTACTGAGGGCAGACTTTGTTCCGTTCACTTACATAGACTGATAGAGGTGTACTGAGGGCAGACTTTGTTCCGTTCACTTACATAGACTGATAGAGGTGTACTGAGGGCAGACTTTGTTCCGTTCACTTACATAGACTGATAGAGGTGTACTGAGGGCAGACTTTGTTCCGTTCACTAACATAGACTGATAGAGGTGTACTGAGGGCAGACTTTGTTCCGTTCACTTACATAGACTGATAGAGGTGTACTGAGGGCAGACTTTGTTCCGTTCACTAACATAGACTGATAGAGGTGTACTGAGGGCAGACTCTCGGTGCTGGAAGTTGGAAGTTCAAGAGCCTGCCACAACGAAGTTGGGGGTTGTCTTCGACTTGAATACAGGGTGTTAGGGGTAAGGAATGTAATGATATACAGTGTGTAAGAGGCGTACTGTTGAAGTTGGAAAGTCTTTTTGACTGTTTGCAATAGTTAAAAACGGTAAGAGATTCAACGTAGTTTTCATGTTACAATGGGGTCCCGTTCCCATACACTCTGCGGGATCCAATTCTTTCACCCAGCGCATGAGTGGTGGAAAATAGATTATTTGCGCGTATAGCTTCAAGCATCACAACTTTGTGGTTTCAGGAGCCAGAGAGATTATAGATAGGCTTGACTCGTATAGCCAAAAAATCAAACGCGTTTTTCAGATTGGTGAGAAAATCAGGGAGTGCATTACTACACGAGGGTAGTACGTTGTAAAAAAGCCCCGAGTGCAGGGATACACACTCAAAATGCGAGATAAGATATACAGGGTGTCCCATCAAAGTTGGACAGCTCAAATTAATCGGCCCCTGAAAGTTTTTGAAAAATAAAGAATCTTAGGGTACATGTCCTTATTATGCGGTTTCAGTGATGAATTTTTTATAATTCAGGGTGGTTCAAAAGTCAGAAATTGAGGTGTCAACTTTCGATTTTTAAATGGATCGACCTAAATTTTATTTGATAATTTTACTTCTAAATGGTTCCTGAGTACTTTTTAAAACAAAATTTTTACACACAGGGTGGTTTTTTTCGACCAATTTTTTTTCAAAATCTCTAATAACTCAAGATCGATTAATTTTTTCGATAACAAGAATAGAGTCTTTGTGTAATGAATACACGCAATTTCAATTGGCATCAAAAAAATTTATACAAGGTGGTTCACAAGTGAAATAATGACTTGATTTTTTTAAAACCGAGTTTTTTTAATTTTTTGTGATTTTTACCACACAATAATACATATGTCTTGGGCTGGCATGCTACATATTAACCTTTTAAACATTTTAGGGTCTGATGTTCCAAATCAGGGTCTTCCCGAGTTTGGAGCATTACCGGGGGAAGATGTTCCAAATTCCCCTGTGTTTGGAATATCACCGCACGATTTTAATTCTTTTACTGGTTCACACGTCTTTGAACCTGATAATCCGGTGTATGTGGCTCCAATTCATGTACCCCCCATGCTTGGAGAAACATCACGCGATTGGGGTTCTTCTACTCTTCCGCTAGTCTTTGAACGTATTAATCATGTTGATCCAATTCATGATTCTTCCATGTTTGGAACAACACCAGATTGGGGTTCTTTTACTAGTGAAGGAGACGTGTTCGAACCGTTTTCTCCCCCAATTCCACAAGATGATTTGGAAATTTTCGATTCATCTTCTGTCATTTTAATATCTTCCGACGAGGAAGATTAGATTTTTTTTTATTTTTTTTACAATCGATTAGACCTCCGCGCTTTCTATTGCTCACGCTTAGACTTCCGCGTTTTTAGTTCAGTGATATTGATCCAGTAAATGGTAAGTTTTGTATAATTAATATTTAATATTACACTATTGATAGTTTTTGTTTTAAGTCATCCACTAAAAGTATATTTTTGTACTACGAGTGTTGACAAATAATAAGAGTTTTCACCAGTAGTGGGTATAAGGGGTTCAAAGTCGGGAATACCGGCCTTTGAAAAGAGGGTAGATGTCGGCCGGGGGGAAAAAATTCAACTCAATTAGGACTTCCTCCGTTAATAAACACCCGTTTACCCGGCAAATTATTATTATTATTAATTTTATTCCACAAGAATATTGCAGCACTATTTTGTTTGACATAAATTAAGTATGATTTGTCAGAGTAATTATGAACATTATATACAGGGTGGTCCAGAAAGTTTGCACCAAAAAAATAGGGGTAATAAAAGAGACCATTTCCAACAAAAATATTCCCGGATATTTTCCTTTATTTTTTGTCGTAATCAAAATGGCGGCCAAAACGTGTGTTTTTCAATATTCCGACTTTGGTTTGGCTTTTGATTTTTTTAATTTTTTCTGTACCACCTAGAAAAAAACGGATTGCATTTTTGAATTGAGAATAAAATTTTAATTAAAATAAGTTAAATTAACCCGTTCAATGTTTTAAGGTTCATGCTCATTTAGGCTGTCAAGATTCTGAACGCACGTATTTGAAAAACACACGTTTTGGTCGCCATTTTGAAAACGACAAAAAATAAAGGAAAATGTCCGGGAATATTTTTGTTGGAAATGGTCTCTTTTATTGCCCCTATCATTTTGGTGCAAACTTTCTGGACCACCCTGTATATGTTACAAATATAAATTACTGTATATAACCACCCTCTTTTAATTCTTCTTCTATAGGTTGTTACTAATTCAAGTAATTTCCTCATGAGGTATGAGTGAACTATTTAGATTAATATAGCTCAAATGCTCTTATATAAATTGTAGTAGAGAAAATATTTATGTATTATAAATAATTAATATTAAATCATTAATCCATAACAGAAGTAAAGATGATACATAATTATTTTGAATAAACTAATCATGGTCGGTTAAATTTTGACACATACTGTATCGAGTCAGTGGACCACTTCTGGTTTTTTTCCAAACAACTTTCGAGATATCTTTGGTATAATAACTGCAACCAAAAATATATTCGCTTTAGTCTGCGAGTAGAGTTCGACCAATTTTGAAACCAATTTTTTAACTTCTAAGTGTTACGTTGTTAGGTCAGTTACGCGAAAATGAGTGAAAATTCGAGAAATCCATCAGCTAAAAAAACTTGTATTGTTCGACCAACTCCTAGACATCTGAGTTCTACAGCTTTGTCGAACAATCGGTTACGGACAGCGATCTCGCTAATTCGTGACAATTTAACACTGCTTCGGGAAAGTTTATCCGAAGCACAAATTTTACAATTATACCGCGGCGAAAACTTTCAAAGTCATACTGAAGTGGCGGATTCACCTGTGTCTGATGAAATCGAAAATCAAAATTCTCCCATTTCATCAGACACAGATTCTGATGAAACGCACTTTTCAGCGTTGTATGGGGTTGAAAATTTCAACATAAATATTTTAGGGTCTGATGTTCCAAATCAGGGTCTTCCCGAATTTGAAACATCACCGGGGGGAGATGTTCCAAATTCCTCTGTGATTGGAATGTTACCACATGATTTTAATTCTTTTACCGGTTCACACATCTTTGATCCTGATAATCGTGTGTATGTGACTCCAATTCATAGATCCCCTATGCTTGGAGAAACATCACGCGATTGGGGTTCTTCTACTCCTCCGCTAGTCTTTGAACCTAATAATCATGTTGATCCAACTCATGATTCTTCCATGTTTGGAACAACACGATAGGTATTTTACCTATCGTGTTGGTCAAAAATACGATAGGTATTTTACCGAAATGGACGTGTCCGCAGCGCAGTTCGCAAAGCTCTTGGTAGATACCTCAGTTCTCGCAACTATGCCCAGCCGGTCCACGGATCCAGGGGCAATGTCTGCCCAATCATTTTGGAACGGGTCCGGGATTCAGGTGTCCCGTGACATGACGGTTCAAAATAGGCGCACATTGTTCAATGGCAGCTGCGCTTTAGGAGAGAGGATTCTCACTAGATTGGGAATCACTCGCCGACAGCGTATCACGACACAGCTCACGCCACAGAAAGTTCAAAGGATGATAAATATCCTAGCGGATACATATCTTCCAGATCGAGATGCATTAGGCATGCTAGCAGAGATGAGAGCACATGAAGCAGATGAGGACTATGGCTATTTTCATAGCAGTATTCCTACGTTTGAAGATGTGGAGATGAATAGGTGGGAATATCCGGGGGAGAGAGCGGTATGGGCATTCACTGATTCAGAGTATATTTTCTACTCCAGTGGCGGTGTAAACGCTACCCTCACTGTTCCCAACACTATCGAAAGAATGGTAGAAATGAAAAAAAACCTGTTTATGTAATTGCATATAATATGCGTGTAAACAGAGATTAAAAAAAAACACCAGATTGGGGTTCTTTTACTAGTGAAGGAGACGTGTTCGAACCGTTTTCTCCCCCAATTCTACAAGATGATTTGGAAATTTTCGATTCATCCTCTATCATTGTTATATCTTCCGACGAGGAAGATTAGATTTTTTTTTTTTTTTTCACGATCGATTAGACCTCCGCGCTTTCTATTGCTCACGCTTAGACTTCCGCGTTTTTAGTTCAGTGATATTGATCCAGTAAATGGTAAGTTTTGTATAATTAATATTTAATATTACACTACTGATAGTTTTTGTTTTAAGTCATCCACTAAAAGTTTATTTTTGTACTACGAGTGTTGACAAATAATAAGAGTTTTCACCCTTAATATATGTCAAACAAGATAGTGCTGGAATATTCTTGTGGAATAAAATTGAGTTGAATTTTTTCTTTTTTCTTTTTCTTCCCTCGGCCGACGTCTACCCTCTTTTCAAAGGCCGGTATTCCCGACTTTGAACCCCTTATACCCACTACTTTCACCCTTAATATATGTCAAAGAAGATAGTGCTGGAATATTCTTGTGGAATAAAATTGAGTTAAATTTTTTTTTTTTCCCCCCAGGCCGACGTCTACCCTCTTTTCAAAGGCCGGTATTCCCGACTTTGAACCCCTTATCACCACTACTTACATGAAATGCTAAACACGGCAGATTGGACAGTACATTTTACTCTACTCGAACGTAATGCTACCTTCCCCTTTTTCACCACCTATCAACTCTCTCCCCCTTTCGCATTGGCACATCTAACTTCAATAGCTAGACATGGATTCAAATCAACAAATGTTTCTATGAATGATAAATACTATAGAATATTCATGGCTCACATAGACACGATACAGCCACCTTTGATAATGTATGTACCTCCACGTTGTTTGGAAGGCAAATTCAAATACAATGGATTGAATGTTATGGCTCACATAACTGGAAATGATATAGGAAGCTGGGTGTATTTGAATGAACGCTCATTATATATTATACATAGAACGAATGCTCCAATTGTAGGTCCAGTAGTCATCAATGTTGATGAAACAAAAAAAGATAGTACGTAGTGCGCTTTTCTTCATTTAATCCAGTATATAGACCCTAGAAGATGGGGAAATTTACAAGGCGCCTACATATAAATAATTTTAATGAATTAATGCATCATACATTAGCAGCATCATCGAAAAAAAAATACTACTCGAATAAAATATGTTTGTAAAATCTGTCTATCTCTCTTCCTCGTTGAAAAACATTTTCACGAGAATCAATGTGATTGACAGCAGACCGCGGAAACATTAACATTCACCCTCGATGGTGTCCCATCATTTCTTAGGCAAAATAATCATTTACATACCTTTGAGCATGGACTTGATAGTTTTAGGAAGTGTATCATTCTTGCTATTGCTGAAAAGTATTAAAAAAGTATCATTCTTGCTATTGCTGAAAAGTATTAAAAAATCACAATATTGCTGAAAAGTATTAACTGACACATGAGACGCAAAATAATGATTTCCAATGAGAATAGTACATTCAGAGTTTAGTTTTATCTGTAACCAGACACATTCAATATTACCAAAATCAAGATCAAAACGTCTAAATACTTTCAAAGATTTTTTTACAGAAATGAGACAACCACCACCCATTGTGAGGTTAGGTGTGTAAACTCTATCTTTTCTGTATACATAATAGTCATTAGTAAAGTAGCTGTAGCTATTATGATGGGAGTCCAACCACGTTTCTATTAAACAGATAACATCAAAATCGCAACCAATAATATTAGAATAAAAAACTGAACTCTTGGTCCTAAGACCCCTACAATTCTGGTAGTATACAGTATGTTTCAGAAAAGGTGGCCACCCCCTCGTAACTTTTGAACGCGACGGAATTTTTCAATTCTGTAAAGTCCTAAGTATAGGAAGTGCCCTATGGCCCATCCTGTGGTCATATTTATTTTTGGCCCCGGTCGGCCCTTCCGGCTTTTAGGCCATATTTTTTCATTTTTCTCGCGAATTTTAAATGGAATGCTATATTTTTTATTCCTGTTAGTTAAAGTCCGAGTTAGGCTGAGTATAATGAGCTTTTAAAATTTTCAAAAACCTTATCAGGGGCGGAGCTAGTAGGGTGCAAGTTTCAAAACTGTTACACGCTGTATTTCAGCGTTAGTTAGATTTTTTAGTACTTTTTTTACTTACTTAGGTTCAAAATATTGTTTTACACCATATGAAATCAAAAAAGTATTATTATTTACTTCTAATCAGGTTCATAGTAAGGTTTTTGTAAAAGTACTTTTTTTCTCACGTCAATTTTTCCGTAAATTAATGGTGTTCTCGAAATTGGCATTTTTAGAGGTGAAAGTCTGCAGTGACATATGTTTTTTATGCTTGAAATCGAAAGAAAACTTAACGGAGAAGCGATTAAGATCATAAAAAAAGCCATTTAACCTGCTAGTTTTTTTACGACAGTGTCCGGTAAAGTGGGTGAATTTCGTATGGGATTTTATTTGTTGAGGAAACACAATTGGCATAGAAAATAAATAATACCTAATAATGGAATAATACTTCAATAAACATAACTAAATGCGAATATAAATGAAGATTATTTCTTCGAAATCAGTGCCGGATATATTTTTTTTCTCTCTCTCTCTTCTCCTCTTTAAAATAATTGGATTGGTTTAATTTTCACCCTCAAGAGTACTTGACCTGGTACTTGACCTGGTATTTTTTCTCTCTTAAATTTCGAGATAATTAGATTTTTATTTAGAGACCTGGTATTCATTAGTAGCAACACCAGTATGATTTTTTTTTCAATTATGGTTTAATATCGCGTTTCAACTGCATGGTCATATCATAACGGGGGTGTTACCCTCCATTCGCAAGAAACTTACCAACCTGCTAAACACACTTATCTCACCCAGCCTGGGTTAGGCAGGAATGCCAGCATCATGAATTCTTCTCCTCGCTGGACGTTGCTTAACTTTAGTGATCCTACAAGAATCGTTGCATTCAATGCGCCATCGGACTGACTCCAGAATGATTGACAATGTGTTTTCTACAGATTTTACCAATTTACCAACTAAATTGTCTTAACCAAACAAAATGGGGACCCCTAGGCCGATTTTAAAAGCAGCATTATCCGATAATTATTTTTGATACAACTTGAACTTTGAAAAGTGAAAAGAAGGGAGAGAAAAAAAAAAAATATCCGGCACTGATTTAGAAGAAATAATTTTCATTTAATTTCTCATTTAGTTATGTTTATTGAAGAATTATTCCCTTATTAGATATTATTTATTTTCTATGCCAATTGTGGTTCCTCAAAAAAAACAAAATCGATACGAAATTCACCCACTTTACCGGACACTATCGTGAAAAAACTAGCAGGTTAAATGGCTTTTTTTATGATCTTAATCGCTTCTCCGTTAAGTTTTCTTTCGATTTCAAGCATAAAAAACATATGTCACTGCAGACTTTCACCTCTAAAAATGCCAATTTCGAGAACACCATTAATTTACGGAAAAATTGACGTGAGAAAAAAAGTACTTTTACAAAAACCTTACTATGACCCTGATTGGAAGTAAACAATAATATTTTTTTGATTTCATATGGTGTAAAACAATATTTTGAACCTAAGTAAGTAAAAAAACTACTAAAAAATCTAACTAACGCTGAAATACAGCGTGTAACAGTTTTGAAACTTGCACCCTACTAGCTCCGCCCCTGATAAGGTTTTTGAAAATTTTAAAAGCTCATTATACTTAGCCTAACTTGGACTTTAATTAACAGGAATAAAAAATATAGCATTCCATTTAAAATTCGCGAGAAAAATGAAAAAATATGGCCTAAAAGTCGGAAGGGCCGACCGGGGCCAAAATTAAATATGACCACAGGATGGGCCATAGGGCACTTCCTATACTTAGGACTTTACAGAATTGAAAAATTCCGTCGCGTTCAAAAGTTACGAGGGGGTGGCCACCTTTTCTGAAACATACTGTATACTCAAATCCATTATAAAAGTGTTTGTAATTAAAAGGTTGTAAGTACAAAAAAGAGACCATTATTTAGTTTGCTCATTTACATCGAGCAAAGTTTCAGGTAGCAATCGTCCATGAACACATTTCATTAGACAACCATCTGGCCATAATGTCCTCATTATCCACCTTAGAGAACTCTAAAGACAGGACCTCAACATGAAATGAGGAATACAGGTCCAAGTGTCGTGTTTTGAGCTTGGACACTTTCAGATGAGACAAGGGAGAAGAAGAACATGCGTCTTGAACCATTTTTTCTATATCTTGAGAAGACACAGAAGGATCAAATCTTGAAACAAATAATTGAAGATAGATACCACTTATACAAACACCTTAATGGCCAAACCCTCACCACTTTCCTTGAAAACCTTCATACACAGTGAATAACGGATGTTTGTATTCTTATTTTTGTAATTGCTATTCTAGAGATATTTCATGTTTTTAGTCTTAGATCCCTATATGCCTGTCTATGTATAGGTCCTGTTGATTTTGTGACTTGCTAACCTGTTGCTTTACAACTACAAATAACCATTGCTTTGTAATTACAAACAATCTCACTGTGGGTTGATATGTTTTATGAAGAAGTGGTATGTAAAGATCTAGAATAGGCATGTGTTTCTGAATGGTGATAGTGACCCAAAAACGCAGGTATCTGCCATATACATATATCCTATACAAAACTCATCATTCTAAATATTTCTCTTTTGTATTTTTTATATATAATGTACCTACTTTTACATAAATACTTTGTATACTTTATGTACCTATATTGTATAAATGTACCTATCATGAAATAAAACTACAACTTTAGTTGTGATACTGTTCATAATAATAAGAGGTACACGAAAAGTTCAAAGATGAATTGGATGGTTAAATTTTGAAAAAAGTTGTGGGCATTGCGAGTAAACTTTTATTCGTATCAAGTTCATGAGGGTAAAATTGTAAAGAAAGCAGAGGGTGTTAAAAAACATGTTACAGAATGTGAAATTATGTTTGAAGACTTTGAAAGATGTATGCGTGAAAACATACAACTTTACAAATCTTTCCAGAACATAGTTTCAAAAAATCATTGTCTCACAACTGTGAAGCAGAACAAACTTGTTCTGAATAATTTTGATGACAAAAGTGTTTTCATGAGTGATAAAATTAACTCCTTTCCCTTTTGTCACTACAAGTCTTCAGAATTTTTTTTGGAATAAACTTAGATTTAGTTAGATTTAATTTGATCATAAGAAAAAAAGAAATGAATGAAAACCTTCAAATATATGCGTGGGCATCTGGGCGGAGAGCTATCCAATCATGGATAGTAAGTTAAAGTTTCACCCTTGGCCGAAATATCACGAGAGGAGACATCCTTTTGGTCAAGAGCACACGATCTACATCGAGTATCTTTACAGAACCAAAAGCCTAACCTGACACCAGGGAATTAACGTCTGGGGTGGAATAATAGGGAATCATACTGTAGGGCCAATTTTTTACACTGAAAACTTAACTGGGGAGTTGTATCTAAATATGTTCAAGGAAACAATCAATCTTCTTATAACTCAGCTCTTAGAAAATTCTTTAGATAACAATGATGACCCCGAGTTTGCTGAAGATGAGATTGCTTTCCTTTCCTCGACGATGAATATCAGGAGGGAGAAGAGGTCCCGAAGAATGGTCTCCGCGATCACCCGATTTTGCACCGAAGGATTATTTTCTTTGGGGTCATTTGAAATCAGCGATTTATAGAACCCCTGTTCGGTAGAAGATATGAAACGTAGAATAATCCAGGCCTGTAACAACATCAAAGCGGAGACTTTTGCTAAAGTCGGAGAAGAGTTTCAAAACCGACTATACTACTGCCTGGAAGTGAACGGCCAACACTTCGAACATCTTCTCAACTAAAGGTTACTAGATCTACCTACTTGTCTTGGTTTTGGGCCTATTAAAAATATTTTTAACCATTGTAAAAGTTTAACATTCTTTAAAGTAAAATATGTCAAAAACGTACGTTTTTAAAAATCTTTTTAGGTTTGAACTAACACTTCTTGTGTAATGATTACGTTTTTAAATCACTAAAACGACTGTAGAAGAGTAATTTAGTGTGCTCGGATTACACATTTCAGTTTTTTACCGACACTTTGGGCGTTGCCGGCAAAGGTCCATTTTCACATGTTTCAACTTGAATTAACGAGGAGACCTTTACAACAATAGGTCACTCGATATACCTTTCCATTAAAGATTTTTGAGCCGGCTCCGGCAGAGCCTAAACGACCGGCCGGAGCCGGCATTTTTTTAGCTTAGAATATACCCCTTACAATCGAAGAAATAGGTGTCTTGGAGTTTTTCGATATTTTAAGTGGTTGCCGAGATAGGGGAGGTGGGTCCAGACTTTATGGAAACCCTGTATAATTTTCATTCAAGTGAAAAGTGAATTTTTAATACACCTCAATTATTCTTCACAAATTGTTTCATTTTATTTGACCGCTTTTATATTGAAGGGCAAAGGCTTCCACTACCACCCTAATCTCCTTCAGATTTCTAAAATTTCAGAAGAATAAGGAATGTTTATAGCGGTGAGTGATCATAAAATCTACTATCACGTAAGTAAAATTATTTTCAGCCTTTTTCATATACGTCACTTCTTTATCATTTGAACCAGCCCTATTAACACATAAATTTTAGAAACTACAGTCCACTTCGCTCCACCTGCCTTTTTACCAATCACTCAACCAAACAGAACCTGATCCTTACAAAAAATCACTCAACCAAACAGAACCTGATCTTAACAACCAATCACTCAATCAAACAGAACCAGATGATCAATCACTCAAACAAATAGAACCTGATGATCAATCACTCAAACAATTAGAACCTGATGATCAATCACTCAAACAAATAGAACCAGATGATCAATCACTCCAACAAATAGAACCTGATGATCAAACACTCAAACAAACAGAACTTGATGATCAATCACTCAAACTAACACTTTCCGTATAATGACGTCGACGCAACTGTTAAGGAATTATCTCACAACGCGGCCAAGTACGCTCGCCTATCCTCGGTGTTCGCCGACGACCTACACCAGGCGTTCGACATGATTCGTCTGTATGCCGATGATCGACCAAACCACCAAATCGTAGAAGTTGAAGAGGCAAACACTTTACTTTTGTTCGTACATAAATTATTTTTCAATATCATACTCCGAAATTCGACGAAAATCGTTTCGTCCAAATCGATGTTTATACAGAACGGTTGTACAAATAAAAATGTGTTCCGTTGCGGCGGCGACAAGAGACGCCGAACGGGGTTTGTAATGTCTCGTGGTCAAAGTGCTGCACTGAGTGTAGATAGCAACAAATCTTTCGATTCGTTGCCGGTCTACGAGTCGGTGCAGCATTCGATAGACTGCGGTCAATACAACTCTGCGTCGAAAAGCGTTGCCATAATGGCCCACACTTTTAATTTTGTAGAGTCGTTAAGTTTTGCTAGAAAGTCCTCGTCTTCTACGTGTTCGGATGGTCAAGAAGACCTGCGTGCACCTCGTCTCGTTCGACAAGTTATGGCAGAGATCGAGGTGAACGTCGATAGTTCTAATAGCGACTATGTTGGTTTCGAACAATTCGACCGAACCTACGAGCTGCGTAAGAGATGGAAAGTTTATACGAAATTTTGAAAGGTCGTAGGCTTTATGTGACGTCGGTCGTGAACGGTGTCATGCTTCACAGCGGACAACCGCTCAGAAACGATAGCCTGGTCTCTTTGCGGATAATTTCGAAGTGTTTGTGCCTATCGAGTTCCGGATAGTTAATTTTCGACCGCCCGAAACTTACTTCATCATTCGGCCCGATTTCTTGTAGTCGATCTCTCGGAAGGGCTGAACGAAGACTGGCACGGCATGACATTCGAGAAAGCCAGGGAAAAGTCACCGGTCAAATGGCTTGGCGGTATTACCGCGATGTCCGTTCTAAAGGGTGTCCCAATAAGAACGCAAGATTTGAAAGGGCTGCTATTTCGCTATTACTTGTCATAACTTGTCCAATATTGGACTAATTGATTGTCAACAAATCAAATTTAGTCATCATGGAGCGCTACTCTGTTCAACAACGCGTTAACATAATACAATTGTACTTTGAAAATAACAAAAGTTTGGTGGCAACGATTCGTAAAGTGCGTGCAGTTTTTGGTGGAAATAATGTTCCAAATCCGTCAACTGTGAAAAGAATAGTGGAAAAGTTTGAAACTACGGGTTCAGTTATTGATGTAAAGCATTCAACTCGATATCGTAGAGGTCGATCAGTGCAAAATGTCTCGCGGGTACGTGATAGTGTTGCTGTTAACCCAAAGACATCAATTCGCCGTCGATCACAAGAATTGGCTATTCCAAGGAGCACTATGCAGCGAATTCTTACCAAAGACTTACACATGCATGCATACAAAATTCATCTCACTCAACAACTTCTGCCAACAGACCATAGACAACGTAGAGAATTTGTCAGGTGGGTCATGGAGCAACAAGAGGTGGATATTGATTTTCCAGACAAAATAATCTTCAGCGATGAGGCACATTTTCACCTCGATGGCTTTGTAAATAAGCAGAACTGCCGTATTTGGGGCACAGAGAATCCAAGAGTGATTCAAGAAAAACATATTCATCCTAAACGAGTTACTGTTTGGTGTGCATTATGGTCAGGAGGCATCATTGGGCCATTTTTCTTTGAAAATGATGAAGGAAATGCCCTAACAGTGACTGGTGTACGTTATCGTGATATGATAAACAATTTTTTTGTGCCTGAATTGGAAGATCTTTCTTTAGAAAACATGTGGTTTCAACAAGATGGCGCCACTTGTCACACTGCGCGAGAAACATTGGCACTATTGAGAGAACATTTTCCTGGCCGTGTCATTTCCCGTTTTGGTGACGAGAACTTCCCACCGAGATCATGTGATTTGACCCCCCTCGACTATTTTCTGTGGGGATATCTTAAGTCACTAGTGTATGTAAACAAACCCACATCCATAGAAGCACTGAAAGCTGAAATTGTACGGTGCATCAATGAGATTCAGCCCGAGGTCCTCAAATTTGTCATCGAAAATTTTGTCCAAAGAGTACGCGCGTGCAATGCCAGCCGTGGAGGCCATTTGCCTGATATCCTATTCCATACATAATTTCGTACTGTCTACTTTCCAAATCATATAAGAAACCCGGTATGTATCATTAAAAAACATGATTCATTGAACTTTCAAATCTTGCATTCTTATTGGGACACCCTTTAGAAGACGGAAAGTATGATTTCGAGGTGTTCACGTGTTTCTCAACAGTACGTATCGCCGACTTTACATACTACCGTCTTGTTCGGCGGACATTAGCTAATCCCGATTATGATCACGCCGACGAAATTTATCAAGGACGTACGTTTTTGGTGTGTTCTAAACACACACCATTGACGTCTGACTAGAAACCAACGTCGATGCTAGTAGCGCTGACTCGGTCGGTTCGGAACGCACACCGCCAGTGTCTCGGAGTAACAATGATGACGTTTTTTTCGACAAGCAACAACAACAGCAGCAGTATACATTACGTATCATGCCACCGATTTACATCAGAGATTGAAGCACCTTCACCACCAACAGTATCGTATTATAACGCCGAGTCTACGATGAGAACGTCAAGCGGCAAGCGGTGAGCGTCAAAATAAATTTTTTATGTTTACATTTAAAACAATGGAAATACTTAGTAGGTGGCTACGATGAAAAAATCGCTTGACGCTTGCCGCTTTGGTTTGGACGCTTACCGCTCAGCTCTGTTGAAAAAAAAAAAATTGACACTGAGAGAATTTTCAGTAATTTACTTAATTTTGTTGGTAATGTGTGCGTAATTTCAATATTTTCGATTTATCAAACATGTAAATTTTATTTTTTTTATTGATGTGACTTTGCAGTGCCGTTCCTATTGAGAAATAAATTTAAGTTTATTTCTTAACCGAATCACAAATTTTACAATTAATATCAATATTTTAGGGTCTGATGTTCCAAATCAGAGTCCTCCCGTCTTTGGAGCATCCCCGGGGGAAGATGCTCTAATTCATTCTCTTGTGTTTGAAATATCACCACATGATTTTAGTTAATTTACTCTTCCGCACGTCTTTGAACCTGCGAATCGAGTGCATGTTCAGTGCATCGAGGCGGAAGAAGGAATTGAAGACGACGTAAATGATGTAGTCAGCGATCCGCCACCAAAAAGACAATGTAAGAACACCGAGAAGAAGATTGTGAGTTAATATTACTTCTTATATTTTTTTTTTTTATTTTTTTCGAAATGATTAATCATTTCGAAAAAATATTTAATTTAACGTTTTGTTTTAATTCCAATTTCAGAAAACTAGTCAGGGAGAAGACAATATCATCTTCTCTTTGCCGTACCCAATCGGGAAAGGTCTTATCAGTAAAAGGCTGATCCCAATATCAAAAATTATATCAAGCACAGATGTTGAGTACATCCAACTGAAAGAAGACGAGGAGAGGGATCTCGGAAGATTCCTGATCCGAATGAGAAGACCTCGATCTCGATGAACATCTCCCTGGTCATCTGCTTCTTCTTCTTCGTCCAACTCTTCAGTTGAAGATTGGTTAAAGAAGAAGAATAATTCAAATCGCGAAGTAAAAAGTGTAACAGGAGTTAAAGCTTCTGTTAAAACAAGTGATACTAAAATCGAAAAGAAACATTATAAATCTTTAAAGAAAATGAAAAAATGATAATATCATAATAATAATAAAATTTAAATAAATGGGGAACACTCCCAATAATAATAATAATTTTTTAATTAAAGTAGAATTAATTAATTTTTAATTAAAAGCCATAGTTCTTCTTTGACATGTTCTTATTTATTAGAAGTAAATTTTAATGGTATTTTAAATTTTAATGGTCAAAATTATACTGAACACTGATGTTGGGTACATTCATATTAGAGAAGACGAGGAATTATCCAATAGGGAAAGGCTTAATCACCAAAAGGCTGATCCCAATATCAAAAATAATATCAAATATCGATATTGAGTACATCCAACTGAAAGAGGACGAGGAGAGGGATCTTGGAAGATTCCTGATCCGGACGAGGAGACCTCAATCCCGATCAACACCCCACTCGTCATCTACTTTTTCATCATCCAACTCTTCAGTTGAAGATTGGGTAAAGAAGAAGAATAATTCAAATCGCGAAGTAAAAAGTGTAACAGGAGTTAAAGCTTCTGTTAAAACAAGTGACACTAAAATCGAAAAGAAACATTATAAATCTTTGAAGAAAATGAAAAAGTAATTGGAGTGGAATTAATTAACTTAAAATTAAAAGCCATAGTTCTTCTGTTAATAAATTGCAGAAAAATGTCACGAAAATTGAAATTTTGTAAGAATTGCAAATTGTATTTCTCAAAAAGAAACCATTTTAATGTATGTGAAAATTTAAAAATGAATTCTAACTGTGAAAAATTGATTTCAGCATTAAAAAACAGTAAGTTGTTTATAACATAAAAAATTCAAAATATAAGAATGTTGAACTTTTTTTAAGAAAGTATTGTAAAAATTTTTTTTGGACAAAACATATAAACATATAGACAAAAGTAGACAAAAGACATATAAAATAAATAATAAATTCAAATTTAATATTTATTTAATATGTCATTACAAAAAAATTGGTGATTTGTATATTCAAAAGAATTTAATTTTAAAACAAAGAATTTTATTATAACAAAAAGTGTTGATTTAGAGGAGACATGGTTTGAAATTGTAGATAAATTAAAACGAGAAATGGTAGACTTTGAGGTTCAAGGTAGTGGCTGGACTTTGAGCTCTATTGATTCTCTTTAGCTACGGTATTCCGTCTATCAACCAATTAAAGGTAGTTCATATATCCCACTCCCCAAACAAATTAAGAAGACACGATCAATAATAAATTTTAAAAATAGAGATGATTTTTGTTTTATACGAGGTCTGTCCGGAAAGTTCGTATAAAAGTGTTCTGGGAAGGCTGGAAGGCTAAGTGGGGAGGCCAGGTGGGCTGCGTCCCCTTCTATACCATCCAAACAATGCTCAGTGTGCGCCCAACCGCCGTACGAAAAGAACTGTTTCGTCCCGGTACCTGTGAAGTGACCCCTCTCTCTACCACTCGTCGGCGTCCGAGCTCTCAATCATTCAAGAACAGGGCGTTATCATCAAATTTCTCGCGAAACTCGGCAAGAATGGCCGCGAAATTTTTAATGATCTCAACCAAGTTTATGGAGATGATGTTTTCAAGGAACCAACAGTCCACAAGTGGTTAAAAAGATTTCGTGAGGGCCGAGAAAGTCTCGAAGATGACCCTCGGTCAGGACGTCCTTTCATTTCAAGCACTTCTAACAATGTGGAAATAATTCGATCTTGTGTCCTGCAGGACCGTCGTTTAACCGTCAGACAGGTGGCTGAAGAGATTTCTTTGAGGAAAACAACAATTTGGCGCGAGAGGGGCGGTGGATCTTCCACCATGACAATGCCCCCGCTCACACCCCCTCGTTGTGCATGAGTTTCTGGCTGACAATTCGATCATAGCGACTGAACACCCCCCTTATTCACCGGATTTGGCACCTTGTGACTTCTTTTTATTCTCAAAAACAAAATTGGTGCTTCAGGGCGGCATTTGGGGGACGTTGAGGCCATTAAAACAGCAACGACGAGTTAGCTGAGAAGCCTTCAAACTGAGGACTTTTAAGGAGCCTTTAAACAATGGAAATGGCTATGGCAGAAGTGCATTGTGTCCCAGCGAGAGTATTTTGAAGGAAACAAAATTGAATTACCCGATTAATTGTAAAATAAAATTTTTATCTCATTTTTATACGAACTTTCCGGACAGACCTCGTATATGCCATCCTCTCCAAACATGTTAAAAAGATTAAATCAAAAAAAAAGCTTTTTTTTAAGCTATAAAAAATATCCTTCACAGAAACTGTAAAAATGATAAGGCTATAAAAATAGAGGCTGGTTTGAGGTATCATTTGTAAAGATATTTATTTCCCATGGGTAAATTATAGTAATAATAATGCTGGGTGAGGTTAATGTGGGTAGCTGGTACGATTCTTGACGAATGAAGGGTAAAACCCTCGTCCTTATCCAAGACGTTAAATCAAATAGAATCGTTGGCGTTAGGAAGGGTATCCAACCGTAAAAAATGTGTCAAACCAACCAACCTCAACCATGAGGTTGAACAATGTCGATCCTGCTCAGGCAGTGTAATGGTCTACAGATTTGTTAGCTAAAATATCTGTAGATTTACTCTTGTAGAAATTTACTGTAAAAGTCTTTTCACAATTTTGTGGGTAATGCAGCATTACTAAGAACCTCCTTTACTTTTTGAATTCTATTACATTAATTTCTTTTACTCTGGTAATGTGACCAATGGTTGTTACTAATTCAAGTAATTTCCTCATGAGGTATGAGTGAACTATTTAGATTAATATAGCTCAAATGCTTGTAGAATAACTCTTATATAAATTGTAGTAGAGAAAATATTTATGTATTATAAATAATTAATATTAAATCATTAATCCATAACACAAGTAAAGATGATACATAATTATTTTGAATAAACTAATCATGGTCGGTTAAATTTTGACACATATTGTATCGAGTCAGTGGACCACTTCTGGTTTTTTTCCAAACAACTTTCGAGATATCTTTGGTATAATAACTGCAACCAAAAATATATTCGCTTTGGTCTGCGAGTAGAGTTCGACCAATTTTGAAACCAATTTTTTAACTTCTAAGTGTTACGTTGTTAGGTCAGTTACGCGAAAATGAGTGAAAATTCGAGAAATCCATCAGCTAAAAAAACTTGTATTGTTCGACCAACTCCTAGACATCTGAGTTCTACAGCTTTGTCGAACAATCGGTTACGGACAGCGATCTCGCTAATTCGTGACAATTTAACACTGCTTCGGGAAAGTTTATCCGAAGCACAAATTTTACAATTATACCGCGGCGAAAATTTTCAAAGTCATACTGAAGTGGCGGATTCACCTGTGTCTGATGAAATCGAAAATCAAAATTCCCCCATTTCATCAGACACAGATTCTGATGAAACACACTTTTCAGAGTTGTATGGGGTTGAAAATTTCAACATAAATATTTTAGGGTCTGATGTTCCAAATCAGGGTCTTCTCGAATTTGAAACATCACCGGGGGGAGATGTTCCAAATTCCCCTGTGATTGGAATGTTACCACATGATTTCAATTCTTTTACCGGTTCACACGTCTTTGAACCTGATAATCATGTGTATGTGACTCCAATTCATAGATCCCCTATGCTTGGAGAAACATCACGCGATTGGAGTTCTTCTACTCCTCCACTAGTCTTTGAACCTAATAATCATGTTGATCCAACTCATGATTCTTCCATGTTTGGAACAACACCAGATTGGGGTTCTTTTACTAGTGAAGGAGACGTGTTCGAACTGTTTTCTCCCCCAATTCCACAAGATGATTTGGAAATTTTCGAGTCATCATCTATCATTATTATATCTTCCGACGAGGAAGATTAGATTTTTTTTTTTTTTTCACGATCGATTAGACCTCCGCGCTTTCTATTGCTCACGCTTAGACTTCCGCGTTTTTAGTTCAGTAATATTGATCCTGTAAATGGTAAGTTTTGTATAATTAATATTTAATATTACACTACTGATAGTTTTTGTTTTAAGTCATCCACTAAAAGTTTATTTTTGTACTACGAGTGTTGACAAATAATAAGAGTTTTCACCCTTAATATATGTCAAACAAGATAGTGCTGGAATATTCTTGTGGAATAAAATTGAGTTGAATTTTTTTTTTTTTTCCCTCGGCTGACGTCTACCCTCTTTTCAAAGGCCGGTATTCCCGACTTTGAACCCCTTATTTATACTACTTTTCTCGTGGGTTCAAAGATTTCTATCATCTCAATCCTTTATTGAGAAAATAGGAATCTTGATCACAATACACGAAGTATGACGTCTTAAACGTCATTACTCGTTACAGCATCCGGACACAGACACAAAATTCGGGCATTCAAATAAATTATAATGGTTTAAATTGTATCGAAAGTTGTCCCGGAATGTCTAATACCCCTTGGGTATATCAAAATGCTCATTATTACAAAATAAGAGTAGTCCTCTGCTAAGGCGAGAACACATTTTCTTTGTTATGAACCTTAACCTCAAAGCAAGGATGGACAATATTCTAAGCTTAACTAACGACTGACTTCTGGGTTGTCACAAGAAAATCTCCCTAGTGGTAGGGGTGGATAATATATTTTTTTTTTTAAAGTAAAGGAAACCCACATATTTCCAACCAAAAAAAAAAAAAAAAAAAAAAAAAAAAAAAAGCTATAAGTATTTATTCCAGGATTGACGGACTAATGAACTTCAAAATTTTAGGCCTCTATTTGGCAGTATGACTGAATTTTTGTCTGTAGGGTATAAGTGAATTTGTATGTGTTTGGGTATAAGTGTTTAATTATGATGAAATAACCGTATGAATGTATAGTTGAAAAGAATTTCCGTCCTGAGAAATAATACCATCACTTGAAACGGGAAAGTAACAAATAGACAATGAACCCGGAAGACAATCGTCAGTAAGCTAGCTAAAATAACCTTATTGTTTACATTTACAATCACACCTTAATAGGAAGATTTTTTATTAGTTAGTCAAATTAGCCAATCTCATTTTAGTCTCCCACCATGTTTTACCAACCAACCATCGGGTGTGCGCTAGTGTGTTTGTGTTCATCATCAGCAGACCCATTAGATATCTCAATCAAAACTCAAAACCCACTTATCACAACAGAAATACCAGCAGTCATCGACGAAAATTCAATCCCACTACAGTACCAAATTAACATCCAGAGACCAAATACTCAGAAGCCAGAGAACGACACTGATAACACGTCAAAATGGAGTCAGTGTTATCAGAACACCACTTGTGCCCTGGACAAGATCTTGACAAAATTTGAAGCAGATACCAAATATTGACTGCTCCAAATGGCTCCCCAATGATGACAATCCAAGACGACCACAAGCAGGTGGCTCTGTCTATAGCTTCAATTGACGATGTAACCCGCCAGTTCAACGCCGTGGCCAAATCCACCAAACAATCCTTGGCATCAACAATATTAAATCAAGAGGCTATAGAAGCACGAGATTCAATACTCGTGAAACACGTGGTCAACATCTACTCGTCGATCGAGTTACTGATCAACGAAGCTAAACTATCCATAGCTGCCACAGTATGCCAATCAAAACGTATTCTACCCCAAATTGTCACACCATCCATTTTAAAATCGGATCTCGGCAAAATCCAAAACTCTATTTCGAGCAAGAATTGGCAACTAGCCATTCCTGTCCAAAATTGGGGGAAATACTACTCTCTTCCCATCGCATCCTGTATAATTTCTGACCAACAAGTAGCAGTTCGCATTAAAATCCCAATAACCAGAGCCAACAAAAATCTAAAGCTGTTTAGAGTAAAATCAATACCTCATGCGGAACTCAACAACACCTGTAAAAAACAACCAACGTCTACCAAAGTTATTTCGACGGGAGGTAAATATCGCTGGTTAGAGGACGACACCCATTGCCAGCCAGATGTCAACTCGCTGTGCTTTGTGGACAGGGCGATATTTTCAAACCCGTCGGAAAACGGTGAGTGCAAGGAATGCCCGACAATCTGCACCAGGACAACACAGACTATTATTTCATCCCTGGGTCAGGAGTCCTTTGCCATCACTCACCCGCCAAGTTCATTCCAGCTAAAGTGTGCGTCCAACCAATCCTCAAACAAAATCAAATTGCCTAAAGTCTCGCATGGATACATGGTAATTAAACTGCCATGCGACTGCGAGGCCGAAATTAATGATGATATGCTGATCGAGTCCACATTCCCTTGTGAGGCGCAGTGGGTCAGCAAGTTGTCGATTCATCATGTGATACCAAATGATTGGGTCACAAACCAAGATTCAGCAGACTCAATCATAAAGAACAACACAATGCAGTACAAAGAAAAGATGGAGGCGCTCCTCAATGCCACATGGGAGATCACCAGAAAACCTGTCTTATATCCAGAGCCAGCATCAGTCCATATGGAGACGACCACCTATTCTCAGTTGCGAGAAAAGGCTCAATATTTTCATGTTGAATGGAGCGTGATCATCACTCTCCTTGTTTTGGTGATCTTGTTCCGAAAACCGATAAACTTGATCCTGATCTCCATCATTCAATGCTTCAATAAACCAGAAAAATCAACGGACACTCAAGCGATGAAACGACTGACGCAGGCTCTACACGAACACGACAGAATCGCACAAGTTCTCGAGAAGAGATTGTCCACTGATACACACTAGTCGACAGATGAAGTGATGGTTGGGTAGTAATCCGTACAGGTATATTTAGTTAGGGTTAGACTTCTGCATATTTATAAAAAAAATAATAAAAAAAAAAAATCCTTGTGTCTCGGGTGGTTAAAATAAGGTTAAAATAAGTATAATGTAATTTGTGGGGATAATACTTTAACCGTAATCAAACTGATTGAATCGCCCGAGCTATGTAGATGCATACAATAGAATCTTTTATTTTACCTATCTGTTTTTATTCATTTGATTTATTTTTGTCATCAACCTTATGTCTATTTGTATTCAATGTCGCCATATTAATCTATATTTACAATATTTAAAGTCGTCACCCCAATTTTTACTTATTTACATTCAATGTCGTCATCTTAATTTTCAGAACCAATTTTTGTTGTATAATCTATCTGTCTGTCATATTGATATAAGATAATTTTAATTGACAGTTTCAAATCTCGGCGGCACGGCACCCTAAATGAACCTTGTGGGTCGGAACCCAAGTGTGTGGATCTATCGAGCCTAGTGTGCATAGGCTTAGGAAAGATGGTTTGGAGCTTTCAATCATGAGGACCAGTCAATCGAGGACGATCGATGTTTAAAGTAAAGGAAAGATGGTTTGCCGGTGTTTGATGATCCGCAAAACCATAGGTCTGTCGACTGAGTCAGCAGGAAAGCTCAGCCATCGAAAGTGGTTCTTACTAGACCATTAGGCAGTCAGTCTTGTCTTACCCGCTCTATGACGAGAGCGCAGTCAGTTCGGTATCCGAATAGCGCGAGTGCCCGCCGGGATATTATTTGTGTACCATCTTAATACGTTCAGTGTTTGTTAACAATAATTATTAATGTATAATTATATATAAGTGTCATTATCTCTACTCCAACATTGGTCTCCTTTCTTTTATTTTCTTAACTTTAATTATTTAGTTTTAAGGTATGATGGCGTATCCGAACACTTGGCCATAGGCCATCCCAACCGCCTTTGAGGATGATCAGGGATCGCCTCCGAACGATCCTGTTCCTCAAACGATCACCCGAACATGACGGTGATTAGATCATACAGTACAAGTTACATAATTATTATTATTCGGATGATGAAATGGCAGATATGCATTTAGCATATGGATCTGCCAACAGGAACATTTGGGATCACGAGAAAAACATAGTTTACGAAATACCAGTGGAGACGCAAGAGTAGCAGAATCTGGTAGCAAGAATCCTGTTGGCATTCGATGACTTTAGTACCTTAGTTCTACCTCAGAACTGTAGAGTGGAGTTATTAATAGCTTTGCAGAGATAGTAAATTTGTCCGTAATCTGCTGTTTTTGGCATTGGGATGCCACTGTGACAGAAAAACCTGGAATCTTCCTCAACATGATGAAGAGGTTCAACCTATGCATCCATGAAGGTGGACGCCACTTCCAACAGTTCCTCTGAGGGAATTGAGAAGGGAGAAAGAGAGAGAGAGAGAGAGAGAGAGATAGAGGGATAGATATAGAGAGAGAGAGAGAGAGAGAGGGAGAGAGAGATAGAGGGAGAGAGCGAAAGAGAGAGGCAATAATTAGGATGAGAGAAATATTAGCTCGTCGCTCACAATAAGTGCTTACTACTCAAAACACAGTGGCATCCCAATGCCAAAACAGCAGATTACGGACAAATTTACTATCTCTGCAAAGCTATTAATAACTCCACTCTACAGTTCTGAGGTAAAACCAAGGTACTAAAGTCACCATTGGTTTCAAAAAATTGTGTAAGGAGAATCCATAGTGTATACTATGGCTACATAAAAAATGGCAACAGTCTTTTTTATTTTTTAGTCATGAATTCTTTGCTGGCTCTGGCGTTCGGACCCGGGTGGGATCTTCCGCATGGCAAGTGACTAGCTTACCACTGAGCTAATCGTGCGGTTCTAGTCGTTTCTCATTGAACATACTAACACAAAATGTTTTTTTAAATAACTTTTTGTTTATACCAAAGTATAAAAAATAATAAAGACTGCAAAAGTTTATTCATTTTACAAAATATTATCTTGTTTTTTTTTTCAAGATTTCTATTAAGAGTTGGCAATTGGTAAATATTAATTGCTATTGTTTATGATAGAAGAACCTACACCTACATATTTACCTGGCTTTATTTTATAAACTCTATTTTCGTTAGGAAAATTTGCTAGTTTTTTTTTCTCTCGTAGGGAAGCATAGGAAAAACCATCCTTACATTATCAAGGCAATCTCTCAGGGGCTTACATGAATAATAATTATGTGTATTGTGATAAAATAGTATCTGATATAATTCAATTTACAGATGGTATTATGACCCCCATAAGTTGTTGGTGTTACAGCAGGTCAGATACAGGTATGAATAAAATATTCCATCAGATTTTTTTGATAGTTAAAAAAATATTAACTTCCGAGAATTGAACCTCGGCCATGCGACTAACACTCTTAGCACTACCACATCCAGCTAACACCGCTAACAATCTGTGAAGCACGAAATTTATTATTTGAATTTTCCTAAACTGGCTGATGAGGCATGTGAGACCGCGGTATTCAAAAAAAGCAATGTAAACAATTTTTGTAAACAATACAAGACGTCCTTACACAGTCTACAGCTAGAAAACTCTTAGGATTTTTGAAGAGTTTTTGGCAAACATCTAATAATTTTTCCCAGAAGATCACGTGATAAAAAATAGTAAAATTATTTTTTAGCATCCTCGGGGCGGCCGCCAACTTTTATCAAACTTGCCCATGTCTGTTCCAAAATTTGTTCGGGCAAATGCCAAGTGTTTTATTTAGTAAAAAAGTTTTTTCGTGTGTTTTTTTTCTGTTCAGGTGTAAAAAAATATGACAAACCAAACCGTAAAAAACAAAGTAGTGTATCTAGAAACATCGAAATTTTGTTGGCTTTCTGCAGAATTGTTCAGAACCAATTCATCTCAAACAGGAAAAACGTACTGACCTGAAGAATAAGCCAAAGTCGGACTTTTTCAGAAAGTTGCAAAAAATCACTTTGTGCAGTTACAAAGGCGAATCCGAAAAAACGGATTGCAGATCCGGGCTGGAAATGTCGTCAGTACTCTACCATTAACGGGGTGTAAACGTTTTTTTGGTCAACCCTGTAGAACACTAACTTGACCAGCGAGTGACCCTTCTGCATGGACTCTTCCAGTTGCTTCCACGAATAATGTCTTTTGAATCGACCCTTCCCCTACTTTCTTTCAAGTCAGGATCGTATCGTAAAGTATCCCACTTGATCGGGTTCAGTCTTCGTCTACAAGTGAATCTTCATCTTGGCGTTAAACAACAGTTCTGAATTTTCTTTGTCTATTCAATCACTCTTAGAGAGTTTCAGGTGTTATCAATTACACCGGACAACAGGATTACTCTGGACAACAGCGGTGGCAGCGACAATTTCTTGCTATCACTCCTCGAACCACCTTTTACTTCATCTGTCAATCAACAGGATCAATCCAGTCAAGGAGAAGATTCTCTTCAATTCATCACATTGCAACAAGCAACTTCAAGTCTCTCTCCTTGTAGTGACAATTCAACTAATAGTTCAATTTCATTATATCAATTCCCTCAAATTTTGTACTCAAGTGTCTAGATTCGCTTCATGGAAAGGCCTTAAGGCGGAAAATCCATGATAACAACGGAAAATTAATTTCGGATAACAAGACAGAATTAGCCAGAATAATTATGGACCCAGAAAGTATTCAGAAAACAGCCTTCAACGCTGGCACACTTGGACATTTCGAGTACCTACGTATGCCATTTGGACTGAAAAATGCACCGGCCACATTCCAACGATGTATTAACGACATATTACAAAACGTACTGTCACGCCACTGCTAAAACCAAATGATAGCCATAAAATGCTGAAAGGGCACTTATTCAAATTGCCCAATCCTATCCCCACTTCTTAATTCCTACGCCGTCGAATCACAAATATGAATTAGGCGTCACTTAGTTTTTGACGGTGAAGAAAAGCAGAGTGCTCAAGGTAAGACTATTTCATCCAATATAATTATATTATTTAAAAACAATTAAACGTACGAATAGTTTAAATCGATTCTTTTATTATTTAAAAACAATTATCATTTATATACCAGTGTTCACTAATCGATGCAATAAAATATAACTTTATCATTCACCTTGACGCAAATCCCAAATGAATCTATTTTCAGCATTGTCTAAATTAAGTCGGTCCACGAGACCTTAAATCTTCGTAGAAGGGAGTAGTTCAAAACTACCCCCCGTTACAATGGTGGAGGTGCGGGGCATCGATCCCCGTACCTCTCGCATTTTTTGTGGTCAGTATTTTTTGTAAAGTAAAGACTATTATCACTTAAATTAATAGTTTCTATCATGGATGAATTGGTAGGAAAAATCTCAAAAAATGAGCTAAAGAAATTGCTACCCAAATACAAATTAACAAGTGAAGGGAAAGTAGTCGTGTTGAGGAGTAGACTATTAAGATTACTAACTGGCACGTCCCTCCCGGAAGATTTTAAAGATTCAGAGGAATCATTGGGGGCGGTAGCATTAGACAAACCAGATGTCCAGGAGCTAACGTTAGCCATTCAGAATTCGGACAATGATGGTAACCAGTCAGAAGATCCCGGTAGTGATGATGAAAATATGTATATCAGTAATGATACAAGGTATTAAGCGTTCAGATAGCTGTGACGTAATCACAACCGATTTGTATGTTTATGCTGGAACAAACAGCCCAACCTGTATAATAGAAGTGCATTATTCTGAAATACTTGACAGTGATCCTGAAAAGCACTGTCGAGATCGTATGCCGAATTGTGCTTATATCGCATATGATATCCAGTCTGATGGTATCCTGGTAAAAGATAAGGTGCTAAAATGCTATGGATCAAAAACATCCCCTACCGCCATAGTAAACGGAGCACCACATTGGTACCAAGTGTTTCAGTTATGCAACTCTTCTCGTTATGGGTACCTGCATATAATAAAGAAAACAGATGCTTTTTATTTGCTCCACCCAGCTGCTTTTTCCGCGCATGTTCATGCAAAAAATAGGAGGTTCCATAATGTTGTGTCTTTGAGTGATTTTTTTACTATTATTATTATTGTTACTATTATTATTTCTTTTCTCATAGAACCACGTGTAATTTTGTTCAGTATTCATTAATTTTGTTGATTTTTCAAGTTAGTGTAAATTATCAGCGATTCTTTAGTTCATATAGTTTATTCTAAAAAGTACAATGAACAGTAAGGGAACTTCTGAATTTATAGATATCTACAGAGATAGTGTCTGTTTGTGGAACTCTGGTCGTGCTCTATACGCAAACCGAAATGCGCGGACCGCAGCCCTTAAAAACCTGCAGAGTGTGATGTTGAAGTTTGATAACACTACCAACTTGGCTTCAGTACGTAAAAAAGTTGACAAAAAAGAAAACACAAAAAAGTTCTAGCAAGTGAAAGTGGATCTGGGACGGGAGGAGACGAAGTATATGTACCTCAATGGGCGCACTACAATGAATTGATTTTTCTGGCAACCGTGCAGCGAGCAGCTAGAGCAGGCACCGATTCCCTAGATACACCTTTTTTGAACCATGTAAACGATATAGAGGAAGAACATAATTCAGAAGAGGTGAGTACACTACATCTATACCATTTGTAGTAGTCTAGGAATCTTTGCTAACCTTTTCTGTGGAGATGGAAATTATGAGTATAAATGCCCGGTACTCACGCAACGATTTGTTTGAAGACATGTCTTACAACTTGGTCTTTAGACCTGGTCTCTAGACAGATCGTAGCGTGTGTACGTGATGTTTGCGCAGATTTTTGGTCTGTAGGTTTGAACAAATTGTTTGTACAAAAAGTTATAAACTTGATGCAAGTTATAAACTTGATGATTTATCTAAATCCAAATGAAACAAATACACCTGATAATAACACAACGAACAATTGATAAGAACAAACAAAATAGAAACACTTAAAATGAAAAACTTAATGAACTGAAAAACAAAGTATCACAGTTAGAAGAACAAATTAAACAAAACTCAACTCAAAAAATAAAGAAACTAGAAAACAATGTAGACCAAGAAAAAAAAAAAAAAAAACAGAAAACAATAGTGCAATATATGAAAAAAACAAAAACCTAAACAGAAAAATAAACTGCTACATAATAGGTTTTGGAGTTACGGTTCCCTTATACGAAAAAAATCAATACGACTATAAATACCTTATTACTGTACCGCGGAATATGAATAATATATTCGCTACCATGAAGTTAGTAACGACGTACATCCTTCAAGACAATACTACAGTACTTGGTTTACCTGCTGGATGTACTTCCTTAGATGATGAATATTATTGTAAGATTAGTTTTAAGCCTCTTTCTTTACCCTGCATAAATAATATTTTATTTCATAAAAATACTTCTTCTTGTACAATAGTGCCTTTAAGAAGAGAAAACCATATTACGAAACTCTCAGAAAGTGAGCACACTCTCGGTTTTCTTCCCAAGAGTACCCATACTGTACAAATCTGCCCAGATAAACAAGTTGAATTGTTACTACAAGGAACATTCCTTTTTATTTCAGATGAATGTACTTTACATATTGGTAATTTTACTATTGAAAAATTAGAATCGCATTCTACCAATTTAACCATTTGGAATGGAGATTTCCCTTTACAGTTCAACGCCGTGGCCAAATCCACCAAACAATCCTTGGCATCAACAATATTAAATCAAGAGGATATAGAAGCACGAGATTCAATACTCGTGAAACACGTGGTCAACATCTACTCGTCGATCGAGTTACTCGTCAAAGAAGCTAAACGTTTTCCACCCCAAGTTGTCACACCATCCATTTTAAAATCGGATCTCGGCAAAATCCAAAACTCTATTTCGAGCAAGAATTGGCAACTAGCCATTCCTGTCCAAAATTGGGGGAAATACTACTCTCTTCCCATCGCATCCTGCATAATTTCTGACAACAAGTAGCAGTTCGTATTAAAATCCCAATAACCAGAGCCAACAAAAATCTAAAGCTGTTTAAAGTAAAATCAATACCTCATGCGGAACTCAACAACACCTGTAAAAAACAACCAACGTCTACCAAAGTTATTTCAACGGGAGGTAAATATCGCTGGTTAGACGACGACACCCATTGCCAGCCAGATGTCAACTCGCTGTGCTTTGTGGACAGGGCGATATTTTCAAACCCGTCGGAAAACGGTGAGTGCAAGGAATGCCCGACAATCTGCACCAGGACAACACGGACTATTATTTCATCCCTGGGTCAGGAGTCCTTTGCCATCACTCACCCGCCAAGTTCATTCCAGCTGAAGTGTGCGTCCAACCAATCCTCAAACAAAATCAAATTGCCTAAAGTCTCGCATGGATACATGGTAATTAAACTGCCATGCGACTGCGAGGCCGAAATTAATGATGATATGCTGATCGAGTCCACATTCCCTTGTGAGGCGCAGTGGGTTAGCAAGTTGTCAATTCATGGGTTTTGAAGACTGGCCTGCAAGATACTTGCCTTCTCATATTAAAAAGGCTCCTTCAAAAGAGAGCCCTAAGGAGCGTTTTTAATATGCGAAGGCAAGTATCTTGCAGGCCAGTCTTCAAAACCCATGGAATTCTTACACTGTATGGCCAACTTATCCTTGATTCCTGTGTCTTAGTGCATAAAATATCAGATGAGCTACCGAGACATCGAGACGTCCACTCTCATAACACCAGACACAGGAACAACATATTATCAACAAATAACTTCCATAAATCCTTCTTAGGTGAGGGCATTATAATATTTAATGCCCTTCCTGAGTGTCTCACGTCTCTAACTTCTACTGCTTTCAAAGGAACTCTAAAATCCCAACTGATAAATATTTGTCCATACAGTGTTCAGGAGTTCTGGGATGCCATCTCAAGTGGAGCGCTGGAAGAGGGGGTCTCAAGCTGATGAGTCCTAAAGCTGTTCTATTAGTGTATTTTATATATTTATAATTCATATTTTTAAGATATTTCTATGTTTGTATTTTGACTTTGTACCACATATGTTTGTATATTTGTACAAGAAAAACATTAATAAATAAATAAATTCATCATGTGATACCAAATGATTGGGTCACAAACCAAGATTCAGCAGACTCAATCATAAAGAACAACACAATGCAGTACAAGGAAAAGATGGAGGCGCTCCTCAATGCCACAAGTAGTGGGTATAAGGGGTTCAAAGTCGGGAATACCGGCCTTTGAAAAGAGGGTAGACGTCGGCCGGGGGAAAAAATTCAACTCAATTTTATTCCACAAGAATATTGCAGCACTATTTTGTTTGACATATATTAAGTATGATTTGTCAGAGTAATTATGAACATTATATATATGTTACAAATATAAATTACTGTATATAACCACCCTCTTTTAATTCTTCTTCTATAGATACAATTTCATTATTATGCCTAGTATGTCCAGCACTTTTAGAGGCATGTAATAATTCTAGACGTGTCACTAACTCATTAGGATCGTTCCAGTACACATAATCTTTTTTCATGTTACTATCTATCAAAAACCCCCTTCCAAGTAGGAATGTTTGTAATTTCTGAGTTTTCAACTTTTTATCACCAATAAATCCACACGAATCAGCTATTTTTATAATTACGCACATCTAAACTTGTAATCAGATCTTCATTAGGTTGTCTCATGAACAATAGTTCGTTTATTCCAGGTGTTAAATTCATTTTCATTCTTCCGACTTCAATATTTTTTTTTTATTCTGAGTACTAAATTTCACCTGATTTCGATTCAGATAGTAATTGCCTCCATTAAATGTAACACCACTCGTTTTATCAATTTTAGTATCCCCCGAATGTAACATGTTCAAATAATAATCTAAATTACTTGTAGATTCGCGTCTTTTTACTTCGATAACTTTGCTTTCTCTATATTCAGGAATGGTAGTATGAAAAATTTCATTCCAACTTTCAGAATTTAAAGTGGGGATTTGTGATGCACCAGGCTTATTATATTTTGTTTGAAAGGGGTCCCACTCAGGTGTATCCACTACTATAGAATCCTGAGGTTTATCAATTTCTCCAGAGTAATTTAATAATGTAGTATTTGCACGTTTCTTAGGTGTATTTTTATAAAATTTATTGTTTTCTACACCATTTGTTTTAGATCTTCTTTCCTCTTTTAATTTAACAAGTTTTTCAAGAGGTTCAATCACAGGTTTTAGATTGTCCTCAATATTAGATAATACATCACTTTGCCCCAGAACACATTCAGCGCCATGTGTATCATTTATGCACACACCATGCAATTCACCAGAGGCCATGTGTATCATTTATGCACACACCGGGTAATTCAGCCTGGGCCAATGATGAAAATCATCGTTTGGTCGTCAGGGGCCAAGATGACATTAAGATTATAGATGCATTCAGAACTGTGTGACTACACATAAAATTAGTCTAACATATTTCTTTATCGAGTTATTTGATTTTTTCTTGTGTGTGCATTTTTGATACACGTGGCCCAGAACGTGGGAAAAAACAAAATCTACTGATCGGGGCCAAATGTTCATTTTTGAACACACATTGATTTATCAATTTTCCTTTCGTATTTCTAAAAAAAAGTCTCATTGATATTGCTTTGATCATTTCTTTTGTTGCAGATGACATTGCTGTGAATAGCGGATCAACCATGTACCTACCAACAGAAATTTGTTAGTAGGTACACGAGCTTTTTTCAAAACAAAGTTTCATTGATACTGCTTTGAAATTTTTCTTTTGTTTCAGATGATAAATAATCTTTGTTCTTTTCTGTCACAGAATGATTAAAAATTTATATTACCTATTGAAAATTTGAATTATTGAAAAGTAAATAAAAAAATAAAAATAGAACTTTTTTGAAGTAAAACACTCCACTGAGAAATGCCGAAGGAAAAGTTGACCCGAAGGAAAAGTAAGCTTCGAGCTAAAGTACCATCAAGTTCAATCCAAAATATGCTGATTGATATGAGTGGAGAGAGTGAATTTAGCAGCGACTCTGAAGATTTTGACTCTGATAAAGATCCAGAGTTTGACCCTCGTGCTGCTTCTACGAGTAGTAGCAAAATAATCAAGTTACTGCCCAAGATTCAACGTCCAGGGCCCTCTCACAAAATATTCTCGTCTGACTCTGAAAGTGATTTTGATGGATCAGCTGTAAAAAAGAGTAAGACTCAAAATGATGAACAGGAACGTGAAAGCGAAGAAGAAGTTGGTGAAGATGATATTCAAAATAATGAACAGGACAATGAAAACGAAGAAGAAGTTGGTGAAGATGATATTCAAAATAATGAACAGGACAATGAAAACGAAGAAGAAGTTGGTGAAGATGATATTCAAAATAATGAGGAGGAAGATGAAAGCGAAGAAGAACAAGTATACAATGTACGAAGAAGACGAAAAGACACGAAAAAATATGAATACACGGTCCCAGTTCTAGGAAGAGAGAAAACTATCAAGTGGTCAAACTGGCAAGGTAGACAACAAACGTTTCCATTTTTAGGAGAATCAGGAGTACATCCAGGAATCAGTGGTGAACTTGCAAATGGGAATCCAATTGACTACTTCTCATATTTCCTTGATGATCGCATTTCAGATGTTATGGTTGAACAGACAAATCTCTATGCCACGCAATGTATTGAGAATGAAGCAGATGTACTTCCCAATGCTAGAGTACACCAATGGTTTCCCACTGATGTTGCTGAATTAAAAAAATTCATTGGATTACTTGGCTATATGGGTTTAGTTCAATACCCAAACCTCAAAGACTACTGGAGTAGAAGTCCGCTTTACGACAAACCATTAGTTCGTAACACCATGAGTCGAAACAGATTCGAAATTCTCTTACGAATGTGGCACTTCTCGAACAATACTGAAGCTGGCAGTGACCGTTTACACAAAATAAGAAGCTTACTTTCTATGTTCATAGAAAAGTTCAAGTTAGCCTATACTCCCGGCGAGCAAGTTTGTATCGACGAAAGTATGATTCCATGGCGTGGCCGGCTGTTATTTAGAATGTACAATCCAAGAAAACGACATCGTTACGGTATAAAGTTATACAAGCTTTGTTCTGGCAAAGGTTATACTTGGGATGTTTCTGTGTACATAGGGCAAGATACCGTACAAAACATGAGTACCACAGAAAATATAGTGTATAAACTCATGGGAGGGCTTGAACTTGAAAATGGTAACTTTGTACAAGCTCCCAATGGGCTACTTGAAAGTGGTAGAACTGTAACCATAGATAACTGGTATACAAGTGTACCCTTGGGGTTAGGGTTATTGCAACACTCTACTCATATGATTGGCACAGTACGCTCAGACCGAAAGTACCTACCTTCCTCCCGAAGTAGCTAAACCACTGAAGAAAGGCGAAGTTGTATCTCAGGAAACAGCTGAAGGTTTGACCCTTGTAAAATGGAAAGATAAGCGAGAGGTTACTCTTCTATCAACGGTTTCTACTAATGAGATGGTGGACGTGAGAAACAAACGCGGAACACTAAAAAAGAAACCACGTGATGTTGTTCTTTATAACAGTGGGAAATTTGCCATAGATATGAGTGATCAAATGGCTACCTACAATAAGGCCCTTCGTCGATGTACCAAGTGGTACCGGAAGTTAGCGGTTGAACTCATCTGGGGATGGTTATAGTCAACGCCCACGTCTTGTACAATACAATTCATGGTCGTCTTCATGAATTGTATCAAGACATTCCGAGAAAAAATAATTCTGTCTCTCCTGGACCATGGAGAACCCCCTGCTCCACGAAGAAGTCGGGGAGTCCATCACCTGGTTGAAAAAGTTCCAAAGAAGAGGGGAAGGTGTACCCCATGTTACAACCTCTTGGGAAGGAAGGGAAGAGTGCTACCAGATGGAGGTAAACAGATGCCAAAACAGGTATTCACAGTCTGTGACACATGTGATGGAGAACCCTACATGTGCCGTGAATGTTTCAACACTCGGCACTGATTGATATACATTTCATTTGATAACAATACATTTCATGTTCTCAAATTCATAACTTTTTCTTTAGCTTTTTGTTTAGATTTTGCAATAAAAAGCTATTACTATATAATTTAGGTACAGGGTTCGAACCCCTGTTTGAAATGAAAAAAAAAGTTAATTTTGTATTTTCTTTGGAAGATTTTTTTTCATTTTATTAGAAATGATTTAGGTATATCATAAAAAATTGTATGTAAGTATAAAAACTTATAAAAATCAATAATCTATCATTTTCTTTATGAATAATTGTTTAAAAATGCCTATGGCCTAGGATAATAAAAGCTTGAAAATCTGCTTGGCGCTGAATGTGTTAAGAGCTAATGTTTTTTTACGAATATCTTTTTCAGCAGCTTTTATTTTTCTAACAATCTCTTGATGGTTTTTAACATTCAAAGTTTCCATGGTTAATGAGGTGAAATATAATGTTACAAACTATAATATATTTGTAAAATATGTATCCAATCCTTTACGGTAACGCCCTTTATTTATTTCCACATCTTTATCAATAACGAGAAAACCATAAGGATCTGAGTTCCAACACTTGGCACATAAATTGTAGAAGGTATGAAAAGAAAAATCTGTGTTAACAAAATCGTTGTACACATGTTTTAAATTTTTTTCATTCATTTTAAAAAGTACAATGAAATTTGCAGTATCCCCCCGAATTAGTTGTTTGCTAATTGCAGAATATGTTTGAGCTAAAAAAAAAACTATCACAAGAAAAATGTCTGCCGCTAGAAAAAAACTCTTTTATATTATTTTGTTTATCACATATTACATCATCAAATATCATAAGAGAATTAGGTTTTATCACTTGGGGATAGTACTTCATCATTTGATGAAAAAGTATAATAACCAATAGACGGAACACCCTTTATGATTTTTTCAAGAAGTTTGTACTTTGATTGATTTAATGATTTTGAGTATAAATAAGACAATATTATTATTATTATATTAGTAATTCCATTAGTAATATGCGAGTATTTTTATATTAGTAAGTAGATTTGTTACAATTATTACTGCTTTTAAGCAAAACTAGTTTAGGGGCCATATATGCCCATTGGGTCGTTTTCGACCCGAAGGGAAAAACTATTTTTCTAATTTTTGTGGGATTTTTTTTTCTCCCTCACTGAGTTTCAGTACATTTGGCAACACCTTTCGAGCACGAATCAGCTGTTAGTTATTTCATTTTGTTTAAGTTGTTTCATTGAGATGGTTTGAAGTGACAAGTGGTTTTATAGTTCGAAAGTGTGTTTAGAAGATCCGAAAGACATGTAAGTAAATTTTGTTGTAAATATCTATTTTTTTGGTTATATTATCTCAAGAGTATCCTCTTTCGATCAGATATATTTGTTGACATGGCTCTTCAACCATATTCAAGCCATATGACAAAAGAAAAAATTGGGTCGAAAACGACCCAATGGGCAGACGACCCACCTTTTATGATTCTTTTGTACTGTATTATTATAATAAAACAAGTAGTTCGTTTATGAAACAAAAGTACGTTCAAACTTGGTTTGCGTGTTTTTCATGACTTTATATCATTTTTTGTTACAGGGCTCGAAATTATTTAACAACTTTTGAAATTTTAGAGGAATTAGAAGCCCTAGAATCCTTGGAAAATGTTGAAACTATAGACATAGCCGTCATGCCTCCTGGTGATGGAAACCTTTCAGATGGAGATTCAGGTGCTGAAGATGATAATAGTATCGATCATCTTTCAAAAAGACAGTTTGAAGCACCGGCAGAAGTCTTCATCAATAATGATATTGTCGAATTGGGAATTGATTATAAAGTATCAAATTCTTTCAATATACTTTCACATGGCCGAGAACCAACTTCTTTCCAGAGAAGTGACATACTCCCGAATGTGTTTTCTCAGTCAACAGCTTCAGATGGCTCAAAGAGGCAGAAAAAGAAAGAAGGCAAGAAGATCAAACACAAGTCAAAAAAGCAAACCCAGAAAGTAAAGAGAGTAACAAAGAAGGTGCAAAAGGAGAAGGCTAAAGAAAAACGTATGAAAGCTTGGAAGGCTGGGACTTACGTGATAGAAAAAAATGAATGGAATCAACCACCATTACTATCTGTTTTGTCCATAGGTAAAGGTAGTCCTGCCATTGAATATTTCTAGTTATTTTTTGATGACAAGATTGTAAATCACATTGTAAAAGAATCGGTCAAGTATGCAGTTCACATGAACAATTGTGATTTCACACTTTGGCCTGAGGACATCTATAACTTTCTTGGAATATTGATCCTTAGTGGATATGTTCCACTACCCAGAAGACGTATGTATTGGGAAAAAAATCCCGATACTTACAATCAATTGGTGGCAGAATCTATGGCCCGTAATAGATTTGAAGAAATATTCCGCTTTCTTCACGTACAGGACAATGACAAATTAGAACAAGATAATAAGATGGCAAAAGTACAACCACTTCTCGATTATCTCAATCAAAAATTCATGGTTTTCGCCCCGATTGAAAAGAATATTAGTGTTGATGAAGCCATGATACCATATTTTGGCCGTCATGGCTGCAAACAACATATTCACGGAAAACCTGTGCGCTTTGGTTTCAAAGCCTGGGTAGCTGCCACAAAGCTCGGATATTGTTTACAATTTGAACTCTACCAAGGAAAATCTCCAGTGGCTGATCGTGGTGAATTGTTGGTCGGTGAAGGTGTAGTGACACGTCTTTTATCAACAATCAAGTCATACTATGCTGACGTTCAGCAAACGGAATTCTCTATCTACTGCGACAACTTATTCACATCTGTGGTACATGCCCATTCTTCTTTGGACTGTAGATGTTGTTGTTAACAATGCCTACTTGTTGTCTAGGTCCCATGGATATTCGGGCGATCGATTACAGTTCCGCCGAGAACTAGCTTCCTCTCTAATCAAAGAGAACGAAACAGGCAAAAAAAAGACAGGACCTGCTCGCTCATATCTAACAACCACTGCAAGAGCTGCCGCCAAAAGAACTGCTATGGGCCATTTTATTACAAATGATGGCACAAGGAAGAGATGTGTACAATGTCAAAACAAAACTGTCAAATCATGTGTAAAATGTAAAGTACATTTACATGATAAGTGCTTTGCACAGTACCATGACAACTAGTCGTTTAGTTCCTCTACCACTCCAGAATGTTGAGGAATTTTGATCTTGGAAGTGTTCATTTTTTAGTTCCTTTTCTGTAAATTTTTATCAGTTACCCAATAAAAACATTTTTACTTATCTTTGAGCAATAAAAAAAACAAAAAAAGTATTTATTTTTAATTTTTATTTTATTAGTAAAAGGTTGCCCATCTGCTGCCCATTGGGTCGTTTTCGACCCACCCCAAAAACGGCCGCTTGGCGTGATTTAATTTTTTTTCTTCGTATGGGGGTTAAAAAGGACAATTAAATGTATCATTTTCCAAAGTTTTAACAAAAACAAATAAAAAAACAGTTTTGGGTATATATGGGTTAGGGGAAATTGAATTTTTTCCCTTTATCCAGAGCTGTTAAACTAAAACATATAATTTTTACTGAAAAGAAAAAACGGGGTTAAGAACAACTTTTTTCAAATAACGTTTAATTGCAAACATGAATGTCCATTTCAGCAAAAACAGGATCTTGCCATTTTTGAAAGTTTATTCAATAGCCTTAACAAAAACTAACAACCTGCTCGCATTGAAAATCATGGTTTCACCTTAATTATTTATTGCTGATCTGTCTGTCTCGGTAACATTATTGCTTAAGGTTGTAACCTTATTTTGATATTTACTTTCAAATAAAAAGCTATAAAAAATATCCTTCACAGAAAAAGTGTAAAAATAATAAGGCTATAAAAATAGAGGCTGGTTTGAGGTAATATTTGTAAAGATATTTATTTCCCATGGGTAAATTATAGTAATAATAATGCTGGGTGAGGTTAATGTGGGTAGCTGGTACGATTCTTGACGAATGAAGGGTAAAACCCTCGTCCTTATCCAAGACGTTAAATCAAATAGAATCGTTGGCGTTAGGAAGGGTATCCAACCGTAAAAAATGTGTCAAACCAACCAACCTCAACCATGAGGTTGAACAATGTCGATCCTGCTCAGGCAGTGTAATGGTCTACAGATTTGTTAGCTAAAATATCTGTAGATTTACTCTTGTAGAAATTTACTGTAAAAGTCTTTTCACAATTTTTGTGGGTAATGCAGCATTACTAAGAACCTGCTTTACTTTTCGAATTCTATTACATTAATTTCTTTTACTCTGGTAATGTCACCAATGGTTGTTACTAATTCAAGTAATTTCCTCATGAGGTATGGGTGAACTATTTAGATTAATATAGCTCAAATGCTTGTAGAATAACTCTTATATAAATTGTAGTAGAGAAAATATTTATGTATTATATATAATTAATATTAAATCATTAATCCATAACAGAAGTAAAGATGATACATAATTGTGTTGAATAAACTAATCATGGTCGGTTAAATTTTGACACATACTGTATCGAGTCAGTGGACCACTTCTGGTTTTTTTCCAAACAACTTTCGAGATATCTTTGGTATAATAACTGCAACCAAAAATATATTCGCTTTAGTCTGCGAGTAGAGTTCGACCAATTTTCAAACCAATTTTTTAACTTCTAAGTGTTACGTTGTTAGGTCAGTTACGCGAAAATGAGTGAAAATTCGAGAAATCCATCAGCTAAAAAAACTTGTATTGTCCGGCCAAGTCCTAGACATCTGAGTTCTACAGCTTTGTCGAACAATCGGTTACGGACAGCGATCTCGCTAATTCGTGACAATTTAATACTGCTTCGGGAAAGTTTATCCGAAGCACAAATTTTACAGCTATATCGCGGCGAAAATTTTCAAAGTCATACTGAAGTGGCGGATTCACCTGTGTCTGATGAAATCGAAAATCAAAATTCCCCCATTTCATCAGACACAGATTCTGATGAAACGCACTTTTCAGAGTTGTATGAGGTTGAAAATTTCAACATAAATATTTTAGGGTCTGATGTTCCAAATCAGGGTCTTCCCGAATTTGAAACATCACCGGGGGGAGATGTTCCAAATTCCCCTGTGATTGGAATGTTACCACATGATTTTAATTCTTTTACCGGTTCACACATCTTTGAACCTGATAATCGTGTGTATGTGACTCCAATTCATAGATCCCCTATGCTTGGAGAAACATCACGCGATTGGGGTTCTTCTACTCCTCCGCTAGTCTTTGAACCTAATAATCATGTTGATCCAACTCATGATTCTTCCATGTTTGGAACAACACCAAATTGGGGTTCTTTTACTAGTGAAGGAGACGTGTTCGAACCGTTTTCTCAACCAATTCTACAAGATGATTTGGAAATTTTCGATTCATCCTCTATCATTGTTATATCTTCCTACGAGGAAGATTAGATTTTTTTTTTACGATCGATTAGACCTCCGCGCTTTCTATTGCTCACGCTTAGACTTCCGCGTTTTTAGTTCAGTGATATTGATCCTGTAAATGGTAAGTTTTGTATAATTAATATTTAATATTACACTACTGATAGTTTTTGATTTAAGTCATCCACTAAAAATTTATTTTTGTACTACGAGTGTTGACAAATAATAAGAGTTTTCACCCTTAATATATGTCAAACAAGATATTGCTGGAATATTCTTGTGGAATAAAATTGAGTTGAATTTTTTTTTTTTTCTTTTTCTTTTTTTTCCCTCGGCCGACGTTTACCCTCTTTTCAAAGGCCGGTTTATACCGACTTTGAACCCTTTATTTCCACTACTTATGATTCTCAAAGATCGCCGAACAAAAGTGCGTGAAGTAGCTGAGAGTGTGGGCATTTCATATGGAACTGTTTTTAAAATCCTTCATGATAAGCTGGGCACGAGAAAACTATCGGCGCGATGGGTGCCGCGATTGCTCACAATTGACAACAAACGAATTCGGCTGAATTGTTCAAAGGCTAGTTTAGAACTCTTCAATCGCAATCCAGATGATTTTTTGCGTCGAGTTGTGACCGTTGATGAAACCTGGATACATCACTATACCCCAGAAACCAAACAGCAGTCAAAAGAATGGACTTTGGTTGGAGAATCTGCCCCAAAGAAGGCGAAATCGGTCCAATCGGCCGGAAAAGTCATGGCTACCGTTTTTTGGGATGCAAAGGGAATTATTCTTATTGACTTCTTGGAAAAAGGAAAAACAATAACTGCTGCATATTATAGTGAGTTATTGACACGATTTGATGCAAAATTGAAGGAGACACGCCCCCATTTGACGAGAAAGAAAGTCTTGTTTCACCATGACAATGCACCAGCTCACTCATCTGGAATTGTTGCTGCTAAAATCCATCAACTTGGATACGAATTATTGCCACACCCACCTTACTCACCTGACCTAGCCCCCTGCGATTATTTTTTGTTTCCTAACTTGAAAGTTTGGCTCGGTGGAAAGAGGTTCAGCTCAAATGATGACGTCATAAGCCAGACAAAGGGCTATTTTGAGGAGTTCGAAGGGAGCTACTTTTTGGAAGGGCTAAAAAAGTGGCAGGATCGCTGGAAGAAGTGTGTAGCCTTGAAAGGAGACTACGTCGAAAAATAGAACCCAAAAATGTAAGTATCTCGCACTCTTTTTTCAAACACGGGTACTTCTTGATCCACCCTCGTATATTATTCTATGTCATTTGTACAATTTGATAATAAAGTGATTCTTCGGAATTGTATTACTTGTTTTTTTTTTAAAAAATATTTTTAATTATTGAAACTTTTCTCGGGCATAGCTTTTCCCGAAAAAACCAACACTGTAACTAAAGGTGCCAAACCAAATTCCTTCAAATTCACAGATGCATTGAAAGATCTTCGATCAGATTTACAACTTGTCAGTCAACTTTGCTCTTCTAAACGATCAGATTATTTATTTGCATGGAGGGAGCTTCGAAAATTATACAGACAAAAAATTGATCAAGCTAAATTAGAGTATAATGACAATTTGATCCATAAGTCCTCTAATCCTAATAAAACAATGTGGTAAGTAATTAATAGACACAAACCTCAACGCAAAGTACCACCTAGCTCCCTCCTACTAAAACCCAACGACTTTAACGACAATTTCTGTGACGCACCTCTTAATATTGTAAACAGTCTTCCGCCATCCAACGTCAGCCCCAGTTTTCTGGTCTCCAGGGTTGATGTTTCTCAGATCAACGAGTCTTTTCATTTTCTTCATGTCTCACAGAGTACTCTTGATAAGATCTTATATTCGTTACCAAAGAAAAAGGGCAGGGATATCCACGGCCTTAACTAAGATTTAATACTTTGTATCAGAGACTCAATGACACCTGTATTTGTAAATTTATTCAATATGTGTTTAAGTGAAGGTATATTTCCTGACTGTCTAAAACGTGGTCTTGTACATCTTATCCACAAAAACGCGGAGATGTCAACATTGCCTCAAATTATCGACCCATTAATATTCTGCCTGTTTTGGGCAAGATATTCGAGAGGGCACTTTACGATCAAATTGTAGCCTTCATGAATTTCTTTAATCACTTCTCTCCAAGTCAGTTTGGATTCCGCAGATCCCTATCACCTACCGACGCGGTAGATTTTTTTAACAAATTTATTCTAGAAACTTTTGAGAAAAAGGCCATTCTTCACGCAACACTCTGCGATCTATCACGGGCATTTGAATGTTTAAGTCACTCAATACTTCTTGACAAACTAAAGCATTTTCGTTGTTGAAAACGAAGAAGAAACCGATCAAACTCAACCGACAACAATAGATACAAATTTGGGAACAACAGTCTCACACAATGCTGATGTTTTTAATGCTGATCTGGGAAACTGGCGTGACTCCACGGCTGCTACAACCTCTGCTGACTCAGTTCGCCGATTATGTCCGTCGCCGTATGGATCTGGATCTGAAGAAGCGAGTCATGCAATGGTCGGAGGCTGTTGCCATCGTCATGGAGAAGCTCGGCGTAGAACTCGAAACTTGCTCCTGGGCGCATTTCAAACTCGCCCTCTACGGTCTTACATTCTACACGATATTTATCGCCGACCGTCTACCCGAGCCTCTTTACGAGGAATTGATGCGCTGCTACAAACGTGCAATTCAACCTATTTCGTTGTCACCACCCACAACGACCACTGTCACGTCTTGCACGACTGCACCTATACCAGCGGTCAGTGCCGATGTCGGCACATCAGACAGATTGAAGAGTTCGTTGGGGCGGCCCGTCGAAAAAGATACGTTGTTCGGCAATTTGGCCTGCAACGATGCTCTAATACCCTGCACTATCTCCGAAAGGGAGGGCGAACGATTCGTCACCTTCAAATCGGAAGGCAAACCTGGATCGGCAGTGATCAAATTGGACGAAGTCTCGTACGAATTTGCTGTGGCCAACGAGAAAAAGCATTACTAAGAACCTCCTTTACTTTTCGAATTCTATTACATTAATTTCTTTTACTCTGGTAATGTCACCAATGGTTGTTACTAATTCAAGTAATTTCCTCATGAGGCATGAGTGAACTATGTATTTAGATTAATATAGCTCAAATGCTTGTAGAATAACTCTTATATAAATTGTAGTAGAGAAAATATTTATGTATTATATATAATTAATATTAAATCATTAATCCATAACAGAAGTAAAGATGATACATAATTATGTTGAATAAACCAATCATGGTCGGTCAAATTTTGACACATACTGTATCGAGTCAGTGGACAACTTCTGGTTTTTTTTTCCAAAGGGGAATATTAATTATTATCAAACAACTTTAGAGATATCTTTGGTATAATAACTGCTCCCAAAAATATATTCGCTTTAGTCTGCGAGTAGAGTTCTATCAATTTTCAATCAAAACTTCTAAGTGTTACGTTGTTAGGTCAGTTACGCGAAAATGAGTGAAAATTCGAGAAATCCATCAGCTAAAAAAACTTGTATTGTCCGACCAACTCCTAGACCTCTGAGTTCTACAGCTTTGTCGAACAATCGGTTACGGACAGCGATCTCGCTAATTCGTGACAATTTAACAGAGAAAAAACGTGATAGTTCTTCAATTTCGCTAGACAGATAACATACTTACACTCTATATCTTCAAAATTATTTTTAACTATTCCAAGTCCAATTATGAGATGCCTACAGACCACAATCATTTTGCTGGCCGTTCTCTCACTGGCACACTCTGTAGAGTCCACCAAACTATCCGATGCCGATGTTTGGGAATTCTCCTTGCCTTCTTTCAAACCAGCAGATTGGGACAATGCTATGAAAACAAAATTGACCTACTGCGCATTGGGAGCGGCTTTTGCTTACACCCTAGGGTTAAAGCAAATGCCTTGCTTAATATTTGCCGTGGGATTGTTTGGTTTCAAATCATTTTCCACTGCTTTGGTGGCATCAGCGCTAATCGCGCTGTACGGATGGAAGCCGAAACAAACGGTGCTTCTAGTGGGGGGATTGGGCGGTATATGGTTTACTGGTCTAGGGGTTTAACCAGTCACCCTTGTGACACAACCGATTTGTATGTTTATGCTGGAACAAACAGCCCAACCTGTATAATAGAAGTGCATTATTCTGAAATACTTAACAGTGATCCTTTTTTTTTTTTTTTTAACAACATTTCCATTTATTTGACATATAATATAAATTATAACAATATAAAATAATAATAGAAAGGTATACCCGTCTTCAAAGTTAAAAACTGTGAAGAAGACGGGGAGTTTGTTTTATAATTAGGTATATATATAAAAAAAATTACTATTTTATTTGATATTATTTATATGAATTAACATAAATAAATATTATTTAATTCCAAGTATTTATCAGTTTTTAAAAATAATTTAAATAAAGGTTTTAAATTTCTCTTAATCTGTAAATCAGGTATATCAATCAGTTCCTGTGGTAATTCATTTAATAAAATAGTATGTAAGTAAATAAAATGCTTTTTCATGACATTGAAATGAACTGGCAAAACTGTTGCTTGACCATTTTGTCTTGTTCTTGATTGTACTCTTGGAACAATGTCTTTACTTTTATATTTATTCATGAAGTATATTATTTTAAATAAATAAATTTCTTTTAGTTTAAAAACATCAAATTCTTTGTACAATTGAGCAGACGAAAACATTCTATCCTTTTTTAATATTATTCTTAGAAGTATATTTTGGGTTGTTTCTAAAGTTTTTAAAGTAGTTTTATTAGCACTACCCCAGGCAATTATTCCATATTGAAGAATGCTTTGTACAAATGAAAAGTACAGCATTTTTGTTAAATCTAAATCATTTATTTTCGTTACTTTTGAAAATATGTGAATTAATTTACGTAATTTTGAGTTTAATTTTATTATATGTGAGTCCCATTTAAAGTTATTATCAACATCAATTCCTAAGTATGTAAATTTATCTACCCTTTTTAATGTTATACAATTACATGATATATCTGTGTACGTATTAGAACATGAATGAATTGTTATTTTTGAATCATGTGGTTGACCTTTTTTAGTTAAAGAAATGGTCATATATGTTGTTTTTTCTGGGCTTATGTGAAGATAAAGTGATTTGAACCATTTATTAATGCTGTTGATGTCAGTGTTTGCTTGCTCATGTATATTGTTCCAATTTTTGCCTGTGTAAATTAAGAGAGTGTCATCTGCAAATGTGTATATTTTGGCTGAACTAATAAGTGTAATGTTATTAGTATAAAGTAAATAAAACAAAGGTGATAGACAAGTTCCTTGACTAAGACCAAAAATTGATGTTGTACAGTCACTTATTTCATTATTTAGTTTTACATTTTGTTTTCTGTTTGATAGGTAAGAGTTAATCCAATTTAGATCCTAAAAAGCACTGTCGAGATCGTATGCCGAAAGTAGTGGGTATAAGGGGTTCACAGTCGGGAATACCGGCCTTTGAAAAGAGGGTAGACGTCGGCCGGGGAAAAAAATTCAACTCAATTTTATTCCACAAGAATATTGCAGCACTATTTTGTTTGACATATATTAAGTATGATTTGTCAGAGTAATTATGAACATAATATATATGTAGGCGCCTCGTAAATTTCCCCATCTTCCAGGGTCTCCATACCGGATTAAATGAAGAAAAGCGCACTACGTACTATCTTAACTACGGACAATTAATTAGAAGGCGACAAATTATTATTTAACATAAATTAAGTTTATTAATAGAGTGACAAAAGAAAATAAAAGCGAATATTGGAAGCGAATAACTAAAAAAAGGATTGACACGTAATATGGGCAACGGAAGGAGAGCGAGTAACTCCCTGGCTACGTTAAGTCACACTCAGACGTTGATCTCTAACCAAGAACTGAAGGGAGAATGAGACCGATCCCTGGTCTCAGGTTAGGCCTTTGGTTGTGGAAAGATACTCGGGGTGGATCATGAGCTCTTGACCAATGGGGTTGTTGAATCCATGATTGGATAGCTCTCCTCCCCGATGCCCACACGGCCAGCCCTGACATCTCGAGGTCCCTCTCGAGGAAGTGGTCGTAGTAGCTATGACATTGTAAAGTTGTAGACCGATTTCAGGCCGGGAGGATTGATTGTGTCGAGCTGTAACATAGTCGAATCAAGGTGCAGTTAATGTCTTATGAAGACACTTTAAATCACCCATGGGGGTGTTTTAAAACTACCAGGGAGGACATGCATCAAGCAATGTCTAAAACAGTAATCGAACTGGATGTTCAAATAATAAGACGCAGTATCACTTGCGAAAGTCTTGTTGTATGCAACAGATGTGTGACTTTATTACAATGGAGGTTGTCCACACCCTTTTGGTGTATGAAAAACATCACAACCTGAACCTTTTTTTTTATTGCCACTTAGTCTTTGTTATTTGCTAATGTTGTTTCTTTTTAATAAGAAACAAAAGATTGTCCACACCCTTTTGGTGTCTGAAAAACATCACAACTTAAACCTTTTTAAAAGGCACTTAGTTTTTGTTATTTGGTAATGTTGTTTTTAATTAATAAGAAACAAAAGAAATCGGTAGGTTTAATCGTGAAAGATATTGAGAAAAGGGATCCTTAAAAGGGTACAATAAAATTGTGATATTCACTTTTTCAAAATCAACCCGTTTTGTTTCAACGGTACTGGTATTGTTAAGCGACCATTTTTAGCTCAAGGAATTACACTCATCAGAACTCTCGATAACACCCTGAGGGTGGGCTGGCGTTAACATGCGGATACTGAATCGCTCGAGATGGTTCCATCAGAGTATCGCACTCGAAACCACCCCATCAGAGCATACCCAACATATCAAGTCGGCCATTCCTCTGTGTTATGTTTGTTCGAGTTTCCTTATACTGGCCAAATTGGTCAAGCTTCAATAGAAACACATAAATTAATGCAATTTTCTCAAGTTAATGACAATGTTCTTGGACATTATGATATTTTACACTTCACCATCACTTAGATCTAGTGATGGGTTAATTTCAGTAGTGTTAGGAATGAGACGCATGCGATCATGGGGGTACTTAAAGATTCTTTTCCCATCGCTTGATTCAACTTCATATCTGTCATTATCTAGGACCCTTTTAACAATAAATGGACCTCTATACTTAGGATCAAGTTTCGTTTGATTACGCTCTTCGTTTTTTATGAGTACTGAGTCACCTACGGCAAAAGGTTTAACTTTGGCTTTCCCCTTGTCAAATTGAATTTTACTGTAACGTGAGTATTTTTCCATCTCGATGCTTGCCCGATCTCTGATCTGATCAAGGTCAATTTCTTCGCGATCACTGATATCGCCTTCAGCAATAATGATGTTTCTAGGACGAGATACTCGCCCAAACATTAATTCCATAGGGGAGAATTTTGTGACGCGATGTGGGGTCGAATTGATTGCTAGTTGGATTTCGCCGATTGCCTGCTGCCAGGACTTATTTTCTTCAGCTTCCGCGATAGTCAACATGTTTTTTAGAACTCGCATTTGCCTTTCGACTTGCCCGTTTGCGCGGCACGCACCCGTTGCAATGAAATGTAATTCTATTTGCAATCGAGAACAAATCTCTTTGAAATGTTTATTTGCGAAGGAGCGCCCTTGATCTACGATTAATAGGGAAGGTGGACCAAACAAGTCAATAATATTGGATAATGCACGTGTGGCGCTCTCGGCGTCTATCTTTTTTGTATGAGACAAAATTGTGAATTTGGTGAATGCATCTATGAACACGAATAGGTATTCTTTTGAGTCATTTTTACCGCTCAACTTGCCTGTTGTATCAAGATGCACAGTGTGCCAAGGAATGTTAGTTTTTGGAATGGGGTGAAGTTGTATTTGCTTAGCGCCCGAGTCTGCCTTATTCACTTTGCAAGTGAGGCAGTTATCTACGAATTTTCGTGTGAACTTTGACATTTTTTCGAACCAATAATGGTTGTAAAGAGTTTCAACCGTTTTTTCCCAGCCCATGTGGAATAAAGAGTTGTGAATATTATTTACGATTGCCCATTTTAGCGAATGAGGAACGATCGGAAGACATCGGGTTGATCCATTACGTTGTATTTTACGACATAGTATGCCAGACCTTATTTCATAGGTATTGCGAATATCATCGTCAATGTTGGAATTTTCAAGCTGATTTTTGATTTTGTTTAGCTCCGGGTCTTTGTTTTGCTCGGTAAGTAACCAATTGGGGGTGATAGAAGTGAGATTAACTTTCCTTTGTTTAAAGGGGACACGTACTTCTGCATCGATAGAATTTTTATCATTGGTGCTACCTGTTTCAATGATTGGTAATAAGGTACAGTTTTCGTTTTTATTCAATGGTTCCAAATTTTGTACTTCGATATTATTTTTAACCGTGTTTGAACAAGAGGGGGATGATAAATTGAAATTTTCTTGTTCTAGATCGAGTGGATTCCTGCTAAGGAAATCTGCGTGGGACATTCGCTCGGCCTTCCTGTATTCAATAGTAAAATTGTAACTTTGGAGGAAACTCCACCATCTTTGAACTCGTGGGATCAAATCCTTTTTATTTTGAGTGGCCTTCAGAGACAAACAGTCAGTTACGACTTTGAACGAATTACCTTGCAAATAGTTATTGAAATGTTCAATCGATTTAACGACGGCCATAGTTTCGAGTTCATAGGAGTGATATTTTGATTCGGCAGGAGTTGTACGTTTGCTGTAATAAGCCACAGCGCGGGGTTTACCGTGAACGATATTGATCAGAATACCGGCGTATCCTGAGCTACTCGCGTCCGTGTGAAGTTCAATAGGTAAATTCGGGTCGAATAAACCAGATAAACGTTTTAGTTTTCAGCTATTAAGTTTATTTGATCATACCTCTACCATTTCAAATCCAAGATTTATAAACAATGTCCGATTCAGACGTCGAGATGAAGGAGAAACGGGTTAACCCGCCAACCAAATCATCTAAAAAGCAAAATCCATCACGACAGCGAGCGCAGAAGAAAAGACATGAAGGCTTCAGAAACATCAAAAACAAAGAATTTACAGCAAAACAAGATGCCCTCATTAAGTCTAAACTTCAGCCCCTGTTCGAGTTGGAACAGATGCAATCACTGAACGCACTAGTACCAGTAGTTAGGACTGTACCAGTTCCCGTATCGACCAGAGCTATAGGCTTCAGCCTGTATGAAACAGTTCGTGGAGCATTTGGAGTAAATCCCACTATTAATATTACTCGTGCCCAATTGCTTGCAGTGTACAGATATTTGCATTGTAAGATCGCTGCAAAATGGATGTCTTCATCTTCATCCATTATCGATCGTCAAATGTTTATAGTTCCGAACGTTCCTGAGGCTATTAGGAATACTATCAAACTTGACGCTTGGATCCCACTTCTGATGTAGGCGCCTCGTAAATTTCCCCATCTTCCTGGGTCTCCATACCGGATTAAATGAAGAAAAGCGCACTACGTACTATCTTAACTACGGACAATTAATTAGAAGGCGACAAATTATTATTTAACATAAATTAAGTTTATTAATAGAGTGACAAAAGAAAATAAAAGCGAATATTGGAAGCGAATAACTAAAAAAAGGATTGACACGTAATATGGGCAACGGAAGGAGAGCGAGTAACTCCCTGGCTACGTTAAGTCACACTCAGACGTTGATCTCTAACCAAGAACTGAAGGGAGAATGAGACCGATCCCTGGTCTCAGGTTAGGCCTTTGTTTGTGGAAAGATACTCGGGGTGGATCATGAGCTCTTGACCAATGGGGTTGTTGAATATCTCCTCTCGTGACATTTCGGCCAAGGGTGAAACTTAGATGATCCATGATTGGATAGCTCTCCTCCCCGATGCCCACATATATGTTACAAATATAAATTACTGTATATAACCACCCTCTTTTAATTCTTCTTCTATAGATACAATTTCATTATTATGCCTAGTATGTCCAGCACTTTTAGAGGCATGTAATAATTCTAGACGTGTCACTAACTCATTAGGATCGTTCCAGTACACATAATCTTTTTTCATGTTACTATCTATCAATAACCCCCTTCCAAGTAGGAATGTTTGTAATTTCTGAGTTTTCAACTTTTTATCACCAATAAATCCACACGAATCAGCTATTTTTTTATAATTACGCACATCTAAACTTGTAATCAGATCTTCATTGGGTTGTCTCATGAACAATAGTTCGTTTATTCCAGGTGTTAAATTCATTTTCATTCTTCCGACTTCGATAATTTTTTTTTTTATTCTGAGTACTAAATTTCACCTGATTTCGATTCAGATAGTAATTGCCTCCATTAAATGTAACACCACTCGTTTTATCAATTTTAGTATCCCCCGTATGTAACATGTTCAAATAATAATCTAAATTACTTGTAGATTCGCGTCTTTTTACTTCGATAACTTTGCTTTCTCTATATTCAGGAATGGTAGTATGAAAAATTTCATTCCAACTTTCAGAATTTAAAGTGGGGATTTGTGATGCACCAGGCGTATTATATTTTGTTTGAAAGGGTTCCCACTCAGGTGTATCCACTACTATAGAATCCTGAGGTTTATCAATTTCTCCAGGGTAATTTAATAATGTAGTATTTGCACGTTTCTTAGGTGTATTTTTATAAAATTTATTGTTTTCTACACCATTTGTTTTATATCTTCTTTCCTCTTTTAATTCAACAAGTTTTTCAAGAGGTTCAATCACAGGTTTTAGATTGTCCTCAATATTAGATAAAACATCACTTTGCCCCAGTTTGAGAGCTAATGTTTTTTTACGAATATCTTTTTGAGCAGCTTTTATTTTTTTTTTCCAAAGAGGGGTATTAATTATTCTCAAACAACTTTTGAGATATCTTTGGTATAATTACTGCTCCCAAAAATATGTATATTCGCTTTAGTCTGCGAGTAGAGTTCTATCAATTTTCAATCAAAACTTCTAAGTGTTACGTTGTTAGGTCAGTTACGCGAAAATGAGTGAAAATTCGAGAAATCCATCAGCTCAAAAAACTTGTATTGTCCGACCAACTCCTAGACATCTGAGTTCTACAGCTTTGTCGAACAATCGGTTACGGACAGCGATCTCGCTAATTCGTGACAATTTAACACTGCTTCGGGAAAGTTTATCCGAAGCACAAATTTTACAATTATATCGCGGCGAAAATTTTCAAAGTCATACTGAAGTGGCGGATTCACCTGTGTCTGATGAAATCGAAAATCAAAATTCCCCCATTTCATCAGACACAGATTCTGATGAAACGCACTTTTCAGAATTATATGGGGTTGAAAATTTCAACATAAACATTTTAGGGTCTGATGTTCCAAATCAGGGTCTTCCCGAGTTTGAAACATCACCGGGGGGAGATATTCCAAATTCCCCTGTGTTTGGAATGTTACCACACGATTTTAATTCTTTTACTGGTTCACACGTCTTTGAACCTGATAATCGTGTGTATGTGACTCCAATTCATAGATCCCCTATGCTTGGAGAAACATCACACGATTGGGGTTCTTCTACTCCTCCGCTAGTCTTTGAACCTAATAATCATGTTGATCCAACTCATGATTCTTCCATGTTTGGAACAACACCAGATTAGGGTTCTTTTACTAGCGAAAGAGACGTGTTCGAACCGTTTTCTCCCTCAATTCCACAAGATGATTTGGAAATTTTCGATTCATCCTCTATCATTGTTATATCTTCCGACGAGGAAGATTAGATTTTTTTTTTTTTTTTTTTTTTTTTCACGTTCGATTAGACCTCCGCGCTTTCTATTGCTCACGCTTAGACTTCCACGTTTTTAGTTCAGTGATATTGATCCAGTAAATGGTAAGTTTTGTATAATTAATATTTAATATTACACTACTGATAGTTTTTGTTTTAAGTCATCCACTAAAAGTTTATTTTTGTACTACGAGTGTTGACAAATAATAAGAGTTTTCACCCTTAATATATGTCAAACAAGATAGTGCTGGAATATTCTTGTGGAATAAAATTGAGTTGATTTTTTTTTTTTTTTTTTCCCGGCCGACGTCTACCCTCTTTTCAAAGGCTTTGAACCCCTTATAACCACTACTACGGTGGAAGGGAGCGACCTGGCGCCTGACGACAACCTATGCCGAGAATGACTTGGCAATTGCAACGCAGCAGTACCTGAGAGCGGTGGAACGACACTTCGCCAAGGGACTGGTGGGAGAGCCAAAGCGGGAACAGGGATTCGGATTCTCCACTGGCTTCGGTTTTTTTTTTCCAAAGGGGAATATTAATTATTCTCAAACAACTTTAGAGATATCTTTGGTATAATAACTGCTCCCAAAAATATATTCGCTTTAGTCTGCGAGTAGAGTTCTATCAATTTTCAATCAAAACTTCTAAGTGTTACGTTGTTAGGTCAGTTACGCGAAAATGAGTGAAAATTCGAGAAATCCATCAGCTAAAAAAACTTGTATTGTCCGACCAACTCCTAGACCTCTGAGTTCTACAGCTTTGTCGAACAATCGGTTACGGACAGCGACCTCGCTAATTCGTGACAATTTAACAGAGAAAAAACGTGATAGTTCTTCAATTTCGCTAGACAGATAACATACTTACACTCTTTATATACTATTCCAAGTCCAATTATGAGATGCCTACAGACCACAATCATTTTGCTGGCCGTTCTCTCACTGGCACACTCTGTAGAGTCCACCAAACTATCCGATGTTTGGGAATTCTCCTTGCCTTCTTTCAAACCAGCAGATTGGGACAATGCTATGAAAACAAAATTGACCTACTGCGCATTGGGAGCGGCTTTTGCTTACACCCTAGGGTTAAAGCAAATGCCTTGCTTAATATTTGCCGTGGGATTGTTTGGTTTCAAATCATTTTCCACTGCTTTGGTGGCATCAGCGCTAATCGCGCTGTACGGATGGAAGACGAAACAAACGGTGCTTCTAGTGGGGGGATTGGGCGGTATATGGTTTACTGGTCTAGGGGTTTAACCACTCACCCTTGTGACACTTCATTCGAGTTTCCTACAAACAGGTCGGTTTGTGAGGATGTTCCACAGTTTCTCCGCTTATGTTGTCTACACACGTAATATATCAGTAATGGTACAAGGTATTAAGCGTTCAGATAGCTGTGACGTAATCACAACCGATTTGTATGTTTATGCTGGAACAAACAGCCCAAACTGTATAATAGAAGTGCATTATTCTGAAATACATACTTAACAGTGATCCTGAAAAGCACTGTCGAGATCGTATGCCGAATTGTGCTTATATCGCATATGATATCCAGTCTGATGGTATCCTGGTAAAAGATAAGGTGCTAAAATGCTATGGATCAAAAACATCCCCTACCACCATAGTAAACGGAGCACCACATTGGTACCAAGTGTTTCAGTTATGCAACTCTTCTCGTTATGGGTACCTGCATATAATAAAGAAAACAGATGCTTTTTATTTGCTCCACCCAGGTTTCGCTGCTTTTTCCGCGCATGTTCATGCAAAAAATAGGAGGTTCCATAATGTTGTGTCTTTGAGTGATGGGTTCCCTGAGGTGCCTATGGACAGATTTGTCATTGGGAAATTTCAGGACATTTCTTCGGCCTGCGCTCAGTATTGCTTTAGTCCAAGTCCAACTGGGTCAAGTTGCACATCAGAATCACATTGATTTTTCTGATCATACTTGCAACAAACCTGCTTACTTTAAACGTGACATTGTTTACGTAAAGAAGGACGGAAGCGATGTGCTGTGCCGGCCGAAGACGTATCCTGAATGGATAGCTTCCACCTCGAGACATGCTGAGGTGGCTGCCCCTGTTGATGTTAAATGGTATGAGGAAATTTTCAATTTCTTCTTGAGACAGTTTAAACGAATAGTCTCTACCGTTGTCAAAACATCGATAGATGTGGTCACTGAGGTCCTCGGAGATATTATGACTGAGTCATGCATACACTACTTGTACACCAGGATAGTGTTGTATTATGTCTTGCTTAATATTTTCGGGGACACTTATGTTTCTCTGGCTAGATCTCTCCTTTCCCTTTGGATGCCTGTCTGACGGATATGGGGAGAAAACATGTTTTTCTCCCCACCTCTTTAAGGGGGGAGGGGTGATGAGATATAAACTCTTCTCACCTCTCCCCTAGTTTAAATTCCAAACCCATTTCATAATCCGGACAATACATATGGATGGGCTACTTATTAGCTATGTCGCACTTTAGCTATGAGTAGTGCATTCGCCCTCAACTGATAGCCTGACAGAACACGATATAACGGAAATGCCCCTTACTACCCTGGCCAGGTTGTAAGGTTTGCAGCGGCCCAATTGAACTCATGACTTCGGAAACCGATGAGATTTAAAATAAGATGCCAGGATAGTCCTCTTATACTAGGGAGGTAGGTGACTGGCTAGGAGTGTGGGGGACCTAAATAACACTCCGAAAAGCCCATATCATAGGTATATAATCTAGGTGACGGTTGCACATACTGCAGCACACATACTAACGCCGGACCCTAGAGAATCTACCAGACTACCAAAAACTCAAACATGGTCTTCTCTTTCCAAATCACATGCCCAGGAGAAACACAGAAAATATGACAGAGCTGTGGAAGATATCAGAGGGTCATTTAGTCCACTAGTATGTTCATGTGATGGAGCTCTGCATACAGAATTTGACATGTTCGCAAAAAGATTGGCAAATACATTAGCAGTAAAGTGGAAAAAAGCATACTCGCAAGTTGTTGGTTGGATCAAAACGAAAATTCAATTCGCAATAATTCGCGCGGTATCTTTGAGGCTTCGTGGATCAAGATACCACCCACGCAGTTATGGTTTAATAGAAGATGGAGCAGGAGAACCCTTTTAAAAATTTGGTTACATGTTTTATTAATTTTACTAATAATTTAAAAATAAATATATTATTTTTTTTGAGTTTCACATTAATTTAACACTGCTTCGGGAAAGTTTATCCGAAGCACAAATTTTACAATTATATCAAAGTCATACTGAATAGGCGGATTCACCTGTGTCTGATGAAATCGAAAATCAAAATTCCCCCATTTCATCAGACACAGATTCTGATGAAACGCACTTTTCAGAATTGTATGGGGTTGAAAATTTCAACATAAACATTTTAGGGTCTGATGTTCCAAATTTTCCTAGCGATATGATCATCCTGTATGGAGAACGTCTACACTTTGTCCATGAACGATAAATTCTAAGGAAATGGAACTCACCTCCCATTTTTAAATCTATAGTAACCTTCTTTTATTCTTAAGACCATTTTCTCTATACAAATTTTTCCTTTAAATACTGAGTGAATTGTAATGTTTAATCACAGTTTAACTATTGTGTTTCAAGTTTAAACATCGCTATTCAATTTTAAATAAATAGTGAAAGTAAAAATGTCCACCTCAATTAAACTGACAGTTCGTCCTGAGGGAAAGCAAGACCTGCCAAACATTGGTTACTTCGTTAAGAAAAACTTTGTTGGATCAAAGGTTGGTGAGTTTTATTTATTTTAATAACATAAAAATATAAAAAAAATTTATTATTGTGTATGTTCTTTGTATCTGATGTTCCAAATCAGGGTCTTCCCGAGTTTGAAACATCACCGGGGGAGATGTTCCAAATTCCCCTGTGTTTGGAATGTTACCACACGATTTTAATTCTTTTACTGGTTCACACGTCTTTGAACCAGATAATCGTGTGTATGTGGCTCCAATTCATGTACCCCCCATGCTTGGAGAAACATCACGCGATTGGGGTTCTTCTACTCTTCCGCTAGTCTTTGAACCTAATAATCATGTTGATCAAATTCATGATTCTTCCATGTTTGGAACAACACCAGATTGGGGTTCTTTTACTAGTGAAAGAGACGTGTTCGAACCGTTTTTTCCCCAAATCCACAAGATTTGGGGGAGAAAACGGGCGACGGCACTTTCACCCTATGTTGTGTATAAGGCGAAATTTTGAAGAACTCATTCTTTCTTCTTCATTATCATCAAAGAACACACTCTCCATTGTTTTGTAGAACCCACTCTCTAACATTTAGTGAACCCACTCTTCTTCATTACCAACAGAGAACCCACTCTCTAAAACTTAGCAACAGAGAAACCTTTCTCTCAAATTTATCAACAGAGAACTCATTCTTCTTCATTATCATCAAAGAACCCACTCTCTAACATTAAGTGGACCCACTCTTCTTTATTATCAACAGAGAACCCACTCTCTAACATTTAGTGGACCCATTCTTCATTATCAACAGAGAAGCCACTTTCTGGCATTTAGTGGACCTACTCTTCTTCATTATCAACAGAGAACCCACTCTCTAAAAATAATTTAGCAACAGTGTTCGCGCCACATTTTGAATTGGCGCGAGTGTTATTACAAAAGATTATCAGCTGACTTTCCATGACGACTTTCCCTTCTAAAGGGTGTCCCAATAAGAACGCAAGATTTGAAAGGGCTGCTATTTCGCTATTACTTGTCATAACTTGTCCAATATTGGACTAATTGATTGTCAACAAATCAAATTTAGTCATCATGGAGCGCTACTCTGTTCAACAACGCGTTAACATAATAAAATTGTACTTTGAAAATAACAAAGGTTTGGTGGCAACGATTCGTAAAGTGCGTTTTTTAAGACTAGTATCCAGTCTTTTCAACCAGATAAACGTTTTAGTTTTCAGCTATTAAGTTTATTTGACTAAACCTCTACTATTTCAAATCCAAGATTTATAAACAATGTCCGATTCAGACGTCGAGATGAAGGAGAAACGGGTTAACCCGCCAACCAAATCATCGAAAAAGCAAAATCCATCACGACAGCGAGCGCAGAAGAAAAGACATGAAGGCTTCAGAAACATTAAAAACAAAGAATTTACAGCAAAACAAGATGCCCTCATTAAGTCTAAACTTCAGCCCCTGTTCGAGTTGGAGCTCATACACATTATACTCATACAGTTTCTATTAGTGATGATCAAATGAAGCAGTTAGAAGAAAGACTAACAAAATCAATTCAAATTGTTGTGCAAGCTACAATGATAGAAGAAATGAAAAAATTGCGAGTAGAACTGGAACAAAGTAAGCAAGTGGTACAGGAACTAAAAAGTGACAATTTAGAACTTACAAAACAGGTCAGTGATCTACAACAATATATTAGACGTGAAAATCTTATTATTACAAATTATCCAGAGAGTCAAAGCGAGAATATTGAGAATATTATCCATCAAATAGGAGAAAAAATTGGTGTTCCTATCAATTTCAAATGTGATATCCAGGCTGCTCATAGGATCCCGTCTAAGGCAGCAGTCAAACCTATTGTTGTAAGATTCACGAATCGCCAGGTACGAAATGAGTTCATGAAGGCTAGCCATACTAAAAAACTGAAAGTCAAGGACATTCGTATATATGTCAATGATCATCTTACACCTACAAATGACAAAATATACTATGAAGCAAGGAAGTTGGTACGGGAACTGAAAATCAAAGCTGCTTGGACCTACGCTGGGAATATCTTTGTCAAGAGAACAGAGACAAGTGACCGAGTCAAGATCCAGCACATGAATGACTTGAAGCCATTTCAAGTCCCCTATGCTTCTGTTGTGGAAGAATCAGGATGATCTTACTATAGTCCTATCCTCACCACTACCAACATCATCACAATGCCCCCCCCCCCCCCCCCCCCCCCACTTCTTTTTTGTTATTGTTTATATTTTTATTTTTTTATTTTTATTTTTTACTTATATATTTTTCTCCATTTACCTATCAACTTACATATATCAAGATACAACAAATTTCCTACCTCCTACCAATCTATTTCTCATACAATATCTACTTTACTCATTATCTACTCAAACCTTACAAATTTATTTTTCCTTCATTCTATTGTTACTATACCTATATTTTTATATATCTTAAATCCTTTAGTTATTTATGGATATTTTAGACACTATACCTGATTCAGTATTTGATGAAGAAAATTGTTTGATTTGTGAAGACTCCTTTAGTCAAAATAATTTTATAACACAAATGGGCTTTACCATTTTCCACATGAACATTTGTTCTATAAGAAAAAACTTTGACGAGCTTAGTTTATTTTTAGACAACAATCGTAACAACATTGATATTATCATATTAAGTGAAACATGGTACGACCCCTCAGCCCCTTATACTTTCTTCTTACCTGGTTTTCAATCTATTTTTACAGAGTATAATTTTAACAAAAATGCAGGTTTATGTTTATTTGTGAAATCTGACTTCAATTTTCAAACTAGTGAACTTAGACTGACTATGACTAACTGCCTTCGCCTGGATATGAAATTAAACAATTCAGAATTTAGTATTTTTGGTATCTACAGGTCACCAAGTTCAGATCCATCGCATTTCCTTGAAGAATTTAATGATATCTTAAATGACCTAAATTCTCGCACCAACTGTTTAATTATAGGTGATATTAACATTGATACATTGCCGACTAGTCAAATTTCAACAAAAGATGATTATCTTGATTTAATAAGTGAATATGGATTTATTCAATGTATGACAAAACCTACTAGAGTTTCCAATACAACGAGTTCATGTATTGATCATATTTTATAAAAAGTACAGACATATCAAACATAAAAACAGCTGTTTTCACCACATCTATTACCGATCATTACTCTACTGTCACAAAGATTTTTAGTAATAACAATGCACAACAGAACAACACTAATTCACTTTCCAACACTTTTAAATATATCGACTATGAATTACTCAATAATAAGCTAAACAAGGAAACATGGTCAGAAATTCTCCTGGTTAAAGATGTCAATGATGCTCTTTTCTGTTTCACCTTAAAACTTCAAAATTATATTACAGATAGTACCATTGACAAAAGAATCAAAAGGAATTTAAGATCAGTGAAGTCTTGGATGACTCCAGAACTACTTAATTCAATAAGACACAGGGACTCATTAGGTATACAATCTAAAAAAAATCCTGAAAATTTTAGATTAACACAACATTACAAAAATGTAAGAAATAAAGTATCAAAAGCAATTCGCAACGCAAAAAACATTTTTAAAAAAACAGAAATTAAAAATTGTGAAACTTTCAAACAAAAATGGCAAGCTATTAATAACTTCTTAAATAGAAAATGCAAAAACGAAAATATTATAAAGAAAATTGATCATCAAAATAAAGAAATAGATTGTATTAACAACGCTGAGTTAGGTGCGGACATTTTCAATAATTATTTTGTTAATGTAGGTCAGACATTAGCAGGGACATACAAAACACACCAAACAATTATATAACACCTAACACAATATCATTTAACACAAATTCAGAGATACATCCTTTTTCAACTTTTTCACCCATCACATCAACACAATTACATGATTTTGTCAAACAGTTACGTTGTCATTCTGCTCCAGGTTATGATAAAATTTATACAAAAACAATAAAAAACATAATACATAACATCGAAAAACCACTTCTTCATATGATTAATTTAAGTTTAGAAACAGGTATTTTTCCCCTAAGAGCAAAACATTCAATTATTATTCCCCTTTTTAAAAAAGGTAAAAGAACAAATCTCTCAAATTACAGACCGATATCATTAATAACCTCTATTAGTAAGCTCATTGAAAAGGCTGTAAAAACTCAACTAGATTATTTTTTAGATTCCAACGACATAATTACACCAAGACAGTTTGGTTTTAGGAGACATTGTGGAACTGAAGATGCGACTCTCGAACTAACCTCGTATATTTATGATGAATTAAATAAAAACAATAAAATTATAGCAGCGTTTTTGGACATCAATAAAGCGTACGATAGTGTAAAACATGACATATTAATTAATAGATTATACGAGATTGGTTTGAGAGATAAAGTTATGAATTGGTTTAAATCCTATCTAAGCAACAGGACACAACAAGTAAGACTTAACGGACATTTATCTTCACCCGTAGCATGTAACAACTTCTCTATACCACAGGGTACAGTGTTGTCATGTTCTTTGTTCAACATTTTTATTAACAATTTACCCAATGTGACCAGAGGGAAATCTTTTCTGTATGCTGACGATGCTGTTATATGCTACTCGACTAATAACTGGACTCAAACTCATGACATTGCTACTGACGACATTAAAAATATACTACACTGGTACACAAACATGTCTTTAAAATTAAACTTAAATAAATCCAACTATATTACATTTTCTATTACCAACAAAGGACAACCAACTGAATCTAAACTCACTATACAAAATCAATCTGACAATACTTTTACTGAACTGACAAAAACTAAACATGTAAGATATTTAGGAATCACTATTGACGAGAACATGAAATGGACTTACCATATTGACATACTAAACAAGAAACTACGCCACCTCATGTATGTATTTAATCAATTAAGAAATGTTTGTGGTAGGAAACTACTTCGAATAATTTATTTTGCACTCGCTCATTCTATAATACAATATTGCATAACATCATGGGGTGGCGCATACCAAAATACAATTACTAAACTTAAACGTTCCCAAAACATTTTACTTCGAATTATTTTTAAAAAACCACGACTATTTCCGACCACTCAACTATACAAATTAACTGACGTTCCTACATTAACCAATACATACATACATATCCTTTGTCGTTCCGTTAATGAACAGGTCGACGTTTCACGAAGTCTCTCCACCAAATTCTATCATTGTAGTTCTGACTTAATTCTATACTTTCTGGATTTTCACCCCTTTCCACAATATTTAGATGAATTGAATCTCTCCAACGTGTTCGTGGTCTCCCCCTCACTCTTTTTCCTGTTATCTCCATCTCATAGAATTTTCTTGGTAAGCGTGTTTGATCCATTCTTTTCATGTGTCCATACCACCTTAATCTTGATCCAACAATACGTTCTTGGAGTTTTTCTACATTTGCATTTCTTCTTATTTCTTCATTTCTAATTCTATCTCTTCTAGTTTTCCCAAGCATACTTCTCACAAATCTCATTTCTGCAGCTTGCATCCTACTTTCATCTTTTTTGCGCATTGTCCAAGTTTCTGCAGCATACGTCAGTATTGGTACATAATAGGTTTGATAAATGGCGGTTTTACATTTCAAAGGTACTGCAACGTTCCAAATTATTCCTTTCACTTGGTTGTAAAATCCACTGCCTTGTTGAATTCTTCTACTTATTTCTTCATCAATTTTACCATCTTCACAAATCAAGCTTCCTAGATATTTAAACTTTTTCACTCTATGTAACAATTCATTATTCATTTTTACATCACCAAACAACTCTTCCCCTTTCTTGATTGCTAGGACTTCACTTTTTTCAGAACTAAATATCAAGCCATATTCCATTGCAATTTTTACCCATACATCAATTTGTTTCTGAATTTCTTCTATGTTATTGCCCCATACACACATGTCATCAGCAAACATCATTACTTTCATATTTTCTTTTCCAATTGTTTCTGCAACTCTTTTATGGATTTCATTCAGCACCACAATAAACAGCAAAGGTGAGAGAACTCCTCCTTGTCTCAATCCAGATTCGTTACAAAAATTACCTGACATTCCATATTTTGTTTTTACTTTACTAATTGTACCAGCATACATGTTCTCAATTCTCTGTACCATGTCTTCTTGTATTCCAATGTTCCTCAATGCCTGCCACACTTTCACTCTATTTACTGCATCAAATGCTTTTTTTATGTCTAGAAATCCCATCCATAGTTCTTTACCATATTCCATGTATCTTTCAACTAACTGTCTTATTGCAAAAATTAAATCAATCGTTGATCTTCCTTTTCTGAATCCATACTGTTCTTCTGATAGATTTACTTCAATACTATTTCTGATATTATTTTCAATTACTCTTTCATATAGTTTACTGACTTGTGATGTGAGCGTTATTCCTCTATAATTGTTGCATTTTTTTCTATCTCCTTTCTTAAATAATGGTATTATAATTCCTTCTCTCCATTCATTAGGTATATTTTTCTCAGTCCAGCATTTTCGAAATAAATTGTACAACCATTGTTTTCCAGGTATTCCCGAAGCTTTCAACATCTCTCCAGTTATTTCATCTACTCCAGCAGCTTTTCCATTCTTGATATATTTCCATGCTAAATTTATGTCACCCATATTTAATTCTTCCTTATTTGAGTTTTCACTGCAAGTTTCCTCTTGTATTTTAGTTGATCTTGCATATATTTCTGTGTTATTATCAATCAAATTTTCAACATTTAAGAGGTCTTTAAAATAATTTTTCCAAATTTCTTTTATGATACTTTCATCAGTTATCAACTCATTACTTTCGTTAGTGAGGAAGTTTTGGTCATCTTTATCTCTTCTTTTGTTTCTAACTAAACCATAGAGTATTTTTTTGTTTCCGGCCACATCTTTAGATAGATTATCCCCCCATTCATCAAACCATTTCTTTCTTTCTTCTAACCAATTTTCCGTGCTTCTTTTTTAGCAGCGCGATATTTTTCTTTTGAGTCATTAGTTCTGTATTTAAAATCATCTCGAAAAGCTTTGTTCTTCTTTGCTGTGGCTGTTTTAGTTCTCTCGTTCCACCATGGTGTTTCTTTCCATCTTCTTTTTCCACTCATTCTTCCGCAAATCTTTTCGGCTGTAACCAACATACATTTTTTTAGTAATTGCCATTCTTCTTCAATTGTTCAATTATAAAACAGCTCTACAAGCACATAAACTATCAACTAACTGGACTATAACTCGGACAATAACTAGACAGACTGGACAAGTACGCACAGACCGTGTAAACAAACCACTCTACAAAAGACATTTTATTTTCATTGGCAAAAAATTATACAACATACTACCAGAGGAAATAAGGAATGAGGAAAATATTCTAAGATTAAAAAGACTTGTTAAAGCATGGATTGCTGATGGTTTGCACTCAGAATTCACAAATGAACATTTATAAAATAGAATAATTAACCATCAACACAAATCAAATAACTATGAACAGATAATTAGGATTTTCAGAGGAGGGAAAAAAAGAAATTATCAAAACATCTTATGTAAGGAAGTATATATGATATTGTATATAAAAAAAGTTTATTGTATATTTTGTTTATTGTAACTATTTTCCAATTATCTTATTATAATTATTGTTATTATTGTAATTAATTAGTCACTTATGATATGATTTTCCTGTGATGCCAGCACAACCTCATACTTAGAGGTCACAGGCATCACAGTAACTCATTTTCTTTTTTCAAGTTTTTACATTATCTTTTAATATGTTATTGTCTTTTGTACATATAATTTTGATGTAAATAAATTATGATTGAGTATTTTGAAAAAAAAAAAAAAAAAAAAATAATGTTCCAAATCCGTCAACTGTGAAAAGAATAGTGGAAAAGTTTGAAACTACGGGTTCAGTTATTGATGTAAAGCATTCAACTCGATATCGTAGAGGTCGATCAGTGCAAAATGTCTCGCGGGTACGTGATAGTGTTGCTGTTAACCCAAAGACATCAATTCGCCGTCGATCACAAGAATTGGCTATTCCAAGGAGCACTATGCAGCGAATTCTTACCAAAGACTTACACATGCATGCATACAAAATTCATCTCACTCAACAACTTCTGCCAACAGACCATAGACAACGTAGAGAATTTGTCAGGTGGGTCATGGAGCAACAAGAGGTGGATATTGATTTTCCAAACAAAATAATCTTCAGCGATGAGGCACATTTTCACCTCGATGGCTTTGTAAATAAGCAGAACTGCCGTATTTGGGGCACAGAGAATCCAAGAGTGATTCAAGAAAAACATATTCATCCTAAACGAGTTACTGTTTGGTGTGCATTATGGTCAGGAGGCATCATTGGGCCATTTTTCTTTGAAAATGATGAAGGAAATGCCCTAACAGTGACTGGTGTACGTTATCGTGATATGATAAACAATTTTTTTGTGCCTGAATTGGAAGATCTTTCTTTAGAAAACATGTGGTTTCAACAAGATGGCGCCACTTGTCACACTGCGCGAGAAACATTGGCACTATTGAGAAAACATTTTCCTGGCCGTGTCATTTCCCGTTTTGGTGACGAGAACTTCCCACCGAGATCATGTGATTTGACCCCCCTCGACTATTTTCTGTGGGGATATCTTAAGTCACTAGTGTATGTAAACAACCCACAACCATAGAAGCACTGAAAGCTGAAATTGTACGGTGCATCAATGAGATTCAGCCCGAGGTCCTCAAATTTGTCATCGAAAATTTTGTCCAAAGAGTACGCGCGTGCAATGCCAGCCGTGGAGGCCATTTGCCTGATATCCTATTCCATACATAATTTCGTACTGTCTACTTTCCAAATCATATAAGAAACCCGGTATGTATCATTAAAAAACATGATTCATTGAACTTTCAAATCTTGCATTCTTATTGGGACACCCTTTATAAGTCACTTAATCTTAAGCTTGCTATCAGTAGTTTTTACCACTAAATTTTTCTAAAATTAATACAATATCTTTTTCTGTGTGAAACTAAAAAACCTACCAAATAAGGAACTGTTGATTTTCAATAACCATAGTTAATCTTTTTTTTTACCAGCCCTTTGGCCTTTAGAGGCTCATTTTCAAACAGAGAACTCTTTCTCTCAAATTTAACACCAGAGAACCCACTCTTTAAAACGCACTTTCAGAGAACTCAGTCTTAAATATTTTGAAGAACTCATTCCATTCATCTTCATTGTCATCAGAGAACCCTCTCTCTGAAATTTATCAACAGAGAACCCACTCTCTGAAATTCATCAACAGAGAACCCACTCTAAAATTTATCAACAGAGAACCCACTCTCTGAAATTTATCAACAGAGAACCCACTCTCTAAAATTTATCAACAGAGAACCCACTCTCTGAAAAATATCAACAGAGAACCCACTCTCTAAAATTTATCAATAGAGAACCCACTCTCTGAAATTTATCAACAGAGAACCCACTCTCTGAAATTTATCAACAGAGAACCCACTCTCTAAAATTTATCAATAGAGAACCCACTCTCTGAAATTTATCAACAGAGAACCCACTCTCTAAAATTTATCAACAGAGAACCCACTCTCTAAAATTTATCAACAGAGAACCCACTCTCTGAAAAATATCAACAGAGAACCCACTCTCTAAAATTTATCAACAGAGAACCCACTCTCTAAAATTTATCAACAGAGAACCCACTCTCTGAAAAATATCAACAGAGAACCCACTCTCTAAAATTTATCAATAGAGAACCCACTCTCTGAAATTTAAACAGAGAACCCACTCTCTGAAATTTATCAACAGAGAACCCACTCTCTGAAAAATATCAATAGAGAACCCACTCTCTGAAATTTATCAACAGAGAACCCACTCTCTGAAATTTATCAACAGAGAACCCACTCTCTAAAATTTATCAATAGAGAACCCACTCTCTGAAATTTATCAACAGAGAACCCACTCTCTAAAATTTATCAATAGAGAACCCACTCTCTGAAATTTATCAACAGAGAACCCACTCTCTGAAATTTATCAACAGAGAACCCACTCTCTGAAATATATCAACAGAGAACCCACTCTCTATAATTTAGCAACAGAGAACTGACTCTAAAATTAATATTAGTAAATTTATACTTCACAGAAAGCATAGTTTTGAAACTCAATAATAATAAACCTTGATGAATGAAGAGTTAACCATGTTTTTATTTTTGTTCAATTTATATATCTGCTTTTGCTGGTGTTCTATAAAATTCTATATATTTTTTTTTTTTTTTTTTTTTTTTTTTGCAAATTTTAATGACAAAAATTCAAGTCAAGTTTAGTCTGTACATAATTATGTACTCAAATTGAAAAACAGGAAGTGATCTGTTAATTCTGCCACTGAGTATGTTTTATAGATAATAGCCCCTAGCTATAGCCCCTACGCTATAGACAAAATTGTGATCCAAAATCATGACTTAGTATAAGTTTTACCCATCAAAGAAAATACACAAAATCTAGTCTGAACCCATGAGTGGTCGTCTATAGGGAATTTCTCTCACCCTGTCAGCAAAAACATAATAACTTGGTAATTAATGGCTAAAGCTTGTCAGGTCTCTCAGTAGCTGTTCAAAATATGTTTAATTTTGTGTTCATAATGAATTGTTGACATACATTGTATTTCAGTTGCCTGAGGCAGTCAAATAGCCAGTCTTATATGTACACTGAGAATTTTTCTCACATTGCAACCAGAAATATCATAATATTGCGAAGGTACCTAAGGTAAGCTCTACTGATTTGCCAAAATGTAACAAGCACCAGAGGACAACTTTTCAGGAGAGAGGAAAAACTAAAATGAAAATGCTCTTTTTGATATTGTACGTAACCGTAATACTGATATTTTTGAAATTTAGGTGCAACAGGTAAATTGATTTCCTCTTTAAATTCATGATTACTAATGTTTTTTTTTCTCTATTGAAAAAGATAGTTTTAGCTCTTGTTACATTTCTAAATGGACTATTTTTGAATATCTTGAGTTCCCAAAAATGTAAGACAAGCCAATATTTTCAGAATATCTTGATATCTGTTCCACAAAAGAGTAACAAGCGACTCATTTTAAATGCATTTTGCATCACAGTATGATATTTCATGGTCATGTTGCTTGTTACATCTTTTAATGACAGGACAAATTTTTGTAATTTTATGTAGAATCAACTTAGAACCATTGCAGTTAGGAATGTGGGGGTAAGTGCTATTGATGGAGATTAAAAAATATAAGTATCAATTAATTTAAAAAAATCGACCCCTGGCACTTGTTACATTTTGGCAAATCAGTAGCGGTATGAATTAAACCTACTAGGTACCTAATATTATTTATAACTGCACTATTGCAGTAACTAAGAAAACGTTTTTGTTGTAAAATAACAAACTTGTAAGAACGCAACCACTTACGGGATAATGCCACGGAGGTATTACAATAATAATAATATTGCCTTATTTATACTGCCCAATTAAGATGACTAAAGCCCCATTATTCCAGCAGTAAGCCCAAGACATATTATTATGTGGTAAAAATCCCAAGTGGGAGGATAACTTGTCATGTCCCAATAGGGTTTCAAACCCACAACCTCTGGAAACTATGGATTCACAGAGTGCCGCCTTTACCACTGAGTCACCGGGACAGACTTAAAGCTTTAAATTAAGGTTTCAAATTATTAGAGATAAAATATCCCCAATTAGATAGTGATTGCTGAGAAAAAGTCATCATGGCCATGTCCAGAGTGGGTAGCACACTGTGACCCTGAGATGGAATCTAAGTAGTTTTGGCATTTTTCAGCTCTATTCATTAGATCTGATGGGGTCCACTTGGACCTTGAAAAATAAGTAAGTAATGGCCCAAAGTGGGCAGCAACCAGTGGCGCAATTAGAGACAAAGATAAGAAATAATATGAGGATAATCATTTTCTTATAGGATTTTAGGTATTCTGTGAGTCTCATAAAAATCTGTCAAAAAACAGCTGTTAGACAAGATCACAATGGAGGCATCACACAATATGTGTGATGTGGCGTATAGGTTTAACATTGTGTCACACATAATATATAGAGTGACAGGGCAGTTAATGTGCAAATCAAGGCCAGACTGGAATGAAACTGTAGTTGGCTGACACTCAACACTTGAGAGCACCTCTAGCTCAACTTGCATGTTCTTGTAGCTCAGTGGTAATAATAATAATAATTCCGTGTCCATGACATAGGTATTGACACCTAAATCATGGTAATGAGCGGATTATGTGGACACCCTGATCCAATGTCTAGGCTCCTATCATGTCCATTGATTCTATTTAATTTTAACGTCCTGACTTGAGGTAGAAAGGATGGGGGTTTCACCCTCCAATCATACTAGCTGCCCACATTAACCTCACCCAGCCTCGGTAGGGCCAGAAAACTCAGTGGTAAAGATGGCATTCTGTGAATCCAGAGATTCCAAAGGTCGTGGGTTCGAAACCGGGACATGGCAAGTTAAGCTCTATCTGGGATATTGACCACATAATGACAGGTCTTAGCTTTATTGCTGGGACAACGGATAGTCCTCATCGGGCAGTAAATAAGGCGATGTAATGAACTTATTAAATCCTATTTTATAATTTAGCCTTGATTCTGCCCAATAAACTAAATTTGTGATGTACAAACACAGAGAAACGTATTTCATAGAAACAGCTATGTGAATTATCCATTAAGTTGAGGCTCCATTAAGTGACTTCTATGTCCTTCACGATTAATAAAAACACCAGGCACAAACTTGTAAAAGAAGACACAACAATAGGAACTAGAAGAAAGTAATATTGCATTGGAGAAGATTTTACTTACCATAGAGTTGTTAAATCAATGAGACAGACAAAGAATAATAGTTGTGAAGGAATTTTACAAAAGAATCAAGAGATTGATTCTCGAAACTACGCCTTAAGAAAGACAAGACATTCCTTATCAGCTCTAGTTATTGCTTTACAAGAACATTCCTTCCACGTCGATCAAAATTTCGATGACGTGTCATTCGAGGCAATATGGCAACAGGTTACGACCTGTCTTTATTGTTGCCGGATTTAAAACATGTTCTCTCGAGTGTTGCCGGATCTGAAATTACCGTACCAAACTGTTATTACCGTACAAATCTGATTCTTCCTGGTTTTCACTGTATTTAGGATTTCCTTGTCTTTCCTCATTCTTGTTTGAACCTCTTCATTTGTGATGTGTTCAGTGTATTGTGCATTTTTCTATAAGTCTACATTTCAAATGTTTCCAAGCGTTTACTTGAATACATGGACACTGTCCATATTTCAGCTGCATAAAGTAAGATGGAAAATACGATAGGACTTTTGACAATTTTATAAAGGCTGATCTTGCTTGTTCGATTCTACATTTTATCTCAGTTTCATGCTTTATAACTTCATTCCAAGTATTTGAATTTCTGCACTCTTTCAAACTTTCCTCCTCTTATTGTTATTTCATACTCTTTTACATTTTCTCTACTCACTATCATTATTTTGGTCTTTCTGATATAAATTTTGAGTCCATATTTGTTACAATGTTCATTAATTCTGTCAAGGTTATGTTGAAGATCCTTTTTTAAATTTGCCAAAACTACGGTGTCATTTGCATAGCGCAGGTTGCTTATAATTTTATCATTGATGGCTATACCTCTGTCGTTGTTATCAAAAGCTTCTTTGAATATTTCTTCCTAGTAAATATTATGTAACAGAGGGGAGAGTATAATCCTTGACGTAGAGCTGTTTTAATCATTTACTAGTTTGAGAGATGCTGTTTGATTCCATTATAGGTTTTCTATTAATTGAATTTCTTTATCGTCTATTCCTGCTTTTTCAACATATTTACCATATGACTGTGTTATATTTTGTCAAATGCTTTTTTGAAATCAATAAAACAGGCAAAAACTGATTTATTTACAACTCTGCTTCTTTGCAAGATGACTTGCAATCCCAAAAGAACTTCTTTTGTACCCAGTCCGCATCTAAAACCAAATTGTGAATCACAAACCTTTTATCTAACTTCAGATATATTCTGTCATGGATAATGTATAGGAGTACCTACTTTCAACATTTTCTTTTCCTTTATCTCTTTTTGCATTAAAATCGCCCATAATAATGTTTATTTAATTAGTTTTGTCATTTTTTACATTTCTCTAATTTGACTGTAGAAAGTTTCGATTTCTTGATCATCATGATCAGTCGTTGGAGCATACACTTGAATTATGTTTATTTTCATTTTTGCTGTGTAATTGTTTGGGCTTGTTCCGTTGATTTGTATCATCATTATTCCATCTGAAAATAGTACCACATTGATTACGGCTTTCTGAATTTCGTTTGTCACAATATTGTTACCCCATTTTTAGTTATGTTTTCATTCCCTGAGTAGTATACATGGTGTTCATCTATTTTACTTGTCCCTGATTTTGACCATCGCATTTCACTGATTCCAAGAACCCCAATATTCAACCTCTTCAATACTCTTCATTTCTTTGATAGTATTGTTAATCTTGCCTTTTTTCAACATACTTCTGATGTTCCAATATTTTGTGATTCTTTAGAACAATTAATATGACCAGGTGATTTTAAGCACTCTTGTACCATTAAAGGGGCGCCCGTACTCAGGGCCGTTGTATTCATCAGCTTCAGTCATGATTGTTCTTAGGATCAATAATGAGGTAGTTTCCTGTTTCTTTCCTCATCGCGGTACTAATACCTTGAAGGTATTAGTGTCACATGTCGAGCCAATTCATCATCATTATTTGATCATCGTCTCTACAGTGTAATGGCTATGCCGCTGCCCATTGACATTCCACTGGTCTACTCCCTCTTTATAATCCCCTAGTCAGACTGCTGATACAAATAGTCAATTCCAGAAATACTTTCCAGTCTCCAAAACCCCGAATCTTTTCAACTGTCATACAACTCACTCTGATGGGTTAATTTGACCGCAAAGACCAATGAGATTGAGTTGTGTGACGTTTGAAACGGAGATTTGGAGAGTAGAAAGTGTCTCTAGAACGGGCTATAGTTTTTCTTTCTCCACTCTCCCTTAAGTATCAAATATGTATTAAATTTCTAGGTTTCAGGTTAGGTACACTTTTTGAAAGCAAAACAATCCATTTTTTGGAAGGAAACAATCAAACACTGTACTGAAAACCTAACACTTAAAGGCCGAATGGATCACTTGCACACCTATTTTTTATTGGCTCTATCGAAAGAGTTCACATCGTAAGGATTTTTTTTTTTTTTTCATTTTATTTTCCTATGTCAGAGGAACCTTTTTGAATTCACGGCAAACGTTGGAAATTTGAAAATCAATTTTTTTTAGTTCAGATAAAATTGTAAAGGGACATTATTGTGATTACGATGAAATACTTGAAAAAAAGCCCCATAAGAACTTGTAGACTGAAAAATATAGGTAAATGGGAAAATATATGACGTCACAAAATATGGCGCTAAGTCTCGCTTTGCTTACCTTCTGTCTTTTAGATGAGGCAAACTGATGCTAAGTCATGATATGAGTTCTCGATTTTGTCTATTAATTTCTATAACACCCTTTCTATATCTCGAGCTTGTAAAGTCCGTCTTTATATAAAAGACCATTAAATCTTACCTATCACTCTCCCATATACAATGTACTGTATTGTACATACGACAACACTGCTCTCACCCTGTGAACCGCGAAAATTTAAATTTGTTTCTGTTTTGATTGATAAGATAAAAATTGATTGAATTGAACATTTTTAGGGCTGGATGGCCTTCCTAGGACTCTAGGAAAAATACTCCATAAAATAAATCCAGTATTCTAGTGTAAAATCAGAAGAACTAGTATCACCATATTTTAACCTAAACTGTGATCTTTATCATAATAGGTACCTATTCATAATATGAAAAATATATGAAACAGTTTAAACTATTAATTAAAGTTGGGGAACACAGATCTTTCTGATCAGCTCATTCAAAACACCCAGGTAAGTGTGATTTCAACAGATCTTTCACTAGTCACAATAATCTCCTCTCTCTTTTTTGTGTGGATATTCATAAGAATTGTGTTGAAAACCAGAAAAAAACTTCCGTTGCAAAATGGGCCAAGTTCCAGAACTCCTATCCAAAAAGTTTTTGCCAATGAAAGCAGTGATATCTTGTTTGTGGCCAAGTTGTCTTGGTGCTAAACAATTTATTTTTATAGAACCCCATTTTCTGAGTTCCTCATTTTGTATGTCTTTAACTACAAACTATCCTCTAACTTGGCCAGTTTTATGCCATTGGCTGTATGGAATATTACGTCAATATGTATACAAAATGACAATATAACCACCAGAAGGAGCAAAACTGTCCAAGTTAGAGGATAGTTTGAAGTTAAAAACATACAAAATGAGGAACTCAGAAAATAGGTTTCAATTAAAAGGAATCGTTTAGTACCAAGATAACTTGGCCGCAAACAAGATATCACTGCATTTTTTTTGTGGTATAGGCTTTACTAATATCTATCACAGAACATGTAAATTGTTAGTTTCTGGTTAGTGGTTCTCAAACTGTGGCCACCCAAAGGTAGTGGAAAATGACAAACTTCAATTTATTATGGGAGCTGTCCACCCAAAACAAATTATCTGAGAGGAAAATGTTTGTGAATAGCTTTTTGTCAAACTTCTCTGAATTAATGAAGACAAAAGGTGAACTTTTCATTTATTTTTACCAGTTTCTTACCAACAACATTTTTGCCCAAACCATCTGGACATGGTTTTTTTTTTAAGGTAATGAAAAGTTGCAGCATTGTTATTGTAATGGAAATTTATAAGGTCTCAGGGAGAACTTATAAGTAAAACAAAAAAGCCAATTAAAATGATCTTCAACTTTTCATTTTTTGTGTGAGTGTGAATGAGTTTGTATATGGTTTTTTGAGTACTATGGTTATTTTGAGGACATAATTTTTAGATCTCATTACTTTCATGGCCTTATAATTTGTGAAACTGAACTTGGCATTTTTTAATCATTGATAAGCCAGCCTCCATGACTTAATAGTTGTGATTACTGCCCGTAGTCCAGAGATCCTGAGTTTGATCCCCGGTTGGAGCAGACTTTAAAAAGAAAAATTCTGTTCCCTTCAAACACATGAGGCAGGCATTTCTGGCCCTACCCAGGATGGGTGAGGTTAATGTGGGTAGCTGTTACAATTCCCAGCAAATGTAGGGTAACACCCCCATCCTGCTCAGGACATTAAAAGCAAATAGAATCATTGGCGTTAGGAAGGGCATCTAGCCTTATAAAAACGTGCTCCACCCTATAACCTCAACCATGAGGTTGAGCAATGAATAAAATAATGCAAGAGAGAAATATATTTTGTAGGATTCTTTTATTTGTTTTCACTTTGAAAGAATGATCTTATTTACTTTTGATTTTCTAAGCATGATTCAAAGGATAAACTATATGAAGGTATTGTTTGTAATGAGATTTTTTATGTCAACATCAGAATTTATTAAATCTTACAAGTATTTATTTTTATAAGTAAAATATTTTACATACAGGGGCCACTGTTGGAAATACAAAAAATCAATTCCGAGATCATTTTCATTGCTCAAAAGGGGAGATGTAATGATGACCTTTGCAGATCTGTCAAGATTGTCCTTCAAGGTTATTTCAAGGTCAAGGTCAAATATTAAACGGATCCACCTGAATTTTATTGCATATTCAAAACTGCTATAGAAAAATGACATCAATGAACTATTTACATCAAAATTTCATATAACTTTTTTTTTCTTGGTTTTCTTGAAATTGATTGCACCATTTTTAAGAAATCAATTTCAAGTGTCTACAGACGCCTTTGAATATCTTTTATTATTATTTTACCTTCAATTTGATATGTCACATGAGCAAGTTTGAGTTGAAAAAATGAACTTGAAAAAAAAAAAAATAATAATAATAATAATAAATAAAATGAAACTTTATGGAAATAGTTAATTAAAGTCAAATTTCCATGAAAAATCTGAATATGCAATAAAATTCAGGTGGATCCATTAAAGATTTAAAAGTTGACCTTGAAATAAGCTTGAAGGACAACCTTGACAGATCTTCAAAGGTCGTCATTACATGTCCCCTTCTGAGCTTAGAAAATGATCTTGGAATAGATTTTTTGTACATCCATCAGGGGCCAAGTAATTGCTCTGGAGCGCTTAAAATGAGACACTTTGTATACAAATAATTATTATTAATTGGTATGGATTATCTAAACATTGTTTTGTTATTTTATTTCAGGTGAAAACATTTTTTCTACAGTGAAGGTTTTATTTATCTCTTGCAGGGAAAGAAAAGGGATAATTTACCCAATATAGAATCAATATGACTTCTGACAGTAAAGAAATCAAGATGAAATCTCAAACCAAGTAAGTAGACAAAAATACTATTCTTTCTGGAGTATTGACAGGGAATATAATGGATCCTGTAAAAATTTTTAATCAGCCCATGCCTTGTCTTGTCTTGAGCAAAAACCTCAAATATTGTTTCACTTTAGAGAAAAAGAGAAATTGACAGTGCTTTAAATTATTTGTATATTAGATCTGTAATATTATACGTTGTAAAGTTCAAAAAATTAAAAGTAACTATTATATTCATATTTCGATGTTAGGTGAACAGATAGATTTCTTAATTCAATTTAGAAATCAATTTATATTTATTTCTAAATTAACCACATAAGAAATTTCTCCATTACCAAGATATCTATACTAATGTCAAGTTTATAAAATTTAAGATCAATTGTGCTGGTTTATTTTATTTTACATTTAAAAATAAGATTAAATACAAAGGTGGATAAAAAAATCTGGAATTAGAAAGAAGAGAGAGGGGGAGGGAAAGGGAAGAACATTGGAATTTATTTGAATAATACTGTAGGTTCATGTTCATAATCTATTAATAAATAATTTGTAACTTTTGATTGTGTATTTTTATGATTTAATTGTACTTTTGATTTTTCATGAGCTGACTCAATATAATGTTCATACATTTTGTAGTTTACTGCAAATAAATTCCCTTGGCCAAATTGGGTGAAATTGAGACGTATTATTATTATAATAATGTACGATATTGGTGACTAACCTTGACCGCTCCTAAATATAGACTTCTGCATACTCACTAGCCCGGGAAACAATTTTGTAGCTAAAAGTGTAGGCTCAGCAGAAAGGAATTGACAATGGTTTATTAGTGCTATCGGGCACCAGGAAAAACCAAATATCTTGTGGACCAGCATTGTGTTATGATCATGACAATTATAATCATATGCAGAGAAGGTAGAGCTACAGCTGGTAGGGGGAGTGATGGTCTTCAGCCAACTCAAGTGAAAAAGTTGGCTCGTTCTGAAGCAGACATTTCTATGTGCAATCAACCATCGTGAGAACTTGGTCTTTTTCTTTATAAGCCATTAAACCCTTTGAAACTGCAAGCTAGCCTGTTTAACGTCCCTCAGCCAGATCAAAACCACCTAGTCACTATCTTTTTCTAGAGAACGGTTTGAGTTAAGATCGTGAAACAAAAAATTGGTCCCCAATATGAAGTCTGAAGTTTTATGGGAAAATATTTTGAACCTCCGCCCACCGCCCCTAAGGGCGTTTTCAGGGGGGGCACATGTCCGTTTCTCCCGAATGGCACATGTCTGTTTTAATGCATATTTTTTTACTTTCCTTATCCTATAATAAGGAAAGTATTGTATTCGTCGAAAATTTGACCTACCCAGTTTTTCACATTTCTGGACGAATCATAGCCTCAGGATACCAAAAATGTTGTTTTCAGCCATTGGTCCGTGCGTCTGTGTGTGTGTGTGTGTGTCTGTGAACAGGATATCTCGAGAACGGTAAGAGCTAGAGACTTGAAATTTGGTATGGAAATTAAAATTATACACCAGACGAACCACGAAACTTTTGGTTGAAATCGGCCGCATCCCACGACCGCAGGGCCGCAAATATTAGCCGCAAGCGCCGCTTCTTTGAATTGGTTAAAGCTACAAATTTTTTTGTAGAACAACATTTTCTTAAATTAAAAAAATAATAGGGGTCTATTCTGATCATTTTTTTTGATATCTTGAACTTTTTGGACCTCGGCTCCAATTTACCGGTATTTTGGGGGGACCCGCTTTGACTAACTTTTTTATTTTTCATCCTAGTTGGGGGTTGTGACATATCAAATAATACAGTTTTCTCCCCGAAGGGACCCGAAAACTGATATTTTGGGTCAAGCAAAGCTCGACCCACCTCCCCTACCGTTTCGGACTTAATTTTCCTCGTACGTCATCATTATAGAGCCATTTTACCTTGTGAGAACTTCCAAATTCGAACTTCCCATGAGAACCTTTTGAAATTTCCCATGATAAGACAGGTAGTTCGGTTAGGTTAGGCCCGAGCTGGGGGTCCTTGCTTCAGTGAATTAAAATGCGGAGCTGGCAAGCATTTAAGTTGGTGGGTCGAGCTTTGCTTGACCCAAAATATCAGTTTTCGGGTCCCTTCGGGGAGAAAACTGTATTATTTTAGGTCAGAGCTGCAGCTCGACCCACCTTGAGATGTGTTTGTTATCTGCCAGCTCGTGGCCGGGAATACACTGTGATATAGTCGGAAGAGATTTTTTTTTTTTTTTTTTTAATCAGGTTCCAGAACACAACGGAAAATAAAACAGACAAGTTGCAGAGGTATTAGTGAAAAACAGAGGCTATAGAAAATATTGTAAATTTCATTTACGAGAGTAAAATGAATATTTAGCATTATTAAGAATAACATTCTACAGCGAGAGGGTACAAATTACAAGTAGGAATGTATGTACCGTGGGATAAGAGACCAGACCAATAATATCAAATGTATACATAGTTACATGAACTTGCACAATATTTGATGCACATGGAAGATAATGAACAACATTATTGACATTGCTCACAAGGAACAAGAAGTTACCCACCGCCTGTATAAATTACAGGGTAGGATTAAAGCTTAGAGGGGGTCCTCAGTCCCCAGAGGAGTCTTTTGAAACTCAATTTTGCGACAATAATGCCTCATAAAAGTTGACGTGGATCGCCAATTTGCCCAAGGGGGATATTTGTCCTTGACAAGTCAAAGTTGACAGAAGAACGTAGGCTCCCGGAGGAAGCAAAGATTCCTGCCTCCTTCAGAGCTGTCGTGCTCCAATTGGCAATCACTGCTTTAGAAGCTGCCTAGACTTTGACCCTTGAAGATATGGGCAGGTCTGGAATATCCAGTGAACTGCATCTTTGATTTTTTTTTTTTTTTTTTTCATATCTTAAAGGTTATAAACCCACGAACGAAGGGGGGACAAGTATCCTCGTAGTGCGGCTTCTCTGAGGTCGTGGGCGAGGATGAGAAGAAGAAGAGTGTGATTTCACAGCTTCAAGTAAGGCCTTGGGCTCAAACAATTAGTCTTCCGAAGGAGGAATATCCTTCAGAATCCGACGCGGGACCTAAATCGCTGGTACAAATAGGCTTCTCCGACTGGCAATCGTTTGGGATCTCTTCCCGCTAACGTACTGAAGAAGAACCTCGGAAGCAGAATCTTCCGAGGGCAGTTCTTTTATCAGGTCGTTCTTTGACGACTTCACAGAAGGATGTACAGCAACGATCTTGTTCGTGACGTCTGCCAGTGCAGTGCGTTGGAGAATTAGGCAGTGGGATAATATCCCAAAAGCTCCGTTCATATTAGCTAGGAGATCCGCTCATGCACTTGGCTGGGCCTTCAGTTCCGAATTCGGCTGCAGACGAGCGAAGATACCAAGTATCTAATGCTGTTCCAACTTGTAGAATTGAGATTCTGATATTTGCGGCCATTTATTTCGGCTTCAGGAGATGGAAGAGGAACATCCGGCTCACGTTCTTTTACGCAGGGAGTAACATCGAACGGAAGGTCTGGAGTCGCTATAACTTCCTCGTGCTCGCCCTACAGGGGAGGGGCTTCCGGAAGAGAATAGTCACCCTCAGAATCCTAGGCTTCCGAAGGGTCAGACGCCGACAACTCATCGTTCTGGACGATCAGTTGAACATGAGTCGGCTGGAGCCTGGTGAAGAGAAAATTCCTGGCTTGGAAGTCCTTTTGTACTTGGAAGCGTTTGTCAATAGTTTTTTGTGTCCCATAATCTTCCGGAGACGTTGTTGACAGGGACGATTATCTGGAGACTGGTATAGAAACATTTCCAACCAGGATTCTGTCCGCTGCTTCACGAGAAATGAGCTCCGATTTTATAGGAGCTACAGCCTGAGCCATGGATTTGCTTTTCCATATCCCTATAGTGGTCTTCCTTCAAGACTGACGCACTTATATCAAAGGCCCGAGCTATATCTAGCGTGGGGAGGGCGAATCGAAGCTTGTTATGGACTGTTGCATCCACTTCAACGCCTAAGTCGATCGAGTTGATCAGCGTCCAATCTCACCAGCCATCAGGTAGAAACTTTTTTTTTTTTTTTTTTTTGGCACATCCTTCAGTCGAGACAGGACGTCATTGTCAGATGGCAGGTCACAGAGAGCTCCCAAAGACTATCGAGCATTGGTAGTCAAGTGGATAACGCGCTAGTCTGGTAATCCAGGTGGCGTATGGATCCGTTGGTTCGAATCCCGCCCAGTGAATGAATTTTTTCCTCATTAATTTGAGTTTGTGACCACATAATGATAAGACTCCGAGGGTTAGGTGGAAGAAAATGCTTTGAGCATTCACCTCGCCTGGTGGATAACTTCCACTTAAGAGAATTATTATAAAGATGTTGCCGTAGACATCTGACAAGAATACTAGGCAAACAGTGAGCATTGGCTGTATTTTGACTCTTGAACGGCTTAAATTATTGAGCAACGATGCAATATCCGAAGCAAGGCTCGACCAGAAAGGAGAAGGGGATCAGGGAGACGCGCCCAAGCGAAAGGCAGACGAAGAACCACTTCACGGCTCAAATCCTGAGCAACGGCTCGACTGGTTCCAAAGATATAGGTACCAGGAGACAGCCGAGGGGTCTAGAGAGACACACTTAAGCCAAAGAGGGAAAGAGTCCAGCCCACAGATCAAATATTTTAGCAACGGCTCGAATGACACCAGGGGTCTAACCACCAAGAGACGGGTAAGGGGTCTAAGGAGACGCACCCAAACCAAGTAAGGACCGAGTCCAGCCCAGGGCTCAAAATTTTGAGCAACGGCTCGACTGTTACCAATGGCCTCAGCACCAGGAGACAGGCAAGGGGTCTAAGGAAGCACCCAAGCCAAGGAGGTACGGAGTCCAGCACACGGTTCAAATTTTGAGCAACTGCGCAACTTCTACCGATGGCATAGGTACAAGGAGACAGGCAAGGGGTCTGAGAGACGCACCCGCCAAGAGGGAGGACAAGGTCAACTCCACGGCTCAAATCTTGAGCAATGGCTCGACTGGTACCAAAAGCATAGGTACCAGGAGACAGGCTGATTGTCTGAGAGACGCACCCGCCAAGAGGGAGGACAAGGTCAACTCCACGGCTCAAATCTTGAGCAATGGCTCGACTGGTACCAAAAGCATAGGTACCAGGAGACAGGCTGAGGGTCTGAGAGACGCACCCGCCAAGAGGGAGGACAAGGTCAACTCCACGGCTCAAATCTTGAGCAATGGCTCGACTGGTACCAAAAGCATAGGTACCAGGAGACAGGCCGAGGGTCTGAGAGACGCACCCGCCAAGAGGGAGGACAAGGTCAACTCCACGGCTCAAATCTTGAGCAATGGCTCGACTGGTACCAAAAGCATAGGTACCAGGAGACAGGCCGAGGGTCTGAGAGACGCACCCGCCAAGAGGGAGGACAAGGTCAACTCCACGGCTCAAATCTTGAGCAATGGCTCGACTGGTACCAAAAGCATAGGTACCAGGAGACAGGCCGGGGGTCTGGGGAGACGCACCTGCCAAAGAGGGAGGACAAAGTCAACTCCCCGGCTCAAAATCTTGAGTAACGGCTCGACTTGTACCGAGGCACGAAGAACTCAAAACTCATGAGCCCAAAATGAAAAATCAGGAAAAGAACTTACCCTGAATTCTGTAGCGCTGGAATATAACACACGGCGCGAAGACAGACTGGAACTTATCAGAATGTCACTTGAAAATATATGGGCACGGCTCGGAAACGGGCCGTGAATTGATTAACTCTCACCATATAAAGACAAAATGGATTGCACAATAAATTTTTGTTACTAGGTCAAAGATCAAAAGAGATCAATCGCATGCGAAAGCCACACAGAGACCGCAAGAAAAAAGTTCAAAGGCCGTCAGGCGCAATGACTTAAACTGAGTTGCTCACCGGTCAACTGCACAAGGCAGAAGATGGAGACTCTCCCCGGTGAAGCATTTAGGAAATCGCATGCGAAAGCCACTCAGAGACCACAAGAAAGTTCAAAGGCCCGTACGGCGCAATGAATTAAACTGAGCTGCTCACCGGTCAACTGCACAAAGCAGAAATAGGAGACTCTCCCCGGTGAAGCATTATTTAGGCAATCGCACGCGAAAGCTACTCAGAGACCGTAAGAGTAAGTTCAAGGCCCCGTCAGGCGCAATGAATTAAACTGAGCTGCCACCGGTCAACTGCACAAGGCAGAAGATGCAGACTCTCCTCCCGGTGAAGCATTTAGGCAATCGCTTGTGAAAGCCACTCAGAGGCCGTAAGAGAAAGTTCAAAGGCCCGTCAGGCGCAATGAATCAAACTGAGCTGCCCCGGTCAACTGCACAAAGCAGAAGATGCAGACTCTCCTCCCCGGTGAAGCATTTAGGCAATCGCTTGTGAAAGCCACTCAGAGGCCGTAAGAGAAAGTTCAAAGGCCCGTCAGGCGCAATGAATTCAACTGAGCTGCCACCGGTCAACTGCACAAGGCAGAAGATGCAGACTCTCCTCCCCGGTGAAGCATTTAGGCAATCACTTGTGAAAGCCACTCAGAGGCCGTGAGAGAAAGTTCAAAGGCCCGTCAGGCGCAATGAATTAAACTGAGCTGCCCACCGGTCAACTGCACAAGGCAGAAGATGGAGACTCTCCCCGGTGAAGCATTTAGGCAATCGCATGCGAAAGCCACTCAGAGGCCGTAAGAGTAAGTTCAAAGGCCCGTCAGGCGCAATGAATTAAACTGAGCTGCCACCGGTCAACTGCACAAGGCAGAAGATGCAGACTCTCCTCCCCGGTGAAGCATTTAGGCAATCGCTTGTGAAAGCCACTCAGAGGCCGTGAGAGAAAGTTCAAAGGCCCGTCAGGCGCAATGAATTAAACTGAGCTGCCCACCGGTCAACTGCACAAGGCAGAAGATGGAGACTCTCCCCGGTGAAGCATTTAGGCAATCGCATGCGAAAGCCACTCAGAGGCCGTAAGAGTAAGTTCAAAGGCCCGTCAGGCGCAATGAATTAAACTGAGCTGCCACCGGTCAACTGCACAAGGCAGAAGATGCAGACTCTCCTCCCCGGTGAAGCATTTAGGCAATCGCTTGTGAAAGCCACTCAGAGGCCGTAAGAGAAGGTTCAAAGGCCCGTCAGGCGCAATGAATTAAACTGAGCTGCCCACCGGTCAACTGCACAAGGCAGAAGATGGAGACTCTCCCCGGTGAAGCATTTAGGCAATCGCATGCGAAAGCCACTCAGAGGCCGTAAGAGTAAGTTCAAAGGCCCGTCAGGCGCAATGAATTAAAAAGAGCTGCTTAATGAAAAGAGAGAACTTACCTTTAAAGATTGACGACGTGCGGCAAATAGAGAAAATAATTTGAAAAATAATTGAAAATTTTTGCCCGATACCAAAAGCTAGAACACTTTTAAAAGTATCGAGGTCCGAACGGTACGAGAGTTGAGAATACACTGAAGCAAGGACCCCCAGCTCGGGCCTAACCTAACCGAACTACCTGTCTTATCATGGGAAATTTCAAAAGGTTCTCATGGGAAGTTCGAATTTGGAAGTTCTCACAAGGTAAAATGGCTCTATAATGATGACGTACGAGGAAAATTAAGTCCGAAACGGTAGGGGAAGGGGGGGTACTTCTCAAGGTGGGTCGAGCTGCAGCTCTGACCTAAAATTCAATAATTTTGAAATGCGGATTACGAATTTGGCATTTATTTTTAGTTATCTGTTTCCGTTGAGTCACCAGTGGCGGAATTCCACTCCTTTTTGGGGGATAAGGAAAGTCGTGTGATGTTTACACCAGATTTTTTTACATTCAAAACATACAATGCAAGTTAGTAACACTAGTAAAAAAAGAAAAAAAAATTCTTAGTTCGAGTCTCAAAAAACACGGTTTTTTTAGAAGAAAATAGACCCAGGTTGCGGAAGTCATTACGGGCACCTGGTAAACTTTGTAGAAAAACTAATAACGTCAAGAAATAGGTAAAGTTCTCTTATTTAATTTAATGTACTTACTTTTATTCTTTAAGGAAGTCATAGGTCCTTAAATTGGTCCTAAACATTTTTCAGGTTCAAAAGACCAAAAGTCCAGAAATTTAATTTTTTTTCTTTTACATAAAAGAAGAAAATAAGTACAATGCAAAAAATGAACTTTCTGCGATTTTTTTCCTTAAAATGGTAAACGAATAACCTCTGAAATGCTTTCATTTTCGTGCGCGTGAGACATGCCACGAGTCCGTGCCTGAAGTTTGTATGTACGTAGTTACAACAAATTTATTCTACTTCAATATTTCTTATCCTCTAGAGTCTAGGTATACGTTCGCACATATTTCATTATTGACAAAAAAAAATTAGCACATGTCCAAAGGGTGATATCGGAAATTGATGTCGAAAAAAAGTAAAATGTGTGAAAAAACAACATAAAACGATTTTAATTCTATAAAAAATAAATACCCACACATACTCAAGCGAATCATTTTATAAAATAGGATAGAGATATCTATTGAAACAATACCTAGGGAGGGGGAAGGGAAGGACAGATCCTCCAGTCTGCTTCTATCATCAGTGTTGATTGCAATGACTCACCATTTTGATCCGGGATTTACGATTTCGTATCAATCTAGTATCTGTTGTATTAGCTGTTTCTAAAGTTTGAATATTCCCTGTGTCAAATTAGATTTTCATTTTATTTTACAAACGTTTCATATTTTAATCCTTTTAAGATTGTCTCATTACTGTGTAATAATTTATTTATTGTGGAAGAGTATAAACAATAAGTTGGAATACTGTACAGGGTTCTGAAATAAAGATTTCAACTGAAAGAAAAAAGCTCAAAAGAAAAAGAATCATTTTTCTATCAACAACTGTGGTTGCCGTAGCAACTCAGCATCTCCTACATCCTCCCCTGACAACGTGAAGGAATCATTTCCTACATCCTCCCCTGATAACGTGAAGGTGGTCTCAGTTGGGTCCGATCTCTTAGAATCCGTCCCTGGTCCTGGGGAGCTCTTGGTGAATTCTGGTCTGGATTTTCATTGTCATATCTTTCGATTGAAGAACTATTTTCTCCTTGGGGTTCTATGTATTTGCTGTTATCCGTCGTTACTTGTGGGATGTATTCTGGCTGGTCTTTTTCGTCTTCATTTCTGCTCTTAAAATAGCCGTGTTTTAAATTTTGTCTTGTCCTTCTGAATACTCTTCCTTGATGATGTTTCACTAAATATGATCTTGGTGTATCATATTTCTGTACTACGACTCCTTTTTCCCAAGGTTTACTGGGTTCTACTTTCATCATGACTTCTTCTCCTTCGTTGCAATCTGACATAGGCCGTGTTGTGCGATCATAATATTTTTTATTTGAATCTTGCATATTAATAATTTTATTTCTTATTATATCAGGACTGATGACTTTTGGACTAAGTTGGACATTACTGATTGGAATTTTTTCCTTCAGTTGTCTACCAAACATCATTTGAGCAGGAGAAAATCCAATACTTACTATTGGACAGTTTCGATATTGTAATAATGCCATATTTAAATTTCCATCATTTTTCTTCAACATATCTTTTGCAATATTCACTGCTTTTTCTGACAGCCCGTTTCCTCTTGGATATCTGGGACTTGATGTCGTGCTTTTTTTGTTCCATTCTTTTAGGAAATTCTGGAATTTAGAGCTAGAATATGGTACATTATCAGAGGTAATAATATCTGGTGCTCCATGATAAGAGAATATTTTTATGAATGTATCAATTAACTCATTTGAGTCTTTATTTCTTAATCTCTCTACTTCTATCCATTTAGAATAATAGTCATAAACAACTAAATAATTCACTCCTTTGAATTCCATGATATCTGAACCTATCTTTTCCCACGCCCGAGTAGGTACATCATGGGATAACATGGGCAACTTCGCATTCTCGTTACTATACTTCTGGCACATTTCACATTTGCGAATGTAATTTTCAATATTTTCATTCATATTATGCCAATAAAGATTTTCACGAGCTTTTGCTTTAATTTTATTCATTCCTAAGTGTGACTCATGCAAAAGTTTTAGCATAACACTTTGTAATTTTTTCGGAATAACAATTTTGTTGTCTTTAAATAAAATTCCATCCACAATTGTAAGAGAATCTCTTATCCTGAAAAATACCTTCACTTCTTCTGTCAAATATTTTCCACCAATTGGCCACGAATTAGTTTGTACATAATTTATTACCTGTTGTAAGTCTGCGTCTCTCCCTGTAGCATCTAATACCATTTTCAACTTATCCTCACTTGCTGGATAACTTGGTGCTAATTCATGGATATAAATGTCGTAGTCAGATTTATTTTCTGTAAAATTCATGAGATAATTTCTGGATAGAGCGTCGGCAACATACATTTGAGTTCCTGGTAAATACTCAAGTTTAAGATCATAAGCAAATAATTTTAAAATCATTCTTTGCATTCTTGGTGATATTTTATCTATATTTTTCTTAACTATCGTTACCAAGGGTTTATGGTCTGTTTGTACTATCGTTATTTTACCGTAAATATAATAATGAAAATTTTCACATGCAAAAACTATTGCTAGGAGCTCTTTTTCGATTTGTGCATATCTCTTCTCTGTTTCAGTTAGAGAGCGTGATGCATAAGATACCACACTACCATTTTGTATCAAACAGGCTCCTAAACCAGACTGGCTTGCATCGCTCTGAATTGTAATATCCAAGTCAGGGTCAAAGTGACAAAGAATAGGAGCAGAAACAAGTAATTTTTTTATATTTTCCATTACTCTTTCATGTTCGTTATTCCAATGCCATATCACATCTTTTTTGGTAAGCTCGCGTAAAGGACTTGAAACTTCGCTAATATTTGGTATAAACCTTGTGAAATATTTTACCATGCCCAAAAATTGAAGCAGTCCTGTTTTATCTGTAGGTGATTTCATTTTTGAAATGGCCTCTGTACGTTGAGGATCAATCTGTGTACCCTCTTTACTTACAATATATCCCAGGATAGTCACTTTGTTCTTCTTGAACTGTATCTTCTCCTTGTTCATTGTCACGCCTGCTTTTTCCGCTCTGTCCATTACTTGCTTTAAAATCACATCATGCTCAATTTCTGTATGTGTGGATGTATAAATATCATCTATATAAACTTTTACTCCATCAATGTCACCAAATAATTCAGTGTTTTTCTTCTGACACACTTCCGCAGTGTCAAATAGTTTTATCCAAAACTATTTGATGAAATGAACTAGTCAAATCTAACACAGTAAAGATTTGTTTGTTACTCATATCTGAAAGGATATCTTCTTGAGTAGGTATATAATGGGAATCTTTTATCACGTACCTGTTTAAATCTCGAGGGTCTAAACAAATTCTTAAATCTTTATTAGCCTTTTCTCTTATAACTAATGGATGGCACCATTCATTTGGTTCATGTACTTTAATAATAATTCCGTCGTTTTCAAGTTGCTTTAATTTATTATGTAATTTCTCGTATAAAGACTTAGCTACTCTTCTGGCAGGATAACTTACCGGCACTGCATTATCTTTTATTTGTATAGAGTATGGTTTTCCCGGGAACGTGCCTATCCCTGTGAATACTGATTCATATTGTGCAATCAAATCTTCTTTTGACTCGAAAGTTTTATTAACGCTCGATACTCTGTAAACCAATCCAGTCTTAGAACAGGTATTTAGTCCAAGAATAGGTTTTGATTTTATATCAACCACCACAAATTTCAAAGGATAATATTTACCTTTGATGTAGCTTGGTATCACGATAGTACCTACTGGTAAAATGGTATTATTACTATAAGCGATCAATTTAACTTCAGTTGGTTTTATTAGTTTCTTCAGTATACGTTTATCGAAATTATACAAAGATTCAATCAAATTCAATGAAATGGAATTTGCACTGTGCACCAGTATCCAATTTACATTCTACTGATTTATCCTTTAAGGTTATTATTTCATTCCACTCGGTCTCAATATTCTTACCCAATGAATCCACTTGCAATGATCCCATCTCATTTTCCTTTCTCTTCTCGTCGTCATTCGAGTAACTTTGATTCTCTCTTTCTGAATTCTCCGCTTCCTCTTCTTCTAGTAATTGCACTCTCCTTCCGTTTCTATATGACGGCCGATAATTATCTCTATAATCCTTAGAAAATAATTTTGACTTGTCTCTATAATTATTGGTTTGACTCTTCAATATGCATTTTGAAGCGAAATGTCCCCTTTTCTGGCAAAAATAACATGTCCCATTTATAGCTGGGCACATCATACTGTCATTGTGTAACCTACCACACTTATTACAATCATTCTGATTGGTAAATCTTTTCTGTCTCACAAAATCAATTTCTTTCTCGTATTTTCCTTCTTTGCTAGTCATATCAAACTTGGACATATCATTTGATTGGTATCTTACTGTGTGATATTTCTTGGCTAAATCCACTGCTTGATCAAGAGTTAATTTATTTTCGTCTAGAAATCTACATCTCAGGTTATTGTCCTTCACTCCCATTACCAATTTGTCTCTTACCATATTGTTTCTTTCTTCAGCATGATATTCGCAACTGGTCACTCGTTTTTACTTTCCTTATCTTATAATAAGGAAAGTATTGTATTCGTCGAAAATTTGACCTACCCAGTTTTTCACATTTCTGGACGAATCATGGCCTCAGGATACCAAAAAAGTTGTTTTCAGCCATTGGTCCGTGCGTCTGTCTGTCTGTCTGTGTGTGTGTGAACAGGATATCTCAAGAACGGTAAAAGCTAGAGACTTGAAATTTGGTATGGTAATTAATTTTATACACCAGACGAACCACGAAACTTTTGGTTGAAATCGGTCGCATTCTGCGGCCACAGGGCCGCAAATGCTAGCCGCAAGCGCCGCTTCTTTAAATTGGTTAAAGATACAAAATTTTTTAGAGAACAACATTTTCTTAGATTAAAAAAATAATAGGGGTCTATTCTGATCATTTTTTTGATATCTTGAACTTTTTGGAACTCGGCCCCAATTTACCGGTATTTGGGGGGGGACCCGCTTTGACTAATTTTTTTATTATTCATCCTACATGGGGGTTGTGACATATCAAATTCAATGATTTTGAAGTGCTGATTACGAATTTGGCATTGGTTTTTAGTTATCTGTTACCGTTGAGTCACCAGTGGCGGAATTCGACTCCTTTTTGGGGGATAAGGAAAGTCGTGTGATGTTTACACCAGATTTTTTTAACTCTAGCACATAATGATCAATACTTTGATCATTGCTTTGTGGAGGATAACTCAAGAATTTATACCTTTCATAAATAATATTCTTAGTAGGTTCAAAATACCTTTGTAATTCATCTCTCACTTCATTATACTTTGTCTTCTTACTAAGTTCTAAAGCATTGTAAATATCAAGCAGTGATTCTCCTCCTATGTTCAAAAGTAATGCTACCTTACCGTCATCTTTAGCTGCCTCTTTCTCCGACGCTTTTAAGAATAGTTCAAACTGTTGTATAAATTTCTTCCACTGATCATTCAGATTTCCCTGCTCTCCGTCGAACTTATTTGGTACGCGACATTCCATTATTAATTTTAATTCACTCAACTAATCATCCCACTCCTGACACCATGTAACATCAGCACATAAAATAGTAACTCCTTTTGTTATTTAAACAAGATTAACTTTTATTTGTAACAATATCAAACGAATTCAAATTTCAACTGAAAGAAAAAAGCTCAAAAGAAAAAGAATCATTTTTATATCAACAACTTTGGTTGCCGTAGCAACTCAGCATCTCCTACAGTCTGCTAAACGGAAGAAAATATAAGTATCTATCAATCAAGAAATGCAAATTGGATTCTGTAATGAAAGAATATGTTGAAAGGTTGTAAATAGTTGAGCTCCAAAGAATAGCTCGTAACTAAGAACGCCCGAATTAGAACAACCTCAAACCCTTTAACCCTTTCCCGAATCTTCTAGTCGAAGAGACGTCAAACTAATCTGTCAACCAAATGAAAAAAAAATACCTTTTATTTTAAAATTCACCGAGCATTCAAAATTGTATGCATTAGCAACTTTATTTACGAGATTTTTGCTCTTCCGTATACAATATATTCATTCTGTCTCGACAAAAATTAGCTGCACCTGTCTATTGGACATATGTATAAACAGTTCTATTGATAAATCTCCCTCGGAAAATATCCCTCGAGATCTACTTCGTTTCCTCATGCCGAGAAAGTAAGGAATATTTTCTTCAAACCCACCACGTAATGCTACTCTTTTCCTGAACTCTTATTAAACAAGTTGGATCAAGTTTTATTTACAAAATAATGACACAGAATATATACATAAATAGATATTAAAATTAAGAAAACAAAACTTGATCAAGGGCGGTGCTAATGCCAACGGCATTCTCTTCCCTTCATGGTGGGAACAATTCAGAAACTAGCATTGTTTACGATCATCGTAATCATCACTGTATAAGTGTATACGAAGTACTGCAAAAGTGATACCTTTCGAACATAAAAAAATACAAGACGTATATGTAGTCCTTTATTTTGACTGTCAGTGCAAGACAGTTAGTCCATTGTGCCAACGTCCATACTAAAGTTTATAAGTATTTTAACTGCTAAAAATAAAAGAAAACATTAATCATTAATCAATCCAGATGGGAAAAAAGATACGAAGCTGATAATTTCGTATGAATTCTAACGTCTTTATGATAAAAAATAAAATAAATAAACGTGTTTGTTGTATCCATCGATGTACACCAAATATTGCATGAGTGATACTTTTAAAGAATAAAGTAGTCGCTAAATATTATCCTTTCAATAGTAATTTTAAGTACTTTAACTGCTGAAAATAACACAATAATGTTAATCATTCATCAATCCAGATTGGAAAAAAATACGAAGCTGATATTTCGTATGAATTCTAACGTCTTCAAGATGGGTTCGTTGTATCCATCGCTGTATACCAAGTATTGCATGAGTGATACTTTTAAAGAATAAAGTAGTCGCTAAATATTATCCTTTCAATAATATTTTCAAGTACTTTATTTGCTGAATATAACACAATAACGCTAATCATTCATCAATCCAGATGGAAAAAATTACGAAGATGATATTTCGTATGAATTGTAACGTCTTCAAGATGTGTTCGTTGTATGAGTTGTATCCATCGCTGTACACCAAGTATTGCGTGAGTGATACTCTTAAAGAATAAAATAGTAGGTGAATATTATCCTTTTAATAATATTTTTAATAACTGCAAAAAAAACAAACAATAACGTTAATCATTTATCAATCCAGATTTTTTTTTAAAAATGCGAAGCTTCGTATGAATTCTGACGTCTTCAAGATGTGTTCGTTGTCTCCATCGCTGTACATCAAGTATTGCATGAGTGATACTTTTAAAGAATAAAATAGTAGGTGAATATTATCCTTTTAATAATATTTTCAATAACTGCAAAAAAAACAAACAATAACGTCAATCATTCATCAATCCAGATTGAAAAAAAAAAAATGCAAAGATATTTCGTATGAATTCTAACGTCTTCAAGATGTGTTCGTTGTATCCATCGCTGTACACGAAGTATTGCATGATTGATACTTTTAAAGAATAAAATAGTTGGTAAATATTATCCCTTATATAATATTTTTAAGTACTTTATCTGCTGAAAATAACACAATAACGTTAATCATTCATCAATTCAGATTGGAAAAAGATTCGAAGCTGATATTTCGTATGAATTCTAACGTCGTCAAGATGTGTTCTTTGTATCCATCGCTGTACACGAAGTATTGCATGAGTGATAATTTAAATATCAAAATAGTAGGTAAATATTATCCTTTCAATAATATGTTTTAATAACTGCAAAAAAAAAAAAAAAAAAAAAAAAAACGTTAATCATTCATCAATTGAGATATTTCGTATGAATTCTAACGTCTTCAAGATTTGTTCGTTGTATCCATCGCTGTACACCAGGTGTGCACAAACTCAATGAGGCCGCGGGCCACATTTTGCCATAAATATTTGGCCGCGGGCCGCACCTAGTTTTAAGGCAAAAATCGGTTAGGTTTCTATGATGGGTAGGAACCAATGCTAGAATTGTAATGAATGATGTCGCCGAATAGTAATAAGCCGAAATTTCGGTATTAATAAACAATAATATTTTTTATTTATAACAATAACCTTACAAAGAACATCAATGTGATGAGTGGATTTGTGTTTTCCCTTTGATTATTCTGACAATATTGGGTTCAATATTTGAAATGGCAATTTGAGGAAAACTACGTACGTCGTTAAAGTCAAGTGGTAATATATTTAATTAATACGTTCGTTACCAAGCCAATTTTTTCAAGTTTTACGTAGGGACCTGGCGGTATAGTTGCTGTTGCATCCTGGGGACCAAAATTTTTTTTTTTGCATATTTGGCCTCGTATTTGTACAAGAATCGATCCTATATCTGTTCTAATACTAACAACCTACCTCAAAAAGGCCATATATGGATGTCCGGTCCCTCGTTAAAATTTTGATAACAACCACATGTGTATTTTCGGTCCCAAAGAAAAACACAAAAACATCCACATATGGCCGTTCGGTAACGAACGTCTTAAGGCAACATGGTTCAATAATTTTTCTATGAACTATTCAATTTCAAGATTTTTTTTCAAAATAAAATATTGCACTCATCTTTGATTATCTTCTTAATTTAGTATTTATCCAATTTAAATATAAAATCAAATTGAGATCGCGGGCCACACAAAATGGTCTCGCGGGCCGCATGCGGCCCGCGGGCCGCAGGTTGTGCACACCTGCTGTACACGAAGTATTGCATGAGTGATACTTTTAAAGAACGAAATCGTAGGTAAATATTATCCTTTTAATAATATTTTTAATAACTGCAAAAAAAAACAAACAATAACGTTAATCATTCATCAATCCAGATTTAAAAAAAAATACGAAGATGATATTTGGTATAAATTCTAACGTCTTAAAGATATGTTCGTTGTATCCATCGTTGTACACCAAGTATTGAATGAGTGATACTTTTAAAGAATAAAATAGTAGGTGAATATTACCCTTTTAATAATATTTTTATTAATTGAAAAAAAAACAAACAATAACGTTAATCATTCATCAATCCAGATTGGAAAAAGATACGAAGCTGATATTTCGTATCAATTCTAACGTCCTAATGATGTGTTCGTTGTATCCATCGCTGTACAGTGTACACCAAGTATTGCATGAGTGATACTTTTAAAGAATAAAATAGTAGGTGAATATTATCCTTTTAATAATATGTTTAATAACTGCAAAAAAAAAATAAAATAATAATAACGTTAATCAGTTAGTCATTCATCAATCCAGATTTAAAAAAAAAAAAATGCGAAGCTCTAACGTCTTCAAGATGTGTTCGTTGTATCCATCGCTGTACACCAAGTATTGCATGAGTGATACTTTTAAATAATAAAATTGTAGGTAAATATATTCTTTTTAATAATATTTTTATTAATTGCAAAAAAAAACAAAAAACAAACAATAACGTTAATCATTCATCAATCCAGATTGGAAAAAGATACGAAGCTGATATTTCGTATCAATTCTAACGTCCTAATGATGTGTTCGTTGTATCCATCGCTGTACACCAAGTATTGCATGAGTGATACTTTTAAAGAATAAAATAGTAGGTGAATATTATCCTTTAATAATATTCATCAATCCAGATTGGAAAAAGATACGAAGATGATATTTCGTATAAATTCTAACGTCTTCAAGATATGTTCGTTGTATCCATCGCTGTACACCAAGTATTGCATGAGTGATACTTTTAAAGAACGAAATCGTAGGTAAATATTATCTTTTTAATAATATTTTTAATAACTGCAAAAAAAACAAACAATAACGTTAATCATTCATCAATCCAGATTTAAAAAAAAATACGAAGATGATATTTCGTATAAATTCTAACGTCTTCAAGATATGTTCGTTGTATCCATCGTTGTACACCAAGTATTGAATGAGTGATACTTTTAAAGAATAAAATGGTAGGTGAATATTACCCTTTTAATAATATGTTTAATAACTGCAAAAAAAAAATAAAAAAAAATAATAATAACGTTAATCAGTTAGTCATTCATCAATCCAGATTTTTAAAAAAAATGCGAAGCTCTAACGTCTTCAAGATGTGTTCGTTGTATCCATCGCTGTACACCAGGTATTGCATGAGTGATACTTTTAAATAATAAAATTGTAGGTAAATATATTCTTTTTAATAATATTTTTATTAATTGCAAAAAAAAAAAAACAAAAAACAAACAATAACGTTAATCATTCATCAATCCAGATTGGAAAAAGATACGGAGCTGATATTTCGTATCAACTCTAACGTCCTAATGATGTGTTCGTTGTATCCATCGCTGTACACCAAGTATTGCATGAGTGATACTTTTAAAGAATAAAATAGTAGGTGAATATTATCCTTTTAATAATATTCATCAATCCAGATTGGAAAAAGATACGAAGCTGATATTTCGTATGAATTCTAACGTCTTCAAGATGTGTTCGTTGTATCCATCGCTGTACACCAAGTATTGCATGAGTGATACTTTTAAAGAACGAAATCGTAGGTAAATATTATCTTTTTAATAATATTTTTAATAACTGCAAAAAAAACAAACAATAACGTTAATCATTCATCAATCCAGATTTAAAAAAAAATACGAAGATGATATTTCGTATAAATTCTAACGTCTTCAAGATATGTTCGTTGTATCCATCGTTGTACACCAAGTATTGAATGAGTGATACTTTTAAAGAATAAAATAGTAGGTGAATATTACCCTTTTAATAATATGTTTAACAACTGCAAAAAATAAAAAAATAATAATAACGTTAATCAGTTAGTCATTCATCAATTCAGATTTTTAAAAAAAATGCGAAGCTCTAACGTCTTCAAGATGTGTTCGTTGTATCCATCGCTGTACACCAAGTATTGCATGAGTGATACTTTTAAAGAATAAAATAGTAGGTGAATATTATCCTTTTAATAATATTCATCAATCCAGATTGGAAAAAGATGCGAAGCTGATATTTCGTATGAATTCTAACGTCTTCAAGATGTGTTCGTTGTATCCATCGCTGTACACCAAGTATTGCATGAGTGATACTTTTAAAGAACGAAATCGTAGGTAAATATTATCTTTTTAATAATATTTTTAATAACTGCAAAAAAAAAAACAAACAATAACGTTAATCATTCATCAATCCAGATTTAAAAAAAAAATACGAAGATGATATTTCGTAATAATTCTAACGTCTTCAAGATATGTTCGTTGTATCCATCGTTGTACACCAAGTATTGAATGAGTGATACTTTTAAAGAATAAAATAGTAGGTGAATATTACCCTTTTAATAATATGTTTAATAACTGCAAAAAAAAAAAAATAATAACGTTAATCAGTTAGTCATTCATCAATCCAGATTTTAAAAAAAAATGCGAAGCTCTAACGTCTTCAAGATGTGTTCGTTGTATCCATCGCTGTACACCAGGTATTGCATGAGTGATACTTTTAAATAATAAAATTGTAGGTAAATATATTCTTTTTAATAATATTTTTATTAATTGCAAAAAAAAAAAAAAAAAAAAAACAAAAAACAAACAATAACGTTAATCATTCATCAATCCAGATTGGAAAAAGATACGGAGCTGATATTTCGTATCAATTCTAACGTCCTAATGATGTGTTCGTTGTATCCATCGCTGTACACCAAGTATTGCATGAGTGATACTTTTAAAGAATAAAATAGTAGGTGAATATTATCCTTTTAATAATATTCATCAATCCAGATTGGAAAAAGATACGGAGCTGATATTTCGTATCAACTCTAACGTCCTAATGATGTGTTCGTTGTATCCATCGCTGTACACCAAGTATTGCATGAGTGATACTTTTAAAGAATAAAATAGTAGGTGAATATTATCCTTTTAATAATATTCATCAATCCAGATTGGAAAAAGATACGAAGCTGATATTTCGTATGAATTCTAACGTCTTCAAGATGTGTTCGTTGTATCCATCGCTGTACACCAAGTATTGCATGAGTGATACTTTTAAAGAACGAAATCGTAGGTAAATATTATCTTTTTAATAATATTTTTAATAACTGCAAAAAAAAACAAACAATAACGTTAATCATTCATCAATCCAGATTTAAAAAAAAATACGAAGATGATATTTCGTATAAATTCTAACGTCTTCAAGATATGTTCGTTGTATCCATCGTTGTACACCAAGTATTGAATGAGTGATACTTTTAAAGAATAAAATAGTAGGTGAATATTACCCTTTTAATAATATGTTTAATAACTGCAAAAAAAACGTCCTAATGATGTGTTCGTTGTATCCATCGCTGTACACCAAGTATTGCATGAGTGATACTTTTAAAGAAAAAAATAGTAAATAAATATTATCCTTTTAATACAAATACATACTAAAAACCCTCGAACCATGTGATAAAAACTTCAGTTACGGTCAAGGACATCTTCGAGTTCTTCCAGTTTTCAAACCCACTTGCTGTCGTGGTCTTAGAATATAATGAAATTCTCCTCAATTCCCTTCAGAGTTGAGTTTTATAGTTTAAAACGGGCCTTGTCATGGATGTGCCTGTGACATGAATCATGGGAGACATTACTCATGACACATGTTTTTCTTTTACGTCGCGTCGCATGTGTCACGACAGCTGGTACACATGTGTTTTGAAAAGAACGTAGTTTACAATATGTATTAATAATAAAATGATTCATTTGTGAGAGTGTGTACGTTGGTAACGCTCTAACACGAGAACTACAAGTACAAGTTGGATTAAGGTCGAGCGCTATCCAAAAAGTCCATTTTTCAGATTTTGTCAAATACCCATATATCTCGTAAAGTACAAGTCCGAATGAGCTAAAATTCAGTATTGTTTTACATGGTAGTGTCTAACAGATTTCAAGAAAAATGTCCATTTTTTAAATGTTAAGCTTTTCCACACGCAAATCTGGCCGTCCCAAAGTATCTCAGAAATGAGAATTCTAAGAAACTTACCCATTTTTGATTTTCAACAACAAATAATTGAAAAAAAATCTTTGCTCTCTTTCCTCGCACATTGGAACAATAAAAAAAGGCTGTCTCAATTGAAAAAAAATATATATATTGAATAAAATATTGTTTTTGAAAGGTCTATTCTTCGAAATGTTTTTACGATATTATTTTTTGACATCCTTTCATGACGTATCTTAAGAGCTCACATTTATTGTGTCGTATCTAGATTAAAATGCTTCCAAAAGACACTTATTAAAAAAAAGAAAAAATACAATACAATATTCTGTTTATCCTGCATGAATAAGACTGAACAGTTCCTTTACTCTTACTAAAGTCTGTGGACATTAACAATTAGGAAATGCTTTCAGTTCAAATCTTATATTATAAAATGATTCATTTGTGTATAATTGTATATGTTAAGTCGCGTAAAACTCGAGAACCACAAGTCGGATTGAGCTGAAATTTTGCATAGTTACGATTGACAGGCTCATTAGCGCTTTTGCTTAAAAAAAAACTTGAATTTTCCAAAAGATGAATTTTTTCATATCTAAGCATATCTCGCAAAGTACAAGTCCGATTGAGCTGAAATTTAGTATAGTTCTTAATGACATTGTGGAAGAGCTATTGTTATTTTCAAAATGTCGAATTTTTAAAAGTTGAACGTTTTTAGTCTCCAATCTGGCCGTCCCAATAGATTTCTGGAATGAGAATTCCTAGAACTGATCCTTTCTGCATTTTTAACCTTCCACAAATATTTCTTCGTCTCACGTGCTATAGAACAAAAGAAGGATCGATTTCTTTGACCATTTTTTTATTGTTTTTTTCCTTCATAAATTAAGACCATGAAAAAGGGTCTCAATTGAAAAAGAGGATGTTTATTGTTAAAAATAATTGTACCATATTACCTACTTTGTGATTATCTTCAATTCAACATTTCATGTCGCAACATAGAGATGTTTACATAATCATCATACATACATATTTGTGTATTTTATGGTTATTGTTATGAAGTAAGAAAAAGTAGTGTATCAAATTAACTATCAATACATACATAACTAGAAAATATTTATCTTTCACCAGAACGGCCATCCCTCGGTGAACGCACCGCGCCGCAAGTCTAGCTAGTTCTACATTATGTGGCGTATTCAACCATACCTCTTCCGTGTTTGTTCGTCACAAACTTGAACATTGGTTTTATTAACTCTTTCTTCTTCCGGACATTTCGCCTGATTCCAAATGCGTAGATTTTATTCCCAACGAAAACATCCACGAGAATCTAAATGTCGAGACTGTAAAAACTGTTATAAAAGAACAGTTCAAGCACCAAAATTTTTAAATCAACAAAATATAGAAGCTCGTCAAATGCCGTAAGTTGAAATTTTACGTTAAAGGATTGAATAAGTCATGTACCCACTAGAATCTAAATATCGAGACTATAAGAGTTGTTATAAAAGAACAATTCAAGCAACAAAAAAATAAATAAACAAAATATACAGTTACCTCATCAAAAAATAGAAGCTCGTCAATTGCCTTAAGTTGAAATTGAATTAGTGAATTTAGAAGGCTTTATAGCATGTCATTAAATTGGATAAAAAAAAGGAATTTTTTTCATTTCAAATTAAAAAATATACGGGGGTATATTCAACCATATCATTTCCATGGATGTTCGTCACGTACTTGAACATTGGTTTCAGTTACTCTCCGGTCTTCTGCATATTAAGGCTCATTATTCAGCATGGATTTTATTCTACCGAATGCTCGATTCGTTTTTTTTTTTTTTTAACAAGTGTCTACGCTGAATTATGTTGATTTAATCAAGCATTTAATCAAGATATTCGACTATAATTTTTTTTTCTTCAAATGAACAGCCCAAGCTCAATAGAAAAGCTACTCCAACGAAACATAGAATCACGTCACTTCTTTTAGATTATTATTTAGGAAATTGAATGGTCTGAAGCATGAGTTTTTCTTACCACGTGTTTGAAATACTTGGCATTTTTTTCTTTTTGGTATAAGTTAGATTCTAGACGCCATTTATATTGTATGGAAAAAATAGCAAATATTTTTAGATCGAAACTAAAAAATATATGAAAAGTAATACATATACAATTATACATGGTCCGCCAAAAAAGAGGAGCCACTCGAAATATCTATTTCCAATTTATGTATTGTATTCTACAGGGTGGACCAAAAAAACGTTTACACCCGTTAATGGTAGATTACTGACGACATTTCTAGGACGGATCTGCGATCCGTTTTTTCAGATTCGCCTTTATAACTGCACAAAGTGATTTTTTGCAACTTTCTGAAAAAGTCCGACTTTGGCTTATTCTTCAGGTCAGAACTTTTTTCCTGTTTAAGATGAGTTGATTCTGAACATTTCTGCAGAAAGCCAACAAAATTTCGATGTTTCTAGCTACACTACTTTGTTTTTTTACGGTTTGGTTTGGCATCTTTTTTGACACCTGAATAGAAAAAAAATTCTCATGTAATTTTTTTACACTTTGAAACACTCAAGATTTGCCCGAGCAAATTTTGGCACAGACATGGGCAAGTTTGATAAAAGTTGGCGGCCAACCCAAGGATGCTAAAAAATAATTTTACGATTTTTTATCACGTGATCTTCTGGGTAAACAAACCAGGTAAGTCTCAAAAAATGATGTTCAAAATCTTAAAAGTGTTGACCGTGTAGGGTCGTCTTGTACTCAAAGAGTAATTAGCTATTTATGTCTGATAATTATTTTCCTTCGAATTAATTAAAGGCCAGTCAAATGAATGATTGTTTGTTTCTCGATGATAGTTTTCAAGCATATTTTTCTGCATTCTATGAAATATTATCTTTAAACTTCTTGAGTTTTTTTAGTACAAGTTACATTATTATAATTCGGATGCTGAAGTGGCAGATACGCATTTAGCATATGGAGTTGCTAACAGGAACATTTGGGATCGCGTGAAAAACATAGTTTACGAAATCTGGTAACAAGAATCCTGGTGGACTAGCTTACCACTGAGCTAATCGTGCGCTTCTAATCGTTTCTCATTGAACATACTAACACAAAATGTTTTTTTAAATACCTTTTTGTTTATATCAAAATAGTATAAAACATAATAAAGACTGCAAAAGTTTATTAATTTTACAAAATATTATCTTGTTTTTTTTCAAGACTTCTATTAAGAGTTGGCAATCGGTAAATATTTGTTATTTATAATTAGTATTGTTTATGATAGAAGAACCTACCTACATATTTACCTGGATTTATTTCATAAACTCTATTTTCGTTTGGAAAATTCGCTTGTTTTTTTTTTCTCTCGTAGGGAAGCATAAGAAAAACCATCCTTACATTATCAAGGCAGTCTCCTACATAAATAATAATTATGTGTATTGTGATACCAATAGTATCTGATATAACTCAATTTACAGATGGTATTACCCCCAAAAAAACCATAAGTTGTTGGTGTTACAACAGGTCAGATAGAGGTGTGAATAAAATATTCCATCAGATTTTTTTGATAATTAAAATAATATTGACCGCCGAGTATTGAACCTCGGTCATGCGACTAACACTCTTAGTACTACCACATCTAGCTAACACCACTGACAATCTGAAAAGCACGAAATTTATCATTTGAATTTTCCTAAACTGACTGATGAAGGCATGTGAGACCGCGGTATTCAAAAAAAGCAATGTAAACAATTTTTGTAAACAATACAAGACGCCCTTACACAGTCTACAGCTAGAAAACTCTTAGGATTTTTGAAGAGTTTTTGGCAAACATCTAATAATTTTTCCCAGAAGATCACGTGATAAAAAATCGTAAAATTATTTTTTAGCATCCTCGGGGCGGCCGCCAACTTTTATCAAACTTGCCCATGTCTGTGCCAAAATTTGTTCAGACAAAAGTCGAGTGTTTTATTTAGTAAAAAAGTTTTTTTGGGTGTTTTTTTCTGTTCAGGTGTAAAAAAATATGACAAACCAAATCGTAAAATACAAAGCAGTGTAGCTAGAAACATCGAAATTTTGTTGGCTTTCTGCAGAAATGTTCAGAACCAACTCATCTTAAACAGGAAAAAAGTACTGACCTGAAGAATAAACCAAAGTCGGACTTTTTCGGAAAGTTGCAAAAAATTACTTTGTGCAGTTACGAAGGCGAATCCGAAAAAACGGATTGCAGATCCGGCCTGGAAATGTCGTCAGTAATCTACCATTAACGGGTGTAAACGTTTTTTTTGGTCCACCCTGTAAAAGAAAACATCCACACAGCCAGCGTCGATGGCATGTTGAATACACCGGTTCCCTTCAGAACACCGAAGTTAAGCGACATCCAGCGAGGTTAGGACTTGGATGGGTGACCATTCAAATTCTAATTCTCGTGACGCTGGCTTTTCCCGGCCCCACTCAGGCTGGATGAGGTCAATGTGAGTAGCAGGTTTGTGAGTTTCCTGCGAATGGAGGGTAAAACCCCCGTCGTGATATGACCATGGCAGTTGAAAGCGACGTTAAACCCCACAAAAAAAAAAAAAAAAAAAAAAAAAAAAAAAAAAACATCCACAAAGATCTGAACGTGTTTGAAATACTTTGCATTTTCTATATTTTTTTTTGGTATTAATTAATGATTTTAGACGCCGCTGATATTGTATGGAAAAAAATAGAGCACTAAAAGTATTTAATCTAAAAAATATATCATACAACGTATCGAACCATGTAATGTTCGTGTGTTTTCCATAAACATGTTCATTGGTTTTAGTAACTCTCTTATCTTTCGCACATTGGGGCTGATTTGCAATGCATAGATAGTATTCGCAACGAAAACATACACACAGATGATGCGAATATCAAGGCCTTATTTGATGTAAAACAGCAGTCCAAGAAAAAATAAAATGTTTAATCAACAAAACAGGACTTGGCCACATGCTACAAGTTGAAAGTTTAGTTAAGAAGATTGAAATACTAAATAAGATTGATTCGCCTGAATCAAGTACAAGATTTACTTGCTATGTTAATTTGAAGTACTTCTTGATGTTTTGATATTAATTAATAATTATAGACGGCTTTATAGTATATATTTATTTATCTTGATTGAATGAAGAAGTCGGGAAATTATTTCAGATCAAATAAAAAATATACATTAGAGTATATTCAACCATACCATTACCGTGTATTTTCGGCTCAAACTTGAACATTGGTTTCAGGTATTCTGTTGTCTTCCACATATTAAAGCTAATCTACACTGCATAGATTTTATTCGTAACAAGTGTCTTCAAAAGACAACATTTACAGTCTTTAGGTTGAAACGTTATTTTATTTAGGAATTCAATTTCCTAGATTAAGAATCAGTTTTTCTTGCCACGTGTTTTTGAAATACTTTGCAATAATCATTTATTTTTATAAAAATCAACTATTGATTAAAAATCGATTTATATCATTTATTGATTTCATTTAAGATTAAATGAAGACATCGGGAAACTCTTTTAGTAAAAAAAAAAAAAACTAAAATACCATTAAGGCCTATGGAACCATGTCATAATTGTCATATCCGTGAATGTTTGCCACGAACTTGAACATTGGTTTCAGCAAGTTTCTGTTTTTTTTTTTTTAATTTGAACTTAAAATAAATAATATTATCAAACTAAAAACTCAAACAATGTTTTCAATAACTCTTTCGTCTTCCGCACTGCATAGATTGTATTCAAGCAACAAAAAAAAGTTCAATCAGCAAAACATAGAAGCTCGTCAATTGCTTGAAGTTGGAATTCAAGTAGATGATTGAATCGCCTCAATGAAGTATAAGTTTTTTTGCTACGCTGCGCTGATTTGAAGTTGTTCGCAATTTCTATTTCTTTTTAGTATTAATTTACCAATGAATATAGACGGCTTTATAACACTTCATTCATTTGCATGGAGATCTTGAGAAATGCTTTCAGTTCATGTTTAAAAATAATAGATTATTACGTTGCCTACGGAACTCTCATCTTTTTCTCTTTTCTAGTTCCGTTGGTTTGAAACTATATGCCACACAATCTCCCATTCTATGGAAGATTTTCATGTTTTTTTCCGTGCTCAGGAACTTTATGAACACCCTGTATTGACGGAACATAATTTTGAAATAAGATGATTTTTACAAAATTAAAGAGGAAAGCAACAAAGAGAAAAAAATTGATTATGCTTTCGTCTTGGCGCTTTCAATGCCCCGGTGCTTATAGGATAACAGAAGTTAAGCAACTTCCAACGAGGTGAAGATTTTGTAATGCTGACATTCTGGCCCAACCCAGCCTGGTTGAGAATAGTGAGGGTAGCACGTTTGTGAGTTTCATGCGAATGGAGGGTTGAAAGCGACCTTAAAGCCAAATTAAAAAAGATGATTATGTATTACAAAATTTTTGTTTTATATACGATACATGGAACAGTTTTTTTCTAGCTTTAAAATGTTACTAAATTACTTTAGGAGGTATCAAATTATCACAAAGTGCTAGACCTGATTCCTTTGTTGACGATCATATATAATATGTAATATTAATACTCTTTAGTGGAAGGTAACCACCAGGTGAGGTTAATGCTCAAAGAATTTTCCACTACCTAACCCTCAGAGTCTTACTATTATGTGGTCACAAACTCAAATTAATGAGGAAAATTTCATGCATTGGGTGGAATTCAAACCAAAGGATCCCTACGCTATCTGGATAACCAATTGACTATCTCTATCTGTTGCAGACAACCTACTTGCAAATATGAAAAGGCTAGGAGGGATCGACTGAATTTATTCATAACGGAGTTGAGTACATTTTTACCCGAACAGAATCCCTCCAAATCTTTGTCAAAAATAGATGTGCTTGAAAAGATTGTGCACTTAATCAAAGATCTTCTTGATGACAAGGAAAAATTGGCAAACAAGAATTGTGTTGATGAATGTCTCAGTGAGTATAATTTTATCTATTTAAAGATTAACTGTTCTTTTTTAAAAATAAAATGTTGAAAATTATTAAGGTGTGTCAACATTTTATTGTGATGTTATATACACTATAAAAAATTAAATTTTCAATCCAGATTTAGTCAGAATAGTGAAGATTGCGCTTTCATTTTCAGTTAAGCAAGGTAGTAGATCATTTGGATCTCTTAACGTTACAGTCTCTTAGGATTCTGATTTTTTTATATTTTTAATCAATTTATCAAATGAGGAAGTATTGATCAATGCTGACCCTAAGTAGTAAGTAGGTTTGGGAAAAGGCAAAGTGAAAGGAGAAGAAATATTTATATTGTCTTTTAATTCGGATTCTCTTGGTCTTAGGTGTTTTATTAGTTTATAAAATATATACTATAAATAGACAATAGTAATTTAGACATGACTCGCATCAAGTTTTAATTATTTTTTTCTTTTTAAAATAAACTCAAAATATAAATTTTTCAACTGCGTGTTCATATCACGACAGGGTTTTTTTATAAATAAGTTTTTACGGGTTAGGCCCATTTTATTACAGAGAAAAAACACTTACAATGAAACATTAAGATTAAAACACTTATGACTAGAATTACATCTAACACTTATGACTAGTTGGTCACTTAAATTATAGTCTAACACCAAGGGCGGAATTAATAGACGTTTTTGTAATACCTCTGTTGCGCTAAGTCACGGATTGTGTAAGAGGGAAAACCAACGCTTAGCAGTGACTTGTGACATAGAATTTGTCTATTAATTTCGCCCTAAATCTAAACTTAAAACTATACTCGTAGAGCTATACTATATTTGAATTCAAAAGAGATTCTAGTCTGCATGAAAAAATGTCGAGGTCCACATTACCTCAACACTGGATTCTCTGCATAGGGAAAAACTCACCCTCCATTCAAGGACTACTCGTACATATATTTTTTTTAACGTTGCTTGAATTAAAACAAATATATTCGTACTGTAGTTTTTTGTTTTCAATAAAGGATTATTCTCCATTCAATATTTTGCATGTTCTGATGTTAAATTACCATAAAATAACTAGTGGTTCTGTGAACTGTAAACCTCACACAGATTCAACTATCGCATTATAAATGTTCAATCAAGCATGAGGACATCGAGACCTTTCATTCAATACCCCACTCGATAGGTTTTAATCAAAAAATATGAACCGGTCCTTTTTTTTGGCCCTTTTTCGATTTTTTACCACAGTTTGGTCCCCTTAGCTTTCACAATCACCAAATTTCACTAATGACCTCAAATATATTTTTTTAACAAAATTTCAAGAGCCTTGCTTGTTTCAATAAAAATAGAAAAATCGTTTTCAATTTTCACCAAAACGGCCCCCGTTTGGCCCCAAGTGGCCCAAATCAGCCCAAAAACTATAGGTAAAATTTTAAAACCTCAATAAATATGTATACTAAATTTCAACAATTTTGAAGAATCCGGTCGAGAGTTATCGCGGAACAGACAGACAGACAAACGAAAGCCAAATCGTCCAGTATGCAAGTTAAAACAGAACCTCACTATGTTCGGTTAAGTAATCTAACATTTGACTTAAGACGTGAGAGTAGTGTTTCTAGACTTTCATTGTTCTCGGGTGGATCAGGTTGACATTGAGATTGAGAAGAATTTCGAGGATGAGCTCTACTAATATGTATATTAAGACCTCTTATTGTACTGAAAGCTAGTGAACAAATATTACATTTTGACGTTTTACCATTTTGATATCAACTGCAGGCGATGTAGGAGGGTGATGGCTTTGCGAATGCAAGATAATTGGTTGATTATCAACTGATACGACTTGTAACATAATGTATGAAACAGGAATTTTGTTCTAACATTCAGAGATATGGTTTTTTGTTTCGTTAAAAAGAAAGAAAGTGTTGTTAAGGGTGAATTTTAGAGATTTTCCCGAATTTAAAATTGTTCTTCAAATTATTTCAGAATTATAGTGAGCGAATTTTTTTTCGCTTGGGTAATTTTTTTTATTTTTTATCAATTGATCGTAATTACATTGGATGTACATGAATAATAATAATAATATCGCCTTATTTATACTGCCTGATTAAGACTATTAAGTCCCATTATTCCAGCAGTAAGCCCAAGACATATTATTATGTGGTAAAAATCCCAAATGGGAGGATAACTTGTCATGTCCCGGCTAGGTTTCGAACCCACGACCGCTGGAATCTCTGGATTTACAGAGTGCCGCCTTTACCACTGAGTTACCGGGACAGACTGAATCAAAGTCATAATAAGTTTTATAAGTTATAAAGTTTATTTTATTTTCAAATATTTTTTATATGTAATTATTGTTTTATTTTATTGTACACATGTATATTGGGTCACGCCCGTTAGTATAATTTAAACAAACAATAATAATATTTTAGATACATTGAAAAAAAAATCTTCAGATTTGTCTACATTTGTTTTTGTTGTTTCTGTGATTCTCGTCCAGTCAGTCTATATCTTGAAAATAAGTTCATTCAATTTCTGGATGAATTACTTTTGTTGTCTATACAGGGTGTCCCGTATACAGATGCAAATATTTTGAGGGTAGGTTCAGCCCACCGTGGACTATCATATGAGCGAAACTTGCAGTGGGGCATTTTGCTTCGTTAAAGAGTTATGGCCAAATCCCTGTTTTTCCCACAGGTCTAGAGGTCACTTGGATCGATGCACGTTTTTAAAGAAATGATAGCCAGTAAGTAATTTTTGACTTCATGTATGGATAGTCATGCATATTTCCCTTGAAATGCAGTTGGTTGCATGAAAAAATATTGAAAGACCAGAGAGATATTTAATCATAAGTTCAATATTTTTCTAAAATTCGATTTTTCCCTGTTTTCCCTTTCGTGAATTTAGAGTACTTCTACAATTGCAATTCTGCGTATCACTAGGTAAAAAAATACCCTTTGCTATTTTGTTTCAATAAATACAAAGTTCTTTCAGACGCGTGAAGGAACGAATGAGATACGCCTTATCAAACGGCACCAGAAGGAGAGAAACACATCTTTCAAATTTTGAATCTGGGCGCTATTTCATTATGAAGAACACTCGATGCCTGAAGCGGTCTGTGTGACTATTTTTGTGCCATCTGCAAGTTATAAATGAAAATTTTCTGAGTACAATTAGTTCTATTAACCAACTATATCAATCAAATCTAATAGTTAAAATAACAAGGCGATCAATTTGGTGTACAACTTCTCACTTTTCTGTTTATACTGATTATATACTGAAGAGAAAGCCACAAGCTTTAAACCTCGCCCTTGGTTCGCTACATATTCTTTTGGGTTCTTTTCATTTCATGTCCTGTGTTGCAGAATGTATCATGTTTGTAGTTTATCAATAAACTACAAACATGTATCACCACCCTTGATCAGTCTTTGTTTACATTTATTTCACAAATTGTTACCATGTTCATTGTAAAAAAAAAAAAATGTAAATAAAGCTTGGTCCAATTGTTTATAAAATAAAAATAAAGTATTAATAAAAATAGTAACCTTAAGGTTGGATGTTCGAGTTTTACCCAAGGTTAATTTTCGGCACTATTTGTTATGTTTTTGATATCATGATTGTGATAAACACAAAAATGATATTTTTAATTTTACTTCTAAAAATAAAATGACAACATTTGTTGTTAGCGCAGAGTCTTTCTCCATGTGTATTCTTTGTCCATAATTACACCACTGGTTGCTGCTTTCGTTGCAGCCTCTCTCATTTTTCCTCATGATAACCCTGTGATTCCGTAAAAGTTCACACCGACCGACCACTGTGAATGATCAATTTCCCTCTGTTAAACATCCCAGAGCAGTGTATTTATACCTCAAATTACGCGCCAATTCTGTTAAAATTCAGCCAACTTTGAATTTTCCATCATGATTCAGAAGTGTTTTTTGAGCTTTGTGTGTACTGCGTTCCATGATCTTTAAAGTAATATAAATGAGCTTTCTTTTTTATAAAACTAAACATAATAGGGTATTTTTTTAACTAGTGATACGCAGAATTGCAATTGTAGAAGTACTCTAAATTCACGAAAGGGAAAACAGGGAAAAAATCAAATTTTAGAAAAGTATTGAACTTATGATTAAATATATCTCTGGTCTTTCAATATTTTTTTATGCAACCAACTGCATTTCAAGGGAAATATGCATGACTATCCATACAAGAAGTCAAAAATTACTTACTGGCTATCATTTCTTTAAAAACGTGCATCGATCCAAGTGACCTCTAGACCTGTGGGAAAAACAGGGATTTGGCCATAACTCTTTAACGAAGCAAAATGTCCCACTGTAAGTTTCGCTCATATGATAGTCCACGGTGGGCTGAACCTACCCTCAAAATATTTGCATCTGTATACGGGACACCCTGTAGAGTTGATATTTGAGATCAGCTAAAATATTAAAAAAAAAAAATAAATAACACGCTTAGAAGTAATACTGGAACATCCTGTGTTGATTCTTACAGAGGAAGAACTGAAAGACCTGAAGGCCACAGTGTCAAAGTTGAAGGCCCGCATTGTTTGCCTGAACAAAATTCTCAAGGAAGCAGATGTGTCGGTTCCACTGGACTTGGAAATCCAACCATTCGACAGCAATTTCACACCACACTTGAGATATTCTCATAGAAAGAGAGGTTTGTTGTTATTGTTATGGGGTAAATAAATTAAATGTATATAGCAGTGTAAACGTTAGTAAAAATAAAATAATATCGTACTTATGTATCTTATATTTGCTATTATGTATTATAATTCTAAGTACCGTTTATTAAATTTGAGTATGAACATGAAACAGCCAGTGTGAAGGTGTACTTGTAATAAGATCAAGCAAAAGTGCAATACAAGTTCATTTGTGTTTCAGTTGATTTTCTCTTATTTTTCTGTTGATACTGATGAAATAAATGTTATTTGATGACATGAATATTCAGAACCATTAGCTGCTGATGAGATCAAATAAGCTCGAAACATCCGTACAGATATATTCTGAAATTCATGGACATCTAGTACAACTTTTTACATTTCTGTTTTATTGATATCTGTTTATACTGATTGAAAAATCTTTGTTTACCTTTTTTTTTTATTAAATGGCTTGTTAAAAGCCATAGGCAGTCCTATTATTACTCCACTTCAAATATGATTTTTTTGTTGTTGTCAAAAGCGGCATTGCTTATGTATGGTGTAAACTTTTATACACACACATACGCTATAACAATATTTTTATTCATACATTAAAATTTACTGTTTCTCTACCCTTCATCTTATTTATTCATATTTTTTGTTGTACAGCTCTGAATTGTCAGTCAACTCAGACTGAGCAAATGGCGCCATGTCAGTGTGAATCAAATGAGTCTCACAAAGAAACCCACGAGAAAGAAAACGAAGAGGAATGTGTTGGCAAGTTGATTTCGTTCACGAAGAAATTGAAACCACCTCTGCAAGAAATTCAAGACAATGGTCCAAAACTGAATGACAAAACTTTGAGAGTCCCTCCTCTTCTACCACAGATTTTTGTGGTTCCTGTATATCCAGCGCCACGTCCCGCTTTCACTCAGCTCACCTTTTCCAACAAGAGACCCATTTCTTCATATACGGACTTCAAGAAGATCTACACTCAGCAACAGGAGAAGCTAGCAAGCAAAACACGAAGGCGACGACAGAGGCAGAGCGGACTGCGCAAGAAATGCCTTTGTCAGACGGTGGTGCTTAAAAAACCGGATGGAACTCAGAAGAAGATAATAAAACTGTGTGGCAACAGAAGTTGCAGAAATAAAACCAAATTCAGGAAAATTCATGAAGCAGCGAAACAGCAACTAAGTGAACAGGCAAAGGCTGAGAAGGCAAAAAAAATAAACCAAGTTTCCTCCGTGGACAAAAACAGAGTTGAAGTGACCAATGAAACTGAACAGCATGCTCCAAACAATGCACATCCTATGCAAGTGTATCCTGAGAAAGACCTCATGGTTAATTTAGATGCAATAAATACAGGTGACGCAAAACCATTTGAAACTAAAGAAACGTGTGACAATAACACCAACAATTTTGAAAAAAAATCTCAAAATGGCTATGACACAGAAAATGCTGATTATGCATTTTCAAATCCTACACCCAATATGAGTAAAAAAGAGAAAAATTCTGAAAAATGTTACTATCCTTGCACAAATTATTTTAGCCCAATGGATGCTAGTAGTAGTTTTGTAGTAGATACCACTGACTTGAACTATGAGCACATGAAAGGAGAGCCCGAACTAAGAAATCATACACTTCATTCTAATATAAACTCCAAGTCTTATGATAGTAGCAAAACTACTCGTGTAGAACACAACGTTGGCAATCCCAACAATTTAATTTTGAGCATCAATCAGAAAGCTGCCCACCTCACAGAAAACAACTCAAACAAGAATATTGACACTCTAAGCGTGAATAATGTATCTCATAGCATCGATAGTCTCAATCAAAAGTCTTCTATGGAAACATGTGTCCCTCCGGTGTTAGAGTCCTTTACAAACAGGAACAAATTGAAGCAAACTGAAATAGCTGTAGATCATGTAGGAAGTGTTAATAATTCTCAATACGTTCATAACAAAAGCAAGAGAATAAATAGCAATAATGAAACAAATGATATTAGTAACAATGGAAGTGGCCAAGTCCATGTTGTTGATAGTAGCAACATGAGTAGCAATAGTGCTGTAGGATCCTATTCTATTAATAGCGTTATTTTCTCTAGTAAATCATACGCTAATGAAACAATGCATCAAATGCCACACTGTACGTCTAGCAAACACATCAATACTGACATGACATATAAAAACAATACCATGTTTCTCGATCAACGAGCCAAAAGTGATCAAAAAATTATACAAAGTAATGAAAAATGTAATTCTGTGCCCCTAAGTAAACAAGTTGTTCGTAAGAATTTGAATTTTTCTTTTGAAAATTTGGGTTCAAACGTCATGTCAAGTGAGCCCAGTGTAGAATTTGGTTACAATGTGTCTGGTGATACTACTGCACTTCATCCACTACTTGACAGCAACTACAATACAGTGGAGCCTCATCAACCACCTTTTTCTTATAAGAACAATAACGATTTTGTAGGCGACACATCTTATGTAGAATCATCTCAAAGCAAAAGCTCTTGTTATTTTGAGTCTCATCCAAATGCGTTACATTTTCCTTATGTACCTACTAATGACAAACACGTAGTATCAGCTACTAAACATTCTGAAGAAAATAAACGAAAAGGAACCTTGAAACAGAAACAAGAGACTATTAGCAACTCAAGCCATGACATTAGTCAAAATATTTTCGAAGTAAACAATAAAGAAAACTCGTTCGATTTTCTTTTTGGTAAACAAAACTCGTTGAACACACCGCAGAAGAGCAAACGCAAGAGTGACTCTTGTCTTATATCTGAGAAAACATTTCTACTGGACGAGATGAAATTTCACTCAGAATTCTCAAATGATTTGTTCTCTCTCCCTGGACAAGTAGGAGGCCAAAACTTGGAATGTGTGTCCCCCACCGCTGCTTTTCTTTTAACTTTTCCCGTGGTATCTTCCAAGCAAGCAGACCTCACCGATAATATTGAACCTGGCAATACAATCACGCCTATTGGGAATATTGAGTCTCTGTCTCAAGATTTGCCAGACTTCACTTTCAAGTCCAACATAAAAGGACTATTTGATCCCTTCTACCCGAGTTGTATTGGTACTGACACCAAGTTGAATTTTGACTTCAATGCTATGGATCATGTTAGAGAAGATCATCAGCTTAATAAAGCTAACTTTTCATCTTGTTCAGAAATAAATAACGTTGTTACTAGCATTCCATGGTCCTCTAATATTATCAACAATGATAATTCTATCAAGAAAAAAAATTCTGGTGATCTTGTCAGTGGTCTCAATTCTAACAAAGCGAAAGTGAAGTCTACACAGAGTATAGCAGCTTCTGAAAGTACAAACAGTAAATGTTCTCAAACATTATTTTCATATCCTCGAGGCTCCGATACTGTAAATAATAGCAAGACTCTAGTCAACTGGATGACATCTGCAGGAACACAGGACGATAAGAAACTCTCAGCCAAAGTCAACAACTCACAAGAACTTTTACCTCCCGTTGAAAATAGTTCTCTCTTCTTCCATAACAACCAACCTGCTGTTGCTAGCAGCTTTTCTGTAGCTTCCTTCTCTAATACAACTTCTTCCTCAAACTTTGTGTCAAAGTCAAGTAGTTTAACCAAACATGATGTACCAGTATGCTCAACATTTTGTTACTATGGAGACAGTAAGGTTGTTTCTCACGGTTTAGGAAAAGACAAAACTTATGAGCAGCAACCAATAAATTTTAATTCTAATATTGAAATTGGGCTATCATACAATCAAAATAAAAGTACAAGTCTGACACAATCTACTCACTCGTACAGAAGCAATAATATCAATGAAACATCCGGTAAATCTGATTCAAATGTATTCTGTAAGAATTATGTATCTACCACAAAGCAAGAAAACACCAGCCAAGGAAACATTAGCGTGGATACAACTAAATCATTGTTTCGTGTTTTTCCAGAAAATAAATTTGAAGTAAAAACCAATGGAAAGCCGTGTGACCAATTTGTACATTCACCTGTTCATCATTACTCTTCCAACCCAGTTAGTACGAATGTCACTTGCTCCACCTCATCAAGTTTCTTGTCAGTCAGCCAGTTAGTAGACCCTGGGAAATCTGATATCAAACATGCCTCTAACTTTGTCCACTCATACATAACAAAATCAAACGGTGTCAAAAAAGAGATGGGTGTTCATGTAGAAATGAAAGAACCAATGATATATGACAATAAATATAATAATTATAGTACAGAGGCTTTACTTTCTACACCTTCGAAACTTCAACATAATGTCTCAAAAGTAACATCTGACAGTCATCCCTACAGAACGGTTGAATCAAAAACGCGTTCTAAACGTAAGCGAAGTAATAGCAAAACTATGAATAAGATTAATCCTGTGAATTTCTCCAGTATATACAATGTTACATCTACAACTGCTTCCAACATTCTTTATAACACTGCTAGCTATGATCCTTACTTTATGGGAAGCACCAGCGCTGTTGAAAATTGGAATCACAACTCTTTGAGTAAGCCTAGTTACAACAGTCCTTATTCCTCTTTGGACACCACTACAAACAAGCAAAATTACTTTGGGTCTACAAGTCATGAAAACTACGTGCCTTTGGTTGGTCAAAATTACTTTACACCTACTACTTCAGTCAAGGTATCTCAGAACCAGATCCCTACATTTACTTGTTCATATCTTTCCAGTCAAAGTCATGTCACATCGTCTGGCTATATTCCACTGTCCCAGCATTCTTATAATAAGACCAAAGAAAATGTTTCTAGTAAGCACCAAAGTGTCATGAACTCAAGCTCATCTGGACCAAAGACAGGATCTACATCTGTCGGAACGCAAGTTATCACATCTAGTTTTCCTCAACTGTCGAATCCACTAGTGAAACCAGCCTCAACTGCTTCTCACTTCAGCATGAACTCAAGCTATAGAACAGAATCTTCCTTCAAGACAGTACAGACCACTTCAACTAACAATATGATGGCATCATCATGGAATATGTCTCCTCTCTCTTCCTCGTCTGGTTCCAAACTAACTGTTTCTTCCTTCATGCCAATTCACACCTCAACAAGTACTTCTAATACACTAATCAATTTCGGTTCAGTGCCATTCACATTGTCTTCCACTTCTTTAAATTTGAACTCAGACAAGACAAGTTGTCCACCGTTCAAATCTTCATTTATCTCGTCTTCATCATCTCTACCAATCAGTACTTTATGTTCTCCATCAACTCTTGTAACCTCCTCAAGTGCTATACATTTAAGCTCCAATCCAGTTCCCATCACACCAATTACCTGCACAAGTGTGACCCCATCTCCGTACAGTGCCGGTTCTCTGATAGTTTCTCACCTTCATTCATCTGGCCCAGAGCAAATAATGGAAAATTTGTACACACCTGCTTCAAGTACTTTCCATTCTTCTGTGTCAACCTCTCTGCCACCTGCTCCAAGACTGATTCTAGCGAGAACTCAGAATTCAAATAGATTCTGTACATCACTCAATACTTCAATTATCTCGTCCATATCGTATTCCTCACCCAATACTCTAACAACTTTATCTACAAAAACTGCATCTCTTAATACTCCAAAATCGTCATCAAGCTCATCATATGGAACAGTCAATACTCCAATATCGTCTGCAACTTTGTATTCCTCTACCAATATTCCAAATTTTTCATCCAATCTATCTGTATCACTCAATACTCCAATTTCTTCATCAGTTTTACCATATTCATCAATTAACACTTCAAAAATTTGTACCACTTCATCAAAATCATCTCTCAATACTGAAAAAACTTCACTCAGTGTATCAAATTCATCAATCAAAACCAAAACTTTATCTTATACATCAATTAATACCTCTAAAACCTCATCACTCCGAACTCCAATGATAACATCGTCTTTGTCACATGCATCTCATCATGTTCCAATAACGTCATATGCATCACTTGGTACTGCAACAACTTCAACAAGTCCATATTATACTTCTATAGGATCATCATGTCAAACATATGCTTCACCCAACCCTTCAATAGTTACTTCATGTAGTCCATCCTATATATCACTTCAAACTTCAATATCATCATCTTATGTACCCCAGGCCTCACATACTATTCCAACCACTTCATCCAATATATCATATGGTTCAATCCATACGCCAAGCAGTTCTGTCCTGTCATATACTTCCCTTAATCCGCCAAACACTTCTGGTCTGTCATATGCGCCAACAAATTCATCCAGTCTCTCATATACATCACTCAGCACCCCTCTCTCTTCAGCAAGTTTACCATATGCATCTTTTAACAATCCAATCATCACATCATCTATCTCATATGCCTCCCTTGATGCTCCAACAAATTCATCCAGATTTTCTTATCCACCAGTTGATAGTTCCTTGCCGTCTTCTAGTCTCTCCTCCACGCCTGTTGGAAATGTCCCCTACTCAAGCATGAGTCTCTACCCTCCTGTTACGTCCAGTGTGACAGACTTCAACCTGAGCACAATATTTCCAGAGATCAATATAAAGGTGAGAAATAATTACATTCTAGCTTTGTAAAGGGACCGTAGTCCAGAGATCTTGAGTTCGATTCTCGGTTGGGGGCAGAATATTCTACCTGAAAATTCTCTTCCCTCTGAATACTTAAGGCTAGTAATTCCGGCTCAACCCAGGTTAGGTGAAGTGAATGTGGGTAGCTAGTAAGATTCTCAGCGAATGAAGTAAGATTAAAAACCCCTGAAAATCTCAAATTAAGACTCAAATACAAATTTAGTTTTAAATTTTGGTACAAAAAAATAATGAAAAATGAACATAATATAATCATACAATTAATAAAAATCCACAAGAGGAGTCCCAATTATCACACACTGACATCTTTTAGATCTATTGTGACCGGTTGATTCTATTTGATTTAACGTTTGGTTCAGGAATCATTGGCTCCGTTCGCTGGGAATCATATTAGCGTCACCGAGCCTGAGTAGGGGCAGAATGCCAGCCTCACGTGTTATGAGTGAACAGAACTTTCTGTTCGAAAAGTCTGCCCCAACCGGGAATCGAACTCAGGATATCTGAACTACGGGCAGTAATCATAGGCGTTACGAAACTTTTCGTAATTTGGGGTGTCATAAATGTGTGCTTACAAGTGCTGCATCTATTATTGTAATTTAATTTAGATTAACTAATTTAGTACAATTATTCTTGTAACTAAAGCTTTTGACCGATTAGAAATAAATAATTGGTCGACACTAGATTTTAAAAAAAAAAAAAATGGTGTTAAAAATGCTTCCTTAGAACAATACTAAAAAATCTGGTGTTACACCACACGACTTTCCTTATCACACGAAAAGAACTCAAATTCCACCACTGGTGACCCAACAACAACATTTAGCTAAAAATGAATGTCAAATTCGTAATCAGCACCTTAAATCATTGGATTTGATAGGTCACAACCCCCATTTAGGGTGAATAATAAAAAGAAATAATAAAAAAGGCAATGTCTGAGTTCCACACATTTCGGCATGAGCTTTCCCCCTCACACTAAACTAACAAAAGCTTTACCCTGTTTCATTTGAATGTTCCAGCAGAACCAGTCACATAACAGAAGCGCTCAGATGTATGGCCAGCACAACAACTATCAGAGATCCATCAAGCCACGGAAGAGTTGAACGGAGTACAGAGTTCATCATTTGCGCGAAAATGCAATTAAAAACGGTTCTTTTACCTGTGAAGGGTTCAAAAAAATCCATCAATCACTTGTTGGGCAATTTGAAAAAATACGAGACAGGTACTTTTTCATCCAGTGCAGGTGGTTAAGTTGGGTTGTGTACCTTTTTTCATTGAGGGATTTTTCAATCGCCCAAGTGATCATTTTTTTCGAGCTTTATTGTTTTTTTTTTGAGCTTTATTGTTTATTTTTAGCTTTATTGTTTTTTTTAGCTTTATTGTTTTATTTTTTTAGTTTTGGCTTTATTGTTCGCCCATCTGATATGCAGCTATTATTACTTCCGAGAAATTTTAATATTAGAAATTGGAAGTATCATCATGGGGTGGCATCATCGTGAACGATGGTAGCCAGACAGTGGAGGAATGACTCAGCACTTCTACCACTGTCTTTACAAGGAGACTAATAATTGACAAGGGCCCCCAGAACCAAGCCAATGCTGGTCTACTCCCTGTTTATAGTCCCCCAGCCAGACTGCTGGTCTGGGATTGGAAGTATAGTGTTCGTTTTTGTAAAAAAAAAAAATATCTTTTTTCTCCGATTTCAATTTTTTTTCATATTTCTGGACATAACCTCCTGAGCAACTTTGGTTTTGTGTCGGTGTGTTAAAAATATTCCCTGTAACGCGCAAATTTCGGAAACTACTCTCCGGATTTTGATGAAATTTTGCACACATATAGGAGACGTTCTGTAGATGGTCTCATTTTTCATCAACTTTGCACTAGCGGTTCTGGGTGAAAGAGAACATGCGCCTGACCACTATATTTTTAACTTAAACGCTTATATCTAGTGAACGGTTCACCCGATTTTGATGAAATTTTGTATGTATATGCAAAATTGCATAGGTACTATAGTTTTACATAGGCTATTTATAATTATTTTTTTAATTTATTATAATTTAACTTTGATTTTCAATAAAATCCAATAAAAGGACAAAAAAATGAAAAAATTGAGGTCTTCAACTTGCCGATACATTTTTTTGTTTGTAAAATATAGAATGTAGGAAAAATAGAATTCTACCATTTAAAACAAATTTGAAAATCGGTTAAGCGGTTTTGGAGAAACAAGTGATTTATTAGAAAATCTCAAAATTGCCTAGTGTATACAATGTGAAACAATCACGAGAAAGTATTGTGTTCATAATTGGCAGTGTTTTTTCTTAGTCTAACATATATATATTTTTTAATTTGGCTTTAACGTCGCTTTCATTTGCATGGTCAATTGGTCATATCACGACGGGGGTGTTACTCTCCATTCGCAGGAAACTCACAACCCTGTTACCCCTATTAACCTCACCCAGCCTGAGTTAAGACGGAATGCCAGTATTACGAAGTATTCACCTCGCTGGACGTTGCTTAACTTCGATGATACTAAGAGAATCGGTGCATTGTTCGCGCCATCGACCCTTGCTATCTCTTTATTTCTTTATTTGCCAGCCTCCATGGCGCAACGGTTGTCACTACTGCCCGTAGTCCAGAGATACTGAGGTGGATTCCCGGTTGGGGCAGACTTTTCGTTCAGAAAATTCTGTTCCCTCTGAACCCGTCACCTCGCATTTCTGGCCCTACCCAAGCTGGGTGAGGTTAATGTGGCTAGCTGGTACGATTTCCCCGGCGAATGCAGGGTTGAACCCCACTCCCGAACGTTAAAACCAAATCAAAATTACTGGTCACAATAGATCTAATTGTGCCTACCTTGTGGAACCCGTTTATAATAATAACCCCTCTTTAACTTTTAGCTTGATATCAGGACGGTGCAATATATCGTCAGCTGGAAGGTAAAACTGACCATTTGCATTTGGACCATCTCCATTTGGTCATTGAAATCTCCACCAGTCTTTCAGGTAAAAATTGTTTTTTCGCTTTTTCCCGTGCATATGTTTGAATACTACCGAACTTTTGATTTTTAGCCAATAGTTAGGTCAATTTCCGACCAGAGAAACGAAAAATCGGAAAAATGACCAACTGTCACTTGGTCAGTTTTACCTTCTAGCCGACGATATATTTTTACTTTTATTACCTACTAGCGGGCTGTAGATGAGCCATATAGTATCAGACAAGAAATTCAGTTGAATTTTTATATTGTAAAAAGGCAATCTGTTTGCGAAATCAATAAATAATAATTATTACTAAATAATAGATGTGAAGCAAGTATGGTGTTTATTTATTAAATTCGGATAGAAAATGATTAGTTTAGAAAATTTGGTCAGAGGAAGAAAAAATATTTTCTCCCAAACATGATCAATTTTGAATTTCATTTCAAGAGAGAGAGAGAGAGAGAAAGAGAGAGAAAGAGAGAGAAAATATAATTATCTTAAGAAACTGCTCACATGACAGAGTTACCAAAAGGAAATCATGTTTTTCTATCACAGATAGGACAAAAAGACCACACACATATTCGCGGGTTAATATTATACTATTTTCTTTGTTGAGTAGTTAAGTACATAATTTGTTATATCAACCTAATCTTTTAAACATCAATACACAACTGTAATAACATCTTGTCTAGTCCATATATTTATTATTCACTCAATTATTGTACTTACAACGCAGCCTCCTTGGCGTAACGGTTGTGACTACTGCTCGTAGTCCAGAGATCCCGAGTTCGATCCCCGGTCGGAGCAGATTTTTCTAACAGAAAATTCTGTTCCCTCCGTACATGTGAGGCTGGTATTTCCGGCCCTACCCAGGCTGGGTGAGGTTAATGTGGGTAGCTGGTACGATTCCCAGCAAATGGAGGGTAAAACCCCCGTCCTAATCCAGGACGTTCAATCAAATAGAATCGTTGGCGTTAGGAAGGGCATCCAGCCGTAAAAATGTGCCAAAACCAACCAACGTACGTACCAAACGTAAAACCAACCAAAAACGTATCAGGTTGAACAACGTCGACCCTGCTCAAGCGGGATAAGACAGAGTAAAAGAAGAAGACAACGTTGCCCAGAAAAAACTCGAAGTAACTAAAAATTGACAGTAAAAAAATGTTTGCCTCATTAGGGGAACGGCTTTTATAAACTTGGGAACCCAGCGGCGATGACCTGATTATCAGTTCTCGTTCTGTTACTTATGTTAAGCAAAGTACAGCGAGGCGAGGACTTGGATGGGTGACCATTCTAATGCAAACCCTCGTCATGCTGGCCCCTCTCAGACTGTGTGAGGTTAGAGAAGCTGGTTTGTGAGTTTCCAGCGCATGGAGGGTGAAACCCCCGTGGTGATATGAGCTGCAGTTAAGCAACGCGACGCCGACTAAATAAAAAACTATAGGTAGGTGATTTATGCGTAGTAAAAGTACTTCATTAATCGCATTTTATAAATATTGATCAAAAAAATGAGAGAGAGAGAGAGTGAGGAAAAAAAACGCTTGCATACGAGTCTGCAACCATTGGGACATTTTCATCTTTACTATTCAAGGTCTAAAACTTAACTGACCAAATTTCGTATTGTGCGCATGACACATACTTTTTCTCTTCTCTCTTTTTATAATTTAATATTTCGTTACATAATTTCGTCACATAATTTTGGTTATGTGCCAGAGCAAAGACATGAAAATGTCAAAAATACTAAATAAAAAACAACATATTTACACAAATAAAGGAATACATCTTTTCTTTATTTGACACAATTGTAATGATATATTAACTATGTACAAACATTTGAGAACACAGTTTTCCTGGTCAACAAGTTATAATACGATGCTTCCTTGCCGGAATGCCGCGTTAAACAGGGAGAAGACCAGTGTCCCTTACAAGCCAGTCTAGCTTGCAGTCCCCCGGCAGAAGACATCACTCCCCAAGCAGTAGTCAACCTGGTTACAACAACAACAGCCAGCGTCGATGGCATGTTGAATACACCGGTTCCCTTCAGAACACCGAAGTTAAGCGACATCCAGCGAGGTTAAGACTTGGATGGGTGACCATTCAAATTCTAATTCTCGTGACGCTGGCTTTTCCCGGCCCCACTCAGGCTGGGTGAGGTCAATGTGAGTAGCAGGTTTGTGAGTTTCCTGCGAATGGAGGGTAAAACCCCCGTCGTGATATGACCATGGCAGTTGAAAGCGACGTTAAACCCCACTTAAAAAAAAAACAACAACAACAACAACAACATTATGATACAGGATTAAAGTGTAACAAAAGTCTGACATGCCCTCAAGTCGGAGCTTCACAGCGCACTATAGCCCGAGTGGAGGAATAGTTTCCATTTAGATAAAACACAGGCTCTAGTACATGGTTAAAGGCTAATCGAAGTGTTAACGAGAGATTCTTTCAGCCTAATGGAGAAATTAACCAATTTGTCCAGTGCTAGTTACGCACTGGTAAAATGTTGTATGCTCTAATATTACGAACTCTCTGATTGGTTGATTAAAAAACAGGACACAGAAAAATGGCTGTGAAGGAGATTCTAGAATCAGCTGTTTGAATTTCAATTTGACCTGAATGTTGATCCGACTAACATTGAAGGACTAGTAAAATTGTTTCAACCATGTATCGCAAGTTCAAATGTTAATGCTCGAGTATAAGCTTAATCGGTTAATTAATATAAACAACACTGAAGTAACGAAACGACAGTTTCGCTTGATTTGTGAAACCATTAATGGCCGGGTCGAAATGCGACTGGTAGGTCCCTGCTCTCATATACTAATGGAGTTTGTGACCACATAATAATAAGACTCTGAGGGTTAGGTGGTAGAAAATTCTGTGAGCATTAACCTCGCCTGGTTACCTTCCCCAAAAGAGTATTTTTATTACTATTATTACTTTACTATAAAAAAGCTCATTTAAATCTCATGGAAAATGCTCTTTTTGGATAGTGCATGACTGCACTGAGCCAGTCATTGGTAACCATGCAGAGTTTTTCAGCACAATCCGACTTGCGGTTATTGAGTTATAGCGTTTTAAACTTACATACAAACGAATCATTTTATAAGTTAAGTAATCATATTTGTGTTGATCACTTTCGTGATGTCACAAACATACATACAAACGAATCATTTTATAAGTTAAGTTATCATATTTGTGTTGATCACTTTCGTGATGTCACAAACATACATACAAACGAATCATTTTAATAAGTTAAGTTATCATATTTGTGTTGATCACTTTCGTGATGTCACAACTACTCAAACTCACTTCACTAAATTTACGCTGAAACCCGGACTTGAACCACCGACCTCCAGGTTACAAGTCCGCCGCCTTATCGATCAAGCTACCGAGGTCGGTGAATCATTTTATAAAATAAGATACAGGAGCAGGGACCGGCAATAGCTTCATTATTATTGTTCTGGGCTAAATAGCTTTACTTATAAAACTTTGCCCTTATAAGATTTTCTATTATTATTATTATTATTACAAGTCCGCCGCCTTATCGATCAAGCTACTGAGGTCGGTGAATCATTTTATAAAATAAGATACATGAGCAGGGACCGACCATAAGTCTGACGATGCTCTAGGGCCCCTCGCCTAGGGGCCGGAAGGGCGAGGGGATGAGGCCGCGGTTCCTGCAGGTGACGGCCCTCACCAGGCCGCGGCCCAGGATGTAGAAGTCCTCCAGGGCGGCCCCCAGGTTCAGCTCCAGGGCCCCGCCCCCGCCCACCCGGCGGGCCCTCAGCCTCTGCTCCACGGGCCCCTGACAACAGAGTAAGATAAAATTCACTTGTTATTTTTTAATTTATATAAATTAACATATATAAACATAAAACATATATAACATATAACACAGAACATATAAAAAATATTACCCCATTTAAAGAAATGCGTAAAGAGGCTTTGTCGATAATCGAAAGGTCCTAGGTTGGTGTATAGGAATTGAATTGAAACGAACGAATGAGTACGGAAAGAATAGTCGATTTTTATTGAGAATGATGTGAACAACTAGAAACGGTATTAAATAAATTTATTGGAAAAGATCGAATGCACTTTGGGCACTCGATGCAGAAGCTTTTATAGGAAAAGTTGAAAATTCGCTGGCCGAAACTTTTCATTCGTGAACTCCGTTCACGACATTACCAGCGGGCAATAAAAAACAACAAAAAAATTGAATCGAGTGCTCAAAAAAATGCACAAAAAAAAACATTGATAAATTCTGAAATATTGAGTACAATTAAATAAGTAGGTACATAACATAAACATGATAGATTCATATGTGCACAAAAAAAGCATAACAAAATAACATCGATAAATTCTTAAATATTAAGTACAATTAAATAAGTAGGTACATAACATAAACATGATAGATTCATATAAACCAAACCCAATAAAAAATAACAATAAGGTCCTGGCATGTATCAGCAGATATTTAAATTTCTTAAAACCCATTTTCAAATGGAAATAACCAGCTTACGGGTCGAGTGACAATATGTCCTAAAGAGTTTCGAACATCAACGTATCGAATCCTCTTATCTCTCCCCTCATGAAGTTTCACAACTACCCCGTAAGGCCAGTTTGTTCTCTTTTGCTTTACCTGGCGGATGAGTACCACATCTCCTAGGCAAGGTGAGAACTTGCTACATTTTTTACCTTTAAAGTTAATGTCGTTTCTTTCTCGGAGATAATTAATGTACTGTGACCTCCACTTAGACCAGAACATATCGAGGTATTTGTTACCCTTCTTCCATTCTTTCAGAAGAACATTAAAAGATGTATCATATTTTTTCTCTCTACAAGCAGAAGCATCCGGAAGCAGACCATCATGTTTTATTCCCAGAAAACAGTTTGGAGTCAGAATCATATCTTCTTCTCCAAAGTATCCTAGAGGTCTAGAGTTGATAGTCTGTTCTATTTCAGTCATCAATGTTTCTAACTGTCTGTTAGTCAGTGTCAGTTTTCCTAGTGTCTTACGTAGGCATTGTTTTGTGATACCTATTAATCGTTCATAACAGCCACCTGCCCACGGACTTAAACTAGGAGTGAACTTATATTGAATTTTATGTTCATTAAGCAAGTTGTGTAAGTTATTAGAGTCGTAAATAGCGTACATTGTCTTTTTGAACAAATGAAATTGTGTCGCATTGTCGGAAAGTATCTCCTGGCATCCTCCACGTCTGGCAATAAATCTACGGAATGCCAGGAGTAAGTCGGTTGTGTTTTGAGAGTCAGTAAGTTCAAAATGAACTGCCCTAACAGTCAAACAAGTAAAAATAATGCACCAAATCTTACGTGTTTTATTCCCCTCTTTCACATACAGAGGGCCAAAATAATCAATTCCAGTATAAGTAAAAGCTACGTTTTTATTTAATCGATATGCGGGATAACTAGAAAATTCAGGAGTCTGGTAAGGATTAACTCGGAATTTGGTACAAGTAGGACATTTGTGCAAGATACTTTTTACCTCAGTTCTACCACTAGGTATCCAGTATTCTAACCTAAGTTGAGATAAAGTTTGGTTCGTACCAAGATGAAAAACTTTTTTGTGTATATCGAGAGTAATAATTTTTGTCAAGTGATCTTTACGCGGAAGCAGAATCGGGAAAATATGTTTACCATCGATTTGAAGTTCTAGAAATCTACCTTTACAAACCAGAAGTCCGTCAACTAATTCTAAACACAAATTAACTGCTAGAGAATTCTTTTTGTTTTGTTTTAAAGAATTAAAAGTATCAGAAAAATATTTCTCTTGTAGGTATTTTAACCATTTTTGTTTACTATGAGCAAATTCGTCGGAAGTAATAGGACCACGAGCATTTATGTTACGCTTAGTAAGAACTGATACAGCCTTTAAAACATAGGCGGTAACATTAACCAATTTATTGAAAGATTGAAATTTGTTTTCATCAATAGGTACCGGTTTTGTGACGGGGATTATATTTACAACAGTTGTTATAAGTTCTACATCATTTTCTTCTTCCGGCCAACTATCTAAATTATAATGAGGCCAACATTCGAATGGCTGGTTAAGCCAACGGGGTCCATTCCACCACATGGAATTATTTTTAAGAATTTCAGCGCTTTGCGATCGACAAGCAATATCCGCGGGATTTGAATCGGTAGGTACGTATTTGAAATTTAATTGCATTGTATTCGTACGAATTTCTTTCACACGATTTTGTACAAATGTCGGTAGTACTTTTTTAGAGTTTACCCAGTGCAAGACGCATTGATTATCACACCAAAGGTACGATTTAGCTATTTTTATGCCTAATGATTTCTTAACAAATTCCATACTACGATAAGTAATTAGCATACCTAGGAGCTCACATCTCGGCAGTGAAACTTCTTTTATCGGACAAAGACGTACTTTCGAAAAAACTAATTTTGTATCTGTTTTTGAATTTGATTGACACCTCAAATATACAACTGCTGAATAAGCTTTTTGACACGCGTCAGAAAAACCATGTAACTCATATACAGTTTCATTATTAATTTCAGTCAGTACGCGAGGTAACCTATAAGTAGGTATGAGTTTGATGTCATTTAATACCTTATTGAAAGTACTTTTTTCCTCACTGCCTAGCTCTACGTCCCAATCTTTACTAAACTTCCAAGACTCTTGTATAAGTAATTTTAAAGGTACAAGGGCTGGACTCCACAGACCCATGACGTCATAAATTGAACCATAGAAACTTAGTAAAATACGTTTAGTAATTATGTTATTGTTAGGATATTTAAATGTGTCTCTTACATAAATCATGTCAGTCTCAATGTTCCATTCGATACCTAGTACCTTCTGTACACGTGAGTCACTTTTTATGTCAGGAGGTAGATAGTCATAATCAGTACCAACATAATTAGTTGACCATGAACGTAAATTCATAGAAGCTTCGGAAAATATTTCCCGAGATCTCTGTATAAATTCCACTACGTCACAACCATTGTTCAGTGTAGTAACTAAATTGTCAACGTAAATGTCGCGAGATAGTAATTCTACGTACCTATCTTTGTCGTACTTTGCAAGATGTGTATCTAAAACACCGGCAAGTAAGAATGGAGAGGAAACTACTCCGAAAGGTATACGGCAATGTCGATAAACAACTAAATTCTCATATGAAAGAGGTAGGTCAGGATTTTTTAGAAATAAAATTCTGGTGAAGTCGCGATCTTCTATTTGTAAACCTACGTTGAGAAATGCCTTCTCTATGTCAGCGATAAGTCCATATTTATTTAGTCGAAAGCGTAATAACATACCACATAGATTTTCTAATAAAACAGGTCCACGGTAGAGTAAGTCATTTAAACTTGGTTTCTTTCTATCCTGTCTGGCAGATGCGTCCATCACAAACCGAATTTTCGTTGTTGTCTGAGGGTCGGTTTTCACGACTGCGTGAAACGGTAGGTAATGGCAATTTTCAGTAGGTTCGTTTTCTATTTGTTCAAGAACACCAGTTTTTAACTGTTCGTCAAAGGTTTTTTTACAAGCTTGAAGTACACCGTCAGTCTTATGGCGTTTGATAACTGAACTTAGTCTACCGTAAGCTAAACCGAAATTAGTTTGTACGTCACGTGAGTCATCTTTCCATGGAAATTGAACAAAATACCTATCTTCCTCGAACTTAACCTTTCGTTGAAAATCTACCAGAGCTTTGTCGTCATCATTTTGGTATGGGCAGTCACGTATAGCTAATGTGTCAAGATCCCAAAAGCTACGTAAGTCTTGTAAATGCTGTGCGGGTTCATCTACTTGAATAAATAATGAAGTGTCAGAGTCAAGAGAAGTGTCACAGTCCGATGCGTACGCAAGTTTACCACTTATCAGATATCCAAAAACCGAATTTAATAAGTATAGGTTTTCTAGTACCTGTACTTTCTCACCTAACAGGAATTGGGTATAATAATCATTACCAATCAGTAAGTCAAATTCTTGGTCATCACCGGAGTAATGATTTATGTCTGCTAGAGTGTAGGTTTCGCCGATCCTTTTCAATAGGTCCAAGTCGTCACCTGACTGTCGCATACGTCCCACTAAAGTCGGTACAACGCTAACATCGATATTGTATGAGTTGCCGTCCTTGTCGTATAACATGATGGTCGCTCCGTGTACTGTCATGCTCTTGGGGTGTTTTTCAGTGAAAGTAAAGACGTTAACATTTTTAGAATATTTATTTTTGATACCTAACCTGTCGAAAAGTCTCTGAGTTATGTAACTTGCCGTGGCACCACTATCCAAAATGGCTCTAATCATACATCCCGTTTTTGGCACAGGATTTAATATATAGATACTTGCTGTCTGTAGGAAAACTTTAGACTTTACATTATTGTACAGATTTGTTTCGCTACCATCATTACTACTTAATAATTTCGAATCAGAATAGGAGACTGAAACACACTGATTGGAATTTGATTTTCCGGCAGTTTTATGACCAGTTACATTTTTAAACTGAAATTGCTTAGGACAAATAGCACTGTTATGATGGCCTCTCTGTTGGCAGTATCTACACCTGAAATGTTTCTTGGTACAATGTGAAAACAAATGTTTATCAGAGAGACATAAGAAACAACACCCTGACATACGTTCACGCCTATCTTCATAAGTTGAATATTTGTCACAGTCATAACTTTTGTGATCGATACTTTTGCAAAAAACACAGTGTTGTGTATACTGTTTTACGTTATTGTTATCGTTTGAGTGAGACACTAAAGTAGAGGATGTAAAGATATTGGGTTTTTTATCCTTACCATAATGATATAACTTGCCATTATTAGGACCATGATAATTATTAGGACCATTATAACTACGGTAATCCTTGCGTTTATGTGAAAAATCAGAATCAATTTCGTTTTTTAAAGAGGATAAAGTTCTATGCATGATTAAATCGCTATTCATAATGTCACGAATATTTCTTATTGTCATTGTTACGCCATGATTATTTACCAATTTTTCTTGAAGTTTAGGTGACAATTTTTGAAACGTATTGTTAATTAAAATAGGATTTTCCAAGTTACAGTTTTGATTTTCAAGCAATTTAAAACGAATCTCAAGTTCTAGGTAGAAGTTATGCATATCTGAAATTTTATCTGATTCTGGTTTTAAATTTGTAATTTCGTTATAAATCCTAACGGTCGTTATCTGAGGTATATCATAGTGCTCCCTTAGAATTTGAATAGCCACATGATAATTACTGTCGGTGAGACGAACAGAAGTCAGCAATTTTGCTGCTTTTCCTGACAAAATTGATTTCAAATATGTAAGCTTTTGAATATTACTTAAATCATTTCTACCATGAATGGTACAGTTAAAAATGTCCCAGAATTCTTGAAACTCTTGTAAATTATAGCCTGAGAAAGTTTTTAAATTTATTTTTGGTAAATTACCTAGCTGTCCTACTCCTACACTTCCTTCGGGTTTAGAAAGGATTACAACCTGATTAGGATTCAATGCAGCTCGAATATCTGAAGGACGATCACAGGCGGCCGAGGGACGATTACAGGTGGGCGACGGACGATCATAGGCGGGCGACGGACGATCATAGGCGGGCGACGGACGATCATAGGCGGGCGACGGACGATCATAGGCGGGCGACGGACGATCATAGGCGGGCGACGGACGATCATAGGTGGGCGACGGACGATCATGGACGAGTGACGGACGATCATAGGCGGGCGACGGACGATCATAGGCGGGCGACGGACGATCATAGGTGGGCGACGGACGATCATGGACGAGTGACGGACGATCATAGGCGGGCGACGGACGATCATAGGCGGGCGACGGACGATCATAGGCGGGCGACGGACGATCATAGGTGGGCGACGGACGATCATAGGTGGGCGACGGATGATCAGAGGCGGGCGACGGACGATCAGTGGTGGGCGACGGGCGATCAGTGGTGGGCGAAGGACGATCAAAGGAGGGCGAAGGACGATCAGAGGAGGGCGAAGGACGATCAGTGGTGGGCGACGGACGATCAGAGGTGGGCGAAGGACGATCAGAGGTGGGCGAAGGACGATCAGAGGTGGGCGACGGGCGATCAAGGTGGTGTAGTGGCTCAGGTGATGAATGACGACTCTGGAACGGTGATCCGTCGCAACTCTCAACAGTGTGTAACGACGAATCATCATTTGGACACCGGAAACTTGGGGCTGCAATCGTCAACTGCTGGAACATGATGATACTCTTTAAGTCAACTTCTTTCTTCGCATTGATTTGAAACTCCTTCAGCTTGAATTCCAATTCCTCTTTCTGCAATCGGAATTCACGCTCCTCGTGACGGTCTATGAGAAGTTGTTCTTTTTCTTCTCGTTTCTCGTACTGCTCGATGGATGCATTGAGATTCGAAATAAGCTGTTTGAGTGAAATGCTGTCTTCCAAATCGATATCCTTTACATATATTTTAAAGGTATCCTCGTCTGGGGCGGCTTCTTCTAGGGCCTCTAGCTTATGTTCGAATTCGGTTATGGATTTTTCAGCTGCTTGGACATGCGATTTTAATTGAAAGACGTTGTTAGCAGATATTTCTGTCTTCAATAACTCTCCTAATTCTTTCTTCTGCAGGTTTAACTGTATTATGGCTTGTTTATAAGACCTCTTTATAGACATCGGTACTGCCATCTTGCTGGCAGACCAACCCAGGAACCACGGACTCTGCTACCATAAAAAAACTTGTGTCGATAATCGAAAGGTCCTAGGTTGGTGTATAGGAATTGAATTGAAACGAACGAATGAGTACGGAAAGAATAGTCGATTTTTATTGAGAATGATGTGAACAACTAGAAACGGTATTAAATAAATTTATTGGAAAAGATCGAATGCACTTTGGGCACTCGATGCAGAAGCTTTTATAGGAAAAGTTGAAAATTCGCTGGCCGAAACTTTTCATTCGTGAACTCCGTTCACGACAGGCTTTATCTTTTCCCCTGTAATATTTTTTAATTTCAAAATCCTGTTACCTGTTTACGTAATTGCATATAATATGCGTGAAAACAGAGATGAAAAAAAAAAAAAAAAAAAAAAAAATTGGGTTAAGCATCGCTTTAAACTGCATGGTCATATCACGACGGGGGTGCTAACCTCCATTAGCAGGAAACTCGCAAATCTGCTACCCACATTAACCAAACCCAGCCTGGGTTGGTCCAGAATGCCAAAGTCCATCATGAAGTTTTCACCTCGCTGGACGTTGCTGAACTTCGGTGATCCTACGAGAACCGGTGTATTCAACCCGCCATCGACGCTAGCAAGTTATTTTTTGTTTTTTATTAGTATTATTATTTGATAATATGTACAGTCCAAATAATGATTACAAAGGAAAAAGAATGGAAAATATAAACAATAAAAATCTGGTGTAAACATCACACGACTTTCCTTATCCTCCAAAAAGAAGTCGAATTCCGCCACTTTTGACTCAACGGTAACGGATAGTTAAAAATCAGTGCCAAATTCGTAATCAGCACCTTAAAATCATTGGATTTGATATGTCGCAACCCCCATCTAGGGTAAATAATAAAAAAGTTAGTCCAAGCGGGTCCCCCCAAAATACCGGTAAATTGGGGCCGGGTTCCAAAAAGTTCAAGATATCAAAAAAAATGATGAGGATACACCCCTATTTAATCCGAGAAAATGTTGTTCGCTAACTTTTTTTGTATCTTTAACCAATTCAAAGAAGCGGCGGTTGCGGCCAATATTTGCGGCCCTGCGGCCGCATCTTGCGTCCGATTTCAACCAAAAGTTTCGTGGTTCGTTTGGTGTATAAAACTAATTTGCATACCAAATTTCAAGTCTATAGCTCTTACCGTTCTCGAGATATCCTGTTTAACACACACACACACACAGACAGACGCACGGACCAATGGCTGAAAACAACTTTTTTGGTATCCTGAGGCTATGATTCGTCCAGAAATGTGAAAAACTGGGTAGGTCAAATTTTCGACGAATACAATACTTTCCTTATTATAGGATAAGGAAAGTAAAAATGAAACAAATAGATAAATATATACACACATATGAGGGCTCTAGTATCAAAACCGGCTCTCTCCACTTTTTCTAATTTTACAGGATGGGCAAAAAACATATTGAACGATTTATAAAGGGTGGTGCGGAAGAGAATGCCGTTGGCATTAGCACCGCCCTTGATCAAGTTTTGTTTTGTTAATTTTAATTTCTATGTATGTATAATTATATTCTATGTTATTTGTAAATAAAACTTGATCCAACATGTTTAATAATAATAATAATATCGCTTTATTTATACTGCCCGAATAGGACAGTTAAAGTCCCATTATTCCAACAGTAAGCTCAAGACACATTATTATGTGGTAAAATTCCCAAATGGGAGGATAACTTGTCATGTCCCGGCTGGGTTTCGAACCCACGACTTCTGGAATCTCTGGATTCACAGAGATTCCAGAAAAGGCGGCTTACCACTGAGCTACCGAGACAGACAATAATAAGCCTTTAATCAATTTATTTGATTGTGGAGAGAGAGCAGTTTGAAAATGAACGCATATTTTACAACAGAATTACTATGGAAGAGAGTAGGTTTTGAGATGTAATTTTTTTTTTCAGTCTATGCGACTTTAGAAAAAGATTCCAGGGGTACCACAACCTCATTTTCAATTTTTTTTGGAGAGAGCCGGTTTTGATACCAGACCCCTCATATGTCCTGACTAAAGAATCTCTTTCACCCAACCCTTACGTCGTCGTTTAAGTAAGGGTTCTACTTCGCTTTCAACAGTATGATTGATCATATAATATAACCCCAAAAACACCACTTCGTGTTTACAAAAAGAAGAACGTCCACTCAAAAGAATGAGTAATAAAGCTAAAAATAAATGATAAACATCAAAATGAGATCACCTTTTTTACCCCCTCGCTTTTTATTTCTCTGCACTCCTATCTGCATTTGCTCGTTTTCAGTTTTTTTTTTTTAATACTTTTTCATCATTTATTTTTTTTAAACATATAACAATTAAGAAGAACAGAAACAGAACTTAAATAAAATAATATTATATACATAGATAAAATTCTTAAAATTGTTTTTTTGTTATTTAAATTGCAGTAGAAGAGACCCGAAGTGCGTAAGCATGTGTTGGGTCTCTTATAGATAGTAAAAATATAAATTATTATGTAATTTGAGTTTAAAAATATTTATAATTAAAAATTTATTTTCCATATTATTTAATAATAGGTAATCAATAGTAATTCTAGTTTTATTCTTGCTGTTTTTTCCCTTATAATGATTTATTTGATGGTATTTATTATTTTATTTTTGATGTTTGCGCTTTTTAACCATTCCCTTATTCTTAATCTAACAAGTTTAGGATCTGATAATATTTTTATTTCTTCTGGGATGACATTGTATATTTTAATGCCTATGTAAGAAAAATGTTTTCTTATCAGTGATGTATGTATGTTTGTTAGTGAAGCTTGTCCTGTTTGTCTTGTATTGTAATTAGTCTGTCGAAAAGTCCACATTTCTCGCTTTTTTAATGAAAAAAAGCAAGATTTATAAATGTATATGTCTTGTATGGTTGGTACGTCAAAAGTTTAGTATAAATCGTCGGAATGAAAATATCTGTCTTTGTTTAGTATAATTCTTAAAAGTATGTTGAGTGTCCTGTTAAGTGGTGTCAGTAAGTTCTGGTATGCTCCGCCCTATGCAACTATACAGTATTGCACTAGCGACTGCACTAGTGCTAAGTATATTTCTCGTAAAAGAGATCTGATGCAGATTCTTTTCAAATTATGAAAAACGTACATGAGGTGACGGAGTTTGTTTTTTAATTGTATAATGTGGTCTGTCCATTTCAAATGTTGGTCTATCGTGATTCCCAAGTATCGTGTCTTAGTTAGTCTTTGTAAATTTATTGTAGAGTTAGTGCTGTCTTTAATTTGAAGTGATGATGTCTGTGGTTGTCCTCTATTGTCAATTGAAAAAGTCATGTAATTTGTCTTGTCAAAATTTATCTTCAAGGACATATGGGAATACCATTTGCCTATATTTGTTAAGTCAGTAGTTGCTATGTCATGAGTCTCCTCCCACGTGTCTGAACTGTAACAAATGACTGCATCATCAGCATAGCAGAAGACTTGGCCTTGACTTATACCTGGTAAATTATTTATAAAACAGTTAAAAAGACAAGGCCCAAGACAACTTCCTTGAATCATTGAAAAAGGTTCACAATTTGTTACATTCGACAAGTGGGAGTTTAGTCTTACTTGTTGAGTCCTGTTTGTCAAGTATGAAGTAAACCAGGTCAGTACTGTGTCTTTTAGTCCAATGTTATATAGTTCTTGTATTAGTTTAGAGTGTTTTATTGAGTAGTAGGCTTTAGAAATGTCTAAAAATACAGATAGAACTTTCTTCTTTTGGTGTAAGTTTTTGTATAGGTATGTAGTCAAGTCAAGAAGGGCGTCCTCTGTTCCTATAGTTTTCCTAAAGCCGTACTGTTTATTTGTAAGTATATTGTTAGTTTGTAAGTAATTGTCAAGTCTTGTTTTTATGATTTTTTCAAGAATTTTACTGAAGATTGTAAGGAGTGATATAGGTCTGTAATTAGTTAGTAGTTTTTTGTTTCCTTTTTTATGTATTGGTATTATAATACTATTTTTGTAGCAGTCAGGAAATCTTTCTTTATCTTTCTTTATCCTTTCTAGAGGTCATCCCAAGAGAACACCTTTTTTACCCCCTCACTTTTTATTTCTCTGCACTCCTATCTGCATTTGCTCGTTTTCAGTTATCTGTCTTTATCCTTTCTAGAGGTCATCCCAAGAGAACACCTTTTTTACCCCCTCGCTTTTTATTTCTCTGCACTCCTATCTGCATTTGCTCGTTTTCAGTTATCTGTCTTTATCCTTTCTAGAGGTCATCCCAAGAGAACACCTTTTTTACCCCCTCGCTTTTTATTTCTCTGCACTCCTATCTGCATTTGCTCGTTTTCAGTTATCTTTCTTTATCCTTTCTAGAGATCATCCCAATCTTGATTTCTCTTTAAATTTACTAGTTGAACGGCAGTAAAAAATGGCGGTAGGAGTATGATCTTGATTGAATTGAATCGAGGAAATTACACCGCGACCGCCAGTTTTTATTTCCGGAAATTTCCGGCAAGTTTCCGGAATGGCATGGATGTAAAGGTAAAGTGTCCGGAAGTCATGCGAAAGGGATTCCGGGCACAACTATCTTTTAAAAATAAAATAAGTTTAGGTTAGGTTGTGTTGGGTCAGGTTAGTTTAGTTTAGGTTGGGTTAGTTTAGTTTGGGTTGGGTCAGTTTAGTTTTGGTTAGGTTAGGTTAGCTTAGTTTAGTTTAGTGTAGGTTAGGTTATTTTAGTTTGGGTCAGGTTAGTTTAGTTTAGGTTGGTTTAGTTTAGGTAAGGTTAGTTTAGTTTAGTGTAGGTTAGTAGGTTAGGTTATACTCCGTGCTGGTCAACCTGAGCGGCGAGCTGTTGGTTACGTCGCCTTACCGATCAAGCTACCGAGGTCGATAAAAAAAATGTTGGCTCTGGGGATCGAACTCAAGACCTTGCGCATGTGGTGAGTGTCTCACTATGAAGCTAATCGTGCGCGTGGGCGGGACACGAACCCACGCAGACCCACGCTACCTGGCTGTGTCTCACCTGTACAGTGTCCGGCTTGGTCACCACTCCTATCTCCAGGCCTCCGTACACATCGTACAGGAACAGGAATAGGTCCCCGTAACTCTCCTGAAAATAAATACATTAAACCTTTATTACAGTTATATTTTTAGCATTTTATTATAATTTATTTTATGTGTGCTATGATGTAAAATAAAATGTACAGAAATGAAATTAATAATACCAGGTGGTAGATAAAGGTAACTGATACATCTTCAGGACTAGTGCGATAAAATAAAAATAAAGAAAAAAATCAGGTTCATAGAAACTATATAATAGATTAGATACAAAAGGAGATTAGAAAATAGAGTTAACCAGATATTTATAATGGAACCACGATTCTCCAGGCTACCCTGGAACGCGTCTAACAAGAAATAAATATATTAAACGAGGTTAATGCTCAAAGCATTTTCTACCACCTTACCCTCAGAGTTTTACTATCATGTGGTCACATACTCAAAAATAATGAGGAAAATTTCAAGCACTGGGTGGGTCCGAACCAACGGACCCCTACGCTACCTGAATGACCAGACTAGCGCCTTTGTTAGAACGCCGTTAAATATGAGAAAAACGAAGGTAATTCTCTGAGACGGGGTCAATGGCACGGTGAATATACCAGTTTTCGTTCCATCATTGAAGTTAAGTAACGTTCAGCGAGACTAGGACTTGGATGGGTGAACATTCAAATTTGAATCCTCGTGATGTTAGCTATTCTCGGCCCTACTTAGGCTAATTTGAGTAGCTGGTTTTTCAGTTTGAAGCGAATGAAGGGTAAAACCCCCGTCAATATACATACGTCTTAAGCTAACTTTATAAAATACTTATTGTACATAACTAATATAAGATACTTATTGTACATACCTAGTATAAGATACTTACTGTACATACCTAGTATAAGTTACTTATTGTACATACCTAGTATAAGATACTTATTGTACATACCTAGTATAAGTTACTTATTGTACATACCTAATATAAGATACTTATTGTGTACATACCTAGTATAAGATACTTATTGTACATACCTAGTATAAAATACTTATTGTACATACCTAGTATAAAATACTTATTGTACAAATGAAGTTTTCAAATTACGAAAAGAGAGATTACCCACCTGCAGGAGAGTCACATACGCCTCGATGGGGTTGAAATCCACCACGGGCATCTGCTTGAGTTTGACCTCTGGCCCGCCCGCGGCGCACACTTTGGACACGGCTGATCGGTTCACACTGATCAGGAAGTCGAAATCAGCTCGCGGGAACTCGAATATGGGCTGGGGGGGGGGGGGGGGGGGGGGGGGGTTAATATAATTAAGATTTCTTTGTGGTGAAGCACAAGGCCTTCAGATTTTTTAATAATAATAATAACACTCTAAAGGGGAAGACCAAGACTGAGATGGCAAGACCAGGTGCTGGGTGATTTGAGGACAATGCAAGTGACTGGATGGGGGAACCAGGTTCAGGACCGTATTGTATGGAGGCGCATTGTAGAGGAGGCCAAAGCCCACCCCGGGCTGTAGCGCCTATTGATTGAATAATAACACTCTATAGTGGAAGGTAACCAGCAGGCGAGGTTAATGCTCAAAGCATTTCTACCACCTAACCCTCAGAGTCTTTATTATTATGTGGTCACAAACTCAAATAAATGCGAAAAAATTCATGCACTAGGTGGGATTCGAACCAACAGATCCCTAAGCAGACTAGCGCGTCAACCATTTGACTACCAGTGCACTTTTTTTGTGAGTAGCGAAGATTTACTAAGAGCATCCTTCACTTTTCAAATTGTGTAACAATATACTCTGGTAATACTGGTAATCATTGTAAACCTTGGATTTGAGGTAGTCCCAAAGGAAAAATTCTGGGGTGAAACGACATGACTTTCCTTATCACTAATTTCGCCATTGGTGAAAAAAATCAATGTCAAAATCGTAATCAGCACTTCAAAATCATTGGATTTGATATCCAATGATTCCCCCATCTAGAATGAATAATAAAAAAGTTAGTCTAAGCGGAACCTCAAAAATACCGGTAAATAGGGACCGGATTCCAAAAATTACAAGGAATCAAAAAAATGATCTGAGCTATCTAAAACTTCCTATTAGCTCTTTCAAATGAACCCCCCCCCTAACAAACCCCTGCTGCGCATGCGCCCCTACCAAATTGACCCGTCTCCCGCGCTCCACTCTGTACAAGTAACAGCTCATTTTTCCTCACGAGGTATGAGTACACCCCGAACATCCAAGTAGAGAGCAGAAAAATTCCTGCCCCGCTGTGGACCGCACCCAGGAAACCATGCGTGCAATTTGAAAAAAAAAAAAACATTTCAAAGACTTGGCATGATCATGATAATTTCCAAGCCAATCCAAGATCTAGATGCGTTACAGTTATTGCTGGGGATTATGGCTGTGGGTAGTAATACTTGCAGCCTCATCTCCAGTGTACAGTAGACATATATGTTTTTTTAAAAATGCCTAGAGCGCTAACTCACTCGGCCACTGTGACAACGATTAATATTATAATTATTATTCTATACGGGGGGTTTCTGAAATATGTGCTAAGTGTATATTATGCAACCTAATAGAGCTAGGTCGACCTAGAGTGTCATTGCTCAATTTAATTTACCTTGAGACTCTGGCCTGGAAGTGTTACCTTGAGACTCTGGCCTGGAAGTGTTACCTTGAGACTCTGGCCTGGAAGTGTTACCTTGAGACTCTGGCCTGGAAGTGTTACCTTGAGACTCTGGCCTGGAAGTGTTACCTTGAGACTCTGGCCTGGAAGTGTTACCTTGAGACTCTGGCCGCGCAGCAGGTTGGACTCGGCAAGACGCAGAGAGGCGCGCGCCAGGGCGACAGTGCGCACCAGGGTGGCGAGATCAGGCGCCTCCCGGCTCCACAGCTGAGCGGAGGGGTCCCAAGGTGTGAGCAGCACGAGGGCGGGCAACGTTCCCCGGTCGTTGCGCATGCGCGCTTCCACGTGCAGAATCTCGTTGCCTGGCAACCAACAGCAATATTATTTTCATGGCGTAATATATATTGATTAAAATCAAAATCGAATAAGTATTTAGACATGACAGGATCCTAGGCGTTATTTTAAAAGAATTTCTGGATTTCAGGAAAACAAAGTTTGAATCTCGCGAGGTCCATTTTTTCCGAAGATGAGTGCTTCACAGTCGTTCTTATTTCGTAGCCATGAAACAGGAGCTACTGTAGACGCTTGTGGTCTGTGTTGTAGCCTGCCCATCCCGTAGTATTCCTCCCCTCTTATGGGCGAGAAATGACTCAGTACATCCCTTTTAGGAGCTGGGTCAACACGAGTGCACCGGAAGGTATCCCCTACAAACAACTGTAACCAATTTTTTTTTTGTAACCAAACATTCTTTGTCGGTTTGGGTGTTTGAACCTGGGAACTTCCGCATGGCAAGCGCGTATCTTACCACTGAGCTATTCGTGCACTTACTAGGATATAATCCTTCAACACTGGCAATCTTGCTCTAGCGATGGCATGCTCGACTTGCACTCTAGAGGACCTGTGTTGAAGACAATCTAACCTCACTTGAGATAACAGAATTTTTACTTTTATTATTTTTTAATATAAAGGTTTTCTTGACAAAAAAAATAATAGATTATTACAATACATATAAGTAATGAAGTAGGAACAAAATCATGGATCAAAATAATGTCTACTGGAACCACCAGGCGAGTTGAATGCGCAAAACATTTTCTACCACCTAAACTTATTATTATGTGGTCAGTGGTCACCTACTCAAATTAATCATGAGAAAATAATGTAGGTGGGATTCGAACCAATGGATTCCTATAATACCTGGATTACTGCGTTAAGCAACTAAGATGCACTGGTAGTCAAGTGGTTAACGCGCTAGTCAGGTAGTCCAGATAGCGTAGGAACCCGTTGGTTCGAATCCCACCCAGTGCATGAATTTTCCCTCATTTATTTTGAGTTTGTGACCATTAGCATTAACCTCGCCTGGTGGTTACCTTCCACTAAAAAGAATTATTATTTGACTACCAATGCAACGCACCAAGATAACCTAAATGAACTTAAGATAATTGCTGTGGAGTAGGATTGTGGGTACAGTAATCTAACTCTTTTAATCCCCAAATCTCCACTTCAATCGTCACACAATGCATTTCTGAATGGTTATTGCATTCAAATTAACCCATCAGAGTGCGTTGTGTGACTGTTAAGAGAGGAGTGAGTTTCTGGAACGGGACACTGGTCTCCAGTGTAGGAATAAATGTAACAAAGAAGAAGAATTTAAACGAACACAATCTTACCTAGCTTTTTTTTTTTTTTTTTTGGGTGGGGATGCCCGGGAGGTAAAATCCTCTCTTACTCCCAACATTAAAACTCCCACTCTTATTGGAGTGTCCTAGCTTGAGATAACCAAACTTACTCACGAGAGAGCTCGCCGCTCAGCACGGGGTCTCAAATAACCAAACTGAACTCAACCAAACCCAACGTAACCTAACCTAACCTATCCCAACGTAACCTAACCTAACCCAACCCAACGTAACCTAACCTAACCTAACCCAACGTAACCTAACCTAACCCAACCCAACGTAACCCAACCCTATAGGAAATGCTTTGAGCATTAACCTCGCCTGGTGGTTACCTTCCACTGAAGAGTATTATTATTATAACTCAACCTAACGTAACCTAACCCAACCCAACTCAACGTAAAGTAACGTAACCTAACCCAACCAATTTAGCATTAAAAAAAAAAAAAAAAAAATTAAACCGTTCTCTAGATATTTCGAGTGGCTCCTTTTTTTTGCGAACCCTGTATAACATTATCTTCTATATTTATTACAAGCGGACTGTGGCCCGCTTTGCGGGCCGAGGCATGGCCGTGAAAGCAAAAAATCCTTTTTCGCCATTGGCAGGTGTTGTAGTGGGAATTTCGAAAAATCCCGTCTTATTGCACATCTAGACTATAAGACAAAGCTACCTACCAAATTTCAGCTTCCTAGGACTTACGGTTTGGGCTGTAGAGCGATGATCAGTCAGTGATCAGTCAGTGACTTTGACATTTATATATTAAGAAGATTTCCTATGTGAATTTCAGTTTTTCGCTCCTATAGTAGCATGTTGGTTGGCGTAGCTACTTTGCTATGCAAGCATGCGTAGAGTGAAGAGGTATGTATGTGAAGAGGTAGAAATAAAACACTCACGAGACAGGTCGCCGCCCGGGTTCACCAACACGGGGTCGGTGAGGAAGTTATGGGTGGCGAGCAGGGCGAGGAAGCGCCACAGGAAAGCCTGGGGGCAGAGGGGGGCGGGCCCGGGGGCGGGGCCTAGCAGCGAGGCGGCCAGCAGCTCCACGGGAGGGTGTGGCCAGGAGGCGGGGCCTAGCAGGAGCTGGCAGGCGAGCCAGCGCTTGGCCAGGCACACGCCTGGGCCCAGCACCGGATGAGCTTGGTGCAGGCTGGAAGGGAACAGCACGAGAAGTAGGATGAGAGAACTCAAGGATAAGAGAAGTAGGTAGGATAAGAGAACTCAAGGATAAGAGAAGTAGGTAGGATAAGAGAACTCAAGGATAAGAGAAGTAGGTAGGATAAGACAACTCAAGGATAAGAGAAGTAGGTAGGATAAGAGAACTCAAGGATAAGAGAAGTAGGTAGGATAAGACAACTCAAGGATAAGAGAAGTAGGTAGGATAAGAGAACTCAAGGATAAGAGAAGTAGGTAGGATAAGAAAACTCAAGGATAAGAGAAGTAGGTAGGATAAGAGAACTCAAGGATAAGAGAAGTAGGTAGGATAAGACAACTCAAGGATAAGAGAAGTAGGTAGGATAAGACAACTCAAGGATAAGAGTAGGATAAGAGAAGTAGGTAGGATAAGAGAACTCAAGGATAAGAGAAGTAGGTAGGATAAGACAACTCAAGGATAAGAGAAGTAGGTAGGATAAGAGAACTCAAGGATAAGAGAAGTAGGTAGGATAAGACAACTCAAGGATAAGAGTAGGATAAGAGAAGTAGGTAGGATAAGAGAACTCAAGGATAAGAGAAGTAGGTAGGATAAGACAACTCAAGGATAAGAGAAGTAGGTAGGATAAGAGAACTCAAGGATAAGAGAAGTAGGTAGGATAAGACAACTCAAGGATAAGAGTAGAATAAGAGAACTCAAGGATAAGAGAAGTAGGTAGGATAAGACAACTCAAGGATAAGAGAAGTAGGTAGGATAAGAGAACTCAAGGATAAGAGAAGTAGGTAGGATAAGACAACTCAAGGATAAGAGAAGTAGGTAGGATAAGAGAACTCAAGGATAAGAGAAGTAGGTAGGATAAGACAACTCAAGGATAAGAGTAGGATAAGAGAAGTAGGTAGGATAAGAGAAGTAGGTAGGATAAGACAACTCAAGGATAAGAGTAGGATAAGAGAAGTAGGTAGGATAAGAGAACTCTAGGGACCGGAATTTTTCACTTTCCTTATCTGAGCGCACGGAAGTGCGCTAGGCCAAGTTCCAGCAAGCACGGCAGTGAATCTTTACACAAACTGATTCACCCGGGTTTTCGTACCCTCATATCTTCGGTTCAATTGACTATAGAGATATGAAATTTGGCACAAAGGTTCTCCTAATATCATTAAAAAGAGTCTATGCAAAAAACCTTCAGAGAAAGGTAATTTTAATTTTGTAACAGACTCACTGACTGACAGATCATCAAAATTATGAGGCACTTCCCGGCACTACTTATAAAGCTGGAATTTTGCATGCTGGTAGGGTTTAATGTAAAAGTAATGGGAAAAATCTAAAAAACGGTGTTGTTTTAGGGAGGAAGTTTACTCGATTAGGTATGGATCTAAATTATGAGGCTATAAAGTGGTAGTAGGGTTTATTGTGAAAGTACAGGAAAAACCAGAACTTTCGCACTAACTCTGCAGTTAAACAGTGTCGATTTAGGGAGCATATTAAAGTGAAGAATCCTGAATTTTTTAATTAAAAATAATGAAACTGCATGTGCTGAGCCGTGCATATTTGTGAAACGAACCATTTACAAAAAGAAATGATATTCCACAAAAAAACTACCGTTGATAAAAGGGCCAAGTTCCAGAACTCCTAACCAAAAAGTTTCAGACAGTGAAAACAGTGATATCTTGTTTGCGGCCAAGTTATCCTGGTACTAAACGATTTCTTTTCATTAAAACCCGTTGTCTGAGTTCCTCATTTTGTATGTTTTTATCTGCAAACTATCCTCTAACTTGGCTAGTTAATATGCCATTGGTTGTATGGAATATTACGGGAATATGTATACAAAATGGCAATATAACAACCAGAAGGAGCGAAACTGGCCAAGTTAGAGGATAGTTCGCAGTTAAAAACATACAAAATGAGGAACTCAGAAAACGGGTTTTAATGAAAGGAAATCGTTTAGTATCAAGATGACTTAGCCGCAGACAAGATATAACTGCTTTCATTAAAACTATTTGGATAGGGTCCTAGAATAAGGAAAGTATTGTATCTGTCGAAAATTTGACCTACCCAGATTTTAACATTTCTGCACGAATCCTAGTCTCAGGATACCAAAAAAGTTGTTTTCGGCCATCGGTCCGTGCGTCCCTAACCACGATATCTCGAGAACGGTAAGAGCTAGAGACTTGAAATTTGATATGAATCATATGAAAGTTGATTATATATGTATACATTGTATACCACACATAAAACAAGACTTTGGTTGAATTTTTTCAAATAGGTTAGCCGAAAATAGGAAAAGAGCTGATTGAAATGAACTGTGTGAGCTGATTGAAATGTGAATTGGGTGGAAGTTAGGATAACTATATAAATTTTATCAATGTTGTTTATCTTTTTCTTGTTTACATTGTTGTCAATTTTGTATTTTAACTATCATTATTTGTTTTTCGTCTTGTTAGTATAGAATTTGATAATAATAAGAAACTCATTGACAGAGAATGGCCAGAAATGCGGTTGCAGCTCAAAAATAACTTCTTCTTTGATCTCGCAAGCCTCACCCGTGTAGCGCAGAGTGCAGCAGTGGCAGGGACACCAGTTGCTGCTGCAGCGCAACACTGGATGCGCTGTTCTTGTAGCGCACGACGCCATCTTGGATTTGCTTTTTGAGCTGCGTCACCTCGGATGCGCAGTAGAGACGCAGACGAAACACGTAGCCGCCCTGTTGGACACAACAGAGAGCACTGGTGAATTGAAATGATTTAATGTGGGTGTTTTTATTTACCTTTATAAACTGTTTTATTTATAAACTGTTGGCATAATGGGACTACCTGTCTTGCGCTGACAGTCTAAATAAAGCACTACTTATACTTATACCTTTTTATTTTTGATAATAATACTCGCCATACTAATATCCAGCACTGCAGTAGGTCCAAAAAATCTGATGACCAGCCTTAACATCTTGAACTTGGAACCAGATATAATTAAAAACATTCAGAAATCAACCATTCTCGATACTTGCAGCATTGTAAGAAGATTCCTCAATGAATAAACAGAACCGGTAATTTTAAGATAAATAACCAGACATTGTTAGTTATTCCGTAAATAATAATAACACTCTTCGGTGGAAGGTAACCACCAGGCGAGGTTAATGCTCAAAGCATTTTGTACCACCTAACCCTCAGAGTCTTATTATTCTGTGGTCATAAACTCAAATTAATGAGGAAAATTCATTCTCCCTGGATTACCAGACGAGCCCGTTAACCACTTGACTACCATACAAATATCTGTGGCTCTGGGATTCAAACCCAGAATCTTCCGCATGGCAACCAGCAATCTTACCACTGAGATTCAGAGAGGTTATGGTGTGTAGGTTGGGTTTCAATGTCGTGTTGCGTCTGACAACCCGCGGAGTTAACGGAGATCTATTATTGATCAAGGTTGATGTGGAATTAAGTTAATGCTGATTCTGTGTGACATGTGGAGAGGACCAAATCTGGTACGGGGATCGCCAGGTCTATAAGCTGGTTCCCGAGATATGAGAGTAGTTCGAAAGTAAAATAAACCTTTAATTGGATTAAATTTATGAAAAATACAAAAACAAATTATTATAAATAAATAAATATAATGAATGTGTTTCTTTGTGTTATTATATATCACAATTTTAGTGGGTAGCGCAGAATTATAGGACTTTTCCGTATTTTCAATATCCCAATATGTTATTTTTGCACATAATTCCGCCACTGGTCGCTGCTAACAGCTACTCATTTTTCCTCACGTGGTATGAGTGGATCCCGAATACCCAAGTACAGAGCAGAAAATCCTGCACCGCTAAGGATCGAACCCAGGTCACCGTGCGTGCAATGCCTAGCGTGCTAACTCACTCTGCCACAGTGACTACACGGTGAATATTATTATTAATTTAAATAACAAATTATTATAATGCATTAAATTCAATTCTCTCAACTATGATAAATCAGACTTATCTAGCCAATTTAGCTGCGTAAGCACAGACAGTGGTTACAAGTTAGTTAGTAGATACTTTGTACAACATTCTCCTGACCATCTATTAATGTACAAATAAAACACTAAATTAAAATAAAAGCAAACAACATTTTACCAGTGAAAAGGTAGCACTTAAATTTTAAAATTCTAATTACTCAATTAGCAACATACAATCTTTACATACCAGTATACACTGAAAGAATCAGTTAATTTTTTCGTAAGGCTTAAAGGATAGTAATAATAACACTCCTTAGTGAAAGATGAAACTACCAGACGAGGTTATTGTTTACAGCATATTCTACCACCTAACCCTCAAAGTCTTATTATTATGTGGTCACAAAATCAAATAAATGAGGAAAAATTCATGCACTGGGTGGGATTCGAACCAAGGATCTCTAGTTAACACTCCGATTCGCCTTTGTCTTTGCACTAGGGCCCTAGTGTTTCACGTATCTTATCCAACCCAATACCAGATTGCGTGCCGTGAACATCAGAACTGGATCAGAGTTGCATAAGACACTGAGTCATACGACTATATGGTGTATGACCTGTTTAACTAGGCCTGGTTTTCTAGTGTGTAAGTATGTTGCAACTTAATTCATAGTCAAGTGGTTAAGGCGCTAGACTCGTAGTGGTTAAGGTGCTGGTCTGGTAGTGTTCAAGGTGCTGTTCTGGCAGTGGTTAAGGCGCTAGTCTGGTAGTGGTTAAGGCGATAGTCTGGTTGTGGTTAAGGGGATAGTCTAGTATTGGTTCAGGCTCTAGTATGGAAGTGGTCAAGGGGATATTGTGGTAGTGGTTAAGTCGGTATTCTGGTAGTGGTTAAGGCGCTAGTCTGGTAGTGGTTAATGCGCCAGTCTGGTAGTGTTTAAGGCGCTAATCTGGTAGTGGTTAAGGTGCTAGTCTGATAGTGGTTAAGGCACAAGACTGAGAGTGGTTAAGGGAATATACTGGTAGTGGTTAAGGCGCTAAGCTGGTAGATGGTAGTGGTTAAGGCGCTAGTCTGGTAGTGGTTAAGGGGATAGTCTGGTAGTGGTTAAGGCCCTAGTCTGGTAGTGGTTAAGGCCCTAGTCTGGTAGTGGTTAAGGCCCTAGTCTGGTTGTGGTTAAGGCGCTAGTCTGGTAGCGGTTCAGGTGCTAGTCTGGTAGTGGTTAAGGGGATAGTCTGGTTGTGGTTAAGGCGCGTGTCTGGTAGTGGTTAAGGCGCTTGTCTGTGAACCCAGACGTGTGTGCTGTGCCACGGTTGCTCACTCGGGCACGGTTGCTACCGAGTTTACAGCATATGGAATGCCGTCAGCATTATGCGGTCTATCCCCGACGACAGCATGATGGATTATTTTTTTTTTTTTGTAAAAAAATAAATAAATTAAATTGTGTTTATTCTATGTTTACACATTGAGTTTTTTTATAGCTTGCCTACACCGAGGGTGCTAATATTTTAAACAACAAGATGACGGACACACTGTACAAACAGACAGGGAGGTCAAGACAGTGTAAACTCAAATACAAACAAGACGGAGCTGGGCTGTCATTCACTGAAGACTGAACTTTGTGATGTGAGAAAGTTCTTGTATTTTTTTAAAAAAAGTTATTGATACAATTCATATTCTATTAAGATTCCTTCGATAAAAACAATTATAATAGTACCTGTTAAACAGGTGTATATTTACATTGCTTTTGTTATAATAAACATAATACAGTAATACACAAGAAACTTCATCCAACTCTCAAAAATTTACGAATACCGACTGAAGAAATTATTTAAAATTTTGCAAGTACAAGCTTTTGCTTCTTTTTATAAATCTTCTTCTTTTACTTTGTCTTATCCCGCATGTTTGAGGTTCATTGGTTTTGGCACATTTTTACGGCTGGATGCCCTTCTTAACGCCAACGATTTTATTTGATTTAACGTCCTGGATTTGATTTAACCTCCGTGGCGTAACGGTTGTGACTACTGCCCGTAGTCCAGAGATCCTGAGTTCGATCCCCGGTCGGAGCAGATTTTTCACACAGAGAATTCTGTTCCCTCCGTACATGTGAGGCTGCATTTCCGGTCCTACCCAGGCTGGGTGAGGTTAATGTGGGTAGCCGGTATGATTCCCGGCGAATGGGGGGTAAAACCCCCGTCCTAATCCAGAACGCTAAATCAAATAGAATCGTTGGCATTAGGAAGGGCATCCAGCCGTAAAAAATGTGACAAAACCAACCAACCAACCTTAACCATGAGGTTGAAAAACGTCGACCCTGTTCATGCGGGATAAGACAGAGTGAAAGAAGAAGAAGAACGTCATGGATTAGGACGGGGGTTTTACCCTCCATTTGCTTGAAATCGTACTAGCTACCCACATTAACCTCACCCAGCCTGGGTAGTGCCGGAAATGCCAGCCTCACATTTACGAACGGAACAGAATTTTGTGTGTGAAAAGTCTGCTCCGACCGGGAATCGAACTGAGGATCTCTGGACTACGGTAGTCACAACCGTTACGCCAAGGACGCTGGCTTCTTGTTGAAAACGTAATTTGAAGTTAATCCCATCTGAGTTCTATGCAAATAGCAAACTAATAAATCAACAAGATCATAAACAACATTACTTTGCATGACTAGCGAGTCATTCAATCTTCCACAGTACATCAACAATTAAACACCAACAATTCATTTTGAGTTTTCTGCAAATAACGAGTTGATTAACAAAAACAACAACACTTGGCAGAAATAACAACACTTGAAAACGAAGGTCAAGTGTTTTGTCTCATGAGGCAACAGTGGACAGCTCATCTTGGAATAATGCCAGCTGTTGTAGCGATTTTCAGTCAGTTATTCCCTTCGGAGTATTTCCCTTGCACTTTAAAGTTAAGTCCTACTAACAATATAGGTAAGAAAAATTACGTAGGAAAGAAAAAAAAATTAAAATCGGAGCAAAAAATATTTTTTTTTTACATTTACAGACAGACACTTCCGATTTCTAATACTAGAAATTTACCGGCAGAAAAATCTAATTTTTTTCTTTTCTTTAACGATTGACTATGTAGGTTTGCAATTTAGAATCTTAAGTCTACAATTGTAAATAAAATAATAAATTTATGTTTGTATGTAAGTACTTACATACTTAATTTCATGTGCACACATACCTTGAAAGGAAAAGTGAGTGGTTACTAATTAGTCTGGGTTCCAATCATTGGAGGCGGTGGCGCCGAAGTGAGGCCCTTCTTTTGCCCGAATTCCGGCCCAAAGTGCTGGGGTGAAATATCGAGTTCCGGCCAGAAAATTGCGGAGAGTTACACCACGGAGGCTGGCAGGATTCTCACCAGGAATTCCGGTAAGCACTTCCACACGACCGTAAAATAATAATAGTACTCTTTAGTGGAAGGTAACCACCAGGAGAGGTTAATTCTCTAAGCATTGTCTACCACCTAACCTTCAGAGTCTTATTATTATGTGGTCACAAAATCAAATTAATGAGGAAAAATTCATGCACTGGGTGGGATTCGAACCAACGGATCCCTTCGCTACCTGGATTACCAGTAATTAGTGTCATTAGGTCTTTGTCATTCCTCACCGGAAGTCCTATTCCGGATCTTTCATTTCCCAAGAGTGGACAACTCCAACCTAGAATCAACAATTTCAACTTGGAATTGATAATTTCAACCGAGAATGGACTATTTCAATGCTGCGCACACAGAATAAGGAATGATTTGCAGAGAGAAAGATTGGGATTACCATAGAACCACTTATCTTGAGATGAATGTACGTGCGATGAATTTTTCTAGGAAAATATATTCTAGTAGAATGGAAATTGATCGCGCCAGACACAAGTCGTGGGTACAAGGAGTTGCCAAGTTATCACATTTGTGTTGATTGTAATGTAAACAATCCAGCGCATTGGTCCGTGATCACGTGATGATTAAGCTCAACCAGCCTGAGTGGGGCCGGGAATAGCCGTGGATTGGCACGGATCCGAAACCAGAAACGTCACCAATCTCTGAACTGATGGATCACGGATCAGAATTTCGCGATTGTATACAGTATACACACAGCCAGCTTCATTTCATTAGCTATAGATAAGGCGATATTAATTTTACCACCTTACAGGGAGGACGGCTGACCGACTGGTCTCTGGCGTTTCCCCACGACCTGGCCACCTAGCCTGGGTTTCACCACCTCTCCAAACAGGTTCCCTGTCTTCCAGCTGGCTGACCTTGTCAAGGTCAGGGCTCAGGTGTCCGGCTCACGTGGTCCATTGTCCCAGCCGTGACCTTGGCGCTGGGTCATCACGCGGGTCGAAACAGCTCTCGCCAGACTCTGGTGTATTGGTCAGTTCTCTTGTTTCTTTCTTTATTTCGTTCTCTTTTTTTCATTTCAGAGCCCAGGAATTGTTTTTTTTCCCCCAAGGGATGAGGGGGAGACATTCTCCAACTGTGTGTGTGAGTTCTTTCTCCTTAATTATCATTACAACCGACATCACTAGCCTGATCGATAAGACGGCGGACTTGTAACCTGGAGGTCGGTGGTTCGAGTCCCGGGGTCAGCAAGGATTTGGTAGGGCTAGTTTAGGTACTTGTGATATCACATCGTGATTAACGGACATATGAAAAAAATAGAACTAAAACTAATTGTCTGTCCCGGTAGCTGAGTAGTCCAGGCGTCTGTCTGGTAATCCAGAGGTTGCGGGTTTGAAAACCAGTCGGAATATGACAAGTTATCCTACCGATTGAGATTTTGACCACATAATAATACGTCTTTGGAGTAGTCACTGTGGCAGAGCGAGTTAGCGCGCTAGGCATTGCACACATGGTGACCTGGGTTCGATTCCCAGCGGGGGAGGATTTTTTCTGCTCTGTACTTGGATGTTCGGGGTCCACTCATACCTCGTGAGGAAAAATGAGTAGCTGCTTTAATGTGAAGCAGCGACCAGTGGCAGAATCTTAGGCAAAAAAATAATACAAGATATTGTAAATTAAAGTGGTAAAGTCCTATGATTCTGCGCTACCCACTAAAATTGTGACATAATAACACAAAGAAAAAGCATTATATTATTATTTATTATTATAATACGTCTTTGGTTGACTGCTGGAACGATGGGACTCATTCATTAGTCCTAATCAGGCAGTAATATAAATAAGACGATTTTATTTGTTCTGACTTTTTCTGATGAAGATGAAGAAGAGAGAAGCCAGGACAAGAAATAGTGGAATAAGATTGATCTTGGTAAATGGTTTAATCAGTAGTGCTCAAGGATTCTTTTCATTCGTGCATCAGTGATGTGTGCACAAGTTAAAGATTTCTTTCCATTCAAGCATCTATCTAATATTTACTGAATCATCCTACTTCTGACGCTTCTAACTCAGGAGGAATTACTTGACAAGATGAGAATGCGAAAATTACGCCTTGAGATCAGACAGGAAAAGAATTGGTATACCTGACGTAAATAGCTTCCCTGTGCTATTACAGTCTAACTAACCAAATTGTAAATTTCCGTCGGCTGCGAGGTTCGAACCCAGAACCGGTAGCTCAGTGGTAAAGGCGGCACTCTGCGAACTTGGAGGGTTCACCGACCTCAGTCAGTAGCTTGATCGATAAGGCGACGGACTTGTAACCTGCAGGTCGGTGGTTCAAGTCCCGGTTTTAGGGTAGATTTAGTAAAGCGAGTTTGAGTAGTTGTGACATCACGAAAGTGATTAACACACATATGATAACTTTCAAATCTTTCAAAGTTTTTGAAAGGTCAAGGGTTCGAAACCCAGCCGGGAAATGACAAGTTTTCCTCCTATCTGGGATTTTTACCACTTCTAATTTGCTTACTGTGGAATAATGGGACTTTAATAGACCTTAACAGGCAGTATGATTAAGGCGCATGGCAGCGAGGTTCTTATCATTGAGCTAATCATGCTCTTAAATTGGGGAGCTGTTGCTTTATACAGGGTGCACAATTTTTTTCTAATTTTCAGAATCAATTCTAGGATTACCATAATCTCAGATCATTCCTCGAAAAATGCCGCCCAACGGAGGTATGAACAAAATAATAATAGCTCAGTTCTGAATGCGAATATAGGTACAACGTGTTAGGTGTTAAGTATTTAATTGGGAAACTGACTTAATAAACACAATACACAAAGGCATGAGACGCATTTTCACTTCTTTTCAACAAGTTCATATTTCAGGTGAAAACTTTGTGATTTTTTTTTCTTTCCATTTTTTTCGAAAAATTACCTTATAATTCTTAGAATTCTCCTGAATTCTGAACTTTTCTAAAAAATAAAATTTGGTCAATCTGTATAAGAGAACCATTCTTCGTTTAATTTTTCTTCTCTACGAAGGAAAATAACCTCAGCAAATAATCTGAATTGGAACCAGTTGTTCTGATATATGTATTAATTTTGATGCATGTAGTATTTCTGTTCCAAATAAAGGTTTATTTATTTAATTACGAAGGAAAATAACCTCTTTACATTCATATATTATATGTCTAAGAGAAAAAAACATCCCGTCCCTTGAGTTCCTTCACAATTCTCCAGGTTTGACTCTACATGAGAAACTCATTTGCAATCTTATCGACATGACAACACTCCAAATCACACAATTATGATAATTAGCCCAAGATTGGTCGCCTGTGGTACAACTACTGGTCACTAATCAAACAAATAGCAACTCATTTCCCTCACGAGGTATGAGTAAGAATAATCAATCATCAGCACAGAAAAGAAAAGTTATTATTTTTTTTTTCGTGGCCATTTAATAAGAGCTACTGTAGGTAGACGCTTGTGGTCTGTGTTCTAGCTTGCCCATAATGTCTATTGTGTAGTATGTCTCCCCTCTGAAGGGCGAGAAGTGACACAATACTGAGCTTCTGGGTCAACACGAGCGCACCGGAAGGTGCCCCTTACTAGCAACTGTAATCAAATTGTGAGTACAATTTTTTGACGGCTGTGGGCTTCAAACCCGGAATTGCATGGTAGCCTATCATTGAGCTAATCGTGCGCTTAAATGCTGGGGGGAAACAATTAATATATTTATTAATGTACTGCTCACTATGTGAGTTGCCAAAGGAACACTGTATACAAATCAAACTAGTTAGTTATTCCATTTTTCTTTGTTGTTATTATTTTTTTTCTTCTATTTTTCTGTTCTTCTTCTTTTTTTTCTCGTTATTCAATATTAGGTGTATAGATGTTTGTTATAGAATAGAACATTTGTTTGTACATAGATAATTTACAATAAATAACAGCTCCTACATTTAAGCGCACAAATAACAAAAATATTGAAATCTAAGTACAAACAAATGTTCTATGCACATTTACAAATTGGTAGGTACAAAAATCATTTCAATAACGGGAGAACCTAGAGGCCAGGCCTCTTTACAATATTTGTGGGTAGCGCAGCATTACTAGGAGCCACCTTCACTTTTCGAATTCATTAATTTCTTTGTACTCTGCAGTAATGCCGCCAGAGACGGCTGAGGAGGACCTAAGAGAGAAAATCTAGAAAAAACAGGACGCGCTCAATAGAAAGATAAGGAAGGAGAGAATTCATGGAACGAGTGCCGACCCCATGTAGGTTTGGGAAAAGGCAAAGTGAAAGAAGACGAATGCCGCCACTCGTCGTTATTTATACAAGTAACTACTCACTTTTCCTCACGAGGTATGAGTGGACCCCGAACATCCAAGTACAGAGCAGAAAACATTCAGTCCTGCTAGAGATCGAACCCAGGTCACCATGCGTGCAATGCTTAGCGCGCTATCTCACTTGGCCACGGTGACTACTTCAATGTAAACAATAATAATAATAACACTCTTCAGTAGAAGGTAACCAACCACCAGGTGAGGTTAATGCTCAAAGAATTTTGAAATACCTAACACTAATAGTTTTATTATTATGTGGTCAAAAACTCAAATTAATGAGGAAAAATTCATGCACTGGGTGGGATTCGAACTAACGGATGCCTACGCTACCTGGATTACCAGACTAGCGCGTTAATTACTTGACTACCAGTGCAACAATTTCAACAAAATATAATGTCGTAGTAAAAGTGTAGTAGGTACAAATGTTTATATACATTTTGCAGTTGTTGTTTTAATGACAGACTATTCATTGATGCCAGTCTTATTGTAAATAATAATAATAATATTAAGAACCATCATAGACAATGATCGCGTCCTATGGAGTCAGCGTGTCAGACTGAACAACACGCGAGGAAGTGGGAGATAAGGCCACCGCCAACCATTTCCCTGACGTTCCCGGGAACCTATCTCTCGCCCGACCTAGACAATGACAAAATACCAGCACGCCAAGCCAAGCACAACCGACAACTCACAGACATAGACCAGTGACTAAGCCGCTTCAATCCGAGAACCATTGTTTTGATCGTAAATAAATAAATAAACCTTAATTTGGAAAAATAATAACTCAAACATCATCAAAACGAAGTTGGGTGGAAGAGATTGCCATAGGCAATAATCTCGCCTTTTAGTTAGGACATACTTATGTGTGTACAGGTACACTGTACAATAATTGTACACACTCGTATTTATATATTTTTTTCCCTTTTTATTGTTTATATTGTTTCCATTTCTTCATTTATTAGGTATAACTTTTTAACCAACATAGAATTTTATAATAATAATAATAACTAAAAGTTTACATCAGAACAACTGACTCCTATTCAGCTTATTGGCTGAGGTATCTTTTCTTCATTTTTTCACTACAAAAATTAAAAAGTTTCCAGCAATGAGATTAATTTAAAATTTATAACAAGAAATCCTTCTTCCTGTTTTTTACTTTCCTTATTTTTTGTTTGTTTTTTTTTTTTTTTAAATCTACGCATACATACATACATTGTTTCTAACTTACCTTAATTATGACTAAAATTATAAAATCCTATAGGTATGTATTCCTATGAGTATTATCCTATAGGAAGGAAAGTAATTAAATACAAAAAAAAAAAAGTTTCGTTTCAAATATTGAACGGAAAAAATCAATTTCAAGTTTCGACCTAAAACCAAACGTACCGTGCAGTTTTGTGTCAAAGTTAAAAAAATATCAGCATATTTGTGTTAATTACTTTCGTGACGTCACAACTACTCAAACTCGTTTTACTAAACCTTTGCTGAACTTGGGACTTGAACCAACGACCTCCAGGTTACAAGTCCGTCGCCGCCTTTTCGATCAAGCTACTGAGGTCGGCTTTTTCGTCTCACAATTAATTGAAGATTTGTATTTCATTTTACGAATATGGTATCGATAAAATCCATCTCGACCTAAAATCTAAAAAGTGCATTATCGTGCAGTTTCAAAATTATACTGCAAAGTCAATAGCATTAACCTCGTTGGTGGTTACCTACCACTAGTGTTGTGTTATTATTATAATAATTAGAAGTAACTCGAAAAAAGGTAATATGTACCTGTAAATCGAAGAAAAAATAAATGATAACAATACTTTCCCTATTATAGGACATGGAAAGCAGAAATACCAAAGTTGTTCAGGAGGTTATGAAACGTCCAGAAATATGAAGAAAAAAAAAATTAAAATTGAAATCGGAGGGAAAAAAAATTATTACAAAAACGAACACAATTCTTCCGATTTCTAACATTAGAAATTTATCGGAAGTAAAAGTAGGTACGAGACGTGTGGGAAAAATTTCCAATCGAACAAGTTTCCGCGTCTCTTTCCTTCTGTTTTAATATTCCAACTATTTCAAGTTCAGGCCTCGGTGTTGTTGCTCTTATCTGATATTTGACACTAGCTATCTAGCAGAGTGTGTCAAGTCAACGATTGCGATGTCGTGTTTGTGAGATATATTTGAAAACTTCCTCTGTCTATCTGTTAATAATAATAATAATAGTAATAATCTCCTGACTCAAATCAAATAATTTTATCTATGTTTGCTATGAAAATAGCCCATAGATTCAAAATGTAACATACCATTGTAATATGGGAAATAAAATGAAAAAATATAGTTTTTCATCAATCAACAGAAATACATTGTCAGCTAGACCTGTAGTATCTGTATATACCTAATAAAGTGAATATCCTTATAATAATAATAAATTAATAATAAAGAATTTTATTATTTATCTATACATTTCCCTCTAAGTACTATGTGTAGTGGGTACTTTTAGGGAATTGGCTACTTTTTTTCTGTATCTCTAACAAATTCTTCAATTTAATTTAACTTGTATTAAATGTTCTTGATCAACAGGGCGAGGCGGTGGACTTGTAATCTGGAGGTCGGTGGTTCAAGTCCGCCGGAGTCAGCAAAGATTTAGTAAACCGAGTTTGAGTAGTTTGTTGTGACATCACGAGAGTGATTCACACAAATATGATAACTTCAATCTTCATGTAGTGTATTTAATTATCTTTTGAGTCCATAATTCAACCTTAATTAAAGTAGTAAAGTATTGAGCAGTGCAGTGAACTGGAGCTCTTAAGTCTGGGACCACAAGTTATAATTATTAGAGTTGAAGTCAACAGCTGGTTAAGTCACAGAGTTGGTTAAGTCAACAGCTGATAAAATACTTGGAAAAAGCAATGGTAACATTACGTGCCCAAATATAGGACGAGCCAACTTTTCCACTAAAGTTGCCTGGAGACCATCACTCCCCACAGCTGGGTACAACAACAAGAATAACATCAACAAAACGACATGACGTAAATACAACCAACTTGTGTAACAAAACTCACTTAACCAGAAATTGCTTGTGACTCAAGTCTTCAAGAGAAGTTCTCTTGGATTCAAAACTAGATGGTTCTCCAGGAAATAAGCAGAAAAACGAAACCTTCTTAATTAACAAATAGAAGAAGAAGAAGAAATAATAATACGAAAAAAATTAATATGTATAAAAAATGAAGAAAAAGAAGAGAAAATCCATAGTAGACTAAAAGAGGAAGAAAAATGTGTACCTATCATAAAAAAATCTTAGAAATAAAACCCTTTCGAGAAGACTTAAAAAAAAATTAAATTAATAAAAAAAACTTAAAAAACATATATAAAAAACACTAGACGAAAAAAACTAAAAATAGACGAAGTCAAATTCCCCACGATCATCAAGGCCGTCCAGTTCACCAAATTCTCCTCCGAACTTCAGACATCAAAATAGTTGAGTTCAAGTAGGTAAATACTTGATAGTTGCTTTCCTGACGCGCGGGACGGGTTTATCGCCTGCTAGTCAAGTTAATCCAGGCAGCGTAGGGATCTGCTGGTTCGAATCTCACCCAGTGCATGAATTCTTCCTCATTGATTTTGAGTACATGACTACTCGTACATAAACCGACCTCAGTAGCTTGATTGATAAGGCGGCGAACTTCTAACCTGGAGGTTGGTGGTTCAAGTCCCAGTTTCAGCGTTGATTTTAGAGAAGCGAGTTTGAGTGGTTGCGATATCACGAAAGTGCACAAATATGATAACTATTTTTTTAAACTTTTTTTTTATACGACCACTTATTAATAAGACTCTGAGGGTTAGGTGGTAGAAAATGCTTTGAGCATTAAACTCGCCTGGTAGTTACCTTCCACTGAGGAGAAGTATTATCATTATTATCCCAGTGAAGACAACCTTTTGTCTTGCAACGTTGCGCAACGCTTTATGCACATTCTTCCTCTAGGATGAGATGGAACCCCACTCACTTCGCAACACTTTGCAACACTTTCCATTTACAATGCGAGACAAAATGTTTCACTCAGTGGTATCCCGAACTTACTTACATAGATCTACTCATACTGGGACCAGTAAGACCAGAAGTACTGCACAGGTAGTCAAGTGGTTAACGCGCTAGTTTGGTAATCCAGGTAGCATAGGGATCCGTTGGTTCGAATCCCACCCAGTGCATGAATTTTTCCTCATTAATTTGAGTTTGTGACCACATAATAATAAGACTCTGAGGGTGAGGTGGTAAAAAATGCTTTGAGCATTAACCTCGCCTGATGGTTACCTTCCACTAAAGAGTATTATTATTATTAAGTAGAATCCCATTTCAGAAACACTATCCACTGTCAGATTCTCCGAATCTCCGTTTCAACAAATGTAACCAAATTCAGAATACCAATTTTTCGTCGGGTCGGGGGATCGAAGCCGGGACTATCCGCATGGCAAGCGAGTGCTTAACCACTGAGCTAATCGCAAGCTGAATCGTTGGGACTCGAACCTTCCACCTTTCCGTTACATGTCCGCCGCCTGATTGATCGATTTACTGAGATCATACATTATAGAGATTACAAAGAGATTGGAACAAAACGTAAAGTCTACCGGTTAGTCACAATAGTCAACACACGTCACACAGAGACTATGCGTAAGACTACCACACGGTGATCTCATGAATAATACAACGATACATTCACCAATCACTATCTTGACTAATTAATGCAAGAAAAGCGTAAGTAGTTCATTAAAGGCCGTCAATCGAGGTCGCATTCACAAGTGTTTCAAAAAAAAATCTCGTCAGTTAAACAGTCAAAACCTATGAGGTCTTCGGGAATGTAACAAAGAATCCAATGACAATTTTACTTCAAATAAATTAAAACAATAATTTATATAAAAAAAATCAAAAATAAAAAAATAGGGGAGGATTAAATAAATGTTCATAAAAAAAAAAGATTCAAAAATAAATCTTCTTTTATAAAATAATAATCAGTAAAGAAATTATTTTACAAATATATTTTTAATTTGGGCTTTCAACTATGTAATGAATAAATATTGAAAAATAATACTTCCAGAATCCCATTAGATAAGTGTTTAGAAAAAATATCAGTCAATTTTAATAACGCAACAGATCCAGAGTATTTTTTTTGTGACAAAAAAAAAAAAGTGACACAGTGACCAGAAAACTTTGATCTTGCATTTTTTTTCAAAGTGCATAATTGTTTTTTTAATGAAGTGAAGAACTTTGAACTTGAATTTTTTTCCAAGTGTAAAAATAAATTAATAATAATGTTCTAGAAGTTCGAGGAACTCTTAATCGATACTACTGACAGTGAATAAAAAATCCAAAGATTAAGTATCTTCCTCGTTGATGAGAATTCACTACCGTCTTATTTTTTTAAACATAGTGTTCGCATATTTTGTAAACGTTTAAATTTGAACAACTTCAAGGTTCTCGAGAAGGAACATCTCAATCATCTTATTGAATCTAATTGAAGAGAAAAAACCCAACATTGTAGAGATTCAAATACAAACACTTATCTGTGATATTCCGCCAGCTTTAATTTACTTATCTGAAATTATCGGACCAAGAGAGTGTGTTTTTATGGACGATTTTTTGTATAAATACTGGAATCAGTGCTATGTTTCAGTGAATAAACTCCGATGACTATTATTTGGCCGGAAAATCCTGGCACTGAGAACACGTTCCCCACGTGACTTGCCCGCCAGTCCGATAATTCATGTGATTCCGGCAACCCGAGAAGGTGAAATTATCCTTCCTAACATTCAGGAAACAGACGAGCCAACGTTGTGATTAGCGCGTTAATTTCATATTTACGTCTCTCGATCATTAGTCATTAGTCCACTACGTGGATTTCCATTCCAGCGATTAGGCCGTTTGGACAAGATTTTGTTTGCTCGAATCAGACATCTCTGATTTACGTTCAAATTTCAAGACGGAGAGTTGAAAACAAGGTGCGCGCGAGTGTTCAATATTATCTGCAAAACCGTTCAGTTTTCGGCTCTAATTTTTTCAATGTCTAAATCGTGCGATTCTCAATCAAAACTGACATCGTTCAAAATAAAAATAATTTAAAAAACAATCGAAATATATTCATGGAGAAAAAATAAATTAAAACACCAAGTCCACACAAACATCAAACTGCTAGAAAAAATCGGATCGCCAAGACACTTCAAATCCAGTGAGACCGTCAAACGCTTTTTATCGACAATTTTCGTGAAACTTTGTTCTTAATAGCCAGAACAATTTGCTTTTCATCGACAAACTCCGTAACACTTCGCTTCTCATCGTCAAATCTCGTGATACTTCGATTCTCATCGTCAAATCTCGTGATACTTCGATTCTCATCGTCAAATCTCGTGATACTTCGATTCTCATCGTCAAATCTCGTGATACTTCGCTTCTCATCGTCAAAGCTCGCGACACTTCGACCCTACTCGCCAAATCTCGTGACAATTCGCTTCTCATCGACAATTCGCAATACTTCGCTCCTGCGCGTCAAATTTCGTGACACTTCGCTCATCATCGACAGTTTCCACGACACTTCGTTCCTACTCGGCAAAGTTCGGGCGCGCGTGGTAATGCCTCCACTCCTCCCTGTCTAGCCTCCACTCCTCCAATGCATATAACAGCCACGTCCTCACACTCCTCTCCAGCCGCCAAGCGAAGAAAAACCCCCGCCACCCCGCCTGCGTCTATTCGGTAATTATTATTATTATTATTATGTATATGGCTCCTTGAGGTTGAACAATGCCGACCCCAAAAGCAACATAAGCTAATATGGGATAAAGGCAAGGGAGATTATATGTATATGGCTCCTCCGTGGCTCAGTGGTTGAGCGACTTAGTTACTGACCCGGGTTCGAATCCCGGCCGGAGCGGAAAATTCTGACCAAGATTTTCCGTTTCCGGAATAGCATGGATGTAAAGGTAAAGTGTCCTGAAATAATGCAAAAGTGGTTCCGGGGCACAACTACTTGAAACAAAAATCATACGGATTTTAAGTATATTTTAATTATACTGACTGAAAATCGATACGTCTACTGACGTCATTCCAAGATGAGCTGTCCACTGCTCTCTCATGAGACAAAACACTTGACCTTCGTTGTCAAGTGTTGTTATTTCTGTCAAGTGTTGTTGTTTTTGTCAAGTGTTGTTGTGATGAGTAAAGTGAAAAAAAATCGGATAAATCCAACGTCCATTATTCCTGCAAGAAATTTTCAACCAGCCAACTTTCATTACAGTTTCATCACAACACAACTTTCATAACAGTTTCATCACAACACAACTTTCCATACAGTTTCATCACAACACAACTTTCCATACAGTTTCATCACAACACAACTTTCCATACAGTTTCATCACAACACATCATCCATTATATCTCTCACCAATTGGGTCCCTTTTCAATTCAAATCACAAACTTCATTCATGACAAGTTTAAACAAAATTCAATGTTCCACATTAAAATTTAAAATTAACACATAACTAACAATTTCTATGAAACTCTTGTTGGAAATAGCGTAAGTAAATAAGAGATACAATCAAACCTGGATATAAGAGAACTGGATATCAGATAACTGGATATTAGAGAACTAGATATTAGAGAACTGGATATTAGAAAATAACCTCCTTATAAAAGAAACCTGGATATAAGAGAACTGGATATTAGAGAAACCTCGATTTAAGAGAACAATTTCAAGGTCCATTTCACCTCTCTTCAACGGAAAATAACCTCCTTATACGAGAAACCTGGATATAAGAAGAAAAAAAATTCCGGTCCCTTGAGTTCTCTTGCATCCAGGTTCGGGTGTATAACACTTACTTACCTAGTAGTCACCGTGGCAGAGTGAGTTAGCGCGCTGGGCATTGCACGCACGGTGACCTGGGTTCGATCCCCAGCGGGGCAGGAATTTTTCTGCTCTGTACTTGGATGTTCGGGGTCCACTCATACCTCGTGAGGAAAAATGAGTAGTTACTTGTATGAGTAACGACCAGTGGCGGCATTACCAGAGTAAAAAGAAATTAATGTAATAGAATAATTCGAAATGTAAAGGAGGCTCTTAGTAATGCTGCGCTACCCACAAAAATTGTGAAGAGGCCTTGTGCTTCACCACAAAGAAATTCGTACATACACTTACTTACCTTACCAATAGGCGCTACAGCCCGGGGTGGGGCTTGGCCTCCTCCAATAACACTAGCGGGCAAAATTAGGGAACACAAGCTGTTTATCCTTCTAATGAAAAGTATTCTAAACAGGATTGAATAGTGTCGAGATCATGTTCTTCATTATAGTGGATATAATAATATCGCGTTATTTATACTGCTCGATTAGGACTAATGAGTCTCATTATTCCAGTAAGCCGAAGACGTATTATTCTGTGGTCGAAATTCCAAATGGGAAATAACTTCTCATGTTCCGGCTGGGTTTCGAACCCGCGACCTCTGGATTACCAGGCAGACGTCTTGATCACTGAGCTACCGGGACAGCTGGTATCTTGTCAGACCCAGGTCCCTTGTTAGGGTTAACTGGTTTTCAGTTTTATAGCCTTCTAGTTCTACCCAACACACATCTCGCTGTGTGTCTGAGTTACTCCAGGTTTTTGTATTGACCTAACATATAAAGACTAGGTATCACATCCATAATAATATGTTACGACTGGCTATGTATGTAAATACTACATAGAACAATGTAGATACCTACATATTGTGGTATCAATGGTAACATAATATTTGGCCCGAGGCGTTTGGTAAACCCAGCAGGCCTCTGATATTTTGTTCAAGACAATTTAAGATGGTCTGAGTCTGAGAAGATCTCGCTGGCACTACATATTTCACTGACTTTTTTAGGGGGTTTACCCTCCATTCGCTGGAAACTCACAAATCAGCTACTGAAATTAACCTCATCCAGCCTGAGCGGGGCCGGTAAAAGCCAGCATCACGAGGGTTGGTATTTGAATGGTCACCCATCCAGGTCCTAGCCTCACTAGATCCAGGTCCTAGCCTCACTGGCTGTAGTAGAGATCCAGGTCCTAGCCTCACTGGCTGTAGTAGAGATCCAGGTCCTAGCCTCACTGGCTGTAGTAGAGATCCAGGTCCTAGCCTCACTGGCTGTAGTAGAGATCCAGGTCCTAGCCTCACTGGCTGTAGTAGAGATCCAGGTCCTAGCCTCACTAGATCCAGGTCCTAGCCTCACTGGCTGTAGTAGAGATCCAGGTCCTAGCCTCACTGTAGTAGAGATCCAGGTCCTAGCCTCACTGGCTGTAGTAGAGATCCAGGTCCTAGCCTCACTGTAGTAGAGATCCAGGTCCTAGCCTCACTAGATCCAGGTCCTAGCCTCACTGTAGTAGAGATCCAGGTCCTAGCCTCACTAGATCCAGGTCCTAGCCTCACTGGCTGTAGTAGAGATCCAGGTCCTAGCCTCACTAGATCCAGGTCCTAGCCTCACTGGCTGTAGTAGAGATCCAGGTCCTAGCCTCACTGGCTGTAGTAGAGATCCAGGTCCTAGCCTCACTGGCTGTAGTAGAGATCCAAGTCCTAGCCTCACTGGCTGTAGTAGAGATCCAGGTCCTAGCCTCACTGGCTGTAGTAGAGATCCAGGTCCTAGCCTCACTGGCTGTAGTAGAGATCCAGGTCCTAGCCTCACTGGCTGTAGTAGAGATCCAGGTCCTAGCCTCACTGGCTGTAGTAGAGATCCAGGTCCTAGCCTCACTAGATCCAGGTCCTAGCCTCACTGGCTGTAGTAGAGATCCAGGTCCTAGCCTCACTGGCTGTAGTAGAGATCCAGGTCCTAGCCTCACTGGCTGTAGTAGAGATCCAGGTCCTAGCCTCACTGGCTGTAGTAGAGATCCAGGTCCTAGCCTCACTGTAGTAGAGATCCAGGTCCTAGCCTCACTGGCTGTAGTAGAGATCCAGGTCCTAGCCTCACTGTAGTAGAGATCCAGGTCCTAGCCTCACTGTAGTAGAGATCCAGGTCCTAGCCTCACTAGATCCAGGTCCTAGCCTCACTGGCTGTAGTAGAGATCCAGGTCCTAGCCTCACTGTAGTAGAGATCCAGGTCCTAGCCTCACTGTAGTAGAGATCCAGGTCCTAGCCTCACTGTAGTAGAGATCCAGGTCCTAGCCTCACTGTAGTAGAGATCCAGGTCCTAGCCTCATTGGCTCTAGTAGAGATCCAGGTTCTAGCCTCACTGGCTGTAGTAGAGATCCAGGTCCTAGCCTCACTGTAGTAGAGATCCAGGTCCTAGCCTCATTGGCTCTAGTAGAGATCCAGGTCCTAGCCTCACTGGCTGTAGTAGAGATCCAGGTCCTAGCCTCACTGTAGTAGAGATCCAGGTCCTAGCCTCACTGGCTGTAGTAGAGATCCAGGTCCTAGCCTCACTGGCTGTAGTAGAGATCCAGGTCCTAGCCTCACTGTAGTAGAGATCCAGGTCCTAGCCTCACTGTAGTAGAGATCCAGGTCCTAGCCTCACTGTAGTAGAGATCCAGGTCCTAGCCTCACTGTAGTAGAGATCCAGGTCCTAGCCTCATTGGCTCTAGTAGAGATCCAGGTTCTAGCCTCACTGGCTGTAGTAGAGATCCAGGTCCTAGCCTCACTGTAGTAGAGATCCAGGTCCTAGCCTCACTGGCTGTAGTAGAGATCCAGGTCCTAGCCTCACTGGCTGTAGTAGAGATCCAGGTCCTAGCCTCACTGGCTGTAGTAGAGATCCAGGTCCTAGCCTCACTGGCTGTAGTAGAGATCCAGGTCCTAGCCTCACTGGCTGTAGTAGAGATCCAGGTCCTAGCCTCACTGTAGTAGAGATCCAGGTCCTAGCCTCACTGGCTGTAGTAGAGATCCAGGTCCTAGCCTCACTGGCTGTAGTAGAGATCCAGGTCCTAGCCTCACTGGCTGTAGTAGATTAGTAGGTTCCACTTGTTTTCATTATGTTTTGGTTCTTTTACAGATCCTTGGTGTTAGCATGATACTTGGATGTGCTTACAGCTCCTCCGTCTCTGATCTTGAAATTTCTGTTAACCTGTGTCGTTCTGCATCTTATGTTGAGGACTGTAGTGCAAAGAGCTTTTGTATGTTATGTTAACCACTGAAGATCAAAGAACTTCTTAATGTTCTGTTAACCACTGATGTACAAATAACTCGAAGCTCATGTTGACCACTCTAATACTGATGAAGAAAGTTGGCTCCGGGTTCCCTGATGCTGAGGTTTCCTAGGAGAATAATTTGGACGCCAGGTGGAGTGTTGACCATGTGGATGATAACGCTTTCCTTGTCCTTGACTGTCCTTATCTGTCACCTGCTGCTCGGGTATGTTGGTTGTGGGACCACCAATGCTAGGTGGTCAACTTCGGGACCACCAAGCATTGGTAGTCGATATGGTTAAGGCGCTACACCAACCTCAGTAGCTAGATCGATAAGGCGGCGGACTTGTAACTGTAGGTCGGAAGTCCCAAGATCAGCTAAGATTTAGTAAAGCAAGTTTGAGTAGTTGTGATAACACAAATATGATAACTTATACCGTTTGGTTTTCCAAAGAATTTATATCTCTGACCGGTGAAAGAAAAAGGCTCACTTCGCAATACAATGTACGAGTAAGTCTATCTATACAGTAAGTCTCGAAAATTCTAGCCTTTTGCCCATTAGAACGCATCGGAATTATTCAATTATTTTTATTTTATTCAACATCAATTACACACATATTTTCAATTCGAGAAACAGAGAAAACAGTCGAACCTGGATATAAGAGAAACCTAGATATAAGATAACAATTTTCAGGCACAATTTAGCGTCCTGATCAGGACGTCAATACCAAGAATCGTTGGCATTAGGAAGGGCATCCAGCCATAAAAAACGTGCTCCACCCTACCAACCTCAACCAGGAGGTTGAACAATTGCGACCCCAATAGCAACATAAGCTAATATGGGATAAAGGCAAGGGAGATAAACTATATAAATTACCTGTCTATAAGGGGGGAAAACCTGTTTCCAAGAGAAACCTGGGTTGAAGAGATATAACTTAAGCTCCCTTGAATTCATATCCAGGCTCGATATTCTAGATTTTAATTATTAATTAATTTATAAGTATAATAACTAATCTTAGATGTGAAACACATACTTTATGTATTTTTTTTAAAAGATGAGTGTTTCACAGCCTTTTTTTATTTCATAGCCATGAAACAGGAGCTACTGTAGACGCTTGTGGTCTGTGTTGTAGCCTGCCCATCCCGTAGTATGCCTCCCCTCTGATGGGGGAGAAGTGACACAATAATTCCCATTTAGTGCTGGGTCAACACGAGCGCACCGGAAGGTATCCCTTACAAACAACTGTAACCAAATTTTGAATACAAATTTTCGTCGGCGCGGGAGTTCGAATCCGAGACCTTCCGTATGGCAAGCGAGTGTTTAACCACTGAGCTATTGTTCACAATAAATAAATTGATTGATTGATTGACTGTAATTACAATAGTCCATCATGACTTTTTCTTCTTCTTTTTTGGGTGAGGATGCCTGGGAGGTAAAATCCTCTCTAACTCCCAAAATTAAAACTCCCACTCTTACTGGAATGCTGAGATTAGGACAGGACTACAAGGTCCACATTAATATACTAATATACTGCCTCAAGGGAACTTCAGGGCTCTGTGTCACAATAGATTATTCAACTAGTTAGAAAGAATTTTTAGAAAAATAGGAAAATAAGACACATGAAATTGAAATTTAGTACAGAAATTGGAATTGATCGCTTGATTGAAATTTAGTATAGAACTTGGAATTGATCGCTTGATTGAAATTTAGTATAGAACTTGGAATTGATTGCTTGATTGAAATTTTGTATAGAACTTGGAATTGATTGCTTGATTGAAATTTAGTATAGAATTTGGAATTGATCGCTTGTTTGAAATTTAGTATAGAACTTGGAATTGATTGCTTGATTGAAATTTAGTATAGAACTTGGAATTGATCGCTTGCTATAATATTATTTTATTGACTTTATAGAAAGAATTCATCGTAAGGATTTCCATGACATTTTTAAATTCTTGTTAAATTTTACATCAAACAATGGAAATTTGAAAATCATTTTTGAAGTTCTAAATACACGAAACTATTCCTCATAAAATTTTAAAGGGACTTCAATTATGAGCGATAAAGGTGTCTGAAGCCCAGAACCGATGAAATCCTTGGTAGAAAAAAGCCCCACAAGAACGTGGAGACTGAAGAATTCAACTAGGTAAATATGACGTCCGCTGTGACAACGTACCGCTTTTTCCCCGATTCGATTTCAATTTTTTTCATATTTCCGGACGTTTCATAACCTCCTGAGCAACTTTGGTTTGGTGTCTGTCTATCGGTCTGTTTGTATACGTATAGGAAGGAAGGAATCTCAAAATTGCCACGTGTATACAAAGTGAATCAATCATGTATTTTTTTTCATTTGCAAGTGACCCATAGTAACTTGTAGAATAATAGTGATATAGGGCCCAGGCAATAAATTAATTATCTCAAATAAAGTCTCCTATGCATTGTTACAAGTATAGCAGAAAATCATCTTCCAACAACTCATAAGCCAGAAGCTATGAAGCCTTGACGAAGATGATATTGAACACAGTTCTCTGACAGGGTACAAAGATAACATGGACTATTTTTTAGTGAAATATATTATAAGATATTGTACATGAATTTTTTTTATAGTGTACAAAATATTCCATTTTACTTGAACAGTTTATTTTTACATACTTTTTTTTTAATTTTCAACCTTACTCAAAAATTTCCTTATTTTTTTTTATGAATACTTAGTGTGTAATTGTATTTGTCCTCATTACCTAACAGTTTAATACAGCATAAAAAATAATTTACATTAGAAATATAAAATTAAAAAAAAGTTCAACAGTTTAAATGTTTATGAGATAAAAGAAAAAAATCTGTAATTTTTTTTTTTTTTGTATGTACGAGTATTTGTGTAAATATTTTTTACAACATAATTGGTTAATCATAATTACTAAATTTTTGCTTAACTTGGTACTTGAACCACCGACCTCCAGGTTACAAATTCATTAACTTTTCGATCAAGCTACTGAAGTTAGTTTTATGTAAATAAATAATTCGACTATTTTTGTACAAATACAACCCTCAGAAACGTTGAAAAGCAACACTAATCTGTCTCTTCCATCCCTCTCTAACCTAGTGATACCCTCAGAAATGTTGAAAAGCAATACTAATCTGTCTCTTCCATCCCTCTGGTCCAGTTCGTCTCAGCGCTCCCAGCGGTCTCTCCTCAGCAACATGAACTCCTGCTGTATGAACAACATTGTCTTCACCAACTTCTTCGTCAACAATGTTCTCAGCAAGAAACTGTTCGTCAATCAGGTAAGAATTCATGTTGTAACCAGCTGGGCCACAGCTGAGCCGTATTCGTGAAAAAGGAGCGATTGCTTGTGAGGAAAAACAAAAAGCAAAAGGTCTGGGCGTCTAGCAGTAAAATGTAGAAGAAGGAGTCCCGGAATCAACTACTTGAGTGGGAAAAAGACAGCCATATATTAAAAGAAATCAGTCTCAGGTTTTCTTTAAGATAATACTAATATCGCTTAATTTATTTTGCCCGAATAGGACGAATGAGTCCCATTATTTCAGCAGTAAACCCGAGACGTATTATTATGTAGACAGAATCCCAAATGGGAGGATAACTTGTCACGTCCCGTTGGGTTTTACCAGTCAGACGCTTTGACCACTGAGCTACCGAGACAGGTAAGCTGTACATTTAAAGCTGGTTTATATCCAGCTTTGTCCAACGCTAATTTATCTCTCGCTGTATCCAACGCTAATTTATCTCTCGCTGTAACCAACGCTAATTTATCTCTCGCTGTATCTAACGCTAATTGATCATTTCCCCCAGGTCGTCATCAACGATGCCTTCATACAGAAGTTCCTCCTGCGCAAAGACACATTCAACTACCTGATCAACAACACAGACTTCGTCAAGAAGTGTCTCCTCAATGAGAAATTCAAACGGAAAGTCATTACTAATGAACAGGTGAGACATTTTCCTAGCTACATGTTGGGGCTGAATTTTGAAACAGGATTTGTTAATCTCAGTGGTCACTATCCCCTAACTTTCACCTTGACAATAACGGTAGAGGTCATGAAGTTTGAAAAAGAGCTTTCGAGATGTAATGTTTTAGTAATTTACCCGTCATTGGCCATGAGTTAGTCCATCAGATAGGGTGACTGTTTTATTCATTTTTCAATGTCCCACAAAAAACAAATATGTACGTTATTATTTTTGTAAAATCGACCTCAGAAGCTTGATCGATAAGGCGGCGGACTTGTAACCTGGAGGTCGGTGGTTCAAGTCCCGGTTTCAGCGTGGATTTAATAAAGCGAGTTCGAGTAGTAGTGATATCACGAAAGTGATTAACACAAATATAAAAACTTAACTAACACTTATTACTGTAAAATTCAACAGGTCATCAACAAGCTCATCACTGACGATAGTTTCATCGAGAAAGTTCTCGTGAGTGATGCCTTCATAGCCCAGGTCATTCTAGATGATGAGTTCATCACGGAGCTCATACTTGATGACAACTTCATCTACAAGGTAAGTTTATATTCACGCTACAAAGGCCCCACGAAGTGCACTTGTAGTCAAGTGGTTAAGGCGATGGTCTGGTAATCCAGGTAGCGTAGGGATTTGTTCGAATCCCACCCAGTGCACAACATTTTTCTCATTATTTTAGTTTGTGACTATAATATATAATAATGTAACTCTGAGGGTTAGGTGTAGAAAATGCTTTGAGCATTAACCTCGTCTGGTGATGGTTACCTTCCACTAAAGAGTATTATTATTATTTATTATTCTTTTTTTTTCATTCCAGGTCATTCTGACGGATAACTTCATCAACAAAGTCATCTTGAACGACAAATTCATCTACCGCGTCATTCTGAATCAGGAATTTCTCGAGAAGATTGTGTTCAACGAGGCTTTCATCAAGAAGATTCTGCTCAACACGGCTTTCATCAATAGAGTTGTGCTCAATGAGAGATTCTTCTACAAGGTAAAATTTTTGATGATGATAATAATAATAATAATTCTCTATAGCTCAAATTATAATAATAAAAAAAAACATTCAGAAGTCAACCATTCTTCATACATGCAGCATTGTAAGTAGATCCCTCAATGAATAAACCGAATAGAGTAACAACTTAAAATTACCTTGTCTACAAGAATTTAAATAACCACAGACATTGGTGAGATATTCCGGAAATATTATTAATAATAATAATACTCTATAGTTCAATATATAATAATATAATCTTTAGTGGAAGGTAACCACCAGGCGAGGTTAATGCTTAAGGCATTTTTTCTACCACCAATTATTATGTGATCATTATACGCAAAGGTATGAGAAAAAATTCATTCATTGGGTGGGATTTAAACCAACGGATCCCTACGCTACTTGGATTACCAGAATAGCGCCTTAACCTCTTGACATTGAGCATTAAACTTTCACTAAAGAGTGTTATTATTAAAAACTCATGCCTTGATTCTTCAGGTGATCCTGAACAGTGAGTTCAAGTACATAAAACTTATGCCTTGATTCTTCAGGTGATCCTGAGCAGTGAGTTCAAGTACATAAAACTTATGCCTTGATTCTTCAGGTGATCCTGAGCAGTGAGTTCAAGTACATAAAACTTATGCCTTGATTCTTCAGGTGATCCTGAGCAGTGAGTTCAAGTACAAATTCATCCTGAACGAGAAATTCCGAACGTCCATTCTGCTCAAGAAAGACATCAAGGACAATATTATCCTGCACAAGGACTTTATCAAGGTCATCACTCACGAGCAGTTCATAGACAGTGTCATTCTGGACAAGACGTTCCTGAGACAGGTAACACACTCAGATGAGATATGTTAAGCCACAGTTCATACACAGCATTATTCTGGACAAGACATTCCTCAGACAGGTGACCGACTCAGATGAGATATGCAAAAATATCAAAAATAAATAATAATAAGGACGGAGACATTTTTGTAATCTTTCTGCGGCGCCAGGTCTCGATTTTGTGTAGTGCCACAAAATTGCGACCCTTGTATCGTGGGAAGCAACAGAAGAAAACGTTTAGCAAACGTTCACTATATAATCCATTTAGATTTATTCATTCATTATAAACAGAACTCCTACACGGCTGGACCAGAAAAGCATTTTGAAAATTCCAAATGGGACGCCAACCACGGGCAAATATCGTTACATAAAAACGCTTGCATACGAGTCTGCAACCATTTCGACATTTTCATCTTTACTATTCAAGGTCCAAAACCCAACTGACCAAATTTCGTATTGTGCGCATGACACATACCTTCTCTCTTCTCTCCCTCTACAATCAATACTTCGCCATTGTGCGCATGACACACACTTTCCCTCTTCTCTTAGGTTTGCAATATCGAAACGAAAATATCGATATTAGGTATATCGATAATATCGAAACCATAATATCGATATCCGATATTAGAAGACTTCTCTCCCTTTACAATTCGATATTTCGTTACATAATATCGTTACATAATATCGTTACATAATATCGTTACATAATTTCGTTACATAATTTCGTCACAAAATTTTGGTTATGTGCCAGAGCAAAGACATGAAAATGTCAAAAACCTCAATGGCGACAAAGTGCCAAGTTCTAGCTAGTAGTATTTCATAAATAGTGGTGCTAAGATTCAGAGGTGCCAAGGGCATAAGAGATCAACTCTTCATAATGAAAATCAAGAAAAGTTTTTCAAAAATGTGCTGACTATGGACTCCCTTGTATGGCGTACTAGCTGAATCCCGGTACTTTGTCGCCGTTGAGGTTATTCCCAAATAGGCTTTGAGGTTATTCCCTCTAAAATAAAAAATGATGACCATGGAAAAGTTGTCTAGAAGGGTTACATTATTTTTTTCATCGGGGACAGGAGCAGAAACAATTCAATGATACGAATGCATAGGTATTTATAGTATAAGTATAATACCTATGCATTCGTGTATACAGTGTATTGTGTACATATGTGTTTATAATATTCAGTGTACAAGTGCACAGCATAATAATTCAACTACAAAAACAAAAAGGGCATTAATGCATGAGCTATTAGATCTGTACTTAATTATTTTCCTCTTTTTACTCAGGTGATTCTGGACAAGGAATTCATCAATGAGGTTCTCCTGGACACAAACATAGCAAGCGATATTCTCACCAACCAAGAGGTAAGTTAACTTTACATGCACTTCCATTTTGCATCATCGACCTAAGCTAACCCCTTAGGTCCCACAGGTCATGTCCGAAATCATCCGCGACCCTCCTATCATAGACACCAATACAATATTAACCCCTTCGCCCCCTCTGCCCTACAGGTCATGTCCAAAATCATGCGTGACCCTCGTATCACAGACACCAATACAATATTAACCCCTTCGTCCCCTCTGCCCTACAGGTCATGTCCAAAATCATGCGTGACCCTCGTATCACAGACACCAATACAATATTAACCCCTTCGCCCCCTCTGCCCTACAGGTCATGTCCAAAATCATGCGTGACCCTCGTATCACAGACACCAATGAAATATTAACCCCTTCGTCCCCTCTGCCCTACAGGTCATGTCCAAAATCATGCGTGACCCTCGTATCACAGACACCAATACAATATTAACCCCTTCGTCCCCTCTGCCCTACAGGTCATGTCCAAAATCATGCGTGACCCTCGTATCACAGACACCAATACAATATTAACCCCTTCGTCCCCTCTGCCCTACAGGTCATGTCCAAAATCATGCGTGACCCTCGTATCACAGACACCAATACAATATTAACCCCTTCGTCCCTCTGCCCTACAGGTCATGTCGAAAATCATCCGCGACCCTCGTATCATAGACACCAATACAATATTAACCCCTTCGCCCCCTCTGCCCTACAGGTCATGTCCAAAATCATCCGCGACCCTCGTATCATAGACACCAATACAATATTAGGTGTATATAACTAAAAAGTTGAAAAACACCACTTTAATATAATAGAATAGAATATAGGAATACAATATTAACCCTTCGCCCCCTCTGTCCTACAGGTCATGTCCGAAATCATTCTCGACCCTCGTATCACAGACACCAATACAATATTAACCCCTTCGTCCCCTCTGCCCCACAACAGGTCATGTCGAAAATCATTCTCGACCCTCGCATCATCGACTCCGTCATCCTGGACGACTCGTTCGTGAAGGAGATCATCCTGAACAAGCACAACAACGTGTTCCTCACGCACGTCGTGGGCAACTCGTCCTTCATCCGACACGTCCTGCTCAACAAGACCTTCCTGCGGCGGGTCGTCTTCAACCGCCAGTTCCTGAGCAACCTGCTCATCAACAAGAAGATCGTGTACAAGATCCTCTCCAACCAGGACCTGATGAAGAATCTGGTGATTTTCGTCACTCTCGCCGTCTACTTCTTTGCCTTCCTTGTTCTTTTCATCCTTATTCGATCCTGATCTTATTTGATCCTGATCTGAATCGATCCTAATCTGAATCGATCCTGACCTTATTTGATCCTGATCTGAATCGATCTTCATCTTATTTGATCCTGATCTGAATGGATCCTAATCTTATTTGATCCTGATCTGAATCGATTCTGATATTATTTGATCCTCATCTTATTCGATCTTGATCTTATTTGATCCTGATCTGAATCGATCCTAATCTAAATCGATTTTGATCTGAATCGATCCTGACCTCATTTGATCCTGATCTGAATCGATCCTCATCTTATTTGATCCTGATCTGAATCGATCCTAATCTGAATCGATCCTAATCTTATTTGATCCTGATCTGAATCGATCCTCATCTGAATCGATCCTAATCTTAATTGATCCTGATCTGAATCGATCCTAAGCTTATTTGATCCTGATCTGAATCGATCCTAATCTTATTTGATCCTGACCTGGATCGATCCTAATCTGAATCGATCCTAATCTTATTTGATCCTGATCTGAATCGATCCTAAGCTTATTTGATCCTGATCTGAATCGATCCTAATCTTATTTGATCCTGACCTGGATCGATCCTGATCTGAATTGATCCTGATCTTAGGGCCGAATTATGATACAGGATTAAATATCTAGGATTTGTTAATCCAAGTCACTATCACTTAACAGCTGATATAAATGGGCTGTGATTGGTTGAAATTCCTATTTGAGGGCGTGTTAAGGGATTGGGCAGGATTAGCTAATTTGATCTTGAGCTCTGTCAATTACTCTTCAAGTATCTCTTGGGGAAAAAAACCGACCGAAAACAATACTTTCTATAGTTCTATACCTTATATGTAATAGAATGTAAAAAACAAAAAGGGTCTTATTGCCGAAATAGTGGGACTCAGTTCTAGTCGGGCAGAATAAATAGTGGGATATCATGATTATTCATCTTTTCTCTTCTCTCTCTCTTCTCTTCTCTTCTCTCTCTTTCTCTCCCCTAAAAAATACTATTCCTTTTAACGACCAATATAATGTCAAATAAATACATAATTTTGTAAATAAATGAAATAGTCAATACGGTAACTAGGTAAATTCTACTCTATGAGATTAATCATCGCGCATCGTGATAACGCAAAGCTTTAAATTAAGGGCGAAATTAATAGAGAAAATCAAGATCTTAAGTCATAAGACATGACTATGACTTAGGGCTAGGAAACAGTCTTAGTGGACATTATCGCTTTGGGAATTTAGTGCACTGTGTTTGTTTATGATTCACACTACGGGGCGTGTTAAGGAATAATGTACACTAAGATTAAACCAAAGCCTTTAGTATTCCCCCAGCTTCACAGCGGTATTACACTGGTAGTCAAGTGGTTAAGGCGCTACTCTGGTAATCCAGGTAGCATAGGGATCCGTTGGTTCGAATCCCACCCAGTGCATGAATTTTTCCTCATTAATTTGAGTTTGTACCCACAAAATAATAAGACTCTGAAGGTTAGGTGGTAGAAAATGCTTTGAGCATTAACCTCGCCTGGTTACCTTCCACAAAAGAGTGTTATTATTATTATTACAAAGACGTCTATTAATTCCGCCCTAAGTGTCCGCCGGAATTATTTTCGTATATTTAGGTTCGGGGATGTAACGAGTTCTCTCCCGTTGACCTTTTCTTACCCAAGTTCTCTTCGGCTTGTTGCAAGGGTCACTACGAGTTCTCTGGCGCTTGTTGAAGGGTTCACAACGAATTCTCTCCCGGAAATAAGACCATACATACATTACATTAAGAATACATTAAGAAAATGAAAACTAGAAAATTATCATTTTTATATAAGAATCAGCTTTTTATAAGGAAATCTTTAAAATCTCTAACTAATGAAAAGCAATGCCTTGAGTGTATAGTAGCGTTAGGTAATATACATAGAAGGCCATGCCTTGGGTTTATCATAGGGTTAGGAAAAATACATAGAAGGCCATACCTCAGGTCTAATTCAATCATACCTATTAAGTGTTTTTATTATAAAATTTATGCTAGGCCTAAAGTATTTAGGTATAAACTCAGGTAAAAATGCAAGCGACGGGAGAGAATTTGGTGTTGATAAAACCATGAGCGGGAGAGAACTCGTGGTACCTACCTGACCAAAATTAGGGTCGGGAGGGAACTCGATGACGTCTCTAGGTTCGATTGTAAAGTATAGTTTCTAATTTTTTTCGAGTAAATAAATATGTAGATTTAGATTGTACAGATATTTTTTAAGTGAATAAAATAAAATGAATGTGCTAATGTCCTGTCGTGTCGTGTTCTCAGATTGGGTCACTTTATTTTCTTCATTTTGTTCTGACTTTCTACTAGGTACCTAGTACCTATAGGGTACAGAAGCTACTGTTGTTTATTCGGGTTTAACTCATGGAGGAATAAGTCATGGAGACCTCGTGATGTCACACAAACTGACATCAGCTATCCAATATGGCCATGGGCGTATGCAGCATGGCTCATGAGTATTACTTTCTAAAGAATCTAAAGCATGTAAAAAAGAGCGTATTTTTTATATGAATAAAAAAAAATGGGGATAAAAAAAATCGAAAAAAACAAACAAATAAAGTGAATTAAAGGAATATTTTTCTCTTCTATTGCGATCTGTCTGAAAATATTATCCATTTTCCGCTATTTTTAAACAAATAAAATAAATATTTACTTTTCCATCGCGATCCCGCTACAAATAAAATAAATAAAACATGGCGGAAAAAGTAAATATGAATTTTTTCATGTTCTTAATTTTGGAAAATACTGGCAGCCTGATCGTGATCTGACATGGATCTGACTGCAAATATTTTTCTTTTGCCGCCATGTTTTATTTGGTTTTTGCAGCCGGATCGCGATGGAAAAGAAAATATTTATTTTATTTGCTTTATAAATATTTGCAGCCAGATCGCGATAGAAGAGAAAAATATTCGTTTTATTCACTTTATTTGTTTGTTTTTTTTTCGATTTTTTTTTATTCCATTTAAAATACTCATATAAAAAATTTCGCTCAACAAGAAGAATAGGTAATTAATTTGTAAATGTTGTGTTTTCCTCTGGCTGATTTTCATGTGAGAGGTTCATTACTCATGAGCTATACGGCATATGGTCTTCATTACTCATTGCTCCGTGGCTTAACGGCGCTTTCAACTAAATACTCAAAAAAAAAAAAAAAAAAAATGACGGGGGTTCTACCCAGCATTCACTTGGCAAACAACTCTGACACCTGTCACCCAGAGACTCTGATAAAACCTCGCCTGAGTGCGGCCGAGCATAGCCGTGGATTGGCACAGACTCGAAATCCGAACGGTCACCCATCTTACCCTCACCATGCTGGACGTTGTTTAACTTCAGTGATCGGACGAGAACTGGTGTGTACTCAACGTGCAATGGACGCTTGTTACTTTTCTTTTGTAATGTTATATGTAATATTTTAAAAACTGGGATTCTTTAAATAATTCTCTAAATATTTCAACAAAAAAAATTCCGATAGAAATATTTCTTTTGTAATGTTGATTTTGAAATAAAAATATTTAATTTTCCCCATTTAAGACTGAAAAAATTCTCTAAATAGTTTTATAAAATATTAAATATAACACTAGAATTCTTTGGATTTCTAATATGAATCTTTTAAAAAATACTTTTCTTTTGATTTAAAGTCTCTTTCATGGTCATATCACGACGGGGGTGTTACCCTCCATTCGCAGGAAACTCACAAACCTGCTACCCACATCAACCTCACCCAAAACTCACAAACCTGCTACCCACATTAAACTCACCCAGCCTGGATTGTTCCAGAATGCCAGCATCACGAAGTCTTCATCTCACCTGACGTTGCTTAACTTCAGTGACAGAACGAGAACTGGTGTGTGTTCAACCTGCCATGAACGCTGGATACTTTAAGTCAATCATTATTATTATTATTATTGGCTTATTATTAAAATTATAATTATTATTAAATTATTATTAATATTTTGAAAAAGCTCATACAAGCGTGACTGACATATCGCCTTGTTGATGCGGCGTAAAAATTGAACAAAAGAGCTCATAATATTATCTACTCAAATATTCCCAGGTTAGATTCTGGTGAGCGCGGCACTCACTCTGATGATCCCCCACTGGAGGATCAACCCCAGCACGGCCCTACCCGGGGCCTCCTACATGTTGGGCCGCCACTGGCTTGAGCCACAAGCGGGGCCCTGAGCCACGTGACCCCTGGCCTCGGGATTTGGGACACGGAGAGAAATCAGAGAGATGAGAAATTAATAATAAAAAAAAAATATTGTCTTATTTATACTGCCCGACTAGGATTTACATAAGTCCTATTACAGTCAAACTTGGACCAACCAATTTGATATGAGAGTAACAATCTATACCTAACTTATTATATTAACTAGAAAAAAATAATATAAAAAAATGACTAGAGAACAGAGCCATAGGTTGAATCTGCAAATGCTTCTCTGTTACAAACTAATAACGATACATAATAATAATAATAAGGTCTCAAGGTGACTTACCTCGTACACATCTAGATGGTGGGGATCCACACGGGTGAGTATGTGCTGAGTCTCCAGTCTGTCTGAGAGTAGAGGAGACTTACCTGGTACACATCTAGATGGTGGGGATCCACACGGGTGAGTATGTGCTGAGTCTCCAGTCTGTCTGAGAGTAGAGGAGACTTACCTGGTACACATCTAGATGGTGGGGATCCACACGGGTGAGTATGTGCTGAGTCTCCAGTCTGTCTGAGAGTAGAGGAGACTTACCTGGTACACATCTAGATGGTGGGGATCCACACGGGTGAGTATGTGCTGAGTCTCCAGTCTGTCTGAGAGTTCCAAGTAGAGGGCGGCCTTGAGACGGGCGATGGCTTGCAGATCCTCCGGCCACTTGCCCGACGCAGTCACCTCGATCACTCCTGACGGACCAGAGCGGTTTTATTATGAGCAGACCTCTACAAATGATTTTTTATTTATTATTATTATTATAATTTTTTTTTGTTGATGGGAGTAGACCAGCATTGGCTTGGTTCTGGGGCCCTTGTCAATTATTAGACTCCTTGTAAAGCCAGTGGTAGAAGTGCTGAGTCATTCCTCCACTATCTGGCTACCATCGTTCACGATGACGCCACCCTATGATGATATGATGATTATTGTGAATGGTTTTGTTATGATCTGACCACTACATGCAAGGTGTTCAAGTTTTCTTGTAAAGAAATTTTCAGAATCAATTCTAGGGGATAGATCTCGAAGACTAAAATATAAAATAATCTCTGATGATTTTTCGAAAAATACCGTCGAACGGAAGTAAGAACAATTTATATGCTCACCCTAGTAGTATAAAAAACCAGTACAAATTCCAATAAGCAAGAATTTGATATCACTCGGGCCCCATTCAACCGAAGCTCAACATTATTGAAGTCAAAAGAAATCTGTAGAGCTGGCGGTTGGGTCAAAAGATAGAAAAGCTGGGAGCGCATATTTTGACTCTAATATGTTGAGCCTCGGATAAAAGAGGCCCGAGTTATATCAAATTCTTGCTTATTGGAATTTGTACTGGTTTTTTATACTACTCACCCTGTATAATAGGAATAATGCTCTAGTAGTTTAGTGGAAGAAAACCACCAGGCGAAGTTAATGTTTTTCTACCACTTAAGTCTCAGAGTCTCATAATTATGTTGGTTTATATAACTAAAAAGTTGAAAAACACCACTTTAATATAATAGAATATAGATAGATAGTCATAATTATGTGGTCATATACTCAAATATGTATGATTTTATTTGTGGTGAAGCACAAGGCGTCTTCACATTTTTTGTGGGTACCGCAGCATTACTAAGAGCCTCCTCCACTTTTCGAATTTTATTACATTAATTTCTTTTTACTCTGGTAATGCCGCCACTGGTAGTTACTTATACAAGTAACTACTCATTTTTCTTCACAAGGTATAAGTGGAATCCGAACACCCAAGTACAGAGCAGAAAAATTTCTGCCCCGCTAGGGATCGAACCCAGGTCACCATGCGTGCAATGCCTAGCGCGCTGACTCACTCGGCAACGGTGATTTATACTCAAATAATTGAGGTAAAATTCATGCACTGGGTGGGATTCGAACCAACGGATCCCTACGCTACCTGAATACCAGACTAGCGCGTTAACCACTTTACTTGGTTGCATGGAAAATTCCAATTAAGAATAACCAATGGAAAATAGCGCCTTAACCACATGACTACCAATGCACTGACTACACACAGGGGCGCACTGACTACACACAGGGGTGCACTGACTACACACAGGGGCGCACTCACCTTGACTACCAATGCACTGACTACACACAGGGGCGCACTGACTACACACAGGGGTGCACTGACTACACACAGGGGCGCACTCACCTTGACTACCAATGCACTGACTACACACAGGGGTGCACTGACTACACACAGGGGCGCACTCACCTTGACTACCAATGCACTGACTACACACAGGGGTGCACTGACTACACACAGGGGCGCACTGACTACACACAGGGGCGCACTGACTACACACAGGGGCGCACTGACTACACACAGGGGCGCACTGACTACACACAGGGGCGCACTGACTACACACAGGGGCGCACTGACTACACACAGGGGCGCACTGACTACACACAGGGGCGCACTGACTACACACAGGGGCGCACTGACTACACACAGGGGCGCACTGACTACACACAGGGGCGCACTCACCTTCGACCGGCTTGACGAGGGGCGGCAGGGCCCCGTCCAGACTCAGAGGGCCGGGCTGGTAGCAGGGCCGGGGGGGCCGCGGGTCCGTGTACCTCAGCACGGGGGCCACGGGCCACACCGACAAGATGTCGAGGGCCAGGCCCGTCATGTCTCGCAGGCCGCGGGCCAGAGTGTCCCACACGCTGAGAACCGCCAGGGTCGCCTCCTCGCTGCCCAGGCCAGGGGTCGCGGGGTCGCCCCTCTTGCTGCCCGCCGGGGCTTCCTGGGGAAATATGACAGATAGCTATGTATATCACGGTGGTGAGAGGATTATATGGACGCCCGGATTCAATGTCTATGGTCCCTTCATGTTCATTGATTCTATTTGGTTTTAGCGTACTAATTTGGGGATAGTCCGGACGGTGGTTCTACTCAAATAATAAAAATACATCATTTTTTTGAAAATAATAACAATCCACCTCATAATTCAACACAAATAATAGTAATAATCCACCTCATAATGAAGCCCCTAGCGCCACTCACCAGCTCCTGCACCACCTCATCACTCAGATACTCACCAGCTCCTGCACCTCATCACTCAGATACTCACCAGCTCCTGCACCTCATCACTCAGATACTCACCAGCTCCTGCACCACCTCATCACTCAGATACTCACCAGCTCCTGCTCCACCTCATCACTCAGATACTCACCAGCTCCTGCACCTCATCACTCAGATACTCACCAGCTCCTGCACCTCATCACTCAGATACTCACCAGCTCCTGCACCACCTCATCACTCAGATACTCACCAGCTCCTGCACCTCATCACTCAGATACTCACCAGCTCCTGCACCTCATCACTCAGATACTCACCAGCTCCTGCACCACCTCATCACTCAGATACTCACCAGCTCCTGCACCACCTCATCACTCAGATACTCACCAGCTCCTGCACCTCATCACTCAGATACTCACCAGCTCCTGCACCACCTCATCACTCAGATACTCACCAGCTCCTGCACCACCTCATCACTCAGATACTCACCAGCTCCTGCACCACCTCATCACTCAGATACTCACCAGCTCCTGCACCACCTCATCACTCAGATACTCACCAGCTCCTGCACCACCTCATCACTCAGATACTCACCAGCTCCTGCACCACCTCATCACTCAGATACTCACCAGCTCCTGCACCACCTCATCACTCAGATACTCACCAGCTCCTGCACCACCTCATCACTCAGATACTCACCAGCTCCTGCACCACCTCATCACTCAGATTCTCACCAGCTCCTGCACCACCTCATCACTCAGATACTCACCAGCTCCTGCACCACCTCATCACTCAGATACTCACCAGCTCCTGCACCACCTCATCACTCAGATACTCACCAGCTCCTGCACCACCTCATCACTCAGATACTCACCAGCTCCTGCACCACCTCATCACTCAGATACTCACCAGCTCCTGCACCACCTCATCACTCAGATACTCACCAGCTCCTGCACCACCTCATCACTCAGATTCTCACCAGCTCCTGCACCACCTCATCACTCAGATACTCACCAGCTCCTGCACCACCTCATCACTCAGATACTCATCAGCTCCTGCACCTCATCACTCAGATACTCACCAGCTCCTGCACCTCATCACTCAGATACTCACCAGCTCCTGCACCACCTCATCACTCAGATACTCACCAGCTCCTGCACCTCATCACTCAGATACTCACCAGCTCCTGCACCACCTCATCACTCAGATACTCACCAGCTCCTGCACCTCATCACTCAGATACTCACCAGCTCCTGCACCACCTCATCACTCAGATACTCACCAGCTCCTGCACCTCATCACTCAGATACTCAACAGCTCCTGCACCACCTCATCACTCAGATACTCACCAGCTCCACCTCATCACTCAGATACTCACCAGCTCCTGCACCTCATCACTCAGATACTCACCAGCTCCTGCACCTCATCACTCAGATACTCACCAGCTCCTGCACCACCTCATCACTCAGATACTCACCAGCTCCACCTCATCACTCAGATACTCACCAGCTCCTGCACCTCATCACTCAGATACTCACCAGCTCCTGCACCTCATCACTCAGATACTCACCAGCTCCTGCACCACCTCATCACTCAGATACTCACCAGCTCCTGCACCTCATCACTCAGATACTCACCAGCTCCTGCACCCTCATCACTCAGATACTCACCAGCTCCTGCACCACCTCATCACTCAGATACTCACCAGCTCCTGCACCTCATCACTCAGATACTCACCAGCTCCTGCACCTCATCACTCAGATACTCACCAGCTCCTGCACCTCATCACTCAGATACTCACCAGCTCCTGCACCCTCATCACTCAGATACTCACCAGCTCCTGCACCACCTCATCACTCAGATACTCACCAGCTCCTGCACCTCATCACTCAGATACTCACCAGCTCCTGCACCACCTCATCACTCAGATACTCACCAGCTCCTGCACCTCATCACTCAGATACTCACCAGCTCCTGCACCTCATCACTCAGATACTCACCAGCTCCTGCACCACCTCATCACTCAGATACTCACCAGCTCCTGCACCACCTCATCACTCAGATACTCACCAGCTCCTGCACACCTCATCACTCAGATACTCACCAGCTCCTGCACCTCATCACTCAGATACTCACCAGCTCCTGCACCTCATCACTCAGATACTCACCAGCTCCTGCACCTCATCACTCAGATACTCACCAGCTCCTGCACCACCTCATCACTCAGATACTCACCAGCTCCTGCACCTCATCACTCAGATACTCACCAGCTCCTGCACCTCTCACTCAGATACTCACCAGCTCCTGCACCCCTCATCTCACATCGATACTCACCAGCTCCTGCACCCTCATCACTCGTACTCACCAGCTCCTGCACCTCATCACTCAGAACTCACCAGCTCCTGCACCCTCATCACTCGATACTCACCAGCTCCGCACTCTCACTCAGATACTCACCAGCTCCTGCACCCCTCATCACCAGATACTCACACTCCTACCATCACTCGATACTCACCAGCCCTGCACACCTCTCACTCAATATCACCAGCTCCTGCACCATCACTCAGATATCACCAGCTCCTGAACTCATCACTCAGATACTCACAGCTCCACCCTCATCACTCAGATACTCACCAGCTCCTGACCTCATCACTCAGATACTCACAGCTCCTGCACCTCATCACTCAGATACTACCAGCTCCTGCACCACCTATCACTCAGTACTCACCAGTCCTCCCTCATACTCAGATACTCACCAGCTCCTGCACCTCATCACTCAGATACTCACCAGCTCCTGACACCTCATCACTCAGATACTCCCACTCCTGCACACCTCATCACTCAGATACTCACCAGCTCTGCACCTCTCACTCAGATACTCACCAGTCCTGCACCTCATCACAGATACTCACAGTCCTGACCTCACACGTACTCACCAGCCTGCACCTCATCACTCAGTACTCACCAGCTCCTGCCACTCATCACTCAGATACTCACCAGCTCCTGACACCTCATCACTCAGATACTCACCAGCTCCTGACCTCACTCAATACTCACCGCTCCTGCACTCATCACTCAGATATCACCAGCTCCTGCACCTATGATTCACATCCACCTCATCACTCAGATACTCACCAGCTCCATCTGCACACCTCACACTCATCACTCAGATACTCACCAGCTCCTGCACACCTCATCACTCAGATACTCACCAGCTCCTGCACCTCATCACTCAGATACTCACCAGCTCCTGCACACCTCATCACTCAGATACTCACCAGCTCCTGCACCACCTCATCACTCAGATATCCACCAGCTCCTGCACCACCTCATCACTCAGATACTCACAGCTCCTGCACCACCTCATCACTCAGATACTCACCAGCTCCTGCACACCTCATCACTCAGATACTCACCAGCTCCTGCACCACTCATCACTCAGATACTCACCAGCTCCTGCACCTCATCACTCAGATACTCACCAGCTCCTGCACCTCATCACTCAGATACTCACCAGCTCCTGCACCTCATCACTCAGATACTCACCAGCTCCTGCACCTCATCACTCAGATACTCACCAGCTCCTGCACCACCTCATCACTCAGATACTCACCAGCTCCTGCACCTCATCACTCAGATACTCACCAGCTCCTGCACCTCATCACTCAGATACTCACCAGCTCCTGCCACCTCATCACTCAGATACTCACCAGCTCCTGCACCTCATCACTCAGATACTCACCAGCTCCTGCACCTCATCACTCAGATACTCACCAGCTCCTGCACCTCATCACTCAGATACTCACCAGCTCCTGCACACCTCATCACTCAGATACTCACCAGCTCCTGCACCTCATCACTCAGAATACTCACCAGCTCCTGCACCCTCATCACTCAGATACTCACAGCTCCTGCACCTCATCACTCAGATACTCACCAGCTCCTGCACCTCATCACTCAGATACTCACCAGCTCCTGCACCCTCATCACTCAGATACTCACCAGCTCCTGCACCACTTCACTCAGATACTCACCATCCGCACCTCATCACTCAGATACTCACCAGCTCCTGCACCTCATCACTCAGATACTCACCAGCTCCTGCACACCTCATCATCAGATACTCACCAGCTCCTGGCACCACCTCATCACTCAGATACCACCAGCTCCTGCACCTCACACTCAGATCTCACAGCTCCTGCCCTCATCACTCAGATAGCCCCAGCTCCTGCAGCCACTCATCACCAGAACCACCAGCCTGCACCGCGCATCACTCAGATACTCACCAGCCCTGCACCTCATCACTCAGATACTCACCAGCTCTGCACCTCTCACTCAGATACTCACCAGCTCTGCACCTATCATCAATACTCACCAGCTCCTCACTCATCACTCGGGGAATACTCTACAGTCCTGCACCCTCATCATTTAAGATAATCATCAGCTCTAACTACATATAGGATAACCAAGCACAGCATACATTTAATACCAACCAGTCCTGCACAGACTCAACTCAAAACTCAATACTCGATCTAAAAAATCCACTCACTTGAAAATCATCACTCAATTCTCACTCTCTCAAAAACCATCATAACAGATACTCACCATGCTCCTTGACCATCCTCATCACTCAGTTACTTCACAGCTCCGCACTATTATCACTCATACTCACCAGCCTCCATGCACCACCTCATTCACTACAGATTACTTCACAATCCTGCACCGCCTCATCACTCGTATACTCACCAGCTCCTGCACACCTCATCACTCAGATACTCACCATCTGCACCACCTCATCACTCAGATACTCACCAGCTCCTGCACCTCATCACTCAGATACTCACCAGCTCCTGCACCTCATCACTCAGATACTCACCAGCTCCTGCACCTCATCACTCAGATACTCACCAGCTCCTGCCCACCTCATCACTCAGATACTCACCAGCTCCTGCCAACCTCATCACTCAGATACTCACCAGCTCCTGCACCACCTCATCACTCAGATACTCACCAGCTCCTGCCACCTCATCACTCAGATACTCACCAGCTCTGCACCTCATCACTCAGATACTCACCAGCTCCTGCACCTCATCACTCAGATACTCACCCGCTCCTGCACCACCTCATCACTCAGATACTCACCAGCTCCTGCACCTCATCACTCAGATACTCACCAGCTCCTGCACCTCATCACTCAGATACTCACCAGCTCCTGCACCACCTCATCACTCAGATACTCACCAGCTCCTGCACCACCTCATCACTCAGATACTCACCAGCTCCTGCACCGCCTGCTCCGCCTCATCACTCAGGTACGCGTAGTCCCCCGCCCCTCTCTCCAGCCCCCAGTGCCGCCCCAGCAGCCACTCCACCATGGTCCTTGTCACCAGGCGGCGCCCCCTCCAGGACACCCCGGGGGCGCCCCACACGGCCGCCTCACACACCTGCCCATCCTTGAAGCGGCGCAGCTCCGCGCGGGACCCCCACACGGCGCGGAACCCGGCGGCCTGCGCGACGCGAGGAATAAATTAACATACATTAAATTATTATATGGGGCAAGGACTCTGAATGTTACAGACCTCTCTTTAAATAAATATTTATTATTATTAATAATAATGATAGGTAATCTAACAAGGGCAAAGCATAAATTAATAAAACTATTAAGCCCAGAACTATAAAAAAACATCAAAATACTCAGAAATCTAAAAAAAAATATATATTTGAAAAATCAATTTCGAATTTTTTTTCTCTCGAAAAAACTATTTCCTTTAAAATACATCATGAATGAGACATGCTTGATAAATTCTTCATCTACATATTATGTCTGAATTTTACAATGCATCCAGAATCTAGTTGAAAGTCTTATCTTGCTCCATAAACGCCCGTGTCCAATGTAATATTCCATCTCTCGCAATGTCTTGGAGCGTCTGGATTCAGTTTATTTTCTTTTTACGTTTATAATATACTCACCGGCAAACTTAACCGGACACTTCCTGTTTTTCTATTAAACTCCATGTATTGTCTTACGGACTAAATTTCACTTAACTATTTTTGTAGTTTAAATTTTCAAGGTATTATTGTTTTAATAGAAAACCAAAAGTATGGAGACATTTATTCTGAACAGAAGAAACATGTTTAACTTTTCTGTTTTATTAATAAATTTAAAAAATGTTCTTTCTATGAGGAATAAATTTCCATTCCTTGTGTTTTCTATCAGAATGAAAGTCACTGATTAGGTAAAACATGCTTTTTCTGTCAGTATTAAGCTCCGTATTGTTGGTTTTCTAAAATAAGAAAAAAACCTTGAAATTGTTATTTACAAAAAAAGTTAAGTTCAATATAGTCCGTAAGGAGATACATGGAGTCAAATGGAAAAACAGTGAGTGTCCGGTTATTTCTGCCGGTGAGTGTACTTAATTAATTTATTTTTTAATAAAGAAACCCAGATATTTCTTTAAAAAAAAAGGCAATTGTGCCCCGGAACCGCTTTCGCATTACTTCTGGGCACGTTACCTTTACATCCATGTCATTCCGGGAACGGAAAACTCGGTTAGAATTTTCCGCTCCGGCCGGGATTCGAACCCGCAACCTCCGGGTCAGCAGCCAATGCTCTTAACCACTGAGCCACGGATAGAGACTTGGGAATAATTTTTTTAGTATCTGGTCATATACTGAAATAAATTCAATCCTTAACCTCCTGAGACCTGAGTGTTTTTTTCTTTTTACTGGATATAGACCGAACGTTTTAATTGTAGAACATTTGAGTTTTACTTCATATAGACCTGAAGGTTAGAATTTTTTCCATGCATATAGACCGAGCGTTCTCCTCCTAGAACATTATTTTGAACATGTTCAGTAAAAAAATTAAAGACACTCAGGTTTATATTGAGGAGATTTCAATGTTTTCTACCAGTAGAATTTCAGGTCTCAGGAGGATAAAGCCGAGATTAAATTAAATAATCTCTAACCCGCGACCTCTGGACTACCAGTCAGACGGCTTGACCACTGAGCTACCGGGACAATATGAACTCACCTCGGGCAGGTTGGCCTCGGGGCCCCGGTGTATCAGCTTGAAGCAGGTCTCCGAGTTGAGCCGAATCCCCACGACCAGACACGACCCCTCCCCGTCCTCCCCCTCTCCCTCCTTGTGATGCTCTCCCCACCCTGTGCACACCTGAGGGATGGAAAACAGATGAACCCGTGAGTGGTGTGCTGTAGAGAAGATTTCTAACATTCGAATTGATTGGCACCTAAAACCAGTTTAAACTGGTAGAATCAGGTCAGATTTTCGTCTAGCTTTCTAGAATATTGTTTTCTTTGATGTGCCGATCAAGAAATCACGGGGAATTAATTATTAGTGGGGCAAGGACTTAGATTGTTATAGACCTCTCTTTAAGTAAATGTTCATAAAAAAAAAAATATTGGTGTCCGGAAATCATCCAAGTTGAAAGGTCCGGAAATCGCACACAATATCAATGTGTCAGCTGCCATGTTCCAGTGTGTGGTGGGTAACATACATTCGAGCGGATGTTCCGTTTCCACCAATGCGCCCACCCTGCAGCGGAAGATGATGACAACATGTGACCAACTGATTTTAAGTGCTTCTTAAAATTTGGTATTGGTATTGGTATAGGTAGGGCTGTCGGCTACGAAAGCTCTTTGTCACTGCGACCTTAAATAGATCTTTTGTGACATGCCCCTGTAACTCTAAAAGAGATCAAAGCTATTAATTTAGCTTAAGATTCTTTTAGGACTGATTTCGGTAACTTCTTTAGGTGTTAGAATCAGCCTTGAGAAGTGTTTCAGTCGAGCGTGTGAGGCTGCTCCACATTCACAGAGAATGTGTTTTGCTGTCTCTGGGGCCTCTTTACAGAGACTGCATTTTAGGTCTTGAGCAATGTCCATTTGTTCAGACGATAGTTGAGGCTACAGTGGCCTGTTAAAAGCCAGTAAGGATTCCTCTTTGCTCAGACAGAGCATTTCTTTTGCTCTTTTGGGCGAATAAGTTAGGAACATTTTCGCCTGCCAGTGGCCGGGACTCATTTGGGAACTTCTTCAGAATTACTCCCACTTTCAAAGACTTCAGGGCGTTTATAAAGCTTTAAGAAGCAGTTGGGGTTTCGAATGCCACCTCTGAACTATCTCTACAAGAGAGTATAGTTGAGGTTGTTGGCATCTTCTGCCTCTTCTGCTCCTTTACCTTCTCACCCTGATGCTTTGAAGTGGTTTCTTCTGAACAAGGCTTCTTTTTGGTGCTCTTTTACTGGAAATTGGCTCTACGGCTTTGAGCAGCCATTCGAACCTCCTTCCAGCAGCTCCTGAGAGTTTTAAAAAGTTCTCTTTATTTGAAGCTTTTCAGCAGCTTCTGAGAGACTGCATTTTGCGTCTTGAGCAATGTCCATTTGTTTAGACGGTGGTTGAGGCTACAGTGGCCTGTTGAAAAGCCAGTAAGGATTCCTCTTTGCTCAGACAGATCATTTCTTTTGCTCTTTTGGGCGAATAAGTTAGGAACATTTTCGCCTGCCTGTGGCCGGGACTCATTTGGGAACTTCTTCAGAATTACTCCCACTTTTGAAGACTTCAGGGCGTTTATAAAGCTTTGAGAAGCAGTTGAGGTTTCGAGTGCCACCTCTGAACTATCTCTACAAGAGAGTATAGTTGAGGTTGTTGGCATCTTCTGTCTCTTCTGCTCCATTAGCTTCTCACCCTGATGCTTTGAAGTGGTTTCTTCTGAACGAGGCTCTTTTTGGTGCTCTTTTACTGGAATGTGGCTCTACGGCTTTGAGCAGCCATTCGAACCGCCTTCCAGCAGCTCCTGAGAGTTTTAAAAAGTTCTCTTTATTTGAAGCTTTTCAGCAGCTTCTGAGAGACTGCATTTTGCGTCTTGAGCAATGTCCATTTGTTTAGACGGTGGTTGAGGCTACAGTGGCCTGTTGAAAAGCCAGTAAGGATTCCTCTTTGCTCAGACAGAGCATTTCTTTTGCTCTTTTGGGCGAATAAGTTAGGAACATTTTCGCCTGCCTGTGGCCGGGACTCATTTGGGAACTTCTTCAGAATTACTCCCACTTTTAAAGACTTCAGGGCGTTTATAAAGCTTTGAGAAGCAGTTGAGGTTTCGAATGCCACCTCTGAACTATCTCTACAAGAGAGTATAGTTGAGGTTGTTGGCATCTTCTGCCTCTTCTGCTCCATTAGCTTCTCACCCTGATGCTTTGAAGTGGTTTCTTCTGAACGAGGCTCTTTTTGGTGCTTTTTACTGGAAAGTGGCTCTACGGCTTTGAGCAGCCATTCGAACCGCCTTCCAGCAGCTCCTGAGAGTTTTATAAATCTCTTTTATGAAGATTTTCAACAGCTTCTGAGAGATGTTCCTGTTAGTCGCCTTTTACGACAGGGGGAACAGCCCGTGGTCTTATTCTTAGCCGAGAGCCACACGGACCTTCTTAAAATACTTATTCAGTCTTTTTTTAAATTATAAGAAAATATTTTACGAAAAATCGCCCTAAAAACGGGAAAATAAATATGTTAGATTTTTCTCTTTACCACTCTTTTAACTTTTTTTTCACACCGCTCACGGGTTAAACAGTTCTTCAGATTCAATTATTGAATTCTTCAATTTCTAAGAACCATAATTACAGTAGTAGCAATGTACAGACAAATAATCAGCTATACCTAACTGATGAGTTCAAATAAGAACGAAACGATCGTCTTAGGCTGCTTGGGGGTTGAATATCACATATATAAATTTTAGCGATGAAAATTAGGCTAAATGTGAAAAAAAATATACATTTGATTTGAATTTTTCAGACTTGGCGTAAAAGAACAAAATACAAATAAACAATGAAATCAAATACATTAGGAAATTGATAATAATAAAAACAAGAAAATACATTTATACAATATACAGGGTGATTAAAAAAAGTAGGTAAATTCGTTAACCACATATATTATGGACTATTTAAGGGATTGAAAATGCTTTCTAACAGAGTGACACACCCCTCAAGTTGAATTTTTTTTGACATGGTTGGTAACTCTGGACTCACAGAGTGCCGCCTTTACCACCGAACTATTATTATTATACAACGCTTTATTAGATATAAATGGACATTATGTACATACAAATAATTATTTTAACAATGAAAAAAAATGGAAACAATATATACAATAAAAATGAAAAAGAATAGAAAATATATAAAAACATACGTCCCAACTAAAGGGCGGGGTTATTGCCTATGGCAATCTCTTCCACCCAACCAAGCTACCGGGACAGAATAACAATTCACCCTCACTTGGGTGGGGTAGGTTAATTATGTACATACAAATAATTATTTTAACAATGAAAAAAAAAATGTAAAAAATATATACAATAAAAATGAAAAAGAATAGAAAATATATAAAAACATACGTCCTAACTAAAGGGCGGGGTTCTTGCCTATGGCAATCTCTTCCACCCAACCAAGCTACTTATTATTATTATTAAACATATTTGATCAAGTTTTATTTAGAAATAACATAGAATATATGTATACATACATAGAAATTTAAATTAACAAAACAAAATTTGATCAAGGGCGGTGCTAATGCCAACGGCATTCTCTTCCGCACCACCCTTGATAAAAAAAAAAAGATAAAAGAAAGAAAAAAGAAGAAGACAAGCTCCCGGGACAGACTAACAGTTCCCCCTCACCTGGGTGGGGTAGGTGCGGTAGCTGAGCGCGGCCAGCCTCTCCCCCAGGTTCTCCTTGAGGAACTCCACCAGGAGGTTAGCAAAGCGTGCCACGCGGCCCTGGCCCCTGTCCAGTGTCCCGCGCTCCCCTTCCTGTTTGAGAAGCGCTGCCTGCACCTTGTCCCGCTTCCTGAAGCTGTGTGGAACAATTCAATTCCATTACTACTTGTGTTAGGGCTTGAAGAAATTAATGGTAATTCTACCGGTGAGTTTACAATTCTGTACGGTTAACGAGATCCAAGCGTTCAAGAAAAAACAACAACACGTATCCCATGTGTTTACAATTTATAGTTGAAATTTAATCAGTAGTTTCTAAGATTTGCAAATAATGCAAATAACAAACTGATCGACAGAATAGTTTTGTTTTTAATTAGCCCTGACTGAGTAAAGGCTCACCTCATTTAGTTTTATCTCATGTAGACTGAGTGAAGGCTCATCTCATGAAGTTTTAATTGGTGCTGACTAAGTGGAGGATCATCTCATGTAGTTTTTAATTGGTGCTGACTAAGTGGAGGATCATCTCATGTAGTTTTAATTGGTGCTGACTAAGTGGAGGATCATCTCATGTAGTTTTAATTGGTGCTGACTAAGTGGAGGATCATCTCACGTAGTTTTAATTAGTGCTGATTGAGTGAATGCTCATCTCATGTAGTTTTAATTGGTGCTGACTAAGTGGAGGATCATCTCATGTAGTTTTAATTAGTGCTGACTAAGTGGAGGATCATCTCATGTAGTTTTAACTAGTGCTGACTGAGTGAATGCTCATCTCATGTAGTTTTAATTAGTGCTGACTAAGTGGAGGATCATCTCATGTAGTTTTAATTGGTGCTGACTAAGTGGAGGATCATCTCATGTAGTTTTAATTGGTGCTGACTAAGTGGAGGATCATCTCATGTAGTTTTAATTGGTGCTGACTAAGTGGAGGATCATCTCATGTAGTTTTAATTGGTGCTGACTAAGTGGAGGATCATCTCATTACGTTTTAATTAGTGCTGACTGAGTGAATGCTCATCTCATGTAGTTTTAATTGGTGCTGACTAAGTGGAGGATCATCTCATGTAGTTTTAATTAGTGCTGACTGAGTGAATGCTCATCTCATGTAGTTTTAATTGGTGCTGACTAAGTGGAGGATCATCTCATGTAGTTTTAATTGGTGCTGACTAAGTGGAGGATCATCTCATGTAGTTTTAATTGGTGCTGACTAAGTGGAGGATAATCTCATGTAGTTTTAACTAGTGCTGACTGAGTGAAGACTTGCCTCATGTAGTTTTAATTAGTGCTGACTGAGTGCTGACTCATCTCATGTAGTTTTAATTAGTGCTGACTCACCTCATGTAGTGATCAAACTGGCGGAGGAAGGGACTGGGAGTCATGAAGAGAATGTTGAAGCTGTCCAGATTCACATCATCCAGGCAGGACACGGCGAGGCGAGCCTCCTCCTTCAGCTGGGGACAAGGGAGAAACACAATGGGTCGTATTCATACAAAGAAGCAATTTCCTGAGCAAAAGCAAAATGTATGAAGGAAAAGGTAGAAGAAAAAGCGAACGCTCTTTTTCGTATTCATAACCATCTTTACTTCAAAAGCAATTGCTCCATGTATTAGAGGAGCTATTAATAAAAGGAAAAGCTCACATCTATGAATATCCAAGTATCATTTACTTTCATTTACTTTCAATGAAGGAAAAGCTTTTATTCTAAAAACTTTATGAATACCGACTGAAGCAATCATTTTAAATTTCGCAATAAAACCAGCCAAAAAAATTGTATTTACAGTTTGATTTTAGTTTGTTGTTTGTAAGGGATATCATCCGGTGCGCCCGTGTTGACCCAGCACCTAAATGGGAAGTATTGTGTCACTTCTCGGCCATCAGAGGAGAGTCATACTATGGGATGGGCAAGCTAAGGGATGGGAAACGAAATACAAAAGGCAAAAAACACTCATCTTTAAAAACAAAAACAAAAAAATCAGCGTAGCGCAACTCAGCAGCTCGTAATACTCAGCGTTGCACAACTCAGCAGCTCGTAATACTCAGCGTTGCGCAACTCAGCAGCTCGTAATACTCAGCGTTGCACAACTCACCAGCTCGTAATACTCAGCGTTGCACAACTCACCAGCTCATAATACTAAGCGTTGCACAACTCACCAGCTCGTAATACTCAGCGTTGCGCAACTCACCAGCTCGTAATACTCAGCGTTGCACAACTCACCAGCTCATAATACTAAGCGTTGCACAACTCACCAGCTCGTAATACTCAGCGGTGTGCAACTCACCAGCTCGTAATACTCAGCGTTGCGCAACTCACCAGCTCGTAATACTCAGCGTTGCACAACTCACCAGCTCATAATACTCAGCGTTGCGCAACTCACCAGCTCGTAATACTCAGCGTTGCACAACTCACCAGCTCATAATACTCAGCGTTGCACAACTCACCAGCTTGTAATACTCAGCGTTGCACTACTCACCAGCTTGTAATACTCAGCGTGGCGCAACTCACCAGCTCGTAATACTCAGCGTTGCACAACTCACCAGCTCATAATACTCAGCGTTGCACAACTCACCAGCTCGTAATACTCAGCGTTGCACAACTCACCAGCTCATAATACTCAGCGTTGCGCAACTCACCAGCTCGTAATACTCAGCGTTGCACAACTCACCAGCTCATAATACTCAGCTTTGCACAACTCACCAGCTTGTAATACTCAGCGTTGCACTACTCACCAGCTTGTAATACTCAGCGTGGCGCAACTCACCAGCTCGTAATACTCAGCGTTGCACAACTCACCAGCTCATAATACTCAGCGTTGCACAACTCACCAGCTCGTAATACTCAGCGTTGCACAACTCACCAGCTCATAATACTCAGCGTTGCACAACTCACCAGCTCGTAATACTCAGCGTTGCACAACTCACCAGCTTGTAATACTAAGCGGTGCGCAACTCACCAGCTCGTAATACTCAGCGTTGCGCAACTCACCAGCTCGTAATACTCAGCGTTGCACAACTCACCAGCTTGTAGTAGTCCTCGGTCATGCTGGCGGCCAGGTTCTGGAGTCCGGTCTCGTCCACCAGAACCACCGGGAAGTACCGGTGGAATGTGTCGCCCGTTGCATTGCTCCCCGGTGACTTATCGCCCGTTGCATTGCTCCCCGGTGGCTTCTCGTCTGCTGCCTTGCTCCCCGGTAACTTCTCGCCCGCGACATTGCTAGTCCAGTCTTCACCCGCTGAGGCGAGACGCACCCACACGTTGCGAAGCATCTGGTAGCTGCTCATGCTGGCATGCAGGTGCCTGCTGGTCAGTAGCCGGCACAGGTAGAGCGAGAGAGCGGAGCGGGACAGAGTGCCTGGGGGACAGATATTATTATTATTATTCATGCTAGCATGCAGATGAGTGCTGGTGTGCTGGTCAGTAGCCGGCACAGGTAGACAGAGAGAGTACTAGGAGAGAGTGCCTGCATGACAGGTATAAAAAAAAGTTGTTCTCATTGGCCATCCACCCAATCGTTCAGCAGTTGACAACGGAATTAAATTCCTGGTACCTAGATGATGGTGTTCTGGCAGACAATCCAGAAAAAGTCTTAGAGAACTTTGCGAAATTGATTTCCTTTAGTGAGAAGATAGGACTCATTGTCAATACCACCAAATGTGAGCTATTCCTAGGTTCGGATATTGAGAACGCAAATGAAATCATTCATAAATTTTCATCCTTTTCACCGGGTATTCGCATCATACAGAAATCAGAACTAAATTTGCTTGGCTCTCCGTTATTTGATGAAGGTTTTTCAGACTTTGTTCAACAAAAAGTAGAGAAAATCCAACTCCTGACAAAACGTCTTGAAAATGTCAATGCTCACACCAGTTACACATTATTAAAAAACTGCTTACTAATACCTAAGTTGACGTACCTTTTGAGAACCACTCCATTCTGGAAATTTCAAAATATGATAAATGAAATAGACCTTTTACTCATTGATACATTGAAAGCTATTTTAAATACAGCCCTGACTGAGCAACAATGTTCCCAAGCAACGCTCCCCATTAACTTTGGAGGACTTGGTGTACGGAAGCTTGGTGATTTGGCTCTCCCTGCTTTCCTCAGCTCTGTCTATGGTGTGAAGGACATGGTCTCCCAAACTCTATCTTTCATGGACCATGAAATTCAAATACACCTGCTAGATGGAGCCCTGGAGCTGTGGAGAGAAACCAATGGAGACAATATACCAGAGCAAGAGCAGTTCCACATTCAGAAACAATGGGACCAGATTAACATCAAACGAATCATTTCTGAAAAACTGGTATTTGTAACCCCACTGGAGTCCGCTCGCTTCTTGGCTCTTCAGGAAAAAGAATCTGGTGCATGGTTAAAAGCTCTACCATCAAAGAATATTGGAACATTAATTGAAAACAACAGCTTCAGAGCATGTGTTGCACTGAGATTGGGTTGTAATATTTACAAAAAACATGAATGTGTATGCGGCGCAGAAGTTGAAGAGACTGGGTTACATGGCTTGAACTGTAAGAAAAGTAAAGGGTAATTTTCTCGTCACAGCGAACTCAACGACATTGTCCATCGCGCCTTGTCTTCTATTCATGTGCAGTCTACTCTAGAACCTTGTGGCTTGAACAGAGATGATGGAAAGAGACCAGACGGCATGACACTTGTACCCTGGTCCCGCGGACAGAGCCTTGTTTGGGACAGTACATGTGTGAATACTTTGACCCAGACTTACTTATCACAGAGTAGCCGTATAGTGAGATCAGCAGCGGAACGAAGGGCGAAAGAAAAGACAAGCAAATATACATTCATCACGGAGGCGCAATATATCTTCCTCCCTCTGGTGTATGAAACACTGGGGCCCTGGTCCGTCGAAACTAAAAAGTTCTTGAATGTTGTGGGTGATAATTTGATCCGTGCCACTGGCACTCAAAGTGCCAAAGAATTCTTGCTGCAGAGAATATCCATAGCGATTCAACGCGGCAATGCAGCATGCATTCTTGGTACTTTACCACATGTCAGTGGCATGGATCATAATATATTATATATAACACCTGCAATAGATGTGAAGTGTACTTGAAATTGAAATAAATTGTTTTTCTTATCTTCTTTGAGTTTATAACCACAAATTATAGCACTCTGAGGTTTAGTTGGTAGAAAATGTTTTCAGCAGAAACCTCACCTAGGGGTTACTTTCCACCAAAGGGTCTATTATTATTTTAATAATGAGATAATAATAATAATAATATCGCCTCATTTATACTGCCCAATTAAGACTGTTAAGTCCCATTATTCCAGCAGTAAGCCCAAGATGTATTAGTATGTGGTGAAAATCCCAAATGGGAGGATAACATGTCATGTCCCCGCGGGGTTTCGAACCCGCGACCTCTGGATTACCACACCGCCGCCTTTACCACTGAGCTACCGGGACATGTAATAATTTCATAATAATAAAGATAATAATAATTTAATTTAATTGTAATATCAATTTACATCAACTTGTAAAAATGCAATCAATGTCTTTTCATGATGTAAAATACAACTGGTGTACCCAATTACGCATTGTTTTACAGGATCTTGATTTTGAGGAGGTTTGGGATCGTCAAGACGTTCGATTCATCGAAGAAAACTTTGATAACATCATTGTTAAAATGAAGAGTGTATTAAGGGCTCAAGACATTGCCAGAATTGAGGAATCACATTACAATAGCTCCTTTCAATACAATACATAGTGAACTTGACAAATATCCCTGCCTACCTTGATATTAATCTACCTCTTTATAAACTCCGGTTTCTAGCTCAACTCAGGTTAGCAGGTGAAAGATTCTCTTGTATATCTCTTGGTGACATCAAATCATCATTCTATGATAAAGTTTGTGATCTTTGTAATACAAAAACTGATGACACAATTTACCATTTCTTCTGTTTTTGTCCAATTCTTAGCGGAATAAGACAAAGTTTTCTTAAAGGTAAAATAGTTAATTTGTATTCATTCTTCAACACAATTAAATTATTTGGACAGGATACTGAAACTATGATACCTTGGTGTCTTTTTACTTAAGAGCGGCCAAAGAAAGAAATTTCATAAAGAATCTTTATCAGGAATTCGATGAAAATGTATAAAATATGTCATATGGCATTAAATGAGATATTTGTTTCTTAAGCGGTATTTGAACTATGCATTTTAATCTTTTATTATGTATTTTATAAGCTTTTCTCTTATTTATGTATTTTCATATCACTAAGTTTTTATTGTAATTATTGTATTTTATGCCAACCCTTTGTAACATAATATTACAAATAAATACATTCAATTCAATATCAATTTACAGTGAAATATTTTATAAATATGAGTAGCGTGGCCGTGTGGTGTAGCACTCTAGGCTTGTACTCAAGGTGACCTGGGTTCTATCTCCAGAACGGTAGAAACATTTCTGCTCTGTACTTGGATGTACGGGGTCCACTCATACCTCGTGAGGAAAAATGAGTAACAACTAGTGGCGGAATTACGAACCAGTGTTGTTACAATGGTAATTCTGTGCTACCAACTTAAGCTGTGCTACATGTTCATGAATTAGAAAAGAAATTACATACACATTTTTTTTTTTACACTTTATTTTTTTTTTACAAAACAATCAACAACATCAAATTAATAACAATAAAATTTTAAAAAATACTTAGAAAAATGTATAAAAAAATAAAGAATATTATTCATTTTTTTAATTACAATTAATTTTTTTAATTACATTTTTTTAATTAATCCGGGGCGAAGTTAATAATGCCTTAGGCATTCTTTGCCACTTAACCCCGGATTTGTTAATAAGTATTAACAAAGACATAATTTGTTAATAATGAAAGAATTATTTCTTGTAGTGACTGAACCATTTTGTATAACAAGTAGCCACAATATAAAGCAGCGGCTACAAAAATATTAGATTTCTCAATGGAATATTGGAGTTTTTTAATTCACAGTAGATCCCACTCAAAATTCAAAGTAAATACTTCTGAAAGTTCCAAATTAAATAAATATCCTGTGAGTAATTTTTCGGTGAACTCTTGTTTCATCAGTGGATTTCGGATGATCTTTGCTTCTACGAAATATTCCGTAATCCTGAACAAAAACCAGGCGATCCGATATTTTGAGGTAAAAGTGGAAACTAGAAGACATTCCACTTTCTCTTGAGTCTACAAGAGAAAAACAAATTGAAACTGCAAGAAGTAAACAACTTCTCTGGCGCCTACAAAACTCAAAGGACTTAACGATTTCTATCGGGTCAATAAGTATAGACAAGTTAAGACCACAAGACGTACATTTCTTTGACGTCAAGAAAATAGATTTAGCTGAAATTGCAAGGATTAAACCATTTCTGGGATTGCCACAAAACAGAAATAAGCTGAAATTGCAAGGATTAAACCACTTCCGGGACTGCCACAAAATAGAAATAAGCTGAAATTGCAAGGATTAAACCATTTCTGGGACTGCCACAAAATAGAAATAAGCTGAAATTGCAAGGATTAAACCATTTCTGGGACTGCCACAAAACAGACATAAGCTGAAATTGCAAGGATTAAACCACTTCCGGGACTGCCACAAAATAGAAATAAGCTGAAATTGCAAGGATTAAACCATTTCTGGGACTGCCACAAAATAGAAATAAGCTGAAATTGCAAGGATTAAACCATTTCTGGGACGGCCACAAAATAGACACTACTTGAGAAAAAGATTTCCCTGCATAAATGATGTACTCCACTGACTTCGATCTGAAATACTCCGTCGCGGAAAAGCTGGGAGAGGGAGCTTTCGGTTGCGTCATGCGGGTGTGAGCACAAAGAAACAGGTACCTATCATTATGTGGTAAAACACAAGGCCTCTTCACAATATTTGTGGGTAGCGCAGCATTACTAAGAGCATCCGACACTTTTAAAAATTCTATTACATTAATTTCTTTTTACTCTGATAATGCTGCCACTGGTCGTTACTCATACAAGAAACTACTCATTTTTCTTCACGAGGTATGAGTGGAATCCGAACACCTAAGTACAGAGCAGAAAATCTCCTGCCCCGCTAGGGATCGAACCCAGGTCACCATGCGTGCAATGCCTAGCGCGCTAACTCACTTGAGCACGGTGACTACTTACTTATTATTATCTGACCTGGTTGCAGTGTTTGCAGTGAAATCCTTACAATTAACCCTGCGACCTAATTAGATCTATTGTGACCAGCTCATTCTACCTCTTGATTTGAAATAGCCGGGACGGTAACACTCGCCACTCTCAAAATCTCCGTTTCAGCCGTCACTAAACGGGCTCTGATTGTTTATTGCGTTCAAATTAACCAATCACAGTGACGGTTGAAAGGGAGATTTGGAGAGTATGAGGGTGAGAGGGTTTTCTGGATTGTGGGCCAGCTACCCACATTAACCTCACCCAGCCTGGGTAGGGCCGCAAAGAAACAGGTAAGATACCCGTGAATGGAAGGTGAACATCTAGTAATGGGCTCACTGTGGTGACACCCTGTACATGGGCAGTGGTGCTAATGATTATACAAGTGACAAGCCAGTTTGCAATATAGAAACAGCCAGCCTCTGTGAACATCTAGTTAGTAATGGGCTATAGAAAGTATTGTTTTCGGCCGGTTTTTTTTTGTCGAAATGGAGCTGATAGCAAATCGTTCAGCAAAGCAAACTCCAGATTTCAAAAAGTATTTCATTTTTTTTTTAATATCAAAGGGATCTAACCCATTTTACAACAATTGGCCCTACAAAAAGAAAAAAACGAACTTAAAATTACAAAAATAAACATGAACTACAAAAAAAAAAATAAAACTTAAACTAAATAAGTGAAATGTGATGTCAGTAAAAAAAATCAACTAACACAACTGCTTTCCACAAAACAAGGTCCACAATATTTTGTGAATCTCAGTGTGGAATGTCAACCAAATGAAAGAAAACGTGAAAGAGACATGAGAATGAAACTCGAATAAGAAACTATATATCATAGGAAAATACTCAGGTCCTTTTTAGTCAGTAATAATTTAGACTTAAGTAACTGTTGTACAATGTATTATTACTTATAACTTGGTTGTAAATAAATAAATAAATAAAAATCTCGACGTTTCCCAGGTAAAGCGTACGCAGCCAAGATCATCAAGGCTTCCTGTCCCAACTTCACGGAGATAGCCAACCTCAAGGAGATCTCCATCCTGCGCAAGATCCCCAAGCACCCCAACGTGCTCAGGCTACACGAGGCCTTTGTCAACCGTCGAACGCGCCAGGTAGTCCATTAGAGTAGTCCACCACCACGAATAGTAGTCCATTAGAGTAGTCCACCACCACTAATAGTAGTCTATTAGAGTAGTCCACCACCACTAATAGTTCATAGGATTAGTCCACCACCACTAATAGTAGTCCATTAGAGTAGTCCACCACCACTAATAGTAGTCCATTAGAATAGTCCACCACCACTAATAGTAGTCCATTAGAGTAGTCCACCACCAGTAATAGTAGTCCATTAGAATAGTCCACCACC